>CM060702.1:245006780-246405530 GCA_030686995.1 Artemisia argyi | reverse complement strand
AAATTGCAGGTTATTTCTATTCTCAAATTACTTTTTTTTATATATATTATTGTTTCATTGCATATCTTATTTATTGAGTAGTCGATTATATGCTAAAAAAAGGGTATTTTTAAAACGAAGCAAAAAGTAGTAATTATATATAGCCAAAAGATAATTTATGTCAAATATTTACTGAGTAATTGACCATATATGGGTGGTTATACGTAAGTTGGGTTTTGTCCTTGGATTGTTGGGCTGCCATATTCGTAAGTTAGGATCGCTGTAGTGTTTAGGGTCATTTGTTATCTCAACAAGAAAAAAATAATATTTCAAGTCCAATATTTCAACAAGTTTTTGTACACCAGATTTTTACAACAATAGAAAATAGTATTATCTTGGTTTTGTTAGCAATACTAACTAAAAATAGTGTTAAGTGTGTTCCACCTGCTTCATATGTCCAGCCCATTTGACCCGTTTTCTTTTTATTTTACCACTTTGCATGTTAGACATAAAACAACCTGCATCAACCCGTTAAAATATATGCGGGTCGAAATTGGCACCTCGATTTCAAGAGCCTTTAGGTAAGGATCAGGTGCTTTCACCACCGATGATAACCAAATGGAAGAAATCAGTATGACCAAGAGTTGAAATCATTAGGTAAGCGTTTGGCCTCAGGGCATTAGTAACAGCAGCACGTGATCTTCAACGCATTTTGTTAATTTGTATAGACCCTCTATAGGCTCCACCTTTTTCTTCACCAATCTGTATACAAAATAAAGATCACACACACCAAATAAAAACACACAAACACAAAGAGTGTCTTAGTTTCTAAACTATTCTTCTTTGTCTTCACCAAACTTTAAGCCCCTTGGGATATCATCATGGAAAAGGCAATGTCTCAAATTGAGCTTAATGCCTTCTTAAAATTCATAAGCTTAACTTCATAAGCAATTTCAAGCGTAAAAACTAAATCCAAACAGTCCTAAATCTTAATTGAAAACACATTCCGCAAAATCTTTCAATCATTTAAGAAACCGTAAATACTTATTAAAGCAAACTTAACCCCACCTAACCGCTAAGGTTCGCTATCATAAGAATCAAAATGATAAATACACAAAATGGCCTTTATTTCAACATAGAGCAAGCACATAGATACCACTGAAGGCTCAGATTTATGTGTACGGTAGCGGTACCAAACACCCGGCATGGTTGCAATCACACTCTCGGTGTGACTGCCAAGCCAAGATATGGATCTGGATATTATCATCGTCGCCTTACAAATATGGTATGATAAAGTAGCGATACCACTTATTTGGGTGGTGACACTACAGGAAGGACAAAAGAGCAACAAATGGACAACAGGCATCACAAAAGACACAACATTCGCAAACAGATAAACACGCACAAACTGACCACAAAAGCACATAAGTCTCGGTATCAGCAAATGCACCCAGAAACTGTAATTTTCATACTCCAGTTACTTCCCTCCATGGGCTAGATAACCAAGTCTAAATAACTAAACAACTTACATAGCATGAAAATACTATAGTGTCCAAATATTTACATAGCATGAACAACAATAGAAAATAATTTAATTACATTTTATGAAATGCAATCATACAAGCTTTTTTCTACAAACCCACTTGCCTTTATTCTTTTTTAATTTGAGCTTCCATCAATCCATAAACTGCAAGTCATTTTACTTTTTTATATTGTTTCGATGTTGTTTTTGTGTAGCTATCATTTTAAGACAACGTATGAACCCGAGTCACATATTTAGTAAAAGGAATTTTCTTAGAAATTGCATTCTTTATTCCAATTTATATATATTTGTTTTAGGGCAGATTGATGACTACAAATCTTAGTCATAGATTCTTTGTACTATTATTGATAATGGCTCTACTCTTTCTGATGCTCTTTACTTGTGAACACAGCTCGATCTCATCATTGATAATGGCTACTACGTCCATTCCTCATCGGTGGAAATATGATGTTTTTGTTAGTTTTAGAGGTGAAGATATCCGCAAAAACTTCATGGATCATATGTTCAATGATTTCAAGCAAAAAGGGATTCATGCTTTTAGAGATGATAGAGAATTGCCTAAAGGAGAAGAGATATCTCCTCATCTCTACAAAGCCATTGAAGAATCTAGGTTTCTGATTGTCATCTTCTCCAAAAATTACGCTTCTTCAACATGGTGTCTGAGGGAACTCGTCAAAATACTTGAATGCAAGCAGATTAAAGATCCCAAACATGAGGTTCGGATTATCTTTTATGATGCCAAGCCTGATGTTGTGAGGAGACAAAAAAGGAGTTACGCAAAAGCGTTTGTCAAACATGATGTTTCAAATAGAACAGAGGTGGATAAATGGAGGGAAGCTTTATCCATGGCTGCTAACTTATCTGGATGGGATCTCCAGGACACGACAAATGGGTAAATTTCTTGTTTTGGTGTAATTAGCCTTGTAGCTCTACAAAAGCTTAACACCATGCAGTTTCTCTTATTGTCTCTTTGTGGTTAACAGGTATGAGTACAAGTTCATCGATTCCATCTCCAAAGACATACTCACAAAATTATGTGACGGGCCCTTACATGTTGGTGAGAACCTTGTTGGCATCGATTTCCATTTCGACAAATTAAACTTGTCACGCTTCGTTGGGTCACATAAGGTTAATATGCTTGGTATTTGTGGTATAAGCGGGATAGGAAAGACTACCCTTGCCAAAGCTATTTATAACTTGATGTATGTCCACTTTGAAGATGGGAGTTGCTTTTGTGAAGATGTCAAAGAAAAACAAAGCCTAACTCAAGTCCAGATGCACATGCTTCGTAAGATTCTGAAAACAGATCTGGAGATATCAAATGTTGGAGAAGGTTCTATGGAAATAAAGCGAAGGATGGCATGTAAGCGGATTCTTCTTGTTTTGGATGATGTGAATAACGTGGAGCAGTTAGAAGCACTAGCAGGTTCACGTGTAACAGGTTCACGTGAGTGGTTTTCTCCTGGAAGTCTTATTATATTCACTTGTAAAGATAAACAATTGCTGAGATCACATAGAGTGGATGAGGATGACATCCATGACATGGACTTTCTAGATAAGGATCGATCTCTTGAGCTCTTCCGTTCCTATGCCTTTAAAGAAAAAGATTATTCTAGAGAATTTGAAAAGGTTTCTGAGAAAGTTGTGGACTATGTGCGAGGTCACCCTATGGCCCTCAAACATTTGGGTGGTTTTTTATACGGTAAAACTGTGGATGTATGGGATAGCGAACTGAAAAAGCTCAAAGTACGTCCTAATGAAAAGATACAACAAGTTCTGCGTTTAAGTTACGATGGGCTAGACTTCTATCAGAAAAACATCTTACTTGATATTGCATGTTTATTCGTTGGAGAAAACAGGGATTTTGTAGCAAGCGTACTAGATGGCTGTAACTTTTTTGCAGTTACAAACATGCAAGTTCTAGTTGATAAGTCATTAATCACGATCTCTAGTGACATGTCACTTCAAATGCATGACTTGATTCAAGCAATGGCAAGGGAAATTGTTCGTGAAGAACAGAGAAGATTGTGTATATCATCTGCATCGAGTGAGAAGGAAGTAAGAAGTGGCATATTCTTCTTTACCTTCATATTAATATAAAAGTATACACAATTGCATATGTTACTATTTATAATTTAAGTTACATGTTCTTGCTTTTTCAGCTTGCAATGACTGAAGCAGTTGAAGTTCTAGTCCTTTTGTTAAGGCAATCTTGTCAAAAGGTTGACATAAACGCTAATTCCTTTGCACTTATGAAAAATTTGCGGATCCTGAAAATCTATTCTAAGAAAGAATTTCATCAGAAAGTGGAATTTAAGGGCTACAATGTGAAGTACTCGGGGAATCTCAAAAATTTGAATTTCTTGTCGAATAAGCTAAGCTTGTTTTATTGGCATGGATGCCCTTTCAACTACTTGCCTCCAGAATTCTATCCAAAAAACATTGTTGCCATCGACTTGTCTCACAGCAACATTAAACAACTTTGGACAACACCACAGGTATTTACTTGTTCATACATGTGTTCATATTTGACACCTCGAGAAATAAGGACTAATCTTTTTTCTATTGATATCAGTGTTTAAGTAGGTTGAAAGTAATGAAGCTAAGGTACTGCTGCAACCTAACAACCACCCCTGACTTCTCAGAGACTACAAATCTCGAAGAGCTAGATCTTGAAGGTTGTGTGAATTTGGCTATAGTTCACCCATCTATTGGAATGCTTAATAAGCTTGCTGTCTTAAATCTGAAAGGCTGCACACTGGCTGGGAGTTTTCCTGAAGCCTTTTGGTCTAGATGCTGGACTTCAATCTCTGGTTTCATATGGAACCAACATCCCCAAAGATCAGTTTCATTGGCAGGTTTACATATGTTAAAGGAACTGGATCTAAGCTACTGCAATTTAGTTCAAGTGCCCGATGGCATTGGAGGCTTATCATGTCTAAAGGAACTAGACTTGTCAGGGAACAATTTTACTAGCTTGCCTGGAAGTTTGAGTCAACTTTCTAGTCTTGAATATCTTGATGTTGATGGTTGCAAGAAGCTGGAAGTGTTGCCCGAACTTCCACCCTGCGTACGGAGAATTAATGCATCTCATTGCACCTCCTTAAGTTCAATTAGGGGATCAAACCCAATCATGAGCAGACGGTTCACTTATCTCACAGATTGTCCAAAATTGTTTAAGGTGTCGATATCGGAGACTCAATGTCTCGACTCATCTGTAACTTCCCAAGGCTCTCGACTTTCTTCTTTCCTTCGGTATGCGCGTATTCAGAACAGATGTGGATTGTTCCGTTTGCCAGGAAGTTCCATTACGAATATGGAAATACATTATAATGGAAAAAGCATTCCAAATTGGTTTACAAATAAAAGTTTGGGAAATCAGGTAAAGGTCGAATTGCCATTAGATTGGAGCTTCAGTAAGTTAAGGGGATATGGAATTTGTGGTGTTTTTAAAAGAAAAGGACCTTCCAGATATTTTGGATACGATGTAAAGAACTTTGATGGAGCTTATTTGGGAGGATGCAATCCAACATACTATTGGGAATATTTTGATGATAAGCCAATAAGAATCGATGAGTCAGATATGATATGGTTGCATTACACGACAAGTGAAATACAGAAACTGGAGGAAGCAAAGAATTTTGTAACATTTTGTTTTAATGAGAATGAAGAAATTGAAGTGAAGGAGATGGGTGTAAGACTTGTTTTTGATGAAGATTTAGATGAAGAAGCAGACTTGAGTTTGTTCCAAGACCTCCCAACTCTATCAGAGCATGGTGGGGCCGATTGCGAGTTTGGGGAGTATGGATTCATCACCTGGACATGGTAGGATAAATTATTTATATGTCTGTTGTAGATTTTGTAGTTTCTATTTGGTATTTTTATTAGCCACAATAATCTTTGATAAATCCATGTAGGAGACACCCACGAGGTGTTTGATGAAATGCATGAGTAGAAATCCTTTACTATTATACCAGCAAACTGTCGTTAGCTATAACTCTACAGCCTGTTTGTGGATTTTTTTGGATTTAGGATGTATTAAGAATAGATTGTTGTGTTTTGAAGTGGTGAAGTGTACAGTAACATTGCTTGATAATTCAACCATGAAGTCCTTAAGTCTCACTGACTTTGTTTTAAACCTTTTCCCTATTCCTAATTCAGTCACACTTTGAGCTTGTGGATCAATCAAGTGATTTGTTTTAAACCTCAGTTTGATCATTAGTCAACAACTCATTACCTTCACTAGGTAATTCAACTTGTACCCAGGTGGCTTCTTCAGGAGCTTTGCCGTGCAACTGAACTAAATATTGCTTTGGTACATCTAGTAATGTGTCTGCCTCTCTTATTTGTACAATAGCTTGTGGTGTCATTTGGGATATCCCTCCCTTGCCACATGGTCATTGGGGTTGTCTCAGTAGTCGTGCCATCAGGCCCGGCCCTGGCTATGGGCGGTGCGGGCGACGGCCCAGGGCATCCAACAAACAGAGGGCATCATTATTATGGTGTTGTGTATAAGTTTTATTTATGCTTCAGTGATACATGGTTTGTATTGTTCTGTTTCTCATCCATGAAAGGAAAATGATATGAAGAAGAAGAGAATGAGAGAGAAACAATCACTTGTGTTAAGAAAGGACGAAAAGTAGTACTAGTGGCCTTTTGCTAAAAAGAAAAATAAAATAAAATAAGAGTGGTCATATTTCTATTTCCAAGGTAATTTGTAGGTGCTTTCAAAATGCTTATACTTTATTTTTTATTTATTTATTTATTTTTTAAACATAATTCTTACCAAAAGGTAACTCAATGTCTCAATGTAATGTATAAGTAACACAAAAAAATTATTCGTAAATTGACCATATTAAACTGAATTCACACAATAGCTTCAATTACATATTTGACATTCATTTTCTACGACAAAATTTTTATCTTTTTAGTTTCACTTTTCTTATTTCTTTTAATTTTTTTTGCTTTGTACATTTAAAATACTTGAATTTTAGTTTTAAGTTCATAAAAATGTTTGACATACAATGTTTATCAAAATGTTGGTCAAATAGATAGGTGATAACATGTTAACTCAGATTGGTTTGTGCATAATACATCTTTTAGATTATATCCAAGTAATAAGAATTGAAAAATATATACAAAATGTTAAAAGCCAATAATTCATAGATTAAGTAAAGTTAATTAAGAAACTTATCCAAAATTTGATCTGGTTGATATGCGGGTAAGCGGGTTTGTATAAAAGGTTGTATTCTTAGAAGACAACGCAATGTTTTTTTTTATTATATCTTGTACTTCGTTTTCAATAATTACGCTAGGGCATCAAAAAAACTGTTTCGCCCAGGGCAGCAAAAACCTCAGGGCCGGCCCTGCGTGCCATGAAAACATTTAAGAAGAGAGACATGATAAAGATCATAGATTTAGCATCGACATGTAACAAAATTGATAAAGATCATAGATATCAATCAATAGGTACTGCATTACATAAAAGAACTGCTATATCTTCCTAGTTTATATGTCCAAACACCCCTCAAGTAATATATAAAAACTGAAGTATCGGTTTATCTAAAAGCGGGGGACTAGAACTGTAACTTGTGGATATTAAGTTGACTTTTGGATATCAAAACACATGGAGACTTGATTGCATTCATGTCCTCTGCTTCTTAACCCATTGGAAAACCTGTAAGTCATCCATTTCTTTTACACTTTCATCACAAAAAGGCATTAATCTATATTACAGGTCTACATAAGTAAAAATTGGTTCACCAGGAGGAAAGGTGAAAACCAGAGTGGAAGCACTTGAGATGTGCATGCGCAGGTGTGCGAGCACGCATTTTGTGTATAATGCTATCAACCCTGTTCGTAACAAGTCCAACGACGCACAAAACACTTTCTCACGATAATATTCCAAGACAAACCAATCCATAGTTAGGCCTCGTAACACGTCTAAACGTAGGGGTATGGTTCAAGTCTGGTTTCGGATTTGGATCCTGGTCAGGCCTAGTAACAGGTTTCCGTGCTTTTGCTGTTACGCACATATATGTAATCCTTAACATTGGGTAGTTCACAGGCATTGTGAAGTGCAAAACATAACCTAAGTGTACTTATTGATGCTTAAATGAGTCAAAATTGTCACATTTGCAGCAGATATCTATGTAGTTTTCTCTACTTTGTTGCAGAATGAACTGATTCTGAACCCGAAATTGTCACAAAAACATGTTTCTCAGGCCACCAATCGGAATAGTTTTAAACATAAAAAACTCAAAAATTGCTTATGAAGCTCCCATCGTTTGCTTCATGAATCCAATCAAATTAACAAAAATTCCATAAAAAAAATCTTTGAAACTTAATTATAATATTTCAGTTTAAACAAAAATTACAATTAACTTACAAATGCACAACAGCCATTGATTTCATCATGTACGAAGACACGTCCATTTCACGAGCCACCTGGTTCTTCGACGCATGAACCAACTCAGGGGCGTAGCCAGAAATTTATTTTTGGGGGGCCAAAATTTTATTGAAGGACGTTAACAAAATGCTAAAAAAAACATCATAAAATATAACTACATAAAAATGTAGCAACAAAGTTGTTCATTTAGCATTTTAGTTGCACACGACGTTTATCCGCATCATTAAAACCATCTAAAAATGAGTATAAACTATTTATTGCATGATTCTTAATTAGGTAAAATTATAGTATCAGTTTTTAAAATCAGCTGCCAAAAATCAATACAAGATACATTGGATTAGTATAAGTTAACAGTTTTTAAGGTGGGCTAGAAATCAATATTAAATACATTTTATCATATTGACTTTATTGCATGATACATATGTAAAATTTTTAGGCTTTGTGGGTGGCCATGGCCCACCTTACCCTCTACATAGCTACACCACTGAACCAACTTCATCTTCGGGTTCGAGACATCATACATTGTCAAAAACTCCATCACCTGTCCGAATATCTTAAACATTTCTATCCCAAAAATCAGGTTCTTATCAGCTACAAATAGCGAATTCCAGTCCATGGAGCATCAGGATGCACCGAAATTTCATTCCAAATTAAATAAACGAGATCAACATCTAACCGAAATCCTGTGAGGATCCCCGTAAACATCCGATATTCCACCGATCAGCGTCCGTGTACAGAGTTGATTTTTGATGGTCAAACGATCAGAGTTGACTTCAAAAACCCCTAGAACGGACTTTGACCTTGCGTGTTCCATTGATGCAACCTTGTGCCAGGATTTTGTCATAGGGCAAAAAACCAACACTCCTCGGTGTGTCTTTCGTTCCATTCTTCTGGGGCTCAAGCAACCTCCAACAGTCAAAATGTTACCATGGATAGTGGCAACTGAGAACAGAAACCGATTCTTAAGAATTTCTGCCTCAACTTTATGCCATTTGTTGAAAGAAACGTCAAAAGCATAGATCTCACGAGAGCTAACACCATCTGTAACAGTACCGAAAAGGAGCAACCATGGACTCGGGTAATACCCTTCTCGTCTCATCTGCATAAAACGAGGTGGCGTAGTCAAAGATCTCCATTTCTTGCACACGAGCCGAGTGTTCATTAAGATCGTCAATGGAAGTCTCATGAAACACAACTCAAGAATATCATCAGGAAGAAACACATGCATTGTGTTGTTTCCATGTGACTCTTCAATTTCAAAACTCTTTTTCCGATTATTTCTCTTCACAGCCTATCCACTCCATATGAGAAACAATCCACACTCGTGTCGTCGGTCCCACACAAAGGTTTGTAACCTTTACCCACAACTTCACCAAACTCGTTTCTTGTTGCGGCTCCAACCTTGCACCCTCCGCCCCTAGTATACAAACTCAGACACCTTAATGAAACGACTCCTGTGTCATCATCATCAATATCATCATCCATCACACTTCCACGGTAGTCTTTTTTCAACTTTTGGCTAATGCTTCTAACTAGATGTTTCGACACATTGGAAGCCTCATGTTCTTTATGTGATGTTTCATCCCTAAGTTGTTTAGGTATAATCTTGCATTCTAAGCCTGGTCATAGAACATTACAAATTAGAATATGATTGCAAAACAAAATCAAGTACACAGGTTTCAGTTGAACAATCTAAGAGATTGAAATGGCTAATTTGTACTCGGAAAGTCAAATGACTAATTTCAAACTTTTAAACTTGTGTGGTTCAATATGAAGTTGACACACAGAACTTTCCACATGTTTGCATACAGCACATATTACAGATATGACTTTCAGCACAAAGAGATATCTGTACATCTTAATGTGGCTGCAGATCAGTACACAGCACAGCCCAGCCCAGCCCGTTTTCACATGTTACCAGGCATGTCCACCACACCTATTCTGCCACCTCTAGTCTAAGCAGTATCAGAGCTTATTTGGATTGTATAAAGAATGATAGGCTCAAGTTCAACTCATGGCCTGGCAAGATTTGAAACTTAAGTTCAGACCTTACACAAGTAAAAAAGATCGCTCTGTGGCTTGTTTTCTATACTTGTATAGGTTTGAGAAACCATAAAATCTATGAAGGGGGTACAATTACAAGTACATTACAGCTTACTTCTAGGTGTCAAAAGTTAGTTACTGTGCACTAAGGGCGTGTTCGGGTGCGTGTTTTGCAAAATTGATTATCTCATATCTAGTGTTTGGATACCTACTTCTTCTGATTATGAAATGTTAAAATTACAGTTTACAACTTCAAGCTACATGAGCACATCCAAGCACCATCTATAAAAAGTAGTTGATCATATGATATCGAAGCGCAGATCCAAACATGAAACACCCCCTAATGTCTAATCACCTATAATACAAACTAGTAACTACATATATCACGAGGGACTGCAACTTGGAGCACCTTCCTTGATTTCTAGAATTTTATATCTTCTACATATTTAAAAATTACTCATTTTGAAGGACGGCAAATAACAAACAGCTTTATGTCATTAACACTATACGGACGAACCGAGTACATGTTATTTATATTGTCCAATCCAGTACATAAAAACATCACAAACAACAATCAAAGTCTAGAAGTCAAGTACCCATATATTCCAATTTACATAAATCCATTAAAATACATAGACCCTAGTCCCAAAACAGTCTAAACTCAAAGTCAACTAACTTTTTTTTTCCTTCAAAATTAATAATCTTACAAATCATTATCTAGAAATACATTTAACAACCCACTGCTAGAAACTTATAAACTATTAAACCAGTGTCAAACATGAATTTCTAAAATGCTGTGTTTGACCATCTAAAGTCAATATACTTAGTCAAAAAAGGAACACAAATAATAAATACTTAGTCAGCCAAAAGCTCGAAAACTAAGGTTACCAAAAAGAAAAACAAATAAACATATGAATGTTACTAAGTACATAAGAGTAAAGAAAACAAATCTCATGAAGTTTATATTCAAGATTCTTGATTTGAACCCAAGAATCAACCCAGATACCAATAAAAGGGTGTAAATGATTATTTATTTAAAATGGGTCATTTTAGTAAAGTGTGAAAAGAAACATTTTTCAAGAGAGAAGAGAGAAAAGTGATGGATCCTCTTTATTTTGAAGTGAAGTCATGATAGGTGTTCCTGTGTTTTTGTTTTATTTACCTGGACTTGGATTATATTTCTACTTTTTTGTAACTTGATGAAAGTTGTTCGTGATACGTCCCAAAAATAATTAAGTACGGTAAATTGAATGGTAATAAAAAAAAAGTATTTTGTTATTCTTTATTTTTGTAAAAAAATTAAATTAAAACCAAACATTTTAGTAAGAGTAAATTTAAAGAAACGTCTTCATCACCTCATGTGTTATATCCAAATTATATGGCGCAGTTAGTGTTTTTTTTTTTAAGTTTTTTATTTATTTATTTATTTTTGAAACAATTGATGCAAATATCATTTATGCTCTAAAGTGAAATGAATAAAAATCTAAAACTAATCAAATTGAAATAAAAAAGTCTCAACAAAAGGAAAAGCATTTTAGTTATTTCATTTTGGCCCATAAGTAGGGCTACAAGCGATTCAAGCCGAGCTCAAGCTCTATAAGGCTTGAGCTTGGCTTGAAAGAAAAATACTAGGCTTGAGCTTGGCTTGATAGCTTGTCAAGCTTTCATCATCCAGGCTTGAGCTTGGCTCGAATAGGTTTCAAGCAAAGCTTGAGTTTGGATTGAAAAGCTTGAATGTATACAAAAATATAATATTCAATAGCTAAACTCAATAATAAATATATGTATAACATGTTCATACTACTAATCTAATATACACATCAGCGGCTATATAACCTGCATTTTAATAGCAGCTAAATAAAGAGCAGCCAAACACAAGCTATTTTGCCACTTTGTTACATATTACCCATTTTGCCACATATGATATATCTCATTTTGTAGCCTTAATGATCGTTACTGAGTTGAGCTTAATAACCAAATTTGCTCTTATAATTAGGATAATAACCAAATTTGCTCCTAATTACTTATATGAAATTTATTTCATATATATCTATATTAAAGCTTGAAAAAGCTTGATACGAGCTCGAGCCAAGCTATCCAAAGCTTGAACTTGGCTTGTTAAATGTTTCGAGCTATTTTTTGGGCTTGAGCTTGATAAAATCTTGACTCGATCGAGCCAAGCTGGAGCTGGAGCTCGAGCTCGAGCTGCATGATAAAAGTTTGACTTGATTACAGCCCTACCCATAAGCGATATCCACACCAAAATTTTTTCACAAAGATGACACCAACACTTTCATATGAGTGGTCCCAAAATTTGTCTTTGAAATTTTATGAGTGTATGAGTATTTTTTGTCAGACCCAATAAGTTTTTTTTTTTTTTTTTTTTTTTTTTTTTTTTTTTTTTTTTTTTTTTTTTTAGGAGGGGTTTGAGTTGTTGATGTGTTATTGAGAGAGGATTAGATCAGGGGCGGAGTCAAAAATTTACGTTAAAGGGGGCCATAAATAATTTGTATAAAAACATATAAATCATAGGTCGGTTACTCGTTCATTGGTTCATCAACAACCTAATTGACTTTTAGCACATTTTAGTTAACACATTTGAAATTACAAACCGTTCATCAACAGCCTTAAATTGTTAATAAAATACTAATGATCTTCTTATTACATCAACAAATTTTACATAAGCAGTTAAACATTCTAAATTAACTAGATATCATGCTTTGGTAATTCTTTTTGCATTATGTTAAATAACAAAATAAAACAACTAGTTCAAATATAATAAAGAATGAACTAGAAAGCAAACAATGAAAATCAAGTTTCACTTTCCCAAGCAATATGAGAAAAAAAAACTCTCAGTACGTGTACGATTATTAGAGCACTTACAACAATCACAAAAGTTAAGTTTTAACACGGTGTCACGTCAGCGCCACATCAGCTTTAACACTTTCACCTTAACTCACAAAAAAACACCCACAACAATAACTCAACCTTAACTCAACAACAATTTACAAAAAACACTCCTTCATTTAGGGGGGAAAGTGATTTTTTTTTTACACAATACACCCTTAACGCTGAGTTAAGGGGTTAACAATGGGCGTTAACGCCGGCTTAACGCAGCACCATGCAACAATAACTTATCTTTAACGTGATTAATACCCTTTTAACGCAAAGGTAGCGTTATTGATGCAACTGGTCTTACCACACAAACAATAATATTTAAAACTTTTCTTCCAACCCCACCACATTTACATCTATCTTCTACCTCACATGCTCAAATACTTTTCCTTCAAACTATTCTTTCTCCAAACTTCAAATCTTTTTCTCTACCGTGTTGACAATGGAACTAAGGGCACGTTTGGTAGAGAGAATTTCAGAGAATAGAAATAAAGCAGAGAATATAAATTCAGAGAATAGAAATCAGTAGAGAATTTTGTTCAATTCTAATGTTTGGTAACAATAGAGACTTGACCCGAGAAATGAAATAATATATATATATATATATATATATATATATATATATATATATATATATATATATATATATATATATATATATATATATATATATATATTTGTTGATTTAAAAAAAATATTTTTTCTAAATAAAAAATAACTGTTTTGGGGGAGAATATGTGCTCGTTTTTAACTACACTCGATGCTTGTTTATTTGGATACGTGAATTGTTTATGCAAATTTTGCCGTTTGGCTGAAATACTTGATTTGATTACTCAAATGCATTATGTGTTTACATGCTATATACTTGATTATTTCCTCATGGACACAAGTACTTCAAATATTTATGCCTGCATAACCGAATGAACTGGCTCAACTGCTATGTACATACATGACCAAATAAACTGGTCACATAACCAAATGAACTGGTAACATGACCAAATGAACTGGTCATATGACCGAGTGAACTGGTCACATAACCGAATGAACCGGTTAAACAAACTTTAACTCTTGCGTTACACATTGCAAACTTTGCTTAACAGTAAACATTTATTTTCATGACATTGTGAGCAACACAATGGCCACAAAACTTTTATCGAACTCACATTTTTCTTTACACCGAATTGCTATTTATACAAATCTATGAACTCACCAACCTCGTCGTGTTGACACTTTTAGCATGTATTTTCAGGTTAAGGCGATAGCCTAGTTTTGGAGGCTTTTGGCATGAAATGGTATGGTCATAGATGACTCTGATGTATTTCGGACCGCTTTATTTCTTTTATGGTCCTATATTTTCCGCACTATTTTTGGAATGTTGTAAACATAATGCTTTTTCTTTTTTCTTTTTTTAATTATGAAACTTCTTTTAAATGGTTGAGGTAAAACCGTTCTTTGTACTTTGTGTTATGATACCAATTTAGCAGCACCCAAACATGTATGCTTCCGCTACACCAGATTTTGGGGGTGTTACAAATGTGGGGTAACTCAGTTTTTATGTCACGATTGGATATGGGTAGGTTTTTTTAGGGAAAATTTCTAAAATATCCGGTCTCAAATCAATGACATCAAAAAATGCCCCATCCAACATTTTTACTCCTTAATGCCCTAGGCAACTTGGCAACCAGTCACCGCAACTTCTTTTTTTTTTTTTTTTTTTTTTTTTATTTTTATTTTTATACCAAAATACCCTGTATTTTAATTTTTTTTACATACGCCTATACATTTTTTTCCCAAAAATAGCCCGTATTTCAGAATTTTTTCCCAAAATACCCGTATCCTAATCATTGTTTGGATATGTGTCGCACAAATGTTTAGTTACCCATTTTGACAGTCACCCAAGAGCTATTATGGAGTATTTTTAAATATTAGGGCATTTTTTGATGTCATGGGGATGCCTTCGGGGCAAATTTGAAATTTCCCCTTTTTTTTAATCTAACTTGAAGAAAATTAAATTTGGGTAGTTAAAGATTATTTTAGTGACGAACATGCACATGAAGGATGTAAAACTATTTTATATGAGTGTATTGTCACCCTTTTATTTTTTTCTTAGGCCACTAGGTGTAGCTCGTTTGAGCACCTCGCCAGTCCAACATGGCACCTCGCCACTGCACACCCACCCTTCATCTTTTCTCGCCACTTTGAAGCCCATCGTCTGCACGACGAGGCAACTTTCCTGACAATGTCAGTTTTTTTTTCTATTTTATTTTTTCCCCCTTTTTTTTAAATATGTAAGTGCTTATATTTATGGCTTGTAAATATAATATTTTGTAAACTTGTAAAGTTTTTTATAAGACTTGTAATATTTTATAAAACTTGCAATGTTTTTAAAGTATGAAATGAAAATACATTAAACATCTAAATGAAAATACATTAAACATTGAATTGAAATAATATTAAACAACGTACGGTAACTAAAACATTAAACTACGATACGGTAATTAAAATAAACTACGAATTAATAAAATAAATCATCTAAGACCCAGCCCTCCTCCTCACTCGAAGTCTCTGATTGCTGAGGGCCAAGCCCCATTTCCCAGCGGTATTCTACTTCTATTCTTTCACGCACCCTACGAGCAGCTTCCTCACGTGCTTCATCTTGTTCAAACTCTATTCATACTTCCTTATCTTGCTCCAGTTGTCAGAGATATTCCACTGAAAAGTTAAAAGGATTGTTTTGGAGGTCCACCGGTGGAGTGTTTGTAGGTGGAGTGTTTGCAGATGGAGTGTTTGCTAGTAGAGTGTTTGCTAGTGGAAAGAGAACTTCCGGTGGAGTGTTGTGTGGTTGATTCTTAGTTGGGAATACAGGAAATAGATCTGCAGGTGGAGTGTTTTGTGGTTCACTTTCATTTGGGAATATCGGAAAGAGATATTCCGGTGGGGTGTGATAAACAGATTCATTATCCGATGGACTAAGGAATTGTTGAGAGAAATCGTTGTGTGTCATTGTTGTTGGTATGAGTTGTGTGTGATTATGTATGAGTTATGTGTGTGAGTCTGTGAATGGGTATTTATAGAGAGCGTGAAAGAAGAGAAACAGATTCACGTGCGTATATTGTTGTAGAACAGGATTATTCTTTATCAAGCTTTAAATTTATATTTAGCCGACTTATCCTATTACACACACTAACGAGCAGTGTACCCGATCAATGTAACGTAGTTGGTAAGTAGAGTGTCAATCACTAAGAGTGGAACGTTAATACCTAGAATGTCTATCAGTATTTTAATTCCTATGTTAGTTTTACGATCTAATCTAACGCGAAGGGTTTTCAGTCCGAGAGACTAGCACGATTTTAGTTGATTAGTAAAATAATAAAACTATTGAGATAGAATGCAACGAATAGCGAACACGTACACAGATAGATAACAAATACAGATAAGAGGCTTGACTAATGATTAAGTAGCTTATCACTTGTTTTATTGCTAGTTTTATATGATGAGTGTCGTAATATATTCTCTTTCGTTTGTATCTTGACTATAGGCGAGTAAACTCTTAATGATTACTTATGTCTATTATATTTAACCTTTTTTTTTAATCTTACACTAACTTATAATGCTATTGAAGAAGATGTAACACCCCCTAAATTTCAACAATAACAGCGGAAGACTTTGTGGGTATTACTTAGAGGATCGAAGTCAATATCATAGAAAACGGCTCAAAAGAGGCGTTTTTATAGTTATATTTATCATTCAGCAAAACCAAATATAAAGTACAAAAGTTGTTTCATAGTTTAACATATCATAGAAGATATGAATATTAAAAGCGAATGATAAAACATTTATTTAACACCCATAACGGGGTTTATTGCCCACTCCGTGCCTTGAGCTCCTTCTTATTAGTTACCTGAGATAAACATGCTAAAAGTCAACAAAAGTTGAGTGATATTCATAGGTTTAAGTTTAGTAGTTGAACACAAGATATAAGAGATAATTGCATCGATTTACAATTAACAAGTTAAAAACAGTTGATATTTGCTTTAAGCTCATGACACTCAACGATTAACAGGTCATCAAATATGATGTAAGGTAACAATGGCCCTCTGGATAGGTTTTTTCCATTAACCTATAGGTTTAAATAAAGTGCGTTTGGTGGCCCATCCTGGCAGACACAAACGGGGATTTTCAGTCCCAAATAGATCTATTCACAACTATTTACGTTCACCCTTCAAGTGATTAAGGTTCATGATGTGAGGGTCTTTTGGCAATAAGGTACTTAAGCAATAACAATATCAGGCATAGCATACCAATAAAAATACTTGTGTTCAGGTTTGTAGCATGTATCTCCCCACGAAAATAGTTATATAAAAGTGGGCTATGAACTCACCTTAGTGGTACAGTGGTAGAGGTATCGAAACTCAATTGCAATAAGGGAACGGCTCCAACACACGACCTAGATAATATGGCAAGGTTTAGTGTTTGATGGTCTGGACTGGTTTAATCGCGAGTAGTTTTTAGAATACAACGGTTGTTGGTTTAACAATAGCAAAACTTGTGGTTTTATAAAATATCGTAAATTCAAATAAGTTATATATATAAAACGTAAAGTTATAAATAAGTAATTGAAATAAACAAAAATGCAAATGTCGTGAAGTGAAATCGTAAAATAAAAAATAAAATAAGAATGTCAAATATAGTATGTTGGTCCTTGTTCTTTTCCAGTTTTTACATTTTTTACCCTAACGGCGTTAGCGTTACACCGTTAGTCCTTATTTTATAATAATTCCATTTATAGTCCACTATTTGTCCAAAGTAACATTTTGAGCTTGGAATATAACAATATATCAAATTATACCCTAATTTTTATGTTTTTACAGTTTAAGTCCTTATTTTCATTGTTTGACAGTTTTAGTCCTTCTAGGTGTCGTCGCGTTACATTTTTAGTCCAAAGTTACAAAAATTATGAGAAAATTTCTATAAAAATTGCCAAGGCTTATTTTAGTAATAAAAAGCTTATTTCAACAGCTTATATGGTTTAGAGCTTATTTTTCAGCTTATGGGCTTTTAACGAGCCATATACAAGGCCCAATAACGATTTAAAATCCATACATCGTGAGACGAGTTGGGCTCATCAAAATTATCATTTTTCATGTTCTATTTTCATATCAAAAAGTCTCAATAAGCCAGCTTATTCAGAGAGCTTAAAAAGTGCTTAATGGGCTTAAAAGCCCATCTCGCTATTTTATGTTTTAAAACTGCGATTAATTTTGTATCATTTAGGGGGTCGAGACACGATTATTTTTACATGTGATCTCTACGAAATTGATAGCTTGTTAGGTGGTCTAATAGGTTATGTAAAAATATTGTATGCTCGTTAAGTTGAATTTAAAAATATACGATCGTTTCTAGGTTGCATGGGACGTGTTTGTATAAATAGAAAGACTTAGAATAATTCTAAGTGTTTTGCATGTTATGCATGGGGTCGATGTGACTTAGAAACATGTCGCAAAACTGGTTCGTACGTATGTTTAGGATTTGTATCTTTATGTATTTCGATAGATAGCGTGGTAAAGATATAGGTGAAGTAAAAATATGTATGTGTTGTTTTTGTAGATTACGAGCAACGAGGTTTAAATGAAAATGTTGTAACACGTTAAAAATCAAACTATGACAAGTGACTCCTCCTAAACCAACCAGTCAACCGGGTGCAGTTGATAGGCCCACCTAGGAGAAAGTGCAAGTGTTTTATAATCCGTGGAAGTACAAAGAAATCCCCGGGTCGTTGAGTCCCAACGAGATTGAAATTGTATTTTAAACGTTTGTGGAAAAAGTGGCACTGAGGACAGTAACCAAGATGATTGGGGAATGATTATACTACTGATTTCTTGGTATTTGAACAATTATGAAATGATATAAACAATAACAGATATAATCACAAAAGCACAGACTGGAAAATCAGATAACAGACAAGAAAAGTGGGTTTTTAAACAATTACAAACTACATGGGGTGCAAGTGAAACTTTTTAAAACTTAAAATTTAAAAGAAAATTTAAAATGAAAATGAAATTATTAAAATGATTATTTTAATATTTAAATACTATTTAATTAATTAAAACTATTTAAAACGTAAATTAAACCTAATTTAAATAAAACTAAAAATTATAAAAATTACAAATTAAACTAAAAACTTGCAAAAATAATTTCTAAACTTTAAAAATGAACTTGAAGAAAGTATAAAAATAAATATTTTTGTCTTTTTATGAGTTTTATATTAATTAAAAACTAATTAACATAATTAAACTAATTAAACTATTTTAAATTACTAATAATACTTAAATGACTTAGAAAATTATGGAAAAATTTATAAAACTAATTAACCATCACAAGAATCCTAAAACATTATAAAAAGTTACTAAAAAATATATTTAGGCTAATTTACTAATTAATTACTTAATAATTAATTTAAATCTAATTTAACTAAATTAAATAGGGAAATAGGAAAATGAACAGTAGAAACTAAAAATATATTTTCTAAAAGTCTTAACTAATTTATAAAACTTAGAAAAATTATAAAAACCTACTGTTATTAATTAAAATTTAAGAAAACTAATTAATTACTAATATTACCTATTTAATTATTTAAACTACTTTTAAATCTAATAAATTATAAACTGTTTAGGAAAAATCTAAGAACATTATTTTAAATACATAAAGGTACTAGGAAATTAAGAAAATTATAAAAATGGAAAAGTGCTTATAAATAAGCTGAAATGAAAAATGAAAAAGATAGAATCTATTAAATAGAAGCTATCACTAATTTTATGTTTGCTTTTTTGGTGTTTTTCTTTTTGACAGCTAAAAATGAGATGAAATTAGGAAACTTTTGTGAAACAACTTTTTTTTTAGCTTAAAAATAAGCTGTGTGCACCCCCTTAAGCAAGACAGTTGACTTTCTTTGACCACTTAGGCAAATAAGCTCAAATGATTATATATGGGATCCACAATGATGAAGCTAGGTTCAATTAAGCAAAAGGAACTTAAATAAGCTAGAAACAACAAACTACAATCACTGATACGCTAATTAGAAAGAAATAAGCACTTTGAAATCTTTAAGCTAAACACACAATTGGGACAAACTTAAGCACTGATTCCAGGTGGGGTCCACTGGTTCCTAGGTCAAACTAAGGGTCAAACCTTGAAACCTGGTAGGAGGGGGGTTGGGAAAACCCAAGGTGGATCTCTGGGACCCACTGATGTGGCCTACAACAGCCACCAAAGGTGGTGGTGTTGTGGTGGTCTGCTGGTGCAGGGGAGGTCAGTCCCCTTGCAAGTGAGTTTGGAGG
The DNA here is from genome assembly GCA_030686995.1 of Artemisia argyi. Classification (NCBI taxonomy): domain Eukaryota; kingdom Viridiplantae; phylum Streptophyta; class Magnoliopsida; order Asterales; family Asteraceae; genus Artemisia; species Artemisia argyi. The sequence continues at coordinate 246,385,324 of CM060702.1, read as the reverse complement.
TGTGTGGAGCCCACAAAAAAAATCACAAAAATCAAATAAGAGTGGGGACTTAAAATTAAGCTGGTAGACAACAAAAAGGAACAAGTTTCAAGTCCTCAATCACAACACAAAATTCTATTAAATTCTTTGAAGTTTTGAGATTTTCTGCTTGTGAAAACTTTGACTTTTATGAAAAACTTAGACAGTTGACTTTTATGAACTTGTGATCAATCCCAATGATCAAATAAGATGTATTAAGATATAAATAAGCTAAATTAGGCTAAAAATCTGATTTTGAGTTGAAGTGGTGAAATTTCCACTTCAAAATCCTAACAGTTAACAGCTAGAAAGGATTTGAGAGTGGATTTTGACTTTTTGCTAAATGAGTACTGACTTTTATGGCTAACCTATGCTAAAATGACCCTATGTAATATACTCATGACAAGTTAACAACAAAACAACAACAAGATCACTGGATCCAGGCTTGATCCAAACACTCTTATACTTAACAGTTTTGAAGATTTTCAATGAGTTTAACTTGTTTCTTCCACAAATCTATTTCCAAATGTTCTATTATGATCTAAATAGGTGAGTTAAGCCCAGAAACACAGCTTTTAACCACTATTACACAAGATGACAATAATATAGCTACTATGGCAGTTTAATCAAAGAGAGTGAGTAACAAAGGTATCTAAGTACAAACAACTAATTTCAAAACACAATCTTAACTAACTACTCCTAACAAACACAAAGAACACAGAATAACAAGCAAGCTACAGAGATTATAAGGAATTGAGATTTTTAAAGGAAAATCAAAATAAGCAAATCTTACTAACCACCCTTAGCATGAACAAAGGGTTTTCCACAGAAGCCTATCTTTAAATAGGCTTATCCACTTCCAAGTTTGCCCATCAATGCTTCTCAATACCTGAAATCAAACTCAAAACAAACCATAGTTGACTTATGTTGACTTTTTTATATTTTTGATTTTTTTTCTACTAGTACTGAGTTTTATGGTCTCTACAAGCTTCAATAAGCTTAAGGGAACCTAAGTGAGCTTAACAGTCCATGATATAAACTTACACAACAACAGAATATGATTTAAGATTAAGACATGAAACAGAAAATTGCATAAACAACAAGGATGAAGGAAACTTGATTTTATTACTTTGAAAAGGTTAAAAGTACACTGAATTAACTTAAAACACTGCTTAAAAGCTTTTAATTAAATTACAATACCCTATTACACTTCTACGATTACTTTTACACTAAAAATGGGGACACATTCTTCTTCTTGCTTCTCTTCATTATATAGCTGTTGGATTAGGGTTCCCTTTGAGCCTCTGAGCAAATCCCAACTCCATTTGGGCCATTGGATGGCCTGTGATCAATCTTGGCCGTTTAAAAAGGTTTGGCGCCAAAAAATGGATACGTCCATTTGGACTGTTGTAGCAAGGGGGGGGGGGTGGTGGCATTTAATGTGAGGTGATATAAGGTGCAGGGGGTGTGGGAAGGTGATGATGATTTTGTTGCAAGTGGTGGTGGTGGGGTGAAACCAGGGTGGTATGGTAGTTTGGCTGTGGTGAGTGAGGGATAGGGAAGTGGTGTGGTTTTGACCGGTATTTGACCAAGGGGTCAAACGTTGACCCCGTTTTAATATAAAAGGGTTGTTTGGGCTGGAGTGGAGTGGGCCAAGAATAAGGGAAGGGTGGGCTTTGGTTGTGGATTGGATTTGTATTGGATTGGGTAACAAATATTAAGGGTCCGGTTTTGGTTTTAGTTATCACAAGGACCTTTTTTGTAATTTAGCCGAAAGTTGGAGGGTGAGTTTTGGCAATCTTCCAAAGTTTCCATAAGGTCCATTTTTGCCAAATGATGAATAGTTCAAGGACCAGAGATGATTTTTCCATTTTAAATTTCCAGGGACTAAAACTGCCAAACTTTGAAACTTCAAGGACCTGTTGTGTAATTTCACCAAACTTTTCCACCAAGGACCAATCCTGCCATATATGAGAAGTACAAGGACAAAATTTGTTTTCCTCAAAGTTTTAATATCCCAGGGACCATTTTTGTCATTTTTCAAAGTTCAGGGACTAAACTTGCAATTTTGTGAAACTTTGCACCAAAGGACTAATTATGTAACTTTTTGATTTAAAAGGACCTTTGGTGACTTTTTCAAGTTTTTAGAATAACCAGGGACTAGATTTGACAACTTTTGAAAGTTGAGGGACAGAAACTGCCAATTATGCAAACTTTGTACGTTTTTCATCTGTTTTTGATTATTTTGCATCTGAAACATATAAAACACATTCCTGGGATATTTTCATTATTTTGATGTAATATTGAGTGTTTTTTGGATGTTTTGGCAGTTCAGAATGGTATAAAATGATGAGTATTTAGACACTCATCAATCCCCTACACTAAAACATTGCTAGTCCCTAGCAATCTTTTGAGAAAAACTATGTGATTTTGAGCAAATCACCAGCTGTCAACGGATTTGATTGGTCTTTACCAAAAGTCATTTGCTTCTGGACTAGCCAACTCTTGATGGACAAAATCAACATCTTGGTGAGCTGATTACCAATTATGGATTTTCCACGGCCTTTACCACAAGCCATAATCTTGCGGGCTACCCAACTCATTTGCTTTTTAGGTGATGACGTATAGTCTATATATGGGCCACGAGCCCAAATGATAAACATTACTAAGGCCCAAAACCACCATGCGTGGGCTATTGTAACTTGGGCAGCATCAATAATGGGAACAGGCTCACGTAAGCCCAAACCCATATAAACTATACACGGTATAGATAAGGATCATTTATCTATGGAATAGATATCCTTACCCGGATAAGCACCATGGGTGCGAAACATAAGGAGCACGAACCCTACCAGGATTCTGCGCCTACATAAGGAATGACATAACAATCATTCAAGGTACGATCCACAAACCCTAAACTCTTCACGAGAACCCTAAATCGATTACTTACTCTCACGCCGGAGTCTAATCGTGGGAGACAATCCCACGATAAGCCTAACGGTGTTGTTTATTTTCTTAGTGCGCAGGTTACAAGTACTAAGAAGCGAATTGGTACGAGAGCAAGAGCCCATAATCAGGAACGCCCAACTTTTGTATCAACAAGTGGCGCCATCCGTGGGACCCTACTAAGAACTAAGAACTAGAATGACAAAGAATAAGAATTCAAGCCAGCGGACTCCGCAGTCAGAAAAACGTGACCCCCAAAGGAAGAATCAACAAGATTCGACCCCTAGGCAGGTTGCTGGGACAACCAGCGCACCTGGTCACCAAGAGGCAGGGACAACCCAACCTCTTCCAGTGGTAGAACTACCTGTAAGGACTACCCAAATCACCCCAGTGGTCCCAAGCGTTGAGGAACTCCAGCGCACCCTCTTCACTACTCCTCACCAAACTGTACCCACAGTGAACAACACTGTACCTCCAGGCGTGCCTAACCGAGATAGGGTGCCTAATACTGAGGCAGACATTCTTGCAGCAACTGAGGACACACCCAATCTAACGTTGGGAAATTTTGTAACCCAAAATTATGAAACCTTAACCGTCCTCGTGCAAGAAGAAGCAAGGAGAAGGGCAAGCACGAGCCTACAAGCTCGACTCAATTTTGGTCTTGAACGCGAACCATCACCACTGCGCCACCCACGAGGAAGACGCGCAGAACGTACCACTATCCATGATAGGCTGGGTACGACATCTGATTCACAGTACTCAGAAGACAGCGAGAGGCGCACTAATGTTCACTCCAGACTTGGCAGTCGAGGGATACAAGACCGATTAGGACCTCAACATTCGCCAAGCCAAGGATCCTCCAAACCTGAGAGTAAGAGGATTCACGAAAGATTGAGGAAAAGAAGATCCCCAAGTGAAAGTCCCTCAAGCTCTTCTTCTGAAAGAAGCCGGCGAAAAAGAGACTACCCTTCCTCCAGTGACTCCTCGGACAACGAGGATAAAGAAACAGGACACTGGAAGTTAAGAGGAAGACATCACGAAGAAGAGAATGAAGATATGTCTCTTTCATGGTGTCGCCAGAAATTTGACGCGTTTACACGATGCATCAGCGATTACTCAGATCGCAAACGCAGGCGCATGCCCACTAATGTGAAAACATATGATGGAATAGGTGATCCGGATGATCATCTAAAAGTTTTCAAATCAGTATCAAAAACTGGCCACAGCCTGTGTGGTGCCACATGTTTAATTCTACGTTAGTAGGTGTAGAACCCAAGAATCACCTTCTGGAGGACGAGGTTGATCAAAATATGCCATTATTCTAGAGAGAGAAAGTAGAGAGAAGGTGAGGTGAAACAAAGATGTTTTTATTATGATAAATTATGTTGCACACCCACACCCCTCAAGTGAAGCCTTGAGGGGTATTTATATGCCTTACATGAGACAACTTTTACAATATTACATTTGTAGTCCCTGCACTTTATGCATACTAGTTGTCTACTCCAATTCACGTAAATATCGCTCAGCTTCATTTCTAACAGTAGGGAACGTGCGCACATGGTTTAGCAAACTCCCACGTAGGAGAATCGGTGGGTTCGAGGAATTACGGAAAGCATTCCGTCTCAACTTTACCCAGAGAAAGAAGTGCGCTAAAGACCCTGTTGAGCTAGCAAGAGTGAAACAACGCCAAGGGGAATCAACCAGCGCTTTTATGGAACGCTTCAAGGATGAGTGCATACAAGTCAAAGCATGTCCTGAAATCCTAAAAATTTCAGGGTTCATGAATGGGATTAATAACCCGGAACTTATCCGAAAGCTAAATGACAAAGTTCCCCAGACTTTCGATGAGCTAACAAAGCGCACCAGATCCTTTATACAAGGAGAAGCAGCTGCTGCGGACAGCAAAAAGGGTTATTCGAACTATAGGCAGCAAGAGCAGCCTAGGAGACAATCCAACGATCAGAATAACAACCGCAGCAGGAATTACCGCAACGGAGGAGACATTGACAAGTATACCCCTCTCACAAAAACTCCGAGGGAAATATTTGTAACAGAAGGTGCAAACTTCCCAAAACCGCCACCAATGCGCACCGCAGAGGAAAAGCGCATAGGGAATGGATACTGCGAATACCATGGTCAAAAAGGCCATACAACTAAAGAGAGCGTCCAGCTAAGACAACTAATTAAAAAGTTAGTAAGAGAAGGCAGAATGGACCACCTTGTAAAAAAATCAAAGAGGGAAAAGACAAACAAAGGAACAGGGGTAAGAAAGAGCCCCCCCAAAGAAAAAGCTGATACCATATATATGATACAGTCATGGCAGCGCAAGATAAAGCAAAAAGTCAGCCAAAAATTCTCTCCAGAAAAAGAGATATCTTTCCCTACTCTAGCTGCGGACAACACAGTTGTAGAACCTCTAACTATTGAAATACATACAGGAGGACATGATATCCACCTCATGTACATTGACGGAGGAGCATCCGCAGACATCCTGTACGATCATTGTTTCAAAAGACTGCAACCTGAAATCCAAAGTCAATTGATACCAGCAACAACGTCATTGACTGGATTCACAGGAGAAAAGATCTGGCCCATGGGGCAGTTACGCTTGCTGGTGGTCGTAGGAGATGAACAACACTCAACCGCAACATGGATAAATTTCATGGTAATAAAGTCTCCCTCACCATACAATGGTATCATTGGGAGACCTGAAATATCATCCATGCTCGCTGTACCATCCACAGCGCACAGAATGCTTAAGTTTCTAGTGGAAGGAGGAGTCGTCACCCTCTATAACACAACAGCACCACCAAGAGAATGCAACGCGGTAACAACTGAAGTAGAGACTATTCCAGAATGGCGCACAGAAAAAACACCAAACCTAAAAGTCGCTATTCATCCCGATTACCCGAACCAACAAGTTTCGATTGGTGGATCTTTATCTGACAAAGGTAAAGCAGCCGTATGTGCACTCTTGCAGAAGAACCTGGACATCTTCGCATGGGAACCAAAACACATGACAGGAGTGCCATGCTCTATCACATAGCATAAGCTACAAATCCGACAAGGATATCCCCCAATACGAAAAAAGAAGCGCGGCCAGGCCCCAGATCATGCAAAGGCTATTCTGGAAGAAGTACATAAGCTCGTAGACGCAGGCATCATGCGCGAAGTGTACTACCACGACTGGCTCTCTAACCCAGTTCTGGTAAAGAAGAGCGATGGCAGTTGGAGAATGTGCATGGACTTCACGGACCTTAACAAAGCATGTCCACAGGACTGCTATCCACTGCCAGAAATAGACTGGAAGGTAGAATCCCTGTGCGGATACCCTTTCAAATGCTTCCTAGACGCATACAAAGGATATCATCAAATTCAGATGGCAGTTGAAGATGAAGAAAAAACAGCTTTCCACACCAGTCAAGGAGTGTACTGCTACACAAAAATGCCTTTTGGCTTAAAAAATGCAGGCGCAACATACCAACGGTTGGTGGACACAGCTTTCGAAAAACAAGTAGGCCGCAACTTGGAGGTCTACGTCGACAACCTTGTCATCAAAATCCACACAGAGGATGAGTTAGTGCGCGACATCGAGGAAACGTTCTGAACATTGGGACGAATAAACATGAAGTTAAACCCCAAGAAGTGCACCTTTGGCGCAACCGAAGGCATGTTCCTTGGATACTTAATAGAACCTGATGGAATCAAGCCTTGTCCAGAAAAAACAAAGGCTGTTATTGATCTCCCCTCACCGCGCACACTCAAAGAAGTCCAGTCATTGAATGGAAAGTTAGCAGGTGTAACACCCCCAAAATCATCACGTCAGCGGAAGACTTAAAATGTCAGCGGAAGACTTTTTGGGTGTTACTTAGAGGATCTTTATCATAATCATAGAAAACGACACAAAAGTGACGCTTTAAGGTTTAATTTATTCAAAATACCAAATATTCGAGACATCAAGATGTTTCATAATTTAAACAACATGTTTATTTGAAATGTGTCAAAACGTTTATATAAGCCCATGCCGGGTTACAAGCCCACTCCGTGCCTTCAAGTTCCTTCTTGTATAGTTACCTGAGATAAACACATGCTAAAAAGTGTCAACACAAAGGTTGGTGAGTTCATAGAGTTTTTAAATTGTTAATTAGAAAATGAGTGATTTCCTTATCAATTCAAAAATAGTTCGTTGGTTTGCCCTTCACCGGATCAACATCAAAAATAGTAATTGGTTTATAAATCCATTTAACACGAGATTCGAATCACAAGTTAAGAATGTATTGTAATCACATACAATCAATAAGTTTAAATCAATGTTCCTGTTATTGCCTTAAGCTCATGATACTCAACGATTAACAGCCAATCATAATCTCAAGTTATGACGGTAAGTAGTAGGCCCTCAAGATAGGTATTTGCCAATAACCTATAATAAGAACAATAAAGTGCGCCTGGTGTTTTCTCTAACAACCAAACGAGGATTGTCAATCACTAATAGTACTATCCACATTTATTTACGTTCACCCTTCAAGTGATTAAGGTTCATGATCGAGGGACTTTTGGCAATAGTAACTTAAGCAAATAACATTGGCCTGACGGTATTTCAATACCCGGTATAAGAGACTTGTGTTCGAGTTTTAAGCATGTATCTCCCCCCCCCCCCACGGGAAAATAGTTAAAGAGTGGGCTATGAAATCACTAATATGTAAATAGTTAACGAGTACTTGTAAAAGTATAAAACAATAGTTAAGCATGTATCTCCCCCAAAAACGTGTATAAATCATTATAAAATAATTAAGAGTAGGGGCTATGACTCACCTTAGTAGCACAGTAGTAGTGGTAGTAACATAATCTCAACGACGCAAGGCAACGGCTTCACACACAACCTAAAAGATATGGTATGTTTTAGTTGATAGTCTAAATCTCGTTTTATCGCGAATATTAGTCGTTTGGTTTGTTATTAAAATTCGTGTTTGTTTAAATGCTTGAAGTTCAAGAAGCAAAGTTATATATACATATAACTTGTGAGTGTAATGATCGATGATCGATGTGCGATGAAAATCATCAAGAATAAGTTGAAGTATGTATACGATGTTTTATGATGTTAGTTTTAAAAGAAAAGAAATAAACGTATCGTTATAAATATATCGTTAAAATTTATTATAGTTACGCGAATATTTATATATATATAAGTTAAATTTATAAGAGTTTTATACTAAACATGTGTATTAATATTATTTTTCTAAAATAATATTTACTGAAAATCCTTTAAGTTTTTACCAAAGTTACACTTTTAACCCTAACGAATAAAATTTTACACCGTTAGTCCGTAGTTAACAATCGTTTCATTTTAAGTCCAAATAATATCAATATTTACATTTTTCAACTCCAATTATCATTATTTACAGTTTTAAACTCAGAAAATCAGAAATTACAGTTTTGACCCAAAGTTTGCAAAGTTTACACTTTTAGTCCCTGGTTATGAAAATTTTGCAAAGTTAGTCCAAATTTCGCCAAAGTCAAAGTTTATCATTTTTATTATTTCAATAAGTTCAGAATGTTCAAAAGAGCTTATTATAACAGCTTATTCCTTTAAAAAGCTTATTTTTCACTATATGGGCTTAACGAGCTCATTTAAAGGCCCGTTAACGTTTTGTGATCCAAAGGACTTACGAGAGGTTTGGGCTTGGTCTCGGGCTTGTTTTTATGTTACAAAAACATTGCAAATAAGCTTATACGATTAGCTTATGCAATAAGCTTAAAAACAGCTTAATGGACTTATAAGCCCATTTGTTAATATTTAAGGTTTCAGAAAAATTTGTTTTGCTCGATCAAAAGGGGTCGGGCAAAAGCTCTACATAAGCTTATAAGGTCGAACAAAATGTGTTTCCTAATTGTTTGCCAGGTTGTCAACGAGTTCATGTTTTAAAAATAACATGTTATGTATCTAGATTTTGAAATAACGAGGCCAAACTAGAGGGTTCAATTCATTTTCTGAAACAGTTTCTTAGTCAAAAATATTCTAAGTGTTTCTACTAAAATCGTATAGGTCCAATGACTTTTAAAACGTGTGATATTTATTAAGTAAATGCTATTTTTAAGTTCAAAACTTTATGCCACTTGATTGCTAGTATATTAAACGTTTAGGATGTCGAATAAAAAGTATATATTACGTTTTTACTTAACGAGATAACGGATCAAAGTAAAGTGCCAAAAATAGAAAGTTATTGAAATGAATTAGGTGCCGTGTAGACTTACTTCATTTCAAAAGGGGGGTGTAAAAACGTATGCATGGATCGAGCTGGGGCAAATGGGTAGCGTGGCTTGACACACGACCTACCAAAGGTCCAGGAATGAGATGGGTTGGTACTTGAACTTGCTTCGAACTCCTCGTACGCATTACAAACCGTTCGTCCCAATTCGATACTATAACTTCGTGAAATGAGATTTTTGGTGTGTTCGTGTGTGTGTTATCAACTGAGGATACTTGAGGCTGTTTTATATGATGGGTTTGTGAGTGTATGGGAGCTGTGTTCACATGTAGTATCGAATAGCTTGCATGTCCACCTCCTTTTGTAACCAATCGAGATATTACAAAGCGTAAGTGTGTAAGGCTTTACCTCTGAACGTTTCTGACATTCTCTGACACTCCTAGACGTGTATGGATGATTTGATGTGATTGGAAGGCTTGGGTGGCTCGTAAGAAGGTTTGTGACACGTTGGGTGAAATCTCCAAATGGTGAGTTTTGTTGTTCATTTAGGTCGTATTTGAGGCAGTAAACGAGTGAGGGAGGCCATGGAATTTATCATTCTCGATTTTTAGTAACAAGGTAAAACAGGTTGGGCACAAATATTGTGAGGTTGTTTGTCGAAATTGCAAGAAAATAGGGTGGTTTTGGTGCTCAGTCGCGACTGAAACAAAGGAAAACAAAAATAACACAAACAAACACCCCTCGCTGGGCTTGGCCTGGTGGGCTGATTGGCGTGGATCAGACCCAAACAAAAGAAAGAAAGAAAATCAGGGGTCCGTTTGATTTGCTGTTGGTTTATTTCAGGCCCAAAGGTTCTGTGGGCCCACGTAGGTTGTTTCGGGTATTGTGTCGGGGTCCAAAAATATTAGTGAGAAATCTCGGGAATTTTCGTAGGTTCGGGAATTATATAAATTGTGTACGGTAATTATATGAAATGTATATTTATAAAATATAAATGTTTAAAATTTATTATTCGCGATATTAATAGATTATAGAGGTTGTGTGTAAGCATCGTTCCTAGACAAATGGTCAATCATAAATGTCATAGTGGTTCACATAATATGTCATGCATATATAAAAAAAAAAAAAAAAAAAAAAAAAAAAAAAAAAAATTGTTCCTCGTAAAAATGGTTAATCTATGTTATGGTAACGTGTTAATCGTAGGAAAATTTTACGGGGTGTTATAGCAGGGCTAAACCGTTTCTTATCTAAATCACCAGACAAGTCGCTTCCTCTCTTTAAAACACTCACGAAGTGCACAAAAAAGGGAGATTTTCGCTGGACCGAAGAAGCGGAGGAAGCTTTCCAACAACTTAAACACCATCTGGCATCTCTTCCCAAACTTGTCGCACCGCGACCAGGGGAAGAGCTAATCATGAACTTATCGGCAACTCATGGAGCAGTTAGCGCAGTACTATTGACAGATAGGAACTCCGTCCAGACACCCATATACTTTGTAAGCAAAGCCCTGAAGAAGACAGAGACTAACTACAGCGCTATGGAAAAGCTGGTCTTAGCTCTAGTATTCGTATCCAAAAGGCTGCGCAGATACTTTCAAGCGCATCCAATAGCTGTAATAACCGATCAGCCAATCAAACAAGTTATCTCTAAACCTGACGCATCAGGACGGTTACAAAAATGGAGTGTACTGTTAAGTGAATATAACATCTCATATAGACCGCGCACTGCAATCAAAGGATAAATCTTAGCCGATTTCATCGTGGAGAAGCCAGATACCGACAGTCCAACATCTGCAACCAAAACAGATCTACAGGAACCCTCGATTCTGTTCACAGATGGGTCTTCATGTGTAGATGGATCAGGCGCAGGCCTTATTCTTACAAATCCAGAAGGTATGGAATTCACCTATGCGCTGCGCTTTGAATTCACGGCCACGAACAACGAGGCAAAATACGAAGCCCTACTAGCTGGACTACGCATCGCAATCCAAATGGGTGTACGAAACCTGGAAGCGAATGTAGATTCTCGGCTAGTCGCTAACCATGTGCTAGGTGAATATGAAGCCAAGGACGAACACATGATCCAATACCTGGAAAAGACCAAGTTATTAATTAAAAACTTTGACAGGTTCACAATAAAACAGGTGCCCAGAGGAGATAACAGGAAGGCTGATGCGCTCAGCAAGATCGCATCCACAAGCTTCGCGCACCTCTCAAAACAGGTATTGGTGGAAACCGTAAAAAACAAGTCAATCTTGGAAATGGAGATATCCACAGTGATAGAAGAACAAGATCCTACATGGATGACACCTATCATTGAATTCATTAGCAAGGGAACTTTACCACAAGACCATAAGGACGCTTGAAGAGTGTGGCGCACAGCGTAACGATTTGAACTACGAGACAACATACTCTATCGACGCTCTTTCTTACAACCCTGGCTCAGATGTCTTGGACCTCTTCAAGCAGACTACGTACTCCGAGAAATCCACGCTGGATCATGTAGCATGCACTCAGGGCCGCGATCTGTGGTGGCAAGCGCTTTAAGGTCAGGGTATTATTGGCCAACCATGCATCGCGACGCACGCGATCTGATAAAGAAATGCAGCAATTGCCAAGTACATAGGCCAATCCCGCGCCGACCACAACAAGAGCTAACACCAATTACCTTACCATGGCCATTTTACAAATGGGGCATTGACATCGCAGGACCCTTTTCAGTAGCAGCAGGAGGAGTAAAGTTCCTCATCGTAGCCATAGACTACTTTACGAAGTGGATTGAAGCAAAGGCGGTGGTGAGCATCACAGGAAACCAAGTCAAACGCTTTGTCTGGGACAACATTGTCTGTCGCTTCGGATTACCGGGAGAGATTATATCAGACAACGGAAAACAATTCTGTGATAACCCATTCAAAGATTGGTGTGCGCAATTGAACATCACGCAACACTTCGCTTCAGTAAAACACCCACAAACCAATGGCCTAGTTGAGCGTGCAAACCGCAGTATAGGGGAAGGAATAAAAGCGCGCCTTGACAGACACAAAGGAAGGTGGGTGGACGAGCTCTCACATGTCTTGTGGGCGCATCGCACAACAATCAAAACCAGTACTGGCGACATGCCATTCTCCCTCGTCTACGGTACAGAAGCCGTCTTACCTGCTGAGATAGGAATGCCAACTATACGAACAGCAGAGGTCAATGTCACAACAAATGACGAGGAACGGCGCATAGACTAGGACTTACTGGAAGAAAGGCGTGAACGCGCATCTATACGCGAAGCAAAAGGCTAAGGCAAAAATGAAGAAGTATTATGATGCAAAGGTCAAACACACTTCATTCAGGCCAGGAGACTTTGTATACCGCGCCAACGATGCGAGCCACGCAGAAGACACAGGCAAGCTCGGACCAAAATGGGAAGGACCTTACAAGGTCACAGATGCACTCGGCAACGGTGCATACAGACTGCGCGATATGGAAGGTCACGACCTAGCGCGCACTTGGAACATCTGCAATCTTAAAAGATGTTACTTTTAGGCTACGGCCATTACACAGACACCTTTGCATCCTAAGAGGTGCCCAATAAGTGTTTGTTTTTTCTTTTCTTTCCTAGGAATTGTATTTTATTTTTTCAAAAAAAACTTGCAAGTATCAATAAAATGTTATGGTTTCTAGCTAACTCCATAGCGTATTTCACTTTATTGCGTACATACTTATATATGTCAATATTGTTATCTTATATCTTTGCCTACATGGCGTGCATGCACTAATTAAGACCCACGAAGGCATAAAGGATGAGTAAACCTACTAATTCACTCGTTGAGTAAGAGGGTTGCAAACCCATCAACATTGGATCACGCATCCTTGCTAAGCGCCTTACTTTTGAGACGTCGAGGTAAGTTTTACGTGCGCATCCCACGACGGGTGTGCAAATATTAAGTACACCGTACAAGCTTAGCAAATAACGAGCCAAGACACTTGGTCAAATAATAAAACTTAGCAAACAATGCAAGTATATTTCTTAAGTCACGCACTTAATTAACAAAAAGGTATCTTATTCGACATTTTTACACAAAATTACAAGGAAAGATACACTTCATTATTTACACAATACATATGCAAAAATAGCCTACACGCTATGGCGATGCTCAGGGCTATCATCCGGAGCAGCAGAACTCCCCGCCTCCTGAAGCTTTCTCAGAATCAAAGCGTCCTTGGGAGATACGGTAGGAACACTCACAGGAACCCCATCAGACTGGGGGATGTGTGCAGCACCCACGCCACACAACACTGCCTTGCCCTGAATGCCCCTCTTCTGGGCAGCCCTCTGCGCGTGGCGCTCTAGAACCTCTTTCAAGGGAATCTCCCTTTCAAGAGCAAACGGGTTGAGGATGTGGCAAGGCTGCGCGAATACGGGGACCTGCAGCTGCGACACATCAGGCTTCAAGAAGTAATCTGGTTGCGCCTCTGCATCCTCCAAAAGGTGACGCTCCAAAGTCAACCCCGCCATAATTACATCTATGAGGTTGTCTTGGTCGCGCTCCAACCTTCCAATGTGCGGCAACTCGAGGACCTTCAACCCCGCCATAGCCTGCATCAACTCATCATATGCAGCCGCATTATAACCAGGGACTTCTGCCAAGTCCTTGCTCAGAAGCTTGGCCTCATGGAGATCCTCCATAGCCTGCGACTTCCCACGCGCCACCGCACAGTGAACCACCTTCTCAAAGGCGTCCAACACCTCTTGGGACTCCAGAGTGCCCATAGCTGCCAGGCGCAGCCCGTGACTAATCAACCACCTACATCAACAAAGACAATTTGTGTTAAGGGAAAGCATAGCAACAAAATATTATAAAGAAGAAGACTAAAAAAGGAAGTACATGCGCTCAGCAATGGTCGACATCAAATGAGGGTATAACTCCTCATCGTACTCGATGCTCAGGCCGCGCAGCTTGTTCTCCTGAGCCTGGATGATCTTCTCCATACTCTCCTTGAACTTAGTGATACTAGCATAGTGCTCCACCTTCTTCTCCTCCAAGAACCTCACAGCCCAAGTCATGTCAGACTTATAATGATGAAGCTGCCTGCGCGCCTGCTCCACCTCAGCCAGTGCGGACAACTTCTCATGGGTGACCTTCTCAGTGTACACCCTGGAGGACTCCAACTCCGCCTGCGCTTCCGCCAGCTGCGCACGGAGCTTAGCTATCTCCTCATCCTTCTGGGCAAGAGTACTGCTCTCCCCGACATACCTCTTCTTCAACTGAGCCACCAGCTCAGCCTGACGCACAGCAGTCGCAGCCAACTCATCCATCAGTTGCTGCGCCTCTACACCCTCATCAACCTTGGTTTTCCCCTCCTTGTTTTCATTCTGCGGAGAGGAAACCACATCCACGAAAACTCCATCATTCTTCGTGGCATCATCCCTACAATACATGAAGAAGATAGCACATATTACGACAAGTAATATACAAGCAAATAGAAACGTAGATACTTACAGAAATGGAGAGGCCTCTGCAGCCTTCTTATCCGCGCCAGGAGCGGATGTCTCCTCCTCCGCGGGCGACTCCGCATCCCCAATAAGGTAGCGTCGTCTCTTCTTGGTGCCACTGCTCCCAGCCTCCCCTTTGCGCTTAAGATTCTGCGCCACCTCCTCCTTCAGCACCTCCTCAGGCTTCAGGATCTCCACGCTGTTAGATGATTCAGCGCGTGCCTCCTCTTACTGCGCCATCTTCACATCTGGCTCCACGCTCTGAACAGGCGTCACTTGGAGCGGCGGCGTATTTTCCGGGCCAACATCCGGCAGCACTGTCAAACGACCCTCGGTCGCCTCTAGAAGTGGCTGCTCACCCTCCCTCAGAAGGCGCACTCCCACAGTCACCTGCTTCAGTCTCTCCAGCTTAACAACGGCGAACAAATCCATCTCTGCGCACATAAACAAATAACAAAGAAGAAAGGATTAGTTATTAAAGGTGCGCATATAAGAAGACTTACATATTTGAAGTAAAAGGGACGAACACCCACCCCGGCCTTCCTCATTTATAAAGGTTGGCACCTCGTCAGCAGCGCCGAAGTAATTGCGACTCAACCCCATGTGCACCAAAAACTCCTCCGGATAAGGGTTAATGGGTATGTGGTTGGCATCAAGAGTCTGCGCATCGGTCAGCCTATAGGAACCGGGTGCGAGGCGCCCATCCCTTGGTAAAGTATCCTGAGTATAAAACTCAAAGGGCGATGGAAAAACCACATCATCAACCCAGAAAAAATGCTCCCTCCAATGTCTAAGGGAGTCTACCTTCTCAGTGTAACATTGAAGCGCCCCCGGGCGCTTCGCGAAAGACACCCATCCATTTGACCACGTTGTGTGTTAGAAGACACGGAACAAGGCTATGGTCGGCTCTATCGCAAGTAAACGGCAGTTTACTTCAAAATTCGACACCTTAGCCGCACCTATACAGTGCAGCTGTGAGATGTAGAGGCGATAGTGGTTGAGCAAATCGCTCAGAAATATAGATATCGGTACGCGGTAATTCGCGTACTCGAAGAATTTCGTGTATAATCCTATTTTCCCTTCGGGGAAATCGGCTATACACGCGTTAACATCTGGAGCCTCTGGACGCACATCCAGAGGAATGAAGTAGTCTGATGTAAACTGGGTAACATCATTCTCCGTCATCGCAGAGCGAAAGTCCTCTAACTGGGCAACCATTTTCATTAATTCAATGAGACACGCACACAAAAATTACCTAATGAAATGATTACTTTCTTTGCAAAAATACGCTTTTAAAAGAAGTGAGCAAGGGTGAGTGTGTGTTTTTACTGTGTGTTTTTGTAACAATGGGGGCGGTGACTATTATATAGGGAGTAAAAAACCCTAGATGATGTCCACGTGGATCCCACTAACAAAAACGTGTGGCTAGAACCGAAACGGTACATGCACTTTTTCCCGATTTACGATGGACACGTGGACACAACCCCCGATTTTCGAGGTATTTCTTTGAAATATCTATGACTAGGTGCATTGCACTCCAAAATGGGCGGCAATATTTCAATGTTCTCCCGCCACGCTTACCGCTGTTAAGATTAGTCTAGCATCCGCGGCTACGAGCTGCGCACACTAGACTGGGGGGACATGATGACGTATAGTCTATATATGGGCCACGAGCCCAAATGATAAACATTACTAAGGCCCAAAACCACCATGCGTGGGCTATTGTAACTTGGGCCGCATCAATAATAGGAACAGGCTCACGTAAGCCCAAACCCATATAAACTATACACGGTATAGATAAGGGTCATTTATCTATGGAATAGATATCCTTACCCGGATAAGCACCATGGGTGTGAAATGTAAGGAGCACGAACCCTACAAGGATTCTGCGCCTATATAAGGAATGACATAACTCTCATTCAAGGTACGATACACAAACCCTAAACTCTTCACGAGAACCCTAAATCGATTACTTACTCTCACGCAGGAGTCTAATCGTGGGAGACAATCCCACGATAAGCCTAACGGTGTTGTTTATTTTCTTAGTGCGCAGGTTACAAGTACTAAGAAGCGAATTGGTACGAGAGCAAGAGCCCATAATCAGGAATGCCCAACTTTTGTATCAACATTAGGATATGGCGAGTTGAGGTACCATACAATTTTGGGCAAATTGCAAGCCATCAACGGATTTGAGATGTCTTTACCAAGAGCCGTTTGCTCCAGGACTAGCCAATCCTTTTGTCGTTTAGACATGGCGGACTGATAACCACAAAAAAATTTGAAGCACCAGTGATTTTTTTTTTTTTTTTTTTTTTTTTTTTTTTTTTTTTTTTTTTAATTTTTGAAATTTTGGCCAAAAACGGGGGTACTAGATAGTAAAATGGGATAAAATTCGCTAGAATAGCGAAATACCCCCCCACACTTAGAATGAATATTGTCCTCAATATTCAAAGTCCCGGCTATTATGCCGACATTTTGAATGTAAAAGGGCAACATTACAAGCTAAGCGTGGAAAACAACATTTTGTTTTTCACTTCATTTGTAACCACAGTATGGGTAACTCCCCCACACTTAGGGTGAAAACCCTATAAGCATGCTACTGTTTTTGTTTACCGAGTCGCTAGCTTGACTCGACCCCGAATTCATTTGTTCTTGGGGAAGCATGATGTGGAAGAAACAATCTCCATCGGACTTTCATTCAAGATGTTTGGACAAACATTTGAAGTACGTGAAATTCCACACCGATGAGATATAATCCCGGCTCAAGATAATGGTAAATGAAAATGCCGGGATCAAAGATGGTATCTTCATTCCCGAAGGAGTGAAGAAGAGAAGAAGTCACCTTATAGGTGAAGAAAAGGAAGAAAACCATGATGAAAATCATGATTTGATATTCTTCCTCGAGAGCAGGCTCATTAGCCTGAATTTGGATTTCAAAGGTTAAGCTCAAAAACATCCCGGGAGGGTGGGTGGGAATTTGCAAATTCTCATGATTGAGTGCATCTCCCCCCGGGATATCAAACTCCGGAGGAGTCATGACATGATGAGTGAGTTCACCGGAGAACTCCTCATGAAGAGAATTATTCACAAGATGTGAATCTGTGAATTCATGTTCCGGAATAGACTCATCACAATCCTCATTCTGAATATCAAAGAGTGGATTATCAGAAATCAAAGTGAAATCAGATTCGAATTCAAATAGAGGATTGGTGAGAGTAGTACTGAATGTTTTGGGAACAAAGAGGTTAACATTCTCTATTGGACTGTTGGGATCAGAAGTGAGTGACGGATCATGATATAGGAGACTTTCAATTTCTCCAAGATCGGCTTCAAAGTTAATGAGAACATCGTTACTTCCCGTTGGAAGTGGATTTATGTGAGTGAGTTCATCGACGAACTCCTCAAGAAGATGATCAGCATCATAATGTGGAACTGATGCCTCAACATACTCGATGTCTCCATAAGATGCACAATCTTCACTACAATCGGAGAAAGTCTCAAATTTATCTTTTGGACACTCAAGAGGGGAAGGAATATCACACATATGCTCAAGAGTTCCCTGTGACTCTCTTGGGATTGGGACAAGGTTCTCAACACTAGACTTTTTGAATTCGTCCGATTCCTTATCAGGAACAGTGCTAAGATGCTCATCCCCCATGCTCAGAGAGTGAGTGGGAACCTTGGGTGTGATAGCAGTTGTTTGAGATGGAATCTCAACTGCTGGGATATCAACTGATGAACTTGATGAATCTTTGTAGAATTGAAGGATATCAAGTGTATCTCCATCATCACTGTCATCAGGAATAAAACGGAACTGAGAGCTAGATATGGCTGCTTTTTCTTTTGCAATTGATTCCCGAATAGATTTTTCATAGGCATCTTGGGAATTTATTCTAGCAGCCTGCTCTTCAGCTAGCAATTCTTCCATGGATTTTTGATGAGTGTCTTTTTGGGCAAGGTCTTTAACTAAATCCTTAAGTTCATCAAAAAATTTCATCATACTTTGCATTTCTGGAAGAAGTGTCTGACTCAATTGGGACTGTGGAGGTTGGTTATAATATAATGTGTCAAGACTGTTACAGGGAATTGGATTCCCTGTTTGACAATCTGAACTGAAGTGTGGACCTCCACACTAAGCACAACAGTAAAACTGATGTGGCTGTGGGTTGTATGTGCTAGAGTCATAATTGTTATCAGGAAACTGCTCATAGACAAGCGTGTTTCCCGATTGACAATCAGAACTGTAGTGTGAACCACCACAGTACTCACAACAGTTAAACTGTTGAGTATGGTTTGGTGAATCGTATGGATATTGATTATTTGCAAAATTTTGAGTGTTACCAGCAAACTGTTCGTAGACAAACGTGTTTCCGGTTTGACACTCAAATCCTTGATGAGGACCTCCACAATATTCACACGAATATGTCAGTATCTCATGGTTTGGTGGCTGGTGGAATAAATCAGCTGTGTCATGGTAAGAATAGGGATCCTGGTTATAGACAGACCCATTTCCTGACTCTACCACGCCACAGCCGGGGTAATTTCCACCGTTATGAGGGCCACCACACCATTGGCAACCCAAATAGTGTGGATACGATATAGGAAAGAATCAAAGGTTTATAGAGGGTAAGAAATGAAGAATCAAAGATGTGAGAGGGTAAAGGTGAATATTTTTGGATTTTTGAATAAACATTTTGTACAAATGAGAAAGAAAATCTTTTTTTGGGTTTTTTGTGTTCGTTGAAAACTGATTTTAAAAATTTTTCGGGAACCGTTTTTATGAAAATATACACAAGGATGGTAAATTTACAAAGAAGTGAATTCCAAAATCACTAATCAGAAAACCGTTTTAGAATAACGCGCACGACCTCCCCGGCAGCGGCGCCAAAAATGTTGACTCCTCCTAAACCAACCAGTCAACCGGGTGCAGTTGATAGGCCCACCTAGGAGAAAGTGCAAGTGTTTTATAATCCGTGGAAGTACAGGGAAATCCTCCGGGTCGTTAAGTCCCAACGAGATTGAAATTGTATTTTAAACGTTTGTGGAATAAGTGGCACTGAGGACAGTAACAAGATGATTGGGGAATGATTATACTACTGATTTCTTGGTATTTGAACAATTATGGAATGATATAAACAATAACAGATATAATCACAAAAGCACAGACTGGAAAATCAGATAACAGACAGGAAAAAGTGGGTTTTTAAACAATTACAAACTACAGGGGGTGCAAGTGAAACTTTTTAAAACTTAAAATTTAAAAGAAAGTTAAAAATGAAAATGAAAATATTAAAATGATTATTTTAATATTTAAATACTATTTAATTAATTAAAACTATTTAAAAAGTAAATTAAACCTAATTTAAATAAAACTAAAAATTATAAAAATTACAAATTAAACTAAAAACTTGCAAAAATAATTTCTAAACTTTAAAAATGAACTTGAAGAAAGTAAAAAAATAAATATTTTTGTCTTTTTATGAGTTTTATATTAGGGGCAATTGCATATATACCCACTAAAACTTGTATATTTGCATATATACCCAAAACATGCTTAACTTGCATTGTACATCATGCATTGAAAACTTGTATTTTGGGTAAATATACAAGTTTTTGAGTTTTAGTGGGTATATATGCAATTCTCCCTTTATAAAACTAATGAACCATCACAGGAATCCTAAAAAATTATAAAAAGTTACTAAAAATTATATTTAGGCCAATTTACTAATTAATTACTTAATAATTAATTTAAATCTAATTTAACTAAATTAAATAGGAAAATTGGAAAATGAACAGTAGAAACTAAAAATATATTTTCTAAAAGTCTTAACTAATTTATAAAACTTAGAAAAATTATAAAAACCTACTGTTATTAATTAAAATTTAAGAAAACTAATTAATTACTAATATTACCTATTTAATTATTTAAACTACTTTTAAATCTAATAAATAGTAAACTGTTTAGGAAAAATCTAAGAAAATTATTTTAAATACTTAAAGGTACTAGGAAATTAAGAAAATTATAAAAATGGAAAAGTGCTTATAAATAAGCTGAAATGAAAAATTAAAAGGATAGAATCTATTAAATAGAAGCTATCACTAATTTTATGTTTGCTTTTTTGGTGTTTTTCTTTTTGACAGCTAAAAATGAGATGAAATTAGGAAACTTTTGTGAGACAACTTTTCTTTTAGCTTAAAAATAAGCTGTGTGCACCCCCTTAAGCAAGACAGTTGACTTTCTTTGACCACATAGGCAAATAAGCTCAAATGATTATATATGGGGTCCACAATGATGAAGCTAGGTTCAATTAAGCAAAAGGAACTTAAATAAGCTAGAAACAACAAACTACAATCACTGATAAGCTAATTAGAAAGAAATAAGCACTTTGAAATCTTTAAGCTAAACACAGAATTGGGACAAACTTAAGCACTGATTCCAGGTGGGGTCTACTGGTTCCTAGGTCAAACTAAGGGTCAAACCTTGAAACCTGGTAGGAGGGGGTTGGGAAAACCCAAGGTGGATCACTAGGACCCACTGAGGTGGCCTACAACAGCCACTAAAGGTGGTGGTGTTGTAGTGGTCTGCTGGTGCAGGGGAGGTCAGTCCCCCTGCAAGTGAGTTTGGAGGTGTGTGGAGCCCACACAAAAAATCACAAAAATCAAATAAGAGTGGGGACTTAAAATTAAGCTGGTAGACAACAAAAAGGAACAAGTTTCAAGTCCTCAATCACAACACAAAATTCTATTAAATTCTTTGAAGTTTTGAGATTTTCTGCTTGTGAAAACTTTGACTTTTATGAAAAACTTAGACAGTTGACTTTTATGAATTTGTGATCAATCCCAATGATCAAATAAGATGTATTAAGATATAAATAAGCTAAATTAGGCTAAAAATCTGATTTTGAGTTGAAGTGGTGAAATTTCCACTTCAAAATTCTAACAGTTAACAGCTAGAAAGGATTTGAGAGTGGATTTTGACTTTTTGCTAAATGAGTACTGACTTTTATGGCTAACCTATGCTAAAAAGACCCTATGTAATATACTCATGACAAGTTAACAACAAAACAACAACAAGATCACTGGATCCAGGCTTGATCCAAACACTCCTATACTTAACAGTTTTGAAGATTTTCAATGAGTTTAACTTGTTTCTTCCACAAATCTGTTTCCAAATGTTCTATTATGATCTAGATAGGTGAGTTAAGCCCAGAAACACAACTTTTAACCACTATTACACAAGATGACAATAATATAGCTACTATGGCAGTTTAATCAAAGAGAGTGAGTAACAAAGGTATCTAAGTACAAACAACTAATTTCAAAACACAATCTTAACTAACTACTCCTAACAAACACAAAGAACACAGAATAACAAGCAAGCTACAAAGATTATAAGGAATTGAGATTTTTAGAGGAAAATCAAAATAAGCAAATCTTACTAACCACCCTTAGCATGAACAAAGGGTTTTCCACAGAAGCCTATCTTTAAATAGGCTTATCCACTTCCAAGTTTGCCCATCAATGCTTCTCAATACCTGAAATCAAACTCAAAACAAACCATAGTTGACTTATGTTGACTTTTTTATATTTTTGATTTTTTTTCTACTAGTACTGAGTTTTATGGTCTCTACAAGCTTCAATAAGCTTAAGGGAACCTAAGTGAGCTTAACAGTCCATGATATAAACTTACACAACAACAGAATATGATTTAAGATTAAGACATGAAACTGAAAATTGCATAAACAACAAGGATGAAGGAAACTTGATTTTATTACTTTGAAAAGGTTAAAAGTACACTGAATTAACTTAAAACACTGCTTAAAAGCTTTTAATTAAACTACAATACCCTATTACACTTCTACGATTACTTTTACACTAAAAATGGGGACACATTCTTCTTCTTGCTTCTCTTCATTATATAGCTGTTGGATTAGGGTTCCCTTTGAGCCTCTGAGCAAATCCCAACTCCATTTGGGCCATTGGATGGCCTGTGATCAATCTTGGCCGTTTAAAAAGGTTTGGCGCCAAAAAATGGATACGTCCATTTGGACTGTTGTAGCAAGGGTGGGGGGTGGTGGCATTTAATGTGAGGTGATATAAGGTGCAGGGGGTGTGGGAAGGTGATGATGAGTTTGTTGCAAGTGGTGGTGGTGGGGTGAAACCAGGGTGGTATGGTGGTTTGGTTGTGGTGAGTGAGGGAGAGGGAAGTGGTGTGGTTTTGACCGGTATTTAACCAAGGGGTCAAACGTTGACCCCGTTTTAATATAAAAGGGTTGTTTGGGCTGGAGTGGAGTGGGCCAAGAATAAGGGAAGGGTGGGCTTTGGTTGTGGATTGGATTTGTATTGGATTGGGTAACAAATATTAAGGGTCCGGTTTTGGTTTTAGTTATCACAAGGACCTTTTTTGTAATTTAGCCGAAAGTTGGAGGGTGAGTTTTGGCAATCTTCCAAAGTTTCCATAAGGTCCATTTTTGCCAAATTATGAATAGTTCAAGGACCTGTGATGATTTTTCCATTTTAAATTTCCAGGGACTAAAACTGCCAAACTTTGAAACTTCAGGGACTTGTTGTGTAATTTCACCAAACTTTTCCACCAAGGACCAATCCTGCCATATATGAGAAGTACAAGGACAAAATTTGTTTTCCTCAAAGTTTTAATATCCCAGGGACCATTTTTGTCATTTTTCAAAGTTCAGGGACTAAACTTGCAATTTTGTGAAACTTTGCACCAAAGGACTAATTATGTAACTTTTTGATTTAAAAGGACCTTTGGTGACTTTTTCAAGTTTTTAGAATAACCAGGGACTAGATTTGACAACTTTTGAAAGTTGAGGGACAGAAACTGCCAATTATGCAAACTTTGTACGTTTTTCATCTGTTTTTGATTATTTTGCATCTAAAACATATAAAACACATTCCTGGGATATTTTCATTATTTTGATGTAATATTGAGTGTTTTTGGATGTTTTGGCAGTTCAGAATGGTATAAAATGATGAGTATTTAGACACTCATCAACAAGTCAAGTAAAAATGAAAAATGGAGTACGAGGCTTACTACACCAAAGATGGTGGGGTGTAACGAGTTGTAGAGTCGAGGTAAGGATAATACGAGAGTAGGACTTGATTAACGACCCAACAAAGATTCAAGAGCAAGTGTTTGTTCCTTCTAAACACAATTTGAAAGACTTGTGTTCTTGCCAAAGCTGGTCGATCCAGAAAAACTAGAAGAAGAGACTTGGTAATATTTTTTGTAAGTTGGTTTTATGTTTGTGTCGAGTGCATGCATGCAAAGGTGGTTTATATACTAGCCTTGGAGTGTTTTAGGGAGTAATATTTATGAGACATGATGGAAGTGTGTTGTAGAGTGAATGGTAGGGTGTAAGTATGAGGGGTAAATGTTTCCCTTTGATTCTAGCTTGTCGACACAAGCAAAGTCAAAAGAAAATGTTAGTTTGTGTTGTTTATATATATTTGGTTGTACGTATGGGTTTCTTTTAAAATGAAACTAGTATTAGATTTTCAACTTGCCTAGGAACTATATAATAAGTTTGTGAGAGCATAAAAGATGGAAGCTTGTCTTTGTGATTTAATACATATGTCGACTGTCATTTAAATGTGTACACGAATTGGAAAATCGTGTAGGACTTTGGTTATAGCTGATCAAACTTGATATCTAAACATGAAATCATGCTAGAAAATATTATTAGAAACTCACAGAAACAAACGGGAGGCAAAACGGTTAAGTTTTGAGTTATTTATGTGTCGAATGTGTTGTTTTTGGACCAAACATGATGAGGCAAAAAATGAACCACTTTTAGGGGGTCATTTAAGCCCGGAATTGAATTTATTTGATCAAATATTGCCCTAAATCGTTCCTTTTGTGATTTTAGGTACTTTGGGAGAGAAATCTGGAAAAGGAAGCAATTCGGACGTTTTTGGAGCATAAAAGTGAAGAAAACGCCAAAGTCTTAATTTTCCTTGCTGGGAACAGTAGGTGACGGCGTCAAGAAGGAAATTCTGACGGCGTCAAGAGTAATTTCCATGACGACCCATTACAGAATTGAAGGCGTCACGAAGTAGAGCGTCAAGAGTAAAATACGTGACGGCCTGGAAAATGCTATAACGTGACGGCGTCAAAATTAGATCAAGGCAGTCCGAGAAGTATTTTGGCGGCGAGATGACGGCGTCACAAATTTGTTCTTGACGCCGTCAGCCTCAATTTCCTATATATAGTTTTCTAATTTTCATTCATAAAAAAGAGAGAAATTTTGGAGAAACCCTAAGGCCGAACTTAGTACGAATTTTACAGGTTTTTCAAGGGTTCTGAGCCCTTGATCCCTTTCATGTGTAATTGAGATAAGTATTCTTTTAATTCAATCAATATGTCTATGTGTTTGTTGTCTATATCTTGTTCTTGTCTTAATTCCATCATGCTAGGCTAGATCTATCTTGTGTTTGCTTGGATCTAATGAAACCTAGATGTTAATTATGTGTTGATTACTTGTTTATGGTTGTATTGGATGAATGATTTCGATGTTAGGCTTAAGAAAACTGGCAGATCTCCAAATGGTAACATGCTTGAACGTCTTAGGAAACATGAACTGACGTGCACTAGGTTTTATTGGTTGTATTTAATGCATGGGTAAATTCTAATGATCCCATGTTAGGAGCTTCTTAATCGGCTCGACATAGGAGTGAAGTAGGCACTCATAGGATTGGGGAATTAAGTGCGCCACCCCATGAATGGTATTAAGGAATACAATTTGTCATCCACGCAACTATAACAAGTAATTAACGTGTAAAAGATATCTAGGGAGTAGTGAAATCTAATTAAACACAACTTCTCCACTTATTGCTCACAACCTTAGTTTAAATTAGTCTATTTTCATTTCCAGTATTTTATTTTGATTGCATCTTTAGTATTGGGTTAGTTGACTAGCAACTAATTCCGCCCAAATCCTTCAAACCCCGAGATTTTTACTTGCTTTCTAAAAAACATAAAAATACAAAAATAATCATCCTTCATCTTTAGCACTAGTATTTAGGTTTTCTAATCCTAGTGACACTATTCCTAGCTGAATGATCAATCCCCCGGTACTTGTCACTATACTATACTACAACGATCAGGTACACTGCCTGGTAGGGGTTGTAAGCTTCTCAAGATCCCTTGAGAGGTAAAGCCTGGTGCGATTCCCACGTATCAAGTTTTTGGCGCCGTAGCCTGGGGAATAGTTATTGTCTAGGTTAGAATCTCTTTTTATTAGGTCTACTTGCTAGATTCCTTTCTAGTAAGATTTTATTTTTATTTTTAGGTTTTCTTTAGTCTATCTTATTTCTTTGTTTCCTTTGTTCGTAACCTCTCGCCCAACCACCACTTTGACAATAATTCTGAGTTAGAGGAGTCTGATCATGATGATGACCGTAGGGCTAGTCCCTTTTACTATTCAGACTCCGACGAGGATCTTGATGATGGTGATGTGATTAATGAGAATAGGATGGAGGAAGAAATAAACCCTCTTAGGTATGTCGACCCTAGAACCAGGATTGAGTGTGATAGTTCATTTAACATGCAATTTCCTTGTAAGATCAGATTTAAGAGCTCTAACGCCTATCTTAACTCATCTCTTCCAATGAACATAATCTCGCGTAATGAATACAATAAAATCATGGTAGATGAGTTAGAATACAAAGGAGAAAACATTATCGCTAGGGCAATACCATTGCATGTGTTTGTAGGAAGCTTGGTTTATCTTGTTGAGTTCATGGTTATGGAGAATCTAGGAGAGTTTATTGATGATAAGTTGACCCAAGTTGTGTTTGGAAAACCTTTCAAACAGTTGACCAACCTCGATGAAAAACTCATAGGAGGGTTAATTACATTCTCGGAGGGGGATGAAGATTTTGTCTATCAAATGCCCCGCACACACCCTAGGTTCAAGGATTTTTCCATGGAAAAGTGTAGTAGGTATCCGCCCATAGAAATGTTAAGTGAAAATGATAAGAGAAAAGGACTTAGGTATACTCATGAAAAGAATAAAAGATACTATCGCGGATGCTTAGAGTTAGGAGATGATTATAAGAAAGATGAGACAACTATTAGATGGCTCACACTTGGTTATGTGAGCATAAGCGATGCACGTTAACCCATGACCTTGAGTCTAGCTACAAGACTCGTAAATAAAGAAAAGCGCTTCTTGGGAGGCAACCCATGTTTTGTGTGATTTTATTTTGTTTGTTTGTTATTTGCTTACGTATGCATGCTTTATTTTTATTGTTGGTAGATCATGTTTCTCAATTAAAAAGTGGAAATACTTTACTTTGTTGTTTTGGCCAAGTCTTAACTCCACCTAAAAGTATTTTTGCAAAAGATAAGTGTAAGGGGAAACCCCAAATATGTTTTTAAGAAACAAACCGATCATGATTCTCCACAATATTAAATGAACATGTATATTCGTATTTGTTAGAGTCAAATGCTTGTATCGAGTCATAATGAAGTTTTGCAGGATTTTTCAGGAAGTAGGACCAAGTTTTTCCAGAAATTTTCCAGAAACTTAACATAATAATTTCTGCAGGTCACTTCTGACGGCGTCACAAGTTAACTCTTGACGGCGTCACGTGTAAAAATCTGGAAATTTTACCGGTTTTGTTTTTCTAACGGAGTCTTATGGTTTTTGTGAATTATTAAGTTTTATAATCTCCAGGAAATCTGCAAACTTCATTCCACAAGCATTATATCTTATTTTGTTTTCTAGGATTTAGTAACTTATATAGGTTGCCGCCGATTTTATGCGAGGTTGTCTTGTCTATTTTCTCAGGATTCACAGGTTATGTATGACAAGAAGATGATTTATATTCTGGAAGGGAAGCTTTGATTGTTCATTTTCTTGGAGGAAGATTTAACCTGACCACCTTATTATCCATACTGAGCGAATCAGGGGAGTATTTGATTTCATTCTTTTTACTTATTTCACTTTTACATTCTTTACTTGAACATTGGGGACAATGTTCATCCTAAGTGTAAGGGGAGGGTAAAATGATGATACCCAATGTTCATCCTAAGTGTAAGGGGAGGGTAAAATGATGATACCTCACATATGCACTTTCGCTTGAGTTTGTTTTGTTTAATAGTAGATGTGTAATAAAACTATGAGAAATACTTGTTAGTGCAATTTTAGCGCCAAATTTAAAATTTTTTACAACATTTAGGAGTGAAACTTTAGCCATAGCAAGCGTCTCATGGATAGGAGATTGTATGACTAGCACATAACCGTATATTCAGAAAAATTTTCCACCCAAATATGTGAGGTTCGCCTTTAGATTTGATAGGAAAAGCATTTACTATTAGTGCTTATGAGTGTACCGGTAGCATTTAGATTCTAAAACTTGCGTTAGTGATGCATCCCGAGACCGCTAGTGAGACTACATTCGTGTGGTAGGATTTACTACATGATAAGAGGCATTAGGGTCACCCTTGTGTTAAACCCGTATTATAATTACTTGACCATTTAAGTCATATTACTTGGCTAGTTAAGTCAACTAATTTTTCCCACACCGTTAGCGTTGTACTCATTTTTAGTACACGAAACCCCTAGTACACCCCTCCGAGCCTATCTTTTCGTTTCTAACTTTAAGCATTTTACTTAAAGGAAGAATTTGTTACACCCCACTTAAATGTACACCCAAATCGCCTTAGCCTTCCGTGTATACGCTCATTTTTAGTGCATTATTGTTATTTGTTAAACCCTAAGTTAACTTTCTAATTGATTACATGGTTGCTAAGTCGAGTCATATCATTGTACATATTGTTTTGGGACGATTGGGACTCATGGGTAAAGTACTTATTTTATGGAGTAATGGGGAAGAACATCATATATTACCCCCATATGTGCGTTAATCTTAAAAGTACTCCAAGTGTTTTGATTATCTTAATTCGAGTCAATAGATTAGTTCATTGTAAAGTATGTAAAAATTCAAGTGTAAGGGGAATGTCCATCCCCTATGATGTATTATTTTGGATGGTAGGGTAAGAGTGTATGAAAAAAAAAAAAAAAAAAAAAAAAAAAAAACGAACTACCATCCCTTTTTATTCTATGTTCATTTTATGTTTTTGTTATTTTTCATTTATTAGCTTAAGTCGAGTCTAGTCTTGGCTTAGCAACGCCATATTGTACATGTAATTAACCAAGATTGTTAACTCGCCACCAATAAAACTTCCTTTATCCAACAAAACCGTGTATTTCATATCCCTACACCTAACGTTACAACCCTTTAAAAAGACCTCTTTGATAGTTTATCCTAGGTGCTTACGCCATGTGGTGGAGGTTTGATCCTTTCCCAAGCCTATGGTAATCTATTTTGCTATGACAGGTAGTGAGAGATATCTTCCGTTTCCATATTGTAATTTATACTTTATTACACCCGAGAGATGTGAGAATCTAAACACTATTTGTGAGGTGCTAGTATATGGCCTCCATGCTTGTCTATTGGTCTTTAGTGGAACGATTATTTGTTGTAATTACTTTTATATTAGTGTTAAATGACCCCTAACTTGTATTTTAATTGGAATAAAAGCACATTTGCTTGAGGACAAGCAAATCTCAAGTGTAAGGGTATATGATGAGGCGAAAAATGAACCACTTTTAGGAGGTCATTTAAGCCCGGAATTGAATTTATTTGATCAAATATTGCCCTAAATCGTTTCTTTTGTGATTTTAGGTACTTTGGGAGAGAAATCTGGAAAAGGACGCAATTCGAACGTTTTTGGAGCATAAAAGTGAAGAAAACGCCAAAGTCTTAATTTTCCTTGCTGGGAACAGTAGGTGACGGCGTCAAGAAGGAAATTCTGACAGCGTCAAGAGTAATTTCCATGACGACCCAGTACAGAATTGAAGGCGTCACGAAGTAGAGCGTCAAGAGTAAAATACGTGACGGCCTGGAAAATGCTATAACGTGACGGCGTCAAAATTAAATCAAGGCAGTCCGAGAAGTATTTTAGCGGCGAGATGACGGCGTCACAAATTTGTTCTTGACGCCGTCAGCCTCAATTTCCTATATATAGTTTTCTAATTTTCATTCATAAAAAAGAGAGAAGTTTTGGAGAAACCCTAAGGCTGAACTTAGTACGAATTTTACAGGTTTTTCAAGGGTTCTCAGCCCTTGATCCCTTTCATGTGTAATTGAGATAAGTATTCTTTTAATTCAATCAATATGTCTATGTGTTGGTTGTCTATATCTTGTTCTTGTCTTAATTCCATCATGCTAGGCTAGATCTATCTTGTGTTTGCTTGGATCTAATGAAACCTAGATGTTAATTATGTGTTGATTACTTGTTTATGGTTGTATTGGATGAATGATTTCGATGTTAGGCTTAAGAAAACTGGCAGATCTCCAAATGGTAGCATGCTTGAACGTCTTAGGAAACATGAACTGACGTGCACTAGGTTTTATTGGTTGTATTTAATGCATGAGTAAATTCTAATGATCCTATGTTAGGAGCTTCTTAATCGGCTCGACATAGGAGTGAAGTAGGCACTCATAGGATTGGGGAATTAAGTGTGCCACCCCATGAATCGTATTAAAGAATACAATCCGTCATCCACGCAACTATAACAGGTAATTAACGTGTAAAAGATATCTAGGGAGTAGTGAAATCTAAGTAAACACAACTTCTCCACTTATTGCTCACAACCTTAGTTTAAATTAGTCTATTTTCATTTCCAGTATTTTATTTTGATTGCATCTTTAGTATTGGGTTAGTTGACTAGCAACTAATTTCGCCCAAATCCTTCAAACCCCGAGATTTTTACTTGCTTTTTAAAAAACATAAAAATACAAAAATAATCATCCTTCATCTTTAGCACTAGTATTTAGGTTTTCTAATCCTAGCAACACTATTCCCAGCTGAACGATCAATCCCCCAGTACTTGTCACTATACTATACTACAACGATCAGGTACACAGCCTGGTGGGGGTTGTAAGCTTCTCAAGATCCCTTGAGAGGTAAAGCCTGGTGCGATTCCCACGTGTCAAAACACTTTGCCCTTTAAAAACCTAGCACTACACGACTTGTGAATCTGAGACTCGACATACTTGTAGTCGGCTAGGCGAGAAATGAGGTAGTGCAAAAGTATATAGGTGTCGTGTGTAAAAAAATCAAGCGTACGAGATGCGTTTTGTAGCTTGGTTCTAGTCGATATATATATATATATATATATATATATATATATATATATATATATATATATATATATATATATATATATATATATATATATATATATATATATATATATATATATATATATATGAAGTAATATATTTGAAATGGGCTTGAGGTTTGTGGGCTGATGAATAGTACTCACTGATTTGAGCTTAGGAAAAATTAAGGGCCCAGTTTAATTATAATTAGTGTTTAAATATGATTAGGAAAGTTTAATTAGGATTAAGTGAAATGTTTACGTGAGCCCGGGAGTTGTCGAATGCGTTTTTCCAAAAATAGGTTACGTAAGTTTGAAAATGGTAAAAGTTTGTTATATTCGCGATTTTAGACTATAATGGTACATGTGTGAGCATCGTTCCGAGGCAATAGGGGATCACAAACAACATCGTGATTTTGAGTGACATAGCATATTTAACAAACAAGATTTTTTTTTGTTGTTGGTAAAAACGTTATTAACTAACGTAATGATATATTAGAAATTGATTAGCATTTACTATTCATAGGGAAAATTACGGGA
The DNA here is from genome assembly GCA_030686995.1 of Artemisia argyi. NCBI lineage: Eukaryota > Viridiplantae > Streptophyta > Magnoliopsida > Asterales > Asteraceae > Artemisia > Artemisia argyi. The sequence continues at coordinate 246,353,934 of CM060702.1, read as the reverse complement.
GTTTACAATACCTACTCCTTATTCTGAATTCCGTCCCGGAATTCTAGTCTAAGATAGTTGTCAGGGGTGTCTAGAGAAATAGATGAGGGTACTTGGCGCGAATCTGGTCCTCCCGCTCCCAAGTGTATTCCGGTCCTCGCTTAGAGTTCCATCGGACTTTGACTATGGGAATACGGCTTTGCTTTTATTATTTGACTTCCGGATCCATGATTTCTACCGGTTCTTCTGTAAAGACAAGTTTATCGTCGAGTCGAATCTCTTTGAGGGGAATGACAAGAGATTTATCTGACAAACACTTCTTGAGGTTTGATACGTGGAAAGTATCGTGTACTCGACTAAGTTCTTCAGGCAGTTCTAGTTTGTATGCCACCGGTCCAATCCTTTCTAGGATATTAAATGGTCCAATGTATCAAGGGTTCAATTTCCCATGTTTTCCAAAGCATACCATTCCTTTCCAGGGAGATACTTTCAACATGACTCTAGCTCCAACCTGGAATTCCATAGGTTTTCGCCTAACGTCGGCGTATCTCTTCTGTCTGTCTCTGGCAGTTTGCAATCATTGTTTGATCTTGACTATCTTCTCCGTTGTCTCATGAATGAGTTCGGGTCCAATGAGTTGTATATCACCAACTTCGGCCCAACAAACGGGTGATCTGCACTTCCTGCCGTAAAGTGCTTCGAATGGTGCTGCCTTGATACTAGCATGATAAATGTTGTTGTAGGAGAATTCTACCAATGGTAAGTGTTTGTCCCAACCTTTTCCGAAGTCGATCACACATGCTCGAAGCATGTATTCTAAGGTTTGGATGGTTCTTTCACTTTGCCCATCGGTTTGAGGATGATATGCGGTGCTCATGTCCAATTTAGTACCCAAAGCTTTCTGCAATGATTTCCAAAAGTGAGACGTGAATCGACTATCTCGATCCGAGATGATGGAGATAGGCACTCCATGTCGGGTAACTATCTCTTTTAAATACAACTGCGCGAGTGTATTCATTTCGTTGGTTTCCTTGATAGGCAGAAAGTGAGCGGACTTGGTGAGACGATCAACGATGACCCAGATGGTATCATATCCCGTTGACGTTTTGGGTAGTTTGGTGATGAAGTCCATTGTAATTCGTTCCCATTTCCATATAGGCAGTTCTGGTTGTACTAGCAATCCTGATGGTTTCTGATATTCTGCTTTTACCCTTGCACAAGTTAAACATTTTCCGACATACTCGGCGATGTCGGCTTTCATGTTTGGCCACCAATAGAGTTTCTTGAGATCTTGGTACATCTTGTCAGATCCTGGGTGGATGGAGTATTTTGATTTGTGGGACTCATGCATGATGAGGTCACGTATACCTCCATAGAGAGGAACCCAACTCCTTTCCTTAAAACAGAGCATTCCGTTCTATCTTTTCACAAAACCATTTGTATTCTCCGGCATGCCGTAGATTCTTTCATTTGGTCTGTTCTCTTCTCGAAGAGCTTCGGATTGTGCTTGAAGTATTTGTGATGGAAGAGGCGAACAAATCGTCATTCCCAAGGATCGGACCCTGAGAGGTTTAATTCGTTCTTTCCTGCTTAAGGCATCTGCCACAACGTTTTCCTTTCCTGGATGGTAGCGAATTTCGCAATCGTAATCACTAATCAATTCTATCCATCGACGTTGTCTCATATTCAACTCCTTCTGATCCAGGATATATTGAAGACTTTTGTGATCCATGTATACCGTGCACTTGGTGCCGTATAGAATTATTAGATGCGGTGCATTCTTCAAAGTCAGGCAATGATCTTCGAAATCATCTAAGTATAGTCATACGGGGTATCTGTCTAGAATGATGAGGCGTATCTCCTTAAGTTCAGTAGACTTTTTCCATCTTGATCATTCATTTCCATATTTCTTCCAAAATCACTAACTTTCACCAAATGCTTGTTTTTACCTGAAAATTACTAAAGTAAACGATTAAGTATCAATTCTCATAGATAATAATATAAAACAAGTAAAATATATAGGACAAATGATGACAATAATATGTACTTATTTGACGTCATGACTCTTTTTGGAACCAGGTTGTAGAAAGGTTAAACAATCAGTCTGATAGTGACCATCGTAACAAAAATATGGTCATAGATAAATGGGCAAGACTTAGTAGTGAATGTCAAAAATTCAATGATATTTACAAGCATTTGCAGCATACAAGTCAGGAAAATGACAATGATCGTCTCCAAAATGCAAAGAACATTTTTGAATAACACTTTGGTGAGAGAAGCTTCCAATATGTTCACGTGTGGTTCATTTTGAGAAACCACCCCAAATGGGACGAATGAAATGTTTTGTTTTCCGTATCGTGTTTATTTGTTTTTCCGTATCGTGTTAATTTGTTTTTCCGTATCGTTTTTAATATGTTGTACTGTTGCTTTAAGTTTGAATTTGAATAAAATCCTTAGCGAATGTGTTTGTGTGTGAGAAGTGAATTTGAATTTGAATTTTGAATAAGTCAAGACCGTTTAAATTTGAGTTTCAAATTTGAAATCCCGCCCGTCTTTTGAATTTGAATTGTAAATATATCCCCCTCGTTTTTGAATTTGAAATTTAAATATATCCCACTCGTTTTTTAATTTAAACGAATATAAATAACATCCCATAACACAATATTTTTCACACACTTCAAACATTTACAATGAATACTCGTTGGTCAAAAGTAGAAGAAATCTTGTTGGCTGAAGTTTTGGTTGAAGTGAATCAACACACAAGCCTACAATGATCACTTATTTTGGAATAAGGTTGTAGACATGTTCAACGATCAATCCGTCGGTGATAATTGTAACGTAAATATGGTCAGGGGTAAATGGACAAGAATTAACTTGGATTGTATACAATTCAACGCTATTTTCAATCAGTTGCAGCGTACAAGCGAGGAAAATTAAAGTGATCGTCTGAATAATGCAAAGACCATTTTTGAACAATGCTCTATTGGTCGGAGAAGCTTCCAATATGTTCACGTGTGGGAGATTTTGAGAAACCACCCCATATGGCTAATTTATGGTTAACAGTGTTGTATAATTTGGTTTTCTTATCGTGTTTTTTTCGTATTGTTTTTAAACTTTATCGTTATTTTACGTTTCGTATGTTTTTATTGTGTTGTATTGTATTTTTATATTTAATAAAATGAATTTAGTTTATTTAATGAAATGAATAAAAAATAAAGTTTAAAGTGGTGAACCCCAAATGAGTAATTTGAAGTTAGTTATTAGAGGGGAAGGTGTGGCTTCGTTGTATCTCGCGACCGCCACGCTGGCATCTCCTCGTAGCTCGCCACCACACCCCCTACCCCTACTCGTTGCTCGCCGTTGGGGGGTTCCTCACCTTCACGGCGAGCTAATATTCTGACATGAGTGGGACCATGTAAAGGGATAAATGGTTTATTTTTCTCTTCTTTTTTGATTTTTCAAGTGTGTGTGGTGTGTATACATGTAAGATGAAGAACACGATTGGGTTTTTCAACTTGGAATGGAATGGAATGGAAGTGGGCTCAAGTAAAAAATGCAATATAATTCACGTGAATTATATAAACCGTCAAATTATAGAAATAAATGGTCATTAATTAATTTTGATGGCTTAGTAAGTTGAAAAGGTTTGTGACCATAGAAAATTGGTCATTAGATTGGATGTTTAAAGACCAAAATATAGTGGTCATTGAGCGGTAACGTGAGAAAAAAAATTCTCATTGTTTTTTTTGTTTTTTCGTATCTTTATTTTATGTTTCGTAAGATTTTTTAATATGTTGTAATGTAATTTTATTTTTATTAAAATGAATTTAGTTTATTTCATAATTTGAATAAAAAAAATAAAGTTGTAAGTGGTAGGACCCAAATAAGTAAGTTGTACGTAGTTAGTTGTGAGTGAAGGAGGGTGGTTGTAAAGGGAGGTTTGTTAAGATGATGTGGCACTCCGTGAGGCCCAAATGAGGAGGTTGAGCTCCTCACCATACCTTCCGCTCTTAGTGAGGGGGGTTTAGTTGTGGAAGTTTGTTAAAGTGATGTGGCACCCCATAAGCCCCAAATGACCAAGTGAAGGTGCTGACTGCACCAAGTGCTCTTAATAGGTTATGAAGATGAAAGTTCTTTTAATAAAATATTAAAGATGACAAACATATGTTGACGATCTTTACCAAAATATACAATACGTAGTGATAGCACGAAATCGATATGGATGTATGTACATATCTTTTCACAGTAACAATGAACTGTAGATGCATGACATAAAATAGTAGATATGATGGTGTTTGGTAGTACTACCCTATTGTTAAATTGGGGTGTACGTAATGTTTTGAAAACCGGGTTTGAAATCGACCTGGTCGAGTCATCGGGCATCGGGTCAACCAGTTTGACCGATTCGACCGCCGGGTCAACCCGGTTTTCAATTTTTTATTTTTTTGACCGGGTCAACCGGTTCGACCGCCGGGTCAATCCGGGTTTTCATTAAAAAAATTTCAAAAAATAAAACCCTGCCGGGTTTTGAGAACCTGGTTGACCCGGGTCACTCAAAATCCGGCGGGTCTAACCGCTTAACCCGGGTTTTTTTTACCCCTTTTTTTGCCGGAACCGGTCGAACCGGTTAACCCGGTCGGGTCGACTCGGGTTTCAAAACACTGGGTGTATGAGTTGTTTTCTTGATAAAATTTGACTATTTTGCAAGGATGTTTCAAACGAATTGCATGACTGTTTTGGAAGCATACAGTAGAAAGTAAAAAAAGATGTTACTTTTGTTTTTAATAATTTGTGTAGTTTAGATTGTTTTGTCAAACATGTGATTCTAAAAAAAAAAAAATACAAGCAATATAAAGTTCTTCTATGTGTATGTTTGGCAATAGTAGGAGCTAGAACGGGTAGAAATAAGAGGTTTTGGATCAATTTTAAAGTGTGATTAATTTAAAAAGTGCAGAAAGCAACTCATCGTCGGACAAGTGTTCTCCCACCTATTTTATTTAAAAAATCAGCCTATGGGCAAAATAGTAATAATAATAAATGTTTTATACTTTTCATTTACTACTTTGTATTACTTTGAGTGCAATATATTTACATAACACGAACCTAAGAACGTTCAACTTAAGAACACCATAACTTTTTGCTGTTTTGGCCTTTATATATTCATGTGAATGTCATATTTATAAGAACTAATTACAAACATGTGTCATTACTTGTTTTACAATCTAGGCTGTGCTTAACGCGACAAAAAAGGCCTTACTATATCTTTTATGTTAGTAAAAAGACTAATTTATACACATAAGATCATACGAATCAAAAATTTACTTGCTACAAACAAATGGTTATTCTTAAAATTTATACAAGAAACATCTTGGCACGGCCTAAAACACTACCTAGTGTTGTTACATAAAGGACTTTATTACTCATTTTATGTTATATTTGGAGTTTTTGAACCCACGTGTCCAGCAAAGATAGAGAAAAGGAAGTCATATCCATGTATCTTTAGTATGGGCCCAAGCAGCTCACGAGTATCAAAAGATAAAAGGAGCCCGTAATTGTTTTCAAATGTCGGTGGTAGTGAATAAAAGGAACGAGCAAAACATAAATAAATAAATAAATAAATAAAAATCCATTCGGGAGATCTTTATCCTTTTTTTTTTATTTTATTTTTTTTAACTAAAAGCAATTTAACGGATTACAATAAGATGGCAGGCAAACGAGCAACAAGTTGCGCCGCAACCCCCTTTTGGATGGCAAAACCAATCCTATTAAAAATAAAGTTTTGATTGTTGAGGGTCGAAAAATTACTTTGCACAACTCGTTGAACTCTAGACAAAAACTTCTCTGCTTCCGGAGCTAGAAAACCAAATGTTTCAAAAGCAAAAGGGATAAACACGTTTTGATTCTCTAAGCACGCTTTCTCGTGTTTAGCCACCTTGCTCGATTCAGCTTTCAACGCAGCTTATCCGGCAACAAACCCAGTGTCCCTGAGCCCAATAAGAGGGGACACTCCAGTAAGATCTACACAAGCATGTTTCGCCCCAGTCCACCCAAACACAAGTATATCAGCTGGCCGTAAAGTAGACCTACCTTCAAGCGGATCTGTCAAAAAGTTCACAGGGGCCTCTTTTTTAGAAGAAATACCTGCTCTTTTAAGAACATCATACAAAATATCCCTGACCAAATCATGCCTATATTTGAAACCAGGTAACTCCTTGCAATGGACCGCATGCTCGCCAAAAGAATCCAAACAAACCTTGTGGCAGACTGGGCAAGGCTCATCAGCTGGGAACAGAGGGATCATTAGCCGGTACTTAAGGATAGTCCGGTACTCCAGGGCCGACGTATGTTGGCCTAGCCCTTCAATGGGGGTAACCGTCAAGAAATTCTGAGCATGAGGAGCACGGAGACATTCAAACACCGCTTTTTGGCGAGGGATAAATCGAACTTCACTCCCAAACTCTTGATGATTTCACTAAATAGGGCACACGCCAGAACATTCTGGGCTTTTGGGGGGGGGGGGCGGTGTCCTTATTAGAGAAACCGCTAAGATCGAAATCAGGAAGGGACATGCGCAAGTGATCCATCGCATACCCATAATCAGAGTCAACCCCATCAATAACACATCCTTGAAGAATGTGGTCCTGCAAACTCCAAGATTGCGCCCTCGAGGCCACAAAAGCATAAGTAGATACATCCTCAGCAGAACATAAACCCAACCCACCAAAACGAGTCGGAAGTGAAGCAAGCCTCCATTGAAAATCCCCAAAAAATGGACCACCACAAACCACAATATCCTCTATCGCCCTCCGAAGGCCATTGTCAAAAATAGAAACAGCTTCCCCTATATATATAGGTTGGCACGTTCTAAGACCGAACAACAGCTTTGCAATGCCCATACATGAGCGGAGCAGCAGGAGCTCGGATTGAGGGTCCCGTAGACTTGGGAGATGACTCATAAGTTCCACAGCACGAGAGGCCCTTTTCACCGCCAAACTACTAATAAACCCAGCATCCTTGCTAACAGCACCTCCAAGGAGTTTTACACCCAGCGACGGTCTCCCAATCCCAGGGGGGAACAATCCATCCTGCACCTTCACCCCATTACATGACGGCCAAAAAACTTCTGTTTTCTTAATGTTGAGTTCAAGGCCCAAGCGAGGCCCCTCAGCCCTGATTATATCTAAGGCTTTAGCTACCTCTTTAGTGTCACCGATAATCATACCATCATCCAAATACCAAGCATGGAAAAGAAGTTTGCAACAATCCCTGATCCGGTGAACCAATGGGTGCAAAACTAAAGCAAAAAGAAGAGGCCCTAAAGGGTCCCCCTGCTGAACTCCAGTGGTGGACCAAATAAGGTCATCACCCACATATAACCTCGCCAACTGACCATATAGAAAATCCACCCATAGGGAAATAGAAGGGCATCGAGTCCGAACCTCATGTAGAAGGGTAGTCCGATCCACCAAGTTGAAGGCATTAGAGAAATCAACAGTAAGCATAGCCAATGACCCATCCGAGTGAAACTCATTTAAGAATCTATTCGCGCTATGAAGCACGGCCTCTGCCCCACTCGGGACTCCCACCCCAAACTGAAAGTCACAAAGGTATTTGGACATCTCCTTCCTGACACCCCTCATAGCCACCTTCGAGACAAGCCTCCTCCAAAATGCGCCCACAGCAATAGGCCTAATCCCATTGTCCGGTTTGAGCAACGGCGTGAGGGGCGCCGAAGCAAAAAACTCCGCCAAAACCTTAGGGCACCTCCCCCCCCCCCCCCAACAATAAATTAACCACCACATAAATAGCCTTGAGAACCCCGGCGGCAATCGCTGACCCCTCTCCACAAAATGCATCTAAAATGTGTTGGGCCCTCAATCCGTCCCGCCCACAAGAAGTCCCTTTTGGGAAGGATTGAATGCACCCATGAATGCTATCAACATCTACAACAAGAGGGGGCTCGGAGAGCAAAGAAACAGGCATAACCGAAGGGGGCAATATAGGATGCTTAGCCAACAACGCTGTCAACGTATCCGTACCTAAAGGTGCAACCCCTGAGGAACATAATACCTTAATAGCAGCAGTGAAATGCCCGTCCGCAACTTTCCTCAAACATTGTTTAACATTGGCGCACACCGTTGAGCTCTCGGACCAGGATATCAGCTCATCCTTTCTCGAGACTACCCTTAAGGGTTGGGCAAAAAGCGACAGAATAAGTTCATTAAAACCATCCCCACTCCAAGCTGCCAATGCCCTTTGAATACTATGGCATTGCAAAGACTTCCCATTACCATACCCGCGCTCCTGACGGTTAGAAGGCCTGATAACACACAACGTGCAATGTGGTAACAACAAGAGTTTTACCCATGCCTTAATAGACGTTGGCATAGCAGCCACCTTACCTAAAGCAGCAGCTAGAGCATGAGAAAATACCATACGACAAGAATGAGGGATGCTCTTAACGGTCGTTATAGGTAGCGAGAACACCCGGTCAAGGAGAACCTCATCCACCACCACCCCTCCAAAGGTACCACTGCCCTCTCAACATATGGCCTAGTAATCCCTACTATAAACTCCTCCACATCTCCAACAACCCGCATGAACCGAACCAACCCATCAGCATGATGGCATGCCCGACTCAGAGCATGTAAACACATACACACCCCACATAACCACTGATCCGAGACCTTTAAAGCCTCTCCAACAGAAACAAACAATTCACAATCCGTGGAAAGCGCCTCTCGCAAGGCCCTCCTACGATCATTTGATGACAAATGGAGACGCTTAATATGCGCAACCAACCGAGGAAACCCCTTGGACCCCGCCATTCCATCTGGGCAACAGTGGAAACCTCTAAATGGACATGGCCAAACACCCCCTGAAGAACAAACACTCGCCTCCATGGATGTAGCCCGAAAAGAGAAACCCTGTTTCAGGGACCGAGAAAGTCCAAGAACCTTAAACCAAACACATATTTTGATTCTTTGACCAAGACGGTCAAAGGATCAAAATAAAGAGGTTTGGTTTGGTTGAGGCAATATATCGAACACTTGGTGTGCAAGCTGGGAATGTAAGGAATTGTGAGGAATGAGATACCCTTAACTGGTTGTTCTGTTAATAAATGATGAAAATGAAGTGAAATATGGGATTTTGTTGAGTTTAAGGTTGTAGTTGATCTGTTATAAAATGACGAAAATGAAGGGAATATGAAGGTTCTTGTTGTTCAGGTTGTTTTGATATAATAAAAGAATTACATCATTTCGGAGTAATTTTGCAAAACTCTTCTCTTTAAAAAAAATTAGACCAATAGGAGAGCTCGATTTTAACACGTAGGTGAAACTGAGCGACGTGATTGGTTAATAAAAAGTCAAAATTGAATCCAATTTAGTCAAAATTGAAAAAGAACGTGTAGCTGGAAAATACACAACAAAACATAGCGTGTCAAAAGTGTAAAAAAAAAACTTACAAAAAGCGGGCATGAAATTTAGAACTTCAAAGGACCTCAATGTAAATAATACCAAACCTATCTTCTACCCATCAGAAGATCCGACCTCCACTGTAACACCCCCAAAATACCGCAGCGGAAGACTGTGTCACTGGGGTGCTACTTCATAATACAAAGTACAAGTTATAGAAAACGAACTCTAAATGAGACGTTTTGAAAAATTACCATTCGATTAATGAATTCAAAGTTACAAACATGAGATTCCAAAGTATTATACATAAATGTATACAAAATGTTTTGAATGGTAAATGATAAAAAGCGTAAGTCTTCAGAATATGCAGCTTGACTCTAAGTTCCACGCACTAGCTATCGCCTTACTAACCTAAGATAAACATGCTAAAGTGTCAACACAATGGTTGGTGAGTTCATAGAGTTTGTCTAACAAATAATGCCTATAAAAATGATCACACAGCAAAGGCATCGTGAATCCACTCAGTTGCAAGTCCCGCCATAAGAGACTTGTAACCTGTGTGTTCACAACTGATCTCTCCATTTCCAGTTATAAATAATACGGTCAACCACTTGTGAATGGCCAACAGTACTAGTCAAACTAGGCAGGGAGAAGATGCAATTTCATCCAGGGAGTATAGTTTTATCCCCGGGTCGTTATGTCCCAACGAGGTGTGTAAACTGTAATAGAACGTATCTGTGATCGGGTGATATTGAACAGGAAAAAGGTGAGTTTGATTTATACTACTGATTTACACAATTTAAACAATAAACTTTAAACAGTTACGTAAATTAAAAACGTATACAAAATAAAAAACTTACGTCTACGTACAGGGAAAAAGGTGAGTTTTAAGGAAAATTAAACTACAGGGGGTAAAATTGAAAATTCTACAAATTTAAACTTAAAAGAAAATTTAATTTAAAAAGAAAATTATTTTTTAGATTATCTTATTATTTAATATTAATTATTTAAATAAAAACTATTTAACTATTTAATTAAAACTATTTTAAATTAAACTAAAAAAATAATAAAAACTATAAATTAAACTAAAAATTTGCAAAACTATTTTATAAATTTTAAAATGAACTTGAAGAAAGTATAAAAAATTAAAATAAATATTTTTGTCTTTTTATGGTTTTTCTTTTAATTAATTACTAATTATTTTTATTAAACTATCTAAACTATTTTAAATTACTAATAATACTAAAATAACTTAGAAAATTATAAAAAAAAATTATAAAACTAATTAACCATCACAGGAATCCTAAAAAATTATAAAATTATTCTAAAAATTATATTTAGGCTAATTTACTAATTAATTACTTATTTATTAATTAAAATCTAATTAACTAAATTAATTAAGGAAAATAGTAAATGAATAGTAACAATTAGGAAATTATTTTCTAAAAACTCCTAATGGTTTATAAAACTTAAAAAAAATATTAAAAGATACTACTATTAAATAAAAATTATTAAAACTATTTAACTAACTAATATTACCTAATTAATATTTAAACTATCATTAATTAAAATAAATATGAGTTGAACAGTAAAAATTATGAAAAAAAATACAGAAGGTATATTAAGTGATGAAAAGCTTAGGAAAAATAAGTGGGAGTCAACAGCTTATTCAAATAAGCTGTTATAAGCTAAACGGCTTATTTAAGCTTATTACACAAAAAAACACCTTAAGTATATTATTTAGGGAGAGTTGGACGGAACTGGTGCCCCAGAGCTATTGGAAGGGGTGTGGGAATAAAGCATGTGTAACAATTCACATTTTTCAGGATAATTACTATTCCAGGGAAATTTCACTATTCATTTTTACTATTCATTTCTTTCCGAAATTTTCCCGAAAGTTGATTTTTATTTGATATTCTCGAGTGATAAATCATTTCCATGGCAAATTAAATGTTTGACATTCGTCAGATCATTTTCGTGAAAGTTATTAAGGAATTACACGTTTTAGGGTAAAACGTCATTCAGAAATTCTACGTACAACGAAACTCGACCGCGTTAAGTGACCCCGCATCAGAAAAATGTTTGACACACTCATGATTTATTTGAGAATTAATCGTGACTGAGAAAAATATGACCAAAGACTTCCCGGCAGGTCACCCAAGCCAGTACTACTCTCGCATGAGCACGCTTAACCGTATGGGCGATTAACCGTTAGACCACAAAACGCGTTTTTCTAAGACGATTTGAGTTTTCAACTTATTAGAAAAAGTCAACATATTTTTCCCTCCTCCATTGACCAAAAATCATCCCTTGATGTTATAAGTCATTTCGTGATTTTTAAGCTTACGGTTTGATGTCTAAAAGACATTTAATACCAACCGACACTAGACTGAGCCCAGTCTAGACATTATAAGTCATTTTAAATCATTTTTATAACATTAGAAAAGTAACATTTTACTTTTCTCAATTTTACGCAATATTCGTACGTTTTACGTATTACGCGTTTTAGACCCGTGTTTCCAGTTTTTAGCAGGGTTTACCACCCAAATGGAACCTACCACTCATTTTATATTTTATTATGGGACATATGGACATGTCTAACAATACTTTAAAGTTCCATAATTTTACGACACCCGGTTTTACGTTTTGAGGCCTAATCATTTACGATTGTCATTTCCCGGAGTCAAAACTCTTCCTAATACTTAGGATAATACCAAGCAAAGTCCACACCTTGTCCCCCAAGCTTGTGAACCGCCTAGGAGGGGGGATTCACCACCCATGTGGCTTGATCTTATGCCTTGTGTCATGAGATGATGACAAGTGTTCAACTTGCTCTCCAAGGTTGGACTAGTCAAGGGTTCTAACCTCCTCATTGCCATATAAATACCCCTCCCCCCCCCTTCTTTGTGCCGTGCATCCCCAAACCCCAAAACCATTCCATCCTTAGTTCATTTCCTTCTAATTTCTTGCAAGGTTCAAGTGAAAGTTCAAGTAGAAACCCTAGTTTGATCATAAGTTACCAAAAATCTTCCAAACCCTAGAATACTTTGGTGATTTCTCTTGAGTTTGAATCCACTCAAGTCACCTCAATTTTCATCATCTCTCTTTCAAGATTACAAGAGTAGAAAGATTGCATGAAGTGAAGTGGGTTGAAGCAAGTCTATCAAAGTCCTATCCTTACATGTTAACTTCCTTTCATCTTTGAAAGCCAAAAGTTGTGAGCCAAACCCTAACTTGATTCTTGTTAAATAATCATGTTCATGTTATTTACATGTTATTCTTGCTATATTATGTCTTGTAGTTATGTCCATGATGTATAAAAATGATTAAAACAAGTTATTGTTATTGATTGTTACAACAAGTTACTAAAACAAGTAAACTAGTGACTTTCTTGGTAAGACCTGATCAAAATGGTAAAAATATGATGTTGGATCATTACATATTACAGTAGAGGACTTAACAAGGAAACCATAGCAATTTGAACCATCTAAAACGAGTATACGAGTCAAAAGTTACGCCCATTTGAAGTTACCAAAACTTTTCGGCAAACTGCCAAATACCATTCTGATCAAATTTGGGTTTTGAAAGTCCCACTTCTGGTCTGATTCATCGAAAAGTTAAAACACGAAAGTTGTCTGGAACGACGTTTTCGTTTAGGAAGAAAGAAGCTCGAGCCCTGAAAACGCTTTCCGAGTGATAAATTTCTTCAAATTCTAAACAGCCCATTTTTAGACAAAGTCATTACATATAGGTTATGGTTTATGAAGACCAAAGGGGTCTTATGACCTATAATCAAGACCACAACCATGGCTAGAGCCAAGGTTGTGTCTCATGACCTTGAAACAAGGACCAAAGGTCATGGCTAGGCCTTGACGAAATGACCATACCAACTTACATAGGCGTAAACATGAAACAATGAATTAGGCGATAACTTGAACAAGCAATTTGGATCTACTTCACTTAAAAAGGAACCATGAGATATTATCAAGAGAAAATGGTCATACAAGACTTATGAAACTACCCCTAATAACAATCTTCATGTACTAATAAACTTTCCTAAGTTTATCCAAATATCGGACATGTAACTTTTCGGATCAAAACTTATATCTATATATTTCATCAACTACTACAATAGTAGGGAGCCTCATGTGAGGAGTTCATTATGTAAGCCATCGAGTTGAGTTGTGGATTTACGAGTTAAAGTGTCCTGGCTCCTCGAACGCTTACTAACATGACTTCTGAATTATGTCGGCCCGAACGGTAGTAAACGATATACCAAAACATACATGTTTCATGAATCTTTCTTTCAAAGACTTATACTATACATCATACCACATCATGGACTAAATGCAAGATATATATATAGGCACTACTTCATATTCTTTACTCCGATCCTAAGTCGCGACATTCTATTATAGGTTGCTTGTAGAAACCTTCGCGATTCGACCATCACATTCACTACTCACTACATAACTTAAGGTGAGTTCGTAGCCCCACTTTCTATTGTTTAACTATTTTACAAACCCATGGGGGGAATACATGCTATTATTTTTCTACTCGAACACGATGCTTTCTACTGTATGCTACCCGACGATGTTTTATTATCACTAAGTAACGATTGCCATGTTCGAAGTCCCTATATCATGAACCATTAGTCACTACCTTTAGTGAGCGCGAATATTGTGAATAGATCTATTGCGATTGACGGATCCCATTTGTGTTGAACAACGATGAGTTCACACAAATGCACTATATTTGAGATTTAGCGGTATAATGGCAAAAGTACCTTGGTAGGGCTTCTATAATGCCAATTTTGTTGGTTCGATGTTAATGCTTTGGTTGCATGAGCTTAGTGAAATAAATAACGATTTTGTTTTCTAACTATAAATGTGTGATTAATTACCTCACATTACGATTATTGTGTTCAAACGATTTAACTAAACTCTACGAATTCCACTCAACCTTTGTGTTGACCTCTCAAGCATGTATTTCAGGTTTATGACGATCAAGGATGGCACGGAAGGACACGGATACTCAAGAGGGCTATAAATTTTATTATCATTCAAAACTCATTTAATTTGTAAACATGGAACCATCTGGGACCTCATTTTGTAATCTCTGATATTTATACAATTTGAATGATAAATCTTTTAAAACGACTCAATTGGAGTTCGTTTTCTACTATTGTGTCTATTGTGCCGTCAAGTAACACCCAGTTCGAATTCCGCTGCAACCATGAATTGGGGGTGTTACAGCATGTATACTAGCCTTGATGTCCTGAGTTCGAATCCCACACCCATCATTTTTGCCCTCTTATTTTTTATTTATTTATTTATTATTTTTTTTTACAAAACTTAAAAACAACTAATAATAAGCAACTTTAATGAAGCAACTTTTTACAAAACTCACAAATAAGCCCTGTACAAGCTGTTTAGCTTAACAGATAGCTTTTATAAGCCAAATTGGATTTTTTTACACTAAATAAGCTACAAATAAGTCACTTACTGAACCACAAACTATAATAAGCTAAAAACAGAAGATGTAAACTTAAAATAAGCCAAAGTAAAGAGAAAAGAACAAGGAATAAGCTGAAAATGAGCTCATAAGCTCAACATTTCACAATTAAACCTAAAAAGGAATTTGTTACAACTTGAAAAGCTATCAATAAGACATAAGCTAATACCAAGGATTAAAATAAGCTGGAACAAGTGGAATAAGTTTAGAATAAGCTGTAATAAAAAGAAAAGCATAAAGGAAAAGATAAAGAACCAAAATAAGCAATCCAAAAGCCACTCAGAACCAAACAGGCCCTTTAGCCCCTTTGCAGGCTAGTGTGGGTCCCACAGGGGAGATTGGAATCCCAATCTCAAAGTTTATCTAAAAAGCTGTGGTGTGGAGCTTTTCAATAAGCTAGGACTCAGGAGGAGGTGCCCACAAATAAGCCCTAAGGGAAGGCTGGGAGTTGGGTGGTTCACACTGAATACTCAGTGTGAATGGTGGATTTGGGCAAACTAAAGACCAAGTGCAGCCCTACCAAATGAACTGAAAAGCAGAAAATAAGCTTAGACCCTTGAAATCTGGTTGCTTGGCTTTATGAAAAGCCAAAGCTCACAAGATTAAGCTCAGTGATGAGCTTTGGATTGGCTTGTAAAGTTGACTCACCTACACTGATGAGCCAGTGTAGGGAGTGAGTTTGATGAACATATTGAGCATAGATAAGCAGTTTAAATAAGCTGTTAATGGAAAAATAAGCATGCAATCAACAAACTAGCCGGTTAAGCTTTTCAAAACAGAAAAATATACACACTAAAGCTAAATAACAAAGATTGCACATGCTTGTGAAAGTAGCAGTTTAAGACAGTGAGCAGGGCAACTTTTATGAAAAGTGCTAAATACCAAGCAACAAATAAGCAGTTTAATAAGACAAATAAAAATTATGAAAAATACAATAATAACAATGAGCAACCAAATATTAATTACCTAGAAGCACAAGTCCTACAAGCTGTTATTAAGTCCTACACAAAATTACTAAGTTTATTAAAAAAATTACCTAAGCTAAATTTTGACTTTTATTAATAGACACCTACTTTGACTTATATGAGATTTAAAGCTAAATTAATGACTGAAAAGGTTAAATTAAGCTACTAAGTAATGGAATTAAGCTATAACAACAACTATTGAACACCCAATGATGATTTTTAAACTGAAAATTCACACAGTGAACCACTTATTGAGCTAAAACAAAGATTTTGACTTTTTCTATGAACATGACCAAACCAAAGGTTGAATTGCAGTAGATTAGGCCTAAGGATGATGAACAATGAAAACTTAACCTATTATAGTAACTACAACCTAGCTTAACAGCTTAATCCAAACACCCATTTAATACTAATTTTACACTAAAACTTTTAATATTTAAACTACAACTTATGATTTTAAGTTTAAAACAGGTTATATAAACTTAATTAAAGCTGATTTAACTAAATTTACACTACAATAACAAGAAAAACTAATTAAGCTAAAAAATAAAAAATTGCTTACAATTGATGACAGGATGAAACAAAGAGAACCAAGGTCAAAATTACTTCCAATGGTTTGTCACTACACCACTAAAACCATTTTCACCCAAATCAATACCCTGCTCATCCTTCTTCTTCTTCTTCACACTATTTTTGATTTTTCTTGATTTTCTTGATTATTTTTGGTATTTTTTATTTTTTTAAGACTATGACTGATTTAATGTATCTAAAAGCTTTAAAGCTTGTGTCAGGAGCTTACATGAGCTTATAAAGTCCACTAAACAACATGAATCAACAATAATTTAAATTGCTTGGAAAATTAAAGACAATAAATTAAAAACTTGAAATTTAAATTTAAACTAATTAAAACTAATTAAAACTGTAAATAATGTTTTAATTTTATATTGTCAGTGTAAAATACAACATTGAAAGCATTAAATTACATGAATTGAAGAAAGCAGTAAAGCTACACTATGTGACCAAAGCCTAAACTAATGGTACCCTGCTCATTGTTCTTCCTCTGCCTTTTATAGACCCATGGTGATCTCTGAGTCATCAGGATCAAATCCCACTAGTCATCATCCTTGATACGTGTCCAATAGCTCAACACCTGTTCAAATGGAATTTGGCGCCAAATTCAATTATAGCAATTGGGAGCTGTAAGGGTGTTTAATTGGTTGATTTAGAGGTTGAAGGGACAATTGGGTGAGAATGGTAGGCAGGGGAGGTGGTATTGGAGTGTTGCAGGGTGTTTTACAGGGTAGGGGTGATGGCAGGTTGTAGGTGTGATAGTTGTCACCTCCTAGGGTAAACCTAGGAGGTGGGTTTTGTTTGTGGAGTTGACAGAGAGTGTCTAGGTGGAGGGTGAAGGTAAGTGGTGATGAAGGTGGAGGTGGATGGTGTGAACAGTGGTAGTAGCAGAGGTGGAGAGGAGGTTGGGGGTGATGGGTCAACGCGGGTCAAAGACCCATGTTTATTAATAAGGGTGAGTGGGCTTTTAGTGTTTGGGCCTGGTAAAAGGATGGGTTTGTATGGACCAGGTTTGGTATTTTGTTAATTGGATTTAGATATTTTTTATTTGTAAAAATTTAAGCCCAAGGACCAATTGTGTACAAATCTGATTTTCCAAAGGACTAATTCTGTAATTATTCCAAAGTTATGCAAAAGGTACCATTTTTGTCATATTGGAATAATATAAGGATTATTTTGATTTTTCCAAATTAAAAACACCCGGGGACCATTTATGCCATTTTTGAAAGTTTGAGGGTTAAAAATGTAATTTTCCAAAAATATATCAAAAATGACTTGATTTGTTAAGATAAATAGTACAAGGGCCTTAGATGTAAGTTTTTCCAATTAAAAATGCCCAGGGTCTGTTTTGTCATTTTTGAAACTTCAGGGACCAATTTTGTAATTTCCTCAAACTTTTTATCCAAGGGTTAAATTTGATAACTTTTGAATTCCTAAGGACTAAAATTGACTTTTCTTTCCAAAATAAACTTCCAGGGACTAAAACTGTCAAGTTTTGAAATTTGGGGGACCTGTTTTGCCATTTGTGCATTTTTGAACTTCAAGGGTAAAATTTGTCATTTCTTGATTCCTGGGGGACTGTTGTTGACTTATCTTCAAAATAATTTTCCCAGGGACCATTTCTGACATTTCTTGTAAGTTCAGGGACTGATTTTGCCAATTGTGCAAACTTTGCACGTTTTCTTCTGTTTTCAGTCCTTTTGCACCTGAAACATATAAAAACACAATTCAAAGATATTTGTAGTATTATGTGGTGTTTCTGTGTGTTTTTAACTGTTTTCGTATTTTAAACAGGACAAAAATGACGAGTTTTTATGAACTCATCAACAACCCACTGCTAAATATATAGTATGAATAAGACATGTATAAGTTCATCAAAAACAATTAAGCAATTAGTCGTGAGTCTACACTTCATCTCCGAAGACCTCACGTTTATGATGTATCCAACATTCGCAAATGTTAGGATGTATCAAAGCTAATGGTCATCCAACAACTTAATTTGGAGCCACTAGATAGCCTCAATGGTCATCCAACAACTTAATTTGGAGCCACTGGAAGTCTCACAATTTAGTATAACGCAGTTAAGTATAACACAATCATGTATATATGAAATCAAGTATAATGCGATCAAGTATAAGACAATCAAGTATAAAACAATCAAGTATAAATGTTTTGAGTATTTGTACAAGTAAGCAAGTAGTTGAGTATGTATCTCCCCTAAAGAGTTAAAACAAGTATAAAAAGAGTAGGGGCTACGACTCACCTTAAGTCTATGTAATGAGAAATGAAAGTGGTAGTCGAATCGCGAAAGTCTCTAAGAGCAGCCTATAATAGAACGTTGCGACTTAGGTTTGGAGTAACGTCTAAGAATATGAAGAATTGCCTATATATATATATGTCTTGCATAATGTTCATGATGTAGTACTTAGTATATAGTGTAAGTCTTTGAATATAAATGGTTTATGAAACATGTATAGGTTGTATATCTCTTACTACCGTTCGGGCCGACATAATTCAGAAGTCATGTAGTAAACGTTCGAGGAGCCAGGACACTTTAATTCGTAAATCCACAACTCATCTCGACGGCTTACTTAATGAACTCCTCACATGAGGCTCCCTACAATTGTAGTATTTGATAACATATATATAAGTTTTTGATCTTTAAAAGTTATATGGTCTTTAGCCGTGGCTTTGCCATGACCTTGGTCATTGTTACCATGGTCTTGAGACTCAACCTTGGCTTTAGCCATGGTTGTGGTCTTGGCTTTAGGTCATTAGACCTCTTGGTCTCATCTAATTATAACCATTATATAGTTACTTGAAAATTTCAAAATAGCTATTAAGAAAATGAAGAAAATATCTTTCATTATTGTTTTTCTGGGCTCGTGCTCCTGAGTTTCTGAAGAAAACGTGATTCCGGACAACTTTCGTGCTTTAACTTTTTCATGAAACGGACCAGAAGGGCCTCTTTTTTCGTGTTTTATGTTCTGTCACAGAAACATTTGGCAGTTTTGCCGTAAAGTTTTGGTAATTTCAAATGGTCATAACTTTTGACTCGGGTACTCGTTTTGGGTGATTCAAATTGCTATGTTTTCCTTGTTAAGTCCTCTTTAACAGTAAGTAAGTGTCAAATATCATAGTTATACTATTTTGGTCATGGTTCTCCATAAAAGTCACTAGTTTACTTGTTTAAATATCATAAGTTAACATATATATACGTAACTTGTTTTACCAATTTTTATATATCATGAACATAATAACAAGACAATATATAGCATGAAAGAAACATAATAAGCATGAAAATGATATTGAGCAAGAAATTATAATAGGGTTTGCTTACAACTTTTAGCTTTCACTTAAGAAAGGGAATCAAGTATGGAACTAGGACACTAAATCTAAGCTTTCAACCAATCACCACAACACTTGCTAACCATTGATCTAACCCTTTTGAAAACCAATTAACTTCAGCCCCTAATCACCTTGTGTAGCTCCTAATTCAACCATGGAATCACCAAACAAACTTAAGAACTAGGTAGAGAATACTAAGACCTTGAACTATGTAGTGTAACTTGTAGTTTGAAGATCAAAGGATCATGGTGCTAGGGATTTATGTGTGTGGCGTTCAAAGGATGGGAGGAGAGGCTTTTATAGTGAGTTCTAGGAGGTTAAGAAAGTAACTAGTAAGTTTCCTAAACTTGGTGACCAAGTTTAACTTGGAGCCAAAGTTTAACACTTGTTCTAATCCTAGGGCTAGAGTCATGAGATTAAGCCACATGGGCTGATTCCCCCCCCCCCCAAGAGGCGGTTCACCTTGGATAAGGAGGGATGACTTGGTGGGTTTTGGTATTATCCTACTTATGGAGCTAGTTTTGGACCCGTAAAATGCTAACCGTAAGTTGTTAAGTCACGAAACGTAAAACCGGGTATCCTAAAAATATGAAACTTAAAAATATGCTAGAACTTATCAATATACTCCATAATAAAATATAAAATGAGTGATAGGTTCTATTGGGGTGCTCAAACCCTGCTAAAACTGGAAACACGGGTCTAAAACGCGTAATACGTAAAATGTACGAAAGTTGCGTAAAAGTGAGAAAAGTAAAATGTAACTTTTCTAAAAGGATACTAATGACTTAAAATGGCTTATAATGTCTAGGCTGGGCTCTGTCGAGTGTCGGTGGGTATTCAATGTCTTTAAACTTAAAACCGTATGCCTAAAAATCAAGGAATGATTTATAAAATCAAGGAATTATTTTTGGTCAAAGGAGGAGGGAAAAATATGTTGACTTATTCCAAAAATGTGAAAACTCAAATCGTCTTAGAAACGCGGTGCAGGTATAGGCTAAGGGTACGGCTAAGTAAAAGTGCTTAAAAACGAGAATTCCTGTTTCTCACCGCCGAGGTTTATTTGGTCATATTTTTCTCAGTCATGATTAATTCTCTAATTAATCATGAGAGTACTAAACATTTTTCTGATGCGGGGTCACTTAACGCGGTCGAGTTTCGTTGTGCGTAGAATTTTTGAATGACGTTTTACCCTAAAACGTGTAATTCCTTAATAACTTTCACGAAAATGATCTGATGAGTGTCAAACTTTTAATTTTCTATGGAAATGATTTATCACTCGAGGCCAAGAAACAAAATCAAATTTTGGGAAAATGAATAGTAAAAGTGAATAGTGAAATTTTTCGGGAATAGTAATTAATCTGAAAATGCGAATTGTTACAGTCTCTACCCCTTAAGGAGAACTTCGTCCCGAAGTTCAATTGATGTTAACTACTTACGATGTGTCTAAGAGAATTCGGGATCTCTAATATAGTGGTGTTTACTCTGATTCGTCTAAGGTTCTGGTTAAGGAGTCGTATCGGATGCAAATAAGCCCACTTATTTATAACTCTTTACTTACATTAAGAAGCGTCCAAATTTATGTAAGTAAGGGATCATAAACTTATGGATCGGTGATTTACAATTTCTTTATTTAAATGAAGAGGCGTCCCAATGCATTTAAATAAGGATATTCTAAATCATCCTACTTAAGAATTTCCGACACAAAATCCGCCTTCTGAGGCAGATAGTAAGATAATCAAGTCATCAAATCCCTAAAGCTAAGCAATAATATTATTTAACTCAAATCTTGTGTCTCATCAAACAAGAACTGTCACAAGATTAAGTTAAATAATTAGTTATTACTGAGCTCCATGTTTTTAATGACTTGGCTAATCTCTGGGGTTCCTTATAATACTAAAGTCACATCATCTAACAGCGTGGAACTAAACCAACAACTACCAAAAAGCGTATATGTATGTAGTGTGTGTAAGGCAAATAAAGAGGAGAGTCTTAACGTATATTGCAGTTATAGTCTAGGCACTAAATGCAACCTAGTTCTCTATAACCAAGGCTCTGGTACCAATCTGTAACACCCCCAAAATACCGCAACGGAAGACTGTGTCACTGGGGTGCTACTTCATAATACAAAGTACAAGTTATAGAAAACGAACTCTAAATGAGACGTTTTGAAAAATTACAATTCGATTAATGAATTCAAAGTTACAAACATGAGATTCCAAAGTATTATACATAAATGTATACAAAATGTTTTGAATGGTAAATGATAAAAAACATAAGTCTTCAGAATATGCAGCTTGACTCTAAGTTCCACGCACTAGCTATCGCCTTACTAACCTGAGATAAACATGCTAAAGTGTCAACACAATGGTTGGTGAGTTCATAGAGTTTGTCTAACAAATAATGCCTATAAAAATGATCACACAGCAAAGGCATCGTGAATCCACTCAGTTGCAAGTCCCGCCATAAGAGACTTGTAACCTGTGTGTTCACAACCCACTGCTAAATATATAGTATGAATAAGACATGTATAAGTTCATCAAAAACAATTAAGCAATTAGTCGTGAGTCTACACTTCATCTCCGAAGACCTCACGTTTATGATGTATCCAACATTCGCAAATGTTAGGATGTATCAAAGCTAATGGTCATCCAACAACTTAATTTGGAGCCACTAGATAGCCTCAATGGTCATCCAACAACTTAATTTGGAGCCACCGGAAGTCTCAATGGTCAACCAACAACTTAATTTGGAGCCACTAGAAGTCTCACAATTTAGTATAACGCAGTTAAGTATAACACAATCATGTATATATGAAATCAAGTATAATGCGATCATGTATAAGACAATCAAGTATAAAACAATCAAGTATAAATGTTTTGAGTATTTGCACAAGTAAGCAAGTAGTTGAGCATGTATCTCTCCCAAAAAGTTAAAACAAGTATAAAAAGAGTAGGGGCTATGACTCACCTTAAGTCTATGTAATGAGAAATGAAAGTGGTAGTCGAAACGCGAAAGTCTCTAAGAGCAGCCTATAATAGAACGTTACGACTTAGGTTTGGAGTAACGTCTAAGAATACGAAGAATTGCCTATATATATGTCTTGCATAATGTTCATGATGTAGTACTTAGTATATAGTGTAAGTCTTTGAATATAAATGGTTTATGAAACATGTATAGGTTGTATATCTCTTACTACCGTTCGGGCCGACATAATTCAGAAGACATGTAGTAAACGTTCGAGGAGCCAGGAAACTTTAATTCGTAAATCCACAACTCATCTCGACGGCTTACTTAATGAACTCCGCACATGAGGCTCCCTACTATTGTAGTATTTGATAACATATATATAAGTTTTTGATCTTTAAAAGTTATATGGTCTTTAGCCGTGGCTTTGCCGTGACCTTGGTCATTGTTACCATGGTCTTGAGACTCAACCTTGGCTTTAGCCATGGTTGTGGTCTTGGCTTTAGGTCATTAGATCTCTTGGTCTCATCTAATTATAACCATTATATAGTTACTTGAATATTTCAAAATAGCTGTTAAGAAAATGAAGAAAATATCTTTCATTATTGGTTTTCGGGGCTCATGCTCCTGAGTTTCTAAAGAAAACGTGATTCCGGACAACTTTCGTGCTTTAACTTTTTCATGAAACGGACCAGGAGGGCCTTTTTTTGCGTGTTTTATGTTCAGTCATAGAAACATTTGGCAGTTTTGCCGTAAAGTTTTGGTAATTTCAAATGGTCATAACGTTTGACTCGGGTACTCGTTTTGGGTGATTCAAATTGCTATGTTTTCCTTGTTATATCCTCTTTAACAGTAAGTAAGTGTAAAATACCATAGTTATACTATTTTTGTCATGGTTCTCCATAAAAGTCACTAGTTTACTTGTTTAAATATCATAAGTTAACATATATATACATAACTTGTTTTACCAATTTTTATATATCATGAATATAATAACAAGACAATATAAAGCATGAAAGAAACATAATAAGCATGAAAATGATATTGAGCAAGAAATTATAATTGGGTTTGCTTACAACTTTTGGCTTTCACTTAAGAAAGGGAATCAAGTATGGAACTAGGACACTAAACCTAAGCTTTCAACCAATCACCACAACACTTGCTAACCATTGATCTAACCCTTTTGAAAACCAATTAACTTCAGCCCCTAATCACCTTGTGTAGCTCCTAATTCAACCATGGAATCACCAAACAAACTTAAGAACTAGGTAGAGAATACTAAGACCTTGAACTTTGTAGTGTAACTTGTAGTTTGAAGATCAAAGGATCATTGTGCTAGGGATTTATGTGTGTGGCGTTCAAAGGAGGGGAGGAGAGGCTTTTATAGCGAGTTTGAGGAGGTTAGGAAAGTAACTAGTAAGTTTCCTAAACTTGGTGACCAAGTTTAACTTGGAGCCAAAGTTTAACACTTTTTCTAATCCTAGGGCTAGAGTCATGAGATTAAGCCACATGGGCTGATTCCCCCCCCCCCTAGAGGCGGTTCACCTTGGATAAGGAGGGATGACTTGGTGGGTTTTGGTATTATCCTACTTATGAAGCTAGTTTTGGACCCGTAAAATGCTAACCGTAAGTTGTTAAGTCACGAAACGTAAAACCGGGTATCCTAAAAATATGAAACTTATAAATATGCTAGAACTTATCAATATACTCCATAATAAAATATAAAATGAGTGATAGGTTCTATTGGGGTGCTCAAACCCTGCTAAAACTGGAAACACGGGTCTAAAAAGTGTAATACGTAAAACGTATGAAAGTTGCGTAAAATTGAGAAAAGTAAAATGTAACTTTTCTAATAGGATACTAATGACTTAAAATGGCTTATAATGTCTAGGCTGTGCTCTGTCTAGTGTCGGTTGGTATTTAATGTCTTTAAACTTAAAACCGTAAGCCTAAAAATCAAGGAATGATTTATAAAATCAAGGAATGATTTTTGGTCAAAGGAGGAGGGAAAAATATGTTGACTTATTCCAAAAATGTGAAAACTCAAATCATCTTAGAAACGCGGTGCAGGTATAGGCTAAGGGTACGGCTAAGTAAAAGTGCTTAAAAACGAGAAATCCTGTTTCTCACGGCCGAGGTTTATTTGGTCATATTTTTCTCAGTCATGATTAATTCTCTAATTAATCATGAGAGTATTAAACATTTTTCTGATGTGGGGTCACTTAACGCGGTCGAGTTTCGTTGTGCGTAGAATTTTTGAATGACGTTTTACCCTAAAACGTGTAATTCCTTAATAACTTTCACGAAAATGATCTGATGAGTGTCAAACTTTTAATTTGCTATGGAAATGATTTATCAATCGAGGCCATGAAACAAAATCAAATTTCGGGAAAAATGAATAGTAAAAGTGAATAGTGAAATTTTCCGGGAATAGTAATTAATCTGAAAATGCGAATTGTTACAGTCTCTACCCCTTAAGGAGAACTTCGTCCCGAAGTTCAGTTGATGTTAACTACTTACGATGTGTCTAAGAGAATTCGGAATCTCTAATATAGTGGTGTTTACTCTAATTCGTCTAAGGTTCTGGTTAAGGAGTCGTATTGGATGCAAATAAGCCTACTTATTTATAACTCTTTACTTATATAAAGAAGCGTCCAAATTTATGTAAGTAAGGGATCATAAACTTATGGATCGGTGATTTACAATTTCTTTATTTAAATGAAGAGGCGTCCCAATGCATTTAAATAAGGAGATTCTAAATCATCCTACTTAAGAATTTCCGACACAAAATCCGCCTTCTGAGGCAGATAGTAAGATAATCAAGTCATCAAATCCCTAAAGCTAAGCAATAATATTATTTAACTCAAATCTTGTGTCTCATCAAACAAGAACTGTCACAAGATTAAGTTAAATAATTAGTTATTACTGAGCTCCATGTTTTTAATGACTTGGCTAATCTCTGGGGTTCCTTATAATACTAAAGTCACATCATCTAACAGCGTGGAACTAAACCAACAACTACCAAAAAGCGTATGTGTATGTAGTGTGTGTAAGGCAAATAAAGAGGAGAGTCTTAACGTATTTTAAACAGGACAAAAATGATGAGTTTTTATGAACTCATCAACAACCCACTGCTAAATATATAGTATGAATAAGACATGTATAAGTTCATCAAAAACAATTAAGCAATTAGTCGTGAGTCTACACTTCATCTCCGAAGACCTCACGTTTATGATGTATCCAACATTCGCAAATGTTAGGATGTATCAAAGCTAATGGTCATCCAACAACTTAATTTGGAGCCACTAGATAGCCTCAATGGTCATCCAACAACTTAATTTGGAGCCACCGGAAGTCTCAATGGTCATCCAACAACTTAATTTGGAGCCACTGGAAGTCTCACAATTTAGTATAACGCAGTTAAGTATAACACAATCATGTATATATGAAATCAAGTATAATGCGATCAAGTATAAGACAATCAAGTATAAAACAATCAAGTATAAATGTTTTGAGTATTTGTACAAGTAACCAAGTAGTTGAGCATGTATCTCCCCCAAAAAGTTAAAACAAGTATAAAAAGAGTAGGGGCTATGACTCACCTTAAGTCTATGTAATGAGAAATGAAAGTGGTAGTCGAATCGCGAAAGTCTCTAAGAGCAGCCTATAATAGAACGTTGCGACTTAGGTTTGGAGTAACGTCTAAGAATACGAAGAATTGCCTATATATATGTCTTGCATAATGTTCATGATGTAGTACTTAGTATATAGTGTAAGTCTTTGAATATAAATGGTTTATGAAACATGTATAGGTTGTATATCTCTTACTACCGTTCGGGCCGACATAATTCAGAAGACATGTAGTAAACGTTCGAGGAGCCAGGACACTTTAATTCGTAAATCCACAACTCATCTCGACGGCTTACTTAATGAACTCCTCACATGAGGCTCCCTACTATTGTAGTATTTGATAACATATATATAAGTTTTTGATCTTTAAAAGTTATATGGTCTTTAGCCGTGGCTTTGCCGTGACCTTGGTCATTGTTACCATGGTCCTGAGACTCAACCTTGGCTTTAGCCATGGTTGTGGTCTTGGCTTTAGGTCATTAGATCTCTTGGTCTCATCTAATTATAACCATTATATAGTTACTTGAATATTTCAAAATAGCTGTTAAGAAAATGAGGAAAATATCTTTCATTATTGGTTTTCTGGGCTCATACTCCTGTGTTTCTAAAGAAAACGTGATTCCGGACAACTTTCGTGTTTTAACTTTTTCATGAAACGGACCAGAAGGGCCTCTTTTTGCGTGTTTTATGTTCTGTCACAGAAACATTTGGCAGTTTTGCCGTAAAGTTTTGGTAATTTCAAATGGTCATAACTTTTGACTCGGGGTACTCGTTTTGGGTGATTCAAATTGCTATGTTTTCCTTGTTAAGTCCTCTTTAACAGTAAGTAAGTGTCATATCATAGTTATACTATTTTGGTCATGGTTCTCCATAAAAGTCACTAGTTTACTTGTTTAAATATCATAAGTTAACATATATATATGCATAACTTGTTTTACCAGTTTTTATATATCATGAACATAATAACAAGACAATATATAGCATGAAAGAAACATAATAAGCATGAAAATGATATTGAGCAAGAAATTATAATTGGGTTTGCTTACAACTTTTGGCTTTCACTTAAGAAAGGGAATCAAGTATATGGAACTAGGACACTAAACCTAAGCTTTCAACCAATCACCACAACACTTGCTAACCATTGATCTAACCCTTTTGAAAACCAATTAACTTCAGCCCCTAATCACCTTGTGTAGCTCCTAATTCAACCATGGAATCACCAAACAAACTTAAGAACTAGGTAGAGAATACTAAGACCTTGAACTTTGTAGTGTAACTTGTAGTTTGAAGATCAAAGGATCATGGTGCTAGGGATTTATGTGTGTGGCATTCAAAGGAGGGGAGGAGAGGCTTTTATAGTGAGTTTGAGGAGGTTAGGAAAGTAACTAGTAAGTTTCCTAAACTTGGTGACCAAGTTTAACTTGGAGCCAAAGTTTAACACTTGTTCTAATCCTAGGGCTAGAGTCATGAGATTAAGCCACATGGGCTGATTCCCCCCCCCCCCCCTAGAGGCGGTTCACCTTGGATAAGGAGGGATGACTTGGTGGGTTTTGGTATTATCCTACTTATGGAGCTAGTTTTGGACCCGTAAAATGCTAACCGTAAGTTGTTAAGTCACGAAACGTAAAACCGGGTATCCTAAAAATATGAAACTTATAAATATGCTAGAACTTATCAATATACTCCATAATAAAATATAAAATGAGTGATAGGTTCTATTGGGGTGCTCAAACCCTGCTAAAACTGGAAACACGGGTCTAAAAAGTGTAATACGTAAAACGTACGAAAGTTGCGTAAAATTGAGAAAAGTAAAATGTAACTTTTCTAATAGGATACTAATGACTTAAAATGGCTTATAATGTCTAGGTTGGGCTCTGTCTAGTGTCGGTTGGTATTTAATGTCTTTAAACTTAAAACCGTAAGCCTAAAAATCAAGGAATGATTTATAAAATCAAGGAATGATTTTTGGTCAAAGGAGGAGGGAAAAATATGTTGACTTATTCCAAAAATGTGAAAACTCAAATCATCTTAGAAACGCGGTGCAGGTATAGGCTAAGGGTACGGCTAAGTAAAAGTGCTTAAAAACGAGAATTCCTGTTTCTCACGGCCGAGGTTTATTTGGTCATATTTTTCTCAGTCATGATTAATTCTCTAATTAATCATGAGAGTACTAAACATTTTTCTGATGCGGGGTCACTTAACGCGGTCGAGTTTCGTTGTGCGTAGAATTTTTGAATGACGTTTTACCCTAAAACGTGTAATTCCTTAATAACTTTCACGAAAATGATCTGATGAGTGTCAAACTTTTAATTTGCTATGGAAATGATTTATCACTCGAGGCCAAGAAACAAAATCAAATTTTGGGAAAAATGAATAGTAAAAGTGAATAGTGAAATTTTCCGAGAATAGTAATTAATCTGAAAATGCGAATTGTTACATCCACCTTCGACCTTCACCACCTCAACACCCTCCCTGTCACCCCCTCAACCAAACCCACTCCTTAGGTTTACCTTAGGATGACAACACGTGGCAATCCCTACCATCTACCTCAACCCCTACAACTGCCACCACCACCTCTGCCACCCTGACACCACCACACCCCTTATCCCTTCAATACCACACATTCCAAGACCAATAAATGCACCTAAACCCTCCCTACTACACGTTACAGTCCAATTGGTACTTAACCAATTTTCCCGCCAAAACAATTTAAACGGCTAGGATGATTCCTAGTAATCCAATGGTGGTGGAAAAGCTTCTATGGGACCCACAAGACATTTTTGGAGCTATAAATTGGAGAAGAAGCACAGAAGTACCAGTTAGTTAGTTTTAGATTAATTTAGTTTAGTTAAAATGTCAAATTAAATGTAATTTCATATTTCAGTTGTAATTTTCAATTAAAAAGGCTTGTACTCAGTTTATTTAATGTAATTTGAACTTCCTTTAAACTTAATTTCTAGTTATCTTTCCAAAATCTCAGTTTTGGCAATCTTGAGTGAAATTGACAATTTCACTCAATCTTGTTAAATGTTGTTAATCAGTATTGATTTAGGCTTAATTTAGTTTCCTAATAAGCTTTTTGAAGCTTTGAGATCACCTAGAAGATTGCTGATTAGGTTTACTAAAATGCAGAAAAATACCCAAAAAAAATAGCTTATAAATAAAAAAATCAAGAACAGAAGAAGATTGAAAGTTGAGCAGGGTGGATTATTTACTCCTTTTGGTTTAGTTGCTTCATGGGAAGCCATAGGGAGTGACAGAGATCCTTGGTTCTCAATTCAGTCTTGGTCATCAGTTGTAAGCAATTCTAATTTTTAGCATAGTTGGTTCCTGTTGTTCCTTGTGTGTAATTTGGGTTCAAATCGTGTAATTGGTATTTACTTACTTTGTTTAAGGCTTAATATCAGTAGTTATAGTTTAAAAATTGTAAAGTTTTACTGTTATCTATGTGCTCTAGTGTGGTCTTGTTGTTGTTTTTAATTCAGACATATCCTAATAGGTTATATTAGAGTTAAGAAGTCATAAAATTCAGTTGTTATTTTGGTAAAAGTCAAAACTCACTTAATTTTCTCATATCTAGTTAACTGTTAAGGATTTTTGATGTTTGATCATAGATTTTAGTTAATTAGTTGTTAAGATTACCCAAATCAGGTTCATTTTACCTTATAACAACTTAATTAGTAGCATAGATCATTTAGAAACTCACAAAAGTCAACATTGCAAGTTCTTATAAAAAGTCAAAACATACCTTTTTGGCAGAAAACCAAATTTGGCAAGAATTTTTGTGATTTTTATGTAAGGTTTCAAGCCCTGAGTTTTTCACATCATTTAGTATCTCAGCTGAACTCTTAGATTCTACCCATGTATTATTTTTAGGATTTTTATTGTGGCTTTTTCACTGGCTTATTTAAGCCTGCAAGGCATGCATATGCCCTGCACCAGGATCATTGGTCATTTTCTTAAGCCTCTCATGAGTTCATTAGTGAAGCTTTGAGAGGGCTTGTTGTTGTTTTAGAATCCCTAGTGTACCAGCTCCTTATGCATGTGCTCACATTTCATTTCCAAGCTCATTCATGTGCTTATTCTATTCTCCAAAGTAGTACTGATTCACTCAGTAACACTGAGTGATCAGTGTTCACAGGCCACATTGATAAGCTCTTGTAGAGCTTATCTGTGAGTGTTAGTCTGTGAGCTTGGGTGTTTTGGATAGCCCACCCAGATGGCTTGTTAGTTCCATCCTTAATTTGGGCTTATAAGCTTTTGCCCTAGCTTATTTTTGGCTTACTAACCTGCCTCAAGTCTGTTTGGTTTTGAGTGTTTTGGATTTGGCTTATTTTGTGCTTTTCAGATTCTCCTTGTGATTTTATTGTTGTTTCAAGTCTTTTTAAATTAGTCTCACTTGTTTCCAGCTTAATTTACCCTTTGTTTAGCTTATAACTCCTTCTAGTAGCTTTTCAAATTTAAAAAAAATCTCATTTTGGCTTATTGTTGTGTACTGCTGGGGAATAAGCTCTCCACAGAGCTTATTTGGCATTTGTAAAAAAGTTTCCTTTTTAAAAGTTGCTAATAATCAGTAATAAATTAGTTTTGTAAAATAAAAAATCAAAAATAAAAATGTTTGGTAAAAAGGGGTGAGGCAGGGTCGAACCTGAGACCTCCCCCTTGTTGAGAGTGATAGTGGGTACCTAGATGCCAAGTGCCCTAGGGTCTTTTTTCATTCACTTCATACCACGTTAAATATTTAATATAGTTAGAGCCTTTTAGCCTATTTTGCTTATTTGCTTATTTATACTGCTTATTTATAAGCTTTTGTACCATTTTATATTTTTCTCACCTTTCTGCTAGTATAAAGTATTTATATAAAAAATTTCGTAATTTTATAAAATAGTTTAGTATTTATAATAATTAAAATAGTTTAATTAGCTTTTAAATAATAATAAGTAATTAATTTCTAAAATAGTTTAATAGTAATTTTTATAAAGTTTTTATATTTTTTATAGATTCCTGTGATAGTTAAGTAAATTTATAAAAAGTTTTATAATTTTATAAATTAGTTTAGTATTTATTATAATTAAATTGGTTCAATTAGTTTAATTAAGTTTAAATAGTTTTTAATTAATAAAAATTAAATAAAAAGTCTAAAAAAATATATTCTTTTTCTAATAATTTTATTTTACCATTTGAATTCCAAAAATATAAATTTCACATCCGTGAGATTTATATTGGACAGAATTCACGTTTTGTTTCGTACGTTAGCGTATTTTTAATTTAAACGTATGCAGTTTTAAGTTTTAAACGTTTTAAGTAAATTAGGTTTACGTTTTAATTAAAATAGTTTATTTCAGTTATTTTATTTTATAAAACCTTAGAATAATCACTCACACCTTTTTCCTGTTCAAAACCACCCGATCACAAACCCGTTTTTGTACCATCACACTTCGTCGGGACATAACGACCCGGGGAAACACTGTATTCCACGGAAGCATTGGTTTGAGCTGTTTGACTATTATAGTTGACCATTCACAAGTGGTTGACCAATAATTATCTGACCGTTTCACACCAATCAGTGGTAATGATTGTTAGTGTTTGGTTAAGATGCGGGGCCCACATTATATGGGAATGAAATATAGAAATTGCCCATACTCCATAGGAGTTTAAAAGGGGATGAATGAATCTATCATAGGTAAGGGACCCATGTTATACTGAAACCGATACCGATTGTGATTCATGTCATCATATCAAACGCACCCTGAGTAATTGGTTATTAACATGAGGCGTTGTATATTATATTTTTTGATAGCGAGTTTGTGGTTACAAACTTACAACCAAGTCGTATGTTTTCTATTTCACATTATAATTTTCGTGGATATTTGAATAAAAAAAGGTAGGTATATCTGATTTTTTTTTTTTTTTTTTATAATGTAACTAAGTTTGTTATCCTTATGTATTAAAACAATAACTTAGCTATGCACATATAAGAGCTTGCGTAGGTCACAAAAAGGAAGCATACTTTATGGTTTTTTGAGCGAAGTTTGTTCAAGAAAAAATATACTATCTCATGTACCTATATTTTTTCATGTACCCTATGGATCAAGTTGTGCCATTACGAGAGTCACATTTTCGCTTTTAACTGCAAGTACTTCATCTTTTTATGCTTTTTGTTCCAAGTACTTCATCTTTTAGGATGAATAGTAAAAGCACTGTTTTGCACTATTCATCACCCAATTTTCACTTTTAGACCCTGTGGTTATAGATCTATTGCAAAGTTAGTCCTTAACGCCCGTTAATATTGTACAGAAAAAGCCCCTCAGGTTAACTTTTAATTTCAAAGTTAGTCCCTAAGGACTAACTTTGCAACATACCGACAATCTCAGGCCGTAAAAAATCATACCTAGTACTATTTTCAGAAACACTTCATGAAAATAGTACTTGCGGTTATCGACCTTTTGCATATATAGTCCTTAATAACAAAAATGATTTTTTTACAACCATTTCATTAAGAGTTTAGATTAAACAAAACATTCCCGCAGCAACGCGCGGGTACCCCCACTCATTATAACTAAAAAAATATAGTGATACCTTTCATGGTTCCCACTTTAGATTGACATGTAACTAAATACAAGAAATTAGATAGTATCTAAACCTGAGGGACTGGAAGTGAAATTAAGGTTGACTTAGAGTCAACCAACTTGCCTTTACTCTTTTCTAAACTTCATTTTGATCTCTTTCATTTTCATTGCATTCATTCACCGCAATCTTCCATCCATCCGTCAACAACTGTAAGTTAATTTCAGTCACCAATTAATTATATAGTTGTAGTTTTAAATTATCCTTGTATATTAATAATTTATAGTATGATGAGACCTTTGAGTCTGACTCGATTAATAGTATTAGGATATCGAATGCTTATTTTCGAGCTTCATTATAGCTTGATAATATTGAAGTTTGTTAATTTTGGTTGATTGAAACCAAAAATTTAAAGATGTTCTAATATTGAAGTTTTAAGGGGGTGTTTGTCTTGGCCTATTTGATGGGTTTATATGAGCTTATATAAGCTATATCCTCAAGTTAATAACCTCACATAAGCCATTAAAAATGAGGTTATAAAAAATTCAATAAGCTCATCTAATAAGTTAAACCAAACACCCCTTAAACTAGTTGGGTAACAATTGACATGATTGAGTGATTTGAGCCTGTGAGAGATGTTTTTTTTATTAGGTTATGTAGCATAAGATGGATGGCGTTGAATGGAATGAATAATTAGATTTTGGTAAAGAAAGTAAATGCTAATCGGAAAATGCCACTGTAAGAGAAATAGTGCTTTCGTGTAAATGACATTAGGTGTGGAAAACTTTCAAAAAGTTAGTTGTAGTGTTGTGTGGATCAGTGACTCGAAGGAACTTTACATTAACCTTTTGGTTTCTTGATGCTTGTGCATGTATTCTATGAAAGCTTTAACAGTTACTAAAACGTGTCACTTATAATTAACATTAATAGTGGTAAATTTAATCTACATTCATATTCTTAGGAAACATAAAAGACATAACACCTCTCTGTTTATGTGTATAATAGTTTGTTTTCAAGAGAATTAGGTCATGGGTTCAATTTTAACTTCAGATTATCACGTACATCAAATATAATTATAAAACAAAATTAAGAATCATAATTAAAATAAAAAACTTAAATTAAGCTATTTATTTTTTAATAAATAAAAATACGTTATTAAAAATTTTAAAAAAAACCCCGCGCGTGCGCAGGCATTATAACTAGTACACTAATAATAGTATTATAGTTCTATTATAGATTCGATTGACATTTTTTGAACGTGAATATTTGAGTTTTTAACTTGATACTGTTAAAATTTTTATTTTACATATGTGAATATGACAACTTTATGTTTAAATTTCATAGCATACCCATGGCTTTAATACATTTGGTATGAATAAATTTTCGCAAGGTTCTTTTATTTGACATACGGACATTATTCAAAGGCTAAGTTGGTTTATTCTATAATAATGTGGTTGAAATTACCAATTGGATTAGACTTATATTTAGTGTTAGTTGCATCAAAGTATAATGCTTTTGTTATCTTCAATCAAACCCGACCCGACTTGTTTCAAATAATGCTAAAAGGTGAAATCGATCTCCCGAAATGTTATTTAATCCTGATTAATGCTCGATTGCCCCCTGCAATCACATTTCCTGGCTCCGCCACTGATTGTAACAATTATACCTAAAAAATACAATAATACTTTCCATGTTTCCATGGTTATTTGTTGCCACTTAGATTTACATGTAACTTAACAGACGAAATTGCATAGTATCCAAAAATGAGGGACTGAAAGTGAAATTAAAGTTGACTCAGAGTCAACCAAGTTGCCTTTACTCTTTTTTAAACTTCATTTTGATCATTCATTTTCATTGCATTCATTCACAAACTTCCATCCATCCGTAAACTGTAAGTGAATTTCCGTCACCAAATAATTATATAGTTGTAGTTTTAAATTTATAGTATGATGAGACTTTTGAGTCTGACTCGATTAATTGTATTAGGATTTTGAATGCTTATTTTCAAGCTTCATTATACTTGTATGTGATATTATTGAAGTTTGTTAGTTTTGGTTGACCGAAAACCGACAATTTAAAGATGTTCTGATGATAGATGCAGTTAATTAAGGGGGTGTTTTTCTTGGCCTATTTGATGGGTTTTGGTTATTCAATCTATAGATTGTCATATTTGTAATTTCCAGTATTATTGATTTGATCTTTAAAATTGAGCTTATAAAAAGTTCAGTAAGCTCATCAAATAAGTTAAACCAAACACCCCTTAAACTAGTTGGGATACAATTGACATGATTGACTGATTTGAGTATGTGAAATATGTTTTTTTATTAGGTTATGTAGCATAAAATACATGGCGTTGAATGGAATGAATAATTAGATTTTGGTAAAGAAAGTAAATACTAATCGGAAAATGCCACTGTAGGAGAAATGGTGTTTTCGTGTAAATGTCATGAAGTGTGGAAAACTTTCAAAAGTTGTAGTGTTGTGTGGTTCAGTGACTCGAAGGAACTTTACGTTAACCTTTTGGTTTCTTGATGCTTGTGCATGTATTCTATGAAAGCTTTAACGGTTACTAAAACGTGGTAAGCTTGGTGTCACTTATGATTAACATTCATAGTGGTAAATTTAATCTACATTCATATTCTTAGGAAACATGGAAGAAAGAACGCCTCTCTTAAGCTAAATACAATGGTAATATTATGCCTCTCTGTGTATGTGTATTCATATTCTTAGGCCTTAGTCTATACAACATACATATAGCTTTAGATTAATATTGTATATATCTTTGTAAATTCAACATTGTAAGCTTTCATATATAAAGGGAACGTTTGTGTATATATTGTTTATGTATATATTAGTAGCTAAGTTATGTCTTAGCACTTTTGGTGGTCCTCTGAATGTTTGTGTATTGTTTTGATGAGTAATATATAGTTCACCCTTTCACCCAATAAAGGGAATGTTTGAGGATATATTGTCTTGTGTGTTATGTTATTCTGGGCGACATCGTTGTTTATCTCGTGTTCACTAAATTGTTGCTTGTGCTTGATACAAATTTATGATCTAGCGTTCCGCGATCGAGCGTCAGGTTTGTTGTCATAATATTTAACCAGACCATGTTGTATCTAAAGACATATTTTGTTAAGAGGTTTAAGAATCCGAGACCATGGTGTTTATTTGCTTCTGATTTTTTGCATTTTGGCCTTTACATCAAACATGATCTAATTGTAGCACGCTACACATATATATTGAACCTAGTTGCACATTTAGTGATTGATAAACTTTGTCAAATGAATGAGTTTCATTCATTTTAATAAGTA
Organism: Artemisia argyi; assembly: GCA_030686995.1. Classification (NCBI taxonomy): domain Eukaryota; kingdom Viridiplantae; phylum Streptophyta; class Magnoliopsida; order Asterales; family Asteraceae; genus Artemisia; species Artemisia argyi. The sequence goes on along the minus strand of CM060702.1, from coordinate 246,317,667 downwards.
GTTTCATATAATTATACGAGAAAATTGATTGTTTAATGCGTAAAAGGTAATTTCGAGGAAGTTTACAGGAGACAGAAGATAGTGGTCTTTGTTTTTAACAGTGTTGTAAATATCGCTCGGCGGTACCTCGGCGGTCGACCACCGCCAAGCGCCAAGACCGATATGGCGGCGATATATCAGTGATATATCGGAGACCATAAATTATAAAGAAAATTATTTTAAAAAAATAAATATTAGTAATATCCTAACAAAATAAGTCAATAACCACACATTTAACTAAAACTAAATTTTTTATTAATAAAAAACACATTAATGCTAAACAAAACAGATCCAATAAAAGCCCAAACTATGTTAAAAATATAAAACAAAAGCCCAAACAACTACTTAACCTAACCCTAATAGTTATTTATATATTTTATATACAAATTTATAAACTTTTATTAATTTCATTATTATATATACCACTCCTTCTCTCTCCTTGGAGCCACTTTATAACCTAACCCTAATGTTAAAAATATATACAGATCCAGCAGCCAGCAGCCACTTCATTATTATATATACCACTCCTTCTCTCTCCTTCTTCCCTACCTTAACACAGATCCAGCAGCCAGCAGGAAAAATCCATTACCACGAAAATCATAGCACAAAAAACGGATTCAAAACAAAATCATAAAACAAGAAACGGAACGCGGAAATCCAATCCTCCCCGTCCCTACCAGAAATATCTTACTTGTGGTGGAGGCGCCGGAGGTAAAGTCGCCGGAGGTGAAGTCGACAAAGGTCCGATTTTGACCCAAAAAGGTCCGATTTTGACCGCCAAGGTCCGATTTTGACCGATTTTGACCGCCAAGGTCCGATTTTGACCAAACCGATTTTTTTGACCGATAAGTGAAATATCGTATCGGTCGACCACCGATAAGCGATATATCACTGATATATCGGCCGCCAAGACCGATATTTACAACACTGGTTTTTAAAGCGTGGCTTATGAATATAAAGTTGACTTGAGGTCAACCTACTTGCATTATTTAACTTCTGATCGACATGAGTATAGTAGTATTATCATTCCTTTTTCGATGCCCATTCATATCCAGTACATGCTTCTTAACCAATTGAAAAGGTTCAAAAGAATTTAGTACTGACTTAATTTTGTCTGCAAGGGTTAGAACTGGTGATGCCCAAAAATCTTTTAATGACAGAAAGTTCAATCAGTAAAAGTCAGAAAACACTGTTTAAACCATGTTGGTACATTTTCCAGCATTTATTTCACTTAAACCTGTATCTTAAACAATACAATGTATTCACAAGTCACTAAAAGGCACATCAGCTAACTTAGTATTTGAACCCTGCTGAATGTTTGTTCTGTTAGTTAGTAGTATGTATGAATGTGTGATCAAGTTTGTCATATTAAAATTAGGTGAAGTTTTGCGTGATAAGACTCTACAGAATCATACATTAATTTTTAAGAGGCTATATGGATTATAAATACACTTTGGGTGACTTTTGGGACATATTAAACTTCATTTCAGCTGTAAGCCAGTAGCAATACCAGACATTCCTTAAATTTTAACTGATCCTTTGTTAGATGTACTTTGACTTTTGTGGTCAAAGTTGTTAGTATGTCAAAGCTCAAATTGTTGACATATAGCGAAAGGGGTAGTGTTTTATTAGATTTTGTTAAAATTATATCTACTACAAAGTTGTGAATAATCACAAAAGCGTCAACTAATAAACAAATTGTGTTATCGCATCTGGACCTAAACAAAATTTAAATAAACAGAAAAATCTTGAAAGATATGAGTTTGGTTTAATGTTAACAGTGTGAATGTCGGCTAAACTCTGAGTTTGCATTGATATAATCTTTTAAAAAAATGATTTAAATGTTTTTTTTTTTTTTTTTTTTTTTTTTTTTTTTTTTTTTTGGAAAGGCAATAACATTTATAGATCCCCACAAATAAGCCAAAATTACAATACATGGCTATTGTTGTAATGATTTAAAGGTTTTTATAAGATATATTTTCATACATAATCTAAGTTGTTGAATTACTGCTCCACTTTTAAAGGTTTTCTTAATGTATGCACATTCTGGTTTTGTATGTAGAATCTTGAAAACTTCAATATGTTCAAACATGTTAAACAAAGCGGGTTTTAAAAAAGGACCACTCAAAATCGGGTTGCTCACTATGCCTGACATAGTTGTATCATTGCACCACTATAAAAGCCGCTCGACCCAACCCAACTCCGTAGTCAGCCAACTTGTTTGACCCGTTGTATAAAGTGACCCATTTTGATTCTAATCTGTTTTGAGATGCTACCAAATCCTAAATCATTAATCCTATATTTTTTGGTTTTCTTTCTCATTATTTAGGAGCTTGTAGAAGAAGAAAGACCGGAGAAGCTAGCTTTCAATGATATTTTGTGAACATACTTAGAAATTTCTTTGAAAGTGTTATTTGAGTATCAGAGGTTTAATTAGTGTAGTATGAAATTGCTACAGATTTGAGTATCTAAAGTTCATGAAGCATGATGTTGCTATGAAATTGTATGTGCAGAATTATGCTGCAAAATTTGTTTTAAAATGTAAAATTATCAAAATAGTGACACTCAAAGGCGTGTAGAAGTTTGCAATGTGTTTATGATTAAAGCAGCACTAGTTAAAGCGTGTGGTTTTCAAAATTTGCGACAGTTCTTACACCATTTGCTGTAGGTCCTATACATCAAACATGGTCTAACTGTAGCACGTACGCTACACACATATATTGAACCTATTTGCACATTTAGTGATTGATGAACTTTGTCAAATGAATGATAGTTTCATTCATTTTAATAGGCAGTTTCATATAATTATACGAGAAAATTGATTGTTTAATGTGTAAAAGGTAATTTGGAGGAAGTTTACAGGAGACAAAAGATAGTGGTGTTTGTTTTGGAAGATATCATGTACGAAATTTCTAGAGCCATTCATATAAAGTTGACTTGAGGTCAACCTACTTGCATTATTTAACTTGTGATCGAACACCTAGTGGAATTATCAATTCATTTTCGATAGCCATTCATTTCATCTACTGTGCTTGATTCTTAACCAATCAAAATTATTGTAAGTCTTCTCCTCAACTTTGTTTTTATTTATGAATTTGTTGATTGTTTTTGCATTTGTGTTTATTTATAGCTTGAACCTAATACTATTGTTTAAAAGTAAAATACACGTGACGTGAGTAGAAGTGTATGATTCTGATATAAAGATTGACTTGAAGTAAACCCAGTTGCATTATTGTAGTTCTAAAAACCGTAAGTCATCTTCTCTTTTTGTACTTTTTAAATGTTGATTCTTTTACTCAACTTTCAGTTTTATAAATCATATTCTAAATGATTTCAGTTTTAATCCGGATCCTTTTTGATTTGATGAGGTTCGTTATTAGATTAATGGTTCGTTATTAAATTTCATAAGCTTAAATTGATTAGTAGTTGTTAAATACTCAAATATAACTACAGATAGAATTATATAGACTTGGAGACTTTTGTCAAGTCAAGTTAATTATGATACTGATCCAGCCATCTATGTTTTGAAGTTGAAAATTTCAATAAAAGCTTCATTAATCAATAATCATCTGTTTTAAATTCTCAAACAACCTAGTTGATCTTTATCACTTAATTTATTATACTTTATAAAGTTTTCAAACAACCTAGGTTTTTTTTTTTTTTTTTTTTTTTTTTTTTTTTTTTTTTTTAACTAATAAAAATTGTAAGTTTACTCTTTTTAGTTTGTTACACATCAAGTTAACTTTAGAAATAAAAATAGGTTATTAGATTTATGTTGAGAATAGTAAGAACTAAAAAGTAATAAAAATGAGTTTGATTTGTTTTCCCCATTGAAATAAATATGAAATAAAAAAAAGGAATAATCAAAGACTTTTAATATTTGAATTTTGAAAAGAGGAATACATTGCTTTGATTGAACTGAATAGAGATAATGAGATGGTGTGATGTCATATGACATGTAACTTAATACACGAAATTGCATAGTATATAAAACTGAGGGACTGTAAGTGAAATTAAAGTTGACTTAGAGTCAACCAAGTTGCCTTTACTCTTTTCTCCTCAACTTCATTTCATCTCTTTTCATTTTCATTGCATTCATTCGATCAATACTTCCATCCATCCATCCGTCAACAACAGTAAGTTAATTTCAGTCACCAATTTATTATATACTTGCAGTTTTAAATAATCGTTGTATATTTCAAATTTATAGTATGATGAGACTTTTGAGTCTGACTCGATTAATTGTATGTGTGTATATGTGATATTATTGAAGTTTGTTAGTTTTGGTTGACCGAAAACCGACAATTTGAAGATGTTCTAAAGATAGATGCAGTTAATTAAGGGGGTGTTTGTCTTGGCCTATTTGATCGGTTATATGAGCTTATATAAGCTATATCCTCAAGTTAATAAGCTCATAAACCATTAAAAATTGAGCTTATAAAAAGTTCAGTAAGCTCATCAAATAAGTTAAACCAAACACCCCTTAAACTAGTTGGGATACAATTGACATGATTGAGTGATTTGAGCCTGTGAGAGATGTTTTTTTATTAGGTTATGTAGCATAAGATACATGGCGTTGAATGGAATGAATAGCTAGATTTTGTTAAAGAAAGTAAATACTAATCGGTAAATGCCACTGTAGGAGAAATAGTACTGTTTTCGTGTAAATCACATGAAGCGTGGAAAACTTTCAAAAGTTGTAGTGTTGTTTGGATCAGACTCAGAGGAACTTTACGATAACCTTTTGGTCAATTTAATATTAAGTTCTGTGAAAGCTTTAACTGTTACTAAAACGTAGTAAGCTTGGTGCCACTTATAAAGTTATAATTAACATTCATATTGGTCAATTTAATCTACATTCATATTCTTAGGAAACATAGAAGACAAAACACCTCTCTTAAGCTAAATGCAATGGTAATATTACGTTGTCCATTTATGTGATGCTGTTTCCACTATCTATGTTTTGTTTTTGTTTTTTTTTAACAGTTAACTTATATATAAACAATTAGCATGTTTGATTCTTTTTTGCTATGGTGCTAAAATTGTTTCAACTTTGTTTTTCATTTTTTTCTGAAAACGTTTACTGTACTTGTGAACGCAGCTCGGTCTCAATATTGATAATGGCTACTACGTCCATTCCTCATAGGTGGAAATATGATGTCTTTGTAAGTTTCAGAGGTGAAGATATCCGCAAAAACTTCATGGATCATATGTTCAATGATTTCAAGCATAAAGGAATTCATGCTTTTAGAGATGACAATGAACTGCCTAAAGGAGAAGAGATATCTCCCCATCTCTACAAAGCCATTGAAGAATCAAGGTTTTTGATAGTTATCTTCTCCAAAGATTATGCTTCTTCATCATGGTGTCTGAGGGAACTTGTCAAAATACTCGAGTGCAAGCAAATGGGAAAGCCTAAACACGAGGTTCAAATAATCTTTTATGATGTTAAACCTGATGTGGTGAGGAAGCAAACTGGAAGCTATGCTGGAGCATTTGCCAAACATGATGTTTCAAATAGAACAGAGGTGGATAAATGGAGAGAAGCTCTATTCATGGCGGCTAACTTATCTGGATGGGATCTCCAGGACATGACAAATGGGTAAATTTCTTGTGTATCTCTACTAAAGCTTAACACTATGTAGTTTCTCTTACTCATTCTCTTTGTGGTTAACAGGTTTGAGTCCAAGTTCATCGATTCCATTTCCAGAGAAATCCTCAGAAAAAAATGTGACGGACCCTTACATCTTGGTGAGAACCTTGTTGGCATAGATTTCTATGTCGACAAATTAGATTTGTCACGCTTTGTTGGGTCAGATAAGGTTAATATGATTGGAATATGTGGTATAAGCGGGATAGGAAAGACGACCCTTGCCAAAGCTATATATAACTTGATGTATGTCCACTTTGAAGGAAGTTGCTTTTGTGAAGATGTCAATCAAGTCACAAAACGACAAGGCCTGATTCAAGTCCAGGTGCAGCTTATTGATAAGATCATGAAAACTAAAGATGTGAAGATATCAAGTATCAGTGAAGGCACTGTGTTGATGAAGCAGGGGATAGCATGTAAGCCGATTCTGCTTGTTTTGGACGATGTGGATGATCGTGAACAGTTAGAAGCACTAGCAGGTTCAGCTGATTGGTTTTGTCCTGGAAGTTTTATTATTTTCACTGCTAAAGACAAACAATTGCTGAGGTCTCATAAAGTGGATATAATTCATGAAATGGAGACTTTAGATGATTTTCATGCTCATGAGCTCTTTAATTTGAATGCATTTGGGAAAAGGCATCCTACAATAGAATTCAAAGAGCTCGCTTCCCAAGTTGTGAAATATTTGCAAGGTCACCCTTTGGCTCTGAAAGTTTTTGGTCGTTTGTTGTATGAAAAGTCAGTGCATGTATGGAAAAGCGAATTGGATAGACTCCAAACTTATCCTAACTCAGAGATACAACAAAAACTTCGACCAAGTTTTGATGGGTTAGACTTCGATCAGAAAAAAATCTTTCTTGACATTGCATGTTCATTCATAGGGGAAAATAAAGATTTTGTAGCTAATGTGCTAGATGATAGTATTTGTTTTGCACATGCAAATATAGAAGTTCTAGTTGACAAGTCGTTAATTACATTGTCTCAACATGACATGTCATTACAAATGCATGAATTGGTTCAAAGCATGGCAAGGGAAATTGTACGTGAAGAATCCAACATGCCTGGGCACCGAAGCAGAATTTGGATTTCATCAGCATTTTACGACGTATTGAGTGAAAACAAGGTAAAATCAAATACCAGTATAAGTTAGCTACATGCTTCTCAATACTTGCACTATAGTGATGATAATGTGATATACTGTTCTTGTCTAGGTGACAAAAGAAGTTGAAGTTCTAGTCCTTTTGCTAAAGAAATTTAGTCACAAGATTCAGATAGATGGTAACGCTTTCACACACATGAAGAACTTGCGGATCCTAAAAATTTATCTTCCCAACGTAGGAAGATTTTGCCAACCATTTTCATTAGAGCTAGCAGTGAATTTTTCTGGAACTTTGCAATATTTATCCAATAAGCTAAGGTTGCTTTATTGGCATGGGTATCCTTTTGAGTTCTTACCTTCCAACTTTTATCCAGAAAACATTGTCGCCATCGACTTGTCTTACAGCCGCATCAAGAATTTTTGGACAACACCTAAGGTATATACTTGTTTAGATATATGCATTTCTTTGCTGCTTGACACATATGTTTTAATCCCATAAACACGGTTCCTCTTTGTCCTTAATGCCAGCATTTTACAAGGTTAAAAGTGATGAAGCTAAGGTATTGTCTTAACCTTATAAGTACCCCCGACTTCACTGAGATTAGAAATCTGGAAGAGCTAAATCTTGAAGGCTGTGTGAATTTGGTTGAAGTTCACCCATCTATTGGACTGCTCAAGAGGCTTATTGTGTTAAATATGAGAAACTGCAGACGTTTTGAAAGTTTCCCACTCAAAGTTGAGATGGATTCTCTTCAAGTTCTAAGTCTCTCAGGGTGCTTAAAATTGGACAAACTACCTGAATTCTGGGGTAGGACCAAAACCTTTGTGGAGCTTCATATTGATCGAACTGCCATAAAAGAACTTCCTTCTTTCGTATTCTCTCTGAAAAACCTTGAACCATTGTCATTTGTTCGGCCTAATTGGCTCATGCCTAAATGGTGGATGTCATATTGCCCTTTTAGTTTACCAAGTAAACAACAATATCCCCAAAGATCAGTTTCATTGGCAGGTTTACATATGTTAAAGTCCCTGAATTTCAGCTACTGCAATTTAGTTCAAGTGCCCGATGGCATTGGAGGCTTATCAGGTCTAGAAGAGCTATACTTGTCGGGGAACAATTTTACTAGTTTGCCTGGAAGTTTGAGTCAACTTTCTCATCTTCAAAGACTTTTTGTTGATGGTTGCAAGAAGCTGGAAGTGTTGCCCGAACTTCCACATAGCCTAGCTTATCTTGATGCATCTGATTGCACCTCCTTAAGTTCAATTAGGGGATCAAACCCAATCATGAGCGAAAGGTACACTGATCTCTACAATTGTCCAAAATTGTTTAAGGTGTCGGCATCGGAGACTCAATGTCTCGACTCATCTGTAACTTCCCAAGGCTCTCGATTTTCTTCTTTGCTTCGGTATGCGGATAACAGATGTGGATTGTTCCGTTTGCCAGGAAGTTCCATTGAGAATATGGAAATGTTTTATGATGGAAATAGCATTCCAAATTGGTTTACAAATAAAAGTTTGGGAAATCATGTAAAGGTTGAATTGCCATCAGATTGGAGCTTCAGTAAGTTAAGGGGATATGTAATTTGTGTTGTTTTTAAGAGAAAAAGACCTAACAGATCTGTTGGATACAATGTAAACAACTTTGATGGAGCTTATTTGGGAGGATGCAATCCATACTACTATTGGGAATATTTTGAGGATAAGCCAATAAGAATCGATGAGTCAGATATGATATGGTTGCATTATACGACAAGTGAAATAGAGAGATGGGAGAAAGCAAAGAATTTTGTAACATTTTGTTTCAAAGAAGAAGATGAAGATGAAGAAGATGAAGATGAAGAAGATGATGATGAAGAAGATGATGATGAAGAAGATGAAGATGAAGAAGATGAAGATGAAGGAATTGAAGTGAAGGAGTGGGGTGTAAGACTTGTTTGGGATGAAGATTTAGATGAAGAAGCAGACTTGATTATGTTCCAAGACCTCCCAAGTCTATCACAACATGGTGGGGTCTGGTGCTGGTTAAACAATGGACATATCAACTGGACATGGTAGTCGGATAAAAAGAAAACCTTTATTATTTGGCCTTTTTATTAGCCACAATAATCTTTGATAAATCCACAATAATCTTAAGCATGGTGGGGTCATGTGCGTGTTTGGGAATTCTGGAATCGAATGGTCATGGTAGTCTGATAAAAAAAATTTATTATAATTGTTTATATGTCAAACTACATGTCCCCTATAGATTGTAACTTTTATTTGGTCTTTCTATTAGCAATCGTTCATATTCAATCTTTTGTATAGGAGACACCCACTAAGTGTTTGATGAAATGCATGAGTAGAAATCCTTTACTATTATACCAGCAAACTGTCGTTAGTTATAACTCTACAGAGTGTTTGTAGATTTTTTTGGATTTAGGATGTATTAAGAATAGATTGTTGTTTTTTGAAGTGGTGATGTGTACAGTAACATTGCTTGATAATTCAACCATGAAGTCCTTAAGTCTCACTGACTTTGTTTTCAACCTTTTCCCTATTCCTAATTCAGTCACACTTTGAGCTTGTGGATCAACCGAGTGATTTGTTGTTGCCACCTCAGTTTGATCATTAGTCAACAACTCATTACCTTCATTAGGTAATTCAACTTTCTCGTGCATGACATTACTGTCCTCCCTAACATTGACCTTGTCGACAAGGTTGCGTTGAGGAAAAGTATGAAACACATCAGCTTGTACCCAGGTGGCTTCTTCAGGAGCTTTGCCGTGCAACTGAACTAAATATTGCTTTGGTACATCTTGTAATGTGTCTGCCTCTCTTATTTGTACAATAGCTTGTGGTGTCATTTGGGATATCTCAGTAGTCGTGCCAAAACATTTAAGAAGAGAGACATGATAAAGATCATAGATTTTAGCATCGACATGTAAGAAAATTGATAAAGATCATAGGTACTGCATTACATAAAAGAACTGCTATATCTTCCAAACACCCCTCAAGTAATATATAAAAACTGAAGTATTAGTTTATCTAAAAGCGGGGACTAGAACTGTAACTTGTGGATATTAAGTTGACTTTTGGATATCAAAACACATGGAGACTTGATTGCATTCATGTCCTTAACCCATTGGAAAACCTGTAAGTCATCCATTTCTTTTACACTTTCATCACAAAAAGGCATTAATCTATATTACATGTCTACATAAGTAAAAATTGGTTCACCAGGAATAAAGGTGAAAACCAGAGTGGAAGCACTTGAGATGTGCGTGTGCAGGTGCGCGAGCACCCGTTTTGTGTATAATACTATCAACCCTGTTCGTAACAAGTCCAACGACGCACAAAACACTTTCTCATGATAATATTCCAAGACAAACCAATCCATAGTAAAACACTTTCTCATGGTAATTCTTGGCATATAACCGCTTATGTAACTAGTTTATTACCAATAAAAATGTTAAAACTTTAGCGTACATTATTTTTACAATAAGCATCTAATAATCAATACTGGATATTTATAGTAATTGCAATCCAATATTAGAATTTCTAGTCAAAAAATACCAAAGAAATATCGTAAAGTTCTCATGCAATGGAATCAAAGACAAGCAAGTGATACAAACAGAAACTATCAAGCTGGTAGAAGACAAAAATAACACCACCAAACTCCAAACTAAAATGCCCATTTATCACTTTCATTTTTCCCCATTTGACTTTCTGACGACACCTTAAACGGTCTGGTTGACCCAAAGGGAAGTCATCAAATGAATATGTATGACCGTGGTCAAAAGTCAAAACCTGCATTGCTACTCATTGAATCAAACCTTGTGAAACTACGGTCTTGTGCCGTGCTGCTCATTCAATCGAATCTTGAGAAGTTATTATCCTGTGTGGAGCTGCTCATGGAATCAAATCTCGAGAAGGTTTCTTATTTTAGGTTTATATTTTTCAAATTATGACATGCATACAAAACAGTTCGCAACTGATACAAAACCAGTTTTAGATTGGTTCAGTTTCCAGGTCCACTCTAGAGTAGTACGTCGAAAGGGAAGTCATCAAATGAGTGTATGACCATGGTCAAAACCTGCATTTCTACTCATTGAATCAAATCTTGCGAAACTACGGTCTTGTGCCGTGCATTCATATCCATCCGTAAACTGTAAGTTAATTTCAGTCACCAATTAATTATATACTTGTAGTTTTAAATAATCCTTGTATATTTCAAATTTATAGTATATGAGACTTTTGGTCTGACTCGATTGATAGTATTAGGATATCGAATGGTTATTTTCGAGCTTCATTATAGTTGTATGTGTGATATTATTGAAGTTTGTTAGTTTTGATTGACTCGACAATTTAAAGATGTTCTGATTATAGATGCAGTTAATTAAGGGGGTGTTTGTCTTGGCCTATTTGCTGGGTTTTGGTTATTCAATCAATAGATTGTCATATTTGTAATTTCCAGTATTATTCATTTGATCTTTAAAATTGAGCTTATATAAACTTCAATAAGCTCATCTAATAAGTTAAACCAAACACCCCTTAAACTAGTTGGGATACAATTGACATGATTGACTGATTTGAGTCTGTGAGATGTTTTTTTATCAGGTTATGTAGCATAAGATACATGTCATTGAATGGAATGAATAATTAGATTTTGGTAAAGAAAGTAAATACTAATCGGAAAATGCCACTGTAGGAGAAATTATATATAGCCAAAAAAGTTAAAAGTTGCCTAGAGCATATTCAGCTATTTTCGTATACAAGTTCAGGTTGTTTTGAAACACATGGGTTGTTAAACCAACATTCTAATCAAATAATCCTTGTGGTTCATTGAAGCCATAAGGTATGCTTTTCTTTTCTTTGACTTTATACGGCGAACCTGATCAAATTTTCTTGTTTTGTTTTGCAGTGATGATTTCAGTTTACGGACACAATGATTTCAAGACATTGAGTTGAACATAACCTAGAAATACTTTCAAGATCTGGAGTTGAGCATAACCTGCTGCAATATACTTTCTTTTATGAAGATATATATATATATATATATATATATATATATATATATATATATATATATATATATATATATATATATATATATATACTGATGATGGGGCTTGTTTCAGATCAATCGAATTGAGTTTGTTCAATCTAAGTCATTTCTACGTCGTGACATCAAGCCAGGTAATCTTCTTATGGGCTTAAGATGTAGAGCTAATCAGGTAATGCCGCTGACCATTCATTTTTGTTTCCAATTTGCAGTGTCCTATAGTGCAGCACCTCTATTGATGTACAAACTTTTCTTTCGCTAATCTTCTCATACTTATATTTCTGTGTATATAGTTGGTGACCTCTTTATCCGTAAAGTTAGCATCTCCTAGGTCCTAGCCATTAACAGCATAAAGCTTTAAGGTCACAGATGAAACCTGTATTTTGTTTTAAGGTCCTAGCCATTATCAGTGACTCTAAGTTCGTAATTTTGTTTACAGGGTTTCAGTTTGATTATGTATTCGATTGGAGTCATTGGACAACACTAAAATATCAACAGTCACAGATTTCAGCTCCTTCTCATGGTATTGTAAGTAATATATAACAGGTTGATATGCCAAACTCGACTGGTTTCATATGAATGGGTCGATTTGGGATATTCTTATTCTAATGGATCAACTGGAAATTTTGAAGAAAATGAACTTAGATTAATAGGAAACGGGTCAAACGGGTGAAAGTCTTCGCAAAGTGTATTCTATCATTAATGCAGAAAACCTCCTAAAAGCATAGCTTGTTAATAAAATAATATAATTCTTTGTTATAAAGTGCTCTTGTATCCATCCCACACACGGTTACCCTTTTTTACAGCTTGCACAAGCCACTCATTTTGCCACTCTAGTTCTAGTCCTTTGGTTTTTTTTGGGTCGATTTCTCTGTTGTTGAAACTAATTTCGGATTCTTTGACTCAGTATGGGCAGCAGATGCCTCTTGGTCAACCCCGACAGATGATGTACATGCCCACTTGTCCCCCGGTAAGAAAGTTAACCTTTTTCTCTTACCTGTTTTTATAGTTATATCCCGACTTAAATATTTAACTCATCTAGAAAAGTCAATATTTAACTCCAACATATAGATAAAAACAAGTAAAAATGTACTCACGCTGTTTTGATGCTTTCAGCACTTTCACAAGCATTAGGATATTATACGAAGAACTGTAAAATCCTTATTTATATTTAAACCCACTTTCAGAGCATAGCATATTATAAGAACAGTATGCAGTAATGTGGATATTGATTGCAATTTTACTTGCCTGTAACAACTGTCGTGGCTATGCTACTGAAAAAAATAATAATAAATAAAAATAAAAAAATAAAAAATAAAATAAAAAACAAACAAACTATGCTCTTAAAGTGGTTTTGAACCTCGTAGCGAAACAACCACTGGAATACCAGTTGGCAGTGTACATAAGAGCCAATAAAGGCTCGCCTTTCCCCGGGTGGGTAGCCTGAACAGGGTCTCCCAGGCTTTTTTTTTTAACTGTCATGAACCGCACGATTGATGTGGCTGGATGTTTTAGTAAGTAAGTTTATAGGTTTAATTTTATAGGTGTTGGTGGAGGATGGGTAGGATAATAAAGTGCGCTGTATTGGCGCATATAGCAGTGAGTAGGAATTGGTGTAAGTTGCAGGTGGTTTTTGAAATGACTAATTTAAGAGGATGCGTATGATAATAAGGTGCCTACTGGTGAGTTTGGTGGAAGGGGCTTAGGATAATAAAGTATGCACCAATGGCGTAGAATATGACCAGGACTTAGTAAAGTTTGCCTGTGACTTTTTAGTAAAGTTTGCCCACTGTGTAGGATAATGAAGTGTGCACTGGATGCGCAGAGTAGTATGAACATCTACAAATATTAACAAGTAATGACCAAATTTATAAGTTTCGTGATAACCTTCAAGTCTGTTTCCTCAGTAGTTACATCGTCTGGCACTTTAGCAAGATCTTCTACAAGAAGATGAAAAGCCACTGGTTTTGTAACTGTAACTCACAGTAGCGTTAAGTGACCCACTAGTTTTGTATGATCTTCCAGTTTCACATTAGAAGACACATCTGTATGAGTTTTACAATATGCTAGAATGAAACTTGTATCAATTGGGTATCATTTACCCGAAGTCAAATCTTTTTGTTTTGTTTTGCAGTGACGATTGATTTTGTGGCGTCAGGGAGCAACATGAGTTTAAAACATTGAGTTGAGCATTAGTATGTATGTTGGAAAGACACTTTTTTCTTTTCCCATAGATATGTTTTGTTTACTTTAGAAGGTTCATACATGTAATGATCAAGATATACTTTGTACGATTTATGATGTATACGTGAAATCATGCGGAATGACATTACAACTTTGTTTACATTACCTATTTGATACATTCATTTTGAAATAGCATATTGAATTATTATTTGTGTGCAAAATATCCAATTGTTTCTATGGCTAATGATTATTAGCCTCATATTTTTTCACAAAATAATGACGACTTATTTTGTCACTGTTGATGTTACATTTGTGATGACCTTTTATGGTCAATCTGACCAAAATTAGTGACGGCCCTATTGTGACGACAAATGACGACCTCAGTTTTCGTCAGTAGGATTTGTGACGACTTTTTTCTGTTAGGGACGAAATCCCACTTGTCACTAAAACCAGTTCTTCTTGTAGTGATTGTTAGTCCCTTTTTGCAATTTAGCCGAGTGATATATTTGTTTACATAGTTGAAGTCACCATAAACACTTAAAAAATAATAAAAATAAAATGCTACAATCACATGATTTTCATATAATAAGATGGCGTGATGTGAGGCTCCACACAGTAGTGACCATGGACGACCTTTATTTTACAATAATGGATTTAAATATATTTTAAAGCTTTCAAGGCAACTCATGTTACTTTTGCGGTTCCGTTAGTCAAAGGACATATCATGAAAATAAGTTATTAAAGGAATAAGGAGTATCCTTGTAATGGTTTGACTAACAGGGACTAACGTTGCTAAACTTAAAAAGTTAAATAATGACTCATGTATAATAGTAATAGATTTACTTAGAGGTGGCAAAACGGGCGGGCAGGGCGGGTACGGGCTATGGGCTAAATGGGCTACGGGCAAAACGGGCGCGGGCTAAACGGGCGTGGGCCAAATGGGCGCGAATCACTTTAGAAAAGACTTACAACAACAACAAAAATTTCTCAAACGTAACACCTCATTTATATTTAAGTAATATATTAATAAGTTTTTCATTAAAAACAATTTAATGTTCTCTAATTTAGAGAAAAACATGTGTGTCAATTATGCCCATTTAACTTATAAATGGGCAATATATGCCCATTTCAAAAAAAAGTGGGGGCCCAAATATACCCAAATCTTTTAAAAATTTGCCCATTTAGCCCATTTTTTTGAGTTTGGACACAAATTGACACCTCTAGATTTACTTAACATCATAGGAACTTCATAAATCTCTTTTTTTTTTCTTCCTTATACCTCACGTCACGTAACTCATGTATTATCGCTTGGAATTTTATCAAGGATGAATTAAGTTAAGCTAAGATATGACAAACTATACTCAAACATGTAACTTAATACACAAAATTGCATAGTATGTAAAACTGAGGGACTGAAAGTGAAATTAAAGTTGACTTAGAGTCAACTTACCTTTACTCTTTGTAACTTCATTTTCATTTCATTCATTCACCACAAACTTCCATCCATACTTGCTGGGTTTTGGTTATTCGATCAATTACTTACAAAAAAGGTAAAATTATTTGTTCCATACTTGTTGGGTTTTGTTTATTCGATCAACAATAGATTGTCGTATTTCTAATTTCCAGAATTTATTGTTGTTTCGCTGTAATCTATTTAAAAATGAGCTTATAAAAAGTTCAATAAGCTCGTCAAATAAGTTAAACCAAACACCCCTTAAACTAGTTGGGATACAATTGACATGATTGACTGATTTGAGCCTTTGACAGATGTTTTTTTTATTAGGTTATGTAGCATAAGATACATGGCACTGAATGGAATGAATAATTAGATTTTGTTAAAGAAAGTAAATACTAATCGGAAATGCCACTGTAGGAGAAATGGTGTTTTCGTGTAAATGACATGAAGTGTGGAAAATTTTGAAAAGTTGTAGTGTTGTGTGGTAATATTACGCCTCTCTGTTTATGTGTATAATATTTTGTTTTCAAGAGAGATGGTTGTCTATTTATGTGATGCTGTTTCCACTATCTATGTTTTGTTTTTGTTTTTTTTTAACAGTTAACTTATATATAAACAGTTAGCATGTTTGTCCTGTCTACATGTTACATGGTACACAAAACCAGTCACATGTTTGATTGTTTTATGCTCTACTTCTCATGGATTCTTAATTGGTACTAATTTAGTGTTTCATCTGTATTTTCACTTTTTTTGAAAACGTTTTCTCTACTTGTAAACGCAGCACGATCTCATTATTGGCAATGGCTACTACATCCATTCCTCATCGGTGGAAATATGATGTTTTTGTAAGTTTTAGAGGTGAAGATATCCGCAAAAATTTCATGGATCATCTGTTCAACGATTTCAAGACAAAAGGAATCCATGCTTTTAGAGATGACAACGAATTGCCTAAAGGAGAAGAGATATCTCCTCATCTCTACAAAGCCATTGAAGAATCGAGGTTTTTGATTGTTATCTTCTCCAAAAATTACGCTTCTTCAACATGGTGTCTAAGGGAACTTGTCAAAATACTTGAGTGCAAGCGGATTGAAAATCCAAAACATGAGGTTCGGATTATATTTTATGATGCCAAGCCTGATGTTGTGAGGAAACAAAAAAGGAGTTATGCCGAAGCGTTTGCCAAACATGATGTTTTCAATAGAACAGAGGTGGATAAGTGGAAAGAAGCTTTATCCATTGCGGCTAACTTATCTGGATGGGATCTTGAGGACATGACAAATGGGTAAATTTCTTGTTTTCATGTAATTAGTCTTGAAGCTCTACTAAAGCTTAACACTATGTGTCTTTGTGGTTAACAGGTATGAGTACAAGTTCATCGATTGCATCTCTAAAGACATACTCACAAAATTATGTGACGGACTCTTGCATGTTGGTGAAAACCTTGTTGGCATAGACGTCCATTTCGACAAATTAGACTTGTCACGCTTCATTGGGTCAGATAAGGTTAACATGATTGAAATATGCGGTATAAGCGGGATAGGAAAGACGACCCTTGCCAAAGCTATTTATAACTTAATGTATGTCCACTTTGAAGGAAGTTGCTTTTGAGAAGATGTCAAAGAAGTCACAAAACGACAAGGCATAATTCAAGTTCAAATGCATTTGATTAACAAGATTCTGAACACAGAAGGTCTGAAGATATCAGGTGTTGCTGAAGGAGCTATGGTAATAAAACAAAGGATGGCATGTAAGCCAATCCTGCTTGTTTTGGATGATGTGGATCATCGGGATCAGTTAAAGGCACTAGCGGGTTCAGCTAGTTGGTTTTGCCCAGGAAGTTTGATTATATTCACAGGTAAGATAAACAGTTGTTAAGATCTCATAGAGTGGATGAAATCCATGACATGGACTTCCTAGATGAGGATGAATCTCTTAAGCTCTTCAGTTTCCATGCCTTTGAGGAAAAACATCCTCCTGCAGGCTTCCAAGAACTTGCTGAGAAAGCTGTGAACTATGTGCAAGGTCACCCTCTGGCTCTCATAGTTTTGGGTTGTTTTTTGTACGTTAAAACTGTGGGTCAGTGGGTTTGTGAACTGGAAAGGCTTAAAAAACATCCTAATGAAGAAATACATCGAGTTCTCCGCTTAAGTTATGATGGGCTAAACCTCCAACAGCAAAATATCTTACTTGATATCACATGTTTATTCGTTGGAGAAAAGAGTGATTTTGTAGCAAGCATACTAGATGGGTGTAACTTTTTTGCAGATACAAACATGCAAGTTCTAGTTGATAAGTCATTAATCACGATCTCTAGCGATATGTCACTTCAAATGCATGACTTGATTCAAGCAATGGCAAGGGAAATCATTCATGAAGAATCTTTCATGACTGGGAAACAGAGGAGATTGTGGAATTCATCTGAAGTTTACAATGCATTGAGTGAAAAGAAGGTCAGTAGTGATATATGATTATGTTTTCTCCCCATTAATACATTAAACTATTAGCAAAATATCCCAATGAAGCTGGATGTTTTTTTTCAGGTGGCAATAACTGAAGCAGTTGAAGTTCTAGTCCTTTCGTTAGAGGAATTTAGTCAAAAGGTTCACATAGATGCTAATGATTTTGCACAGATGAAAAAGTTGCGGATCCTGAAGATCTATCAAGAGGAAAAAGTATTTAAGCAGAAACTTGAATTGGAGGGCCACAATGTGATCTTCTCAGGAAAATTGTATTATTTGTCCAATGAGCTATGCTTGTTTTATTGGCATGGATGCCCTTTCAAGTACTTACCTTCAGATTTCTATCCAGAAAACATTGTGGCCATTGACCTGTCTTACAGCAACATCAAACAATTTTGGACAAAACCTAAGGTATTTCCTTGTACACACATGTTTTCCTAATTGATATCTAATGATCCGATAACTTATCTTCTTTTTTGTTCTATCGATGTCAGTGCTTTAAAAGGTTGAAAGTAATGAAGCTAAGGTACTGTTGTAACCTAACAACCACCCCTGACTTCTCAGAGATTACAATTCTCGAAGAGCTAAATCTTGAAGGTTGTGTGAATTTGGTTAACGTTCATCCCTCAATTGGAATGCTCAAGAGGCTTGTTGTGTTAAATCTTGCGGGGTGCCTAAAAGTCGACCAACTCCCTGAAGCATTGGGTCAGATCAAAAGCTTAAAGGAGCTTCATGTGACAGAACTGCCATTACAGAACTTCCTTCTTTTGTATCCTCTCTAATAAACCTTGAATCATTGTCATTCGGTGGCAAAGGAAGGATTCAACCTAGATGGTGGACTTCAATCACTACCCCTTTTGGTTTACTAAGTAAACAACAACATCCCCAAATACCTAGATCAGTTTCATTGGCAGGTTTACATATGTTAAAGTCTTTCAATTTCAGCTACTGCAATTTAGAACAAGTGCCTGATGGCCTAGGAGGCTTATCAGGTCTAAAAGAGCTATACTTGTCAGGGAACAATTTTACTAGCTTGCCTGGAAGTTTGAGTCAACTTTCTAGTCTTTGGATGGCTTAATGTTGGTGGTTGCAAGAAGCTGGAAGTGTTGCCCGAACTTCCACATAGCCTATCTTATCTTGATGCATCTGATTGCACCTCCTTATGTTCAATTATGGGATCAAACCCAATCATGAGCGAAAGGTCCACTTATCTCAACAATTGTCCAAAATTGTTTAACGTGTCGATATCGGATTCTCAATGTCTCGACTCATCTGTAACTTCCCAAGGCTCTCGATTTTCTTCTTTACTTCGGTATGCGCATTTGTTCCGTTTGCCAGGAAGTTCCATTAAGTATATGGATATGTTTTATGATGGAAATAGCATTCCAAATTGGTTTACAAATAAAAGTTTGGGAAATCAGGTAAAGGTTGAATTGCCATCAGATTGGAGCTTCAGTAAGTTAAGGGGATATGGAGTTTGTGTTGTTTTTAAGAGAAAAAAAGGTTCCACAGATTTTGGATATGAGGTAAAGAATTCTGATGGAGATTATTTGGGACAATGCAATCCATTCGACTATTGGAATTATTTTCATGATAAGCCAATAAGAATCGATGAGTCAGATATGATATGGTTGCATTATACGACAACTGAAATAGAGGGGTGGAAGGAAGCAAAGAATTTTGTAACATTTTGTTTTGAAGAGAATGAAGGAATTGAAGTGAAGGAGATGGGTGTAAGACTTGTTTGTGATGAATCAACTATATCACAGCATGGTGGGGGCTGTTGCATGTTTGGGAAGTATGGAGGAATCAACTGGACATGGTAGTCGGATAAAAAAAGAAAAGAAAACCCTGTAGATTTGGTAATTTTTATTTGGTCTTTTTATTAGCCACAATAATCTTTGATAAATCCATGTAGGAGACACCCACCAGGTGTTTGATGAAATGCATTGAGTAGAAATCATTTGCTATTTACTCTACAGCCTGTTTGTAGATTTTTTTGGATTTTACGATGTATTAAGAATTTATGTTGTGTTTTGAAGTTGCGATTTGTACCGTATGATAATAAACCTTGCTGCAGTTTATGCCTTTGTAAAATAATATCGTAGCAATTACGTGACTGGTATGGTATCATGTTAAAACATGCACCATCTTTGGAAAGTGTGCTCTTTCCAGTGCCAGCTCAACCAACATTTGAGACAACATGTTTATTGTTTGTTATAAAAACTTGACATTTGTTTTGATTGCTGAAAACGTTCTTATTTGATACCTGCCTTCTGCATCTGTTCTTTGTTGCATTAATAGCTCAAGATCCGTTCCTTGAGGTAGCTGCCTGGACGTATTACATGTATTTCGACCCATTTACATATGGGTCAGATTTCAACCCGTTCCCAAAATATGTGAAGTATTAACCACTGGTGCTATTCCAAGATTGCCTCATCCTTATCATTGGTCTTCACGTTCTTTGTACATATATGGGACAAACACCATACGGATAAACAGAGCAAGTATCAATAGCTTGTTCCTTCACTTCACTTCACTTCACCCACGTTGTTACCTTCTGTTTCATTACCCTCCCCCAAGTGGTTTCTTGAGACAATATAGATATCATTGTACTTTCTGCTAGTCGTGGTAGTCTAACCGAAAACCTTTATAGGTCATGCTTCTTGTGATAGCCAAGTGGGGTAGTAGGAAAATTCTTTGTTCTTTGATTTTTTATTTATAAATATATAAAATTCAAAAGGGAATAACACATGGGCATTTTAGTCATTTCACTTCGCCAATAGAGAAAAATAAACTCGAAACTTTCTCATGGTCGCCTGCACTTTCAAAACCACTAGGACTGCCAATGCAGTTTGGCGAAACCACAACGATGGTTTTTGCAACATGAACTTTTCATGTATCGTACACCAGGTGTTCGTTAGAGTGGAGTATGTCAGTAGAAATCATTGACTACTATAATGGCAAACTGTTTGGTAGCTATTACTCGTCAACTTGTTCAATATCGCTACCGGCCGATGTGTACTTGCAGTTAAGAACAATGTGTTTTCTTTTGCCTTGTTGCAGTTTACATCTCTGGAAAAGATTACGACCATGCTTGTCGAGACTACGTTCTTGCCTGCCAGTTGAGGTATAGTTTACTGATCATATTTATGTAGTCCAGTTTTGCAGCTCTTTATTAAGCTTATCTTTTTGTAACTACTAGTTGGGAGAAATGCCAGGACTAGATATAGTTGACTGTTATGTAGGCTAAATGGCTAATATGCATTTTTAAAGAGACAAAGTAAGAGCATCATCAAAACAAATATGCTAGTTGATGATTAACATTGGTAATTTTAACATAACAGACAGTTGGATATGAGTTATTTTATCAGGTCCCATGTCTTCCTCTAACAGAACTTAAAATTTCTAGGCAAACAACCAATAAGCCTTTATAGGAAACAGTTATTACACACCCTTATAATGCTAGCATACTCGAGTTTTGCTACCCGACATTACTTAGATGTGGTACGCAGAGAAGACATGATCAAATTGTAGCATGCTGCACTTATGGAACATAGTGCCACTTTTTCTAATTGAAGAAGTTTATTAAGTGAAGTTTCGTTCATTTCAACTGGCAATTTCATATAATATACGAGTAAATTGATGCTTTCATGTCTAAAATGTTCAACCTGAGTTCAAGAAACTTCAAGCAATAAGATTGATATCTTAATTGATTAAGTCAACAAGATGTAATTAGGAAGAAATTTACAAGAGAGAAGACTTTTGTAGAATGACGTCATCATGTGGGTCTTACCTAAAACTATTAAAAAGACTATTGCTGGTTAAATTATAAGTTTTACCAATGGGCATCATCTTCCTTCATGAAACTTCAGGAAACACAATTATAACCACTTTAATTCAAGAATCTGGAAGGAAGATGATGCCCATTGGTAAAACTTATAATTTACTTTGTTCTGTTACTTTCGATTTGGCATATGGTAACAACCTTAATTATAGGTTTGATCCATGCTCTTTTTTTTTTTTTTTTTTTTTTTTTTTTTTTTTTTTTTTTTTTTTTTTGTGCGAAAGGGTGAATATTTTATTAACATCAAACTTTTACAACAAGAATTCAACTGCAATGGACATGCCCATTCAGTGAAATATGCTAGACAATCATTACATTCACAACAAGATCTCAGACAACAAACATAAGTCTACATGAAATGAAGCCATCAGACTAATTTGTAGCAGCAAAGTAGCAAACCAACCCATAGTTTGCACCAAGACCATAACCTCACAATATACATTTCCCTACCAACATCCTAATTGATCCATGCTCTTTTTTTCCTCTATATCAATGTTCTTTCTGTGTTAATGTTCTGTTTTAACTTCTTTCCAGTTATAGGTTTGATTACGCTTTCAGATCACAGAAAGCTATTCCAAGTGCTTCCAGATGACGTTAAGCATATGTGGAACGAGTGGGCCCTACATGGACTTATTGTGATCAGTCTTGTTTCACAGATCACCTTAAGTCTACTAGGAAATGTTCGGAAATACAACCCAATAACACGAGTTAGAATGGCTCTCTGGTTTGCCTACTTATTAGAATTAGCTGTTGCATCAGCAGCGCTTGGTGTTATTACCCGAACCGCCTTAGACGTATGCAACAACACCTCTCATTTCAGTTCGGAAAATGTTCACAAACAAAACACAAGTGAACTCATGTCCTTTTGGACACCTTTTCTTCTCCTTCACCTTGGTGGTCCAGATTCTATTACCGCGTTTGCATTGGAAGATAACGGGTGGGTCAAACTCATAAAAATCACTTGATATATAGGAAGATAATATAAAGACAATCAACATCATGTCTGCACTGGAGTCGGAATTCGACCATGGTCACACGTCTAAACGTAGGGTTACGGTTCAAGTCTGGTTTCGGATTTGGATCCTGGTCAGGCCTAGTAACAGGTTTCCGTGCTTTTGCTGTTACGCGCATATATGTAATCCTTAACATTGGGTAGTGTAGTTGACAGGCATTGTGAAGTGCAACATAACCTAAGTGTACTTATTGATGCTTAAATGAGTCAAAATTGTCACATTTGCAGCAGATATCTGTGTAGTTTTCTCTACTTTGTTGCAGAATGAACTGATTCTGAACCAGTACAAAAACATGTTTCTCGGGCCACCAATCGGAATAGTTTTAAACATAAAAAAACCTGAAAATTGCTTATGAAACTCCCATCGTTTACTTCATGAATCCAATCAAATTAACGAAAATTCCAAAAAAAAAAAAAAAAAAAAAAAAACACTTTGAAACTTAATTATAATATTTCAGTTTAAACAAAAACTTACAATTAACTTACAACTGCACAACAGCCATTGATTTCATCATGCACGAAGACACGTCCATTTCACGAGCCACCTGGTTCTTCGACGCGTGAACCCACTTCATCTTCGGGTTCGAGACATCACACATTGTCAAAAACTCCATCACCTGTCCGAATATCTTAAACATTTCTATCCCAAAAATCAGGTTCTTATCAGCTACAAATAGCGAATTCCAGTCCATAGGTGCATCAGGATGCACCAAAACTTCATTCCAAGTTAGGTAAACGAGATCAAGCTCCCACAACTTCCGAACTGCTTTGTTTCTCCTTCCAATTTCACCATCTCCTTCACACTATGAAACCGACACCAGATACTACCGTTGACCATCACACGACACTAGCCTTGGGGTGTACTCGTGGACCCTTGGTGGGTGTGGAGTCGTTTGGACTTGAGTCCAGAGACCACGTCCAATGTCATACGCTGCGAGCTTATCAGTCTCGGAATACACGTAAAAGACCCCGTCACAAACGACTCCCGAGCTTATCAGTCTCGGAATACACGTAAAAGCTTATCCGTCCATTTGTTTGACGAAGAATCAAAAATCTCACATGAATTTAAAGCCTTATCCCATGAACCAATCCACCCTACTGCTATTATCAACAACCATCCTTGGTCTTTCACACTACTCGTGTGCTTGGTTTGGTCGTACCTTGATGTACGTCTAACTGAAACCCTGTGAGGATCCCCGTAAACATCCGATACTCCACCAATCAGCGTCCGTGTCCGGAGTTGACTTTTGATGTCCGTGTCCGGAGTTGACTTTTGATGGTCAAACGATCAGAGTTGGCTTCAAAAACCCCTAGAGTGGACTTTGACCTTGCGTGTTTCATTGATGCAACCTTGTTCCACGATTTTATCATAGGGCTAAAAACCAACACTCCTCTGTGTGTCTTTCGGTCCATTCTTCCGGAGCTCGAACAACCTCCGACAATGAAAATGTTATCATGGACAGTGGCAACTGAGAACAGAAACCGATTCTTAAGAATTTCTGCCTCAACTTTATGCCATTTGTTGAAAGAAACATCAAAAGCATATATCTCATGAGAGCTAAGACCATTTGTAACAGTACCGAAAAGGAACAACCATGGACTCGGGTAATACCCTTCTCGTCTCATCTGCATAAAACGAGGTTGCATAGTCAAAGATCTCCATTTCTTGCACACGAGCCGAGTGTTCATTAAGCTCGTCAACGGAAGTCTCATGAAACACAACTCGAGAAGATCATCAGGAAGAAACACATGCATTGTGTTGTTTCCGTGTGACTCTTCAATTTCAAAACTCTTTTTCAGATTATTTCTCTTCCACAACCTATCCACTCCATATGAGAAACAATCCACACTCGTGTCGTCGATCCCACACACGGGTTTGTAACCTTTACCCACAACTTCACCAAACTCGTCACTTGTTGCGGCTCCAACCTTGCACCCTCCGCCCCTAGTATACAAACTCAGACACCTGTGTCATCATCATCAATATCATCATCCATCACACTTCCATAGTTCCATACTTCCATGGTAGTCGTTTTTCAACTTTTGGCTAATGCTTCTAACTAGATGTTTCGACACATTGGAAGCCTCATGTTCTTTATGTGATGTTTCACCCCTAACTAAGTTGTTCAGGTATCATCTTGCATTCTAAGCCTGGTCATACAAACAACACAAATTAGAAGATGAATACAAAACAAAATGCTAAAAGATTGAAACTAGACTAGCACAAAAACATGGCTAATTTGTACTCGGAAAGTCAAATGACTAATTTGAAGTTGACACACAGAATTTTCCACATGTTTGCAAACAGATATGACTTTCAGCGTAAAGAGATAATTGCACATCTTAATGTGGCTGCAGATCAGTACAGCACAGCACAGTACAGCCCGTTTTTACATGTTACCAGGCATGTCCGCCACACCTATTCTGCCACCTCTAGTCTAAGCAGTATCAGAGCTTATTTGGATTGTATAAAGAATGATAGGCTCAAGTTCAACTCATGGCCGGGCAAGATTTGAAACTTAAGTTCAGACCTTACACTAGTAAAAAGATCACTCTGTGGCTTGTATTCTTTACTTGTATAAGTTTGAGAAACCATAAAATCTGTGAAGGGGGTACAATTACAAATACATTACAGCTTACTTCTAGGTGTCAAAAGTTAGTTACTGTGCACTAAGGGCGTGTTCGGGTGCGTGTTTTGCTAAAGTGAGCATCTCATATCTAGTGTTTGGATAAGTACTTCTTCTGATTATGAAATAGTAGAGTATTATATACCTTTATTTTACACGAATTCTCCTTAATCAGTTAAAATTTGTCACAACTCAACCATATTAAATGTTATAATTACAGTTTACAACTTCAAGCTACATGACTACATGAGCACATCCAAACACCATCTATAAAACACATAAGTAGTTGATCATCTGATATCAAAACGCAGATCCAAACATGAACCACCCCCCAATTTCTAATCACCTATAATACGAAACTAGTAACTACATATTTAAAAATTCCTCGTTTTGAAAATTAGTCATTTTGAAGGACGACAAATAACAAACTGCTTTATGCCATTAACACCATACGGACAAACCGAGTACACGTTATTTATAGTGTACAATTCAGTACATAAAAACATCACAAACAACAATCAAAGTCTAGAAGTCAAGTACCCATAGATTCAAATTTACATAAATCCATTAAAATACATAGACCCTAGTCCCAAAACAGTCCAAACTCAAAGTCAAAGAACTTTTTTTTCCCTTCAAAATTAACAATCTTACAAATCATTATCTAAAATACATTTAACAACCCACTACTAAAAACTTATAAACTATTAGGCTAGATACATTTTTCAGATCAACAAGCCAAAATCCAGTGTCAAACATGAATATCTAAAATATTTGACCCAATCACAAAAAGAAACACAAATAATAACACCAAACCCATGTACACTAGCAAATATTAGTCAGCCAAAAGCTCGAAAACTATGGTTACCAAAAAGAAAAACAAATAAACATATGAATGTTACTAAGTACATAAGAGTAAAGAAAACAAACCTCATGAAGTTTATATTCAAAATTCTTGATTTGAACCCAAGAATCAACCCAGACAGATATTAGATCCAACAAAAGGGTATGTATGATTAGTTATTTTAGTAGAGTTTGAAAAGAAAACATTTTTCAAGACAGAAGAGAGAGGAGTGATGGATCTCTTTATTTATTTTGAAGTGAAGTCATGATGTATCACTTTAGTTCACAAAAGTAGAAAAGAGGTGTTCCTGTTTTTTTGTTTTATTTAGTGACTAGAATTATATTTCTACTCGTCAAGTTGTCCAAGATACGTCCCAAAAATAATTAAGTAGGGTAAATTGTATGAATGAAAAAAAAAAAAAAAAAAAGCAATATTTGTTAATCTTTATTTTTGTAAAATTAATAAAATTAAAACCAAACATTTTAGTAAGAGTAAACTGAAAAAAAAAATAAATAAATAAATAAAAAAATAATAATAAAAAAAATAAAAAAAATCCTCATGTGTTATATCCAAATTGTTAGGCACAGTTTTTGCCTAAAAAGTGTATGTCATAAAGTATCTATACAAAATGTATGATCAAAGTGAAATGTTGAATTGTTAAATGTTGAAAATTAGTCAAAAGTGAGAGAAATTATAGTATAATTAATACTCTTATTAAAACACAAAATTACTTAAAACTATAGTGATTTATTCATATTGTACAACCAACTAAAAACATATATACTAAATTAAATACAAATAATTAAAACACCACTTACTAAAAAGTACAATAAAATTTTCATAATATACAATTTAAACAAGCTACAACATAATCCAAAATATAAAATAATTAAGCACACTAATTAATATTATTTTTAAAACACCCTAAAATGAAAAGTACATATTATTATACACATTATATAAATTAATAAAACACATAAAAGACTTGAAGTATTAATGGTAATAAATGATAACTTGATGCATTTATTATATCCTTTCAAGTAAAAAGTTTTTGCTTCAAACCGCTTAACATCTACCAAGTCTTTGTTTCAAAGTCTTTTAAAAAGTCATTCATGCAATGCTAAAAACCTTACGAAAAGCCTTTTCAAATAGTAAAAAGCTTCTTGCTAAATGGCACATTGTAGATGCTCTAACAAGTTGATAGTACAATTAATTTTGAAAACCGGACCGGGCCAACGGGTTCAACCGGGAACCGGTGTCGCCCACCGGTTCGGCTAACCAATAAAAGCCATCCGAAAACGAACCAGAGAGGACCCGTTGAAACCGATACAAACTGGTAAATCATGGTTCATCGAAATCTATTTCTTTGGTTAATCGTCATAGGGTACCCGCGTATGCTATATATGAAGGAAAAAACAAAAAGTGAAAAATAAAAACTTGAAACTAAAAATAGAAATGTTGAAAACATATATTTCAAAAGGAAACTATTAATACACATCGAAAACCGCGGGTCCGCGGTTCGATTCTCGGTTCTTCAATATTACGAATTTCGGTTCTCGGTTCGGAACCGCGGGTATCGATTCCGGAACCGAAGAACCGACCAATCAGTTATAAATTCAAGTGGTCCTTGCTCATTGACATGTCCAGTACTATAATCTTTGGAGGAAGAATACCAACTCCTAAGGATGCTCCAGAATCTTTTCGGTTATTCGTTCGAGAACTACGATCTTTAGCTCTGGAACTGAATCATTTTCATGCACCCGTATAGTATGGCTGAAATATAAGGCCTGCAATCCTAGATTCGTTATAACTGTTACATTTCTATTAAGTTGTACTCTTGTAACCCGTAAAATGCAACATGACTCTAAGTTAATTGCTATACAGACTTCATGATGGAGAAATTAACATTTGCACACATTCCTAATGTATAATAAACATAAATCCTACCCTAGTTATATTCAATGTTTTAAAAACTGGGTTTTAATCGACCCGGTCGAGTCATCGGGCACCGGTTCAACCGCCAGGTCAACCCGGTTTTTCATTTAAATATTTTTTTATTTTTTTGACCGGGGTCAACCGATTCGACCGGCGGGTCAACTCGGTTTTTATAAACAAAATTTGAAAAAAAACCAAACCCGGTCGGGTTTCAAGACCCAGGTTGACCCGGGTCACTCAAAACCCGGCGGGTCTAACCGGTTAACCCGGTTTTAGAAACCCGGGTTTTTTGACCCATTTTTGTGGTTGGGCACCGGTCCGATCGGTTAAACCGGCCGGGTCGACCTGGTTTTGAAAACATTGGTTATATTATCTGAAATCACATTACATTTCCATGCCTCAAGGATTATATATCAACTACAAGCCACACGATTGAAAAATCAGATACTAGGTAGTATTAAATATGCATACAACAAGAAAATTAGGTCAGTGCATCATGCATGTTTAACACCCCGAAATAACATTAACTAAAAGTGCTCGTGTGGGCATGTTATTCGCCCACCAAAGACTCGACAATGGATGAACAACACGTTGTACTGCACCATGTCTCGTGTTATTCGTCGGTTGTTCACCCGTTAGCCATTCCAATCATTTGTGCTTTTTTTTTTTTTTTTTTTTTTTTTTTTTTTGAGTGGCTGGATATTTTTTTTTAGGTTTTTTGTGAGACCCAATAAGTGTTATTGGTTTTTTTGTTGGGGTGGAGATTTTATTGGTGTGTTATTTGGACTAGTTGGATACCCACGCACAACGGTGGCGAAAAAAATATAGTTTGATTATAAATATAGTGAATGAATTGCTAATCTAACTCTCCCACAATTTCATGCCTGCTTAGTGAATTCGTTACACAACACTCTCAATGTATATGTGTTCGTTGTATGTGTTTATTTGGGTTTTTAGTTTAAAAATGACACATGACACTAAATAATTGGAAGTCCTTATCTTAATTTGAAAATAAAGATGATTTTTTAGATTAATCTATAACAGTTTATAAGCTAATCTAAGCTAAATAATAGAAAAGGCTATAAGAGAATAAAAGAAGCAAAGAAGGATGTAAAAATCCCAAGGGGTGCAATGGTTAGACTGTGAGAGTGTGGGCTGAGTGACCAGGGTTCGAGTCCCTGGTGCTTTTTATTTTTTTTTAATTATTTTCTTTTACAAACTGATTCTACTAACTACAATAAGCAATTTATGAAACTAAACCATTTTATGAAATTCAATGAATAAGCAGTTTAAAAAGCAAAAAGGAAACAGTAGGACTAAAAGCTTTAACTAAGGTATAAAGGAGACTCTAAAAGCTAAATATAATCTATATATAAGCTAATATAAGCTGAACTAGGGGAGATTAAAACTAAATGGGAACTAGGGAATCCTAAGTAAGCTAAATGGGACAGAGCAAAACAGTTCAAACCAGCCTAAAGCACTGTAATAAGCAAAAGGAAAATAGGCTGCTAATGTTAAAATATGATCAAGACAAAATTAGCCGGCGCTTAAAAGCTTATGGCTAGGCTACCAAATCTAGAAACAATCAAAGCTAGAACTAAAAGCAACTAGTAAAATCAAAATGGAACTCATTCTTGAACTTATAATAGAACCAATAAGTAATGGCTGATGGACAGAAATGCAATAGTAAAAACTTGTGCAGGCCTAGCTCACCTATTAGCATCCTATAATAAGCTAACCACTTAAGCTAAAAATAACAGAATAAGCTCAAAAACTTGAAATCTATCTTGCAAACTAATTGTAAAAACAAGTTCAACACTAAGTCTAACTAAAACTAAACTAATAATGAGATCAAAAGGGACAGTAAACTGAGTGCAGGGTAAGAACAGGTCTAATGGGTTGATTTTGCGAACAAAAATAAGCTAACAAATAAGCATTTAAGACCGTAAAGAAACTGAAAACTATGGAGCTAGTACTATAAACTATCTAGAAATCAAAATTCAACTCTAGGCGACTAGTAACTAAGCAGATATAAAGCTGATAAAATGGCTAAGTGAGACAGATGGGTTGCAGCAGTTGACATTCAAAATGGGTGAAAGTGGGCAGAATTCGACTAAGGGGACCTAGATACCAGATTTCAAACAACTTTTATAAACCATAAAGAGTATGTTTAGACACTGAAATGATCCTAACTTATTTAACTCTATAAATTCTTATCTAAGTTGTTTAATGCTCTAAACTTCAAACCACTAATACAAATCCTACCCAACTATTTGAAACCAATTAAATTCAATTATATTCTACTCCTATATGCAGGATAAATCTAAATCACATCCAAATTTGGACCTAAACTGACTTTGACTACAAAAGTCAGCTTAAGCCAAACACCCTCTAATCTACCTACAAACTATACGCAACTGATAAAATCTAACACTACCTCAAGAATAAACAATAATGAGTGTTAATAATCTATAACTGAGCAATATAAGCAAACAAGAGCATCAAGATAAACAGCACAAGCAGAGAAGAAACTAATAGCAAAACTTAAACTAAAATGAGAATTAGAGTAACTAACCATTATCTATGCTCAAAATCAAACATGTAGAGTGCAAATGAACTTACCCAAGCTGTACTCAACACACATAGACCTCCAGGCCTGATCCTACTTTCAGAATGCTAGTTTGACTATTGTTGACTGTGTGGAATTTTGAGAGATAAAACAGTACCAAGCAAATTAAACTCACTAAAGCTATTAAGAAGCTGGAATGAGCTTATGAAGACAGTAAAGAAAGCTTAAGAATATAAGGAAATGATAAGAAGCATTATTGAAAAACTTAAAAGTAAAATTTTGACAAGAGATTGAAGTAACTGAATTCGCATTAAAATTGAAAACTAGATTACAATACTAAAAATGCAGAAATATAAAGTTTATAATAAGCTAATACAATCCTACACTAAATTAATCCACAGGATCAATCATATGAGGTGTTTGCTCCAATCAAAATGCGCAGTTTGTCCACTTTGGCAATCCATAGCTCACCCTTGTCCTTGTCAGCATATTAGATTCTTAGTACGATGTGTAGAGAGGGGTACGGATGGTAATTCGTGGGTGAGAGGTTGAGGATGACCAGTAAAAGGTGGGTATTTTGGGATTTTTATAATATTGTTTGACTGGTGTGAAAGAGGGGTTTGACCCTGGTGTTATAAATTGGAAAAACGGGTTTGGTTGTAGATTGGGTATGGATCCGGGTCACAAAAGGGTGAATTGGGTTTTGTATATTAGTGGACTGGGCTTTTGGGTTTAGATGTTTGGATTGGGTTAATGGGATAAAGGGTTTATTATTGGATTGGTATTTATTTAAGGTTTACGGTATAAGGTTTTAGGATATAAGTTTTAGGGACCAAAGTTGCCAATGTGTAAAATCGAGGGGCTATTTCTGTAGAATTAATCCAAGGCTAATCTCACCAAGTAATGATACTTCAAGGTATAATTTGTCACTATGAGCATAAATCAGATCCGGACTCAAAAATTCTTCCCCCGGCTTCGGCTTTTAATCCCTTTTCCATTTCCCGTGCTCATGTTTGCCGTCTTTTCTTTGATTTTCGTCCATTTATCAAGATATCCGTACCTGCACAATCACAAACACAAAAACACAACATATTTGGCATATTTGGTCAGTTTTTGGTCTTATTTGGTCCGGTTTTGGTCTTATAAAAGGTGTATGATTAAGCATACACCAGTGTGCTCTCCCCAGTTGACAACACCATCATCCATAGTCAGCAACCCAAGCTGATTCTTTTCCTTCTTGTCAGCTTCTTGTTCTTGATACAATGAGGCTCTCTTCTTCTTTTCATTAGTGGTCACTTTTGATGTGCATTCCCTAGCAAAATGACTAGTGTTGTGGCACTTGAAACATTCAAGCTTCTTCTTGTCAAAACCAACAGGTACCTTCCATCAAATCGGATTCTTCTTTCAGTTTTCTTGTAGAACTTCTTCATTCTAATAGCAATCATTGCTATCTGCCAGTTAATGTCCATCTCTTCAATGTCTACATCATTAATTTGTTTTAGGTCCTCATTAAGTAGGTCTATGTCGTCTGATTGCTTTGCAAAGAGAGAATAAATGACTTCATCAGCAAAACCAGCACGAACTTCTTTATCTTTCACATTGGTTGAAGAAGTACTGTAGCTACCATGCTTAACATTGTTAGTACTGCTCTTGCTTTGGGAGACAAAAGCAACATTGTGAGCACTTGAAGATGTTTTTAAACACCTTTGATCTCTTGTTCAAAAACCCTAAGGTTATTGTATAGGTCATCAATTGACAAGGTATCAACATCTTCAGAACCATGAGCTTCCAAATGTGAGAGGAGTTGTTGGAATCTATCATACCCCTTTTCCAACCCTTCTGAACTGGATATAGTAAATGCTTCAAACTGTTGTTTTAGAACAGCCTTATGCATCTTCTTTGAGTTTGTATTTCCTGCAAACCTAGTTCTGGTAGCTTCCCAAATTTCTTTAGCATCATCCATTCCATGAAATCTTCTTAGATGTTCCTTGGGAATAGCCATTAGTAAGATGGTTATGGCCTTCCTTTCCTTTTCAACAGCATGAATTTCTGCAGCAGAGACTGGTGGAAGCACTCTAACAACATCATCTTTTCCAACTGAAATCCTTTTCTTAGAATTTCCATTCTGAATTACCTTCCAGACATCATTGTCAATGTACTCAAGGTAATGTTCCATCTCCATAGCCCATATATCATACTCCTCCTTCTTCAGAATTGGGAGTTTGATGTTTGTGATAGTGGTTGTTGCAGGAATAAGTTGTTGCTGTTGTTGTTTTGGTCGACTGGTATCATATACATCTTCATGGTTTGAAACTTCATCATCACTAAGATGTTGAGAGAACACATCATTATGGGGTTGAGACATTTTCCAAGATTTGTAAGTGAATAAGTGTTTGTGGTTTTGTGTTTCTTCTAACTCAGAGTCTCTTTATAGGCTCGGATACCACTTGTAGGTCCTAAGTACTGGATAAGTAGCCTTTATAAGACAATGGCCAACTTGAATAAATCCAAATCAACTATATGAGAGACACTAACAATGAATGCTTTTATGTTAATGTGGAATCTTAACACAAGCAATAAGAAGAACACAAATGTAAAACTAACTTTGTATTAGCTATTATTTTCTATTAGACTTGGATCTCATATAAACCAAAATGCCATAGAGTTCCTTTTATACATCAAGGAAACCCTAACAGCTTTACAAAATGTGTGAAAGGATAATGCATATCTTCTCCTAAGATATCTCTAAGACGTGTACATATCCTTTCCTAATATAACTATTCTGTTTTATAAACAAACTTAACTAACTAAAAACACTAAACAATACTAACTTAGTACTGGCAGACTTAACTATGCCTACTAGACTTAACTTTGTAACTAACAGACTTAAGTCTGTTTACAATAATTCCTAACAAAAAAGATGCAATAACCCATGTAAACATACATAAATAGCATATAAAATACGTATTTTTAGATTTCTGTTGTTTTCCCTCTTAGTAATAACAATTACATAAAACTTTAACTATTAAGAATGCAAAATCTACATAACTATGAGGACATAAGCTATTTAGTGATTCAAGCAAATTGTTATATGCTTAGAGAGCTCGAGCGCTAGCATTATAGCCTTATAGGGCCTCCACCTCCCCCAACTCTACAATTTGGATATAGCGGTGCCATAACCAAACCTTCACTTGGCGCTTATAGGCCTTCCGCCATGGCCATATAAGGAAGGTGTTTTGTTTGGTTGGGTGTTTTAAAAATGTCATATAATAAAAGTTGACGTGAAAGGGATATTACTATGTTATAATATTGCTCCCATACATTGCTCTCTTAGGCATGGCATATATGTTAGGAAGATATAAGGTAGCATCTTAATTAATAGAAATCCACTTTAACTATGAAAGATGTAACATGGATTCCTGAATAAGATTTGAGGAAACATATTGAAATCAAAATTTATGAGGAATGGATGTGACTAAAATCGGGATCCCTAAGTCAGAAGCATCCTGTTTTGCAACATAAGAATGTACAAGTGCAGAGTCTAAAACCATTGCAATTTCTGAAAGCACCATCACCATGTTTGCTTCGACACCAAACATTACAGCCATTAGGATAGCATCTAGGGTTCTTTTCTTCACTATCATGAAAAAATTTAACTACGTCACGCGCATGCATACCTATAAAATTTTCTCATCAGTTAACAATGATTGATAATTATTTTTCAACAATTAATTTACACATTATACATTACTTAAACTGTTTTAAATGGTGTATCACCTAAAACCTCATGCTTGTCTTATATGAGATTTGAAAGTACAACATCTTGACTCTTAGGCAATTCACACGAGATATGACATTTTGTAGAATCACGTACGAATGAAATCCCACAAATTTTAATTATATTTGATTTTTATAGTCTAAAATTTTAATGGTGCTAAATTAACCTCCACAACATGTATAAATTGTATTTTTACATAAAATTTGTTATAATAATTGACAATTTCACAGTAAAGTGTGTAATTTGAAACTTTTTGCAACCGGAAAACCAAGAAGAAAAAAATACGAATTACGATATTATCAAAATATAAAAATTTAATTTGAATAAAATATATGCTAATTTGAGGAATGATAACATTATTATCATAATTGTTTTGTTATAAAGAGATTAAGGTATTTAGTTTCACCTAATGAAAAAAAAATCAAAATTTTCTCAAGCAAATGTCTCTATATAAAGCAAGACAACATATTATTTTTCATATTAATGTCTAATAAAAGTTTTAACAACGAAAAATGAAATCAAAATTTACCTTTGATAATCATGAGAAATAGAAGAAGTGTTGAGACAATCAAATACTTCTTCATGTTGATTTGTTTTATGTGTTGTTTATAGATTGGTTACCTATGCTAGCTTGACGAGTTTATATATAAGACAAGAATATTGGCTAGAAAAAGTGTTGACTAAACGTGTATTAATTGCTCATAAAAATATAAGCATTTTTGCGATTGTATTTAATTCTATTGTTTACAATTAAGATAAATTATTTAATGCAGTTTTTTAATAAGTAAAATGTTAACTTTAAGATTTAAATGCATTAATTGTAGCAATTAAATAAAATCTTCGAAGATGTAATGAAGGTTAAATCAATTCGTTCACTTTAGCTGTCCAAAAGAATGGATAAAATAAAACACTAGTTATATATCCCGTTCATGCAGTTTTGACATAAATATTGCATAATGTGTTTTAACATAAGTCACAATACATCTAAATTGTAATTATTTGTGCATAAAAAAGTGTATGTTATCTAATTTTAGTTATACAATTGGTTAAAAATATAAATATATATATATATATATATATATATTGGCATACTATGCATACACTGCGTTGTTAAATAAGATTTATGTATAACATTATATAAAATTATTTATACTTATGCAGTTATAATACGCGTGCGATTTATATAAATTTTTATTATGTATTAAAATTGATTAATATCTTATATAGATTTTTGTTGAACAAACGATTTAACTTTGTTTAACTGGCATGATGGGGTTGATGTTGTTAATATTGCATCCATCTCAAAATAAGTGTCCAGTTTGACTTTTTAAAGTCAAACTAGTTCAACGTTGACCTTAACAATTTTTTGGCGTTATATAATATTTGATGCAAAATATATGAATAGATTGGGTTTTAAGTGTATTTTTCAATGGTATAATTTTTATCAAGTATTATATAACAAAAAAAAAATGTCAAAGTTGAACCAGTTTGACTCTGAAAAGTCAAACTAGACACTTATTTTGGGACGGAGGGAGTAGCACGTAATGCCCCTTTAAAAATTGTTTTTTTGGATAACCTTATTGAAATTTCAAAAAGAATTACAAGCGAACGTTACAATATGAACAATCTCATGTGTTTATTTTCATTTTGATATCATATTCTTGTTACAATAATTTTAGCCGTATTTAAGTTTTAAACTTATGTACAAGGTTAAACTTAGTCACTAATGAATGATATCAAAATGAAAATAAGAATGATTGATAGTAAACAAAATTCCTTTTTCGCATGTCCTTCTTTTTCTCTCTCTCTCTCTCTCTCTATATATACTACTCTCTCATCTCTCATTTACATTATCATATCATATCTCATCTCACACACACAATACACAACACGTTATAATAAATCCTCTACATACGAGGTACTGACTTGACCGTCGGAGGGTGGTCCCCAGGGCTTCGGCCTCGGGACCCCTTCTAACATGTTCTTTTATATTTGTAGCACACTTCAATGCTCGGGACCATAATGAATGGCACGTGAGAGCCGTCAAGATCTACCCGACAGAAATATGCTTCAACAAGTTCCTTCTAGAGTTTGGGGATGGGTTTTACCCGGGTTCGAATCTCGTAAGTGACAAAGAAAATCCAGATTTTCCTTTTAGTACGAAACCGTGAGTTCTAGGGGTTTCCCTTCGCGGGTCTCTCCTAGTGGTTCGGTCCCGGGGCCTGCTCGTTTGGATGGTTTAACTCGGGGAGTCTGACTTCATGTGTGGTGCCGTTAAAAAAAATAATAAATAAATAAAAAAACCTTATCACGAATAAAAGATGTTTCTTGCCTTGGGTATAATAAAAGGTGAAATGATAAAAGTAAAGGATACAAAATGTGAAAAGATTAAATAGAAAGGGGTATAATTTAGCAAGAGAGGCAAACTCACTCACCAATATCATCATCATTCTCAGTCGTCAAGTTGAATTGAATGACGACTAGGATCTCATACAAACCAAAATGCCAAAGAGTTCCTTTTAAACATCAAGGAAACCCTAACAACTTTACAAAATGTGTTAAAGGATAATGCATATATTCTCCTAAGATATCCCTAAGACGTGTGCATATCCTTTCCTAATATAACTATTTTGTTTTATAAACAAACTTAACTAACTAAAAACACTCAACAATACTAAATTAGTACTGGCAGACTTAACTATGCCTACCAGACTTAACTTTGTAACTAACAGACTTACGTCTGTTTACAATAATTCCTAACAAAAAAAGATGCAATAACCCATGTAAACATACATAAATAGCATATAAAATACGTATTTTTAGATTTATGTTGTTTTCCATCTTAGTAATAACAATTACATAAATCTTTAACTAATAAGAATGCAAAATTGACATAACTATGAGGACTTAAGCTATTTAGTGATGCAAGCAAATTATTATACGCTTAGAGGGCTCGAGCGCTAACATTATAGCCTTATAGGGCCTCCACCTCCCCCAACTCTACAATTTGGATATGGCGGTGCCATAACCAAACCTTCCCTTGGCGCTTATAGGTCTTCCGCCATGGCCATATAAGGAAGGTGTTTTGTTTGGTTGGGTGTTTTAAAAATGTCATATAATAAAAGTTGACGTGAAAGGGATATTACTATGTTATAATATTGCTCCCGTACATTGCTCTCTTAGGCATGGCATATACGTTAGGAAGATATAAGGTAGCATCTTAATTAATAGAAATCCACTTTAACCATGAAAGATGTAACATGGATTCCTGAATAAGATTTGAGGAAACATATTGAAATCAAAATTTATGAGGAATAGATGTGACTAAAATCGGGATCACTAAGTCAGAAGCATCCTGTTTTGCAACATAAGAATGTACAAGTGCATAGTCTAAAACCATTGCAATTTCCGAAAGCACCATCACCATGTTTGCTTCGAAACCAAACATTACAGCCATCAGGATAGCATCTAGGGTTCTTTTCTTCACTATCATGACAAAATTTAACTACGTCACGCGCATGCATACTTATAAATTTTTCTCATCAGTTAACAATGATTGACAATTATTTTTCAACAATTAATTCACACATTATACATTACTTAAACTATTTTAAATGGCGTATCACCTAAAACCTCACGCTTGTCTTATATGAGATTTGAAAGTACAACATCTTGACTCTTGGGCAATTCACACGTGATATGACATTTTGTAGAATCACGTGCGAATGAAATCCCACAAATTTTAATTATATTTGATTTTTATAGTCTAAAATTTTAATGGTGCTAAATAAACCTCCACAACATGTATAAATTATATTTTTACATAAATTTTGTTATAATAATTGACAATTTCACAGTAAAGTGTGTAATTTGAAACTTTTTGCAACCGGAAAACCAAGAAGAAAAAAAATATGAATTACGATATTATCAAAATATAAAAATTTAATTTGAATAAAATATATGCTAATTTGAGGAATGATAACATTATTATCATAATTGTTTTGTTATAAAGAGATTAAGGTGATTTAGTTTCACCAAATGAAAAAAAATCAAAATTTTCTCAAGCAAATGTCTCTATATAAAGCAAGACAACATATTATTTTTCATAATAATGTCTCATAAAAGTTTTAACAACGAAAAATGAAATCAAAATTTACCTTTGATAATCATGAGAAATAGAAGAAGTGTTGAGACAATCAAATACTTCTTCATGTTGATTTGTTTTATGTGTTGTTTATGAGTCGTTGCCTATGCTAGCTTGATGATGAGGCGAAAAATGATCCGTTTTTAGGGGGTCATTTAAGCCCGAATCCGACTTTATTTGATCAAATATTGCCCTAAATCGTTCCTTTTGTGATTTTAGGTGTTTGGAGAGTGAATTCTGGAAAAGAAGCCATTTTGGACGTTTTTGGAGCATAAAAGTGAAGAAAACGGCAAAATACCAAAATTCCATGCTGAAGATACAAGGTGACGGCGTCAGACATGAAGAATTAAACACCGTAGGTGGTGACGGCGTCAGAAGGCTTCATGACGGCATCAAAGTGGCAAGAATAAAATACCGTGGGTGGTGACGGCGTCACATAGGCCGTCATAAGTGGATCAAGGCCGTCTGAGGAAGTATAAGGTGGCGAGGTGACGGCTTCACAAGTAACTCTTGACGCCGTCAGCCTACTTTTCCTATATATAGTTTTCTAGTTTTTTCATTAAGGGAGAGAAGTTTTGGTGAAACCCTAAAGACGATTTTGGTGCCTCTTTTACAGGTTTTTCAAGGGTTCCAAACCCTTGAGACCTTGCATTGTAATTGAGATAAGTGTACTTTCAATTCAATCAATATGTCTATGTGTTGGTTGTTTATATCTTGTTCTTGTCTCAATTCTACTATGCTAGGCTAGATCTCTTTTGTGTTTGCTTAGATCTAATGAAACATAGATATTGATTATGTGTTGATTACTTGACTATTCTTGTTTTGAATGAATGATTTATATGTTAGGCTTAAGAAAACTGGCAGATCTCCAAATGGTAACATGCTTGAACGTCTTAAGAAACATGAACCGAGGTGTACTAGGTCTTTATTGGTTGTATTTAATTCATGAGCCACTGTTTACAATCCCTATAGTTGTGCTGGGTCATGGTGTAGGAGGAGATAAGAGCTCATAGAGTTGGGGAGTTATATATGCCACCCCACGAATGGTATTAAGGAATACAATCCGTCATTCATACAAGTGTAACAAGTAATTAACATGTAAAAGATATCTAGGGAGTAGTGAAGTCTAAGTAAACACAATTTCTCCAATTACTGCTCACAACCTTAGTATAATTAGTTTATTTTCATTTTTATTATTTTATTTTGATTGCATCTTAGTTTTGGGTTAGTTGAATAGCAACTAATTCCGCCCACTCCTTCAAAACCCGAGATTTTACTTGCTTTTATAAAATATAAAAAATACAAAAATAATCATCTTTCACCTCTAGAACTATTAATTAGGTTTTCTAATCCTAGCGACACTATTCCTAAGCTGAACGATCAATCCCCCGGTACTTGTCACTATACTATACTACAACGATCAGGTACACTGCCTGGTGGGGGTTGTAAGCTTCTCGAGATCCCTTGAGAGGTAAAGCAAGGTGCGATTCCCACGCATCACTTGACGAGTTTATATATAAGACAAGTGATAAGGCGAAAAATGATCCCTTTTTAGGGGGTCATTTAAGCCCGAATCCGAATTTATTTGATCAAATATTGCCCTAAATCGTTCCTTTTGTGATTTTAGGTACTTTGGGAGTGAAATCTGGAAAAGGAAGCAATTCGGACGTTTTTGGAGCATAAAAGTGAAGAAAACGCCAAAGTCTTAATTTTCCATGCTGGGAATAGTAGGTGACAGCGTCAAGAGCAAAACCTTGACGGCGTCAAGAGCAAATTTCATGAATTTCCATGACGATCCAGAACAGATTTGACGGCGTCACGTAGGAAGGGCGTCAAGAGTAAAAGAGTCATGATGGCCTGGAAGTGTATAAGTCTTGACGGCGTCAGAAGTAGATCTAAGCATTCTGAGAAGAGTTTTGGCGGCGAGGTGACGGCGTCACAAGTTTATTCTTGACGCCGTCAAACCTATTTTTCTATATATAGTTTTCTAATTTTCACACATTAAAAAAGAGAAGTTTTGGGAGAAACCCTAAGTACGATTTTGGTGTAACTTTACAGGTTTTTCAAGGGTTCCAACCCCTTGATACCTTGCATGATTAATCAAGATAAGTGTTCTTCTAATTCAATCAATATGTCTATGTGTTGGTTGTCTATATCATGTTCTTGTCTTAATTCTATCATGATAGGCTAGATCTCTTTTGTGTTTGCTTAGATCTAATGAAACCTAGATATTGATTATGTGTTGATTACTTGTTTATTCTTGTCTTGGATGAATGATTTATATGTTAGGCTTAAGAAAACTGGCAGATCTCCAATTGGTAACATGCTTGAACGTCTTAAGAAACATGAACCAACGCGCACTAGGTCTTTATTGGTTGTATTTAATGCATGAGCCACTGTTTACAATCCCTATAGTTGTGCTGGGCATGGTGTAGGAGGAGATAAGAGCTCATAGAATTGGGGAGTTATGTGTGCCACCCCATGAATGGTATTAAGGAATACAATCCGTCGTCCATGCAATTATAACAAGTAATTAACGTGTAAAAGATATCTAGGGAGTAGTGAAATCTAAGTAAACACATTTTCTCCAATTACTGTTCACAACCTTAGTATAAATTAGTCTAATTTCATTTCTAGTATTTTATTTTGATTGCATCTTAGTATTGGGTTAGTTGAATAGCAACTAGTTCCGCCCACTCTTCCAAAACCCGAGATTTTTACTTGCTTTCCAAAAAAATATAAAAATACAAAAATAATCATCCCTCACCTTTAGAACTAGTATTTAGGCTTTCTAATCCTAGCGACACTATTCCTAAGCTGAACGATCAATCCCCCGGTACTTGTCACTATACTATACTACAACGATCAGGTACACTGCCTGGTGGGGGTTGTAAGCTTCTCGAGATCCCTCGAGAGGTAAAGCCTGTTGCGATTCCCACGCATCAAGTTTTTGGCGTCGCAGCCCGGGGAATAGTTATTGTCTAGGTTAGAATTTCTTTTTATTAGGTCTACTTGCTATATTCCTTTCTAGTAAGATTTTATTTTTATTTTTAGGTTCTCTTTAGTCTATCTCATTTCTTCGTGCCTTTGTTCGTAACTCTTTACCATCCGACATCATGGAAGGTGGTAACATCTTTGAACCCGTCATCCCACCACAACAAAACCCACCATTAGAACCCCTTAGGCCCCGAACCTTAGGAGAGTATTCCCGACCAAGCCACCAAGGCTACCGAAACACCATTGAGCTCACCGGAGCCAATGTGACCCCCTTGCGATCTGACACCATCCGGTTGGTGCAAAGCAGATGTGCATTCCATGGACTTCGTTCCGAAGATCCAAACCAACATCTTAAGGACTTTCTCAAAATCGTAGATTCCATAGACCTAGATGTTGAAACTAGAGAGACAACCCGATTACGCCTATTCCAATTCTCTCTACGGGATCAAGCTAGTCAATGGCTTGAGCGTTTACCCGCGGGATCCATCACCACATGAGATGATCTCACCACTCGTTTCCTTGCTCAATTTTTCCCACCGGGGAGAACTACTAAGCTTAGAAATGACATCTTGATGTTCCAACAACGTCAAAATGAATCTCTTTATGAAGCATGGACTCGTTTCAAGGACTTACTCCAAAA
Organism: Artemisia argyi; assembly: GCA_030686995.1. Taxonomy (NCBI): domain Eukaryota; kingdom Viridiplantae; phylum Streptophyta; class Magnoliopsida; order Asterales; family Asteraceae; genus Artemisia; species Artemisia argyi. The sequence goes on along the minus strand of CM060702.1, from coordinate 246,275,349 downwards.
AGTCCCTCATCATGGCATAGATCTTTGGCTCCAAGTCCAAATTTTTTATGACCATATCGACATCTCCACGAGGCGAGCCATTGACCAATCGGCCGGTGGTAAGCTACGTGATCTTAGTGCGGAACAATCATGGGAACTCATAGAAGATCTTGCTCTCTATGACAACGAAAGTTGGAATGATCCCCGTGATTTGAACAAAACGGTCAAGGCAATATCTTTGCCTTCGAACAATTCTAGAACTCCCGACCGTAGGATCATGGAACTTGAGGACCAAGTCAAGTTTCTCATGAAATCTTACGAAGCTCCGAAGCCTTCAAGCCAAGTGAACAAAATCACTTCTTCATGCGAATTATGTAGTGGTCCCCATGACACTCGTGATTGTGTGGAACTCCCCGGAACAGCTTTTGCGGACTACGCATCCACGCGTACCGACGAAGCGGGAGATAAGTGGTACACTTTCAAGCCCGAGCCAAACACTTATGGTGATTCATGCAACCCCTCTTGGAAAAATCACCCAAACCTTAGGTGGAAACAAAATCAACCCAATTCTTCCAATCCGCCTAATCGTTACCAACCAAACGGTCCACCATCCAACCGTACTTTCAACAACAATCCTTCTAACAACTATGGTAGTACCAACAATCTTGAAGGATTGATGTCAAAATTCATGGCATCTCAAGAAGCTCGCATATCTAAGTTTGAAGCCGATTTCAAACAAAAACAAAGTGAGATGACCACTAGAATTGATGCATTGTTGAAAGTTCTCAATGACCGAGAAATGGGAGCACTCCCAAGCGACACGGTCAAGAATCCGAAACTAACCGTTAATTCCATATCCTCAGTTTCGTCACCCACTTCGTGTCCACAATACTACTCGGTTAAATCAACGAGCACGTGTTTCAAACAAAACCAAGTTCTCCAAAAGGACCAATCAAATAAAGCACCCACTATAGAGCCGGTCAAAAGCATAGTTGAAACACCTCTTACGCAAGACCTTGACGATGAATTCAAAGAACTTCACCTTGAACGCCCCGTCATTGATGTCTTAGCACGTGCTCCTTACTATAGTGCCCTCCTAGAAAAATATGAGAAGTGTAAGCTAGGTAAAAATGGGACCGCCTTCGTTCAAAACAAGTTGCCTAAAAAGCTTGATGATCCGGGTATATTTGTTTTGCCTTGTAAGATAGGAAGATCCAAAGCTTTCGACACACTAGCCGATTTAGGGTCAAGCCTCAACTTGATTCCCTTGTCCTTATTCACCGCTCTTAAGCTAGGAAAGTTAGAGGAAACAGAGGTATTGATAGGGCTAGCGGATGGGAGTATTGCCCACCCGGTTTGAATGATTAAGGATGTAGTTGTTCACGTAGGAAAGTTAACTATATTAGCGGATTTTCACGTCCTAGACATGGTTAGTGACAATACATGCCCATTATTGGTAGGAAGAGGATTTTTAGCAACCGCTAGTGCCATGATAGATTGCAAGGAATCCAAGATAACGGTAGGTGAAGGTGATACTTGGTCGGTGTATGATGTTAAGAAGCATAGTTATGATTGTGATGATGAACCGACACCGCATTGGGTAGAGATGAATAGGAGACCGTCTAGATATGGACCTTGGATAGAAAGGAACTTTATAGGACCTCAATGCCCATTCTATCTAGAAAAAGATTTTGTTGAAAAGACACATTCGGTAGAACAACTCATAGCTAGAGATGGAGAGCTTGACCCCTTTGAGGATCCCTTAGTCTTTAGGAAGATGATTGAGTTATTAAGCGTAATGCCCATCAACATAGAGAGGAATAAATGGAAAAGAGAGGGAGACAAGTGTAAATGGAGGTGGGACAAGCCACCTAAAGAAGGTGACGGGTCATGGCATATTAGAATGACCTTGTATGATCCGGATGGAGAAAAGTTTGAAAGGTCATACCATACTAAGGAAACCAATAGGAAGTTGAAACCTAAGTTTGATCCCAAGGATGTCCTCAATGAGGAACTCACCCGTATCACGTAGTAACCCATGACCTTGAGTCTAGCTACAAGACTCGTAAATAAAGAAAAGCGCTTCTTGGGAGGCAACCCATGTTTTGTGTGATTTTATTTGTTTGATTGTTATTTGCTTCCGTATGCATGTTTTATTTTTATTGTTGGTAGATCATGTTTCTAAACTAAATGTGGAAATACTTTACTTTGTTGTTTTGGCCTAGTCTTAACTCCACCTAGAAGTATTTTTTGCAAAAGATAAGTGTAAGGGGAAACCCCAAATATGTTTTTAAGAAACAAACTGATCATGATTCTCCACAATATTAAATGAGCATGTATATTCGTATTTGTTAGAGTCAAATGCTTGTATTGAGTCATAATGAGGTTTTGCAGGATTTTCCAGGAAGTAGGACCAAGTTTTTCCAGAAATTTTCCGGAAACTTAACATAAGAATTTCTGCAGGTCCATTCTGACGGCGTCAGGGGTTTACTCTTGACGGCGTCAGGAGTTAAAATCTGGAAATTTTACCGGTTTTGTTTTTCTAACGGAGTCTTATGGTTTTTGTGAATTATTAAGTTTTATAATCTCCAGGAGATCTGCAAACTTCATTCCACAAGCATTATATCTTATCTTGTTTTCTAGGACTTAGAAACTTATATAGGATGCCGCCGATTTTACGCGAGGTTGTCTTGTCTATTTTGTCAGGTTTTACAGGTTATATATGACAAGGAGATGATTTATATTCTGGAAGGGAAGCTTTGATTGTTCATTTTCTTGGAGGAAGATTTAACCTGGCCATCCTATTATCCATACCGAGCGAATCAGGGGAGTATTTGATTTCATTCTTTTTACTTTTTCACTTTTACATTCTTTACTTGAACATTGGGGACAATGTTCATCTTAAGTGTAAGGGGAGGGTAAAAAGATGATACCTTACATATGCACTTTCGCTTGAGTTTGTTCTGTTTGATGGTAGATGTGTAATAAAACTATGAGAAACACTTGTTAGTGCAATTTTAGCGCCAAATTTAAAATTTTTTACAACATTTAAGAGTGAAACTTTAGCCATAGCAAGCGTCTCATGGATAGGAGATTGTATGACTAGCACATAACCGTATATTCAGAAAAATTTTCCACCCAAATATGTGAGGTTCGCCTTTAGATTTGATAGGAAAAGCATTTACTATTAGTGCTTATGAGTGTACCGGTAGCATTTAGATTCTAGAACTTGCGTTAGTGATGCATCCCGAGACCGCTAGTGAGACTACATTCGTGTGGTAGGATTTACTACATGATAAGAGGCATTAGGATCACACTTGTGTTAAACCCGTATCATAATTACTTGACCATTTAAGTCATATTACTTGGCTAGTTAAGTCAACTAATTTTTCCCACACCCTTAGCGTTGTACTCATTTTTAGTACACGAAACCCCTAGTACACCCCTCTGAGCCTATCTTTTCGTTTCTAACTTTAAGCATTTTACTTAAAGGAAGAATTTGTTACACCCCACTTAAATGTACAACCAAATCGCCTTAGCCTTCCGTGTATGCGCTCATTTTTAGTGCATTATTGTTATTTGTTAAACCCTAAGTTAACTTTCTAATTGATTACATGGTTGCTAAGTCGAGTCATATCCTTGTACATATTGTTTTGGGACGATTGGGACTCATGGGTAAGTACTTATTTTATGGAGTAATGGGGAAGAACATCATTTATTACCCCCATATGTACGTTAATCTTAAAAGTGCTCCAAGTGTTTTGATTTTCTTAATTCGAGTCATTAGATTAGTTGCTTGTAAAGTATGTAAAAATTCAAGTGTAAGGGGAATTTTCATTCCCTATGATGTATTATTTTGGATGGTAGGGTAAAAGTGTATGCACAAAAAAAAAAGAAAAAAAAAATCGAAAAAGAAAAAGAGAAAAAACATACGGACTACCATCCCTTTTTATTCTATGTTCATTTTATGTTTTTGTTATTTTTTATTTATTAGCTTAAGTCGAGTCTAGTCTTGGCTTAGCAACGCCATATTGTATATGTAATTGACCAAGATTGTTAACTCGCCATCAGTAAAACTTCCTTTATCCAACAAAACCGTGTATTTCATATCCCTACACCTAACGTTACAACCCTTTAAAAGACCTCTTTGATAGTTTATCCTAGGTGCTTACGCCATGTGGTGGAGGTTTGATCCTTTCCCGAGCCTATGGTAATCTATTTTGCTATGACAGGTAGTGAGAGATATCTTCCGTTTCCATATTGTAATTTACACTTTATTACACCCGAGAGATGTGAGTATCTAAACACTATTTGTGAGGTGCTTGTATATGACTTCCGTGCTTGTCTATTGGTCTTTAGTGGAACGATTATTTGTTGTAATTACTTTTATGTTAGTGTTAAATGACCCCTAACTTGTCTTTTGAGTAGAATAAAAGCGCATTTGCTTGAGGACAAGCAAATCTCAAGTGTAAGGGTATATGATGAGGCGAAAAATGATCCGTTTTTAGGGGGTCATTTAAGCCCGAATCCGAATTTATTTGATCAAATATTGCCCTAAATCGTTCCTTTTGTGATTTTAGGTACTTTGGGAGTGAAATCTGGAAAAGGAAGCAATTCGGACGTTTTTGGAGCATAAAAGTGAAGAAAACGCCAAAGTCTTAATTTTCCATGCTGGGAATAGTAGGTGACAGCGTCAAGAGCAAAACCTTGACGGCGTCAAGAGCAAATTTCATGAATTTCCATGACGATCCAGAACAGATTTGACGGCGTCACGTAGGAAGGGCGTCAAGAGTAAAAGAGTCATGACGGCCTGGAAGTGTATAAGTCTTGACGGCGTCAGAAGTAGATCTAAGCATTCCGAGAAGAGTTTTGGCGGCGAGGTGACGGCGTCACAAGTTTATTCTTGACGCCGTCAAACCTATTTTTCTATATATAGTTTTCTAATTTTCACACATTAAAAAAGAGAAGTTTTGGGAGAAACCCTAAGTACGATTTTGGTGTAACTTTACAGGTTTTTCAAGGGTTCCAACCCCTTGATACCTTGCATGATTAATCAAGATAAGTGTTCTTCTAATTCAATCAATATGTCTATGTGTTGGTTGTCTATATCATGTTCTTGTCTTAATTCTATCATGATAGGCTAGATCTCTTTTGTGTTTGCTTAGATCTAATGAAACCTAGATATTGATTATGTGTTGATTACTTGTTTATTCTTGTCTTGGATGAATGATTTATATGTTAGGCTTAAGAAAACTGGCAGATCTCCAATTGGTAACATGCTTGAACGTCTTAAGAAACATGAACCAACGCGCACTAGGTCTTTATTGGTTGTATTTAATGCATGAGCCACTGTTTACAATCCCTATAGTTGTGCTGGGCATGGTGTAGGAGGAGATAAGAGCTCATAGAATTGGGGAGTTATGTGTGCCACCCCATGAATGGTATTAAGGAATACAATCCGTCATCCATGCAATTATAGCAAGTAATTAACGTGTAAAAGATATCTAGGGAGTAGTGAAATCTAAGTAAACACATTTTCTCCAATTACTGCTCACAACCTTAGTATAAATTAGTCTAATTTCATTTCTAGTATTTTATTTTGATTGCATCTTAGTATTGGGTTAGTTGAATAGCAACTAATTCCGCCCACTCTTCCAAAACCCGAGATTTTTACTTGCTTTCCAAAAAAATATAAAAATACAAAAATAATCATCCCTCACCTTTAGAACTAGTATTTAGGCTTTCTAATCCTAGCGACACTATTCCTAAGCTGAACGATCAATCCCCCAGTACTTGTCACTATACTATACTACAACGATCAGGTACACTGCCTGGTGGGGGTTGTAAGCTTCTTGAGATCCCTCGAGAGGTAAAGCCTGTTGCGATTCCCACGCATCAACAAGAATATTGGCTAGAAAAAATATTGACTAAACGTGTATTAATTGCTCAAAAAAATATAAGCATTTTTGCGATTGTATTTATTTCTATTGTTTAAAATTAAGATAAATTATTTAATGCAGTTTTTTAATAAGTAAAATGTTAACTTTAAGATTTAAATGCATTAATTGTAGCAATTAAATAAAATCTTCGAAGATGTAATGAATGTTAAATCAATTCGTTCACTTCAGCTGTCCAAAACAATGGATAGAATAAAACACTAGTTATATATCCCGTTCATGCAGTTTTGACATAAATATTGCATAATGTGTTTTAACATACGTCACAATACATCTAAATTGTAATTATTTGTGAACAAAAAAGTTTATCTAATTTTAGTTATACAATTGGTTAAAAATATAAATATATATCTTGGCATACTATGCATACACTGCGTTGTAAAATAAGATTTATGTATAACATTATATAAAATTATTTATACTTATACAGTTATAATACGCGTGCACGCGTGCGATTTATGTAAATTTTTATTATGTATTAAAATTGATTAATATCTTATATAGTTTTTGTTGAACGAACGATTTAACTTTGTTTAACTGGCATGATGTTGGGGTTGATGTTGTTAATACTACATCCGTCTCAAAATAAGTGTGCAGTCCAGTTTGACTTTTTAAAGTCAAACTGGTTCAACGTTGACCTTAACTATTTTTGTGGCGTTATATAATATTTGATGCAAAATATTTGAATAGATTGGGTTTTAAGTGTATTTTTCAATGGTATTATTTTTCATCAAGTATTATATAATAAAAAAAAATGTCAAAGTTGAACCAAGATACTTATTTTGGGACGGATGGAGTAGCACGTAATGCCCCTTTAAAAATTGCTTTTTTGGATAACCTTATTCAAATTTCAAAAAGAATTACAAGCAAACGTTACAATATGAACAATCTCATGATTTTATTTTCGTTTTGATATCATATTCATGTTATAATAATTTTAGCCGTATTTAAGTTTTAAACTTATGTACAAGGTTAAACTTAGTCACTAATGAATGTGGATAGTAAACAAAATTCCTTTTTCGCATATCCTTATTTAATCTCATGAAATGGGTCGTATAAAGAACCAGTAGTACATTTTGTAGTTTGAAACAAGAAGGTGTGTTTGGGTTAAAACCAGACCTTTATGAATTATGGCTTCCGCGTTTTGTAAATAATGTATGTTTGGTTATGTATTTTTTTTAAACGACAACTAACTATCTCACAATATACACATCACATGCTATCTCACATGTCCTAAGTAGGACTTGAACCCACAACTATTGTGGTTGAGGAGCTTCCCACAAAACAAGGGGCACCATTGGAACACAAGCTCTGTGGCATGTTTGGTTATGTATGTTCTAAATGATTTATGAATCTTATAGTTGTGTTTTGAAAATCCATGTTTTATTAGTCAACTACATATTTTCCCGAAAATGGATTGTAATGGGTTAAAATGCGACGTCATTGATGGCTCCCAAATGGTAGATTTGCATTTATAAAAATTGAAGTTTTTAAGGCTCTTAAAGCCCAAAATTTTGTACTAAAAGTGTAACTTTTCACGGCTTCTAAATGAAAATGTTTTAAATTAAAAATAAAAAATAAAAAATTGGGGATTATGATAAACCCAAAAACACAAAAATCCAAGCTATCATAATACTCATACAATATATTTAGTAGCAATTAATTGACTATTTTTCTTTTCATAAAAAACTTTGTTATGTGTTAGAGACCACCTTTGTCGACAACAGAAATTGAGCACAAAACTGTGGCTCCTTCTTAAACGCAAATTAAATCAAGCAATGGCATAAAATAGTCACGGTAAAAAGAGGAAGCTATCTACTAGAATACAACTGTATCGCCAAATATAACACTATTTTCGTGCAAACAAATAAAAAAGGAGAACACATATAAAAAGAAGAAAAAGAAAGAAAAAAAGAAGGAGATGCCTTCAACATGCAAAGAAAACGATTATTCAAGCTTTTAACATTCATCGCAATTTATTCATTCGGACAACTCCTGTTGAAATTGCATAGGGGTATTGAATGATTAGGTTAGTAACTTGGCCGAAATCTAAGGCTTAAGTCCATTATATTTATGATTATAATTATAATTATGTAGAAACTATGTGTCTAAATAGACATGATCTTACTTGTTTAGTCGATCATAAAACACATTTAGTACTACTTTTTAACCATTTTACATTTTTTAATGGTTTTCTATGAATGTTTCCATATGCCATCAACAACAATAATTCTACACGAATTTGATATCCAACATACCACAATGAATTAAAAAAAAAAAAAAAAAAAAAAAAAAAAAAAAAAACAACGATCCACACTATCCCAAAATGGTTCACCACAACCCTCAAGCACCAGGAGCAACATCTTTAACCTTCCCTTGAACATATCCACCATATTCCCATGCATAATCCTTGACATGGCTCGTTGTATCCGCAATTCGGCTTCTCGCATATTCGACCCGGGTATGACCCAACTGGATGCAAGCCTTTAAAATACTTATACATCCAAGTAACAGCAAAAACAACAAATAAACCTGACCCACAAAAAGATACAAAACCAGCTATATATAAGTGGTGACGGAGTCTTTGCATGATGGGTGGTGGTTGTTGTTGTTGGTGGTGGTGGTGGAAAATGGTGGCCATCGGTGAGGATTATTACAAAGATATATGGTTATCTAGAGAGAAAGTGTGTGGTTGTGTATTTTTAATACAAAGGAGTTTGAGGACACGTAAAGACATGCAAAATAACACGTGGGGTGAGACTACATGAACTTATAAGATCATAAGAAAGATTAAAGATGAGATGTTGAACCACACTATATCAACCAATGTGTAATCATACTTCAATTTACGATGAAGCCAGATTACCAAGTACGTCAACAACTCCTCGACAACATGAGAGTTAGATGTTTTTTTTTTATCAGCGTTGTTCATAGTCATGCCATCGAGGATCACAATTAGTGCGACCACAAATGCATAATCCACATTAGGATTATCTGTTACCATGTATTTTCCCTTGGCAAGTTTGACATTCTTTAATGGTTGAAATTTATGCATCTACATATAAGAATCAACCATACAAATTAATTAGTTAATGTTTTCATAGCTTTAGGTAAATATATGAATTTTAAATAAGGGGATAGCTTGGCTACAATTTTTATAGCCAATTGGCTACAATCCTTCATTAAAATATACAAGAAAATGAATTAGGGACTCACAGAAAGAAGTCAGGACCCACAAAATAACCCAGGACCCATAATTTGTAGCACAAATTATAGAGATTTGGCTACAATTCAATTGTAGCCAATATTTTCCCTTTAAATAACTCAAAATAACTTAACATACTTGGACTATTGGTGTTGAAGATTCTTGAAAATGAATGGTACAATTTCTCCAACCAACTTCCCTTTAATGTTAAAATCACAATTATCCTCGCTACTACTTTTATGTGCCAAGAATACATTTACCTGCATCTTATATACCACTGGCTTATGTGTTTATACTTAGAGGTAAACTAGCAGGGTACCCGCACGTTGTAGCGGCGGGTACCCTGAAATAAAATTTTTCGATGAATGATGTATTTTAGTTTATTATGTTCTTTTTTACAATAAATTTACGGATATCAACAATTTCGTATAGCCCGTGTCCGTTCGGGCTCGAACCCGTTGGGCCGTGCCTGTTCGGGCTCGAGCCTGTTTGGTCCGCGCCCGTTCGGGCTCAAGCCCATTTGGCCCGTTGCCCGTTCGGGATTGAATATTTGTATAATGTGCTTTATTATTTGTAGGAGTGAAATTTAATGCAGGAATTGTGTTTAATTTGGTTGTACAATATGCTTGATAATTTGTATTTATTATGTAAATGGTGTTTTAATAACTGTATTAATTGTATTTATTGATAAATTAAATAATTGACTACATAAAATAGCATTAATGTGGTATTTTGTTGTACACTATGCTTCTTGTCTTGTGCGTCTGAAAATTATGTGCATTAAAGTGTTGTACATATGTTTCTTTTCTTATAAGTAGTAGTCATTATAGTCATTAATAACATTGACCACTTTAATAGCATTAATGTTGTAAGTCTAAAAATAAGTTGAAAATTACATCATTCTTATTTTGTTGTATACTATGCTTATTTTGTTGTAAATCGGAAAATTGGTTGCAGCTATTGTACATTATATCAAATTTTGAAAAGCAAATAAAACCCAATATCATCGTTCCTTATTTTCCATCTATTGTAAGAAATCCTAGCTATCGAATCTTCATCTAATTTACTTATATCTTTAGTCCAGCCTTCAAACCGCAAATCATCTTGTTCATGAGCTTCTGTTCTAGCCGACGCATTATATATAGAGGCTGCATATATAAAAAGACTTGAGTAAATACCAAAATTAATATGAAGCAACCAATAACTCAAGCTTATACAAACTTTTGGGAACTAATGTAAAACTGATCGAGCTAAGGCTCAGGCAAATTGACTACTAACTTAATATGAAGCACGAGCCTCAAAATTTGTCATAAAATGCCTTTATGTGAAGCAACCTCATGCTCAACTTGGCTCAAATGCACCCATAACCACTATATATAATAATCAAAAGATGAATATTTGATATATACACAATTAAGACTTATGAGTTATGACCAAGTTGAGATTCAGAGTATGTTAACTTACCTTAACACAAACTGACAAGTAGTATCCATTCTCTATCCTTTACCATGCTATCCAAAGTACGCAGCTGAACCTACTGTATGATAAACATGAAATACAAACTGAGTCACTACTTTTATACAGCTGATTCACAACTTCACAGATATGACAAAGACAAATTATAACCCACTTTTGAATCAAAATTTACACATTGTCACTTGTTACTTACATCCATTTTTACAACTCTAATTCCGCCTGCAAACATCTATGTAAAATCAACAAAATCTAAGTAACAAATCATCCAATAAAAGTCACAGCCAGAACACATCGTATCCAAATCATTTTTTTTTATCAGTAAACAGAAAAATGGATTGGTATTGAAACAACATTAAATCATTACCAGAAGTAAATACTAACTATAAAATCCGAAAGTTTTACGAAATCTTTCCAAAATAGATTCAAGGCAATAACAATTTTACCTGGAACTGAATGGTCCCAACTCCCAAGTGTAGAGCTTGCAGGCTGAGATTGAATAACAGAAACATTATATCATTGTCAATAACTTGAAGAGTGTATTCAAAGAAAAGAGTAATGTTACATACAAAAAACATTCGACCCACTTGGTAGAGATCATAACAAAACTTTAACGCATTCATTCCCTGTTCTACACACACATAATAAAGTATTGTTGGCACCTCCCTTGAGAATTAATTACAAATTTCACATAAAGGTTTGTCATTGCATTCACACTAGTATTCTTTAGCTGCTAATCATGTTTGCACTAGCTTAAGGCCATCGTTAATATGCACTTTTATAGCTTCTAGCTATTCTGAATGTGTATGAGCTGCAAAACTTGTAGCAGCCATGATAACCTATATTAATATACCATGTGCAATTTCGCAACCATTTCTATATCTCTATATCAATCAACAACATAAGCATATTCCATCTTGAGTAATGATGAATGTATTAAGACATAAATACAAGCATAAACGCTCATTTGTGATATTTATGACAGTAAACACCAGGTCCTGAAACTCCTATTTTTTACAGCAAACGACAAGTTCAAACACCCTATTTGTGAGAGCAAAAAAGTTTTACCAAACATCCCATTTATGACAACAAATAGCACAGCATAAACACCCATTTATCGCAGCAACTAAATTTTACCTCCACGACTCCTATTGCATCAAGATGCTGAACAGCATTTTCAGTGAGCAACCTGAGATAACACAAGAAAATTTTTGACCGAAAGTAATTATGAGCAGGGCTCGAATTATTTTTGTGCAAACACTTAGAACTAATTATTACAGCCATAAATCGCAATAACCAGTTTAAACACACATCCAACCACTCATACATCGAAGAAAGAGAGTAACTTTATACCTCTGTAGTATTTGCAACGATTTTGACTTCAAATGAATAGCTTTCTAGGAGTAAACCAACAGCATGTATAGACAATGGCGGATCTGCAAAACTATAATAATTTCTTTTACAAGGTTCGCCTTTTTGGACAAGGCTAAGTTTCATCTTTGGAGTTACTATGGCTATATCTATCCCGTCAAACACATGAAGAGCCGCTTCTATGTTTCCCTTTTGATATTCATATCTCCCTAACAACGCTCTTGCTTCCTATATAAGAATAACATGTGATAAACATAAATATTCTTTAGATATGATTACAAAGACTACAATATTCAAATAATGAAACGATTTCTTTTAAACAATAAAAAACGCTGTACGAATCTAAATACGTTAGGAGACTTTGACCCACTCACCCGCTTAACCCATTTGACTCATCTCATAGTTTAGCTAGTTTTCTATGTCTAATCTGTTATCAATAAATGCAACCGTAACTGACCCATTTCCATCTAGTCGAGTTGCCACCTCTGAATAGACAATAAATTACAGGTTTTTGATTTTTCAAAAAAACACTCAAAACTAAGTAGTACAGCTTTAAGACACACTATTCAGTCTAGACGTGCATCCAAACACCCCTTTACCACGAACCAATATTACCTTAGCTCTAATGGCACAAGATTATAAGCCCACATTTTAGTTTCAGATGGCATGGATGCAATTAAATCAAGAAATGATATAAAAAGGTCTAGAGAAACAACCTCATAGTTCAAAGAACAATTTTCACGAAGAGATGACTCCGCTTCTTCAATGTTACCCGTATCTATCTTCTTATCGTTTTCACCAGAAGAATAAGCATCTGAGGAATAATCATACACTGCAAATGAGTCTGATGACTCGTTCATTGCATTTGCCAGCTTCATCATACTACTCTTCAATACAACTCTAAGACGCACCCTGTCCTTAATTAACAAAACAACAGCCAAAATAGTCACATTAGCCCAAGACACTAGTAGCTTGTCATGTTCGTGTGCTAACAAAACTTTGCTAAACAATCCTCATCAAAACATTCTTGTTACACTTAAAGTTGATATCCCTCTAAAAACCCATCAAACAAAAAGTCTTTTGTATTGACTCTAGAATAATCTTTACAAAAAGTCAACCTCACTTGAATCCACTCATTTTAACCACATTAAATGTGGATGTTTTGCAGGTCAAACAATTAGGGAGGTAGATCTATGAATTTAACATAACAAATTTACTTAGGTACACGATGGTAAACATGACATAAACTACACACAACAAATTCACATAGGCACGTCAATTGCTTCCTTCTAAATTATAACATTTAAGTAACCATGGCAAAAAGTCAAACTCTGCTTCACAAGAATCCATTTAAAAATCAAATAAAAGAGAGACAGTCAAGTAATTAGATGAGTAGAAGATACCAAGCATAATCTTTGTACATCCTTGTGGCTAGAGATCGATGCAAAAACATGATACAAGCCCCTCAAACTACAATAAATTCCCAATTAAACAAGGAAAAGGAATCGTCATGACAAAAATGTATTAACATAACATATAAGAACAAGATACCTTGAGCGAGATGAGACTAGCAGAGGTGTCCAAATGTGAGATGGGGAAATGGTAGAAACCCTAATCAATTTAGGGGGAATTGAAATATTTGAGCAAAAGGAGGGAAATGAAATTAAAGTTGAATTTGATGTAGAAAATAAATGGTGGGAGTGAGGGATATTGAATATGCGATTTTGATTTTTGGTGAAAGTTGGGCTCTAATGGTTTATTACATAAAGCCCGGTTTTAGAGTAGAGAACATGGCTCTATATTAGTAATAGAGCCCGGTTCTTTCAAAGAAAACATGGCTCTATATTTTTTCAACATAAAGCCCGGTTTTCTGAAAGAAAACATGGCTCTTTACCCTTTTCCTAAATGCCAGATCTCTTTAGAGCCCGTTTTTCACTAAAACCGGGCTCTATTAAGGGGGCTCTATTCACAAATCTGTAGTAGTGAAAGGTGATCTTCAGTTATTTTAATTATCAAAATAATTCTCTCTTCTTCTATTTAAGAAAAAACTCATATATTCATATTTTTTTTGTTGCAAAGAGGAGGGTGATAGTTCCTCTAGAGGCAGGGTATGGTAAAAAGGGACAAAATGAAATTTCGGTACGCCATTCTTGCTAGTCATCTTTCTTTGCTTATGTTACGATAAAAAAAGGTTGTGCTTTTAGTGAAATTCCAACATTTGTTCACATAAAAGTTTTTCAATGGCTTTCTTAGTTTTTACCCTTATGTTAACCTTTCTTCTAGTGAATTAAATTCGCATTATTGAACTTCAGTTGTCGTAGAAAGTAGACCTTTTTGTTGAGTTGATGAAAAACCAACTTTCAATGCCCATTCTCTCATGTTTTTTCCAACATATATGCTGGTTTTGCAGCCAAATACAACATTTGAGTTGAACCTTGAGCTATTGCAAGTAACTCGACCTGAAGGAAAATAGCTTGTTTCGAAGACTGCTAGTATTTTTGTCGACTCGAATAAGTCTGCAAGGGTAGTTTTGGTATGAAGAGCAATTTTTTATTTGTTTTCCCAGAAGGCCAAGGTGTATGAAGCTTTGTAAGATAAAGTTGTACATGACATGAAACTACATTACAAATACTCTTTGTCACATTTGGTCACGCGTGGAACATCTTTACAACTCCAATGGTTGGCTTAAGTAGTTGTGTCCATCGGGTGATGTGAGTTATTTTTGAATGTGCTTTATATTATTTGAAAAATTGAGGTGTAGATAAATTGAAGAGTTAATGGGGTGATAAAACCTATAACCCGTGGGTATCCGTCCATGATGAGTGGGTAACCTCATCAAATTTTACCCGCGGGTGGATCATGGGTGAAAAAATAACCCTCTAGCGGGTGGTGGGCGGGTGATATATACCTGTCGCGAGTAAACCCGGAAAGCAAGCCCCTCATACCCATTTTAAAATACCTGCGACAACTGGCAAAATAGGGAGCCGTTTTAAAACCCGCATTACATTAAAATTATAAATTTGGAATATTTGAAAAGTTTATTGTGACGAGATATTTTACGAACGTTGGTACGTGATTTTTAATCGTACGATATTTATGAGATTTGATTATTTATTTATGGTTTGGTTTGTTTCGGTCGTGATGATTTATTTTAAGATCGTTATTTTGGCACTACATTGACTTCGGCACTAGGTTAACCTAACAATTTTAATTACATTTTATTATTGGATCGGATTTTATTATTTTTGGAACGGGTTCGGTTTGAAAGACATTTGGTTATTTAAGTTTCGGGTTTGGTCCGTGTATTGACACCGGGCTACTTAAACCCCTTACACTCCTCACCTTTATTATTATTATTATTATTATTATTATTATCAAATTTATTTATTTTTTTTAGTGTAAACCTAAAAATCATCCTTGTGAGAACCGAATCCCACAAACACACCTTCACCCTCACCACTTTATTTCTCTCTCTCTCCTCTTTGAAACACCATCACCACCGCACCCTTATTTCCACCGTAGCGCCGCCACCGCCACCCTCACACTAAAAACAACACCACCATCTTCACCATCTTTTCGCGATCTATCTTTTGGTACTAACCACGTGCGATTTGGACCATCCTAACACCTATTTCGAATTTAATTATCACGAGTTCATCACCACTTTTTAGTATTTCTTGAAGATCTCTTCGATTTGGCTTTGGTTTTGAAGGTAGGTCGAGTTTTTGACTCGAGTTGTGGGTTTAAGCCGCGACCTTGGGTCACGGATTTCTTAATCTTTTCGGGTTTATGATTTTTGATACATGAATCAAATGGGTTCTTAATAAAACCGATTTAAATGGAGGTTTGGTATCCGGGTTTATGCTTCTCGATGGGTCGAGACTCGGCCGAGAGCTTATGCTCTCGGTTTGGGTGATTATTGTGGCGTTTTCTTGGCCATTCGACGTATTTTGATCTTGGGTTCTTGTTTTGTGATGTTCGGATTGCTTGTTTGGGTTCGAAGGACCCTTGTGGTCGTTGGTATTTTTGGCCGACACCCCCCTAGGGGCTGTTTTGGTTCGGTTTGGGCTCAAAGAGCTAGCCGAGACTCATGAGTCTCGGGTGTGGCTTCCATTTCACGTTTCGAGCATATGTTGACCCGGGTTGACTTGGTAACTCAACCCGTTGCTTACTTGGTTTTCGGACAATATGTCACTTGTCGTTTTATTATTTATGTTTTGTTGTGATTGTGATGTTGGACATTGGTATATTATTCGGACTTGATGAGGTATTTCTTGATTGTGAGTTATTATTGGAGTTGTGTTGACGAGTATGGAATTGGGGACCGATTGTGAGACGGTCGATTAGATGACGGAGATAGGTTAGTTGGGTGCCGTAGTCGGACCCTCATGTTGTAGCACGTGGTTATGGGATTGATTTGGACGGAGTTGATTTATTATTGTGACTTGATTCTTATTATTTGGACTTGGACTATGAGCCGAGAGTCATGACTCGGACATGTGACCAAATTCTATGACTCGATAAATATTTAAAAGTCGATATTAAAAGTAATACTCGTAATAATATTATTGAGAATATAATCGTTTATATACGTATATAGACGTGTTAAACGTATATATATATATATATATATATATATATATATATATATATATATATATGCGTATATTAATAATAAAATGATCACGAGTAAACGTTATAATAATATAACGATAGTTATTATGCTATGCAAATAGTGTAATAAATGTCGGACTATTGTTATAAATAATAACTATATAAATAATGGCGAAATAATAAATCGGGTAAATAATAATTAAAAATGTGATTTCGTTTATAAATTAGAAACTTATCGAGTTATACGAGTTGTGGTTCTTTAAAGTCCAAGTGGGCTTTATATTGTGACTTTTGTGTTGTCACGGATATATGACGATTAATATAAATATTTTATATATCAAGTGACTTATCTAATCGACGGATTAGATCGAGTTATTTGACGATATAAAATGAGTATATTAATGGGCATCGTATCCCACGACGCCCATAGGATGTGGTATATGTTTTAGGGTAATAAATTACTATATGTCTCGTGGAATTTGGCCGATTCGACGATATATATAGGGAATTTATTGGACTACGATATATATCAAATAGAAATTTTTGTGCAATGTGCTTTAGGTTGGGTATAGTTTTGGAACGATATATTACGTAAATAAATATGGGAGAGTATCAAATCGACGGATTTAATAAGCTTCAATAGTTATTTAAATAATATGTTGGGCTAACATTAGACCTATAGTTGGTTTATTATTTTGTTTGTTGTGGCTTTCTGGTTTGAGTTGTGTCGACCCTCCACCCATATGGATACCAAACGTCGAATTTCAAATTAATATGAAGTTAATTCGAGAAATGGATATTTTTGGAAAGTAAAACGGAATACGTTCGGGAATGGGAATGTTTGATTTTGAGGAAATGATTTCTGAACGAGTTTGATATTGTTAGGAAGTGCCGAGTCTGTAGTCGCCGTTACATGAGTTGCTTGAGATTACTTACGTCTTTCTTCTATCGTTTCTTTTGAGGATTTTTGGACTTGAGGTGAGTCATAGCCCCACTTTTACTCTTGAACTTTTTTTTCAATACTTGGGGTGAGAAACGTGCAAATGTTTTATGTGGACTATTATCGCTTTATTTATTTTAAAACTTGTTATGCTTATAGAACTAGGTAGGATTGAGCGAGGCCTAGTCCCGAACTAGGTAAGCTATTGATTTGGTTATAGAGCGAGGCCTAGTCCCGAACTAGGTAAGCTATTGATTTGGTTATTGAGCGAGGCCTAGTCCCGAACTAGGTAAGCTATTGGATTGATGATGGAGCGAGGCCTAGACTTGAGCTAGGTAAGCTATTGATTGGATTGATTTGAGCTATAGCGTGCACCTATAGGGATGATTTGATTTGGTTGGATTATATTGGTTGGATATTTTGGTTGGATGATTGAGGCCTAGTCTAGCTAGCAAGCGTTTTGCGTATATGTCCACTATATTGAATTATGAATCTAAACCTATGATCTCACCAGCGAAAGCTGACTTTTAGCACGTTCTCTCAGGTAATTAAGTGATGCTCTATGGATGCTTGGGATTGGAGGCTTGGCATTGGCACCGGTTATGGATCTATGTTTCTAAAACTCTGATAACTATTGTGGACCTATATTTATTTCTTTTGGGCCTGACTTTGGATGATTTTGGGATAAATGTAAACTTTAAAATCCCGCGTGGTTGTATTTTTATTATGTTTACTTTATCTCGTTCTTTCATGACTTTGAATGGATACCAATCCCCGTAGCACCCCGAAAGCTTGTTGAGTCTTCCGCTGTACCAAATTTTGGGGGTGTTACAATACCCGCGAATATATCCGTGAACCCTTTTTTTTACTTGCATTTATTATGTTACTTAAATATTTGTGAAGCTATTACTAGATATATTTATTAGTCACCTAAATATATTAAAAGCCACAACATACTAATCATCTCTTTTGAGTTGCAAGACTATAAGAAGAATATGAATCACCAAAGCATCAAATATATATACTACTTAGTATCTCATTTCTCAAGTCAAATTCGTCCATACATGGTATTGCGATTTTAATACACAGGTAACCACTAGTTTTAATCATGTTCAAAATAATTTAAAGTAAAGTCTATTATATTAAGATATTATATTGAGATTTGTAGTAGTACCATTTTGTGTAGTGAAAAAGTAAGCGAAAGATTCACTTTTAAAAATTACCCAAAAGAAGTTAAAGGAAAGCAAAAAGTTAGGAAGACACTTATAAATGGTACAATTGGAATAATACTAAAATTTGACATCACTATTAAATTAATAATGGTAAGTGTTGCTATATTATCGGGGAGAAAAGTTCAATGTAAATCAAATATTTTCTAAAGATTCAATGAATCAATCCTATCAATTCATTTTAGGATAATTATTTTAGGTTCAAAAAGTGCCGATTACCGGAGCGACTGGTCTATTTTTTGTAATTTTCCAACCCAAAAAAAATGTGATAAAAAAATGTAAAATGTTGAAATTGTGTATTTATTACTCGGTATTAAGTTCAACGCTTAGAATTTATAATTAAGCACAATTTACTTTTGGAGGTTAAATAAATTATGTCATATTATATTATTTTGAAGTACTTTATTAGATAAGCTACGTGTTGTAACAAACTATATTATTATTTTAAAGACGTTGGATTTTGGTCCGTTGAGAAATGTATTAATATTATAGAGAAGAAAAAAAAAAGAAAATACAATGTGGTAACAAATTAAAAATGTTGAAATTGTGTATTTATTACTCAGTACTAAGGTCATAACCGGATTGAATCGTTGGGTTTTATGTGACAACCGGCAGTTTAGGGAGCTATTTTAAAAACCCGCATTACAATTTAAGTTCGTTTATAATTTTTATTTGAAATTTTCATTTCACAACAAACTTGTAAGACCTATTTTATGGATATTCTTAATTAATGACGTTATGGAATTCGTGAATTATGTTCATAATTCATTGTTGATTTAATGTTCGGTGATGTATATTTGAATTCTCACTTGGTACTACGTTGACTCTGGCACTAGGATTACCTAACGACAGTTTATGATTCGTCTTAACGAGTCCGGTTATATTTTTAATTATTTACGAGATGTTCTCGAGTGATATTGAAGTTTAAAATGAGTTCGGGTTCGGGTCACATGTTTTTACAATTACCCGCGTTACCCGCTCCACCGTAATAATATTATTATTATTACTATTATTATTATTATTATTAACTAAAATGAAAAAAAAAATAATAATAAAAAGATATAGGGTGTGTGTTGGTCCGGTTTTTACACACACACAAACCCACCCACACTTTTATTCTCTCTCTCTCAAAACACATCTCTTCCCCAACCTTAACCCTAGCCGCCGCCGAACTGCAATTCCGGCCACCACCGCCGTGTTACCGACCACCCAACAAAACAAACACCACCATTTTATCCCTCTCTTCACCCTCTTTCATTTGATATAAGATACTCACCCTAGAACCATCGTTAACACCATCAATCTTGTAATAATCCATTCGAATTTTTAGTACTTTTCTAGATCCGTGCGTTTGGAGGTCTAAGAAGGTGAGAAGGAACTATTCTTGGGTTTTGGGTGCCACGAATTGGTGCTAATCCGTGGCTACACGGATTATTTTGTCGAGAATCGAAATGGTTTTGAATGGGAAATGATGTTTTAGTGATAAAAAGTTAGTTTGGTATCCGGGTTTTCTTGGTTTTGGTCGTGGTTGACTCGGAACCGAGAGCAAGCTCTCGGCTTATTTTGGTTCGAGCCCGATGTGGCTTTGGTCTCTTTGTTGATGGTTGTTTGGTTGTTGTCGAGGGTGTTGTGTACCTCGATCCGAGCTAACCGAGACCCTTGTGGTCTCGGGGTTTCATTTGTGCTCGTATGACCATGCCGAGACCCTCATGGGAGTTCTCGATTTGTTGTGGTTCGATGCTTGAGTTCGAGGTTGTTGTGGTTCGAGCCTCGGCTCGATATGGTTGTGGTTCGACCCTTGTGGGTCGCGGCTTAGCCGCGTATTTACCTTGATGCCGATTTGACCATTGGGTCGAATGGGTTTATTTTGGTTACTTGTATGCTCTTGTAAGCTAGGTAATATTTGTATCTTGGTTCGAGTCCAAGTGACTCGCGGTTTGGAGCCGAGACTCAAGTGAGTCGAGGGCTCGGGTCGGCTTGGTAAACCGACCCACGCATTAACTTGGTTGATGTTATATACTTGAAATATTGTGAACTTAATTGTTACCTTGTTGTGGTATTTCATTTATCGGCCGAATACTTTTGGTTGGGTCGAGACCGTGTTTGGTCTCGACATTGGATATTGTTATTGGTAATTGAGGAGTTGTTGACGAGAGTGATTGGGGACCGATTGTGAGACGGTCGTTAGATTGACGGAGATAGGTTAGACGGGTGCCGTAGTCGGACCCTATTGTTGTAGCCCGTGGTTTGAGATTGTGATTGGACGGAGATTGGTTATTTTATGACTTTTGCTTGTATTTGGACTTGGACAATGAGCCGAGAGTCATGACTCGGACATATGACCATTTCGTATAACTCAATAACTATTAAAACTAGAACGAAAATAATAAAACTCGTAATAATAATTATTGATAATATGAACGTTTATATGAAAGTATATACGTGAATAACGTATATATAACTATATAAACGCGTATATTAATAATAATAATAATCACGATTCGTATTATAAATAATACGATTAGATATATATTAGGCTACGAAAGTGGCGTAATATTATTAAACGTATTACTATTATAAAAATTGTGTTATAAAACGGGAAACTCCCGACAATTATGAAACGTTTAATAAAATGTCATTCAGGATATATAACGGATAAACTTATTGAGTTAGGCGAAATTGTTGTCACTCGGGTCCAGGTAAGTTATTATTTGTGACGTTCGTGTTGTCACGGATATATGACGACTAATATAGACGTTTTCTATAATTAAATAACCACTTAACCGTAAGGTTGAGCCGGGTTATTTGGCTATATGAAATGAATATATTAGTGGGCATCGTATCCTACGACGCCCATAGGTTGTAGTATATGTAAAGTGTAATAGATTGCGAGTGTATATATCGGGAAATCTGGCCAATTTGACGATATATATGAGGAATTTATTAAACTATGATATATACTATATAGTAATTATGTGCTATGTGCTTTAGGTTGGGTGTAATCTTGGAACGGTATGTTACGTAAATAAATATGAGGATTATCAAATCGACGGATTTGGTAAACTTTAGCGATTTATTTAAATAATATATTGGGCCAATATTAGATCTATAGTTTATTTTATTATTCTTATGTGATCTTTTTGGTTTGGTTTGAGTCAACCCACCACCCGTATGGATACCAAACGCAAATACACCAAACTAATACGAAATGGATTTTCGGAAATAAAACGGATTCTCGTCCGGGTTTGGGAATATTATATATTTGAGGAAATGATTTCTGAAAGAGTTAATATTGTTAGGTCGTGCCAAGTCCGTAGTTGCTGTTTTGTGAGTTATCATACATCTTATTTCTACCGACTTCTACTTGATATTTTCTGGACTTCAGGTGAGTCATAGCCTCACTTTTACTCTTGAACTTTGTTTTCAATACTTGGGGTGAGAAACGTGCAAATGCTTTATGTGGACTATTATCGCTTTTTGATTTCAAATCTTGCTATGCTTATAGAACTAGGTAGAGCGAGGCCTAGACTTGAACTAGGTAAGCTATTTGATTTGGTTATAGAGCGAGGCCTAGACTAGATCTAGGTAAACTATTGATTTGGTTGTTGAGCGAGGCCTAGTCCCCGAACTAGGTAAGCTATGGGATTGATTATAGAGCGAGGCCTAGACTTGAGCTAGGTAAGCTATTGATTGGATTGATTTGAGCTATAGCGTGCACCTATAGGGATGATTTGATTTGGTTGGATGATTGAGCCCTAGTCTAGCTAGCAAGCGTTTTGCGTATATGTCCACTATATTGAATTAAGAATCTAAACCTATGATCTCACCAGCGAAAGCTGACTTTTAGCACGTTTTCTCAGGTAATTAAGTGATGCTCTGCGGATGCTTGGGATTGGAGGCTTGGCATTTGGCACCGGTTATGGATCTAAATTTCTAAAACTCTGATAACTATTGTGGACCTACATTTATTTCTTTTGGGCCTGACTTTGGATGTTTTTGGGATAATGTAAACTTTAAAACCCCGCGTGGTTGTATTTTATCTTGTTTACTTTATCTCGTTCTTTTATGTCTTGTGTTTGGATACCAATCCCCGTAGCACCCCGAAAGCTTGTTGAGTCTTCCGCTGTACCAAATTTTGGGGGTGTTACAGATTGGTATCAGAGCCAAGGTTATAGAGAACTAGGTAAATAAACGCCTAAACTATAACCGTATTTTTTTTTATAGAAAATGATCCTTGACCATCGCCCGCCAGCCCGCCAAGCCGAAGCATCATTGTTTGTTATTGAGGTATTGTGAGATATTTGAGATGATTAGAGATTTGGGATTTCTTGAGATGATTTGAGGATTTGAGGTTTATTGATTTGGTGATATGATGCGTTTTTGAGGAATTATATGCGTTTTTGAGGAATTATATGCGTTTTGAGGAATTACATGGCTTAATTGTTTTGAGAATGGTTTTAGTAATGCGGTATTTAAATCTTTCTTGA
This sequence comes from Artemisia argyi, assembly GCA_030686995.1. Taxonomy (NCBI): domain Eukaryota; kingdom Viridiplantae; phylum Streptophyta; class Magnoliopsida; order Asterales; family Asteraceae; genus Artemisia; species Artemisia argyi. Next base: position 246,252,094 of record CM060702.1, on the reverse strand, counting down.
TTTTATACGATTTGGAATTATATGATGATTTTGGATATGGTATTTTGAGTTCGCGGTTTAGTTGTTTTTGAAACACTTACACCTACCCTACGCCGTTGTCACAGACTATGGCCTCCCATATGCCTGATGTCGTTGAGGACATTCTTACTGCACCAGTTTTACCTGCACGGTTCACCATGGCCCCTGATGATCCTTACCAGGTTGCCATGCATTCAGCTACTATGACACTGACAGGTTCTACTTCAGCACCATCTGCTGCATCTACGCAGGGACCCTCATCTTCTCTAGGGCTCCCTGGTACATCGAGGCAGCTTACTCTTCATCAGGCTTTGGCTCGTGTGGCTCCACGTTTTGCCCACCGAGCTACGGCACGCATGTCGGTACGCCCTACTTTACCACCTTTACAGATTGATGCTCATTCTCTTCTGTCTGAGGCGCCACCCACATCATTGCGTCGTCGTCCTAGATCACCTACCCCTTCCCCACATGGTTCACCTAGTAGGAGACGACGATTGATGATGTACTCTTCCGATGAGGAGGAGGAGGAGTACGAGGGTGAGGATGAGGCCGATGACCCTGAGCGGGAGGATGACCCTCAGGAGGTTGAGCAGGGTGATGATGATGACCCTGAGGAGGAGGATGACCCTCAGGAGGATGAGATGCCTGATGATGATGATGTGTTAGTACCACCAGCTCAGGCTGAGGAGCCTGATTCACCTGTACATCCGATTGAGCCTGATTCACCTGATCATCCGTTCTTGTTTGAGTTGCCACCTGGTAGTCCCGCTGAGTCGGATGCACCTTCTGAGATTTCTGCTAAGCATGCAGAGTTGGGTGAGATTGGCAGGTTGTGGGCTCGGATTACTGAGCTTAGTGAGAGAGTTGCACGTGTATCTGATCGACTTGAGAGGGTTATTGGAGAGTTCATAGCGGATCTGAGAGTAGATATGACTGTGGTTGTGGGCAGGACTACTGAGATGAGGAGAGTTTTGATGGAGGTTCATGAGCATATCGATAGTTTACAGCGAGGTTTTGTTACAGCTCGAGAGGCCGACCGCAAGCTATGGCAAAGGAATGCCGAGCTGGAGAAGAAGGTGACTGACCTCAAGAGAGACCGAGACACCCATAGCGTTGAGCTAGGATCGTTATGGAGGGATCTTGATGGCTTGAGGCAGGAGTTGAGTAGGCTCCGCCAGCAGCGTGGCTAGTTGATTGGTTTATGTTGTCTTGTTGCTTTCTTAACCGAGGAGTGTTCGGTTAGAAAAGCTAGTTATCCTATTTTGATGTATTTTCCGTTGATTACTCGTCTTGTTGGAACGATTATTATCTTTGTGTTTTTGGTAGTTGGAATGATGTTGGATCTTTATTGTATGGTCGATGGTTATTATGATATGGTATTATGTGGTTTTTGGATATTATGGAAATTGAGTTCCTATTCGCCTTATTGATGCTTTACGGTGTATTGTTGATTTTATTTCCATGACGTGGCTTCGTTGATAAATTCTTGTTGAGCATATGATAAGTCTTATCGGAGACTCACGAACTTGTATGATGTTTCAGATCAATGGCCCCACGAAGAAACCCTGTTAGAGCTACCAGAACTGGACCCGCAACGGCTACCCCTAGTCGTCGAGGACGCCGTCCAGCTCGAAATGTTGAGACCCCTACTCCTGATAACCTGGACACCACTAACCACAACAATAGGAATCAGAATGTTGATCTTCAGGGAGACAATGATCATGTTCCACTTAATGCACCTACTGTGGATCAAACATTGATCAATCAACTTGTGGAGCAACGGGTTGCTGAGTTACTAGCTGAGTCAAATCATTCCAACAATTCTGCTGGAACTTTTCCACCTGTTCGTGCTAATGGATGCCAATACAAGGAGTTTAAGATTTGTGGACCAATTGAGTTTGGTGGAACGGAAGGAGTGGTTTACTTGGTTAGGTGGATTGAGAAGACTGAGTCTGTGTTCAATGTCAGTGGTTGTGCGGAGAATGCGAAGGTAAAGTTTGCTTCTTTTACCTTCAAAGATGAAGCCTTAACTTGGTGGAACAATTACCGTAACTCGGTTGGGAGTGATGCGGCTTATGCTATGACTTGGGAGCAATTTAAGTCTTTGCTGATTCAGACTTACTGCCCAAGGAATGAGATTAAGAAATTGGAGATTGAGTTCTGGAACCACAAGGTGAAAGGTACCGATATGGCAACTTACAATCGCCGTTATCGAGAGTTGGCCTTACTCTGTCCCGATATGGTTAGGACTGAGACCCAAAAGATTGAGAGGTATACCGATGGATTGCCGGTAGCTACCAGGAACGATGTGATATCTGCTAAGCCTGCAAACATACATGAGGCTATTACTATTGCTCAACAATTGATGGACTCTTTGGCATTGGAAGAAGCTGGGAAAGATAAGAATGGAAAGAGAAAGAGGGACAATCACTCTAAAGGTAATGATCGTCGAAACAAGCGACAACTAACAACTAGAGCTTATGCCATGGGAGATGGAGACAAGAAGAACCACAATGGAGATGCACCCAAATGTAACCGATGTTACAAGCATCATTCTGGTCGATGTACTGTAATGTGCAAGAATTGCTCTAAGATGGGACACATAGCTAAGGATTGTAGAGCTCGACCACTTGCTATGGTTCAAGCTACTCCTGAAACTATGAGCAAAGCGAATGTTACTTGCTATGGATGTGGAAAGAAAGGACATTATCGGAATGAATGTAGGGAATCGTGGAACCGAGGAAATCAAGGATCGGGTGGTAATGGGTACAACAATGGAAACCGTGGAGCTGGAGGAAACCGTGGACGACAAGATAATGGGGACCAACGTGTGGAAGCTGGAGTTGCTCATGGGAGAGTGTATGCACTCGGAAACGAGAGAGGAGAAGATCCGAATGTCGTTACTAGTACGTTCCTTCTCAATAATCGTTATGCTTCCATACTATTTGATACTGGTGCCGATAAGAGTTTTGTGTCCACTAAGTTTGCACCCTTACTTGAGAAACCCCCGATGGCCTTAGGAATTGGGTATAATGTAGAGTTAGCTAATGGAAACATAGAAAGGATTAAGACTATCATTTGTGGATGCACGTTAAACTTTCTGAACCGTCCTTTCAACATAGATCTTCTACCCGTCACATTAGGAAGTTTTGATGTCATCATTGGTATGGATTGGTTGTCGAAGTATCGTGCCCATATAATCTGCGATGAGAAGATCGTGCGTGTGCCTTATGGCAAGGAGATTCTGAATATATTAGGAGACCGAAAGGATTCTAGGAGCCCATCCCGATTAGTAGTGATTTCGTGCACAAAGTTACCGAAGCTAATGGAGAAAGGGAATTACCTTTTCTTGGCCCAAATTTCTGAGAAGAAGAAGAAGGAAAGGTGCATTGGAGATGTACCTATAGTTCGTGATTTTTCGGATGTGTTTCCCGATGATTTGCCAGGAATTCCGCCTACTAGACAAGTGGAATTTCAGATTGAGTTGATACCTGGTGCTGCACCTGTAGCACGAGCGCCTTATCGTCTTGCACCTACCGAACTAGAAGAGTTGTCGAAACAATTGGCGGAGTTAGCCGAAAAAGGATTCATAAGACCAAGTTCTTCACCTTGGGGAGCCCCGGTCTTATTTGTGAAGAAGAAGGATGGATCGTTCCGAATGTGTATTGATTATCGAGAGTTGAACAAGTTAACGGTGAAGAATAGATACCCGTTACCGAGGATCGACGATTTGTTCGATCAACTTCAAGGATCGAGTGTGTATTCGAAGATCGATTTGAGATCGGGATATCATCAGCTTCGAGTACGCGAGGAAGATATTCCGAAAACGGCTTTCAGAACCCGTTACGGGCATTACGAGTTTCAGGTGATGCCGTTTGGGTTGACTAACGCACCGGCGGTATTCATGGACCTCATGAATCGGGTGTGTAAGCCGTACTTAGATAAGTTCGTGATTGTGTTTATCGATGACATTCTGATTTATTCAAAGAGTGAGAAAGAACATGAGGAACATCTAAGACTTATCTTGGAATTGCTCAGGAAGGAGAAACTGTATGCCAAGTTTTCGAAATGCGAATTTTGGATTCCGACGGTACAATTTCTAGGTCACGTAATTGATAGACAAGGAGTTCATGTGGATCCTGCTAAATTGAAGCGATTAAAGATTGGGCTGCACCTACGACCCCAACGGAAGTTCGTCAGTTTTTGGGATTAGCCGGTTATTACCGAAGATTCATTGAGGGATTTTCGAAGATAGCAAAACCGTTGACCAAATTGACTCAAAAGAGTGTTAAGTATGAATGGGGAGATAAGGAAGAGAAAGCCTTTCAGTTACTTAAGGAGATGTTGTGTAGTGCTCCTATTTTGGCGTTACCCGAAGGTAACGAGGATTTCGTCGTCGATTGTGACGCTTCACATAAAGGTTTAGGAGCTGTGTTAATGCAACGAGAAAAAGTGATAGCTTATGCTTCCCGACAGCTCAAGAAGCATGAGAAGAACTACACCACCCATGATTTGGAGTTAGGTGCTGTGGTGTAACACCCCCAAAATTTGATACAGCGGAAGACTCAACAAGCTTTCGGGGTGCTACGGGGATTGGTATCCAACACAAGACAATATAGAACGAGACAAAGTAAACATAGTAAAAACACAACCAAAATACGGGGTTTTAAGGTTTACATTTATCCCAACATCATTTTGAGAGTCAGGCCCAAAATAAAATAACAAAAAGGTCCAAATTTAATTATCAGAGTTTAGAAAATATAGATCCATAACCGTGTGCCACAGCCGAGCCTTCCAATCCAAGCATGCACCTCAACACTTAATTACCTGAGAAAACGTGCTAAAAGTCAGCTTTCGCTGGTGAGATCATAGGTTTAAGTTCAACTAATAATATAGTGGACATATACGCAAAACGCTTGCTAGCTAGACTAAGGATTCACTAAAAGCCTGCGGATACCCTCCGCTCCAACATAACACACGGATACCCTTCCGTACTAACAAAACACACGGATACCCTTCCGTACTAACAAAACACACGGATACCCTTCCGTACTAACATAGATATTCGGGTAACCCCCGCAATACCAATAATAACTCGGATAACCTCCGAAGTATAATAACCTATAGGTGCACGCTACAGTATCTAAATAAGTCAACCTTGAATAGTACACACAACATATATGTGACTAAAGCTGACAATTCCAAATAACCAAATAAGCCAACCTTGAATGGTACACACAACATATATGTGACTAAAGCTGACAATCCACCAATAACCAAATAAGCCAACCTTGAATAGTACACACAGAAGGTGTGACTAAAGCTGACAATAGATCCTAGTCCATATGCATAGCAAGTTTAGAAATAATATAAAAGCGATAATAGTCCACGTAAAACGATTTGCACGTTTCTCACCCCAATCGTTGAAAACATAGTTCAAGAGTAAAAAGTGGGGCTATGACTCACCTCAAGTCCAGAAATATAGCAAGACGAGGTAGGTAGCAATAAGATGTATGATAACTCACGAAACAGCAACTACGGACTTGGCACGACCTAACAATGTTAACTCTTTCAGAAATCATTTCCTCAAATATATAATATTCCCAAACCCGGACGAGAATCCGTTTTATTTCCGAAAATCCATTTCGTATCAGTTTGGTGTATTTGCGTTTGGTATCCATACGGGTGGTGGGTCGACTCAAAACAAACCAACAAGATCACACATAGAAGATATAATAAACTATAGATCTAATATTAGCCCAATATATCATTTAAATAAATCGCCAAAGTTTACCAAATCCGTCGATTTGATAATCCTCATATTTATTTACGTAATATACCGTTCCAAGATTACACCCAACCTAAGACGCATATAAAGCACAGAGCACATATATTCTATATAGTATATATCATAGTTTAATAAATTCCTCGTATATATCGTCAAATTGGCCAGATTTCCCGATATATACACTCGCAATCTATTACACTTTACATATACTTCAACCTGTGGGCGTCGTAGGATACGATGCCCACTAATATATTCGTTTCATATAACCAAACAACCCGGCTCAACCTTACGGTTGAGTGGTTATTTACTTATAGAAAACGTCCATATTAGTCGTCATATATCCGAGACAACACGAATGTCGCAAATAATAACTTACCTGGACCCGAGTGATAACAATTTCGCCTAACTCAATAAGTTTATCCGTTATATATCCGAAATGACCTTTTATTAAACGTTTCATAATTGTCGGGAGTTTCCCGGTTATAACACAATTTTTAATAATAATAATATGTTTATTAATATTACGCCACTTCCGTAGCCTAATATATATCTAATCGTATTATTTATAATACGACTCGTGATTATTATTATTATTAATATACGCGTTTATATAGTTATATATACGTTATTCACGTATATACTTTCGTATAAACGTTCATATTACTAATAATTATTATTACGAGTTTTATTATTCTCGTTTTACTTTTAATATTTATTGAGTTACACGAAATGGTCATATGTCCGAGTCATGACTCTCGGCTCATTGTCCAAGTCCAATAATAAACCAAAGTCGTAAATAATAATCTCCGTCCAATCACAATCTCAACCACGGGCTACAACAATAAGGTCCGACTACGGTACCCGACTAACCTATCTCCGTCATCTAACGACCGTCTCATAACCGGTCCTCATATCACATACCAATCGTCAACAACTCCTCAATATGAAACCATAACCAATAACCAATCCAATTCGACCCAAAGTATTCGGCCGAGAATTCAATACCACGACAATATAACAATAACAATAATAACCAATATTAATATAACAACTTGTTCACATTTATACATTTAATGACATTAACAAAGTTAACGTGTGGGTCGGTTTACCAAGCCGACCCGAGCCCTCGACTCATTTGAGTCTCGGCTCTGGACCGCGAGTCATTTAGACTCGAACCAACACAAGTATCACAAGCACTTACTAGCTCACAAGAGCTAAACAAGAAAATTATGCCATTCGACCCAAATGGTCAATTCGGCAACCAACATAGCACTCGGCTAAAAGCCGCGACTCAAGGAGTCGAACCATATAACCATTCGAGCCAAAAGGCTCGAACCATACTCAAGGAGAACCCCCTTGAGGGTCTCGGCCTGTCAAACGAGCATAAGAAAAGAACCCCGAGACCACAAGGTCTCGGCTAGCATCACATCGAGGTTCAACACCCTCGACAACAATCTAAACAATCAATCAATCAAAGAAATAAAGCCATCAAGGACCCAAGCCATACGAGGCTTCGAACCATGTTAAGCCGAGAGCTTAGCTCTCGGTTCCGAGTCAACCACGACCCAAACCCATGAAACCGGATACCAAACTTATTAAGAAAACGTTTTTCCCAATCAACCATCCATGAGTATTCACGTTTTTAATTAAAACCCATTCGATTTACACGAAAATAATTCGTGTAGCCACGAAATAAAACCAATTCGTGGCTCCCAAAACCTTGAAAATGGTTCTTCTCACCTTCTAAATCCTTCAAATGCTTAGATCTAGAAAACTAATAAAAATCCGAACGGAAATCTTTAGATTTCGTGATGTTAGGGGTTGTTTTAGAGTGTGTATGATACACCAAAAGAAAGAGGGTGAAGAGAGGAATAATTTGGTGGTGTTCTTTTTGATGGGTGACCGGCGGTGTGGCGGCGGCTGGCCGGAATAGTACACGGCGGCTAGGGTTAGAGTAGTAAGGGAAGAAGATGAGAGAGAGATGAGAGTAAAGTTGGTATTGTGTGTTGGTGTGTGTGGTTCAAAACCGGATCCAAAGGACCCTTATACTAACTTTTCTCTTTTTTTTTTTTTTTTTTTTTTTTGAAAAGTAATAATAATAATAAGAATAGAAATAATAATAGTAATAATAAAGATATTATTACGGTTGAGCGGGTGATGTGGGTAAATGTAAAAACACGTGGCCCGAACCCGAACTCATTTTAAAATTTCTATATTACACGAGAACCTCTCGTAATCAATTAAAATAATAACGGCTCGTTAAGACGAATCATAAAATTTTGTTAGGTAATCCTAGTGCCAAAGTCAACGTAGTACCAAGTGAGAATTCAAATATACATCACCGATCACATAATCAAAAACGAATTATGAACATAATTCACGAATACTATAACGTCATTAAATAAAATTTCCATAAAATAGGTCTTACAAGTTCGTTGTGAAATGAAAATTTCAAATAATAATTATGAACGAACTTAAGTTGAAATGCGGGTTTTAAAAATAGCTCCCTAAACTGCCGGTTGTCACATCCTCCCCGTCTCAGAAGGAAACCCGTCCCGGGTTTCACTCGGAATAATGTCCATCTACGAAGTGAAAAGCTTCGGATATCTCTTCCTGAACTCGTCCTCACGTTCCCACGTATATTCTGGTCCATGTCGGGAGTTCCAACGAACCTTGACGAGCGGAATGCGACTCCTCTTGAGTCGTTTAACTTCACGATCTAAAATCTCGATCGGCTCCTCCACGAAATTCAATTTCTCATCAATACGAATATCCCTCATTGGAATGACGGGCATTTCATCAGAAAGACATTTCTTCAAATTACTCACGTGAAACACGTCATGAACTTTGCTCAGTTCAGACGGTAATTCCAACCTATAAGCCACGGGCCCAATTCTTTCTAAGATCAAGAATGGTCCAATGTAGCGTGGGTTGAGTTTACCATGTTTCCCGAAACGTATTATACCTTTCCAAGGCGAGACTTTCAGCATCACTTTGTCTCCAACCTGGAACTCTAAAGGTTTACGTCTCTGATCGGCGTAGCTCTTCTGCCTATCTCTGGCGGCTTGCAACCGATCACGAATCTGAGTCACTTTCTCGGTAGTTTCCAAAATAAGCTCAGGGCCTGTAAGTTGACTATCTCCAACTTCTGCCCAACCAATAGGCGAACGACACTTTCTTCCATACAAAGCTTCGAATGGTGCAGCCTTAAGACTTGTGTGGTAGCTGTTATTATAGGAGAATTCCGCAAGGGGCAAATACTTCTCCCAGCCTTTACCAAAGTCTATGATGCATGCACGAAGCATATCCTCTAGCGTCTGAATGGTCCTCTCACTTTGACCATCGGTTTGGGGATGATATGCAGTACTCATATCAAGCCTCGTCCCCAAAGCCGTTTGTAGTGATCGCCACAAAGCTGACGTAAAACGACTATCACGATCCGAAATAATAGATATCGGGACTCCATGACGCGAAATAATTTCCTTCACATATAACCTTGCAAGCTTATCCACACTATCATCTTCACTAATAGCTAAGAAATGAGCAGACTTTGTCAGACGGTCCACAATTACCCAGATAGCGTCACAACCGCTAGCTGTCCTCGGTAATTTGGTAATGAAGTCCATAGTAATCCGCTCCCATTTCCAGACTGGAAGTTCTGGTTGCGTTAGTAGTCCTGACGGTCTCTGGTGTTCAGCCTTAACCTTGGCGCATGTCAAGCACTTACTAACATACGATGCTATATTTGCCTTCATATTTGGCCACCAATAGAACTTCTTAAGATCTTGGTACATTTTATCGGAACCAGGGTGAATGGAGTACTTTGACTTATGCGACTCGTGCATAATCAATTCTCGAATTTCTCCATATAACGGTACCCAAATCCGATCTCCAAAACATAATAATCCATCCGAACGCTTAACAAATCCTTTCTCATTATCAGCCATCCCAAATATGTTCTCGGCAGGTCTATTTTCTGCTTTCAATGCTTCCGTTTGAGCTTCGAGTATTTGAGATGGTAATGGCGATACGATAGTCATTCCCAATGACCTAACTCGTAATGGTGGTACTCTTTCCTTTCGACTAAGAGCATCAGCAACAACGTTTGCTTTACCAGGATGATAGCGAATTTCACAATCATAATCGCTTAGCAACTCGATCCAACGTCGTTGTCTCATGTTGAGCTCTTTTTGATTCAAGATGTGTTGTAGACTTTTGTGGTCGGTAAACACAACACATTTGGTTCCGTACAAGTAATGTCTCCATATTCTTAAAGCAAAAACTACAGCACCTAGCTCCAAATCATGGGTAGTGTAGTTTTTCTCATGCTTTTTGAGCTGTCGGGAAGCATAAGCTATCACTTTCTCTCGTTGCATTAACACGGCTCCTAAACCTTTATGTGAGGCGTCACAATAGACAACGAAATCCTCGTTACCTTCTGGTAACGCTAAGATAGGAGCACTACACAACATTTTCTTAAGCAATTGAAACGCTTCCTCTTCTTTATCTCCCCATTCATACGTAACACTCTTTTGAGTCAATTTGGTCAATGGTTTAGCTATCTTCGAAAATCCCTCAATGAATCTTCGGTAATAACCAGCTAAACCCAAAAATTGACGAACTTCGGTCGGGGTTGTAGGTGCAGCCCAATCTTTTATCGCCTCAATTTTTGCAGGATCCACATGGACTCCTTGTCTGTCAATCACATGACCCAAAAATTGTACTGTCGGAATCCAAAATTCGCATTTCGAAAACTTGGCATAAAGTTTCTCCTTCCTGAGCAATTCCAAAATGAGTCTTAAATGCTCCTCATGCTCTTTCTCACTCTTTGAATAAATCAGAATGTCATCGATGAATACAATCACGAACTTATCCAAGTATGGCTTACACACACGATTCATGAGATCCATGAATATTGCTGGTGCGTTAGTCAACCCAAACGGCATTACCTGAAACTCGTAATGCCCGTAACGGGTTCTGAAAGCCGTTTTCGGAATATCCTCCTCACGAACTCGAAGTTGATGATATCCCGATCTCAAATCGATCTTCGAGTACACACTCGATCCTTGAAGTTGATCGAACAAATCATCGATCCTAGGTAACGGGTATCGATTCTTCACCGTTAACTTATTCAACTCTCTATAGTCGATACACATGCGAAACGATCCATCCTTCTTCTTCACAAACAAGACTGGGGCTCCCCAAGGTGAAGAACTTGGTCTTATGAATCCCTTTTCGGCTAACTCCGCCAATTGTTTCGACAACTCTTCCAGTTCGGTAGGTGCAAGACGATAAGGTGCTCGTGCTACTGGTGCAGCACCGGGTATCAACTCAATCTGAAACTCCACTTGTCTAGTCGGTGGGATTCCCGGCAAATCATCGGGGAACACATCAGGAAAATCACGAACTATAGGCACATCTCCGATGCCCCTTTCCTTTTTCTTCGTCTCTCCCTTCTCAGAAATTTGAGCTAAGAAAAGATAACATCCCTTCTCCATTAGTTTCGGTAGCTTAGTGCAAGAAATCACTGCCAATCGGGATGGGCTCCTAGAATCCTTTCGGTCTCCTAATATATTTAGGACTTCCTTTCCGTAGGGTACACGCACGATCTTCTCGTCGCAAAGTATGTGAGCACGATACTTCGACAACCAATCCATACCAATGATTACATCAAAACTTCCTAACGTGACGGGTAGAAGATCTATGTTGAAAGGGTGGTTCAAGAAATTTAACGTACAACCTCGAATGATAGTATTAATCCTTTCTATGTTTCCATTAGCTAACTCAATATCATATCCAATTCCTAAGGCCATCGGGGGTTTCTCTAGTAAGGGTGCAAATGTAGTGGACACAAAACTCCTATCGGCACCAGTATCAAACAGTATGGAAGCATAACGATTATTGAGAAGGAACGTACCAGTAACGACGTTCGGATCTTCTCCTCTCTCGTTCCCGAGTGCATACACTCTTCCCTGAGCAGCTCCAGCTTCCACACGTTGGTCCCCATTATCTTGTCGTCCACGGTTTCCATAATTGTACCCATTACCACCCGAGCCTTGATTTCCACGGTTCCGCGATTCTCTACACTCATTCCTATAGTGTCCCTTCTTTCCACACCCATAACAGGTAACATCTGCCTTGTTTCTCATCTCAGGAGCAGCTTGAACCATTGCAAGAGGTCGAGCTCTACAGTCCCTAGCTGTATGTCCTTTCTTTGAGCAATTCTGGCATTTCACACTACACCATCCAGTGTGATGCTGATGGCAACGATCACACTTGGGTGCATCACCGTTCTGATTCTTCTTGTCTCCATTCCCAATAGCATAAGCCTTAGCTTGTCTCTTGCTTCGGTGATCATTACTCTTAGAGTGACGGTCTCTCTTTCTCTTTCCATTCTTCTCCTTATCAGCTTCTTCTAATTCCAACGAATCCATAAGTTGTTGAGCAATTGTGATTGCCTCATGGATGTTTGCAGGCCTAGCAGAAATTACATCATTCCTCGTAGCTACAGGCAATCCATCAGTATACCTTTCAATCTTTTGAGTCTCAGTTTTCACCATATCAGGGCACAACAAGGCTAACTCCTGGTAACGACGATTGTAAGTTGCCATATCGTTACCTTTCACCTTGTGGTTCCAAAACTCAATCTCTAGCTTCTTGACCTCATTCCTTGGGCAATAAGTCTGAATCAGCAAGGACTTAAATTGCTCCCAAGTCATAGCATAAGCTACATCACTCCCAACTGCATTTCGGTAGTTGTTCCACCAAGTCAAAGCTTCATCCTTGAAAGTAAAAGAAGCAAACTTTACCTTCGCATTCTCCGCACAACCACTGACATTAAACACTGACTCAGTCTTCTCAATCCATCTAACTAAGTAAACCACTCCTTCATTTCCACCAAACTCAATGGGTCCACAAATCTTGAATTCCTTGTATTGACATCCATTAGCACGAACAGGTGGAAAAGTTCCAGCAGAATTGTTGGAATGATTTGACTCAGCGAGTAGTTCAGCAACTCTTTGCTCCACGAGTTGGTTGATCATTGCTTGATCCACAGTAGGTGCGTTAAGTGGAACATGACCATTGTCTCCCTGAACATCAACATTTTGATTCCTGTTGTTACGGTTAGTGGTGTCCAGGTTGTCAGGAGTAGGGGTTTCAACATTTCGAGTAGGTCGACGACCTCGACGAGCAGGAGTAGGAGTAGTCACAGCAGGACCAGTCCTGGTAGACCTAACAGGGTTTCGACGGGGTGCCATTGATCACGTAACACAAATAAGCGAATAAGGACTCAATTTCCATAACACCCAAAATCACATAATACCATATACCAATAACCATCAACCATACAATAGCGATCTAACATCGTTCCAACTGACGGATAACACAAAACATACTAATCGTTCCAAAAGAGACGAATACCGAACACAATACATCAAAATATGATAACTAGCTTTTCTAACTGAACACTCCTCGGCTAAGAAAGCAACAAGATAATATAACTCAAACAACTAGCCACGGGGCTGACGGAGAATCCTCAACTCCTGCCTCAAGCCATCAAGATCCCTCCATAACGATCCTAACTCCACGCTATGGGTGTCTCGGTCTCTCTTGAGGTCAGCCACCTCCTTCTCTAGCTCGGCATTCCTTTGCCAAAGCTTGCGGTCGGCCTCACGAGCAGTAACGAATCCTCGCTGCAAACTATCGATATGCTCGTGGACATCCATCATAACTCTCCTCAGCTCAGTAGTCCTGCCCACAACGACAGTCAAATCAACTCTCAAATCTGCTAAAAACTCTCCAATAACTCGCTCAAGTCGATCAGATACGCGTGCAACTCTGTCACTAAGCTCAGTAATCCGAGCCCACAACCTGCCAACCTCACCCAACTCTGCATGCTCAGCAGAAACCTCAGAAGATGCATCCGACTCCACGGGACTACCAGGTGGCAACTCAAACAAGAACGGATGATCAGGTGAATCGGGCTCAATCGGGTGTACAGGTGAATCAGGCTCCTCAGCCTGAGCTGGTGGTGCTAACTCGTCATCATCATCATCAGGCATCTCATCCTCCTGAGGGTCATCCTCCTCCTCAGGGTCATCATCATCACCATGCTCAGCCTCCTGAGGGTCATCCTCCCGCTCAGGGTCATCAGCCTCATCCTCACCCTCGTACTCCTCCTCTTCCTCATCGGAAGAGTACCTCATCACTCGTCGTCTCCTACTGGGTGAACCATGTGAAGATGTAGTAGGTGATCTAGGACGACGACGCAGTGATGTGGGCGGTGCCTCAGACAGAAGAGAATGAGCATCAATCTGTAAAGGTGATGGAGTAGGGCGTACCGACATGCGTGCCGTAGCTCGGTGGGCAAAGCGTGGTGCCACACGAGCCAAAGCCTGATGAAGAGTAAGCTGCCTCGATGTACCAGGAAGCCCTAAAGAAGATGAGGGTCCCTGCGTAGATGCAGCAGGTAGTGCTGAAGTAGAAGCTGCCTGTGATACAGTAGCTGAAGACATGGCCATCTGGTAAAGGTCATCAGATGCCATCGTGAACTGTGCAGGTAAAACCGGTGCAGTAAAAATATCCTCGACGACATCGGGCATATGGGAGGCCATGGTTTGTGACAACGGCGTAGGGTAGGTGTAAGTGTTTCAAAAACAACTTAAATCGCAACTCATAATACCATACTAAAAATACTCATCAAATAATTCCATATATAATCTCAATAAAAGAATTTCAAACACCGCATTACTAAAATGTTTATAAAACATATAGACCATATAAATCCTCGAGAACGCCATCTTATTACTAAAATCCATAAACCTCAATTCATCTCAAATATCTCATAATACCTCAAATAATAGAAGATGCTTCGGCTTGGCGGGCTGGCGGGCGGTAGTCAAGGATCATTTTCTATAAAAATACGGTTATAGTTTAGGCGTTTATTTACCTAGTTCTCTATAACCTTGGCTCTGATACCAATCTGTAACACCCCCAAAATTTGATACAGCGGAAGACTCAACAAGCTTTCGGGGTGCTACGGGGATTGGTATCCAACACAAGACAATATAGAACGAGACAAAGTAAACATAGTAAAAACACAACGAAAATACGGGGTTTTAAGGTTTACATTTATCCCAACATCATTTCAGAGTCAGGCCCAAAATAAAATAACAAAAAGGTCCAAATTTAATTATCAGAGTTTAGAAAATATAGATCCATAACCGTGTGCCACAGCCGAGCCTTCCAATCCAAGCATGCACCTCAACACTTAATTACCTGAGAAAACGTGCTAAAAGTCAGCTTTCGCTGGTGAGATCATAGGTTTAAGTTCAACTAATAATATAGTGGACATATACGCAAAACGCTTGCTAGCTAGACTAAGGATTCACTAAAAGCCTGCGGATACCCTCCGCTCCAACATAACACACGGATACCCTTCCGTACTAACAAAACACACGGATACCCTTCCGTACTAACAAAACACACGGATACCCTTCCGTACTAACATAGATATTCGGGTAACCCCCGCAATACCAATAATAACTCGGATAACCTCCGAAGTATAATAACCTATAGGTGCACGCTACAGTATCTAAATAAGTCAACCTTGAATAGTACACACAACATATATGTGACTAAAGCTGACAATTCCAAATAACCAAATAAGCCAACCTTGAATAGTACACACAACATATATGTGACTAAAGCTGACAATCCACCAATAACCAAATAAGCCAACCTTGAATAGTACACACAGAAGGTGTGACTAAAGCTGACAATAGATCCTAGTCCATATGCATAGCAAGTTTAGAAATAATATAAAAGCGATAATAGTCCACGTAAAACGATTTGCACGTTTCTCACCCCAATCGTTGAAAACATAGTTCAAGAGTAAAAAGTGGGGCTATGACTCACCTCAAGTCCAGAAATATAGCAAGACGAGGTAGGTAGCAATAAGATGTATGATAACTCACGAAACAGCAACTACGGACTTGGCACGACCTAACAATGTTAACTCTTTCAGAAATCATTTCCTCAAATATATAATATTCCCAAACCCGGACGAGAATCCGTTTTATTTCCGAAAATCCATTTCGTATCAGTTTGGTGTATTTGCGTTTGGTATCCATACGGGTGGTGGGTCGACTCAAAACAAACCAACAAGATCACACGTAGAAGATATAATAAACTATAGATCTAATATTAGCCCAATATATCATTTAAATAAATCGCCAAAGTTTACCAAATCCGTCGATTTGATAATCCTCATATTTATTTACGTAATATACCGTTCCAAGATTACACCCAACCTAAGACGCATATAAAGCACATAGCACATATATTCTATATAGTATATATCATAGTTTAATAAATTCCTCGTATATATCGTCAAATTGGCCAGATTTCCCGATATATACACTCGCAATCTATTACACTTTACATATACTTCAACCTGTGGGCGTCGTAGGATACGATGCCCACTAATATATTCGTTTCATATAACCAAACAACCCGGCTCAACCTTACGGTTGAGTGGTTATTTACTTATAGAAAACGTCCATATTAGTCGTCATATATCCGAGACAACACGAATGTCGCAAATAATAACTTACCTGGACCCGAGTGATAACAATTTCGCCTAACTCAATAAGTTTATCCGTTATATATCCGAAATGACCTTTTATTAAATGTTTCATAATTGTCGGGAGTTTCCCGGTTATAACACAATTTTTAATAATAATAATATGTTTATTAATATTACGCCACTTCCGTAGCCTAATATATATCTAATCGTATTATTTATAATACGACTCGTGATTATTATTATTATTAATATACGCGTTTATATAGTTATATATACGTTATTCACGTATATACTTTCGTATAAACGTTCATATTACTAATAATTATTATTACGAGTTTTATTATTCTCGTTTTACTTTTAATATTTATTGAGTTACACGAAATGGTCATATGTCCGAGTCATGACTCTCGGCTCATTGTCCAAGTCCAATAATAAACCAAAGTCGTAAATAATAATCTCCGTCCAATCACAATCTCAACCACGGGCTACAACAATAAGGTCCGACTACGGTACCCGACTAACCTATCTCCGTCATCTAACGACCGTCTCATAACCGGTCCTCATATCACATACCAATCGTCAACAACTCCTCAATATGAAACCATAACCAATAACCAATCCAATTCGACCCAAAGTATTCGGCCGAGAATTCAATACCACGACAATATAACAATAACAATAATAACCAATATTAATATAACAACTTGTTCACATTTATACATTTAATGACATTAACAAAGTTAACGTGTGGGTCGGTTTACCAAGCCGACCCGAGCCCTCGACTCATTTGAGTCTCGGCTCCGGACCGCGAGTCATTTAGACTCGAACCAACACAAGTATCACAAGCACTTACTAGCTCACAAGAGCTAAACAAGAAAATTATGCCATTCGACCCAAATGGTCAATTCGGCAACCAACATAGCACTCGGCTAAAAGCCGCGACTCAAGGAGTCGAACCATATAACCATTCGAGCCAAAAGGCTCGAACCATACTCAAGGAGAACCCCCTTGAGGGTCTCGGCCTGTCAAACGAGCATAAGAAAAGAACCCCGAGACCACAAGGTCTCGGCTAGCATCACATCGAGGTTCAACACCCTCGACAACAATCTAAACAATCAATCAATCAAAGAAATAAAGCCATCAAGGACCCAAGCCATACAAGGCTTCGAACCATGTTAAGCCGAGAGCTTAGCTCTCGGTTCCGAGTCAACCACGACCCAAACCCATGAAACCGGATACCAAACTTATTAAGAAAACGTTTTTCCCAATCAACCATCCATGAGTATTCACGTTTTTAATTAAAACCCATTCGATTTACACGAAAATAATTCGTGTAGCCACGAAATAAAACCAATTCATGGCTCCCAAAACCTTGAAAATGGTTCTTCTCACCTTCTAAATCCTTCAAATGCTTAGATCTAGAAAACTAATAAAAATCCGAACGGAAATCTTTAGATTTCGTGATGTTAGGGGTTGTTTTAGAGTGTGTATGATACACCAAAAGAAAGAGGGTGAAGAGAGGAATAATTTGGTGGTGTTCTTTTTGATGGGTGACCGGCGGTGTGGCGGCGGCTGGCCGGAATAGTACACGGCGGCTAGGGTTAGAGTAGTAAGGGAAGAAGATGAGAGAGAGATGAGAGTAAAGTTGGTATTGTGTGTTGGTGTGTGTGGTTCAAAACCGGATCCAAAGGACCCTTATACTAACTTTTCTCTTTTTTTTTTTTTTTTTTTTTGAAAAGTAATAATAATAATAAGAATAAAAATAATAATAGTAATAATAAAGATATTATTACGGTTGAGCGGGTGATGTGGGTAAATGTAAAAACACGTGGCCCGAACCCGAACTCATTTTAAAATTTCTATATTACACGAGAACCTCTCGTAATCAATTAAAATAATAACGGCTCGTTAAGACGAATCATAAAATTTTGTTAGGTAATCCTAGTGCCAAAGTCAACGTAGTACCAAGTGAGAATTCAAATATACATCACCGATCACATAATCAAAAACGAATTATGAACATAATTCACGAATACTATAACGTCATTAAATAAAATTTCCATAAAATAGGTCTTACAAGTTCGTTGTGAAATGAAAATTTCAAATAATAATTATGAACGAACTTAAGTTGAAATGCGGGTTTTAAAAATAGCTCCCTAAACTGCCGGTTGTCACATGTGGTTTTTGCTTTGAGGTTATGGAGACATTACTTGTATGGAACCAAGTGTGTAGTGTTTACTGATCACAAAAGTCTGCAACACATTCTGAACCAAAAAGAGCTTAACATGAGGCAGCGACGTTGGATTGAGTTGCTAAGCGATTACGATTGTGAAATTCGCTACCATCCGAGTAAAGCAAACGTTGTTGCTGACGCCCTTAGTCGAAAAGAGAGGATTCCACCATTACGGGTTAGGTCATTAGGAATGACTATCGTATCGCCATTACCGTCTCAATTATTAGAAGCTCAAACGGAAGCATTGAAAGCAGAAAATAGACCTGCTGAGAATATATGTGGGATGGCAGAAAATGAGAAAGGATTTGTTAAGCGTGCTGATGGAGTGTTATGTTTTGGAGAACGAAGTTGGGTACCATTGTATGGAGGAATTCGAGAATTGATTATGCATGAGTCGCATAAGTCGAGATATTCCATTCATCCTGGGTCGGACAAAATGTACCAGGATTTGAAGAAATTATATTGGTGGCCAAATATGAAGGCAGATATAGCATTGTATGTTAGTAAGTGCTTGACCTGCTCTAAGGTTAAAGCCGAGCATCAAAGACCGTCAGGATTGTTGACGCAGCCAGAACTCCCGGTTTGGAAGTGGGAGCAGATTACGATGGACTTTATTACCAAATTACCGAGGACAACTAGTGGTTGTGACGCTATCTGGGTAATTGTGGATCGTCTGACAAAGTCTGCTCATTTCTTAGCTATTAGTGAAGATGATAGTGTGGATAAGCTTGCGAGGTTATATGTGAAGGAAATTATTTCGCGTCATGGAGTCCCGATATCTATTATTTCGGATCGTGATAGTCGTTTTACGTCAGCTTTGTGGCGATCACTTCAAACGGCTTTGGGGACGAGGCTTGATATGAGTACTGCATATCATCCCCAAACCGATGGTCAAAGTGAGAGGACCATTCAGACGTTAGAGGATATGCTTCATGCATGCATCATAGACTTTGGTAAAGGCTGGGAGAAGTACTTACCCCTTGCGGAATTCTCCTATAATAATAGCTACCACACAAGTCTTAAGGCTGCACCATTTGAAGCTTTGTATGGCAGGAAGTGTCGTTCGCCTATTGGTTGGGCAGAAGTTGGAGATAGTCAACTTACAGGCCCTGAGCTTATTTTGGAAACTACAGAGAAAGTGACTCAGATTCGTGATCGGTTACAAGCGGCCAGAGATAGGCAGAAGAGCTACGCCGATCAGAGACGTAAACCTTTAGAGTTCCAGGTTGGAGACAAAGTAACGCTGAAAGTCTCGCCTTGGAAAGGTGTGATACGTTTCGGGAGACGTGGTAAACTCAACCCACGTTACATTGGACCATTCTTGATCTTAGAAAGGATTGGGCCCGTGGCTTATAGGTTGGAATTACCATCCGAACTGAGCAAAGTTCACGATGTGTTTCACGTGAGTAATTTGAAGAAATGTCTTTCTGATGAAATGCCCGTCATTCCAATGAGGGATATTCGTGTTGATGAGAAACTGAATTTCGTGGAAGAACCGATTGAGATTTTAGATCGTGAAGTTAAACGACTCAAGAGGAGTCGCATTCCGCTCGTCAAGGTTCGTTGGAATTCCCGACATGGACCAGAATTTACGTGGGAACGTGAGGACGAGTTTAGGAAGAGATATCCGAAGCTTTTCACTTCGTAGATGAATTTTTCCGAGTGAAACCCGGGACGGGTTTCCTTCTGAGACGGGGAGGATGTGACAACCGGCAGTTTAGGGAGCTATTTTAAAAACCCGCATTACAATTTAAGTTCGTTTATAATTTTTATTTAAAATTTTCATTTCACAACGAACTTGTAAGACCTATTTTATGGATATTCTTAATTAATGACGTTATGGAATTCGTGAATTATGTTCATAATTCATTGTTGATTTAATGTTCGGTGATGTATATTTGAATTCTCACTTGGTACTACGTTGACTCTGGCACTAGGATTACCTAACAACAGTTTATGATTCGTCTTAACGAGTCCGGTTAAATTTTTAATTATTTACGAGATGTTCTCGAGTGATATTGAAGTTTAAAATGAGTTCGGGTTCGGGTCACATGTTTTTACAATTACCCGCGTTACCCGCTCCACCGTAATAATATTATTATTATTACTATTATTATTATTATTATTAACTAAAATGAAAAAAAAAAATAATAATAAAAAGATATAGGGTGTGTGTTGGTCCGGTTTTTACACACACACAAACCCACCCACACTTTTATTCTCTCTCTCTCAAAACACATCTCTTCCCCAACCTTAACCCTAGCCGCCGCCGAACTGCAATTCCGGCCACCACCGCCGTGTTACCGACCACCCAACAAAACAAACACCACCATTTTATCCCTCTCTTCACCCTCTTTCATTTGATATAAGATACTCACCCTAGAACCATCGTTAACACCATCAATCTTGTAATAATCCATTCGAATTTTTAGTACTTTTCTAGATCCGTGCGTTTGGAGGTCTAAGAAGGTGAGAAGGAACTATTCTTGGGTTTTGGGTGCCACGAATTGGTGCTAATCCGTGGCTACACGGATTATTTTGTCGAGAATCGAAATGGTTTTGAATGGGAAATGATGTTTTAGTGATAAAAAGTTAGTTTGGTATCCGGGTTTTCTTGGTTTTGGTCGTGGTTGACTCGGAACCGAGAGCAAGCTCTCGGCTTATTTTGGTTCGAGCCCGATGTGGCTTTGGTCTCTTTGTTGATGGTTGTTTGGTTGTTGTCGAGGGTGTTGTGTACCTCGATCCGAGCTAACCGAGACCTTTGTGGTCTCGGGGTTTCATTTGTGCTCGTATGACCATGCCGAGACCCTCATGGGAGTTCTCGATTTGTTGTGGTTCGATGCTTGAGCTCGAGGTTGTTGTGGTTCGAGCCTCGGCTCGATATGGTTGTGGTTCGACCCTTGTGGGTCGCGGCTTAGCCGCGTATTTACCTTGATGCCGATTTGACCATTGGGTCGAATGGGTTTATTTTGGTTACTTGTATGCTCTTGTAAGCTAGGTAATATTTGTATCTTGGTTCGAGTCCAAGTGACTCGCGGTTTGGAGCCGAGACTTAAGTGAGTCGAGGGCTCGGGTCGGCTTGGTAAACCGACCCACGCATTAACTTGGTTGATGTTATATACTTGAAATACTGTGAACTTAATTGTTACCTTGTTGTGGTATTTCATTTATCGGCCGAATACTTTTGGTTGGGTCGAGACCGTGTTTGGTCTCGACATTGGATATTGTTATTGGTAATTGAGGAGTTGTTGACGAGAGTGATTGGGGACCGATTGTGAGACGGTCGTTAGATTGACGGAGATAGGTTAGACGGGTGCCGTAGTCGGACCCTATTGTTGTAGCCCGTGGTTTGAGATTGTGATTGGACGGAGATTGGTTATTTTATGACTTTTGCTTGTATTTGGACTTGGACAATGAGCCGAGAGTCATGACTCGGACATATGACCATTTCGTATAACTCAATAACTATTAAAACTAGAACGAAAATAATAAAACTCGTAATAATAATTATTGATAATATGAACGTTTATATGAAAGTATATACGTGAATAACGTATATATAACTATATAAACGCGTATATTAATAATAATAATAATAATCACGAGTCGTATTATAAATAATACGATTAGATATATATTAGGCTACGAAAGTGGCGTAATATTATTAAACGTATTACTATTATAAAAATTGTGTTATAAAACGGGAAACTCCCGACAATTATGAAACGTTTAATAAAATGTCATTCAGGATATATAACGGATAAACTTATTGAGTTAGGCGAAATTGTTGTCACTCGGGTCCAGGTAAGTTATTATTTGTGACGTTCGTGTTGTCACGGATATATGACGACTAATATAGACGTTTTCTATAATTAAATAACCACTTAACCGTAAGGTTGAGCCGGGTTATTTGGCTATATGAAATGAATATATTAGTGGGCATCGTATCCTACGACGCCCATAGGTTGTAGTATATGTAAAGTGTAATAGATTGCGAGTGTATATATCGGGAAATCTGGCCAATTTGACGATATATATGAGGAATTTATTAAACTATGATATATACTATATAGTAATTATGTGCTATGTGCTTTAGGTTGGGTGTAATCTTGGAACGGTATGTTACGTAAATAAATATGAGGATTATCAAATCGACGGATTTGGTAAACTTTAGCGATTTATTTAAATAATATATTGGGCCAATATTAGATCTATAGTTTATTTTATTATTCTTATGTGATCTTTTTGGTTTGGTTTGAGTCAACCCACCACCCGTATGGATACTAAACGCAAATACACCAAACTAATACGAAATGGATTTTCGGAAATAAAACGGATTCTCGTCCGGGTTTGGGAATATTATATATTTGAGGAAATGATTTCTGAAAAAGTTAATATTGTTAGGTCGTGCCAAGTCCGTAGTTGCTGTTTTGTGAGTTATCATACATCTTATTTCTACCGACTTCTACTTGATATTTTCTGGACTTGAGGTGAGTCATAGCCCCACTTTTACTCTTGAACTTTGTTTTCAATACTTGGGGTGAGAAACGTGCAAATGCTTTATGTGGACTATTATCGCTTTTTGATTTCAAATCTTGCTATGCTTATAGAACTAGGTAGAGCGAGGCCTAGACTTGAACTAGGTAAGCTATTTGATTTGGTTATAGAGCGAGGCCTAGACTAGATCTAGGTAAGCTATTGATTTGGTTGTTGAGCGAGGCCTAGTCCCCGAACTAGGTAAGCTATGGGATTGATTATAGAGCGAGGCCTAGACTTGAGCTAGGTAAGCTATTGATTGGATTGATTTGAGCTATAGCGTGCACCTATAGGGATGATTTGATTTGGTTGGATTATTTTGGTTGGATGATTGAGCCCTAGTCTAGCTAGCAAGCGTTTTGCGTATATGTCCACTAAATTGAATTAAGAATCTAAACCTATGATCTCACCAGCGAAAGCTGACTTTTAGCACGTTTTCTCAGGTAATTAAGTGATGCTCTGCGGATGCTTGGGATTGGAGGCTTAGCATTTGGCACCGGTTATGGATCTAAATTTCTAAAACTCTGATAACTATTGTGGACCTACATTTATTTCTTTTGGGCCTGACTTTGGATGTTTTTGGGATAATGTAAACTTTAAAACCCCGCGTGGTTGTATTTTATCTTGTTTACTTTATCTCGTTCTTTTATGTCTTGTGTTTGGATACCAATCCCCGTAGCACCCCGAAAGCTTGTTGAGTCTTCCGCTGTACCAAATTTTGGGGGTGTTACATTTTACTCGACCCGGGTCGAACCGTTGAACCGGCCGGTTCGATTGTATGAAAGAAAAAGAAAGAGAATACTGTAACCCATGGATGATGTAATCATAAATGTTGGTAGTGTAATCGTAGAATGTTGTTGTAACCTTAGATTTTGCTAAATAGTGGAGGAATAGGTAAAAGAACTTATTGAAAACTAATCTGATGACTTTTTAAAATAAATATACCATCTGATGGTATGAAATGATTTTTTGCTTTTAAAATATACGAGTAATTTTGATAATATCCTTGTCGGATGTAAAACTGAACTCGGAATAATAGTTTGATATTGGGATACTTGTTTGATAATATGCATATAATGTCTTTATGTTAGAAACTTAAAGTCCTTTATTTTGCTCTACGTACACTTTCGAATAAGCCGTCTTTTTTCTTTTGACATAAAACCGGTTTGACCCGGCGGTTGAACCGGTTGAACCAGTGACCCAGTGAACCGGTGAGTGGACAGATTAAAAACGGGTGTTTAAAACGTTGGCTAAATCTATGAAGAGTTATGTTTAAAACTTGGTCATTATACACTCATATTATTTCATGTATCAAATTTTATTTTGAAAGTTACCATTTAGAACAACAAAGGTCAACAAGCTACATGTTCTAATATTTATGTTGGAATTACGTTCAACTGAGATTGTGTTCTTTTATTATTATAAGGAATTATCAAACAAATGCTATTTTTCATCACTTCTTTTGAATAATTGAATTTTGAAAAAAGAAGACATTGCTTTGATTGAATTGAACTAATATTCATTACAAGAAAAAAGTGGTTTTAGTGACGGATAATTTTTTGACGACCCATATTCTCGTCACTAAAAATTAGTGACCATTTAGTGACGAAATAAATACTCGTCATCAATTTTTTGTCACAAGCTTAATTTTTTTTGACGAAACTTGTAGTTCGTCATTAACTCGTCACAAAATTGTGTGATAGATATTTTTAATTCAAATTAGTCACGTAAGTTGATGACGACATAAAAGTTGTCACTAAAATCTACTTATTAGTGACAAGAATGTTGGTCATTAAGTAGATAAATGTTTTTAACATTCTGGTCATAGTAAAGCTTATATTATCATAATTCAAATATTTAATTGGGCTAGTATTGGGTGATTTTTTTTAGAAAAAAAAAAAAATTAACAAAAACGAGCATACAATAGGTGCCGTTTGTTTTGTTTGATGGAATCACAATGGGTAGAGATTTGATAAAGGGGTGAAATAGAAATGGATATGATTATTTCAAAAGTAATGTTTGGTATACAAAATTAGGTTTCAATTTAAAATACAAAAATTAAAATTATAAGTAAAATAGTTGGTGGGTCCCGGCAATTGGGAATCAATTTGTATACCCACCTAACTAGGGTGGTATGGAGTATACCCTTAAATGAGGGTTTGAGACCCAATCCGTGGGTTCATTCATTTTAACCAAACACTTTAAATGACAATCAAACTCATTCCATTGATTCCATACCCTTCAAACAAACACCCCCAAACTCTTTTTATTATTCTATTCTCACACGATAAACTCTCCACACATATCATTAACTCTCATTCTCATTCTCTCCCCTGAGTTCAATTCAATTCACAATTCAATTCAAATGGTAACCATCTCACTCATCTCAATTCAATTAATCTCATTTTATTAGTATATTTTTGTGCCCTAATAATCTCAAAACACGTTTTGTGCAGTGAGATCGAGTTCGTGAAGTGAGATCAGTTCGTGAAGTGAAGTGATATCGAGGTGTTTAGTTTGATTTGCGCGGCTGCAAGTGAGATCGATTGAGGTGTTTAGTTGTTGCTGAGGTAGTGATTTCTTCACCTTTTGATTCTCATTGTTTAATTCGACAATTCGATTACGGTTGGCGTTTAGGATAGCTTATTACGAGATTTGTGATATTATAGTGTGAATAGAGGTGAATTAGGTTGTGCACGAAAGGTGTTTGATGAAATGTCCATTACTTGCAAAAATTGTTTGGCGTGTTATTTAGAATGAAATAATAAGTTTTAGTCGTTAGTATGATAATCAACTCCGAAAACATTTTTAGTCATTGGATAATAGCGGTGAAATGATTATTATGATTCAACTTTCATGTCGTATTTCGAATCTACAATGGGAAGATTTGCTGTTATGTTTTCGCATCTACTGGCTAGTTTATCACTTACTGTTTGAATATACCAATGCAACTGCAAATTTAGCAACAGTGTTTCATTAGTTTTCATGTGATTTGCAGTCACATAAACTTTACCATGGCAGGCACATAACACAATGTGGGCTAATAGATGCTTAAAGTTATCAAAATGGTTGGGTTGGGTAACTGCTGATAACATGAAATTATCTTGTGTGCATAGATAGTGTTTATGAACTGTATGATATGTTATGTGCCTTAATATTCTCATATTTTGGTAACTTATAAGATGAATTTGAATAATTTTTCGGATTATATTAGCTTATTGGAATATTAATAAGTCAATAAGCTCATTGTTTTGGGGTTATCAATTTAAGCTTATGAGCTTCATAAGCTCTTAAGCTCACAAGCCCAAAACAATACTTGTTGGTGTGAAATAGCGACAATCAAACTCATTCCATTGATTCCATACCCTTCAAACAAACACCCCCAAACTCTTTTTATTACCCTCTTTTTATAATTAAAAAAAATAAAAAATAAAATAAAAAAATTGACATTACCCTCTTTTTATTATTCTATTCTCACACGATAAACTCTCCACACATATCATTAACTCTCGTTCTCATTCTCTCCCCTGAGTTCAATTCAATTCACAATTCAATTCAAATGGTAACCATCTCACTCATCTCAATTCAATTAATCTCATTTTATTAGTATATTTTTGTGCCCTAATAATCTCAAAACACGTTTTGTGCAGTGAGATCGAGTTCGTGAAGTGAGATCAGTTCGTGAAGTGAAGTGATATCGAGGTGTTTAGTTTGATTTGCGCGGCTGCAAGTGAGATCGATTGAGGTGTTTAGTTGTTGCTGAGGTAGTGATTTCTTCACCTTTTGATTCTCATTGTTTAATTCGACAATTCGATTACGGTTGGCGTTTAGGATAGCTTATTACGAGATTTGTGATATTATAGTGTGAATAGAGGTGAATTAGGTTGTGCACGAAAGGTGTTTGATGAAATGTCCATTACTTGCAAAAATTGTTTGGCGTGTTATTTAGAATGAAATAATAAGTTTTAGTCGTTAGTATGATAATCAACTCCGAAAACATTTTTAGTCATTGGATAATAGCGGTGAAATGATTATTATGATTCAACTTTCATGTCGTATTTCGAATCTACAATGGGAAGATTTGCTGTTATGTTTTCGCATCTACTGGCTAGTTTATCACTTACTGTTTGAATATACCAATGCAACTGCAAATTTAGCAACAGTGTTTCATTAGTTTTCATGTGATTTGCAGTCACATAAACTTTACCATGGCAGGCACATAACACAATGTGGGCTAATAGATGCTTAAAGTTATCAAAATGGTTGGGTTGGGTAACTGCTGATAACATGAAATTATCTTGTGTGCATAGATAGTGTTTATGAACTGTATGATATGTTATGTGCCTTAATATTCTCATATTTTGGTAACTTATAAGATGAATTTGAATAATTTTTCGGATTATATTAGCTTATTGGAATATTAATAAGTCAATAAGCTCATTGTTTTGGGGTTATCAATTTAAGCTTATGAGCTTCATAAGCTCTTAAGCTCACAAGCCCAAAACAATACTTGTTGGTGTGAAATAGCATACATAGTTCTAATAGATAGAGATGTCTATAAAAACTGCAACCTATAGGAAAAATTATGTGTAACAGTCATTGAGAGTGTATAACTTATGTGTAACAGGATAAAACTGAACTGAAGAGATCTGAAGTTGCTGATGTTTCTGGTAAGAGTCGGCTTATCCACAAGAACAAGGTACTCCCATTACTCGTTTTATTCTACTACAAGTTTTTTCTTTTTCTGCAAGTACTAAATTATGGGGCAGTCATCTGTATTGATCTATGGTGTACCAGTTCTCGTGTTAAAAGCATAAGTGATAAGCGTTGCAACAATTGTATCTAGAGTGTTCTAAAAAGATTAGTCCTAGCTGCTAGAAAGATTAGTCCTGGCTGCTGTCACATGTGCTACATTTGGCATGAAAGGAACTTTATATTTTTGTCGAATGTTAGATAGTACAACATGCTAGGGACTTGTTTTGGATTGCTGTTGTAACTTAATATAAGCTTATGTGAAACTTGTGTGAATTAAAATATGATAGAGAATCAGATAGACGGATACTCTCACTGTCTCATTTGAGAGTATAACTTATGTGTAAGAGGCTAAATCTGAACTGAAGATATACTTTCTTTTATGAATATATATATATATATATATATATATATATATATATATATATATATATATATATATATATATAAATGGTATTTGGCGGAACCATCTCAAGTCCGTGTACCTTTTTGGTACCGAGCCCCCCACCCATATATATATATATATATATATATATATATATATATATATATATATATATATATATATATATATATATATATATTATGGGCTTAAGATGTAGAGCTAATCAGGTAATGCAGCTGACCATTATTTTAGTTTCCAATTTGCAGTGTCCTATAGTGCAGCACCTCTATTGATGTACAAACTTTACTTTCGCTAATCTTCTCATACTTATATTTCTGTGTATATAGTTGGTGACCTCTTTATCCATGAAGTTAGCATCTCCTAGGTCCTAGCCATTAACAGCAAAAAGCTTTAAGGTCACAGATGAAACCTGTATCAGTGACTCTAAGTTCGTAATTTTGTTTACAGGGTTTCAGTTTGATTATGTATTCGATTGGAGTCATTGGACAACACTAAAATATCAACAGTCACATATTTCAGCTCCTTCTCAAGGTCTTGTAAGTAATATATAACATGTTGATATGCCAAACTCGACTGGTTTCATATGAATGGGTCGATTTGGGATATTCTTATTCTAATGGATCAACTGGAAATTTTGAAGAAAATGAACTTAGATTAATAGGAAACGGGTCAAACGGGTGAAAGTCTTCGCAAAGTGTATTCTATCATTAATGCAGAAAACCTCCTAAAAGCATAGATTGTTAATAAATTAATATAATTCTTTGTTATAAAGTGCTCTGGTATCCATCCCACACACGGTTACCCTTTTTTACAGCTTGCACAAGCCACTCATTTCGCAACTCTAGTTCTAGTCCTTTGGTTTTTTTTTGGTCGATTTCTCTGTTGTTGAAACTAATTTCGGATTCTTTGACTCAGTATGGGCAGCAGATGCCTCTTGGTCAACCCCGACAGATGATGTACATGCCCACTTGTCCCCCGGTAAGAAAGTTAACCTTTTTCTCTTACCTGTTTTTATAGTTATATCCTGACTTAAATATTTAACTCATTTAGAAAAGTCAATATTTAACTCCAACATATAGATAAAAACAAGTAAAAATGTACTCACGCTGTTTTGATGCTTTCAGCACTTTCACAAGCATTAGGATATTATATGAAGAACTGTAAAATCCTTATTTATATTTAAACCCACTTTCAGAGCATAGCATATTATAAGAACAGTATGTAGTAATGTGGATATTGATTGCAATTTTACTTGCCTGTAACAACTGCCGTGGCTATGCTATTGGGAAAAAAAAAAAAAAAAAAACAAACAAACAAACTATGCTCTTAAAGTGGTTTTGAACCTCGCAGCGAAACAACCACTGGAATACCAGTTGGCGGTGTACATAAGAGCCAATAAAGGCTCGCCTTTCCCCGGGTGGGTAGCCTGGGTCTCCCAGGTTGTTTTTTTTTTTTTTTTTTTTTTTTTTTTTTTTTTTTTTTTTTTTTAAACTGTCATGAACCGCACGATTGATGTGTCTGGATGTTTTAGTAAGTAAGTTTATAGGTTTAATTTTATAGGTGTTGGTGGAGGATGGGTAGGATAATAAAGTGCGCTGTATTGGCGCATATAGCAGTGAGTAGGAATTGGTGTAAGTTGCAGGTGGTTTTTGAAATGACTAATTTAAGAGGATGCGTATGATAATAAGGTGCCTACTGGTGAGTTTAGTGGAAGGGCTTAGGATAATAAAGTATGCACCAATGTCATAGAATATGACCAGGAATTAGTAAAGTTTGCCTGTGGCTTTTTAGTAAAGTTTGCCCACTGTGTAGGATAATGATGTGTGCACTGGATGCGCAGAGTAGTATGAACATCTACAAATATTAACAAGTAATGACCAAATTTATAAGTTTCGTGATAACCTTCAAGTCTGTTTCCTCAGTAGTTACATCGTCTGGCACTTTAGCAAGATCTTCTACAAGAAGATGAAAAGCCACTGGTTTTGTAACTGTAACTCACAGTAGCGTTAAGTGACCCACTAGTTTTGTATGATCTTCCAGTTTCACATTAGAAGACACATCTGTATGAGTTTTACATTATGCTAGAATGAAACTTGTATCAATTGGGTATCATTTACCCGAAGTCAAATCTTCTTTTTGTTTTGTTTTGCATTGACAGATTGATTTTGTGGCGTCAGGGAGCAACATGAGTTTAAAACATTGAGTTGAGCATTAGTATGTATGTTGGAAAGACACTTTTTTCTTTTCCCATAGATATGTTTTGTTTACTTTAGAAGGTTCATACATGTAATGATCAAGATATACTTTGTACGATTTATGATGTATACGTGAAATCATGCGGAATGACATTACAACTTTGTTTACATTACCTATTTGATACATTAATTTTGAAATAGCATATTATTTGTGTGCAAAATATCCAATTGTTTCTATGGCTAATGATTATTAGCCTCATATTTTTTCACAAAATAATGACGACTTATTTTGTCACTGTTGATGTTGTGACGACCTTTTATGGTCAATCTGACCAAAATTAGTGACGGACCTATTGTGACGACAAATGACCTCAGTTTTCGTCACCAAGTAGGATTTGTGACGACTTTTTGCTGTTAGTGACGAAATCCCACTTGTCACTAAAACCAGTTTTTCTTGTAGTGATTGTTAGTCCCTTTTTGCAATTTAGCCGTGTGATATATTTGTTTACATAGTTGAAGTCACCGTAAACACTTAAAAAAGATAATAAAAATAAAAATAAAATGCTACAATCACATGATTTTCACATAATAAGATGGCGTGATGTGAGGTTGCACACAGTAGTGACCATGGACGACCTTTATTTTGCATGCAACATTAGCTTTCTTTTTCCGACAACCTACATATGACTTTTTGCCATACAAAAAATATACCCTACAAATATTCTTTTTTAATTAATTCACACACACACACACACACACAAAACATATGCAAATTGATCGTGCAGATGATCTAAAAAAAACTGACCAACACACGACCTACATGCCACAGTAAGGGCGACCAAATCTCAACTCGGTCGACCGAATTGACGATCGACTTACTATGGCTGGCCTGATATGACAAACCAAACTCAAATACATATAAGATTGACGCGTAACGTAATACACAAAATTGATGTATAAAATATCATGTCACGGCGAAAATTATGTGATTTTAACAATTATACCTAAAAAAATACAATGACACCTTCCATGGTACCACTTTAGATTGACATGTAACTTAATACATGAAATTGCATAGTATCTAAAACCGAGGGACTGAAATTGCAACTAAAGTTGACTTAGAGTCAACCAAATTTGCCTTTACTCTTTTCTGAACTTGATTTGATCTCTTTTCATTTTCATTGCATTTATTCGATCAATACTTCCATCCATCCGTCAACAACTGTAAGTTAATTTCAGTCACCAATTATTTTTCATATTTGTAATTTGTTTCATACTTGCTGGGTTTTGGGTTTCGTTGTTATATTTGTAATTTCCAGAATTATTGGTGTTTCGTTGTAATCTTTAAAATTGAGCTTACAAAAAGTTCAATAAGCTCATCAAATAAGTTAAACCAAACACCCCTTAAACTAGTTGGGATACAATTGTCATGATTGAGTGATTTGAGCCTGTGAGAGATGTTTTTTTTATTAGGTTATGTAGCATAAGATACATGGCGTTGAATGGAATGAATAATTAGATTTTGGTAAAGAAAGTAAATACTAATCGGAAAATGCCACTGTAGGAGAAATGGTGTTTTTGTGTAAATGACCTGAAGTGTGGAAAACTTTCAATAGTTGTAGTGTTGTTTGGATCAGTGACTCGAAGGAACTTTACGTTCACCTTTTGGTTTCTTGATGCTTGTGCATGTATTCTATGAAGCTTTAACAGTTACTAAAACGTGTCACTTAGGAAACATAAAAGACATAACACCTCTCTTAAGCTAAATGTAATGGTAATATTGCGCCTCTCTGTTTATGTGTATAATAGTTTGTTTTCAAGAGAGATGGCAGTCTATTTATCTGATGCTGTTTCCACTATCTATGTTTTGTTTTTTTAACAGAACTTATATATAAACAATTATCATGCTTGTTCTGTCTACATGTTACGTGGTATAACACAAAAGCACTCACATGTTTGATTGTTTAATGCTACTTAGTCATGGGTTCTTGGTGCTAATTAATTTTTTCAACTTTATTTTGACTTTTTTCTGAAAATCGTTTACTGTACTTGTAAACCCAGCATAATTTCATTATTGACAATGGCTACTACGTCCATTCCTCATCGGTGGAAATATGACGTTTTTGTAAGTTTTAGAGGTGAAGATATCCGTAAAAGTTTCATGGATCATATGTTCAACGACTTCAAGCAAAAAGGAATTTATGCTTTTAGAGATGATGTTGGAATTATTATATCATGACCTTCATATAAATAAACCAAGTACATCAAAGTGAGCATGAGCGGAAGCAATTATAATAGATCGAATAACATGTAATTAATTAATCATTAATTTAAATAGTAAACATACCTTTGTGATTCTAGCCCGAACAAGAATCAATGCAATCTTCCGGAACCAATAACCCTAATTAGGGTTTATAAGGATTATAAGAATTACCCCTTACCTTTTTGTAATTCAATCCAAGAATCAAACAATAATGTGTTTGAATCACGTTCTTGTACACACGTACTAACTCAAGAAAAAGTTTATGCAAGTAATAAAACACAAAACCTTTTTAGATCTATGAAAATCGAAAACCCTTAGGGTTTTATTTTATAAATCGACAAGCACAAAAGAAAGGAGAGAAAACACCAAGATGTGTGTGTACAAGTTATGAGAAAATCCTACATCTTGGGTTTGCTTATATACTACACAAAACTTGGAGCTCAAGGCACATAAGGAGGTGGAATACCCCTTAGGCCGATCGGTTGGGGAGTCCCCTAGGGGATTCCGGAACCTTCTCTTGTTTCCATGTTTTGTCTAGTATTACTTTCCTAATCTTTGTTTAATAAATAATTAGTCATTAATCAATAATACTAATTATTATTATTTATTTTGTGTTTAATAATTAATTATAACATTTATAAATAATTATTACTTTTTCTCTTCATACGTATTGTGTGCAATCCCGTGATCTCGAGTTCGATCCTAACATACGTCTACTAAAATAATGTCCATATTCTAACAGCTCCCACTTGGACATATTTTAATAGTGTAATCACATCGGTTAGCGTCTTGCAACACGCCGATGCCTCTAGTACGATCTCGAGTAAGGCTCCTGGAAAAACCTTTTAATGATTTCTCATTATTATTATCCTTTTGTTTCTAATACCACGTTAATAAGGATATGGATTAAAGTCATTCCTTAATTTAACCATTCTGTTTCTCGTTGTTTATGATTGATCAAGATTACCAAATCTTCTGAACATATTCAGGGGAGATCTTGGGTACGGCCGTACATTCATCTTACCAACCCTACGAGGGGCCCAGCAGTATTAAACTCCAAAAATAAATTTGAAGGAACAAATTCTATCTTGACTACAAGCAAAACCCACAAACTTTGTAACATTTTCGAAAACAACCCTTATTACTACCATTTACGTATAGCGTTAAGTTGTTCCACAAAAATGTACTACATTCATGACACTTATCTTGCATCTCAAGTCTAAGGATAACTTCTCATGATTTACTCAATAACAAAATCCATAAAGTAACATCATGTAGTTGGGATAAGTCCTATATTCGGTATCATTGAATATCATCTGAAATGGCATGACTACGCATCAATATACTTTAAGTATATTAGACCAACCTTCAGATTTGTCTTAATTTAATAATATTCCCATATTATTAACTGACAATGGACAATTTAAGAATAACCTTTATTCATGGATTTAAACATACAAATATAGGATACAATATATTATAAATTAAACATACCATGTATTTCAATTTATTATAATAATTGTTTAACATCCCTTATCCAAATACTAAATAGATCAATGCATGATAACTCTTGTTGATGGATTATGTCTCAAGCAATGACATTCATATTTGTTGACAAGACATAAATCATCCAACTTTGATCTATCGGAATTTTAAGAATACTTATTTCAAGAATTCAACTATTGAAATTCTTATATGTGCATAGTCAACTATTTTGATAATGCCATATTTCATAAAAATGTGATACATCCTTAACCACCAATTTATGATAATTAAACTTCCAAACATTTTAAAGTTTAAAGTATTCTTATTCTTTTAATGTATAATGCAACTTTGCTTTTAGTAAGCATAACTAGTACATATAGTCAAAGATGAAATCCTTACCATGACTAGTATTGAGTGTCATCTCAATTTCATTAGCATCATTGTATGCAACAACAATATGCTATTAAAACTTTCCGTAAACCATAATATCTATTGTGTAATGTTTGATGCCCTTCAAACTTTCAAGTTTGTTGGCTATGACAATTTTCACAACAATTGAAAAATTGTTCATCTATAGAATTTGGAAGCTGTTCCAGATTTAGGATGTAATTCTATAATCAAACGTATTCATTTAGAATATTACACAAGTTATCTAATAACTTTTAATTAGATATTAATATTGCCAAATCATCTTGTAATCAAGCATGATACAACAAAACATGATGTACATGAAAAATCTTTGAGTCATACTTAAATTTTATTCATGTCATACATAACTATTTAGACTTTCTAAATAATATATCATGTTATATTAGATATATTTACCGCACATGTTTCAACAATTAACATTGATTCCAAGGTTATATGTCTTATTTCCTAAATCTTACAAGTAAAGTTTCATTACATTCTAAGACTTAACATTTACTTATATGGAATATTACTTTTCATATGTTCCACAACATATATGATTTAAGAAATTAAACATAATACTCCCACTAGCTTTTAGGAATACTTAGAAATTATCTTATTTCAATTATAAATTAAAACATGAATTTAATAATTAAACATAAGAGTAATCTTCTAGATGCATGCATTTATCCATCCATGGATTATTGCACCATGTACACTTTCAAAGATTTATTTGAATTCATAAACTCCTTTTTGATTACATATCGTCCTCGCTCAAGTAATCATTCATGAAAGAGTTTTGACATTCTATTGTCAATTTCATATAAATGAAACTAAATATGACAATCATAATCTTTATATATTTAATGTGTTTTAGAAAAGAATATTCAATCACAGTTAATTGCTTAAGTGTGATTAATAATCTTGTCATAAAACATACATTAAATACGTGTACAACATTGTCCATATGATTTCTATACAAAGATTTAAACCACAAGGGTTACTTTATCTTTGAAGAAACTCATCTTCATTTTCTAGTCTAACTATTAAGATAAACCAAGTTTCTAAAATTGATTATCTTTATGGACAGCATCTTAATCATTCATATCATGTATACTTTACCCAATTTCATATTTGGTAATGTATCATAATGATTATCAGGTTTACAATAATCCTGTAAATCATAGCCCTCAGCATATTAATCAAATATCTAAGATATATTGATATTCTATGAATGATAATTCCATCATCTTGAGATTTAACATTTAAATGTCAACCTTGATTATCATCTTGAGATTTAACATTCAAATGTCAAACTTCATTATGATATTTACTAGTGTATTTTAGAAGATTATGTATCTTGTAATTTTATCTTTTAAAGATCAAAACTCCCACTTGCTTTTAGTAATTTAAAGACTATCTTTAAATACTTAGCAAATTAAGAAACAATACAATGTTCTCTTTTGGGATATTACAAATACTTATTGATAGTTCCTGACTTAACTTTGTTAACAACCTCTTCATAAGCAGTTAAACAAATTTAGAACTTCAATTTAAGACTTAATGTGATTCATCACATTCCATCATATGATAATGTCTTATTAATCTTCTATATTGGAGTTTTATTAAATATGTCCAAGTCATACTCAACATTCTAACCTTGATAACTTTTGGAAGAAAAGAAGTCATAGTTATCTTTAATCAAACAATATAACAAGAGTTTGATTTTCCTAACTGAACATACCATAAACATTTGATATTTCATTAGTATTAATATTGTAAGATAATCTAACAATATTTAAAATAACCATATTTGTTTTGACTTGTCTATTTACCAACTAATGGTATAATAATTTTCAAGCCAATTACATGCCTTATAACACAAGTACTTTTACAAAGTCACTTTATGTCCATGTCTTTACAAGAAAACATAAACTGTTATAATCCCACTATACGTTATAAGTTATTTAACAATTAATAATTTCATGTATATGTCTTAATTAAAAGACACAACAAGATAACGTCTTACTTTATTATAAGTCTTGTAACAATTAAAAGACTTTATGTTTATATCTTTACAATGAAACATAAACATGTTTAACTAAAGTAATTATGAACACCATCTTTTGGTTTCAATAGTAATTTCAAGTTAATTTATTACTTCACAATAATGTAAATAACATTATTTCTTCATTTATTTATGTCATTCCAAGAACACATAAATATTTAGATTGAAGTAGCATTAGATTACTTAATTAATTTATGTCATTCCATGAATTCATAAATCTACAAATTAAAGTAGTCTTGCAATCATATTGACACATGTTCTAATAGGTATCTAATTTAGAAACTGCAAATTCTCATAGTTCAATTACATCAGTTGATCTGCTAGTAATGAAAATATGAAATTTACCTTGTTGTTGCAATCTAATTAAGTCTCACATAACATAAATTGTAACACCAAGTGTTTCTTGAATTAATATTAGAACATTATTCTCTTACCTTGTAGTCAAGAGAATCCTTTAAATCATATCTTTATGAGTTGTTTCTTGCACACATTAAAGATAACATTTCTCCCACTTGTGCATGGAACAACATCATATAGTTGATAAACAACATGCCATGCATTTGTTTATGTGTTCAATATGATTGTGTCATAGATTTTAGCATAACAAGTATATGTAAAACAACAATGTCTAGTAAGGAAACGTACAAGACTATCCTTAAAAGTATGAGTGTCTACACTTGGAAAGTAATTATCTTTAGCTACCAAGATGTCAAAGCTTGTAACTCCCACTGAATTAAAGATCATTACAATAATTTCTTATTCAGTAATAAGTACACAATACTCCCACTGAATTTGACAACATTTAAAATGTTTCATATCTAGTGAAAGAAAATAGTGTACTTTTAACTTTCCTACACCTTTAATGTCCATACGTAACAATTACTTATGTACTAAAAGTGTATTCTACTACGTAAATGATGGACTATCCACCAAATGCTATTAACTTGAAAATTGGGCATGCAATTTCTTCCTTAATAGGTCTACCATCCTACAATGTATGTAGCACCTTTAAAATAGTAAAAACAACTAGTTTGTCTTTAAACATTTTGCAGTAATTAGTCTAGCTTCTAATTATAATAACTCATAAAATGTCATACATAATTTTCTGTTAACCAAATATCATATTTGTTACTAAGAATTTGATCACCGAATGAGGATGATAAAATCCCTATGGAAAATATATGCAATTTTCTTAACCATTAAAAAAAAAATTGCTATGAGTTATATTAGAATTTAGACATATCTAATATTCCTATTATCCTTTCTCATTCATGAAAAGGAATAGGATTGTGTCTCACTCTTCTTTCATAGAAAGGAGACTTCTTTTGTCTTTTAAGTAAATATTTCTTAATCAAACATTTGTTTGAAAACAGAACTAGATCAATTTACCAAAGCCCAAAATACGTTTACGGTTTGAACGTTGCATTAATACATTAAAACGAATTACAAAATTCAATTTCAGTATTTTCGATAATTAGATCTTTAAGAAAATAAAATACCCACTGGAAAATATTCATATAAACCATAGTATTTTCTTAAAGCTAGGATCCTAAATTGACATAGTACCATTACATCAGTTGATCTGCTAGTAATGATAGTATTCAACAAGGTAATTGTCGAACAATAATTGCCAATATCATATTGCAATTCCTAGATTTATGGGATTTACAATCACAAAACATTTGTATTGTAAGCATGTTTAGTCCCCATCTTAATGCCTTGAGTCCAAGTCTCACTTCCTACTCAATTTAAGTCGTCTAACTTAAAAACTGCAAACTCATAAATCCATCACATCAGTTGATCTGCTAGCAATGAATTTATGAAATTTACCTCTCCATTGCAATCTCGCCAAGTCTCACATGACGTAAATTACAACTTCAAGTGTTCTTAATTAGATGGCATTCGACTTAATTTATAAGGGTATAACTATTTTGATGTGATCAAAATAATGTATGAAGAAGCATGCATACAACTTCATAACATTGGTTTTACAAAACAATTTTATTACCAATTAGCTAAGAGTAAAATAACAAAGTTTTGATTGAGGTATCGGGTTCACCAATTAAAGAATAACCATCAATTATCGTCCACTATATCGTACTTTTGCATAAGCCCGAAGGCATAGTGTTTCGGATAATCATTGTGGAATTGTGGATTATTCACCCTTAAGATGACAATGTACATGTAATGGTTGTTCGGTAAGTCTAATTTACACACAAACGAGCGTTAAGACATGAATGTTGTCTATCTAAGGCCACAATTTAATGCGATGCCATCCTTATACCCATCTTATAGTGTGTAAACTTCGGTCGAGCCTATTTAACCATTACGTACAAAAACATCAATCAACCAATCCTTTGAAATTTTAACTCTTAAAAACCAAAACAATTTCGCCATTATTTAGTCCGTATTATTTTTCTATTCAAAAAATTACCCTTTTCGTTTATATAAACATGTCTAACACAATAAATAAACAAAACAAGTAATTTGCAATAAAAAAAATAAAACAACTAAATAAACACATATACATAATCATAACAATTAAATATGTATAAAACATGTAGCCACATGCAAATCTTATTAAAAAGTCCTATTAATAATCAAATCTAGGCGTATAACGTATTAATTCAATTAGGGCTTTCTTTTTCTTAGAAAAAGAGCCACATACATCGATAAATCGATTGCGTAAGCCAAAATTAAATAAATACCACATAGCACATAATTGATTACTTAATATTGGAGTCTTCCCCAATTCGACATCTATAAAATTTACATGTTTTAATATATAACTAACCATTAATATATATATAAGCAATTTAAACCATTTAAATAACACAATTAAAAAATCCATGCAAACATGCACTTTTCATGGATTTAACTTAACAATTAACATATTGCACCAAGATCGTTTACTAAAACGCATAAACAATTACATGACATCTTAGGGTTTCTAGTCAAATTTTAAAAAAAATAAAATCAAAACCCTAAAACGCCTTAAAGGTCAATCGACCCAAATTAGGGTTAGGGATAAAAAAAAAACGCAAACCCTAAAAAAAATGTAACTATACGAATCAAATCCAGTTTTTATGCGTTGCGATAATTAATTACACATTATAACGGCTCTGATACCACTGTTGGAATTATTATATCATGACCTTCATATAAATAAACCAAGTACATCAAAGTGAGCATGAGCGGAAGCAATTATAATAGATCGAATAACATGTAATTAATTAATCATTAATTTAAATAGTAAACATACCTTTGTGATTCTAGCCCGAACAAGAATCAATGCAATCTTCCGGAACCAATAACCCTAATTAGGGTTTATAAGGATTATAAGAATTACCCCTTACCTTTTTGTAATTCAATCCAAGAATCAAACAATAATGTGTTTGAATCACGTTCTTGTACACACGTACTAACTCAAGAAAAAGTTTATGCAAGTAATAAAACACAAAACCTTTTTAGATCTATGAAAATCGAAAACCCTTAGGGTTTTATTTTATAAATCGACAAACACAAAAGAAAGGAGAGAAAACACCAAGATGTGTGTGTACAAGTTATGAGAAAATCCTACATCTTGGGTTTGCTTATATACTACACAAAACTTGGAGCTCAAGGCACATAAGGAGGTGGAATACCCCTTAGGCCGATCGGTTGGGGAGTCCCCTAGGGGATTCCGGAACCTTCTCTTGTTTCCATGTTTTGTCTAGTATTACTTTCCTAATCTTTGTTTAATAAATAATTAGTCATTAATCAATAATACTAATTATTATTATTTATTTTGTGTTTAATAATTAATTATAACATTTATAAATAATTATTACTTTTTCTCTTCATACGTATTGTGTGCAATCCCGTGATCTCGAGTTCGATCCTAACATACGTCTACTAAAATAATGTCCATATTCTAACAGATGATACCAAATTGCCTAAAGGAGAAGAGATAGCTCCTCATCTCTACAAAGCCATTGAAGAATCGAGATTTTTGATAGTTATCTTCTCCAAAAATTATGCTTCTTCATCATGGTGTCTGAGGGAACTTGTCAAAATATTTGACTGCAAACAAATGGGAGAGCCTAAACACGAGGTTCAAATAATCTTTTATGATGTTAAGCCTGATGTCGTGAGAAAACAAACCGGGAGCTATGCTTGTGCTTTTGCCAAACATGATGTTTCAAATAGAAGAGAGGTGGATAAATGGAGGGAAACTCTATTCAATGCGGCTAACTTATCTGGATGGGATCTCCAGGACATGACAAATGGGTAAACTTCTTGTTTTTGTGTAATTAGTCTTGTAGCTCTACTAAAGCTTAACACTATACAGTTTCTCTTACTTATTGTCTCTTTGTGT
Organism: Artemisia argyi; assembly: GCA_030686995.1. Classification (NCBI taxonomy): domain Eukaryota; kingdom Viridiplantae; phylum Streptophyta; class Magnoliopsida; order Asterales; family Asteraceae; genus Artemisia; species Artemisia argyi. The sequence goes on along the minus strand of CM060702.1, from coordinate 246,210,997 downwards.
TTAACAGGTATGAGTACAAGTTCATCGATTCCATCTCCAGAGAAATTCTCAAAAAATTATGTGACGGAACCTTACATGTTGGTGAGAACCTTGTTGGCATCGATTTCCATTTCAACATATTAAACTTGTCACGCTTCGTTGGGTCAGATAAGGTTAACATGGTTGGAATATGTGGTATAAGTGGAATAGGAAAGACTACTCTTGCCAAAGCTGTCTATAACTCGATGCATACCCACTTCGACATGAGTTGCTTTTGTGATAATGTCCAAGGAGTTGAAAAACAACAAGGCCTAACGCAAGTCCAGATGCAAATGATTGGTAAGATTCTGAAAACAGATGATCTGAAGATATCAAGTGTTGGAGAAGGTTCTATGGTAATAAAGCAAAGGGTGGCATGTAAGCGGATACTGCTTGTTTTGGATGATGTGAATAACATGGAGCAGTTAGAAGCACTAGCAGGTTCACATGATTGGTTTTATCCTGGAAGCCTTATTATTTTCACTGGTAAAGACAAACAATTGCTAAGGTCTCATAAAGTGGATGAAATTTATGAAATGGAGTCTTTGGATGATTATAAAGCTCTTGAGCTCTTTAGTTTGAATGCATTTGGTGAAAGGCATCCTACAGAAGATTTTGAAGAATTTGCTTCCCAGATTGTGAAATATTTGCATGGTCACCCTTTGGCTCTCAAAGTTATTGGTCGATCACTGTATGAAAAATCTATATATTTTTGGAAAAGCGAATTGGAAAGACTCCAAACATATCCTAATTCAGAGATAGTACAAAAACTGCGACCAAGTTTTGATAGCTTGGAATCTTATCAGAAAAGAATGTTTCTTGACATTGCATGTGCCTTCATTGGGGAAAATAAAGATTTTGCTACAAGTGTACTACACAACAGTCATTGTTTTGCAAATGCTATTATTGAAGTTCTAGCTGATAAGTTCCTAATAACAGTATCTGCATATGATATGCGTCTTCAAATGCATGAATTGATTCAAAGCATGGCAAGGGAAATTGTTCGTGAAGAATTCAGGATGCCTGGGAATCACAGCAGAAGATTGTGGATTTCATCAGAGGACGATAAGGACGATATACTGAATGAAAACAAGGTATTAAGTGGCATATGATTCCTTTTTCAACATAAACATTCCATTTGACTATTTGAGTATAAGCAATTGCTTTTTTTTTTCTTTTCTTTTTTCTTTTTTTTTTTTTTTTAAATAAAAGCAAGTACAATCTGATGATCTGTTATGTATCTAGGTAGCGGAAGAAGTTGAAGTTCTTGCCCTTTTGCTAAAGAAAAACTGTCAAAATATTCCCATAGATGGACAAGCTCTTAAATGTATGAAAAACTTGCGGATACTTAAAATATGCTTTCAGAAAGTCGAAGGATGTTGGCAACCATTTGCAGTAAACTTCTCTGGAAGACTGGATTTGTTTTCCAATAAATTAAGGTTGCTTTATTGGCATGGATTGCCTTTAGAGTCCTTACCTTCAGAATTTTATCCGGAAAACATTGTTGCCATCGACTTGTCTTACAGCCACATAAAACAACTTTGGACAACACCAAAGGTATTTACTTGTTCATACATGTGTTTGTGTTCGACACCTAATGATATACAAACTTATCTTTTTTCTATTGATGCCAGTGCTTAAGAAGGTTGAAAGTAATGAAGCTAAGGTACTGTTGTAACCTAACAACCACCCCTGACTTCTCAGAGATTACAAATCTTGAAGAGCTAGATTTTGAAGGTTGTGTGAATTTGGCTACAGTTCACCCATCTATTGGAATGCTTAATAAGCTTGTTGTCTTAAATCTGAAAGACTGCACACGGGTTGGGAGTTTTCCTGAAGCCTTTTTGTCTAGATGCTGGACTTCAATCTCTGGTTTCATATGGAACCAACAACATCCCCAAAGATCAGTTTCATTGGCAGGTTTAAATATGTTAAAGGAACTGAATTTCAGCTACTGCAATTTAGTTCAAGTGCCCGATGGCATCGGAGGCTTATCATGTCTGAAGGAACTAAACTTGGAAGGGAACAATTTTACTAGCTTGCCTGGAAGTTTGAGTCAACTTTCTAATCTTGAAGAGCTTAGACTTGATGGTTGCAAGAAGCTGGAAGTGTTGCCCAAACTTCCACATAGGCTATATTATCTTGATGCATCTGATTGCACCTCCTTAAGTTCAATTAGGGGATCAAACCCAATCATGAGCGGAAGGTTCACTTATCTCTTCAATTGTCCAAAATTATTTAAGATGTCGATATCGGAGACTCAATGTCTCGACTCATCTGTAACTTCCCAAGGTTCTCGATTTTCTTCTTTCCTTCGGTATGCACATAACAGATGTGGATTGTTCCGTTTGCCAGGAAGTTCCATTAGGAATATGGATATAATATATGATGGAAATAGCATTCCAAATTGGTTTACAAATAAAAGTTTGGGAAATCATGTAAAGGTTGAATTGCCATCAGATTGGAGCTTCAGTAAGTTAAGGGGATTTGGAATTTGTGTTATTTTTAAGAGAAAAAAACCTTCCACCACATCTTTTGGATACGATGTAAAGAACTTTGATGGAGCTTCTTTGGGAGGATGCGGTCCATACTACTATAATGATTATTTTGTAGATAAGCCAATAAGAATCGATGAGTCAGATATGATATGGTTCATTCCAAGTTAGGTAAACGAGATCAAGCTCCCACAACTTCCGAACTGCTTTGTTTCTCCTTCCAATTTCACCATCTCCTTCACACCATGAAACCGACACCAGATACAACCATTGACCATCACAGGACACTAGCCTTGGGGTGTGGAGTCGTTTGGACTCGAGTCCAGAGACCATGTCCAATGTCATACGCTGCGAGCTTATTATCAGTCTCGGAATACACGTAAAAGACCCCGTCACAAATGACTCCCGAGCAAACAACCCCAAAATCGACTGGTAGCCGTTGAATTTCCGTCCATTTGTTTGACGAAGAATCAAAAATCTCACATGAATTTAAAGCCTCATCCCATGAACCAATCCCCCCTACCGCTATTATAAAGAACTGTCATCGGTCTTTCACATTACTTGTGTGCTTGGTTTTTTCGTTTCTTGATGTACGTCTAACAGAAATCCTGTGAGGATCCCCATAAACATCCGATACTCCACCAATCCGCATCCGTGTCTGGAGTTGACTTTTGATGGTCAAACGATCAGAGTTGGCTTCAAAAACCCCTAGAACGGACTTTGACCTTGCGTGTTTCATTGATGCAACCTTGTTCTACGATTTTGTCATAGGGCTAAAAACCAACACTCCTCTGTGTGTCTTTCGGTCCATTCTTCCGGAGCTCGAACAACCTCCGACAATGAAAATGTTATCATGGACAGTGGCAACTGAGAACAGAAACCATTTCTTAAGAATTTCTGCCTCAACTTTATGCCATTTGTTGAAAGAAACCTCAAAAGCATATATCACACGAGAGTTAAGACCATTTGTAACAGTACCGAAAAGGAACAACCATGGACTCGGGTAATACCCTTCTCGTCTCATCTGCATAAAACGAGGTGGCGTAGTCAAAGATCTCCATTTCTTGCACACGAGCCGAGTGTTCATTAAGCTCGTCAATGGAAGTCTCATGAAACACAACTTGAGAATATCATCAGGAAGAAACACATGCATTGTGTTGTTTCCGCGTGACTCTTCAATTTCAAAACTCTTTTTCCAATTATTTCTCTTGCACAACCGATCCACTCCATATGAGAAACAATCCACACTCATGTCGTCGGTCCAACACACGGGTTTGTAACCTTTACACACAACTTCACCGAACTCGTCACTTGTTGCGGCTCCAACCTTGCACCCTCCGCCCCTAGTATACAAACTCAGACACCTTAATGAAATGACTCCCATGTCATCATCATCAATATCATCATCCATCACACTTCCATGGTAGTCGTTTTTTAACTTTTGGCTAATGCTTCTAACTAGATGTTTCGACACATTGGAAGCCTCATGTTCTTTATGTGATGTTTCACCCCTAAGTTGTTCAGGTATCATCTTGCATTCTAAGCCTGGTCATACAAACATTACAAATTAGAATATGATAAAACAAAATCAATTACACGGGATTCAGTTGAACAATCAGGATTTTCCAAACATGTTTGCATTCTAAGAGATTGAAACTAGACTAGCACAAAAACATGGCTAATTTGTACTCGGAAAGTCAAATGACTAATTTCAAACTTTTAAACTTGCATGGTTCAATATGAAGTTGACACACAGAATTTTCTACATGTTTGCATACTGCACATACTACAGATATGACTTTCAGCGCAAAGAGATATTTGTACATCTTAATGTGGTTGCAGCACAGCACAGCCCAGCCCGTTTTTACATGTTACCAGGCATGTCCAGCACACCTATTCTGCTACCTCTAGTCTAAGCAGTGTCAGAGCTTACTTGGCTTGTAATAAAGAATGATAGGCTCAAGTTCAAAACTCATGGCCAGGCAAGATTGAAACTTAAGTTCAGACCTTTCACTAGTAAAAAAGATCGCTCTGTGACTTGTATAAGTTTGAGAAACCATAAAATCTATGAAGGGGGCACAATTTACAAATACATTACAGCTTACTTCTAAGTGTCAAAAGTTAGTTACTGTGTACTAAGGGCGTGTTTGGGTGCGTGTTTTGCTAAAGTGATCATCTCATATCTAGTGTTTGGATAAGTACTTCTTCTGATTATGAAATAGTAGAGTATTATATACCTTTATTTTACACGAATTCTCCTTAATCAGTTAAAATTTGTCGCAACTCAACCATATTAAATGTTATAATTACAGTTTACAACTTCAAGCTACATGACTACATGAGCACATCCAAACACCATCTATAAAACACATAAGTAGTTGATCATCTGATATCAAAACGCAGATCCAAACATGAACCACCGCCCAATTTCTATCACCTATAATACGAAACTAGTAACTACATATTTAAAAATTCCTCATTTTGAAAATTAGTCATTTTGAAGGACGACAAATAACAAACTGCTTTATGCCATTAACACTATACGGAGGAACCGAGTACATGTTATTTATATTGTACAATTCAGTACATAAAACAGCAAAAACAACAACCAAAGTCAAGTCAAGTACCCATAGATTCAAATTTACATAAATCCATTAAAATACATAGACCAAACTCAGTCAAATAGCTTGTTTCTTTTTTCCTTCAAAATTAACAGTCTTATAAACTATTAAAATCCAGTGTCGAACATGAATTTCTAAAATGCTATGTTTGACCATCTAAAGTAAATATTTGACCCAATCAAAAAAGGAACACAAAAAATAACACAAACCCATGTACTCTATCAAATATTAGTCAGCCAAAAGCTTGAAAAACAAATAAACATATGAATGTACTAAGTACATAAGAGTAAAGATACAAACCTCATGAAGTTTATATTCAAGATTCTTGATTTGAGCCCAAGAATCAACGCAGATATTAGATCCAACAAAAGGGTATATATGATTATTTATTTAAAATGGGTCATTTTAATAAAGTGTGAAAAGAAACATTTTTCAAGAGAGAAGAGAGAGAAGTGATGGATCCTCTTTATTTTGAAGTGAAGTGATTATAGGTGTTCCTGTATTTTTGTTTTATTTACCTGAACTTAGATTATATTTCTATTTTTTTGTAACTTGATGAAAGTTGTCCATGATAGGTCCCAAAAATAATTAAGTATGGTAAATTGAATGGTAATAAAAAAAAAGTATTTTGTTATTCTTTATTTTTGTAAAAAAATTAAATTAAAACCAAACATTTTAGTAAGAGTAAATTTAAAGAAACGTCTTTATCACCTCATGTGTTATATCCAAATTGTATGGCGCAGTTAGTGTCTTTTTAAAAGTGTTTTTTATTTTTTTTAAACAATTGATGCAAATATCATTTATGCTCTAAAGTGAAATGAATAAAATCTAAAATTAATCAAATTGAAATAAAAAAGTCTCAACAAAAGGAAAAGCATTTTAGTTATTTCATTTTGGTCCATAAGTAGGGTTGCAATCGATTCAAGCCGAGCTCAAGCTCTATAAGGCTTGAGCTTGGCTTGATAGCTTGTCAGGCTTGATAGCTTCCAGGCTTGAGCTTGGCTCGAGTAGGTTTCGAGCAAAGCTTGAGTTTGGCTTGAAAAACTTGAATGTATACAAAAATATAATATTCAATAGCTAAACTCAACAATAAATATATGTATAACATGTTCATATTACTAATCAAATATACACATCAGCGGCTATATAACCTGCATTTTAATATAAGCTAAATAAAGAGCCGCCAAACACAAGCTATTTTAGCACTTTGTTACATATTACCCATTTTGCCACATATGATACATCTCATTTTGTAGCCTTAATGATCATTACTAAGTTGAGCTTAATAACCAAATTTGCTCTTATAATTAGCATAATAACCAAATTTTCTCCTAATTACTTATATGAAATTTATTTCATATATCTATATTAAAGCTTGAAAAAACTTGATACGAGCTCGAGCCGAGCTATCCAAAGCATGAGCTTGGCTTGTTAAATGTTTCGAGCTATTTTTTGGGCTTGAGTTTGATAAAAGCTTGACTCGATCGAGCCAAGCTCGAGCTCGAGCTCGAATTGCTTGATAAAAGTGTGACTTGATTACAGCCCTACCCATAAGCGATATCCGCACCAAAAAAATTTCACAAAGATGACACCAACACTTTCATATGAGTGGTCCCAAATTTTTTCTTTGAAATTTTATGAGTGGACGAGTATTTTTTTTGGGACCCAAAAGGTTTTTTTTTTTTTTTTTTAGGAGGTGTTTGAGTTGTTGATGTGTTATTGAGAGAGGATTAGATCAGGGGCGGAGTCAAAAATTTACGTTAAAGGGGGCCATAAATAATTTGTATAACAACATATAAATCATAGGTCGGTTACTCGTTCATTGGTTCATCAACAGCCTGATTGACTTTTAACACATTTAAAATTACAAACCGTTCATCAACAGCCTTAAATTGTTAATAAAATAGTAATGATCTTCTTATTACATCAACAAATTTTACATAAGCAGTTAAACTTTCTAAATTAACTAGATATCATGCTTTGGTAATTCTTTTTGCATTATGTTAAATAACAAAATAAAACAACTAGTTCAAGTATAATAAAGAATGAACTAGAAAGCAAACAATGAAAATCAAGTTTCACTTTCCCAAGCAATATGACAAAAAAACTCTGAGTACATGTACTATTATTAGAGCACTTACAACAATCACACAAGTTTAAGTTTTAACACGGTGCCACGTCAGCGCCACATCAGCTTTAACACTTTCACCTTAACTCACATAAAAACACCCACAACAATAACTTAACCTTAACTCAACAACAATTTACAAAAAACACTCCTTCATTTATGAGGGAAAGTGATTTTTTTTTTTTTTTTTTAACACAGTACACCCTTAACGCTGAGTTAAGGGGTTAACACCGGGCGTTAACGCCAGCTTAACGCAGCACCATGCAACAATAACTTATCTTTAACGTGGATTAATACCCTTTTAACGCAAGGGTAACGTTATTGATGCAACTGCTCTTACCACACAACAATAATATTTAAAACTTTTCTTCCAACCCCACCACATTTACATCTATCTTCTACCTCACATGCTCAAATACTTTTCCTTCAAACTATTCTTTCTCCAACCTTCAAATCTTTTTCTCTACCATGTTGACAATGGAACTAAGGGCACATTTGGTAGAGATAATTTTAGAGAATATAAATTCAGAGAATATAAATCAGTAGAGAATTTTGTTCAATTCTAATGTTTGGTAACAATAGAGACTTGACCAGAGAAATGAAATAATATATATATATATATATATATATATATATATATATATATATATATATATATATATATATATATATATATATATATATATATATATATATATATATATATATATATATATAGTGTTGTATTCTATGCAGTACCAATATTAGATGCAGTACTTTACAGTACCATTCTAAATAAATATAAACCGTTAGATCACTTAATAAATGGATGAGATCACTTGTGCCTTTAATGTAATTACTTGAAAGATCAAGCTATTAATTAAAATGCTAAAAAAAACTAAAAGGGCAATATAGGTATTTTGTATTAACCCTAAAAAAGGGCAGCTTCCCATAGTCCCACATCGATTCGGTTAAAAAAAACTGATCCATCGATTCGATACACACCTCTCCTCCCTCACTTAACCTAAAAACCACCAGCAGATCTCATTCACAAATCCATCGCCTTCATCCCCTCCACGCGCCGCCATCCACTTCCTCAAACACCGTCTACCATCAATAAAACCAACCCTACACCACATATGTCGATCTCTTGTATCATCATGTCGCTGGAAAAAGATGACAAAGCTGATCCATCTTGTGAGATTTTTATCCGTGAAACACAAAGTCGTAACAAAGATCATAGGTTTGATGGGTATTTCGAAACTAAGAATCTGAGTTTCAATCTCTGCTATTTCGATGGATCGGTGATAGGTATTTGTAGATCTCTTAGTATCGTAAGTCAATGATCGAAAGAATGATCAAAAGAGATGCTGGTGTAAAGGATTCAGGATCCCTAATCTCATGGTAAATGATTATTCTCTCGCATATAGTGTTTGATATATATATATATATATATATATATATATATATATATATATATATATATATATATATATAGGTGATGTATTCCATGCAGTACCATTCTTATATACAGTACTTTACAGTACCATTTTAGACCGTTAGATCACTTAATCAATGGATGAGATCACTTGTGCTTTTAATGTAATTAATTGAAAGATCAAGCCATTATTTAAAAAGCTAAAATGACTAAAAAGGGTAATCGAGGTATTTCATATTATCCCTAAAAAGATGCAGTTATCTCACTTACCATCTATAATTCTTCCACAATCAATAAACTGCTCCTAAAAAAAAGAAAAAACTACGTTTCTTTCTCTTTAGATCTATTGTTCAGCCACCTTAAAAAAAACGATCATCAATTTCTTTTTTGTGTCGAACAAGAATAAATCTGAGATATACATTCTTAGTAAGTTGTTTTAATTTTACTTTTTATTTTTATTTTTATTTTTTTTTGTAGATGAATCGATTTTGATTTTGTATTAGTTTTAATTTTACGTTTTTTTTTTCGATCTTGATTTTTTTTGTTTCTTTATTCGTTTTTATTGGATCTTGATTTTTTTTGCTTGTGTATTTGTTTTTTGTGGTTGCCGGATTTTCATATGGCAGCCGGATCTGGTTCTACCTTGGTTTTTTAGGTGTGGAGGTTGCTTACGAATTTCATCTTTTTATTGGGCCTTTCTTCATAAATTTTGGGATTCGCCTGTTAATGATGTGAGTAACCAGATTTTTGGTTTTGGTGATGTTTTTGGAGCCTGGGAGAGATCGTGGTTCCGGTTTGGTTGTGCGGCCTCTCATGGTGGACTAAACTGGGTTTTTTGGGTTGCTTGTCGAAAACAACCATACTAAAAATTGATAGGTAATTTATTTATTTTTATTTACTTTTTTATTTATTTATTTTTTTAAATTTAGTTCTGTATGTTGGTTTAGGTTTTAGATGTAAAGGAAGAGTTATAAAAATGTTGAAATTGGGTGTATTGTAGTCTTAGGGAATATGAGTGTATTATAATTGTGATAGTACGACTATTTTCAAAGAGTTTTTTACTTTGTTTATTAGAAGGATGAACCAAATGCTTGTTGAGCTTTCATGATTGCAAGATTAAACATACGTGTTCAAAAGTCAAAACATATATGTTTTACTTAGTAAACATATATGTTTTATGTTCAAAACACTTATGTATTTTGGTCAAAATAGGCGTGTATTTTTGTTTTATGTAACTTTGATTAAGTTTTATAGTTCGGTACATATATGTTTCTTATTAAGTTTTATTTTATCAACTAGTTTTACAATTAATTTAACATGCCATAATTTGATATAACTAGTTTTGGTTGTTGTTATATATTTTTTCAGTGGGGAAGGCTCAATCAAAGGAAAGACGGTCTGAGTGAAAATGATCAATGAATGCAATTGTGTTTTTAGAAGGCATGCACATATGTTCTCGAAAGACGTGCATTTTTTTTAGAAGGCGAACATATATGTTTCTAATAAATTTGATGAGAAATCCCCTTTGCACCTATGTTCTTGAAAGGCGTGCAGATATGTTCAATAAATTTGATGAGAAAGTGAAGAGTTCACAAATGTTTTTAAGTGGCATGAACATTTATATTTAACAAGATACGTGTACTTGAATTGTATTTTATTTGATATCGAATTTTGTGTATAATATTTATGTTTTTGGTTAGCTATTAATTTTATGCTTTTGCTTTTTGTCATGAATTTCAAAGATTAAAGAATGTACACTGAAACATATGTGTAACTACCATTTTAAGCAAAATAAGTTTGACAAAACATATGTGCACTTTCAAAAAACATGTCCGTTGAAAAAAAATAAAAAGTTGATTTTTTTAATTCCGAAAATTAAGGGCAGCTAAAAACGTTTTTTTAATTAAAAAATACAAAAAGAAAGTAAAAATGTGTTTTACTATTTTACCCTTTTGAATTAATTAAAAAGATTTAATTGTACTCAATTCTTATTGGTCCAAATGGTACTGTAAAGTACTGTATCTAATATTGGTACTGCATATAACGCACCCCTATATATATATATATATATATATATATATATATTGATCTTTCTGTCTTTATTATGGGGGGAAAAAGGCGTAGAGAGATGTTTAAGGGGTCAATGAACTTGCTTTGACCAAACTTAAGATTTATCAAAATAGAGTTACTATGAAAGGGATGATTGGCCATGTGCAGACACATATCGTTTGCTCCCCATTTTTGTTAGATTACTTCATTTATTTTTTTTTTGATGACTTTTAGCTTATAAACAATAAGATTACTGTATTTTCTTTATAAGATGACACATGTTTTTCAATACTGATGACCATTCGTTAATGCATTTGTTGGTGACCATTCGTTAAAAAAGTTTTCGCTTAAACAATAAAGAATATTCAAGAAAATAATTAAAAAAGTTTTCTATTGTTTTATGAATATATATATGTTCGGAAATTATTGTTTATCGGATTAAAAATATTGATAAGAACAAGTTTTGTAAGTAGGTGCATATGTGTTTTAAAATTGACTTAAAATCATTGAAATGGTGCATATGTGTTTTTTCTCCTCGTACAAAATCAATAAAAGTGATGTGCATATGTGTTTTAAGGTTAATATAAAATCAAGAATAAATGAACACATATATTTTAAATTGTGCATATGTGTTATGTTAGTTGTTATGATTAAAAAGTTCGTTTTCTATTTGTTTGAAGTTTAATTGTTTTTGGGTATGTTTATACCAGATTAATGAAGATGATGATAGCAATGAAGATCTAGAAGTGGACGTACACATAGATACATGATGATAATATGCGGTGTTTGAAGAAATACGATTATTGAAGGCGTGCATATATGTACGACTTCTAAAAATGTTGATAACAATGAGTGTGCACATATGTTCGTTTGCGTTAAATATTATTAGCGCACACATGTATAGATCGATTAGATTTATGTATTTCGGCGTTTTAGAAATATGTATTTTACTTGTATTTCATTCGATATCGAATTTTGTGTTTAACATTTGTGTTCTTGGTTTGTTATAAATTTAAATTATATAAAAAAAAAACCACGTATGCACCTTACTATCTAAAAAACATGAATGTTGTAAAAATTATTGCAAACACTAAAATTAATTCATAAAAACACATATGCACTAAATCATTTTTAAAAAGGGCACGCTGGAAAAAAAATCTAGAAATTAAGAAACTAAAAATGTGTTTGACTATTATGCCCTTTTCAATTAAATAAAAATACTTATTAATACTAAATTCTTATTGGTCTAAATGGTACTGTAAAGTACTGTATCTAAGAATGATACTACATATAACGCGCCCCTATATATATATATATATATATATATATATATATATATATATATATATATATATATATATATATATATATATATATATATATATATATATATATATATATATTTGTTGATTCTAAAAACAATATATTTTTTCTAAATAAAAATTCTAAAAAAATATTTTACTTGTTTTATAACTGTTTTGGGGGAGAATACATGCTCGTTTTTAACTACACTCGATGCTTGTTTATTTGGAAACGTGAATTGTTTATGCAAATTTTGCTGTTTGGCTGAAATACTTGATTTGATTACTCGAATGCATTATGTGTTTACACGCTATATACTTGATTATTTCCTCATGGACACAAGTACTTCAAATATTTATGCCTGCATAACCGAATGAACTGGCTCAACTGTTATGTACATACATGACCAAATGAACTGGTCACATAACCAAATGAACTGGTAACATGACCGAATGAACTGGTCACATGACCGAGTGAACTGGTCACATAACTGAATGAACCGGTTAAACAAACTTTAACTCTTGTGTTACACATTGCAAACTTTGCTTAACAGTAAACATTTATTTTTATGACATTGTGAGCAAGACAATGGCCACAAAACATTTATCGAACTCACATTTTTCTTTACACTGAATTGCTATTTATACAAATCTATGAACTCACCAACCTCGTGTTGACACTTTTAGCATGTATTTTCAGGTTAAGGCGATATCCTAGTTGTGGAGGCTTTTGGCATGAAATGGTATGGTCATAGATGACTTTGATGTATTTGGGACTGCTTTATTTCTTTTATGGTCCTATATTTTCCGCACTATTTTTGGAATGTTGTAAACATAATGCTTTTCTTTTTTATGAAACTTCTTTTAAATGGTTAAGGTAAAACCGTTCTTTGTACTTTGTGTTATGATACCAATTTAGCAGCACCCAAACATGTATGCTTCCGCTACACCAGATTTTGGGGGTGTTACAAATGTGGGGTAACTCAGTTTTTATGTCACGATTGGATATGGGTAGGGTTTTTTTAGGGAAAATTTCTAAAATATCCGGTCGCAAATCAATGACATCAAAAAATTCCCCATCCAACATTTTTACTCTTTAATGCCCTAAGCAACTTGGCAACCGGTCACCGCAACTTTTTTTTTTACGAAAATACCCTGTATTTTAATTTTTTTTTGCATACGCCTGTACATTTTTTTTCCAAAAATAGCCCGTATTTCAGAATTTTTTTCCCAAAATACCCGTATCCTAATCATTTTTGGATATGTGTCACACAAATGTTTCGTTACCCATTTTGATAGTCGCCCAAGAGCTATTATGGAGTATTTTTAAAAATTAGGGCAATTTTTTATGTCATGGGGATGCCTGCGGGGCAAATTTGAAATTTTCCCTTTTTTTTAATCTAACTTGAAGAAAATTAAAGTTTGATAGTTAAAGATTATTTTAGTGACAAACATGCACATGAAGGATGTAAAACTATTTTATATGAGTGTATTGTCACCCTTTCATTTTTTCCTTAGGCCACTAGGTACAGCTCGTTTGAGGACCTCGCCACTGCACACCCACCCTTCATCTTTTCTCGCCACTTTGAAGCCCATCGTATGCACGACGAGGCAAATTTCCTGACAATGTCAGTTTTTTTTTTTCTATTTTCTTTTTCCCCCCTTTTTTTTAAATATGTAAGTGCTTATATTTATGGTTTGTAAATATAATATTTTGTAAACTTGTAAAGTTTTTTTATAAGACTTGTAATATTTTATAAAACTTGCAATGTTTTTTAAAGTATGAAATGAAAATACATTAAACATCTAAATGAAAATACATTAAACAATAAATTGAAATTACATTAAACAATGTACGGTAACTAAAACATTAAACTACGATACGGTAATTAAAATAAACTACGAATTAATAAAATAAATCATCCAAGACCCAGCCCTCCTCCTCACTCGAAGTCTCTGATTGCTGAGGGCCAAGCCCCATTTCCCAGCGGTATTCTACTTCTATTCTTTCACGCTCCTACGAGCAGCTTCCTCACGTGCTTCGTCTTGTTCAAACTCTATTCATACTTCCATCTTGCTCCAGTTGTCGGAGATATTCCACTGAAAAGTTAAACGGATTGTTTTGGAGGTCCACCGGTGGAGTGTTTGCAGTTGGAGTGTTTGCTAGTAGAGTGTTTGCTGGTGGAAAGAGAACTTTCGGTGGAGTGTTTTGTAATTGATTCTCATTTGGGAATACAGGAAATAGATTTGCAGGTGGAGTGTTTTGTGGTTCATTTTCATTTGGGAATATCGGAAAGAGATATTCCGGTGGGGTGTGATAAACAGATTCATTATCCGATGGACTCGAGAATTATTGAGAGAAATCATTGTGTGACATTTTTGTTGGTATGAGTTGTGTGTGATTATGTATGAGTTGTGTGTGAGAGTCTGTGAATGGGTATTTATAGGAGCGTGAAAGAAAAGAAACAGATTCACGTGCGTATATTGTTGTAGAACAGGATTATTCTTTATCAAGTTTTAAATTTATAATTTAGCCGACTTTTCCTATAACACACACTAACGAGCAGTGTACCCGATCAATCTAGCGTAGTTGGTAAGTAGAGTGTCGATCACTAAGAGTGGAACGTTAACACCTAGAATGTCTATCAATATTTTAATTCCTAAGTTAGTTTTACAATCTAATCTAACGCGAAGGGTTTTCAGTCTGAGAGACTAGCACGATTTTAGTTGATTAGTAAAATAATAAAACTATTGAGATAGGCACTTCTTCCTCCGGCCCTCTATTAACATAGCGAAGAAAGGCAAAGGCTCTTGCTCAAATGCGTGACTTATGTCTCTTTAATGCAACGAATAGCGAACACGTACACAGATAGATAACAGATACAGATAAGAGGTCTGACTAATGATTAAGTAGCTTATCACTTGTTTTATTGCTAGTTTTATATGATGAGTGTCGTAATATATTCTCTTTCGTTGGTATCTTGACTATAGGCGAGTAAACTTTTAATGATTACTTATGTCTATTATATTTAACCTTTTTTTTAAAAAAATCTTACACTAACTTATAATGCTATTGAAGAAGACGTGGGAGGGGTATGGGAGCCCAAGCAAGCCACAACTAGACACATAGGTTATCAAAGCACATATAACAAGAAACAAATAAACATCAAATAAACTTTAATCGATGGGAAAACAATTTTAAGGGGAGCAATATGGCGGTCACAAGCCCATCAATCCTGATGGATTAAAGTGTACTATAACAATAATACAAAACTACTTAATAGAATTAAAACACAAGCATGACCTTCTTACTGCTCTTGAAATCTTCAATTGAGTGTGTCTTGTGTTGCCTTTTCGTTGCTATTCTTCTCCTTAAGGTTTCTGTAACTCTTGTATCTTTTTGGCACACGAAATTCGGCTGTATCTTAAGGTATTTATAGTTTCTGTCAGAGGGTGCGATGCAGTGCATCGACTAAGTAGATGTAGCGCATTTACATAACTTCGTGTGGGCCGGGTCCAAGATTATTATATTCTGAAATATTGGTACACCGTCTTTAGATGCGGCGTAACTTGGATTTCAATGCAGCGCATGTCGTTCAGTATCTTGGATCATCTTTGGTGAAGTCTTGAGAGTGATGCGCCGAATGTATGAAATGTAATGTGGCGTATGTGGAGTAGAACAAGTTGGTTCTTCTTTGTTGATCAAAGTTTCATATGCGGCGCATGGAATAATTAGATGCGGCACATTCTTCAAAGTCAGGCAATGGTCTTCGAAATCATCTAAGTATAGTCATACGGGGTATCTGTCTAGAATGATATGGCGTATCTCCTTAAGTTCAGTAGACTTTTTCCATCTTGATCATTTATTTCCATATTTCTTTCAAAATCATTAACTTTCACCAAATGCTTGTTTTTATCTGAGAATTACTAAAGTAAACGATTAAGTATCAATTCTCATAGATAATAATATAAAACAAGTAAAATATATAGGACAAATGTTGACAATAATATGTACTTATTGGATGTCATCACTCTTTTTGGAACCAGGTTGTAGAATGGTTAAACAATCAATCTGATGGTGACCATCGTAACAAAAATATGGTCATAGATAAATGGGCAAGACTTAGTAGTGAATATCAAAAATTTAATGATATTTACTGTAACAACCGTGGTTTTGGCAGATCAGTTTGACTGATACTCTTGACTCGGCTGACTTTTTTTGGTGTGTATTAGGTGTTTGAAGTGATATATGAGTGATATAGGTGAGTTTTAGCATTAAATCCCTTTGCGTAAATGGTTTTATTGTGATTTGGAAAGTTTGGAATTTGGGAAAGTTCATTTTGATCACCTTTGTGGTGTAGAAATAACTTGTGTAGTTTTGGTGTTTTTGTTTTTTTGCGTAATGAGGCTTCGTTCAAGTAATTGAGCGTTAGTAAGTTATGTGGGATTTGTTTTTATGAGTTATATTTCAAAAAGAGTGTGAAATTCTATTTTTGAAAACTTTGTTTTGAAAATGATATTTTTCCGGTTTATCGTAAAATTAAGGTTTATCGCGTAAGACGTTAGGTTTTGTTTTGGGAGTTTATAAAATATGAAAAAGTATGAGGTTTTGAGTGTAATAAATAAATTTAATAAAAAAAATAAAAAAATATATTTTATATATGTAAAATTCGGATTTAAGGGATAAGGGGGAAAAAGGAAACCCAATTTGAGTCCAAATATGACTCTTAGGCCCAAGGATTATCCATAATTAATATATATACCAAACCAAACACCCCTAAAACATTTTTCCTGCAATTTTAGTCGATCCAAGGAGCAAGAGAAGGGAGAAAAAAATTAGGGTTTATAATTGTGAAGCAATAATCAAGAATCAAGATAAAATTCTTAAAATACATGTTCAATTGTTTGATTAATTAATATAATTCATGTAATAATTATATGATGGATTAGGGTTTGGGTTGACTTCTGTAAATTAATGTTATTAAACATGTTGGGATCAATTAATGATAATAGTATGATGATTGGTTAAGAGAATTAAGCGTAAAACATGTTGGTTATTGAGTTAGGGTTTGGAGAGATTTGTAAGGCTGTAAAGATGTGAGTGTACATAACAGATGGTGATGAGTTAGATCACGAATTTTAGGTCTAAATTGTAGTATAATGAAAGAGCTTTCCAAAAAGTCCAGCCACGATCAATTTTGAGGTCGGGAAGTCGGTCTTTTGATTTTTCTTTGTTAAGGTGTCAAAGCTGTCAAACCGGGACAGATTTTGGGTAAAAGTTTGAGTGTGGCATGTGGTTGTAAAAGTGGTATTTTGACTTGGTCTTCTGGAATAGTTAAGTTTTAGGTTATATTAGACTACCACGAAGAGGATTCACGATAAAAACTTGTGGAAGTAATTATTAAAAATCAAAACTTTTTGGTGTGCGTTCAGATCCGAATTTGAGTAGTTATCAAGTTTGAATTTTCTATGAGTACTTGTGTGTGTTATTGGTCCATGGTCTTCTGGGATTAGCTTCTATGCTTATGAGAGACCATGGTAAATTTTTGGTGTCAGTTTTTGAGCTTTATTTGTCGTGATTTCGTGTGAGTGAATGTACTCAAAAATTCTGCATTTTCTGAGTTTTAGAGTGGTTAGTGTGGTGTCTAGGAGATCCATGGTGGGTCATATGAGTCTTAGACATCCATCATATGAGTATTACATGGGTTGTAGCTTTTATCTTGGCCTTGTGTAATGTGGATTATTTTTGTGTGCTATAGATTGTGAGTTGTTTTGTGGAAGCTGCGGAGTTTAAGGTGAGTTCATAGTCCCATATTTTTACTTTGTTTTAAACTTGGGATGGGAATGATGCTTGTCTTAAATGATTTGATTTACTGTGATTATGTGTGTGGTATTAAAGAGCTTGGACTAATAATGTTATTATATGTATGCTATATGTGATTATTTGCTTGCGTGGATGTTTTGGGATTCAATTAGGATAGCGACCTAATTGATGATATATTTTGGGATTCAATTGGGAGGGTGCTTACCCTGTTGCTCGCGCATGCGACCTAATTGATGATTATGGGATCGGGGGACACGAGTCGTCCTGATATGGTAATGATTATGGGATCGGAGGACACGAGCCGTCCTAATGGTTGCCTTATGAGTGTTGTTGCCTTTGCGTGTGGAAATTGACTTGCAAATGCACGTAGCTATATGATAACTATAATTTATTTGTCCAGCTATATTTTGTAATCACAGTGAATTCGGTTGCCTAGTGTGTTTGAGTCTTAAACCTATGAATCTCACCAACATTATGTTGACGTTTTAAGCATCATTTTCAGGTGAGCTTTCTAAGGATAAGATAGGAGGATGTGGATAGACGAGACCTTAGTTGCATTGGAAGTGGTTTATCATCTATGATTGGATTTATGTTTTGGATTTTATTATGTTTATCTTTGGGTATTGTTACAACACTGTGTGTTGGTACATTGCTCTATTTATGTGCATGTAGTTGTTCTCTATGTTGACACCAGGTGTTGTGATGATATCCATGAAGTTACACCCGCGCGTTTCCGCCGTGGCGGGGTGTGACAGATTGGTATCAGAGCCTTGGTTATAGAGAATTAGGCAGTTGAACCTAGACTATAACTTAGGAGTCCCTCATATAGTTGCATTTAGGACCTATGTGTAAGTATAGTATTCTATATGTCTATTTTCCTATATTTATGTGATATTTTATTGAGTTCGGACGTCTATTCTATCCCCTATACGTAGTATTATATATATCGACTTTATTATATCGTCTTTCGCTCGTAAGATGCTTCGTTGGATAACCGTTGTCGCTATCGGATGCGAGAGAAGTGATCGGATGAAACGGACTAACCGCAGAATCCGAGTTCCCGATAGCATGTATCTATGTTCGGATAAGGAGAGGACGTTTATGGGAAACGATGGTGGAGAAGAAGTGGAGAGGTTTGGAACCACGACGACTTCTGGAGATGGAGCTTTTGGTAGTGTCCTCACTTCACCTAGGAAGGAGATGTGGTTTAGTCTAAACCTCGTGATTTGTATGCGCTTGTGAATTATGTCGAATTGGAAGAAAAGAATGGAAATGGTTTTGCATGTTGTCGACTACCTCAACGTATAGGAAACATGAATGGTTGGTTGAGTAAAGATGAAAGGGAGTTAGGATGGGATGGTGTGGATTCGGATCTAGAGTCCACAGCGAGTAGTAAGTTGAATTGATCTGAGTGGGAAGTAAGTGCGAGAGTAGAGTTTGAGCCATTGTGCAACGCCTTTTCTTTTGTGTTATGTTTTTGAATTCGTATATTATCTTTTGCCGTCTGGAGCCATGTTGGAGCATGATTACTCTTGGATATTGGATCGACCTTATCCAAGTGATTTTGATTATAGAGTTTACGTAATCGATGGAATTGTTCCATGCGAGAGGATTGTTTGCGACGTCTTTTGTTTTTGTATGCGTGATTGTTGCATGATGTGTTGTCAGAGGAGGGAGTACACTTGTGAAAGGGGGCATAGATAATTATGGTGGCCAACATAATTATACATGCGTCACAACACAAGTGGACTTGCAAGTATGATAGCATGGATTGCATGGTGTATTAGGTGCTATGTGGTATATGTGCGTTATCATTGAGATGTGTGGTTTTGGAAGTAAGTATGCGTGTGGAATAGGCTTATAACTATGGTCGCGAACATAATTATAAGGGTATCACACATGTGGACTTGTGACCATTATCGCATTGATTGATGTTTGTTGTTATATGTTGTGGTAGATGGTATGTGATATCATGTTGGTGATGGCTGTATGGTTAGAGAAGTATTCTCTTAACCGTTTGGGCAGTCGTTATATGTTGGGGTGTGTAGGTGGTAAGATTCCATCCTACCTATCATATGATGATACCTCAATTATCGGTGGGTACTTATGTTGTGGTATTTAAGTTGATTCGTTTGCTAGACGCTCCGTTTGTATACCTAATTTTTTTTATTGGCATTCCTATTCGTACCATGATGGTACGTATGCCATATTCTTTCTATTCGACGTCGTGATAGGTGTTGGGAAATCGAATTCGTTTTTGTTGGATTCTGTTTCGTTTCTTTGGTTATTCCATACATTCATTCTTCGGATGAATGTTATGCTATTCTTCAAGTATTGTTGGTTCATGACGAGTTGGTGTGGATATTTGAATCCCTCATTTACACACACCAATTGAATTTCGTGACATGTTTTGTGACCCGTTAGTATCGGTGTTTTCTATGATTTTGGTTTGATCGGTGTACGAATGAGTCTTTGCGTTCTTCGCTTGGTTTGCAATGTATTTGCGTGAGTGTTCACTGGTATGAGTTCGTTTGAGGATTATTTTGATTTCGGAATTCTTCAATGTCTTTTGCGTTTGATTAAGAGGTTGTAATAGAGTCTTTATGGCATTTTACAAATTTGTTTTGGGTATTTCAAGATCGTTTGGTGGAAACTAATATTTTTTTGTGGTGAAAATGAAGTGTGGAAAAAAAAAGTTATGTTGATGTCTTAAATAAAATGGCTTATATATATTTTATAAAAAAAAAGTATAAGTTTAAGATATGTCTTGTAAAAAATAAATAAATAAATAAATAAACGGTATTCATTTGTTTTTGGGAAGGTCGAGTACGGGAATAAGAACTGTCTATGGTTCTCATTTACCAAACTTGTTATGTATTTGGTTCATTGAGTGTTTCTTTCGTTGAAGTACGCTTGTGGACGTTTTAGGGTGCGTGTATCTTATATTTTCTTTGTATGGGTTTTCATGAACATTTTATCTGTGTCTATTTTTATTGGGGGAAAATTTCTCATTGTGTTTTTCTAGCTTTGATTTTGATGTTCGTTACTTCGCTAGTCGATAATTCGTACCCCTTTTGAGTTCGTTGATATACGTTTTAGTTCGACCGGTTTCATGGTTCGCGTCGTTTACTTAGGATAGATTGTCGTGTTGATTATCAATTTGTTCGTTGAAGAAGAAGAGGGTGTTTTCCAAGTTGTTCAAGTGAGAGGTGTAGCTTTAAGATGTACGTTCTTCAGGAGGGTGGTTAATGATAGCGAGTGTTCATGGACACTAGTAAGATAAAAGTGGTGAAGAGTGGAAAGTACCTGAGACACCATCTGAGAGACGATTGTCCTTAGGGGTGGCAGGTACTATTGACGATTCATTTCTATCTTTCTATAGATTGTGTAGGCATCGCGAAGGTGGAAGATCCATAAGAGGAACTGTGTGATACGTGATTTAAAGTTGGGGAGTAGAACTTGGAGATGATATTTGTATGGAGCAGAAAGTGTGGTCTACCCAGATCATGAGAATCTTTAGCATATATTTGACAAGAGGTTAATATATGTTGAAGAGAAGTTGGGTGGAGTTTCTCAATGACTACGATTATCTGATTCGCTATCGTCAAGGAAGGGAGGACATCGTGGTAAGAGCGCTGAGTGGGAATGAACGAGTGAAACTTTGATGTTTGTGAGCAATGATTATGATAATACAGTTCAGAGTTAAGAGGATGGTGTTGACAGCCTAGAGAGAGAGGTTCAAGGATGAGAACATGTAAGAAGAATAATTACTTGGTTTAGACCAGTAAATGGAAAGGAACGAAGATGGAGGAATGTACTTTGCGGACCAGCTATTGGTTCCATTGAGAGGAAGCGTAAGGACATCAATCATGCAAGGTATTGGATATATCCGAGAATGGATAAGACGTATTACTACCTTAGCAAGAGATGTATGGAGGAGTTGGTGAGACTTTTTGCTCGGTGAGTTGGTAAAGAACCTTGGGCTGTCGCGTTGATCATCAAGAAACATGATGAAATACTTACTTCGCGATTGTGGTAAATGTGTTTTAGAGTCTTGAGAACGCGTATGTAGATGAGTACGACTTATCATTCTCTAGTGAATGAACTAAGTGAGCATACAAATCAGGCATTGGGTGGTGAGCTGGGAGCATGGGTGTGTTTGATGTTGGAGGAAGCCGGGGTATACATTTACCCTTAGCTGAGTTCTCGTATATCAACAATTATCATTCTAGTATGGAATATGTGTCATGTGAAAAGTTGTATGGAATGTTCTGTGGGCAAAGGTTGGAACAAGCCAACTAATTGGTCCTGAACTAGAACGAGAGGGTACGAATAAGGTTTTCTGGCTAAGGAAAGACTTAAGGCAGCAAGAGATCGCCAAAAGAGTTATGCGGGTTATTGCCGTAAGCCCTTAGAGCTTGGTGTTGGTTATATTGTGAGGTTAAAAGTATCTCTTTGGAAGGGTGTTGTGCGTTTCGGCAAGAAAGGCAAGCTAGCACCGAGATACGTAGGACCATTTGAGATTTACGTAAAGAATTGGATTTGTGGCATACCAGTTGAAGTTAGCTGAGGAATTGAGTAGAGCATGATACGTTTCACGTATCTAATTGAAAGAAGTGGTTGGTGGATGCTAGTCTGCATGTGCCAATAGATGAAAGTAAGGTTGACAAGACCCTCCGTTTTGTCGAGAAACCTATTGAGATTATGGATCGAGATGTTAAGGGTTTGAAATTTGGCGAGATATCGTTGGTAAAGGTATGGTGGGATTCTAAGCGTGGTCCTGAGTTTACTTGGGAACGTGAGGATCAGATGAAATTTAAGTACCCAAATTTGTTTGCTGATGTGGTTGGTGAAGTAGATCGTTTGTAGTTGGATTTTAGATCGTGGAAGTTAGATGCGGGGTATTCATAAATGTTTGTTTTATGGATATCTGTCATTTGTGAGTGCGTCTTGCGGTTACCATTTGGCTTTTCATTTGGTTCGAGGGTATTGTACCTACCTGTGAGAAGTCGTTTGGATCATTGGTGTTATTGATCGGTGTAGTGTATCTATTTTCGTGTATCGTTGGAGTGACGGGATGTTTTCTATCGTGTGAATTCGAGTATTTAGTCGGTTCACATTTTTGCGATTCTTTCTCTGTGATTTTATGGTGTGGTATTTATCCACTTAAAAATCCATAGATTTCCTTTTGCTGTTGTGAGTGGTGACTATAGTAGTTGAAATCTCGGGACGCGATTTCCCTAAGTGGGGGATGATGTAACAACCGTGGTTTTGGCAGGTCAGTTTGACTGATAGTCTTGACTCGGTTGACGTTTGTTTGGTGTGTATTAGGTGTTTGAAGTGATATATGAGTGATATAGGTGAGTTTTAGCATTAAATCTCTTTGCGTAAATGGTTTTATTGTGATTTGGAAAGTTTGGAATTTGGGAAAGTTCATTTTGATCACCTTTGTGGTGTAGAAATAACTTGTGTAGTTTTGGTGTTTTTGTTTTTTTGCATAACGAGGCTTCGTTCAAGTAATTGAGCGTTAGTAAGTTATGTGGGATTTGTTTTTATGAGTTATATTTCAAAAAGAGTGTAAAATTCTATTTTTGGAAACTTTGTTTTGAAAATGATATTTTTCCGGTTTATCGTAAAATTAAGGTTTATCGCGTAAGACGTTAGGTTTTGTTTTGGGAGTTTATAAAATATGAAAAAGTATGAGGTTTTGAGTGTAATAAATAAATTTAATAAAATACATATATATATATATATATATATATATATATATATATATATATATATATATATATATATATATATATATATATATATATATATATATATATATATATTTTATATATGTAAAATTCGGATTTAAGGGATAAGGGGGAAAAGGAAACCCAATTTGAGTCCAAATATGACTCTTAGGCCCAAGGATTATCCATAATTAATACATATATACCAAACCAAACACCCCTAAAACGTTTTTCCTGCAATTTTAGTCGATCTAAGGAGCAAGAGAAGGGAGAAAAAAATTAGGGTTTATAATTGTGAAGCAATAATTAAGAATCAAGGTAAAATTCTTAAAATACATCTTCAATTGTTTGATTAATTAATATAATTCATGTAATAATTATATGATGGATTAGGGTTTGGGTTGACTTCTGTAAATTAATGTTATTAAACATGTTGGGATCAATTAATGATAATAGTATGATGATTGGTTAAGAGAATTGAGCGTAAAACATGTTAGTTATTGAGTTAGGGTTTGGACAGATTTGTAAGGCTATAAAGATGTGAGTGTACATAACAGATGGTGATGAGTTAGATCACGAATTTTAGGTCTAAATTGTAGTATAATGAAAGAGCTTTCCAAAAAGTCCAGCCACGATCAATTTTGAGGTAGGGAAGTCGGTCTTTTGATTTTTCTTTGTTAAGGTGTCAAAGCTGTCAAACCGGGACAGATTTTGAGTAAAAGTTTGAGTGTGGCATGTGGTTGTAAAAGTGCTATTTTGACTTGGTCTTCTGGAATAGTTAAGTTTTAGGTTATATTAGACTACCACGAAGAGGATTCGCGATAAAAACTTGTGGAAGTAATTATTAAAAATCAAAACTTTTTGGTGTGCGTTCAGATCCGAATTTGAGTAGTTGTCAAGTTTGAATTTTCTATGAGTACTTGTGTGTGTTATTGGTCCATGGTCTTCTGGGATTAGCTTCTATGCTTATGAGAGACCATGGTAAATTTTTGGTGTGAGTTTTTGAGCTTTATTTGTCGTGATTTCGTGTGAGTGAATGTACTCAAAAATTCTGCGTTTTCTGAGTTTTAGAGTGCAAGGGATTTAGTGAGTATTAAGTTATGGTAGTGGTTAGTGTGGTGTCTAGGAGATCCATGGTGGGTCATATGAGTCTTAGACATCCATCATATGAGTATTACATGGGTTGTAGCTTTTAGCTTGGCCTTGTGTAATGTGGATTATTTTTGTGTGCTATAGATTGTGAGTTGTTTTGTGGAAGCTGCGGAGTTTAAGGTGAATTCATAGTCCCATATTTTTACTTTGTTTTAAACTTGGGATGAGAATGATGCTTGTCTTAAATGATTTGATTTACTATGATTATGTGTGTGGTATTAAAGAGCTTGGACTTATAATGTTATTGTATGTATGCTATATGTGATTATTTGCTTGCGTGGATGTTTTGGGATTCAATTAGGATAGCGACCTAATTGATGATATATTTTGGGATTCAATTGGGAGGGTGCTTACCCTGTTGCTCGCGCATGCGACCTAATTGATGATTATGGGATCGGGGGACACGAGCCGTCCTGATATGGTAATGATTATGGGATTTGAGGACACGAGCCGTCCTAATGGTTGCCTTATGAGTGTTGTTGCCTTTGCGTGTGGAAATTGACTTGCAAATGCACGTAGCTATATGATAACTATAATTTATTTGTCCAGCTATATTTTGTAATCACAGTGAATTCGGTTGCCTAGTGTGTTTGAGTCTTAAACCTATGAATCTCACCAACATTATGTTGACGTTTTAAGCATCATTTTCAGGTGAGCTTTCTAAGGATAAGATAGGAGGATGTGGATAGACGAGACCTTAGTTGCATTGGAAGTGGTTTATCATCTATGATTGGATTTATGTTTTGGATTTTATTATGTTTATCTTTGGGTATTGTTACAACACTGTGTGTTGGTACATTGCTCTATTTATGTGCATGTAGTTGTTCTCTATGTTGACACCAGGTGTTGTGATGATATCCATGAAGTTACACCCGCGCGTTTCTGCCGTGGCGGGGTGTGACATTTACAAGCATTTGCAGCGTACAAGTCAGGAAAATGACAATGATCGTCTCCAGAATGCAAAGAACATTTTTGAAGAACGCTTTGGTGAGAGAAGGTTCCAATATGTTCACGTGTGGTTCATTTTGAGAAACCACCCCAAATAGGACGAATGAAATGTTTTGTTTTCCGTATCGTGTTAATTTGTTTTTCCGTGTCGTTTTTAATATGTTGTACTGTTGCTTTAAGTTTGAATTCGAATAAAATCCTTAGCGAATGTGTTTGTGTGTGAGAAGTGAATTTGAATAAGTCAAGACCGTTTAAATTTGAGTTTCAAATTTGAAATCCCGCCCGTCTTTTGAATTTGAATTGTAAATATATCCCTCTCGTTTTTGAATTTGAAATTTAAATATATCCCACTCGTTTTTTAATTTAAACGAATATAAATAACATCCCATAACACAATATTTTTCACACACTTCAAACATTTACAATGAATACTCGTTGGTCAAAAGTAGAAGAAATCTTGCTGGCTGAAGTTTTGGCTGAAGTGAACCAACACACACGCCTACAATGATCACTTATTTTGGAATAAGGTTGTATACATGTTCAACGATCAAACCGCCAGTGATAATTGTAACATAAATATGGTCAGGGCAAAATGGACAAGAATTAACTTGGATTGTATACAATTCAACGCTATTTTTAATTACTTGCAGCGTACAAGCGAGGAAAATTACAGTGATCGTCTAAATAATGCAAAGACCATTTTTGAACAATGCTCTATTGGTCGAAGAAGCTTCCAATATGTTCACGTGTGGGAGGTTTTGAGAAACCACCCCATATGGCTAATTTATGGTTAACGGTGTTGTATAATTTGTTTTTCGTATCGTGTTTTGTTCGTATTGTTTTTTTTTAACTTTATCGTTATTTTACGTTTCGTATGTTTTTATTGTGTTGTATTGTATTCTTATATTTAATGAAATGAATTTAGTTTATTTAATGAAATGAATAAAACATAAAGTTTTAAGTGGTGGACCCCAAATTAGTAAGTTGAAGTTAGTTGTTAGAGGGGAATGTGTGGCTTCGTTGTATCTCGCCACCGCCACGCTGACATCTCTTCGTAGCTCGCCACCACACCCCCTACCCCTACTCGTTGCTCGCCATTGGGGGGTTCCTCACCTTCACGGCGAGCTAATATTCTGACATGAGTGGGACCATGTAAAGGGATAAATGGTTTATTTTTCTCTTCTTTTTTGATTGTTCAAGTGTGTGTGGTGTGTATACATGCAAGATGAAGAAGACGATCGTTTTTTTTTTTTTTTTTTTTTTTTAATGGAATGGAAGTGGGCTCAAGTAAAAAATTGCAATATAAATCACGTGAATTATATAAACCGTCAAATTATAGAGATAAATGGTCATTAATTAATTTTGATGGCTTAGTAAGTTGAAAAGGTTTGTGACCATAGAAAATTGGTCATTAGATTGGATGTTTAAAGACCAAAATATAGTGGTCATTGAGCGGTAACGTGAGAAAAAAAAATTCGAATTGTTTTTTTTGTTTTTTCGTATCGTTATTTTATGTTTCGTAAGATTTTTTAATATGTTGTAAAGTAATTTTATTTTTAATAAAATGAATTTAGTTTATTTGATAATTTGAATAAAAAAATAAAGTTGTAAGTGGTGGAACCCAAATAAGTAAGTTGTAGTTAGTTGTGAGTGAAGGGTGGTTGTAAAGGGAGGTTTGTTAAGATAATGTGCCACTCCATGAGGCCCAAATGAGGAGGTTGAGCTCATCACCATAGCTTCCGCTCTTAGTGAGGGGAGGTTTAGTTGTGGAGGTTTGTTAAAGTGATGTGGCACACCATGAGCCCCAAATGACGAAGTGAAGGTGCTCACCGCACCAAGTGCTCTTAATAGGTTATGAAGATGAAAGTTCTTTTGAATCTTTACCAAAATATACAGTACGTAGTGATAGCGCGAAATCGATATGGATGTATGTCCATATCCTTTCACAGTAACAATGAACTGTAGATGCATGTCATAAAATAGTAGAGATGATGGTGTTTGGTAGTACTACCCTATTGTTAAATTGGGGTGTATGCAATGCTTTGAAAACCGGGTTTGAAATCGACCCGGTCGAGTCACCGGGCACCGGGTCAACCGGTTTGACCGATTCGACCGCCGGATCAACCCGGTTTTCAATTTATTATTTTTTATTTTTTTGACCAGGTCAACCGGGTCAACCGGTTCGACCATCGGGTCAATCCGGGTTTTCATTAAAAAATTTTGAAAAAATAAAACCCGGCCGGGTTTTGAGAACCGGGTTGACCCGGGTCACTCAAAATCCGGCGGGTCTAACCGCTTAACCCGGGTTTTTTTACCCGTTTTTTTGCAGGAACCAGTCGAACCGGTTAACCCGGCCGGGTCGACCCGGGTATCAAAACACTGGTCTGGGTGTATGAGTTGCTTTCTTGATAAAATTTGACTATTTTGCAAGGATGTTTCAAACGAATTGCATGACTGTTTTGGAAGCATACAGTATAAAGTAAAAAAAGATGTTACTTTTGTTTTTAATAATTTGTGTAGTTTAGATTGTTTTGTCAAACATGTGATTCTAAAAAAAAATACAAGCAATATAAAGTTCTTCTAATGGGTATGTTTGGCAATAGTAGGAGCTAGAGCGGGTAGAAATAAGAGGTTTCGGATCAATTTCAAAGTGTGACTAATTTAAAAAGTGTAGAAAGCAACTCATCATCGGACAAGTGTTCTCCCACTTATTTTATTTAAAAAATCCGCCTATGGGCAAAATAGTAATAATAATAAGAGTTAACTACATTTTTGTCATTGTGGTTTACCGGGTGTAACGATTTTGGTCCAATAGTTTGAAAAGTAACGGATCCAATCTAGAATCCGACGACCCGTAACACTTTTGGTCCAATTTTTTGTTGACCGTTAGTTTTACCAGTTAGAATGAGTAGAGTTACTAAAATACCCACGTCTTATGAGAGGAAATGACTAAAATAACCTCCCATTCATTCTTTCTTTTTCTATTATTATTATTAGTTCTATTATTAATTTTAAAATATAATCACTTTCATGAACACATACCTTTCACATGTTCCAGATCTAGCATATCACCATTCATTTTTCTTTTCAAACTCATTTATACAACAACAAATACAATTTATTTTGAACCAGCAAAAACAAAAACTCAAACAAATCCACCATCTTCATCTTTTTCTTGAAACTCATCCAATCAATAAAAAAGCCCAATTCAAACAAAACTACCAAAAGTTGATAAGCAAATCCCAGAACACATCAAACTTAAGTACATCTTCTTGTTCAATCATAACCATTTTTCTCACCACTACCATCAACATCTTTTTTCTTAAACACATAAAATAAGTGTTTAGGGTGATACCAAACACAAGACTATGGTGGTTGTGATGGGTCGCCGTCGGCAAACTTATCAACAAACCAATGTCATCAAAAAAATCAACCAACCAAAATCATCATAAAAGTCAAACAACCAAAATCCTTACTCATTCAACCAAAAAAAAAAAAAAAAACTTACTGGTAAGTAAGGTGGGTCTGAAAAAAAAAGAGATTGCTAGCGGCGACGGTGGTGGTTATGGCAGGAAAAAGGTGTCTGGAAATGGTGGTAACTGGAGTGGTGGTGGTAGCGGTGTCGTGGATGGGGATGACGATTGACGACAGTGGGTGGTGTTGGGCGACGGATAATAATGGTGATGGATCTGTGGTCATTTTGTGGTGGCCGGCTATGTGTTAGGGTTTTCATTTGTGGTGGATGCGTTTGTGTTCTTTGAAGAAGAAAAAGGACTGATAAGATGATGAAAAAAAAAATATATGTGTTAATTTTATTGGGTGGTGGATGAAAAGACAAATATATCCTCATTTTCAACAGTCAACATAAGTCAAACTAACGGTGTTAGTGAAAATGGACCAAAAGTGTTACGGGTCGTTGGATTTTAGACTGGATCCGTTACTTTTCAAACTATTGGACCAAAAATGTAGTTAACTCCAATAAAATAAATGTTTTATACTTTTCATTTACTACTTTGTATTACTTTGAGTGCAATATATTTACATAATATGAACCTAAGAACGTTCAATTTAAGAACACCATGACTTTTTGATGTTTTGGCCTTTATATATTCATGTGAATGTCATATTTATAAGAACTAATTACAAACATGTGTCATTACTTGTTTTACAATCTTGGCTGTGCTTAACACGACAAAAAGGGCCTTACTATATCTTTTATGTTAGTAAAATGACTAATTTATACACATAAGATCATACGAATCAAAAATTTACTTGCTACAAACAAATGGTTATTCTTAAAATTTATACAAGAAACATCTTGGCACGGCCTAAAACACTGCCTAGTGTTGTTACATAAAGGACTTTATTACTCATTTTATGTTATATTTGGAGTTTTGAACCCACGTGTCCAGCAAAGATAGAGAAAAGGAAGTCATATCCATGTAACTTTAGTATGGGCCCAAGCAGCTCACGAGTATCAAAAGATAAAAGGAGCCCGTAATTGTTTTCAAATGTTGGTGGTAGTGAATAAAAGGAACGAGCAAAACATAAATAAATAAATAAATAAATAAATAAAAATCCATTCGGGACTCGGGAGATCTTTACCCTATCTTTTATATAATAAAAGAATTACATCATTTCGGAGTAATTTTGCAAAACTCTTCTCTTTAAAAAAAAATTAGACCAATAGGAGAGCTCGATTTTAACACGTAGACGAAACTGAGCGACGTGATTGGTTAATAAAAAGTCAAAATTGAATCCAATTTAGTCAAAATTGAAAAAGAACGTGTAGCTGGAAAATACACAACAAAACATAGCGTGTCAAAAGTGTAACTTACAAAAAGCGGGCATGAAATTTAGAACTTCAAATGACCTCAATGTAAATAATACCAAACCTATCTTCTACCCATCAGAAGATCCGACCTCCCCCAATCGTGTGCACTAGGAAAACCAAAAAAATAAAAAATAAAAAAATAATAAAAAAAATAAAAAAACATATTGCGACCCGAAAACCCGCCACCACAAATCGTTATTCGTGAACATATGGTGATCTAAAAACCCGTTTTATGTTTGCTTAAATGGCGATCACAGTGGGAAAAGGTAATTTTTGGTTAATCAAAGGTATTTTTCCAATTTGTATCAGCAAGTTGGATAATAGATTTAGGGTTTGTATTTTTTTTAGGCAATTTGTTTTCTGTTGTAATTGTTTTCCTTCGCATATTAAACTTAATATATCATTTGTATTTGATATAGATGTTGGCAATGTGGGTTATTTTGTGGTCAGTTTTAGAGAATGCCTATGATGTGTTTGATAAAATGTCAAGTAAAAAAGAAAAATTGATGTAATCATCAGTTAGCTAAAAGGTAATAACTTTCTCTTAAAAACAATTACATCGTTTTTTCCTCATAGATTATGATAATAATGAGATGTAACAATGCAAGATTTGTGCGTTAAGTAATATTTTTGTACTATGTGTACATTCAAAAAGCACAATGTTGGAAATTCATTTAAAAGAACATGCCGTAAGATCTTGATATGTTGTGCCTTTTAGAGCGTCGAGAGGTGCCAAGGTTGCACCTTTATCATCAATCTACAACTTTAGTCTCAATTTTTGAGCACCTTATGATTGCTTGAGCTATTACTTTCAAGTGACATTTTACCGAAAACTTAAAAACATATATTTGAATCTCATTTTGGCCACTTTTGAGAATTATGAGCTCAACATCTTAAACAATAGCCAATTAGTTTTTGAGTTTCTAAATTTATTACATTAAGGGTGCGTTTGGTATTCTCCTATCGGAATGAGGGAATGATAGTGGTAATGATTGTTAGTGTTTGGTTAAGATTCGGGGCCCACATTATATAGGAATGAAATATAGAAATTGCCCATACTCCATAGGAGTCTAAAAGGGGATGAATGAATCTATCATAGGTAAGGGACCTTATACCGAAACCGATACCGATTGTGATTCATGTCATCATATCAAACGCACCCTAAGTAATTGGTTATTAACATGAGGCGTTGTATATTATATTTTTTGATAGCGAGTTTGTGGTTACAAACTTACAACCAAGTCATATGTTTTCTATTTCACATTATAAATTTCGTGGATATTTGAATAAAAAAGGTAGGTATATCTGATTTTTTTTTTTTTTTTTTTTTTTTTTTTTTTAATTAATGTAACTAAGTTTGTTATCCTTATGTATTAAAACAATAACTTAGCTATGCACATATAAGAGCTTGCGTAGGTCACAAAAAGGAAGCATACTTTATGGTTTTTTGAGCGAAGTTTGTTCAAGAAAAAATGTACTATCTCATGTACCTATATTTTTTCATGTACCCTATGGATCAAGTTGTGCCATTACGAGAGTCACATTTTCGCTTTTAACTGCAAATACTTCATCTTTTTATGCTTTTTGTTCCAAGTATTTAATGTTATTTTTTAAACGGCCTCAATGTAATGTGTTTATTATCTAATAACTTTTTTCGGAAACATTTTATATTTCTAGGCAATGAGATACCAGTTGAAGATTGTTTTGCTCTCATTTTGATTTGTAAAATTATGTTTATTTGTGAGAAAGGTTAGTGTGTTATTTTCCAAAAATCAAACTCCATCTCTTGCAGTAGCGAAATAGTCATCTCTGATATAGGACTTGGTGAATTTTAGTAGAGTAAACTTCAAAATACATCCCTGTGCTTTGCCCAATTTGACACCATACATCCCTCTCGAAAAAGTTAGGACAATTACATCCCTCCGTTAGTAAAAGTCAAACAATATACATCCAAAAGGACCAACGATGCAAATGTTGTGTCGTTAACTTGGACACGTGGCACTTTACTAAGAGTTAGTAAGGGTATTTATGTCATTTTACACTTCCCTCTTCTTTAACCCAGCTTATATACCTGTTATAAAGTGTGTAACCCTAATTTAAAATCGCACACACACACAGTGATTACAAATCCTCCCCAAAATTACCCCCAAATTTAAAAACCCTAATTGAAAACCATAAATTGAAAACCCTAACACAAAAACAACAATGTACCACCAAAAAACTTGTAAATGTGGGTATCCCACAATTGTTAAAACATCATGGAAACCAAGAAATCCAGGAAGACGCTTTTATTGTTGTCCCAAACCTGTAAGTCTCGAATAATATTTGATTGTTTATTAATTTAGAGTAAACTGTGGGTTTGATTTATAAATTTTTGAAGGAACCAAACTGTGGGTTTTTGGATTGGTACGATCCACCCATGTGTGAAAGATCAATAGCGATTATTCCTGGATTGCTGAACAACATGAACAGGCTACAAGATTCATCAAGGGAAAATCTGTTAAAAGCGAGAAGATTGAAGTGGATGTTAGTGATTAGTTGGGTCTTCTTTGTTGTGTATCTAATGTTGTGAAAACAGTGATTGTAATATTTTGTCTATGTTTGCAGCAAGTACTGATGATGATGATGGTTATGTAAAATTAAGCACTCTTTTGTTTAAGTGTAGTATTGTAATCTTTTGAATATCAATGAAGTGTGTTTGCTTTTCATCTTGAATTAGTGTGTTTTTGTTATCATTGTGTTTGAATGGGTTGAAATGTTGTGGTATGGGGTGAATTATGTTGGAATGGGTTGAAATGGACAAAATTCCATTTGCAGTCAATGGTAAGCTCATAAGCCACAAAAATGGTTCCATTTGCAGTCAATGGTAAGCTCATAAGCCTGAAAAGAAATATTGCAATGGGTCAATTGAATGGGTTGAAATGTTGTAGTATGGGGTGAATTGTGTTGTGGTATGGGGTAAATTCTGTTAAAATGGGTCAAATGGGTTGAAATGGACAAAATACCAGTTGCAGTCACAAGGTTGATTTCCAAAAGATACCATTTGCAGTAAATGGTTCCAAAAGTGAGCATTTGCATTCCAAAAGTGACCATTTGCAGTAAATGGTTCCAAAAGTGAGCATTTGCATTCCAAAAGTGACCATTTGCATTAAATGGTTCCAATACACAGAATACACAAGTTAAGAAAAAGACTTAAATAAGCATGATAGAAGTCAAGTGAAAAGCATTTTAACAGAAGTCAACTGAAAAGCATCCCTTACATTCACAACCAATACATAACTTAAAAGTCAACTAATAAACTACTACATTGTTCCAAAAGCATACATGGTTCCAAAAGCATAAACAAGTGGAATACTGAAATTACTTATGCACTTTCTTCCCCTTGGCAGATGCACTTTGACTCGCACCTTTTGATCCACCAACTTTTGAAGAATGTGATCCACCAACTGATGCACTTTGACTGGCCTTTCTTGAACCACCAAATGTTGAAGACTGTGATCCACCAACAGATGCAGAAGGTTGTTTACATGTCCTTTTGTTGTGACCTATTTGCTTGCACTTAAGACATGTAACAGTTTTGCCAGCCCTTGAAAGTTTACCATTTGCAGTCATCTTTTTAGTTGATATCTCTTCTGCAGACCTCCTTCTTTTCTTTGGTGGCCTTCCAATTTGTGGCTTAATCTTTGGTGGAATGATAGTGTAAGGGCTAGGGTGTTTGGTCCACATGTTAGGTCCATTGCATGGGTTAATGGTGTAGCTGTATTGCTTCTCCCAAGTTACAAGCCAATAACGAGCATGGACCCAAGTTTCTGGCAAACCAACCTCAACCCTATTTAGTGCTATATCATTTAACACTGCTACTGCATGCTTGCAGGGCATTCCAGTTAATTCCCATTTTCTACAACTGTAACTCTTTTCTTGGGTATCCACTACACAAATATCATCCCATGGACCACTTGCTTGATACTTGGTTCCCCCATTCCACATTACCTTCATATACTTAACATGTATTAGGCATAGCACATCAAAAATACCAAACTGAGCAGTGAGTGAACATAACATTTTACCTGATATGAGCTAGCATCAGTCTTGATTGCATTACACAGCACAGTAGCAGCTGGTGTTAAAGGACCTTGACTCTTTGCAATTACTTTTTTAACATTCACAATCTTTTTAGTCAAGTAATCCTTAACATACTCTAGACATGTGATAATAGGAACATCTCTTCCATCCAATAATTGTCTATTAAATACCTCACACATATTGTTAAGTAAAACATCACAGTGTGGCCTACCTACAATTGTAAACAGGGATAATAATCTATGTCAATGAACTAGAATATAATTCACGGCAATACAGCTTATATGCTTAAGTAAATGGATAAAACATACCACTGAAATGGGATCTTGTCCAATGCTGTGGTGGTATTTTTTTCAGCCAATCATAAGCTTCCTGACTCAACTTCTTTAACTGCTCCATTGCCCTTTCAAACTTTGGCACAGTTGTTGCAGATGCACATTTCCAAAGCAATAGTTTGTATTGCTCACCTCTCCATTGTTGCTTCATATTGTCATATATATGTTTTAAGCAATACCTATGCTCAGCACATGGGAATATCTTTGAGATTGCTGGTATGATGCCCTACAAACAAATAAGAAATTTAGAATTAACAGCAAAGTTAGAATAAACATCAAAGTTAGAATTAAAATGATTACCTTTTGTCTATCAGAAACAAATGTAAAATTGGACATAGGTGTCAAATCCAGATCATCCCCTAAATAAGTTAAAAACCAAGACCATGAGCTTGTTGTTTCTGCTTCCACAACAGCATATGCAAGTGGATATGTCCCATGGTTTGCATCAATGCCAACTGCTGTAAGTAGTTGTCCAGGGTATTGACCTTTCATAAAACACCCATCCAATCCAAGCAAATCCTTTAAGCCAGCTTTAAACCCTTTCTTCAAAGCACCAATGCATACATAGATCCTTTTGAACTGTCTTGTTGTTTCATTTGGATTGAAATCTCTTTCTAGATCTATTTTCACAGTCGTATCTTCATTGGTTCTTTGCAACTCTAGCACATAATCCCTTAACCTTGAATATTGTTCTGTGAAATCACCTTTAAGTTTCATCTGTGATTTAGCCTTAGCCCTAGTTACCTTGTTTGTAGTTATACCTAATTGATACTTCTGTTGTAATTGCTCTTTCAGGGCTCTAATAGGGATGTTAGGGTTAAGCTTGATTCTTTCTTGAACCTCTTTAGTAAGAAAAGTATTAGTGAGCAGCTTCACATCTCTAGTTTGCAAACAAGTATGCTCATCAGTAAGAGTAGAGACAGTCCAGGTTTCTTCCCTGCCTTTATTTTGTTTGGATATTTGCACAGTCCAAGGACATGTGATAATCTCATACTTGTAATTACCTTTTATGCCACCAACCTTTATTCTCTTTCCACCCACCTCATTTATTCCTTTTCCACATGCACTTGTCTCACATGTACTTGACTTTACCATCTTTCCAGCTATACATTTTAACTTACTAGGACTTGGACCACATTTTAGCCCACTAGCCTTTGGGCCCTCATTAGGGTATCTAAAAGTAGGGCATTTTCCTCTACATACTACCCTCACCCTCATTTTGTCATTTTTCCATATATATAACTGCCTTCTAGTAGCAATAGCATGAGCAGCCACAAGGTCTGTGATAGTTTTCTTATCTCCAAACTCTCTCCCTACAAAGAATGTATCACTGCAATTACTTGCATCAATTCCCTTACCCTCTTTTGCTCTTTGTTTCCTTAACTTTCTCAAAGTTTTCTTTCTTTGACTATCATTTTCAGAATCACTTGCACTATGAAAATCATCCAAACCAAATGCTTCTTCAACATGACTGTCATCTGGAACTTCCTCATTATCAGAATGAGATCCCATCCATTCTGCATCTTTGTCTATGTTTTGATAATAGTCTTTCATATCCACATCTACATCATTCATAACATGTTCTTCATCCAGTATATAGTCACTATCTTCACTATCATCAGACTCACTACTACTCTCATACTCAGATAAACTTGCTTCCACAGAACTGTCTACCTCATCCATAGGGACTGGCATTGGCTTTGTCTTCTTAGCAGGTATCTTAAAAGGCCTCTTAACAGGTAGCTTAACAGGCCTCTTAGTAGGACCTTCCTCAACTGTTGTAGTAACAACTAAAGCACCTTCACCATATACATCATCAGCATTATCAGAACCCTCTCCCATATTAAGCAATAGAGGCATCCTATTTATCTTCTTAGCAGGCTTCTTAAAGGGCTTTCTAACTAATGTTGAACTAGGACCTTCATCAACTATTTCCTCAATCATCACTCTCTGTGGTGATTTCCAATAAGTTTCCAATACTGTATGCTCATGCTCAATGTAAAGTTCAATAAGTTTGTACTTATCAACATACCTAACTAGGTTCAACACATCACCATCATTTCCTAGTGCTTGTAGCCCATAATCCAAATCATTGTTAGGTATTTTGAAATGATAGTACATTACACAATCTTTCCTCTTGTAACCTAACTTTTCAATCATATCATGGATTTCTATTACTGAAAACAGGTCTATATCTATAAAGTCTATAAAATTGTAGCTCCCTTCTATGTACTTTCTACCTGGACTTTCAGTAAAGAACCCACCATGATGTATCTTCAGTGAGAACATGTTTGGATATTTACCTGCAATGCCAAAATTAGTATCCAAAAATTAGGGGTTTCAATCAATTAGGGTTTCAAATAATATGATTACAATGATTAACACTTACTATAAGCTTTTTGTTCGTTCACTGGATCCTCATACTCACGAATACGCCATTCAGCAACCACCATTGCAAACAATGTACCAAAAATTAGGGGTTTCAATCAATTAGGGTTTCAAATAATTTGTGTTTGTGTTTTGAATTTCTGTAACCTTGTGTTTCTGATTTGTGTTTGTGGTTTTTGATTTTGATTATGCGTAACATTTGAGTGAAGCAGGGAAGAAATAGGGTTAAAATCTAAAGCGGAAGTGTAAAATGACATAAATACCCTTACTAACTCTTAGTAAAGTGCCACGTGTCCAAGTTAACGACACAACATTTGCATCGTTGGTCCTTTTGGATGTATATTGTTTGACTTTTACTAACGGAGGGATGTAATTGTCCTAACTTTTTCGAGAGGGATGTATGGTGTCAAATTGGGCAAAGCACAGGGATGTATTTTGAAGTTTACTCATTTTAGTATGTTAGTTAAGGACTTGAGTTAGAGTATTTAAAATGTAAGATACACATCCTGTAAATTAAATGGGATCTCTTACTCCTTAAAAGGACCCTCTCACTTTCATATTTCAAATGGAATCTATTTAAAAGTCTGAATCATTCTAGATTATAAAGCTTTATGATTAAATCCGTTCTAGAGTTTAAAATTAGATCTGGCAAATTGGGTACCTGTTAGGACCTGTTAAGGGAAAAAATGTACTATGCAATTTTTTTATTTTTTTAAATAATTGTTTTTAGTATTCTAGGGTTCAATATTTAACTTGTTTGATACATAAAACGTATATCTGTCATACTCAAACCACCAAAACCAAGTGTTAAACGAGTCGTTTTCATGTTTGAAACTTATTTTATTCGCGCGCTCAAAACCTGTTAAGACCTGTTAAGACACGATTTGCCAGCTCTATTTAAAATTGTCAAATTTGTTTATACATGTTTAATATGCTATTTGAAAAAAGGAAGCATTTTTCATACAGGACTATATTATGTCAACTTATGACAATATTATAACTTGACTGTTCTTTTTTATTAATGCATAGAGAGAATAATGGTCAAATGTCTATTGCTTACTCTTGCTTATATACATTAGTAGAATTATCGAGTTATAAGAGGAAATTTAGGCTCCATAGTCCATACATTTACGTTTTCAAGCTGATCTTACTTTATAACAAGAACCTAGAAACATGTGAAGTTTGACATAGTTTAAAGAATAAAGAGTAAATTACAAGAATGGTCCCTGTGGTTTGACAAAAATTTCACCTACCGTCCCTCAAACTTAAAAGTTGCATGTATGATCTCTGTCGCTGCCAAAGAATAACATGAATGGTCCCTCAGACTAACAGTCGTTAGTTTTTTCTGTTAGTCCATTTGCACCGTTAGTCCTTTAACGACCGTTTGCAACAAACATTTGCATCGTTAGTCATTTCATACGTTTTCGCCCATTTTCTTACGTCTTCATCCGTTTTTCTTACGTTTTTTTTCTGTTTTTCTTACGTTTTTTTTCGTTGGCATACGGTTTTATAAGTTTTAGCCTGTTTTCTTACATTTTCATCCGTTTTTATACGCTTGTATCCGTTTTTGTCCATTTTTAAACGTTTTTCTTACGTTTTTTCAGTTTACATACGTTTTTATACGTTTTAGCCTGTTTTCTTACATTTTCATCCGTTTGTATCCGCTTTTGTCCATTTTTATACTTTTTTCTTACGTTTTTTCCGTTTACATACGTTTTTCTTATAATTTGGTATATAAATTTTTGTTTTCTTATAATTTTTTTTCTTGTAATTTTTTCCTAATAATTTGGTTTTCTTATAATTTTTTTTCTTATAAAATTTAAAGATATATAGGAAAAAAATTATAAGAAAAATAAAAAATATATATATATAAGAAAACCAATTTTAAACATATTTAGGAAAAAACGTATGAAAACGGAAAAAAAGTATGAAAACGGTAAAAAAGTAAGAAAACGGACAAAAATGTAAGAAAAAACGGACACGTCTGAAAATGAAAAATTATAAGAAAAACGGACAAAAAGGTAAGAAAAACAGACGAAAATGTAAGAAACTAGGCAAAAACGTAAGAAAAACGGACAAAAACGTATGAAAATGGAAAAAAAAAAACCGTAAGAAAAACGTATAAAAATGGACGAAAACGGATACAAACATATAAAAACGGGTGATAATGTAAGAAAACGGGCCAAAACGGACAAAAAACTTATGTAAACATAAAAAACATATGAAAACTGGAAAAACGTAAGAAAAACGGACAAAAATGTAAGAAAAACAGATGAAAATGTAGGAAACTTGGTGAAAACATATAAAAACAGACGAAAACGCATGAAAACGGATAAAAACGTATGAAAACTGGAAAAATGAAAGAAAAATGGAAAAAATGTAAGAAAACAAACAAACACGTAGGAAAAACGGATGAAAACGTAAGAAAATGAGCGAAAACGTATAAAACCGGACGAAAACGAATAAAAATAGACAAAAATGTATGAAAAGACTAACGGTGCAAATGTTTGTTGCAAACGGTCGTTAAAGGACTAACGGTGCAAATGAAGTAACGGAAAAAACTAACGACAGTTAGTCTGAGGGACCATTCATGTTATTCTATGGCAGCAACAGGGACCATACATGCAACTTTTAAGTTTGAGGGACGGTAGGTGAAATTTTTGTCAAACCATAGGGACCATTCTTGTAATTTATATGCTTCAGAAATGCTTGAAATTTGCAAGCTTTATGAATTTAGATGAGATTGGGTGGATCAGTCATTGGTCAAAAATGGGTTTTGATGATGAATTTTAGGTAAATCGTGAGATTAATAAGACTTAAGAAGATCAAAACAACATATTATCATTAGAACAATAGTTAAGGGTCAAACTTAATACTTGCATACCAACTGCAACAAAGGTTAATCCAGTCTATTGATGCGTGGGAATCGCAACAGGCTTTACCTCTCGAGGGATCTCGAGAAGCTTACAACCCCCACCAGGCAGTGTACCTGATCGTTGTAGTATAGTATATATAGTGACAAGTACCGGGGGATTGATTGTTCAGCTTAGGAATAGTGTCGCTAGGATTAGAAAGCCTAAATACTAGTTCTAAAGGTGAGGAATGATTATTTTTGTATTTTTATATTTTATGGAAAGCAAGTAAAAATCTCGGGTTTTGGAAGAGTGGGCGGAATTAGTTGCTATTCAACTAACCCAATACTAAAATGCAATCAAAATAAAATACTAGAAATGAAATTAAACAAATTTATACTAAAGTTGTGAGCAGTAATTGGAGAAAATGTGTTTACTTAGATTTCACTACTCCCTAGATATCTTTTACACGTTAATTACTTGTTATAATTGCATGGATGACGGATCGTATTCCTTAATACCATTCATGGGGTGGCACACATAACTCCCCAATTCTATGAGCTCTTATCTCCTCCTACACCATGCCCAGCACAACTATAGGGATTGTAAACAGTGGCTCATGCATTAAATACAACCAATAAAGACCTAATGCGCGTTGGTTCATGTTTCTTAAGACGTTCAAGCATGTTACCAATTGGAGATCTGCCAGTTTTCTTAAGCCTAACATATAAATCATTCATCCAAGACAAGAATAAACAAGTAATCAACACATAATCAATATCTAGGTTTCATTAGATCTAAGCAAACACAAAAGAGATCTAGCCTAGCATGATAGAATTAAGACAAGAACATGATATAGACAACCAACACATAGACATATTGATTGAATTAGAAGAACACTTATCTTGATTAATCATGCAAGGTATCAAGGGGTTGGAACCCTTGAAAAACCTGTAAAGTTACACCAAAATCGTACTTAGGGTTTCTCCCAAAACTTCTCTCTTTTAAATGTGAAAATTAGAAAACTATATATAGAAAAAATAGGTTTGACGGCGTCAAGAATAAACTTGTGACACCGTCACCTCGCCGCCAAAACTCTTCTCGGACTGCCTAGATCTACTTCTGACGCCGTCAAGACTTATACACTTCCAGGCCGTCATGACTCTTTTACTCTTGACGCCCTTCCTACGTGACGCCGTCAAATCTGTTCTGGATCGTCATGGAAATTCATGAAATTTGCTCTTGACGCCGTCAAGGTTTTGCTCTTGACGCCGTCACCTACTGTTCCCAGCTTGGAAAATTAAGACTTTGGCGTTTTCTTCACTTTTATGCTCCAAAAACGTCCGAATTGCTTCCTTTTCCAGATTTCACTCCCAAAGTACCTAAAATCACAAAAGGAACGATTTAGGGCAATATTTGATCAAATAAATTCGGATTCGGGCTTAAATGACCCCCTAAAAACGGATCATTTTTCGCCTCATCATATACCCTTACACTTGAGATTTGCTTGTCCTCAAGCAAATGCGCTTTTATTCTATTCAAAAGACAAGTTAGGGGTCATTTAACACTAATATAAAAGTAATTACAACAAATAATCGTTCCACTAAAGACCAGTAGACAAGCACGGAGGTCATACACTAGCACCTCACAAATAGTGTTTAGATACTCACATCTCTCGGGTGTAATAAAGTGTAAATTACAATATGGAAACGGAAGATATCTCTCACTACCTGTCATAGCAAAATAGATTACCATAGGCTTGGGAAAGGATCAAACCTCCACCACATGGCGTAAGCACCTAGGATAAACTATCAAAAAGGTCTTTTAAAGGGTTGTAACGTTAGGTGTAGGGATATGAAATACACGGTTTTGTTGGATAAAGGAAGTTTTACTGGTGGTGAGTTAACAATCTTGGTTAATTACATGTACAATGTGGCGTTGCTAAGCCAAGACTAGACTCGACTTAAGCTAATAAATGAAAAATAACAAAAACATAAAATGAACATAGAATGAAAAGGGATGGTAGTCCGTATGTTTTTTTTCTCTTTTTTTTTTCTTTTTCTATTTTTTTTCTTGTTTTTTCGATTTTTTTTTTTTTTTTTTTTTTTTTTTTTTTTTTTTTGCATACACTCTTACCCTACCATCCAAAATAATACATCATAGGGGATGAGAATTCCCCTTACACTTGAATCTTTACATACTTTACATTAAACTAATCTAATGACTCGAATTAAGAAAATCAAAACACTTGGAGCACTTTTAAGATTAACGCACATATGGGGGTAATAAATGATGTTCTTCCCCATTACTCCATAAAATAAGTACTTACCCATGAGTACCAATCGTCCCAAAACAATATGTACAAGGATATGACTCGACTTAGCAACCATGTAATCAATTAGATAGTTAACTTAGGGTTGAACAAATAACAATAATGCACTAAAAATGAGCGCATACACGGAAGGCTAAGGCGATTTGGTCGTACATTTAAGTGGGGTGTAACAAATTCTTCCTTTAAGTAAAATGCTTAAAGTTAGAAACGAAAAGATAGGCTCGGAGGGGTGTACTAGGGGTTTCATGTACTAAAAATGAGTACAACGCTAAGGGTGTGGGAAAAATTAGTTGACTTAACTAGTCAAGTAATATGACTTAAATGGTCAAGTAATTATAATACGGGTTTAACACTAGGGTGATCCTAATGCCTCTTATCATGTAGTAAATCCTACTACACGAATGTAGTCTCACTAGCGGTCTCGGGATGCATCACTAACGCAAGTTCTAGAATCTAAATGCTACCGGTACACTCATAAGCACTAATAGTAAATGCTTTTCCTATCAAATCTAAAGGCGAACCTCACATATTTGGGTGGAAAATTTTTCTGAATATACGGGTATGTGCTAGTCATACAATCTCCTATCCATGAGACGCTTGCTATGGCTAAAGTTTCACTCCTAAATGTTGTAAAAAATTTTAAATTTGGCGCTAAAATTACACTAACAAGTATTTCTCATAGTTTTATTACACATCTACCATCAAACAAAACAAACTCAAGCGAAAGTGCATATGTAAGGTATCATCTTTTTACCCTCCCCTTATACTTAAGATGAACATTGTCCCCAATGTTCAAGTAAAGAATGTAAAAGTGAAAAAGTAAAGAGAATGAAATCAAATACTCCCCTGATTCGCTCGGTATGGATAATAGGATGGCCAGGTTAAATCTTCCTCCAAGAAAATGAACAATCAAAGCTTCCCTTCCAGAATATAAATCATCTCCTTGTCATACATAACCTGTTAAACCTGACAAAATAGACATGACAACCTCGCGTAAAATCGGTGGCATCCTATATAAGTTTCTAAATCCTAGAAAACAAGATAAGATATAATGCTTGTGGAATGAAGTTTGCAGATCTCCTGGAGATTATAAAACTTAATAATTCACAAAAACCATAAGACTCCGTTAGAAAAACAAAACCGGTAAAATTTCCAGATTTTAACTCCTGACGCCGTCAAGAGTAAACCCCTGACGCCGTCAGAATGGACCTGCAGAAATCCTTATGTTAAGTTTCCGGAAAATTTCTGGAAAAACTTGGTCCTACTTCCTGGAAAATCCTGCAAAACTTCATTATGACTCAATACAAGCATTTGACTCTAACAAATACGAATACACATGTCCATTTAATATTGTTGTGGTTCATGCTCAATTTCGTTCTTATAAACAAATTTGGATCCCCCTTACACTTATCTTTTGCAAAATACCTTTATATGCAATTAAGACGAAGTTAAAAACAAAATAAAGCATTTTTACAATTTACTGTGAAACATGAGCCACAAACAATAAAAATAAAACATGCATACGGAAACAAATAAAATCAAACAAACAAACAAACAAACAAATAAAAACACACAAAACATGGGTTGCCTCCCAAGAAGCGCTTGTTTTTGTTCGAGTCACGAGCCTGACTCTACCCTTATTTAACGGAAATAGGGGAGGTTTTCCCTACACTTAGGATTAAGTGTGGGTGATAGTAGCGATACACACCATCTTGGTGGAAGTATGCCACGTGAGGAAAGAGTGGTGGATGAATTATATGCTCAAAGGGTTGTGCTCCTATCATCATAACCTTACCTAATTCAATCGGGTTAATAGGTGAATTAAGATTTTCTCCTAGAAAGGGATCATTTTTAATCAACTTCAAGAGACTACTAGTTAGGGATCCATCTTGACCTAATAAACCCGGTTTAAACCCATAATGTGTCTTGTGATCAATCATGAATGGGTGATGTAAGTATGTAAGGTCATGGTTCACTCCTATGCTAGCTTCCTCTCTACAAGGCTTAGAGTCTACTACCTTCAACGTAAAACTACCCGGACTATATGGTTTGATGGGTGGATCGGGACCTATTTCAATTCCTAAATTTTTATCCAAGGATGGAAGATTAGGTAACGGTTTTGGTTGAGGCTCCGGTTTATCAAAACTAGGAACTTCCCTAGAACTAAGAGTAAGGTTATCATTATAAGTATTCAAACCTATATCCTCTAGTTGTGTTTGGTTCAAAGGTTCT
Source organism: Artemisia argyi (assembly GCA_030686995.1). Taxonomy (NCBI): domain Eukaryota; kingdom Viridiplantae; phylum Streptophyta; class Magnoliopsida; order Asterales; family Asteraceae; genus Artemisia; species Artemisia argyi. Next base: position 246,166,253 of record CM060702.1, on the reverse strand, counting down.
GCCTCTATTGGGGTTCCTATAGTCTCTTCTACTACATCCGGGTAAGTCACGGGTGGTGTGTGTGCCTCAATTGATGGTGGGACTTGTGAGGTACTTAGTGGGCTTGGATTGTCCACCTCATTCTCCATTGTATCTAGATTACCTATGTGTTCATCTTGTATTATGGTGGAATTAAACCACTCCATGTACCTAGGTATCTCATCTATAGGCTTATTATCCCCAAACAAACTTCTTGCTTGTTCCCTCAAACTTGCGATCAATTGATCAGTAACAACGTTTGTTGGGTTGTCAATCTTTTTGGCGAGTATGGCACAATTCTCTATGGCTTCCCATGCTTCTTCAGCACTTAGTCCCCAAAGGTCCCCATCTGCGGCATGGTCAATGTCCATTTTGCTATAGTTGTCGACACGATGGTAAAATATTTCAATTTGGGACCATGGATCGAAACTATGATGAGGGATTTTTCGGAGTAAATATTTAAAACGAGCCCATGCATCATAGATAGGTTCATCTTCATGTTGTTTAAACATCAAGATGTCATTTGGAGTGGGTGAATTTTGTGGTTGGTAGTATGATGGATTCGCGTTCTCCATAATGGCAAACGGAATAGTCAATGAACTTAGTTTACAAACAAAGGCACAAAGAAAAAGATAGACTAAAGAAATCCTAAAAATAAAAATAAAATCTTACTAGAAAGGAATCTAGCAAGTAGACCTAATAAAAAGAAATTCTAACCTAGACAATAACTATTCCCCGGGCTGCGGCGCCAAAAACTTGATGCGTGGGAATCGCAACACGCTTTACCTCTCGAGGGATCTCGAGAAGCTTACAACCCCCACCAGGCAGTGTACCTGATCGTTGTAGTATAGTATAGTGACAAGTACCGGGGGATTGATCGTTCAGCTTAGGAATAGTGTCGCTAGGATTAGAAAGCCTAAATACTAGTTCTAAAGGTGAGGAATGATTATTTTGGTATTTTTATATTTTATGGAAAGCAAGTAAAAATCTCGGGTTTTGGAAGAGTGGGTGGAATTAGTTGCTATTCAACTAACCCAATACTAAAATGCAATCAAAATAAAATACTAGAAATGAAATTAAACAAATTTATACTAAAGTTGTGAGCAGTAATTGGAGAAAATGTGTTTACTTAGATTTCACTACTCCCTAGATATCTTTTACACGTTAATTACTTGTTATAATTGCATGGATGACGGATCGTATTCCTTAATACCATTCATGGGGTGGCACACATAACTCCCCAATTCTATGAGCTCTTATCTCCTCCTACACCATGCCCAGCACAACTATAGGGATTATAAACAGCGGCTCATGCATTAAATACAACCAATAAAGATCTAGTGCGCGTTGGTTCATGTTTCTTAAGACGTTCAAGCATGTTACCAATTGGAGATCTGCCAGTTTTCTTAAGCCTAACATATAAATCATTCATCCAAGACAAGAATAAACAAGTAATCAACACATAATCAATATCTAGGTTTCATTAGATCTAAGCAAACACAAAAGAGATCTAGCCTAGCATGATAGAATTAAGACAAGAACATGATATAGACAACCAACACATAGACATATTGATTGAATTAGAAGAACACTTATCTTGATTAATCATGCAAGGTATCAAGGGGTTGGAACCCTTGAAAAACCTGTAAAGTTACACCAAAATCGTACTTAGGGTTTCTCCCAAAACTTCTCTCTTTTAAATGTGAAAATTAGAAAACTATATATAGAAAAAATAGGTTTGACGGCGTCAAGAATAAACTTGTGACGCCGTCACCTCGCCGCCAAAACTCTTCTCGGACTGCCTAGATCTACTTCTGATGCCGTCAAGACTTATACACTTCCAGGCCGTCATGACTCTTTTACTCTTGACGCCCTTCCTACGTGACGTCGTCAAATCTGTTCTGGATCGTCATGGAAATTCATGAAATTTGCTCTTGACGTCGTCAAGGTTTTGCTCTTGACGCCGTCACCTACTGTTCCCAGCTTGGAAAATTAAGACTTTGGCGTTTTCTTCACTTTTATGCTCCAAAAACGTCCGAATTGCTTCCTTTTCCAGATTTCACTCCCAAAGTACCTAAAATCATAAAAGGAACGATTTAGGGCAATATTTGATCAAATAAATTCGGATTCGGGCTTAAATGACCCCCTAAAAACGGATCATTTTTCGCTTCATCATCTATACTGAGGTAAAAGTTGTCTTTATTTATACTTTCACATAGTTTATATATTGAGCTTATGAACATGTGTTTACGCATATTTCTTTAAGCGAAGAGGAGAAATTAGTGCTATAAAGATTTCAAAGAAAGAAAAAGTACTATTCCAATCTTTAAGGATTAGGTTTTTGAAAGGGTACATATGTTAGAGAAAGTGTAATTCATATCATGTTGATGAGGCTGTTGCGTTTGGTGCTGCCAACTTTTGAGTGTGTTGAATGGTAATGGAAATAGAGGTATAACTTATTCTTATCACCTATCTTTGGATGCTGTGTATTTTCATTCATATTCTTCGATCTTTTAACAAAGCAATACTCAATACTAATGTTATGTGTAGATATCCTTTTGTTTTATTTACGTTTACAATATGGGGAACCAAGTCAACGGTAAGGATGAGTTGCTGACAAACTCGATCTAATAAGAAAGAAATATTGAAACCGCAACAAAGGAGGCACTTGAATGGCTAGACAACAATCAGTCAATTGAGAAGAGCATGACAATGCTATTTGTAACCATATTGTCACAAATGTTTATCAGAGGTCTGGTGGGGCCCTAGGTGGTGCTGAATCAGTCGAATCTGACAATGATCATGATAGAGCTGTTGCACGGTAATATAGAGAGGTAAAAAGATAGGGTTGTTGGTATAATTTTAGGAATTTGATTGCATTAAGTTGAGGAGGGAAATGACATGATGTGATATCCCTTTCTCATGTGTTCTCTCACTTTGTTTAATTTTTCTTTGGTTAGTGTGAAAGATATAGTCTATTTATTATCTAACCAATGTTTAAACAACATACCTACATGTGGATTGTGTTTCTGCCTCTAGACTTGAATCGTTAACAGCAAAAGACTGTTCAAGTCTAATGCAAACTTTTTGGTACTGGGATATTTGTTGTTGTGGTTTGTGATTACCCCATATATACATTAGCAAGTATCCATCCTTAGTCTTCAAAATGAATCATTCAAATTAGCAAACTTCATAACGTATGTGGATTTTCTATAAAATTGGGCATGAAATGAACTATTTGCTTTTAGGTTGTGCAAATGTTGTGGTATCTGCAAATATGTTTCACCAACTTGATTATTGTTATTATTAAATGACAAACCCGTCTGCAGATACAAAAATTAATTTTATATTTTATAAATTAAAATTCATGTTTTAGCCCCGTGCGTGCACGGGGATTAAAACTAGTTACTATATTATACATTTACCATTTCAAACGACGATATTTAATAAAACTCCAAAACGACATCGTTGAGTCCTGCTTCCCGTGTGTTCAACCTTGGATGAAAACGACGTTGTTTTGCTTCTCTTTTTTTTCCTTCTAGATAATGCTATCTACCACACACACACACACACGAAATCTTATCCTCTCTCGCACATAACCATTTACCACGAAACACGTGTAGAATGATAATGATAATGATTGATTTTATTGATTGTCAAACTCAATTACATCGTACATCAATATTACTCTCCAGAATATTCCAGACTCGGGCTTAGGCTTGAGCCCGTTAGATATTACAAACTAACGACACAGTCAAGGTAGAGTGTCCAAAATATTTATTTGATTAAAAAAAAAAAAAAAAAAAAAAAAAAAAAAAAAAAAAAAAAACAAAAAAACAAAAAACACCCTACACACATCACCTCACATCCTCATAGTATAAAATCAAGTTACTAACCTAAGAAATACTATCATTTAAGAAATGTATTAGGCAAGAATATGTTTGGCCCAAGCCCGCTTGTGGGTTAGGTCATTAGGGTTTGTAATCTATAAATATCGATCAATAATAAAGTTACACCTACGGGTTTACAATGTTCTAACATGGTATCGGAGCAGGTCTGAGGATCAGACCTGGCTTCAGACCTGGCTAAGTTGAGCCGCTGCCATCCCAGTCAAATATCCCTATCCTTATTCACCAAAACACATATCCATCTATCTACTATCTTTTCTGCCGTCATTTTTTTTAATCATACATCCACATCTCACGTTCATAACCAATCACATATCCAACTATTTCATTATAGTATTATACATCTATTAGATGGATAGCAGATGACAAACATGGATCTTCTTTGATAAACTTGGAGGCAGCGGAAGAAACAAATCATTAAATAGTTATCATTTTTTTATCGTTTGTTTGTTAATTAGTCTATTGTTCGTACGACTTTGTTACCAGTCGACTTAGTTGACCGTTGGTACCAGTCCCTAAAGTCGATCGTTGGTACGGTTGTGTTACCAGTCGACTTAGCCGACCGTTGGTAACAGTCGACTAAAGTCGATTGTTGGTATGGTTTTGTTACGAGTCGACTATAAGTTATGTTAATGTTTTTTTTTTTTTTTTTTTTTTTCTAGTTTACTACTCCAGTCCGAGCTTTAGCGATTTCACCGCTCGGACTGCAGGGGAGTATTAGGCAAGAATATGTTTGGCCCAAGCCCGCTTGTGGGTTAGGTCATTAGGGTTTGTAATCTATAAATATCGATCAATAATAAAGTTACACCTACGGGTTTACAATGTTCTAACATATTATTCGAATATATCAAAATCTGATTAAGAATATACATATCATCATTTACCCATCCAAATTACATTTAGATTATTGAATAACCCGTTTAAGGTTTTGAAATCCGAATAACCCGACCTGATTAAGCTTATTCAAATTCAAATCGGATCAGATCATATTCGTATAAAGATGACACCCCTCGTTTACGTGCTTATCCTTGTTGGATGTCAAAGGACAATCGTATTAGTTTCATATTAGGCATACTTATTTTTCTTATCTTATAAACCAATAATGAGTTGCGGCTACTTTTCGGGTAATTTTTCTTTTAACATACAACCGGTATGACCCGACAGTCCAATCGGTGATGTACACCTTTGACTAGGGATGAGCAAAAGTGAATTAAACCCGAACCGAACCGAGAAACCCGACAAAACCGAGCCGACCGAAACTGAACCGACAAAACTCGGTTTAGGTTTTTACCGAGTTTCGGTTTCGGGTCGGGTCGGGTTGGTTTGGTCCGGTTCAAGCAAAAAAGCAAGAAAAACTGAACCGAAACCGAACCGAGAAAAACCGAGTAATTTTGGTAGTTTTTTCTCGAGTTTCAAGTTTCAGTTTTGTCGGGTCAGGTTAGTTTTGACCCGATGCTCACCCCTTACCTTTCACAGACGCAAATAGAAAAGTGAGAAAAGTGTGAGAGAGAGTATTGCTTATGGGTCAAGTAGTCGATAGAGTGAAAGGTTATTATTATTTAAGTGTTTTAAAAAACAAATTAACATAAAGAGTTGGAAATGGATACTTCAATAAGATATGGCGGAGAATCAAGTGCTCTCAGGAACATCGGTGACTGCAATCCCCCTCCTCCGACGGTTAAGTACGCCCGAAATGTGAGCGCCGTCAGAATAAACGCGAAGCAGAAGCTTCAATTTAGGGATTCCAACATTCTTCTTCAGGTCCCAACTTCTTTTAATTTCTTAATAATTATTTTTTTTTCAATTATTACAAACTTCACATCATTATTAAATACTTGTAACTTTTAATCCTTAATGTTGAAAGTAACCAATAAACTCGACTCTCTGAGTTGCTGGGATATATACTTGTTTCATTGGTACGAATTTATGTACATTTTTTTTAAGGGTGTGTTTGGTATGCTTGATGGAATCACTATAGGTATAGGTTTGAGAATAGAGTGTAATGGAGATGGGTATGTAGATATCACTTTTCTGGGTATCCACATACCCACAACATCATACTCCTATGAGGAAACCCACATATCATGGGTATCCTCATTCCATTGTGGTGGGGCCCATAACCAACCAAACAACATCTATGACTTTCAAAGTCATAGATTCATTCCCATAGTGGGATAAGTCAACTCGCACACCCACCTTCTATGGGTATGTTTCGCGAAAAGGGACAGGAGGTGAGGGGTTTATATTATAAGCAGAAAGCTGAAGATTATATTTTTATAAAATTGTTTGGCGAATTAGTTAAAGCTGAAACTTATTAATATAAAATCACATAAAAATACATCAAATTAAATTCAGATGTATTTCCAGCTTTTGCTTGATATTTTGAAGGGTATTTAAGTAATTTGAATAGCTATAAGCCCTCATAAGCCCCTTTCAATGGGCTTGGGTTTATGGAGGCTTATAAAAGCCTCTATAAGCCCGTTTGACAAACAAACTTATTTTATAAGCTGGCTTATTTTAAAAGTTTAAGCCCCTATAATCTCTTATAAGCCCTCTCCATCCCAAACACAGCATACAATCTCATAGTTGGGACTTGATCCCATAAAAATACTTTTTGCTTCCGATGATGTTTGTGTTCCATATGCACATTTTATCTTTCTATAGTTATGACTAAAACACTTGTGTTAGACAACTCGCTCAGTTATCCGTGCTACCTGCAAACTAGAGAAATAAAGTGGTCTTTCATACGTGGTTTTAGCTTAAACTTGTGAATTCTCTTTACCTTTCAATTGCTAATATTGCAGCTTAATGGAGAACTCGATACAGGGATTGGAGCTCCTACTTTTCTTTGTGCACTTGTTAGGCAATTCTATCCTAATGTATTATGTATGTTACTATTTCTCTGCTTAACTTGACAACATTTACCGTTCACTTATAATTGGGTCAATTATTCATATTTTGTTATCAGGTCAAATAGTGAAATAGGTAAAATAAAGAACCTAGCTAAAAAGCAACAGGTTCTCGAATGAGCTGAACAAGTCAATAGATGCCAAAAGTGGTTCTAAATTATTCTATTCTTAATATAAGATTTATATTAAAAGAATAACCATAGTTGTTAGACTCGTAAGAGTCACTAGTCAACACTTACGAGTCGAGTTATAATAGACCCTTAATGAGGTGATTCGCAACCTGACTCGTGAGTATACCAGACTCGCACCTACCTGGCGAGTCATTGACCGAGTCAGACCGAGTCGAGTCGACTCGTGAATAAGGCGAGTCAGAAAATGATGAAGAAGGGGATAATTCTAGCTCATATTCATCTTCATTGACATTCTGTTCTCATCACCGGTGTTTCCATCGTCTTTTAAGTAAATATAGATGTTTACATGTCCCAATTTACTAAAAAAGTAAAAAGTAACCTGTTTTGACCCGTTAGCTAACCTGATTGTCCCTCCAAACTTTTACTACCTTTACCGAAGATGTTTACATGTCCCAATTTACTAAAAAGTAACCTGTTTTGACCCGTTAGCTTACCTGATTGTCCCTCCAAACTTTTACTACCATTACCGAAGATGTTTAAATGTCCTAATTTACATGATGATAACACATCTACTTACCCAATACAGCTGTCAGCTAGTCTTGGAGCTGGATTACACTATGATAAAGATGAAAAAGTCCGTTGTACCCTACGTGGAAAAAAAGGCATATCCGATGGCATCCAATCGGTTTGTGAACTTTGTTCTGAAAGGGCGTTGTGATATTGACCAAGAGTTGAATCAGGTGAGTCTCAATATTCATTTTTTTAGTATTTTGGTTTTAGGCTACATATAAGCAATTATGGGAAATTGGGTTCGCGGGAAGGAGGGGTTAAATGGGGTATTATCAGCTACATGATTGGTTTTAGGTTTGTGTCGAGCATTCATTTTTCATGTGAAATTTGATTGCAATTGTGTTTTTCTTGGGTAATGGTTCGGGTTGAAACACAATTTATTTAGCACAGGTCAAAACATGCCTGGCTAGTTTGACTCATTTTTTTTTAAAACAAAATGATCCTTAATAGCTTGTTTTGGGTTGGGGTCTCATTACAAGTATATTGGCTTTGTGCAGGTGCACTTTGATTGTGTTTATAACAAAATTACAGCAGTTTCAAGCAGGGAGTCTAAAAGTTTAGCTGGAAACCGGACCATTGCACAGGTTTGTTTCTAATTTCTTTATTCACTCTCTTAATGCAGCCTACATTATGACAATTATAAGCACTTCTACCGAAATACTCCAAAACCAATAATCGCGACTTAGAGTTGCAATAATCAGCTTAAATGCGCATCCAAACACCCCAACGTAAGAGTTCTCACTTGACAATTTACACTTAAGTCAAATGTGAAGATTCTTTTGGGTTGTGAGGATGGGCTTATCATTATGTTTTTGCACAAGTTTGTAAACGCTTCTCTAGTTCAAATAATTATAAAAATGATTATTTGGCTTTGTATATACTGTTGACATTGTAAAAGAGCAAGGTTGGATCAAGTGGTTAACACCCTTGCCTTTGGAGACAGAGGTCAAGGGTTCGATCCTCACCCCTTGCAAGGCCGGAGGTCCTTTTCTACCTTTGGTAGAACCAGAAGCAGCATCTATACCTTAGGTAGGGGTAAGGCTGTCTATGTCTCAACCTCCCCCATACGCACTTTTTTTATTTTTATACTGTTGACATTGTGACATGGATGGTTTGGTATCCTCACATGTTCCTTTTTATGACCTTAAGTGGCCTTACGAGTTTAAGGTTGGAGTTACCCCTGGAAGGGAACGAAAACGTGATTATGTAGACAACCCAAATGGTTTATTTTCAGCTCAAGCTGCACCAAAACCTCCTCCAGCCATGTATTCCGCTGTTGAGGGGATGAAAGTCGATGGAAAGGTGATCTTCAGTTATTTTAATTATCAAAATAATTATCTCTTTTTCTATATAAGAAAAACTCGTATATTCATATTGTTTTGTTGCACAGAGGAGGGTGATAGTTCCTCCAGAGGCAGGGTATGGTAAACAGGGACAAAATGAAATTCCGGTAAGCGTTCTTGCTAGTCATCTTTCTTTGCTTATGTTACGATAAAAAAAGGTTGTGAAAAGTTTTTCAATGGCTTTCTTAGTTTTTAACCCTTATGTTAACCTTTCTTCTAGTGAATTAAATTCGCATTCTTGAGCTTCGGTTGTCGTAGAAAGTAGACCTTTTTGTTGAGTTGATGAAAAACCAACTTTCAATTCCCATTGTCTGATGTTTTTTCCAACATGCTGGTTTTGCAGCCGAATACAACATTTGAGTTGAACCTTGAGCTATTGCAAGTAACTCGACCTGAAGGAAAGTAGCTTGTTCCGATGACTACTAGTATTTTTGTCGACTTGATTAAGTCTGCAAGGTAGTTTTGGTATGAAGAGCAATTTTTTACTATTTGTTTTCCCAGAAGGCCAAGATGTATGAAGCTTTGTAATATAAAGTTGTACATGACATGACACTACATTACAAATACTCTTTGTAACACTTGTATTTATATACCAAATACACTTCTTTCTTTCTTTTTTGCAGCGCGTCGCCACAGATGCAAAATTGGATTTATTATTGCTATATTTTAAATTCAATGGTACTGCATAGAAATTGATCAAAAGTATTTGAAGAACTACTAACGCCAAGATAGGGTGTGGTGCTTGTGTGAAAGGGTGCGTGTTGACGAGATTAAGGGCCAAGGGGTGGTCATTGGTCACGCGTGGAAAATCTTTACAACTTAAATGGTTAGCTTAAGCAGTTGTGGCCATCTGGTGGTGTGAATTATTTCTGTGTGTGTTTTATATTATTTGAAAAATTGAGGTAAGAGTTAGGGACGGAAATGGGCGTGATAAAACCTATAACCCGTGGGTATCTGTCCGTGATGAGTGGGTAACCCCGTCAAATTTTACCCGCGGGTAGATCGAACACTTGATGTGTTATGAGTATGATATGAGATATACGAAATAGTAATTGATAATGATTTGAATATGAGATACATATAGGGATAAGTCAAGAGACAACTAATGATTTCTAGGATACAACTAATGATTTATACTTATCTACACATGTACAGTTACTCATAGCACATATCCAAAAGATACGACTAACATATTTATCGTATAGCGTTGAGTTGCGTATTAAACCATAAACAATGGGTATTTTTTGAACTTCACAATGTACAAAAGAGATTCACAATAGAGGTTTATAAGTCTTATTATAATATGATATGATAAGAAACGAACTGCATAATAACAAAACCGCTTTCTTGGTGTTAAATAAATAATTTTGTACCACATGATCAAAAGTCATTTTTACATATAGTAAAAGTCTGATGCTTTTCAATAATAATAATAATAATAATAATAATAATAATAATAATAATGCTCGCAATATGTGTATTCTCACCAATAATTAATTCTCAAGTTTATTAATTTGTATATAAAACAGTCTGTGTGTAAAAAGTGTTTATTTTTGTGTGTGTTTCACAAGATTAGATCTAATGTTTATTTTTGTATATAAACCAGGTTCACAGGATATATTTCGACCAGGTCCAGGCATGAAAATGACGAGGACCAGACGAGGCATGATTTTAACCAGGTCGAGGTAGATTTTAGCCAGGCCCAAGCATGATTTTAACCAGGTCCAGGTAAGATTTTAGCCAGGTCGTCTATAATTTTGACAGGTTTAGGTGTTATAGATGAATTTTGACTTCAATTTGTACAAAGGGGGGTTCATTAGTAAATAGTAATTAAATAATTTTGATTTACTGTATGTTGTTTTCTATCTTCTATTCTTCTCCAAAGTCTCCACCAATATTAGAACCGTCAGTATCATGAACGAAATTGTCGAAAATTCTTGTGCTTTTTTTTAGCATCTTATTTTATGATCCTTATTTTGAAGATCATAATTGTAGCTACACATGCCTTCCTTTTAACAATATCAGAGACTACGAACATGATTAAAGTTCTAGAAAATTTGAATACATGGGACTTCAATGATCTTTCAATAGTGAGTAAAGTCTAGTGTGTAATTAAAAAAATCATGTATATAATCTTCCAGAAGTGGAGGTTTCAAATAAATTCAATTGTGAGTAAAGTCTAATTTAATATTTTCATCTTTTGTATGAGATATTATATTGAGATATGTAGTGCTTGTTTGTGTAATGAAAAAGTAAGTAAAAGATTCACTTATAAAAATTACCCAAAAAGAAGTTAAAGGAAAACAAAACCTTAGGAAGACTGTTATAAATGGTACAATTGGAATAATACTAAAATTTGACAGCACTATTAAATTAATGTTAAGTTTTGGTATATTATTGGGGAAAACAAATGCGCTATTTTTCATCACTTCTTTTGAATAATTGAATTTTGAAAAAAGAAGACATTGCTTTGATTGAATTGAGGTGAGTTTGATAGTCCTTTTTTGCAATAGCCTGGTTATAGATTTATTATTATTATTATTATTATTATTATTATTATTATTATTATTTTTACATAGTTGAAGTCACCGTTAAACACTTACAAAAAAGAAATGCTACAGTCGCATGATTTTCACAAAATAAGATGGCGTGATGTGATATGACAAACTAAACTCAAATACATATAAGATTGACGTGTAACTTAATACACGAAATTGATGTATAAAATATCATGTCACGGTGAAAATTATGTGATTGTAACAATTATAACTAAGAAAATACACACTTTAGATTGACATGTAACTAAATACAAGAAATTAGATAGTATCAAAACCTGAGGGACTGAAAGTGCAACTAAAGTTGACTTGAAGTCAACCAAGTTGCCTTTACTCTTTTCTAAACTTCATTTGAGTGTTCATTTTCATTGCATTCATCCATCCGTCAACAACTGTAAGTGAATTTCAGTCAACAATTAATTATATAGTTGTAGTTTTAAATAATCGTATTAGGATATCGAATGCTTATTTTCGAGCTTCATTATAGCTTGATAATATTGAAGTTTGTTAATTTTGGTTGATTGAAACCAAAAATTTAAAGATGTTCTGATGATAGATGCAGTTAATTAAGGGGGTGTTTGTCTTGGCCTATTTGATGGGTTATATGAGCTTATATAAGCTATATCCTCAAGTTAATAACCTCATAAGCCATTAAAAATTGAGCTTATAAAAACTTCAATAAGTTCATCTAATAAGTTAAACCAAACACCCCTTAAACTAGTTGGGATACAATTGACATGATTGACTGATTTGAGCCTGTGAAAGATGTTTTTTTTTATTAGGTTATGTAGCATAAGATACATGGCGTTGAATGGAATGAATAATTAGATTTTGTTAAAGAAATTAGATACTAATCAGAAAATGCCCCTGTAGGAGAAATGGTGTTTTCGTGTAAATGACATGAAGTGTGGAAAACTTCCAAAAGTTGTAGTGTTGTGTGGATCAGTGACTTGAATGAACTTTACATTAACCTTTTGGTTTCTTTATGCTTGTGCATGTATTATTCTATGAAAGCTTTATTTAACGGTTACTAAAACGTGGTAAGCTTGGTGTCACTTATGATTAACATTCATAGTGGTAAATTTAATCTACATTCATATTCTTAGGAAACATGGAAGAAAGAACGCCTCTCTTAAGCTAAATGCAATGGTAATATTATGCCTCTCTGTTTATGTGTATTCATATTCTTAGGCCTTAGTCTGTACAACATACATATAGCTTTATATTAATATTGTATATATCTTTGTAAATTCAACATTGTAAGCTTTCATATATAAAGGGAACGTTTGTGTATATATTGTTTATGTATATATTAGTAGCTAAGTTATGTCTTAGCACTTTTGGTGGTCCGCTGAATGTTTGTGTATTGTTTTGATGAGTAATATATAGTTCACCCTTTCACCCAATAAAGGGAACGTTTGAGGATATATTGTCTTGTGTGTTATGTTATTCTGGGCGACATCGTTGTTTATCTCGTGTTTACTAAATTGTTGCTTGTGCTTGATACAAATTTATGATCTAGCGTACCGCGATTGAGCGTCAGGTTTGTTGTCATAATTTTCCAACAATAATAACATAGTATGATCATATTTAACCAGACCATGTTGTATCTAAAGACATATTTTGTTAAGAGGTTTAAGAATCCGAGACCATGGTGTTTATTTGCTTCTGATTTTTTGCATTTTGGCCTTTACATCAAACATGATCTAATTGTAGCACGCTACGCATATATATTGAACCTAGTTGCACATTTAGTGATTGATAAACTTTGTCAAATGAATGAGTTTCATTCATTTTAATAAGTAGTTTCATATAATTATACGAGAAAATTGATTGTTTAATGCGTAAAAGGTAATTTCAAGGAAGTTTACAGGAGACAGAAGATAGGGGTCTTTGTTTTGAAAGTGTGACTTATGAATATAAAGTTGACTTGAGGTCAACCTACTTGCATTATTTAACTTCTGATCGACATGAGTATAGTAGTATTATCATTTCATTTTTGATACCCATTCATATCCTGTGCTTGATTCTTAACCAATAAGAAAAGGTTCAAAAGAATTTAGTGCCGACTTTTGTCTGCAAGGGTTAGAACTGGTGATGCCCAAAAATCTTTTAATGACAGAAAGTTCAATAAGTAAAAGTTAGAAAACACTGTTTAAACCAGGTTGGTACATTTTCCAGCATTTATTTCAGTTAAATCTGTATCTTAAACAATACAATGTATTCACAAGTCACTGAAAGGCGCATAGCTAACTTTTTATTAGAACCCTGCTAAATGTTTGTTCTGCACATAAATAGCATTTCATCTGTTAGTTAGTAGTATGTATGAATGTGTGATCAAGTTTGTCATAGTGAAATTAGGTGAAGTTTTGCGTGATAAGTACTCTACAGAATCATACATTAATTTTTAGGAGGCTATATGGATTATAAATACACTTTGGGTGACTTTTGGGACATATTAAACTTCATTTCAGCGGTAAGCCAGTAGCAATACCAAATATTCCTTAAATTTTAACTGATCCTTTGTTAGATGTACTTTGACTTTTGTGGTCAAAGTTATTTCAAAGCTCATATTGTTGACATATAGCGAAAGGGGTAGTGTTTTATTACATTTTGTTAAAATTATATCTGCTACAAAGTTCTGAATAATCACAAAAGTGTCAACTAATAAAAGAGTTACGTTTTCGCGTCTGGAGCTAAAAAAGATTTTAATAAACATAAAAATCTTGAAAGATATGAGTTTAGTTTAATGTTAACAGTGTGGATGTCGGCTAAACTCTGTGTTTGATTTTTGGTAAAGATATTTCCTAAACAAAGTTTAAACAATTCTCAGTTTGGTTTTTGGTAGACATTCATATAATCTTTGAACAAAATGATTTAAAGGTTTTTATAAGATATATCTTTTTACATAATCTAAGTTGTTGAATTACTGCTCCACTTTTAAAGGTTTTCTTAATGTATGTGCATTCTGGTTTTGTATGTATAATGTTTAAAACTTCAATATGTCAAAACATGTTAAAAGTTACTCTACTTAGAATCTAGATAACCATACTACCTCACTAATAATAAATTCGAAACCAGTTTAAAGCTTTCAAAGTCAAAAGTGTAACCCAACTCGAATTTACAAAATGGGGATGAGGTTAGGTGACAAGTAAGAACAAAGCGGGTTTTAGAAAAAGGACGACTCAAAATCGGGTTACTCACTATGCCTAACTTAGTTCTATCAGTGCACCACTATAAAAGCCGCTCGACTTAACCCAACCCCGTAGTCAGCCAACTTGTTTGACCCGTTGTATAAAGTGACCCATTTTGATTCTAATCTGTTTTGAGATGTTACCAAATCCGAAATCATTAATCCTATAATTTTTGGTTTTCTTTGTCATTATTTAGGAGCTTGTAGAAGAAGAAAGACCGGAGAAGCTAGCCTTCAATGATATTTTTTGAACATACTTAGAAATTGCTTTGAAAGTGTTATTTGAGTATCGGAGGTTTAATTAGTGTAGTATGAAATTGCTACAGATTTGAGTATCTAAAGTTCATGAAGCATGATGTTGCTATGAAATTGTATGTGCAGAATTATGCTGCAAAATTTGTTTTAAAATGTAAAATTATCAAAATAGTGACAAGTAAAGGCGTGTAAAAGATTGCATTGTGTTCATGATTAAAGCAGCACTAGCTAAACACACATATATTGAACCTAGTTGCACATTTATTGATCGATAAACTTTGTCAAATGAATGAAAGTTTCATTCATTTTAATAGGTAGTTTCATATAATTATATGAGAAAATTGATTGTTTAATGTGTAAAAGGTAATTTGGAGGAAGTTTACAGGAGACAAAAGATAGTGGTGTTTGTTTTGAAAGAAATCATGTACGTAATTTCCAGAGCCATTCATATAAAGTTGACTTGAGGTCCCACCTACTTGCATTATTTAACTTGTGATCGACATGAGTAAAGGAGAATTATCATTTCATTTTCGATAGCCATTCATATCCTGTGCTTGATTCTTAACCGATCCTAAAAATTGTAAGTCCTCTCCTCAACTTTGTTTTTATTTATGAATTTGTTTATTTATAGCTTGGACCTAATACGATTGTTTAAAAGTAAGTTGCATTATTTTAATGTGCTCCATTGTTTATTGTAGTTCTGAAAACCGTAAGTCATCAACTTTTTTTGTACTTTTTATTTGTTTATTCCCTTACTCTAACTTAGGTGCTTTTTATAAATCATATTTCTAAATGATTTCAGTTTTAATCAGGATCCTTTTTGATTTGATGAGGTTCGTTATTAGATTAATGGTTCGTTATTAAATTTCATAAGCTTAAATTGATCAGTAGTTGTTAAATACTCAAATATAACTACAGATAGAATTATATAGACTTGGAGACTTTTGTCAAGTCAAGTTAATTATGATATTGATCCAGCCATCTATGTTTTGAAGTTGAAAATTTCAATAAAAGCTTCATTAATCAATAATCATCTGTTTTAAATTCTCAAACAACCTAGTTGATCTTTATCACTTAATTTATTATACTTTATAAAGTTTTCAAACAACCTAGGTTTTTTTTTTTTTTTTTTTTTTTTTAACTAATAAAAATTGTAAGTTTACTCTTTTTAGTTTGTTACACATCAAGTTAACTTTAGAAATAAAAATAAGTTATTAGATTTATGTTGAGAATAGTAAGAACTAAAAAGTAATAAAAATGAGTTTGATTTGTTTTCCCCATTGAAATAAATATGAAATAAAAAAAGGAATAATCAAAGACTTTTAATATTTGAATTTTGAAAAAAGGAATACATTGCTTTGATTGAACTGAATAGAGATAATAAGATAGTCTGATTTCATATGACATGTAACTTAATACACGAAATTGCATAGTATATAAAACTGAGGGACTGAAAGTGAAATTAAAGTTGACTTAGAGTCAACCAAGTTGCCTTTACTCTTTTCTCCTCAACTTCATTTCATCTCTTTTCATTTTCATTACATTCATTCACAACAAACTTCCATCCATCCGTCAACAACAGTAAGTTAATTTCAGTCACCAATTAATTATATACTTGCAGTTTTAAATAATCGTTGTATATTTCAAATTTATAGTATGATGAGACTTTTCAGTCTGACTCGATTAATTGTATGTGTGTATATGTGATATTATTGAAGTTTGTTAGTTTTGGTTGACCGAAAACCGACAATTTAAAGTTGTTCTGATGATAGATGCAGTTAATTAAGGGGGTGTTTTTCTTGGCCTATTTGCTGGGTTTTGGTTATTCAATCAATAGATTGTCATATTTGTAATTTCCAGTATTATTGATTTGATCTTTAAAAATGAGCTTATAAGAAGTTCAATAAGCTCATCAAATAAGTTAAACCAAACACCCCTTAAACTAGTTGGGATACAATTGACATGATTGACTGATTTGAGTCTGTGAAAGATGTTTTTTTTTTTTTTTTTTTTTTTTTTTTTTTTTTTTTTTTTTTTTAATTAGGTTATGTAGCATAAGATACATGGCATTGAATAATTAGATTTTGTTAAAGAAAGTAAATACTAATCGGAAAATGCCACTGTAGGAGAAATAGTACTGTTTTCGTGTAAATGACATGAAGTGTGGAAAACGTTCAAAAGTTGTAGTTTTTTGTGGTAATATTATACCTCTCTGTTTATGTGTATAATAGTTTGTTTTCAAGAGAGATGACTGTCTATTTATGTGATGTTGTTTCCACTATCTATGTTTTGTTTTTGTTTTTTTTAACAGTTAACTTATATATAAACAATTAGCATGCTTGTTCTGTCTACATGTTACATGGTATAACACAAAAGTGCTCACATGTTTGATTGTTTTATGCTACTTAGTCATGGATTCTATGGTGCTAATTACTACTCCCTCCGTCCCAAAATTATTGTCTCCCGACAAAAAACACACAGTTTAAGAAAAGTACATTTATTACAGCTTTCTCTTTCTTACTTTTTGATAGAATGACAATTTTGCCCTTAGGTAATTAATTAAAGTCTTCTTTGAAGTATGTAATAATAATTTTAAACAAGGGTAATATAGTAAACTTGGTTAAACTTTCATATCTATTTTTAGTAGTGGACAATTAAATTGGGACATACCAAAAAGGAAACATGGACAATAAAATTGGGACGGAGGGAGTAGTAATTGTTTCAATTTTATTTTCATTTTTTTCTGAAAATGTTTACTGTACTTGTAAATGCAGCACAATCTCATTGTTGACGATGGCTACTACGTCCATTCCTCATTGGTGGAAATATGACGTTTTTGTAAGTTTTAGAGGTGAAGATATCCGTAAAAGTTTCATGGATCATATGTTCAACAACTTCAAGCAAAAAGGAATTTATGCTTTTAGAGATGATACCAAATTGCCTAAAGGAGAAGAGATAGCTCCTCATCTCTACAAAGCCATTGAAGAATCGAGATTTTTGATAGTTATCTTCTCCAAAAATTATGCTTCTTCATCATGGTGTCTGAGGGAACTCGTCAAAATATTTGACTGCAAGCAAATGGAAGAGCCTAAACACGAGGTTCAAATAATCTTTTATGATGTTAAGCCTGATGTCGTGAGAAAACAAACCGGGAGCTATGCTCGTGCTTTTGCCAAACATGATGTTTCAAATAGAAGAGAGGTGGATAAATGGAGGGAAACTCTATTCAATGCGGCTAACTTATCTGGATGGGATCTCCAGGACATGACAAATGGGTAAATTTCTTGTTTTTTTGTAATTAGTCTTGTAGCTCTACTAAAGCTAGTTAACACTATGTAGTTTCTCTTACTTATTGTGTCTTTGTGGTTAACAGGTATGAGTATAAGTTCATCGATTGCATCTCCAAAGACATACTCAAAAAATTATGTGATGGGCCCTTGCATGTTGGTGAAAACCTTGTTGGCATAGATTTCCATTTCGAAAAATTAAACTTGTCATGCTTTGTTGGGTCAGATAAGGTTAATATGATTGGAATATGCGGTATAAGCGGGATAGGAAAGACGACCCTTGCCAAAGCTATATATAATATGATGTATGTCCACTTTGAAGGAAGCTGCTTTTGTGAAGATGTCAGAGATGTCAAAGAAGTCCAGATGCAAATGATTGGTAAGATTCTGAAAACAGATGATATAAAAATATCAAGTGTTGGTGAAGGAACTATGGTAATAATGAAAAGGATGGTGGGTAAGCGGGTCCTTATTGTTTTGGATGACGTGAATAATTTGGAGCAGTTAGAAGCACTAGCAGGTTCATCTGATTGGTTTTTCCCTGGAAGTCTTATTATTTTCACTGGTAAAGACAAACAATTGCTAAGGTCTCATAATGTGGAAATCTATGAAATGGAGTCTTTAGATTATAATGAAGCTCTTGAGCTCTTTAGTTTGAATGCATTTGGTGAAAGGCATCCCATAGAAGATTTTGAAGAAGTTGCTTCCCAGATTGTGAAATATTTGCATGGTCACCCTTTGGCTCTCAAAATTTTTGGTAGATTAATGCGTAAAAAACCTGTGGATGTTTGGGAAGGCGAATTGAAAAGACTCCAAACATTTCCTAATTCAGATATACTACAAAAACTTCGACCAAGTTTTGATGGGCTAGCATCTGATCAGAAAAGAATGTTTCTTGACATTGCATGTGCTTTCATAGGGGAAAATAGAGATTTTGCTGCAAGTGTACTAGACAGAAGCAAGTGTTCCGCAAATGCTATTATTGAAGTTCTAGTTGATAAGTGCCTAATAACATTATCTCCAATTATAATGTCTCTTCAAATGCATGAATTGATTCAATGCATGGCAAGGGAAATTATACGTGAAGAATTCAGCATGCCTGGGAATCACAGCAGAAGATTGTGGATTTCATCAGAGGACGATATACTGAATGTAAACAAGGTATTAAGTGGCATATGATTCCTTTTTCAACATAAACATTACATTTGAGTATAAGCAATTGCCTTTATTGTTGTTGTTGGTTTTTTTTTTTTTTTTTTTTTTTTTTTTTTTTTTTTAAGTATAAAAGTTAGTACAATCTGATGATCTGTTATTTGTATCTAGGTAGCGGAAGAAGTTGAAGTTCTTGCCCTTTTGCTAAAGAAAAACTGTCAAACTATTCCCATAGATGGACAAGCTCTTACATGTATGAAAAACTTGCGGATACTAAAAATATGCTTTCCAAAAGTCGAAGGACGTTGGCAGCCATTTGCAGTAAACTTTTCTGGAAGACTGGATTTGTTGTCCAATAAATTAAGGTTGCTTTATTGGCATGGATTGCCTTTAGAGTCCTTACCTTCAGATTTTTATCCGGAAAACATTGTTGCCATCGACTTGTCTTACAGCCACATAAAACAACTTTGGACAACACCAAAGGTATTTACTTGTTCACACATGTGTTTGTGTTCGACACCTAATGATATACAAACTTATCTTTTTTCTATTGATGCCAGTGCTTAAGAAGGTTGAAAATAATGAAGCTAAGGCACTGTTGTAACCTAACAACCACCCCTGACTTCTCAGAGAGTACAAATCTTGAAGAGCTAGATTTTGAAGGTTGTGTGAATTTGGCTACAGTTCACCCATCTATTGGAGTGCTTAATAAGCTTGCTGTCTTAAATCTGAAAGGCTGCACACGGGTTGGGAGTTTTCCTGAAGCCTTTTGGTCTAGATGCTGGACTTCAATCTCTGGTTTCATATGGAACCAACAACATCCCCAAAGATCAGTTTCATTGGCAGGTTTAAATATGTTAAAGTCCCTGAATTTCAGCTACTGCAATTTAGTTCAAGTGCCTGAGAGCATTGGAGGCTTATCATGTCTAAAATATCTATACTTAAGAGGGAACAATTTTACTAGTCTTAATTGGCTTAATGTTATGGGTTGCAAGAAGCTGGAAGTGTTGCCCGAGCTTCCACATAGCCTAGATTATCTTTTTGCATCTGATTGCACCTCCTTATGTTCAATTAGGGGATCAAACCCAATCATGAGCAAAAGGCTCACACTTTTCAACAACTGTCCAAAATTGTTTAAGGTGTCGATATCGGAGACTCAATGTATCGACTCATCTGTAACTTCCCAAGGCTCTCGATTTTCTTCTTTCCTTCGGTATGTGCATAACAGATATGGATTGTTCCGTTTGCCAGAATGTTCCATTAGGTATATGGATATGTTTTATGATGGAAATAGCATTCCAAATTGGTTTACAAATAAAAGTTTGGGAAATCATGTAAAGGTTGAATTACCATTAGATTGGAGCTTCAGTAAGTTAAGGGGATATGGAGTTTGTGTTGTTTTTAAGAGAAAAAAACCTAACACATCTTTTGGATACTCTGTAAACAACTTTGATGGAGCTTATTTGGGACGACGCAATCGAGACTACTATGATGATTATTTTAAGGGTAAGCCAATAAGAATCGATGAGTCAGATATGATATGTTTGCATTATATGACAAGTGAAATATGGGAATGGGAGAAAGTAAAGAATTTTGTAACATTTTCTTTTAGAGAGAATGAAGGAATTGAAGTGAAGGAGATGGGTGTAAGACTTGTTTGGGATGAAGATTTAGATCAAGAAGCAGACTTGATTATGTTCCAAGACATCCCAACTCTATCAGAGCATGGTGGGCTCTTGTGCCATTTTGGGGAGGATGGATATATCGAATGGACATGGTAGGATAAATTATTTATATGTCCCCTGTAGATTTTGTAATTTTTATTTGGTCTTTTTAATAGCCACAGTAATCTTTGATAAATCCATGTAGGAGACACCCACCAGGTGTTTGATGAAATGCATGACTAGAAATCATTTGCTATTTACTCTACAGCCTGTTTGTAGATTTTTTATGGATTTTACGATGTATTAAGAATTGATGTTGTGTTTTGAAGTTGCAATTTGTACCGTAAGATAATAAACCATGTTGTAGTTTGTCTTTGGAAATTAATATTGAAGCAATTACGTGACTGGTATGGTATCATGTTTAAACATGCACATCATTGAAAAGTGTCCTCTTGCCAATGCCAGCTCAACCAACAATTGAGACAACATGTAAACTTTTTGCTGGAAAAACTTGACATTTGTTTTGATTGCTGAAAACGTTATTCTTTGATACCTGCTTTCAGCATCTGTTCTTCACTGCACTAATAGCTCAAGATCCGTTCCTTGAGGTAGCTGCCTAGACGTGCTACATGTATTTCGACCCATTTACATACGGGTCAGATTTCAACCCATTCCCAAAATTACATCTTTTACCATTTACGTGAGAGTATTAACCACTGGTTCTATTGCAAGATTGCCTTACCCTTATCACTGGTCTTCACCTTCTTTGTACATGGGACAAGCACCATATCGATAAACAGAGCTCTCATCAAAATAGCTTGTTCCTTTACTGCACCCAGGTTGTTGTTACCTTTTGTTTCATTACCCTCACCCATGTGGTTTCTTGAGACTATATGGATATCATTGTACTTTCTGCTAGCCGTGCTTCTTGCGATATCCAAGTGGGGTGGTAGGAAAATTCTTTGTTCTTTAATTTTTATTTAAAAATAAATAAAATTCAAAATGGAAGAACACATGGGCATTTTAGAGAAAATAAACTCAAAACTTTCTCATGGCTGCCTGCACTTTCAAAACCACTGCGTCACTGCTCACGCAATTTGACCAAACCACAACGATGGTTTTTGCAACATGAACTTTTCATGTAATGTACACCAGGCGTCCGTTAGAATCGAGTATGTCAGCAGAAACCATTGACTATTATATTGGCAAACTGTTTGGTAGCTATATATTACTCATCAATTTGTTCGAAATTTGCTACCTGCCGAAGTGCCGATGTGTACTGGCAGTTAAGAACAATGTGTTTTGTTTTCAAGTTTCAATTCCAATTATCGTATACTGACAGATTAAAAGCCTTATTGCAGTTTTGATCCCTGGAAAGGAATATCGACTATTCTTGTCGAGACTACGTTCTTGCCTGCCAGTTGAGGTATAGTTTACTGATCATATTTATGTAGTCCAGTTTTGCAGCTCTTCATTAAGCTTATCTTTTTGTAACTAGCTAGTTGGGAGATACACCAGGACTAGATATGTTTGACTGTTATGTAGACTAACATGCATTTTTAAAGAGACAATGTGAGAGCATCGTCAAAACAAACATGCTAGTTGATGATTAACATTGGTAATTTTAACATAACAGACAGTTGGATATGAGTTATTTTATCAGGTCCCATGTCTTCCTCTAACAGAACTTAAAATTTCTAGGCAAACAACCAATAAGCCTTTATAGGAAACAGCTATTACACACCCTTATAAAGCTAGCATACTCGAGTTTTGCTACCCGACATTACTTAGATGTGGTACGCAGAGAAGACATGATCAAATTGTAGCATGCTGCACTTATGGAACATAGTGCCACTTTTGCTAATTGAAGAAGTTTATTAAGTTAAGTTCCGTTCATTTCAACTGGCAATTTCATATAATATACGAGTAAATTGATGCTTTCATGTCTAAAATGTGCAACCTGAGTTCAAGAAACTTCAAGCAATAAGATTGATATCTTAATTGATTAAGTCAACAAGATGTAATTAGGAAGAAATTTACAAGAGAGAAGACTTTTGTAGAATGATGTCATCATGTCGGTCTTACCTAAAACTATTAAAAAGACTATTGCTGGTTAAATTATAAGTTTTACCAATGGGCATCATCTTCCTTCAAGAAACTTCAGGAAACACAATTATAACCACTTTAATTCAAGAATCTGGAAGGAAGATGATGCCCATTGGTAAAACTTATAATTTACTTTGTTCTGTTACTTTCGATTTGGCATATGGTAACAACCTTAATTATAGGTTTGATCCATGCTCTCTCTTTTTTTTTTTTTTTTTTTTTTTGGTGCAAAAGGGTGAATATTTTATTAACATCAAACTTTTACAACAAGAATTCAACTGCAATGGACATGCCCATTCAGTGAAATATGCTAGACAATCATTACATTCACAACAAGATCTCAGACAACAAACATAAGTCTCTAACAGACATTCCATACCAAATTCATACAACCTATGCTACATGAAATGAAGCCATCAGACTAATTTGTAGCAGCAAAGTAGCAAACCAACCCATAGTTTGCATACTCCAATTCACCCATAATTGCACCAAGACCATAACCTCACAATATACATTTCCCTACCAACATCCTAATTGATCCATGCTCTTTTTTCCTCTATATCAATGTTCTTTCTGTGTTAATGTTCTGTTTTAACTTCTTTCCAGTTATAGGTTTGATTACGCTTTCAGATCACAGAAAGCTATTCCAAGTGCTTCCAGATGACGTTAAGCATATGTGGAACGAGTGGGCCCTACGTGGACTTATTGTGATCAGTCTTGTTTCACAGATCACCTTAAGTCTACTAGGAAATGTTCGGAAATACAACCCAAGAACACTAGTTAGAATGGCTCTCTGGTTTGCCTACTTATTAGCATTAGCTGTTGCATCAGCAGCGCTTGGTGTTATTACCCGAACCGCCTTAGACGTATGCAGCAACACTTCTCATTTCAGTTCAGAAGATACTTACAAACAAAACACAAGTGAACTCATATCTTTTTGGGCACCTTTTCTTCTCCTTCACCTTGGTGGTCCAGATTCTATTACTGCGTTTGCATTGGAAGATAACGAGCTTTCATTAAGGCACTTTGTTGAGATTGTGTTTCAGTTTGCAGTAGCTCTTTATATCTTCTTGTTGTCCTGGCCAGGCTGTTCTGATCTCCCTAAACTAAGTGTAGTGGTTTACTTAGCCGGTTTCATCAAGTGTTTTGAACGTATTAAGGCTCTACGGTTAGCAAACACTAAGAACCTTCGTGACTCGATGCTTGATCCTCCTGACGCAGGTCCCAATTATCCTAATTTTCTGGACGATTACCAGTTAAAAAAGTCACAAGGGTTTGATGTAAACGTGGAGGAGGTCGCTGAACTCTCCCATACAGTCAATATTCTTTTATATCCTGAAGAAGGTAAAGAGATATCTGAAGCTTATAAACTATTTCAAACATTAAACGGCTATTTGTTGATCTCATCCTTACTTTTGAGGATAGAGAATATAGTCAATCCTACTTCCTCCATCTTGCATCAAGCAATGCTTTCCGTGCTGTCGAGATTGAACTTGGATTTGCGTTTGACATGCTTTACACCAAGGCTAATGTGGTGTATACATTTAACAGGCTTTTGTTTCGCATTACTAACATTTTTGTCCTTCTTCAAGTACCTTTGGGCTTCCATTTTATTTGTAATATCAACAATTACCACTTAATTGACATCGTCATTACTTGCCTATTACTCGGTACTGCATTGATAATGGAAATCTTTGCGGTAATAACCATGCTGCGCTCTGATTGGATAGATCATTGGTTGATCCAACAAAACCTCACTCGAAAAATCCTCATATTCCCATTCTTAAAGCAACCGAATAAACAAAGGTGGTCCGGTTCCATTGCACAGTTTGATCACCTGCTAAGTGTTGCCCTTAATGAGAGACCTGCTTGTTTCTTAAAAACTCAAATATTTTAAAAAATAGTTAAGGTTCGCGAACAACAACGTTACAAGAAATACAACGAAGTTTCTGACAACCTAAAAGAATTAATTTACTTTCAGTTTCGCGAGTATATGGTTGTCAACTCAAATCTGAATGAGTTATGTACTCATAAAGGTAGTTTTTCGCTACCACTCTTTGCTATTATTCAGATGTTGGCAATCAAGATGGTTCTGATATTGATATATGTCGCATGGAAAGCAAGATATCTGACTATCTGATGTATCTTCTTGTGACATACCCTGTGATGTTGCCAATAGGTATTGGCATGATCAGGTATCATGACACCTGTGCTGAAGCAATGCGTTTTTTCAAAGAAAAAGGTCTTATTACCGAAAAAGTTGAAGCATGTCTAAAGCTGCTGGAAGTTGATTCTCTTGAAGTGCTGCCTAGTAAAGTGAAGGGGGATCGATGTAAATCTGCACTGTTTGATGGTTGCAGGCTCGCGTTATCTTTGAAAAAGATGGAAAAAAAGCGTATGTGAAAAGTCATGAGTCAAGTATGGATCGAGATCTTAGCTTATGCTGCTACTCACTACAGAGGATTTCACCACAAGCAACAGCTTAGAAAAGGGGGCGAGTTTTTGACTCATGTTTGGCTACTGATGGCACATTTGGGCATCACCGAGCAGTTCCAGCCACCAGGTGTCTCAGTGTCATGCTAGAGCTAAAATCAGAGTCCTGTAATGCACATAACTGTGATATAGCTAGGCTCCCACATTCTTTTGTTACTTATTGTTAGTTCTGTAGATAAAGAATTTATATTCATATATTTGTACACTTCTTGATACCATGAACAAATATGACTTCATTTGTTTTATCTAAATCTTCTTATAAATTACTTTGCTCTATCAATATACCAAAAAGGCTCATTCATCATATCGCCAGAATCCTTTTTCAATATATGTTGTGATTTACTGTCTATCATTTGAAACAGGATTATATCAAAATTGTATTCTAAGGCTTTAACGATGAGGTTTGGTGCGTGCTATTATCCAGGCTGGGGCGGACATGCTTAAGGCGACGTGCATACCTTAAAGGGCTAATGGCCTTTAATTTAAATGTATCATAGTTGTCATCATTTTCTTCTATATGTATCAAACTTTTTTTTTTTTTTTTTTTTTTTTTTTTTTTTTTTTTTTTTGCTATTATATGTACTAAACTTTATTTTTTGGTCATTTTTGTGTACTTTATGACCATTTTGCCCCTCCTATGTTAAAAAATGAGGGGCAAAATGGCCATTAAGTACACAATAATGCCCAAAAAATTAAGTTTAGTACACATAATAGCAAAAAAAATTGTTCGATACATATAAAAGGAATAAGTGACAACTATGATACATTTTTATGCCATTAGCCCTACCTTAAAAACGTCTATCACTAGTGTAAAAACGATTTTTTTTTCTTCACATATTTCAAAGTTTAATACTAAGTGCATACCCATTTCAAATTTCTATAAAAAAAAGTGCATATCATGTGACAAATTTGTGCCTCTGCCACTACATCCATGGCTGTTCTCAAAGGTGGCTGACCGCCTAGGCCCAGTTTTATGAGGCCCAAAATTTTTACGTCGCCAAAATTTACATTCAATGCATAAAACTTGAAAGATGTTATTTATATGAATAGAGACAAAGATTTCTTATTTTACCGGGTATTTACCCTTTTATCCATGAAAAAAGACAGATTTTTCACAAAAAGTTTTTGAAAAATAACTAATGTTTTATACAATAACTCTTTATAGTTATCATTGTACGTTTTAAGATATTTTATTTAAATTTTTAATAGAGGCCCCATTTTTCACTTCCCGCTCAACTCCTTTAAAATCACGAAAACAGCCCTACTAGTACCATGAATGTGTAGTGTCATATTATGGTCAAATGTACAACATGGCCCTACTATCCGGACGTTTGTTAATTTCTATACGTGATTTAGCTCGTCACTTTCCTAACTACTGTATATCGTTCAAAACCTCATTTGACACCATCGCTAAGTATAAGATCCAAAGTACAAACATCAAACTTATATTAAACATGCTTTTGGACAAACTTTCCAAAACTTTAGTTCGATACGGATGTAATCATGACCACATTCATCATTGCCACATCGATCTTTTTCTCCACTAACAACTTCACGACCAAATAATTGTAATAAGATCCTCAATTTCATCTCCTAAAACACACCCTACTTAAATAGAAATAGACCCCACAATATACTCACACACACACACACACACACACACAATTATTTAACTCTTTACAAAACATGAGCGCATGCAATATCTTGAAAACGATTGACCTACTCAAGTCACCGGTTCATTTGGTTATCCGATTGTAGCGAACTGCAAAAATCCATATAATTAACAATGTTTAATTATATATTAATCTCCGTCATTAATTTTAATCACCATTTTTACGAGAAAATTTAAAATTTTCTTTATTATATTATTTTGACACAAAAACATTATCACAAAAATTACCAAATAACGGGACGAGCTCGCAACGTGTAACACGAAATTTAATTACTCACTAATAACACTAAAATCGGGCCAAAGTTCACCAACCCAACTTCATCCCATCGTTACTATTCCTCAGCCCATCACACAAGCCCAACTTTCCTTTTTATTTTCAGTTTCTAGTCGAGCAGACCCCCTCCAAACGCCCCATTTTTCTTTCAAATTCTAAACACAACGTATATGTATTTTTATACCACCTAATTGTCAACCCACCAAAGAAGTAGGACGCCAAATATTAGCTCTAGATACGAATGTTGAATACATTTCCGGAAGGCAAAGTGTTCGCTCCAAAAACAACCCATTTGACATATAAATAATTCAAAACTCAACCGTTTTAATCCTGGTTTGTTTCTAAATGATTCTAATAATATTTCAAGCATTGTTTCATGATTTAATATTGAGTTTCATCAGCTATGGATCAAGTTCTACACTATTTTCCAAATCGTGTATGTATATATGTCGTAGTCGACATATTTTAAAACACAACTCAATTCCCATTTGTTTTCCTTCACTCTCACAACCCTTAAAGTCCTTGTTATACAGTAAAAATCTCAAATGATATCCCAACATCTCTGACACTCAATAGTTAGAACATGTGAGAATGTTTTGAAACTTAATATGAATTCATATGTTATATATATAAAATGTATAACCTACTACTCTTTCACCACCCCTCACACTTCACTCCTTTCTACATTTTTAAGCTCCTCTCAACTCTTAAACAAGTCACAAACGACCAGGAAGCTTTTCCATTTCATTTGGGTCTCCTCCATTTCATCCTCCACGTCATCAACTTCCGGTCCAATCTGCTCCTCAACCACAACCACACCGTCCGCGCGTTCGTCCGACGCGCCAGCGATCTCACCTCTCTACTTCCTCCCTCACCCTCTCTCGAACTCGCCTACGGTGACGTCACCGACTACGACTCACTCCTTGCAGCTTGCTCCGGCTGCCACGTCATCTTCCACGTGGCTACTTTAGTTGAGTCGTGGATACTTGATCCTTCTAGATTCATTACTGTGAGTGTGAGTTAGTTAAGTTAGTTAGGGTTTGAGATTAAGTTAGTTGTGATAATTTTGATATTGTTGGGTAAACTGGCGAAGCATGTATAAGTTACAATTTTTCGATGAGATGCATTTTGATGAGGAAGATGAAGTGATACAGTAATGAGTTTGACTGGTCTTGTGTTAGAGAGAAAAAGACACTTTGTTTTATTGCTTTTCTTAGTTTGCTGTGAAGTCACATAGGGTGTTTCATATTACAAATTTTCTTTTAACAATTTTTAAAGTATTTCATTAGGTTGTTTTAACTTCAAAAGTTGTGTTACAAAATACAATAATGTGGCTATATATAGAGAAAGAAGTGTAATGTACAGTATACAATAACTAACCAAATCAGTTTTTAGTATGCAATACTTATAGCCACAAGGTATCAAACATATATGATATACAATGTGTAACACCCCCAATTCATGGTTGCAGCGGAATTCGAACTGGGTGTTACTCGACGGCACAATAGTCACAATAATAGAAAACGAACTCCAATTGAGTCGTTTTAAAAGATTTATCATTCAAATTATATAAATATCAGAGATTACAAAATGAGGTCCCAAATGGTTCCATGTTTACAATGTATAATAAATGAGTTTTTGAATGATAATAAAATTTATAGCCCTCTTGAGTATCCGTGTCCTTCCGTGCCATCCTTGATCGTCATGAACCTGAAATACATGCTTGAGAGGTCAACACAAAGGTTGAGTGATATTCATAGAGTTTGTTAAATCGTTTGAACACAATGTGTTGGTAGTTAAATCGTTTGAACACAATAATCGTAGTGTGAGCTGTAGACTCACACCAATGTTTGGAAAACAAAACAGGTAGGCTACGTTATTATACGCCCATAAAATGTATTATACACTAAGCTTATGAAACCAAAACGTTAACGTGTACCAATATCGATTGGCAGATTTATCCCGGTAGGTACTTTGCCGTCATACCTAATGTCTCAAATATTAATGCATTTGTTTGAACTAATCAAAACAAATGGGATTCGTCAATCCCAATAGGCCTATTCACAATATTCGCGCTCACTTGCAAGTAACCCTCGCAAGTGATTAAATGGTTCATACTAAGGGATCTTGGTTTGGCAAGGATGTTACTTAGTGATAATAAAACATAGTCGAATAACATACAGTAGAAAGCATAGTGTTCGATTTAGAAATAGCATGTATTCCCCCCAAGGGTTTGTAAAACATTGAAGTAATGTAAAGTGGGGCTATGAACTCACCTTAAGTTAAGATAGCAAGTAATGAATGTAACGGTTGAATCGTGTAGGTTTCTACGAGCAACCTATAATCGAATGTTGCGACTTAGGATCGGAGTAATGTCTAAGGAGACATAAACACGCCAATATATATCTTGCACTTAGTCCATGATGTGGTATGATGTAAAGTATAAGTCTTTGAAAGAAAGATTCATGAAACATGTATGTTTTGTATATCGTTTACTACCGTTCGGGCCGACATAATTCAGAAGTCATGTTAGTAAGCGTTCGAGGAGCCAGGACACTTTAATTCGTAAATCCACAACTCAACTCGACGGCTTACATAATGAACTCCTCACATGAGGCTCCCTACTATTGTAGTAGTTGATGAAATATATAGATATAAGTTTTGATCCGAAAAGTTACATGTCCGATATTTGAATAAACTTAGGAAAGTTTATTAGTACATGAAGATTGTTATTAGGGGTAGTTTCATAAGTCTTGAATGACCATTTTCTCTTGGTAATATCTCATGGTTTCCTTTTAAGTGAAGTAGATCCAAATTGCTTGTTCATGTTATCGCCTAATTCATTGTTTCATGTTTACGCCTATGTAAGTTGTTATGGTCATTTCGTCATGGCCTAGCCATGACCTTTAGTCCTTGTTCCAAGGTCATGAGACACAACCTTGGCTCTAGCCATGGTGGTGGTCTTGATTATAGGTCATAAGACCTCTTGTTCCATTTAAAGTATAACCATAATCTAGTGACTTTGGTCTAAAAATGGGCTGTTTAGAATTTGAAGAATTTTATCACTCGGAAAGCATTTTTAGGTCTCGATCTTCTTTGTTCCTGAACGAAAACGGCGTTCCGGACAACTTTCGTGTTTTAACTTTTTGATGAATCGGACCAGAAGTGGGACTTTCAAAACCCAAATTTGATCAGGAAGCTATTTGGCAGTTTTGCCGGAAATCTTTGGTAATTTCAAATCGCCATAACTTTTGACTCGTATACTCGTTTTGGGTGGTTCAAATTGCTATGGTTTCCTTGTTAAGTCCTCTATTGTAATATGTAATGATCCAATATCATATTTTTACCATTTTGATCAGGTCTTACCAAGAAAGTCACTAGTTTACTTGTTTTAGTAACTTGTTGTAACAATCAATAACAATAACTTGTTTTGGTCATTTTTATACATCATGGACATAACTACAAGACATAATATAGCATGTAAAATATGTAAATAACATGAACATGATTATTTAACAAGAATCAAGTTAGGGTTTGGCTCACAACTTTTGGCTTTCAAAGATGAAAGGAAGTTAACATGTAAGGATAGGACTTTGATAGACCCACTTCACTTCATGCAATCTTTCTACCCTTGGTATTCTTGAAAGATGGATGATGAAGGTTTAGGTGACTTGAGTGGATTCAAACTCAAGAGAAATCACCAAGTATAAGAGGTTATGGAAGTGTTTGATGAATGATAACCTATCTAGGGTTTCTACCTTGAACTAGCACTTGAATCTTGCATGAAACTAGAAGGAAATCAAGCAAAGATGAGAGTGTTGTGGTGTGGTTTGATGGCCGGCCAAAGGAGGGGATGGGGGGCTTTTATAGGGTCTTAAGGAGGTTACAAATGTTGACTAGTCCAACCTTGGAGGCCAAGGTGAACACATGGATGAAATCTAAGGCCATTAAGCTTGAGATCAAGCCACCTAGTGTGAAAACCCCCCCCTATGGCGGTTTGGAGACTTGGGGAGAAAGGGTGTGGACTTTTCTTGGTATTATCCAAGATACTTGGTTAGTTTTGACTCCGGGAAATGCCAATCGTAAATGATTAAGCCTCAAAACGTAAAACCGGGTGTCGTAAAATTATGGAACTTGAAAGTATTGATAAACATGTCAATAAGTTCCATAATAAAATATAAAATGAGTGGTAGGTTCTATTTGGGTGGTAAACCCTGCTAAAAACTGGAAAAACGGGTCTAAAACGCGTAATACGTAAAATGTACGAATTTTACGTAAAATTGAGAAAAGTAAAATGTTACTTTTCTAATATGATATAAATGATTTAAAATGACTTATAATGTCTAGACTGGGCTCAGTCTAGTGTCGGTTGGTGTTAAATGTCTTTTAGACATCAAACCGTAAGCCTAAAAATCAAGGAATGACTTTTGGTCAAAGGAGGAGGGAAAAATTATGTTGACTTTTTCTAATAAGTTTGAAAACTCAAAACATCTTAGAAACTCGTTTTGTGGTCTAACGGTTAATCGCCCATTCGGTTAAGCGTGCTTATGTGAGAGTAGTACCGACATGGGTGACCTGCTGGGAAGTCTTTGGTCATGTTTTTCTCAGTCACGATTAATTCTCAAATAAATCATGAGTGTGTCAAACATTTTTCTGATGCGGGGTCACTTAACGCGGTCGAGTTTCGTTTGTACGTAGAATTTCTGAATGACGTTTTACCCTAAAACGTGTAATTCCGTGTAATTCCTTAATAATTTTCACGAAAATGAGCTTATGAATGTCAAACTTTTAATTTGCCATGGAAATGATTTATCACTTCAGCCCAAGAAATAAAAATCAAGTTTCGGGAAAATTTTTCGGGAAAAATGAATAGTAAAAGTGAATAGTGAAATTTTCCGGGAATAGTAATTAACCTGAAATTGCGAATTGTTACACAATGTGTTTTTAGTATACAATATTTATTTGAGGCTTTTTGAATGTTGTGTACTAATATTTTTTTTGGAAGACAATTTGTTAGGTGCAAAGATATTGTTTGATTCTATTTTTGCTTTTATAACTCAAACTTTTTTTTGTTAGTTTTTTTAATGTTCTGTATAATATTTGTTATATACTAAAATACTAAAAAATCCTATGTGATGCACGAAAGAATCTCATGGGATTTACAATGAATCCCTTGAGATTCATACGGAATCCCAGAAAGGCTTACGGTGGATACCTAGGCACCCAAAGACGAGGAAGGGCGTAGTAAGCGACGAAATGCTCACCATCTACATCCAGAAAGCCGTATGCTTTGGAAGAAGCTTGTACAGTTTGGGAAGGGGTTTTGATTGATAAAAAAGAAGAATCTACTTCAACCGATATGCCCTTAGGCACGGCCATACATAACCTAGAAATCACACTTGGAAAGGGTGGACAATTAGCTAGAGCAGCGGGTGCTGTAGCGAAATCCCATGTGATTCTCTTTGATCCCTTATGATTCATATAGAAGCCCATGTGATCCATACAGAATCCCATGAGATTTTTTTTGTCACGTGAATATTTCATATGTGATTTTACTATTGGTACTTTACTATTTTATTTATATAGTATTATTTTATCACTTTATTATTATTACTAGGTACTTTTGACATCAAACTTTTATATTTGCATGCTAAATCTCAATACAATGCACTAAAGTGTTTCAGTAAAATGAAAATTGTTTCTAAGAGTGCTAGGTACAGTGTGGTGCCATACAAAATCCCATGTGATTCTTTGACGAATCTTTTGTGATTCATACAAAATCCCATGGGATTCTTTGATGAATCCCTTGAGATTCATCCCTAATCGCATGTGATTTCATACATAATCCTTTGTGATTTATCGACAAGATAAATAATACAGAATCCCATGTGATTTCATACAGAATCCCTTGAGATTCATACAGAATCTCAAGTGATATTATACTTCTAGTTTATATAAGGCAAAATGAAAATCTCATGGGATTTATACAAAATCTCATATGATTCTCTCTAATCCTTTGGGATTCTATACATGTGATTCATACAGAATCCCATGAGATTATTTGATGAATCACCTGTAATTCATAAAGATTACCCATGTGATTCATACAGAATCCCATGAGATTCAATATGAATCCCAAGGGATCAGAGAGAATCACATGGGATTCTGTATAATAACGTACAACTATTTAATAAATAGATTCAAAGAGCTCATTTCAACAATCATATAAAAAACATCTACCCTTAAAAAGCTGTGACATAAAAGTATGAAACTCAAAAACAGTGATTTACTCATTTTTACAAATCACTTATGATTTTTTAAAAATAACAAATAATAAGTGATTTTTTAAAAAATCCCGTAGGATTTTTCTGGACGAAAATTTTGAAAAAAAAAGTTCTGTCTTTTTACGAATCCCGTGGGATTTTTTTATGAATCCCGTGGGATTTTTCTGGACGGAAATTTTGAAAAAAAAGTTTGTCTTTTTATGAATCCTGTGGGATTTTTTTACGAATCCCGTGGGATTTTTCTGGACGGAAATCTTGAAAAAAAAATTCGTCTTTTTACGAATCCCGTGGGATTTTTCTGGACGGAAATTTTGAAAAAAAAAATCGTCTTTTTACGAATCCCATGGGATTTTTTTACGAATCCCGTGGGATTTTTCTGGATGGAAATTTTGAAAAAAAAAATCATTGAAAGTATATAACAATGCATATCTATAGAAAGATGATTTAATTCTCGTCGCGATGATGTATTTTTCGTAGCTTGAAGATTTACCGTTTGCAAGATATGTTGTTTTTTTTTAAAGGTGGAAAGTGGGTTTTTATATTAAATGAGCTAAAATGCCAATTTTGTCCTCCCTTTGTTACTTTTTGTTTTGATCTTATCCATTAAATGAAAGGTGGATGGATAGTTGAGATTTGCTTATTTATTTTTTAATTGATACATGTTTTGCAAGGATCTCACCTCTAGTTCATCTTTATTACTTAATTTAACAATTTAAACAAGTAAACAACTATATGACATAGTTCATCTCCATTAATTAACTTAACGATCTAAACAACTATATGACATAGTTCAAGTCCATTTTAATTGAGCCAATAACGAAGTGAGTCATTAAAAAGTTATGTGTCAACATAAAACATGGAGGAAAATAAACTTAATTAAATAAAAACTTGATTACAAAATTCACAAACCTTATATTTGTAACGATATAAAACTTGGAGTAAAATAAGCCTAATTAAATAAAAAGCAACATAAACAAACCGTTAAACTTTCCTAATAAAAGCGCACCAATGCGACGCCCCCATGATATTGGGCGGCGGTGCATTGGCCAGAAGGGCGCCTGAGGAAGTTGAGGGGCAAAGCACCTTAATGTAGGGCCTAAGACTTTGCATCTTAAACCGTCGTTGCTACATGCGATCATTCACAAGCTCTTTTAGCCAATCCATAGTTGTTGACGACTCTGATTACCACCCCTACCACCATCCTCAAAAGTCAAAACCAACCTTCTTGATGCTTGACAAAGCTTTCGCATGCATTATCAAGCTTGTCATGACACTTGATCTTGACAAGCTCAATTATAACACATGGTGTGAAGTCTTTAGATGACATTGTTATATGCTTAAGGTTCTTCGCATCATTGAGGGCCCCACGCTTTCAACTAGCGCCCCGATCATGATCAACTTGATTCCCTCGTTGTATCATTTATTTATAGCATGATCCGGGAGAGATTAGAAAGTGTGAACCTCGACCTCAAAGCCACGCCTAGTTCTTTATGGAAATTTCTTGAAATGATCTTCCATGATAACAAAGCAAACCGAATTATTCAGGTTGACAACGAACTTTGTACCTTATAACTTGGCATTCAATCGGTTGCGTACTATTATTAATAGGTAATGTTGTCCCATAATTATCCTTAATGTATATTAATCTAGAAAGAGAGAATGGGTGTGGACACTTATTAATCTAGAGAGAGAATATAGATAAGTATTTGAACTTTAACTGATGAACACACCCTCCAATGTGAGGAGGTGATGTGGTATTTATGTCCTTACAACCAAATGTTCCAACTTGGAACTATTGATCCCCTTGCAACTATACAAGTGTTAGCACGTGATTTGGTGACTTTGTTTTATTCCCCTTGCTTGCTGGAGGATACATATTTTGGCAGATTTAAAACCATCATTTTTGTGTCTGTTGTATATCTTGTGGTGAGTTTTTCATAATACTAATTCGAAAATGTAGATGATGCCGATTGACTATATTTTCAATGCGAAAACAATGATAACAGAAATTTTGAAAAGAATTTTGTATCTTTATAATTTTTTTTTATGTTAACATTATATTTTCAAAGCTAATTGTTTTTTTACGATCTCTACGCGCAAGAGTACTTTGGAAAAAGGTGTTACAAGTAGTATTGTTTTTTGTTGGATAAGGATGAGCAAACCGCTCCATCTCATTGTGGTTCGAGTTTCATCTATCATCAATGTGTGACATGACATCAATGACATCAATGTTGAAAAATGTGTGACATGTTTTTGGAAATGACATCAATGATAGATGAAACCTATCAATAAACCTATCATGAAAAAACGGTGATGGGAGACTATGCACCGTGAACAAGGTAGAGCAAGTGAATCTCCTTATCCAATATAAAAAAAGTAATAGTAATTTTTTAACTTTTTTAAAGCACTTTTGCATATAGAGATTGTAAAATACAGTCAATTACATGATGTGTAATTATATTATATTATATTATCTATACTACTTATAATGACAAAACGGTCAAAGTGGAAAAGTGAAAACTTAACTTTTGGTCAATCCCCATAATGCCCTTGTGAAACAAATTAAGGAAACTACAATGTACCGCACATCTCTCATTTCACTTTCTGTGTCTCTCTCTAAAAAAACACATACACACATAATGCCTCATTCCACTCTCTAAACCAAAACCTCATCTCTTTAACCACACACCCACTGCCGCCACCATTTTCGATGCCTCTTCAGACCTCAAGACCGCGGTTTCGGTAGTGTTTAAAGTTGGTGATTCTTGGTGTGTTTATTGTTGTTTCGGTGTCTTTTTATATAGACCTGTAATTTTTATTATGCAGATATGAGTTATTATACAATTATTTTGTTTATTTTCAGTCCCCGCCGCAGGATCTGCTTAGCCGTCGTCGGATCTCCTTAACCGCCGCCGGATCTTCCTAGCTGCCGCCATGGATCCATCCCCTACCACCTGTAGCCGACCATCATCGAGATCCACCACAAATGTTTTTAAAGGTTATTCTTTGAGTTTTTTTTTGTTTTTTTTTAATTAATCTACTTTTTTGAGTTTTATTTACTACGTAATAATCTCACTTTTTTTTCCTCAAGCTTTTCTTTATATAAATGTGACGTTTTTTTTAGGAATCATTAACTTTTTTTTGTTAGAAATCGTTTTTGTAAAGATACATCTCAGTTTGATTTAGATACGATTCTTTTTTTTTTCTTGGTGTTATAACTTTTTGATTCGTTTGACTACTCTTGTTTATAAAATCTCAGATTTTTTAGATCCGAATCTTTTTTTTTAATTAATAAATCTGATATTTTTTGTATTTTTTTATAAATCGGATTTTTTATTAATCTTCTTTTTTATACAAGTATGATTTTTTATGTTTTTTTAATTAGTTTGATTCTATTTGAGGTTTGGAAACTTACCTTCCTAGAACAATTGTTGAATTGTGAATTGTTGAAACTTCGACCTTCTCCTGTTGACAAACTTAATCTATACTATCTATAATGGAAAAATGGTCAAACTTGAAAGTTGAGTCTTGAAAGTTGAGTATTGAAAGTCAAATGTGAGAGAAAATTAATGTAATTAATACTCTAATTAAAACATCCCATTACTTAAAAGTACAATAAGTTATTCATTACTTAAAAGTACAATGATTTATTCACGTTGTACAACCAATTAAAAACATATCAACCAAATTAAATACAACCAATTAAAACACAAACCGGGTTGACCCGGGATGCTTCAAACCCGGCGGATTGACCCGTTTTTGACCCAACCTAGCAAGTTGACCCGGTTTAAATCGACCTATTTTTCGACCGGAACGGTTCAACCGGTTGAACCACCCGGGTCGAACCGGGTTTCAAAACATTATTTTTCGTTTATAACCTATAAACTTTTCTTTATCAATAAACTATTTGTCGCTATAAAATCTCGTTGCTATGCACGGGTACTCGTCAGTATTATATTATATTATATTATACAATATTATACAATATAACATTCAGCGGGATGCTCGGGTAAAACTTTTTTTCTTAACCGACCCGGCCAAAATGGTTACTACAGTGTCTTTGTGAGGAGAGGAACAGTAGAATTGCTACCTCCCACACTTATTCTTCCACTCCCTCACACATACACAGTCCTAGATGTTTCTTCGACTCTCTCAATCCACAAAACACAAAACACAGAACACAGCCCCATCGCATCCAAATCAGACAACAACCTAATGTATTATTATGTTGGGGCTGTCGTTGAGGGAAGCGGTTATTACGGGTAAATCAGGTAAGATTTTTTTTCACTTAGTTTGTGTTTTTTATTAATTTTATTGATTATGCTAAACACTTTCATAAAAAAAATTGGGCGAAATCAGCCTGATGCATTAATTAGCTATAAATTTTATGTTATTGTATTTAATTTACCAATAATCAAACAAATTCTGCTTCCATTTAGATTTTTGGGAATTAGGGTTTTATTGTAATTTTGGGATTTCGAGCAATTAGTGATTTTTTTTTGGGTTTTTCTACACATAGGCCATTTGCACATCATATTGTTTTAAAAATTTTAGGATATAAGAAGTTTTTATGTACGTTTTCTCAGGTGGTTGTATTGGTACCCAAGAATTGTTTCTTTGTGTCGAGTATTTTTTTTTGCACACACTGATCATATATTCCTAATTACTTAGTCCAGCTACACTGTATGTGGAAGAAATGTATGGAGTTGGCTAGAACGTTGGATGGCTACCAGTCCCTGGAAGATATGTTAATGATCGCAAAAGATGTATGTTTTTATGATGAAAATGATCTGATTATGGAATATATGTTAATGATCGCGGAAGCGGCATGTTTTCGTGTTTTTTGTTTACAAATTTATTTTGGGTGTTTGCTAAATAACGGCTACTTTTATTTCATAAGAAATTGAATATTTTAGTTCTGATTTGGACATGATGCTTATAAGACAATTTTTGGGTTTATGGAGTTCCATAGTGTGATTTCTTGTGCTTTAGCAGCTTCTCATTAACACACTGTAACAGGAACAAGCGTGCCCGTCAAACTCCCCAATGTAAGTATGATCCTTCGCATTTGTTACATGTACAGTGTGCTTATAGTAGATGGCATACACAGAACAGGGTCTTGGGTGCTTAACACTTTAAACTATCTAGAATTAGAATAATAACATAGGTAACCGTCACAGTATGATTAAACTCAATGATGCTAACAAAATTGTTTATATAATAAAAACCTGCAAGCTTAGACACTTAATTATGTTCAGGCCTGTTTTTTAAAACGAAGAAAAGAAAAACCCAGGTTTAGAGATTTGAAGTCAGCACTAAGTATCAGTTGAGCTAGATAAACGCTTACACCAATATAGTTTATTGTTGGTAGTAGTCGGAATCTGATAATTTATATATCATTTTTCTGGGATTTGGCTGACTTTTTGGTAGATATGGCATAGGAGCTTGGTAAATCACCTTTTTAAAAAAATTTGGAATGTGTTTTATTTGTTTATTGGTTTATACGGTTTATGATATATAGTGTCTGTTGTTTTGTGGAATAGGTGGAGTTAAGAGTTTCAAAGAAAATATTGGGTTTCGTGCTCTGAATCGTGTTGGACCAGATTTTATGTAGGTTTTGTTTTTGTATTTGTATTGTGTTGTTTTTCTCTTAAACATGCTTAAAGATAATGTAAAGTTAAAATAGTCTAAAATTATTCTTAATGCGGCCTATAAGCTGCAGATAAAAGGTAAGTACCAAAGTAGCTGACCGAATGCTATGGTGCTTGCCTTTTATCAGCAGTTTCAGTTTGTGCTAATTAAAACAACCCAAATGACTGTCATTTTATTGCTGCAGTTATTACAAAGGAGTCGTGGAATCCTTTGATCGTAGTAAAATGAAGCACAAGGTGTGAAATTTGACAAATATCTACCCCAATGTGTTGGTTTACATTTTTCGTATAATTTTTATAATGACTACTGTTTGGTTCGATATATTTTTAGGTACTCTATGATGATGGTGATGGCGATGAGGATGTCTTAGACCTTAATCAGAGAGAATGGGTGTTACTTGAAGATGTGTCTGCCATAGATATCTCCCCCTTTCTTTATACATTGAAACTACTTTTACTATTCTCCGTGTTATGCATTTATGTGATTTATATTAGACAGGGTCGCTTTTGCCCAAATGGACAAAACCGGGTCAATTTGCATTTCCTTTATACATCTGTTGGTTTGTTTGGGTGAAACAGGGATATCCAAATGGGCTAAAATAATGCAGAGAAAAAAGTTCTTAATATATTGTAGGTCAGGTTACGTTGGGTTGGGTTGACCCGTTGACAATTTTTTTCCGAAAGCGGCTCTTTATCGTATGTGCTATATGTCGTATAGTTATTACACATGGTCAGTATTCTAATCATATGAACCCTGACGTTAGCTTCCGTTAAATTGTTACTACTATACCTACGCCATGTCTTGCTAGCTAAACTTAATCAAACCCTTAAGGAAAAATTACCGTATAATGTGTTTTTTCATTGTAACTTTTCATTATGTATGCATGTAGAAGTAGCAATGACGCGAAACACTATACGGTAATTAATTGAAAAAACATTTAGTTATTGCCTTATTCTTGGGAAAGAGAGAGTTAACATTGTTGTTACGTTCGACATTTGACCAATTTATCAGTGTATCACATCTTAATATACATCTTTTAACTGTTATGATTATTTATCGATTGTTGTGGCTTGCTTTTGCAGCGTACTTTTTCGTGAGGATGGCGAGTGCAGTGAAGAAGGGCAAAAGGAAAATAACCTCTTAAGGCAGAAAAATAAGGTATGTCAGTGTTTGGGATTGCTTATATTTTCTGTTTGTCGATAACTGATCCTGAGTCTACATTGCAGTTTATGGAAAACCTTGACCTGATGTAAGATTAGGACCTGAAAATGCTTAGGCTTAATAAATGCTCATATTGCGGATTGTGTAGAATTGCAACCACAGGTGTTTTTGATAGAGTTTTGGGCTATTTGGGCCTTCCAATAACAGGCATCAGCGCCAGCTACTCGAGATAACTTGCGGTATTAGTTTTCATCTTCGTAGATTGTTAAATACACTGTATGCTTAATGGTTAAACTTATGGTAGTCTTTCCTCAATTATTTTATCTTAGGTATTAGTAGCAACATTGGGGAGGTCAAACAAACAATGACCGCGACCGGTATGTCCCCCGAGGTACGTACCAATGTACCATGCCTGTTGTCTATGTACTTGGGCTTGCGCATTCCCACGTCTTTTTTTTTTTCTTGGACCGCTGAAAATAGTGGTATGCTAACGTTTGTTCATTTATTTGTTTCAAATGCAGGCACGGGTGCTGGAATAAGTGGCATGTGCTCACAGGAAAACAATGATTATACACGGATGTTGGCCTAGGGTAAATACCGTTGCTGTTATTTATGTACTTAATCTGTCCTGTTGTTACTTCTGTCTTTCTGACCAGTTTAGTTGGTATTGTTTTCATACGTGCTCATCATTTCCCTTTTTCTTTCTTTTTTTAACTAACCAGGCCCGAGTTTGTCTGTTGTCAACGTTAATATGCCGTCACCTATCAATGAGACTAGAAGACTGCATAGCGATACCACTTTCTGTAGCAATGAGGCTTACATAGCAATACCACTTTCTGTAGCAGATGCACATTCGGATGTGAGGCTGATTTTTTGTATAACATTTATGCGGCAAATGAATGTAAGACTTATGTATGGAAAACACCTATCAGAATGTTTAATTATTAGACTTTTCTTCCCACCATTTCCAGTTACTAAATGCAACGGAACCACCTCCTTTAGCACAACACCCCGCCGCAACTAACTCGATAAAAGCTTGATTGGTTTTGTGAGTTTTGTTTTTCATAAATTTCTTTTAGTTTTAATAAAATGTTAAAAAGTTTGGGTTTGTTTCTGTTTTTGTTACCAAAGGCTTTTATAAAACAAAACTTAGAGTTGTAAATTTATTTGTTTAACAAATTTAATTCACAATTGTTTTTGTTTGCGCTTACAGGGATAAAGGAGTGTTGTAGTGTTTGTTCAGCAGGATGAAGCGTTACTACTGAGATAATGGAAAGATGTTAGAGTGCGACAAACGGTCGCCTCAGCAACCTCCACGTGCGCAGCCAAGGCGTCATAATCTGAGGCAAGTTTTCCTTTATCTATATCTATTACATACCGTGAAAACGCTGGATGAAACAACGTTGGATTAAACAGGGTGTTAGACTTCATATTAATACTTATAGAGCCTGTGAATCCGCTATCGTTTTGACGATATCATGTTTTGTTGGCCATTATTTGCTGCTGCTCTGACTCGGTCCAGTATTTTTGTTACTCTTTAATTAATATCAGGATATATGAGAAAAACCGTGGCTTCTGCACATATCAAAACCATTTCAGTTAGCCCAAAGCTATTTTGAAAACCGCCTGTATAAATAAAGTATGGCACCTTTTAGCAATGTATGTGCTGTGTTATATTACAAATGGCGATTTTTTTGGTCGATTTGATACAGGGATACACTAGGCAATGATGAGTCTAGGGGCGGGGAGCACTAAAGATGAGGTCGTTTGCATCTTGGCACAGCAGCTTACTGAAGTTGCAGCTATGGCAAATATTCTATCTCATTGTTTTGTTCTGATGTTGATGGTATGTATAATGAGAATGGTGGCGGTACTGACTATGAGAAACTGTGATGAATCTCTTGGCACGGTAGTGG
The DNA here is from genome assembly GCA_030686995.1 of Artemisia argyi. Taxonomy (NCBI): domain Eukaryota; kingdom Viridiplantae; phylum Streptophyta; class Magnoliopsida; order Asterales; family Asteraceae; genus Artemisia; species Artemisia argyi. Next base: position 246,123,710 of record CM060702.1, on the reverse strand, counting down.
ACCACTTTAGTGATTTGATGGTGAGTTTTTATTAATTTGATGTGATAGAATATTTCACTTAGTTTGTGGTTTTTATTAATTTTATTGATTATGCTAAACACTTTCATAAAAAAAAATTGGGCGAAATCATCCTGATGCATTAATTAGCTATAAATTTTATGTTATTGTATTTAATTTACCAATAATCAAACAAATTCTGCTTCCATTTAGAATTTTCGGAATTAGGGTTTTATTGTAATTTTGGGATTTCGAGCAATTAGTGATTTTTTTTTGGGTTTTTCTACAGACCTGCACACATGGGCCATTTGCACATCATAATGTTTTAAAATTTTAGGATACAAGAAGTTTTTATGTACGTTTTCTCAGGTCATTGGTGGTTGTATTGGTATCCAAGAATTGTTTCTCTGTGTCGAGTATTTTTGCACACACTGATCATATATTCCTAATTACTTGGTCCAACTAGACTGTATGTGGAAGAAATGTATGGAGTTGGCTAGAACGTTGGATGGCTACCAGTCGCAAAAGAGGTATGTTTTTATGATGAAAATGATCTGATTATGGAATATATGTTAATGATCGCGGAAGCGGCATGTTTTCGTGTTTTTTGTTTACATGTTCGCAGGGTATTTAGAGGGTGTTTTTTTTTTTACAAATTTATTTTGGGTGTTTGCTAAATAACGGCTACTTTTATTTCGTAAGAAATTGAATATTTTAGTTCTGATTTGGACAGGATGCTTATAAGACAATTTTTGGGTTTATGCAGTCCCATAGTGTGATTTCTTGCGCTTTAGCAGCTTCTCATTAACACACTGTAACAGGAACAAGCGTGCCCGTCAAACTCCCCAATGTAAGTATGATCCTTCGCATTTGCTACATGTACAGTGTGCTTATAGTAGATGGCATACACAGAACACGGTCTTGGGTGCTTAATACTTTAAACTATGCTTAAAGATAATGTAAAGTTAAAATAGTCTAAAATTTTAAGTAGGTTTTGTTTTTGTATTTGTATTTTGTTGTTTTTCTCTTAAACATGCTTAAAGATAATGTAAAGTTAAAATAGTCTAAAATTATTCTTAATGCGGCCTATAAGCTGCAGATAAAAGGTAAGTACCAAAGTAGCTGACCGAATGCTATGGTGCTTGCCTTTTATCAGCAGTTTCAGTTTGTGCTAATTAAAACAACCCAAATGACTGTCATTTTATTGCTGCAGTTATTACAAAGGAGTCGTGGAATCCTTTGATCGTGGTAAAATGAAGCACAAGGTGTGAAAATTGACAAATATCTACCCCAATGTGTTGGTTTATATTTTTCGTATAATTTTTATAATGACTACTGTTCGGTTCAATATATTTTTAGGTACTCTATGATGATGGTGATGGCGATGAGGATATCTTCGACCTTAATAAGAGAGAATGTGTGTTACTTGAAGATGTGTCTGCCGTAGAGCCTGTACCTGATTCTGTATATATCTCCCCCTTTCTTTATACATTGAAACTACTTTTACTATTCTCCGTGTTATGCAGTTCATGTGATTTATATTAGACAGGGTCACTTTTGCCCAAATGGACAAAACTGGGTCAATTTGTATTTCCTTTATACATCTGTTGGTTTGTTTGGGTAAAACAGGGATATCCAAATGGTCTAAAATAATGCAAAGAAAAAAGTTCTTAATATATTGTAGGTCAGGTTACGTTGGATTGGTTTGACCTAGGGATGAGCATTTCGGCCCGAATCCCGGAACCGAACCGAAACCGTACCGGTACCGTACCGAAACGGTACCGATCCCGATATACGGTACGGTACCGGGACTATGAAATAAGGTGGAAAAAAAATCGGGACCACTAATTCGGTACGGGACTGGTACCAAATCGGGAAATTCCCCAAAAAAACGGGAAAAACCCGATTTTCCGGTACCGGTACCGATACCGATACCGATACCGATACCGGTACCCGAATCCCGTTCGGTACGGTATCGGTACCACTAATTTATGCTCGGGAAAAAATCGGTACCACTAATTCGGTACGGGATCGGTACGGTACCGGTACCGTGCTCATCCCTAGTTTGACCCGTTGACAATTTTTTTCCGAAAGCGGCTCTTTATCGTATGTGCTATATGTCGCATAGTTATTACACATGGTCAGTATTCTAACCATATGAACCCTGACTTTTTTCTGTTAAATTGTTACTACTATAACTACGCTATGTCTTGCTAGCTAAACTTAATCAAACCCTTAAGGAAAAATTACCGTATAATGTGTTTTTTCATTGTAACTTTTCGTTATGTATGCATGTAGAAGTAGCAATGACGCGAAACACTATACGGTAATTAATTGAAAAAAACATTTAGTTATTGCCTTATTCTTGGTAAAGACTAAAGAGAGTTAATATTGTTGTTACGTTCGACATTTGACCAATTTATCAGTGTATCACATCTTAATATACATCTTTTAACTGTTATGATTATTTAGCGATTGTTGTGGCTTGCTTTTGCAGCGTACTTTTTCGTGAGGATGGCGAGTGCTGTGAAGAAGGGCAAAAGGAAAATAACCTCTTAAGGCAGAAAAATAAGGTATGTCAGTGTTTGGATTGCTTATATTTTCTGTTTGTCGATAACTGATCCTGAGTCTACATTGCAGTTTATGGAAAACCTTGACCTGATGTAAGATTAGGACTTGAAAATGCTTAGGCTTAATAAATGCTCATATTGCGGATTGTGTAGAATTGCAACCACAGGTGTTTTGGATAGAGTTTTGGGCTATTTGGGCCTTCCAGTAACAGGCATCAGCGGCCAGCTACTCGAGATAACTTGCGGTATTAGTTTTCATCTTCGTAGATTGTTAAATACACTGTATGCTTAATGGTTAAACTTATGGTAGTCTTTCCTCAATTATTTTATCTTAGGTATTAGTAGCAACATTGGGGAGGTCAAACAAACAATGACCGCGACCGGTATGTCCCCCGAGGTACGTACCATGCCCGTTCTCTATGTACTTAGGCTTGCGCATTCCCACGTCTTTTTTTTCTTTTCTTTTCTTTTCTTTCTTGGACCGCTGAAAATAGTGGTATGCTAGCGTTTGTTCATTTATTTGTTTCAAATGCAGGCACGGGTGCTGCAATAAGTGGCATGCGCTCACAGGAAAACAATAATTATACACGGATGTTGGCCTAGGGTAAATACCGTTGCTGTTATTTATGTACTTAATCTGTCCCGTTGTTACTTCTGTCTTTTTGCCCAGTTTAGTTGGTATTGTTTTCATATGTGCTCATCATTTCTCTTTTTCTTTCCTTTTTTAACTAACCAGGCCCTAGTTTGTCTGTTGTCAAGGTTAATATGCCGTCACCTATCAATGAGACTAGAAGACTGCATACTAGAAAGATACACTAATGGCGGATAAGATTGGTGTGAAGGTCCGTAGTCTCGCAATGAGTTGCAATACCACTTTCTGTAGCAGATGCACATTCGGATGTGAGGCTGATTCTTTGTATAACATTTATGCAGCAAATGAATGTAAGCCTTATGTATGGAAAACACTATCAGAATGTTTAATTATTAGACTTTTCTTCCCACCATTTCCAGTTTACACCACTTACTAAATGCAACGGAACCTCCTTTAGCACAACACCCCGCCGCAATGCGCGGGCTTCCGACCTAGTTTGTTTACATACAACAGGAAAGAATCAAGACCCACTGCAACTTCTGAAGTTGAGTTTAAAAAGACAGTTAGAGTACACTTTATGGGTCCATGATGTGGTTAACTCCTGAATATCAGGTGCAGAAAAGAATTTGTGTTGTGTCTTTTTAAAAGAGATGTATGTTCTCTTTATAAAAACACTTTACTATTTATTAATCCATATTATTGTATCGTCCAAGTTTTCTGGTAACCCTGAGTTGATATTTTCTTTTCATATTGTTGGTAACAAAGAAGAATTGAAAACAAAGTTGAAGGACATACCCGTGAGAAATCTGATGCGCTTAATTCTGAGCAAACAGAGGAAGATAAGGTTAGATCCGAAAGGTCTTATTAGCTCTTACTATGAACAAATTTTTGTTCGCTGTTTTAAGTATCGTTTCAGGAATCAAAACACACAATCACATCAACCTCTAGACCTTTCTCATAATGCAGACCTATCACAAAACAACCATCTACTACATAAAAAATGTGATACATCTATGAGAAAGACCTACATTATATGATATATAATGCATATTGGTATAGGATAATTATGACATCCGAAACTACATGAGAACTTGGTTTAAAATGAACTATGCTGTATTAGTACTCGTTTGGGTAGTAATTTACACTGATGACTAAAGAAACAAGTAAAGAGGTGACCTTTTGGTCTTAAGAGACTGGGAATCCTTCTATGTTTTGGTATTGCAGTAATGTAGTTGCTTACAAAGATGAGGATGTAAGTGCATAACTTACTTTTTCTGATATCTTTCATTTGAATGGAAATCTCGAACCATTTGCTTGTGAATGAGTCGCTTTAGAGGGTGTTTGGATTAGCTTATTTTTCGGGCTTATGAGCCTATTTGAAGTTGTAAAGGCTTATAAGCTAAGTTTTTTTTTTTTTTTGGTGGACTTATGAGCCTTTCAAGTTGAGCTAATTGCTTATATAAGCTCATAACCTCAACTTAATAAGCTTATAATCCAGATCAGATTTGTTTATGAGCTTAATCGTGAGAGGGAGGTCATTCAAATAACTCCAAAAGCCCACAAAGTAAGCTTATCCAAACATCCTTTTAGGTAGAGGTGCCAATTTGTGCCAAAAATCCAAAAAATGGGCTAAATGGCAAACTTTTAAAAGATTTGGGTACATTTGGGCCTCATCTTTTTGTGAAATGGGCATATATTGCCCATTTAGAAGTTAAATGGGCATAATGGGCACATGTTTTTCTCTCAATTGGAGAACATTAAATTGTTTTTAATGAATATTTATCGATTTATCAGTGTATCACATCTTAATATACATCTTTTAACTGTTATGATTATTTATCGATTGTTGTGGCTTGCTTTTGCAGCGTACTTTTTCGTGAGGATGGCGAGTGCTGTGAAGAAGGGCAAAAGGAAATTAACCTCTTAAGGCAGAAAAATAAGGTATGTCAGTGTTTGGGATTGCTTATATTTTCTGTTTGTCGATAACTGATCCTGAGTCTACATTGCAGTTTATAGAAAACCTTGACCTGATGTAAGATTAGGACCTGAAAATGCTTAGGCTTAATAAATGCTCATATTGCGGATTGTGTAGAATTGCAACCACAGGTGTTTTGGATAGAGTTTTGGGCTATTTGGGCCTTCCAATAACAGGCATCAGCGCCAGCTACTCGAGATAACTTGCGGTATTAGTTTTCATCTTCGTAGATTGTTAAATACACTGTATGCTTAATGGTTAAACTTATGGTAGTCTTTCCTCAATTATTTTATCTTAGGTATTAGTAGCAACATTGGGGAGGTCAAACAAACAATGACCGCGACCGGTATGTCCCCCGAGGTACATACCATGCCCGTTGTCTATGTACTTAGGCTTGCGCATTCCCACGTCTTTTCTTTTCTTTTCTTTTCTTTCTTGGACCGCTGAAAATAGTGGTATGCTAGCGTTTGTTCATTTATTTGATTCAAATGCAGGCACGGGTGCTGCAATAAGTGGCATGCGCTCACAGGAAAACAATAATTATACACGGATGTTGGCCTAGGGTAAATACCGTTGCTGTTATTTATGTACTTAATCTGTCCCGTTGTTACTTTTGTCTTTTTGCCCAGTTTAGTTGGTATTGTTTTCATATGTGCTCATCATTTCCCTTTTTCTTTTCTTTTTTTAACTAACCAGGCCCGAGTTTGTCTGTTGTCAAGGTTAATATGCCGTCACCTATCAATGAGACTAGAAGACTGCATACAACTAGAAAGATACACTAATGGCGGATAAGATTGGTGTGAAGGTCCGTAGTCTCGCAATGAGGCTTACATTGCAATACCACTTTCTGTAGCAGATGCACATTCGGATGTGAGGCTGATTCTTTGTATAACATTTATGCAGCAAATGAATGTAAGCCTTATGTATGGAAAACACTATCAGAATGTTTAATTATTAGACTTTTCTTCCCACCATTTCCAGTTTACACCACTTACTAAATGCAACGGAACCTCCTTCTTTAGCACAACACCCCGGCGCAACGCGCGGGCTCAAACCTAGTTTGTTTACATACAACAGGAAAGAATCAAGACCCACTGCAACTTCTGAAGTTGAGTTTAAAAAGACAGTTAGAGTACACTTTATGGGTCAATGATGTGGTTAACTCGTGAATATCAGGTGCAGAAAAGAATTTGTGTTGTGTCTTTTTAAAAGAGATGTATGTTCTCTTTATAAAAACACTTTACTATTTATTAATCCATATTATTGTATCGTCCAAGTTTTTTGGTAACCCTGAGTTGATATTTTCTTTTCATATTGTTGGTAACAAAGAAGAATTGAAAACAAAGTTGAAGGACATACCCGTGAGAAATCTGATGCGCTTAATTCTGAGCAAACAGAGGAAGATAAGGTTAGATCCGAAAGGTCTTATTAGCTCTTTACTATGAACAAATTTTTGTTCGCTGTTTTAAGTATCGTTTCAGGAATCAAAACACACAATCACATCAACCTCTAGACCTTTCTCATAATGCAGACCCATTAATCGTTGTCCTATCACAAAACAACCATCTACTACATAAAAAAGATGATACATCTATGAGAAAGACCTGCATTATATGATATATAATGCATGTTGGTATAGGATAATTATGACATCCGAAACTACATGAGAACTTGGTTTAAAATGAACTATGCTGTATTAGTACTCGTTTGGGTAGTAATTTACACTGATGACTAAAGAAACAAGTAAAGAGGTGACCTTTTGGTCTTAAGAGACTATGGGAATCCTTCTATGTTTTGGTATTGCAGTAATGTAGTTGCTTACAAAGATGAGGATGTAAGTGCATAACTTACTTTTTCTGATATCTTTCATTTGAAGTTATTTGCTTGTCCAATATCTCTTGTCACATTTAACCACAATATTAAGAGGCTACTAAACCCAATATCCTAACCGAGTTAATGTGCAGCATAAGAACTAAAGTTACCAATTCCAACCTGCAGACTTACAAAAATCGTCGATTCGGTTTTGTTCTATCTATGATGAGTCAAGCAGATAACATTGAAAAAAGTTTAAAAAGTGTATTGACTTCAACGGAACCTGTCCTGTCTTTAGTCTTGCCCTATTATCCAAACCAACTGCCAACCATTTCACCACATCTAATAGGAACCGTGATATAATTGAGATGGTTTTAGCGTAAGGTAGTCATACTACTCGACATTCCTTACTTTATTAAACAATGATGAACAGTGATTAAATCACGATTATTCATATTTGAATACCAAAAATACCCTCATTTTAGCTTAATAAAATAACAAAGGTTAAACAGCCCTCGAGACAAGTGTTTGTTCGAGATTAACTAAATTACATTCTAGTTATTGATTGGCTTAACAAGCATTTGGGTGTGCCTTTAAAAGCTCTTATTGCAACTAAGAAAAATTGGATGATCATCTAAGTTATGGCTAGTTTAGTAGTATTGCATTTATCTTAAAAATCAGTTTTCTTGCAGCAACTTCACATCCGTAGTAGCAACTTCACATCCGTAGTTATATTGTCACTAGTGGTGTCGTTTTTACCAGAACACGAATAAGTTCAATCAGGTCAGATTATTCGTGTTTCAAACCAGTGTCATGTTGTAATACTTCAGTAGTGCGCTATCTTAGTAGATATTTAGTTAGAGCTGGGGGCAGACCATCTATTCCTGCTGGACTTACTTCAAGATACGAAATGAGCAGCCGTTTGGCGTAATGCATTTTGCCATTTTTAATGAACTAAACCAATTTGCAAATGATACTGGAATTGTGGACTACTTAATGCATTTTGCCATTTTTTTTTCTTTTTCTTTTTTTTTTTGCTGCTGCCACTTTTTAAGCACATAATTTTATGGATTGGACCATCTATAAAAGTTTCGCTACTGCCAACTATTCGATTTATTTTGTTTCTCCGTCAACTAAAATGGCTTGATACTTTTTCTTTGTATAAAAGTTATGTCAACCTGAATTGACCCGTTTGCTAAAAAAATGAATTGACCCGATAACCTAACCCGATATAACCCGAACCCTTATAGGTCCGGTTGTGGGTCACATAATTTTATTCCAAAACCTGAGTCAACCCGACCCAATACACCCGACAGGCGACAACCCGAACCGATAACACCCTTAATCATATGGAACTTTGGATTTGATTTATGAATCTGGCAGTATGCCGATATCATCACATACGGATCAAACTTCCACTAAAATCGACTTCTACATAATGGCATTTGGATGTGCGTATTGCCGTATGCCCGCATATATAGTAGTATAGTACGATGATTACCTAAATGCGCTTATTTTATGGGAAAAAAAATAGCTAGCAGAAGAATGAAAAGTATGATTCTTGAATGTTATCACAAAACATTGGTTGAAATTTGACATTGTAGCTTAATTCAATAGATTGCATATTATCTAAAACTGAGGGACCAGAAATGAAAATAAATTGACTTTGGAGTCAACCCCAGTTGCCTTTACTCTTTTGTATTTGATTTCATCTTCTAAATTGACTTGGGGTCAACCAACTTGCATTCATTCACACGAACCAAAATATATACTTTTACTCAACTGGAACTTGCATTTTGATTGCAGCCATTCAGTGATTTAGATTTCCATCCATCCATCCATCCGTAAATTGCAGGTCATTTCTATTCTCAAATTACTTTTTATATATATATATATATATATATATATATATATTGTTTCATTGCATATATCTTAATTATAGTAACTCCTTATCAATTTTGAAACATCAAAAGTTTTTATTTTTCGATCTAATACCCCTTAACTAAACTAATTATTAATATTAATTATTATTTGTTGAGTAGTCGATTATATGCCAAAAAAGGGTATTTTTAAATCGAAGCAAAAATAAAAATTATGTCAAATATTTACTGAGTAATTGACCATATATGGGTGGTTATACGTAAGTTGGGTTTTGTCCTTGGATTCTTGGGCTGCCATATTCGTAAGTTAGGATTGCTGTAGTGTTTAGGGTCATTTGTTATCTCAACAAGAAAAAATGATATTTCAAGTCCAATATTTGTAGACCAGATTTTTACATTAATATGAACCAATGTTTTGAAAACCGGGTTCAAAGGCGACCCGGTCGAGTCACCGGGCACCGGTTCGACCGCCGGGTCAACCCGGGTTTCAATTTATTATTTTTTATTTTTTCGACCGGTTCGACCGCCAGGTCAACCGGTTCGACCACCGAGTCAACCCGGGTTTTTATTAAAATTTTTTGAAAAAACGAAACCCGGTCGGGTTTCGAGAACCTAGTTGACCCGGGTCACTCAAAACCCGGCGGGTCTAACCGGTTAACCCGGTTTTAGAAACCCAGGTTATTTTGACCCTTTTTTTAGGCCGGAACCGGTCGAACCGGTTAACCCGGCCGGGTCTACCCGGGTTTCAAAACACTGATATGAACAATAATATTCCACAAATAGTATTATCAAGATTGAATTGCAAAATCACACATTTTGTTTTTGAAATGCAATCTTTCATGCTTTTTTTATATAAAATTGTCTAACATATAAAATTGTATAAAATTGTCTAAGATATATAAGCAACTAGCATGTATGTCCTATCTACATGTTTGATTATTACAATTCAACCTAACCGACATACACATATTTGTAGGATTTTTGTTAAAATTTAATAATGATAAACACATTATATTTTGTCGCTTAAAAAAGTATGATATCACGTATGTATGTGCTATCTACACGTTATATTAGTACAATTCAACCTAATCCGAAATGTATGTACTATCTACACGTTGCGGCAGGGCATTGTTTCACGTCATTTGTCAAATTCTTATAATAAGCAACTAACATGTATGTCCTATCTACACGTTGGATTAGTACAATTCAACCTAACCAACATACACATATTTGTAGGATTTTTGTTAAAATTTAATAATGATAAACACATTTTATTTTGTGGCTTAAAAAATATGATTCTTGAATTATTCAGTTTGACATGTGATTTGACGATGCTATAATGTTATCACAAAACATTGGTTGAAACTTGAAACTAAGTAACATAGATATATTTGCCTATATTGCATTGTTTTTGAACTTTGACATGTAGCTTAATCCAATAGATTGCATATTATCTAAAAGCGAGGGACCAGAAATGCAAATAAATTGACTTTGGAGTCAACCCCAGTTGACTTTACTCTTTTTTAACTTCATTTCATCTTCCATTTTGATTTCATCTTCATTTCTTTGTAACTTCTAAATTGACTTGGAGTCAACCTCAGTTGCCTTTACTCTTTGTAACATCACTTTCATCCAACTGTTAAACGGGTAAGTCTTCTTCTTATACTCTATCTAATTATTACTTTTAATATAACGAGGTGGGCGATGGCGCATTGCGGCAGGGCGTTGTTTCACGTCGTTTGTCAAATTCTTATAATAGCTTACTTTACTTCAACACCCTTCTGGTTTTGTTAGTAATACTAACTAATAGAGATAGTTTAGAAGGTTTTATTAAAAATAGTGTTAGTGTTCAACCTGCTTCATATGTCCAGCCCATTTGACATAAAACCTGCGTGCTCTTTTGACACATTAACAACTTCAAGAGCCTTTAGGTAAGAATCGGGTGCTCACATTCACCACCGATGATAACCAAATGGAAGAAATCAGTAAGACCAAGAGTTGAAATCATTGGGTAAGTGTTTGGCCTCGGGGCATTAGTAACAGCAGCATGTTTCAGCCCATGATCTTCAACGCATTTTGTTAATTTGTATAGACCCTTATAGGCTCCACCTTTATAAGCAATTTCAAGCGTAAAAACTAAATCCAAAAAGTCCTAAATCTTAATTGAAAACACATTCCGCAACCACTTTTTCATTTAAGAAACCGTAAACTTAACCGCACCTAACCGCTAAGGTTCACTATCATAAGAATCAAAATGATAAATACACAAAATGGCCTTTATTATTTTCAACATCTAGCTATATATATTTGTTTTAGGGCAGATTGATGTTGTTTTTGTGTAGCTATCATTTTAAGACAACGTATGAACCAGAGTCACATATTTAGTAACAGGAATTTTTTTAGAAATTGCATTCTTTATATCAAGTTATATATATTTGTTTTAGGGAAGATTGATGACTAAAAATCTTAGTCATGGATTCTTTGTACTATTATTGATAATGGCTCTACTCTTTCTGATGCTCTTTACTTGTGAATGCAGCTCGATCTCATAATTGATAATGGCTACTACATCCATTCCTCATCGGTGGAAATATGATGTTTTTGTTAGTTTTAGAGGTGAAGATATCCGCAAAAACTTCATGGATCATATGTTCAATGATTTCAAGCAAAAAGGGATTCATGCTTTTAGAGATGATAGAGAGTTGCCTAAAGGAGAAGAGATATCTCCTCATCTCTACAAAGCCATTGAAGAATCTAGGTTTCTGATTGTTATCTTCTCCAAAAATTATGCTTCTTCAACATGGTGTCTGAGGGAACTTGTCAAAATACTTGAATGCAAGCAGATTAAAGATCCCAAACATGAGGTTCGGATTATCTTTTATGATGCCAAGCCTGATGTTGTGAGGAGACAAAAACGGAGTTACGCAAAAGCATTTGTAAAACATGATGTTTCAAATAGAACAGAGGTGGATGAATGGAGGGAAGCTCTATTCAATGCAGCTAACTTATCTGGATGGGATCTCCAGGACATGACAAATGGGTAAATTTCTTGTTTTTGTGTAATTATCTTGTAGTTCTACTAAAGCTTAACACTATGTAGTTTCTCCTACTTATTGTGTCTTTATGGTTCAACAGGTATGAGTTCAAGTTCATTGATTGCATCTCCAACGAAATCCTCAAAGTATTATGTGACGGACCATTGCATGTTGGTGAAATCCTTGTTGGCATAGATATCCATTTCGAAAAATTAGACTTGTCACGCTTCATTGGGAAAGATAAGGTTAACATGGTTGGAATATGCGGTATAAGCGGGATAGGAAAGACGACCCTTGCCAAATCTATTTATAACTTAATGTATGTCCACTTTGAAGGAAGTTGCTTTTGTGAAGATGTCAAAGAAGTCACAAAACGACAAGGCCTGATTCAAGTCCAACTGCAGATGATTGGTAAGATTTTGAAAACAGAAGATCTCAAGATAGCAAGTGTTGCTGAAGGAGCTATGGTAATAAAGAAAAGGATGGCATGCAAGCCAATCCTAGTTGTTTTGGATGATGTAGATGATCATGAGCAGTTAGATTCACTAGCGGGTTCAGCAAGTTGGTTTTGCCCAGGAAGTTTGATTATATTCACTGGTAAAGATAAACAGTTGCTAAGATCTCATGGAGTGGATGAAATCCATGACATGGGATTTTTAGATGCGTATCAATCTCTTCAGCTGTTCAGTTCATATGCCTTTAAGACAAAAGATTCTTCTAGAGGCTACAAAGAAGTTGCTAAGGAAGTTGTGAAATATGTGCAAGGTCACCCTCTGGCCTTAAAAGTTTTGGGTCGTTTTTTATGTGGAAAAACAATGGGTCAGTGGGTTAGTGAGTTGGATCAGCTCAAAGTACATCCTAAGAAAGAGATACAACAAGTGCTTCGTTTATGTTACGATGGGCTAAACCTCCATCAGCAAAATATCTTACTTGATATTGCATGTTCATTCATTGGAGTAAATCGTGATTTTGCAGCAAGCGTACTAGATGGTTGTAACTTTTTTGCCGATACAAATATACAAGTTCTAGTTGACAAGTCCTTAATCACGATCTCGAGCAATAATTCACTTCAAATGCATGACTTGATTCAAGCCATGGCAAGGGAAATTGTATTTGAAGAATCTTGCACGCCTGGGAACCGAAGCAGATTGTGGGTTAATCCATTAGATATCTACAATATCTTGAGTGAAAACCAAGTAAGAATTGATTTTTATTGCATATGCAACTCATTTTCATATGCTTGATAATACAATCTAGTAATGCTATTTCTTGTATGTAGGCAACAGAAGTAGTTGAAGTTCTTGACATTCAGCAAAAGAAATCTAGTCAAAAGTTTGATATAGACGGTAAAGCATTTGCGCAAATGAAAAACTTGCGTATTCTAAAACTACCAATGGACGATGCGGTGAACTTTTCTGGAAGATTGGACTTTTTATCCAATAAGTTAAGATTGCTCTATTGGCATGCATGTCCCTTCAAGCTTTTACCTTCAGATTTTTATCCAGAAAACATCGTTGCCATCGACTTGTCTCACAGCAACATAAAACAACTTTGGACAACACCACAGGTATTTACTTGTTCATACATGTGTTCATATTTGACACCTTGAAAAATAAGAACTAATCTTTTTTCTATTGATGCCAGTGCTTAAGAAGGTTGAAAGTAATGAAGCTAAGGTACTGTTGTAACCTAACAACCACACCTGACTTCTCAGAGGCTACAAATCTTGAAGAGCTAGATCTTGAAGGTTGTGTGAATTTGGTTACAGTTCATCCATCAGTTGGAATGCTCAAGAGACTTGTCGTCTTAAATATGAGAGACTGCAGACGGGCTAGGAGTTTTCCTAGCAAACTGGAAATGGCCTCTCTTCAGGTTTTGAATCTCTCGGGATGCTCAAATGTGAACCAACTGCCTGAAGCCTTTTGGTCCAGATGCTGGACTTCAATCTCTGGTTTCATATGGAACCAACAACATCCCCAAAGATCAGTTTCATTGGCAGGTTTACATATGTTAAAGGAACTGAATTTCAGCTACTGTAATGTAGAACAAGTGCCTGAGAGCATTGGAGGCTTATCATGTCTAAAGCGTCTATACTTGCAAGGGAACAATTTTACTAGTTTGCCTGGAAGTTTGAGTCAACTTTCTAGTCTTAATTGGCTTGATGTTAGTGGTTGCAAGAAGCTGGAAGTGTTGCCCGAACTTCCACATAGCCTAAATGAACTTTATGCATGTAATTGCACCTCCTTATGTTCAATTAGGGGATCAAACCCAATCATGATCAAAAGGTACACTTATCTCACCAATTGTCCAAAATTGTTTAAGGTGTCGATATCGGAGACTCAATGTCTCGACTCATCTGTAACTTCCCAAGGCTCTCGATTTTCTTCTTTCCTTCGGTATGTGGATAACAGATGTGGATTGTTCCGTTTGCCAGGAAGTTCCATTGAGGATATGGATATATATTATGATGGAAATAGCATTCCAAATTGGTTTACAAATAAAAGTTTGGGAAATCAGGTAAAGGTTGAATTACCATCAGATTGGAGCTTCAGTAAGTTAAGGGGATATGGAGTTTGTGTTGTTTTTAAGAGAAAAAAACCTTCCACATCTTTTGGATACACTGTAAAGAACTTTGATGGAGCTTATTTGGGAGGATGCGATCCATACTACTATAAGCTATATTTTAGGGATAAGCCAATAAGAATCGATGAGTCAGATATGATATGGTTGCATTATACGTCAAGTGAAATAGGGAAATTGAAGGAAGCAAAGAATTTTGTAACATTTTGTTTCAAAGATGAAGATGAAGATGAAGATGAAGATGAAGGTGAAGAAATTGAAGTGAAGGAGTGTGGTGTAAGACTTGTTTTTGATGAAGATTTAGATCAAGAAGCAGACTTGATTATGTTCCAAGACCTCCCAACTCTATCACAGCATGGTGGGGCCTGGTGCGACTTTGGGAAGTATGGAGAAATCGAATGGACATGGTAGGATAAATTATTTATATGTCTGTTGTAGATTTTGTAATTTTTATTTGGTCTTTTTATTAGCCACAATAATCTTTGATAAATCCATGTAGGAGACACCCACCAGGTGTTCGATGAAATGCATGAGTAGAAATCATTTACTATTTAGTATTTACTCTACACCCTGTTTGTATATTTTTTTGGATTTTTATGATGTATTAAGAATTGATGTTGTGTTTTGAAGTTGCGATTTGTACCGTAAGATAATAAACCTTGCTACAGTTTTATGTCTTTGGAAATTAATATCGTAGCAATTGCGTGACTGGTATGGTATCATGTTAAAACATGCTCAACCAACATTTGAGACAAAATGTTTATTGTTTGTTATAAAAACATGACATTTGTTTTGATTGCTGAAAACACTCTTCTTTGATACCTGCTTTCAGCATCTGTTCTTCACTGCACTAATAGCTCAAGATCCGTTCCTTGAGGTAGCTGCCTAGACATGCTACATGTATTTCGACCCATTTACATACGGGTCAGATTTCAACCCGTTCCCAAAATTACATCTTTTACCATTTATGTGAGAGTATTAACCACTGGTTCTATTCCAAGATTGCCTTACCCTTATCACTGGTGTTCACCTTCTTTGTACATATCGATAAACAGAGCTCTCATCAAAATAGCTTGTTCCTTTACTGCACCCAGGTTGTTGTTACCTTTTGTTTCATTACCCTCACCCAAGTGGTTTCTTGAGACTATATGGTTATCATTGTACTTTCTGCTAGCCATGGTAGTCTAACTGAAAACCTTTATTAGGCCAGGTCGTGCTTCTTGCGATATCCAAGTGGGGTGGTAGGAAAATTCTTTGTTCTTTAATTTTTATTTAAAAATAAATAAAATTCATAGGGGAAGAACACATGGGAATTTTAGTCATTTCACTTGGTCCATAGAGAAAAATAAACTCGAAACTTTCTCATGGCCGCCTGCACTTTCAAAACCACTGCGTCACTGCTCACGCAATTTGACCAAACCACAACGATGGTTTTTGCAACATGAACTTTTCATGTAACGTACACCAGGCGTCCGTTAGAATCGAGTATGTCAGCAGAAACCATTGACTATTATATTGGCAAACTGTTTGGTAGCTATATATTACTCATCAATTTGTTCGAAATTTGCTACCTGCCGAAGTGCCGATGTGTACTGGCAGTTAAGAACAATGTGTTTTGTTTTCAAGTTTCAATTCCAATTATCGTATACTGACAGATTAAAAGCCTTATTGCAGTTTTGATCCCTGGAAAAGATTATCGACTATTCTTGTCGAGACTACGTTCTTGCCTGCCATTTGAGGTATAGTTTACTGATCATATTTATGTAGTCCAGTTTTGCAGCTCTTCATTAAGCTTATCTTTTTACAACTAGCTAGTTGGGAGAAATGCCAGGACTAGATATGGTTGACTGTTATGTAGGCTAATATGCATTTTTAAAGAGACAAAGTAAGAACATCGTCGAAACCAATATACTAGTTGATGATAAACATTGGTAATTTTAACATAACAGACAGTTGGATATGAGTTATTTTATCAGGTCCCATGTCTTCCTCTAACAGAACTTAAAATTTCTAGGCAAACAACCAATAAGCCTTTATAGGAAACAGCTATTACACACCCTTATAATGCTAGCATACTCGAGTTTTGCTACCCGACATTACTTAGATGTGGTACGCAGAGAAGACATGATCAAATTGTAGCATGCTGCACTTATGGAACATAGTACCACTTTTGCTAATTGAAGAAGTTTATTAAGTTAAGTTTCGTTCATTTCAACTGGCAATTTCATATAATATACGAGTAAATTGATGCTTTCATGTCTAAAATGTTCAACCTGAGTTCAAGAAACTTCAAGCAATGAGAATATGAGATTAATATCTTAATTGGTTAAGTCAACAAGATGTAATTAGGAAGAAATTTACAAGAGAGAAGACTTTTGTAGAATGACGTCATCATGTGGGTCTTACCTAAAACTATTAAAAAGACTATTGCTGGTTAAATTATAAGTTTTACCAATGGGCATCATCTTCCTTCAAGAAACTTCACGAAACACAATTATAACCACTTTAATTCAAGAATCTGGAAGGAAGATGATGCCCATTGGTAAAACTTATAATTTACTTTGTTCTGTTACTTTCGATTTGGCATATGGTAACAACCTTAATTATAGGTTTGATCCATGCTCTTTTTTTTTTTTTTTTTTTTTTTTTTTTTTTTTGGTGCAAATAGGTGAAATATTTTATTAACATCAAACTTTAACAACAAGAATTCAACTGCAATGGACATGCCCATTCAGTGAAATATGCTAAACAATCATTACATTCACAACAAGATCTCAGACAACAAACATAAGTCTCTAACAGACATTCCATACCAAATTCATACAACCTATGCTACATGAAATGAAGCCATCAGACTAATTTGTAGTAGCAAAGTAGCAAACCAACCCATAGTTTGCATACTCCAATTCACCCATAATTGCACCAAGACCATAACCTCACAATATACATTTCCCTACCAACATCCTAATTGATCCATGCTCTTTTTTTCCTCTATATCAATGTTCTTTCTGTGTTAATGTTCTGTTTTAACTTCTTTCCAGTTATAGGTTTGATTACGCTTTCAGATAACAGAAAGCTATTCCTAGTGGTTCCTGATGACGTTAAGCATATGTGGAACGAGTGGGCCCTACGTGGACTTATTGTGATCAGTCTTGTTTCACAGATCACCTTAAGTCTACTAGGAAATGTTCGGAAATACAACCCAAGAACACTAGTTAGAATGGCTCTCTGGTTTGCCTACTTCTTAGAATTAGCTGTTGCATCAGCAGCGCTTGGTGTTATTACCCGAACCGCCTTAGACGTATGCAACAACACCTCTCATTTCAGTTCGGAAAATGTTCACAAACAAAACACAAGTGAACTCATGTCCTTTTGGGCACCTTTTCTCCTCCTTCACCTTGGTGGTCCAGATTCTATTACCGCCTTTGCATTGGAAGATAACGAGCTTTCGTTAAGACACTTTGTTGAGATTGTGTTTCAGTTTGTAGTGGCCCTTTATATATTCTTGTTGTCCTGGCCAGGCTGTTCTGATCTCCCTAAACTAAGTGTATTGGTTTACTTAGCCGGTTTCATCAAGTGTTTTGAACGTGTTAAGGCTCTACGGTTAGCAAACACTGAGAACCTTCGTGAATCAATGCTTGGTGCTCCTGACGCAGGTCCCAATTATCCTAAGTTTATGGAGGATTACCAGTTCAAAAAGTCACAAGGGTTTGATGTAAACGTGGAGGAGGTCGCTGAACTCTCCCATACAGTCAATATTCTTTTATATCCTGAAGAAGGTAAAGAGATATCTGAAGCTTATAAACTATTTCAAACATTCAAACGGCTATTTGTTGATCTCATCCTTACTTTTGAGGATAGAGAATATAGTCAATCCTACTTCTGCCATCTTGCATCAAGCAATGCTTTCCGTGCTGTCGAGATTGAACTTGGATTTGCGTTTGACATGCTTTACACCAAGGCTAATGTGGTTTATACATTTAACAGGCTTTTGTTTCGCATTACTAACATTTTTGTCCTTCTTCTAGTACCTTTGGGCTTCCATTTTATTTGTAATATCAACGATTACCACTTGATTGACATCGTCATTACTTACCTATTAATCGTTACTGCATTGGTAATGGAAATTAATCTTTGCGGTAATAACCATTCTGCGCTCTGATTGGATCGATCATTGGTTGATCCAACAAAACCTCACTCGAAAAATCCTCATATTCCCATTCTTAAAGCAACCGAATAAACAAAGGTGGTCCGGTTCCATTGCACAGTTTGACCTGCTAAGTGTTGCCCTTAATGAGAGACCCGCTTGTTTCTTAAAAACTCAAATATTTTTAAAAATAGATAAGGTTCGCGAACGACATCGTTACAAGACATACAACGAAGTTTCTGACAACCTAAAAGATTTAATTTACTCAGTTTCGCGAGTATATGGTTGTCAAATCAAATCTGAATGAGTTATGTACTCATAAAGGTAGTTTTTCGCTACAAAAGAATGAGTGTGACGCTTTTCTATGGAGTATCAATGAAGTTGAATTTGATCAAAGCATTCTTATATGGCACATTTCTACCACTCTTTGCTATTATTCAGATGTTGGCAATCAAAGATGGTTCTGATATTGATATATGTCGCACGGATAGCAAGCACATATCTGACTATCTGATGTATCTTCTTGTGACATACCCTGTGATGTTGCCAATAGGTATTGGCATGATCAGGTATCGCGACACCTGTGCTGAAGCAATGCGTTTTTTCAAAGAAAAAGGTCTTATTACCGACAAAGTTGAAGCATGTCTAAAGCTGCTGGAAGTTGATTCTCTTGAAGTGCTGCCTAGTAAAGTGAAGGGCGATCGATGTAAATCTGCACTGTTTGAGGGTTGCAGGCTCGCGTTATCTTTGAAAAAGATGGAAAAAAAGCGTATGTGAAAAGTCATGAGTCAAGTATGGATCGAGATCTTAGCTTATGCTCCTACTCACTGCAGAGGATTTCACCACGAGCAACAGCTAAGAAAAGGAGGCGAGTTTTTGACTCATGTTTGGCTACTGATGGCACATTTGGGCATCACCAAGCAGTTCCAGGCAAGAGCGGTACCAGAAATTTTTTTAAGAGGGGGCAAAAGTTGAGAGTAAATGTCAAGTCGGGTCATGTCACTAACTCGGCCTTTGTTGATGTAATGACAACGACTTTACTTTGAATGAAAGTGAACTTGTTTAGGTAGAACCTAAACTAGTTGTAATTATATAACAATATTTAGGACATACTTACATTTTTTGATCGATATTAATAAGAACAAAGAAAGCAAAAACAAAAATTTAGATAACAAAATTTGGGGTAGCACAAAAATCGAACATTAGATCTCACCGAAAGTAAAGAATGTCCTTAACCATTATACTATTTATTCTCTTACGAGCACAACAAAAATTGCACATCATGATCATCCGATGAAAATCGACATTGATAGAAGTGTTAACATCTACTAGAAACTTTGTGGGGGCAACTGCCCCACACTGCTCCCATTGTAGTACCGCCCCTGGTTCCAGGTGTCTCAATGTCATGCTAGAGCTAAAATCAGAGTCCTGTAATGCACATAACTGTGATATAGCTAGGCTCCCACATTCTTTTGTTACTTATTGTTAGTTTTGTAGATAAAGAATTTATATTCATATATTTGTACACTTCTTCTTGATACCATGAACAAATATGACTTCATTTGTTTTTATCCAAATCTTTCTTGTAAATTACTTTGCTCTGTCAATATACCAAAAAGGCTCATTCATCATATCGCCAGAAATCTTTTTCAATATATGGTTGTGGTTTACAGTCTATCATTTGTAACAGGATTATATCAAAATTGTATTCTAAGGCTTTAACGATGAGGTTTGGTGCGTGCTATTATCCAGGCTGGGGCGGACATGCTTAAGGCGACGTGCATACCTTAAAGGGCTAATGGCCTTTAATTTAAATGTATCATAGTTGTCATCATTTCCTTCTATATGTATCGAACAATTTTTTTTGCTATTATATGTACTAAACTTTATTTTTTGGGCATTTTTGTGTACTTTATGACCATTTTGCCTCTCCTATGTTAATAAAATGATGGGCAAAATGGTCATTAAGTACACAAAAATGCCCAAAAAATTAAGTTTAGTACACATAATAGAAAAAAAAAATTGTTCGATACATATAAAAAGAATAAGTGACAACTATGATACATTTTGATGCCATTAGCTCTACCTTAAAAACATCATCACTGGTGTAAAAACAAATTTTTTTCTTCACATATTTCAAAGTTTAATATTAAGTGCATACCCATTGCAAATTTCTATAAAAAATTGCATATTATGTGACAAATTTGTGCCTCTGCCACTACATCCATGGCTGTTCTCAAAGGTGGCTGACCACCCAGGCCAGTTTTGTGAGGCCCAAAATTTTTACGAGGCCAAAATTTACATTCAATGCATAAAACTTGAAAGATGTTATTTATATGAATAAAGACAAAGATTTCTTATTTTACCGGGTATTTACCCTTTTATCCAAGAAAAAGTCAGATTTTTCACAAAAAGTTTTTGCAAAATAACTAACGTTTTATACAATAACTCTTGATAGTTATCATTGTATGTTTTAATATATTTTATTTAGCTTTTTAATAGAGGCCCCATTTTTCACTTCCCACTCAACTCCTTTAAGGTCAAATGTACAACATGGCTCTACTATCCGTACGCTTGTTAATTTCTATACGAGATTTAGCTCGACACTTTCCTAACTATATCGTTCAAAACCTCATTTGACACCATCGCTAAGTATAAGATCCAAAGTACAAACTTCAAACTTATATTAAACATGCTTTTGGACAAACTTCCCAAAACTTTAGTTCGATCCGGATGTAATCATGACCACATTCATCATCGCCACATCGATCTTTTTCTCCGCCAACAACATCAAGACCAAATAATTGTAATAAGGCCATCAATTTCATCACCTAAAACACACCCTACTTAAATAGATATATACCCCACAATATACTTACACACACACACAATTATTTAACTCTTTACAAAACATGAGCGCATGCAATATCTTGAAAACGATTGACCTACTCAAGTCACCGGTTCATTTGGTTACCAGATTCAACCGGTTCAACCAATGTGTCACTACGGTTTTTCTACAAAAATAATCTTATTTAAAAAAAAATCGTATATATATCATGGCTATTGATATATTGAGCCTAAAAATATATTTACCAAAAAGGTGACATGTAAATATAAAATTACGTTGCAATTACATATATTTAACTTGTGTTATTTGTAAAAGAAGAAAAAAAAACAAAACAAAACCCGGTTTGGATCTCGAGAACCGGGTTGAACCAGGTAGCCTTAAACCCAGCGGGTCTAGCTGGGTTTCGAAAAAAAAAATAAAGAGATTAATTTGACCATTTTTTACTGGAATCGGTTGAACAGGTATCTGGTCGAGTCGGGTGTTAAAACAATGCTTATGCGCACCACCATATTATCAACAAAAAGAAAAATAAAGGAGACAATTGTGGCGGTGAGTATGTATTTAATAGCACGACTTGGTGGTGACAGGAAGACATTTCATGGTGAATTTTACCATTACACTTAGCCTCATGGCCCTAGAGTACCAGGTCTGGATATCAGCTTGTGCCGCCAGTGAAGTAAATCATCGCATAGGGCCTCACTTTTCGGAAGGGACCAAAATTTAAATCCATTAAACATTTAAAGGGTCTTAAATATGGGGGAGATAATTTGTATACCAAACATTTTTTGTATACAGTATGACTAATCTCCACCATCCATCTAAAAAAATCAATGGTAGAGATTAAAAACATTTTTATATTTCTCATATTTTTTATTATTTAAACATCTCGTGAAATGATAATCGCTAGGCAAAACAAATTATACCGTCACGACCAGCATTTAATTATCTGTATATAGATGGGCATTCTGATATACTTTCGATAAACTTTTTTTTTCCGTCGTTTTTTCTTTCCTTTTTCTTCGTATTTGAAAATAGCATGAGAAATCATATATGATTAAACACTAATTTGAATATTCTAATAGATTATAGTAGTTCGTTTATGAAAATCACATGTGATTGAGATCACGTGTGGGAAAAATCACATATGATTAAGATACGTGTTTGAAAAATCACATGTGATTTTATTAAAAATATTCAAATTAGTGTTTAAACACATGTAATTTTTCATGCAAGTTTCAATAATGAGGAAAAAAAGGGAAAAAAAGTAAAAAGTGTGAAAAATGAAAAGAAAAAGAGAAATTGTCAAAAGTATATCAAAGTGCATATTTATAGAAACATAGTTAAATGATCGTCGTGCTGGTAAATTTATTTTCGCATAACGATTGCCAGTTCTAAAGATACGAGTATTAATATTTGAAAAAAAAATGAAAATGGATTTGTTAAAATGATGGGTTTAATGTCATCCATTTGATCAAATGGAGATGAAGGGTGGGGATTGGTCCCTATGTAGATAAAGTTTTAATCAAAATATTGAGTGTTTTATTCATATTAGCACGGGACTGTGTACGATGGTATCAAAGATAATCTAAAACCTCAAACAATCTTTTATTAACTGATAAAACTCAATACTTGGCACAGATTACCAACTATCAATAAGCGAAGAATACAAGATCAGATTACTGTTAAAATAATAAGAGTAAATTGCATAAATTGTCCCCGAATTTTGGCCAGATTGCATGTTTTGTCCTAAACATTACGAAAGTGCAGAAATCGTCCTTGTTAGAAACCTTTGAGCAAATTTTCGTCCCTGGTTGGGACGAAAATTGCATGTTTCAAAAGTGCCAAATTGCATGTTTCGTCCCAATTAGGGATGAAAATTTTCTCAAACGTTTCACACAGGTACGATTTCTGCACTTTCGAAATGGTTGGGACGAAACATGCAATCTGGCCAAAGTTCAGGGACGATTTATGCAATTAACTCAAACAATAATAATCAAATGATTACAGTGAAGAGACTAATCAAGATGATAGAACAATATGAATGAAAGAAAGAAGCATTAACAGATTTTTGAGAGAGAATTGATGTATCGATTGTTCCAACATAACCCAAGTAGATGAGATGATTATATAGGCTAGGATCATTCACTTTTGTCCTTAAGCTATGTAGAAGTATCCATAAGCTGCCCAAACTTCTCCTTACTCTTCTTATAAGTATCCATTTGCGTAGGATCAGACCCTCTACTTTATTACCTACAAAACATAAAAACTAAAAAGGAAAATAAGCAAAAGATAATAAGTGATATGTTTAGATGTCAAATTACTGCTTATTTGAACATTCCTCCTTAATCTAACAGCTAAACATATCAAACATAGTTAGTTTATCACATACAAATTTATGCTAATAAACTGGAAGATGTTTGGTTAAAATGTCTGCAATTTGGTCTTGAGAACCAATCTTTTTAGTACTTAGAACTCCTTTTGCAATTTTCTCTCTGATAAAGTGCACATCTATTTCAAAGTGTTTTGATCTTTCATGGAAAACTGGATTTATAGTCAATTGCAAAGCAGATTTGTTATGACAAAATAGAACAACAGGAAGAGTGATTTTTGTGTTCAAATCAGCTAACAGTTTTTGAATCCAAATAATTTCACGAGCAGTTGAAGACATAGATCTATATTCAGCTTTAGTAGATGATTTTGAAAGAGTATTTTGTTTTTTACTTTTCCATGAAATAAGACATTTGTTGAAATAGATACAATAACCAGTCACAGATTTTCTGGTTTTTAAGCATTTTGCCCAATCTACATCACTGTATCCTTCCAAAACATTATCACTACTTGAATAACAATACCTAATACCTTTACCTGGAGCACCTTTCAAATACCTTAGTCATTTAAGGCAGAACCTAGATGAGACTTTAAAGGTGAGTGCATATATTGAGCAAAAAAGTGAACAGAATATGCAATATCAGGTCTGGTATGTGTCAGATAAATGAGTTTAACAAGTAACATTTGATATCTAGTAATGTTATCAAGCAAAGGATTATCTTTAGTTGGAATAAAAGGAAGAACTGAATTTGGTTCCATGGGAGTAAACACTCGTTTACACCCAAGAAGACCAAATTCTTTAAGCAGTTCTAAACAATATTTCCTTTGAGTGAGACATATATCATTTCCATTTTTCAAAACTTCAATTCCCAGAAAGTAATTAAGAGAACCCAAAATCTTTTATATTAAACTTAGTGTTGAGAAAAATCTTAAACCGATCAATTTCATTATCACAGTTTCCTGTGATAACAATGTCATCAACATAAACCAATAAGGCGATACACTTTTTATCTTTGGTTTTTGTGAATAAAGAATGATCATTTATAGACCGCACGAAACCATTTTCTTTAAGAACACTAACAAGCTTTTCATTCCACTTTTTAGGTGCTTGTTTAAGACCATATAAAGATTTAGTGAGCTTACAAACTTTATTCTTATTAGATGAATCAGAAAAACCTTGAGGAATAGTCATATAAATATCCTCATCTAAATCACCATAAAAGAAAGCATTATTCACATCTAGTTGATGTAATGGCCACTTATTTTTCACATAAATAGCAATTAAAAGTCTAACTATAGCAACCAACATTTTAGGGCAATACTTGTTTACAAAACTTAAAACTATTTATGAAAACCGGTGACTTCTAGTACTCATTTAGATAATAAAATATGTTTATTATTGCCTATTATATATTTTTCGAGCTTTTTGGACATCATTTGAACTGAAAACGAGAGGTTTTCTCGTGAAACGTGAAAGTAGAGCACAACGTGAGTCAGCACGAGTCTGAACCTAATAAAAACATAAAACAATTAATCGTAGACATTTAGAACGAATATAAACGTATTTATGGTCGTTTTTAATGGAAAAACAAATTTAAAAATATTGGCGCAACTTAAAACGGCTCTTGAGAATTTTTACTGTTTTAAACGAACCCGAAACATGTTATAATGAAAGTTTAATAAAAGGTGCCACATATAACCCCTCACACCTCCTCATTTCTATTAATATAACCCTATACAGTATACACCTTCATTTTTCTCAAACCCTAATATTTCATTCTCCCCCTTAACTCCGCCGCCGTCACACCATACATGGCCACCACCACTACCACACGACACTGCCACCCCCACCTTCGAAACAACAACAAACCTACCCTTTTTTCACCTTCCTTGTCTTCGATCTGTAATGTACGCGTTGTATAACCATTCACGAGCCACCACCGCCGCCGTATTTTGATTGTTTTCTTGTTTTGGTTAGAAAGGTAAGGTAGATCGATGGGTTTAAATCAAACAGAAAACGAATAATAACTTGGTTTGTTTGTTGGGTCACCTTGGGTCGCGGCTCATGGGTTTCAGTCAATCATGGGTAGCTAGGATTTGGTTATGTCTTTTGGTTAGAGTTTTGTCCGTTTGTGTTGTCTTGCTCGCAGCGTAGAGTCACAGCCGAGACCCTGTGGTCTCGGCGAGGTAAGATTATTTGGTCCGATTGATTTGTGATAATATGGTGGTTATTATGACTTTGAACTCAAGCAATAGGATTAGATTTGGCTGAGTATTATTGTGGTTGATTGTGACTTGGACTCGACATTGTGATGTTTTGTCCATGTCGTCTGTTAGCTGAGACCCCGTGGTCTCGGTGTGACCTCGATAGCCTATAATGGACTTATGAATAGTAACTTGGACATTATTGACATAATTGACTTTTGACCCGGCGTTATGACCGAGGAATTGATATGGAGATGTGACTCGAAACAGAAATGTAACTTGTGACACAATTTCACGTGATAAAAACTAAAAGAAAACAAGTAATAAACATACTTATTAGAAATAGTAATTTACAAAACTTATTTGTTAATTATTTTATATATCACTAAAAGGATAGTTATAGTGTAATTATTTAATTGTGGAATGAAAACGGAAAAACGCGAAGGTTATTAGACGTTTTGAGGCACTTTTATCCTAGTATACTATATGGAGTCATTTGTTGGATTATTTAGCTGGTTGTTAATTAGTAGTCGGATTATTTAAGATTTTGCAACACCGAACTTGGGAAGTATATTCTAACTTGGAATATTACTGGACTTTAGACTCATTATGAATTTAATGTATTCGAGCCGATACGGATAACAATGGAGATAATGTCTAACGAACAATAATATTTATAACATTTGTTGTTTAAACTTATTTGGAAATTAATTAAGTCATTCGACTTGGAGACATCCTCTAAACGGATGAGTCCTGGCGAATTTCTATTTAAACATATACAAGTATGTTTCATGAAAATAAATGGGGTTATGGGAAAATACCGACGACTACCAGTCTATCCTTTTTATTTGGTGTGTTTGCTATGTGGGATCACTTTAGGTTATCTCCATCATCTCTTCTTGACTTTTTGTCTTATTATTCGCGACATCTTCATTGTTCGTTCTTCGTTTGGCGTGTGTACTCTAGAGTCAGTGTCTTCCTATCGTAACACAAGCGATGATACCAAATTCTAATAAAAGGATAAAACGATATTATTTTGGTAATGTAATTGGAATAACTATGGGAATGGGAATAGTTAAGTTTTGAAAACTTTTACGCCTTAGATTATTTTATGGAATATATGTTAAGACTAGTCTTTATATTATTAGGTCATGCCGATTCCGTCATGCTGTGAGATTCTAGTTGTTGTTATGCTAGGCTACCCTTGACTGTTGAGCTGTGCTACTGTTAGGATCGTTGTGTTGTTCCATCCCAGTTATTGTTGTTGATATTGCGTTGCTGAGACTAAGGTGAGTTCTCGTAGCCCCAATTTTTAATATGCTTTACCTTGGGGTAGAAATGGTACTCAATGCTTTCAAATGTTTTCATGATGTGATCCACTGTTTTCATGTTTTTGGACAATATGTGTGCTTTGATTTGCAATATGTGTCTTATTGTGTAAATTCCAATTTGTGTGACTTGGCTTGAATGTGCTCAAATAATTTTGGGAAGTGGCACCCAATATATCATTTTGGGAAGTGGCACCCGGTATATCATTTGGGAAGTGGCACCCTGACTATGTGTGGACCAATTATATGTATTAGAGATAGTTTGCGATCTATACTATGTGCTTACATTTGTATATCTCGCCCACTGTTGTGCTACATTATATTATTCACAGCTTCGTGGTTTAACTTTCAAACCTACGAGTTCACCAACATTATGTTGACATTTTCTAGCTCAGTTGGTTGTGTCGTTGGTGTTGTAAGCAAGAGATCCTGAGTTTGATCTTTGGCCGTGGCACTTAGCCCAATTTTTGTTATTTTTGCAACTTTTGCTTTTGACAGTTTCAGCCCCTCCAATTCGAGTAACTTGCTACTTTTCTTAAAGACTTTTATAAGTTGTATAACTTATATAAATTGTTACATTTTCAACCTCTCAACTTTAAACCACTTGACATTTTCTAAAAATCTTTATAAGTTTATAACTTATATAGTTTTTACAACTTCAATCCCTCAAGGTTGAACACTTGAACACTTTTCATCCTAAAACTTTTGTAAGTTAATAAACTTATGTTATTTTTACAATTTTTTGCAAAATAGATTTGTCTAAACACATATTTTATATGGCGACCACGTGGGCGTAAACTATAAATAATATATTGTCCTAATATATTATTTAACCACGACTTCGATAAATATATATTGTATGTATATTTTCACACCTTGAAATCAAACGAATCTAATAAATACAATTCGACTTGTATTTATTCCCACTTCGATTGTACTTTAGCCAAAGTTGAGCCAACTCTTATATGAATATATTGTATATATTCCCATACTTACTCTAAGAGCCAATACTTACCAACATTTTTACAACTACATTTTTATATACATTATCGAAAATCAAACTAATTTATGAAACTCCGCATAAGCAATAACGATACTTTATACTTAAAGACAAGTTATATAGTATATAACTTTGTCCTTGAACTTTAAGCATTTTACCACACAAGCCACCTCTGCCACAAAACTATTTTGTCATCCGACATTTATTCAAATCACTATTCTCGATAAGTCAAACTTATCTCAAACTTCCATATTATTCAGGTCGTCTTTTGGAGCCATTCCTATTCTGCATCTAGCAGTACTTTACTCTATCTACCATTCCACTAAGGTGAGTCATAGCCCCTCTCTTACTCTTTTTATAATTGTTTTATAAATGTTTTGGGGGAGATACATGCTCAATTACATGTTTTTATACTTTTACAAGTACTCATTAACTATTTACATATTACTGTGAGTTCATAACCCACTTTTAAACTATTTTGTGGAGATACATGCTTAAAACATGAACACACGTCTTTTTATTGGTATTGCGATACCGGCTGGCTATTACTATTGCCTATGTTAACTATTGCCAAAAGTCCGCCGATCATGAACCTTAATCACTTGTAGGGTGAACGTAAATAATTGTGGATAGATCTATTAGGGACTGACAATCCCCGTATGGTTTGTTGGGAAAACCACCAAACGCGCTTTATTTGATTTCATAGGTTATTGGCAAATACCTATCTTGTGGGCCTGGTTACTATCATCATATTTTTATGGTTGACTGTTAATTGTTGCGTGTCATGAGGCTTATGGCAATAGAGCAGTAGTACTGTAGTCATGATACAGTACTGCAACTACTGAATTTATGGGCGTATAACAATGTAGCCCACTGTTTTATCAAACTTCAAACTTGTGTTCACTATATAGCATAAAATCACTACTACTTGGCAAATCATAACTATTTTGCTGTTGACCCAGTTAGGGCAAACCAACTAACTATTTTGGTGTTGACCCAGTTAGGGCAAACCAACGAACTATTTTGTATTGACCCTGTTAGAGCAATCATCCAACCTTTGATTATTGAAAATCAACTGATTTTATGCAAACACTATGGATTCACTCACTCTTTGATTTTGCTAATCAATTGTTTCAACTGTAAAAACTATGGATTTACTCACATTTTGATTTGATAATCAATTGTTTATTATAAACTCTATGAACTCACCAACCTCTGTGTTGACGCTTTTAGCATGTATTTATCTTAGGTCCATAATGAGCATGGATGGCACGGAGGAGCACGGATACTTATGAAGGCTATAAATTCTACTATCATTCGAAAACCTATTTAACAAACTTTGAAACCACTGGGACCTCATTTTGTAAACTCTGATATTTATAAAGTTCGAATGATAAATCTTTTAAAACGAGTAAAATAATGATAATTTTGTACTATTAAACTGTTGAGCCATGAAGTAACACCCAATCTAAATTCCACTGCATATTTTAAAATTGGGGGTGTTACACCTTTTTCGTTACATCTCGTGTTTCCGCCATTGACGGGGTGTGACACTAACAGTGGACATTTTAACAACAAGAGAAAATGTTTCATTGTAATCAATACCTTCCATTTGGTTAAAACCCTTAGCAACTAATCTTGCCTTGTATCTATCAATTTCTCCATTAGATTTATATTTAATCTTAAAAATCCATTTATAACCAATAGGAGTTCCATTAGCACGAAAATCAGTAATAATCCAAGACTTATTTCTATTAAGAGCTTCAATTTCAAAATTCATGGCATCGGTCTAATTTTGATCAAGAATGGCCTCTTCATAACAAGTAGGCTCAACACTTTTATTAAGACTAGTAGTAATGCAATAATTATCAGACGTAAGTTTAGAATAATTCACAACTTTATCCACACGATACTTAACTTTACCATCAATAATAAAATCATTTAAGCTTTTAGGTAATCTAGAAGTTCTAGAGGATCTCCTTGTTGTATTAACTGGCAAGTCATGACTTTCAGGATTCATAACAGAATCCATATCTGGAATAGCATCAAAGTCTGTTTCATCAGAAACATTGCCCTGAGGGTGTGCATTTTCATCCTTGGAAGTTGCATTAGAGTTATCATCATTCTCATGTTGAGAATTAGACTCTAAGCCATCATCATTGGAAGGAACTCTCCCTTCATCATCGGGTCTTTTAGGATTTTCAGTTTCAAAAGTTTTTTTTATGATTTAAATCTTTTGTTGTTCTAGTTTCAAAATTTTGATCTTTAAAATTATTTTTTATTTTAAAAGGAAACACTGTTTCATAGAATTTAACATCTCTTGAATAAAAAATCTGTTTAGTTTCAAGAATTAAAAGTTTTTAACCTTTTTTTCTCATTAGAATACCCTATGAAAACACCTTTTTCAGATCTGCTAGTAAATTTACCACTGTTATTTAAAACTGTAGCATAACAAAGACAACCGAAAACCTTAAAGTGAGAGAGTGAAGGATCATGCCCATACACATAAAAGAAAGGAGATTTGCCAAACAACACAGAAGAAGGAGTCCTGTTAATAAGATGAATAGCAGTTACAATACAATCAGACCAAAAATATAAAGGTAATTCCCCCTGAAACATAAGGGATCTAGCCACATTTAGAAGATGCCTATGTTTCCGTTCAGCAATGCCATTTTGCTGAGGACTATATACACATGAGGTCTGATGAAGTATTCCATTGTAATTTAAAAACTTTTGAAGTCTGTTATTAAAAAATTATGATCCATTATCACTTCTAAAAGTTTTCACATTGGTTTCAAACTGATTTTTAAACATATTGACATAACTGACAATGGAATCATAAACATCTTCTTTCCCTTTTAACATATACACCCAAATAGCTCTAGAATAGTCATCAACAACAGTTAGAAAATATTTATAACCATCCCTGCTAGTGACTCTATAAGGACCCTAAACATCTAAATGAACCAATTGACCAATTTAGTAGATTTATGCACTTAATGGAAAGGGCTCGCTAGTTTGTTTAGCTTTATTACAAGTATCATAGAAATGATCAGAAGTTGAATGACTATCTAGATTAAGACTGTTTTTTAAAACATTCAAAACTTGATCAGAGGGATGACCAAGTCTTTGGTGCCACAAATATTTAGAGACAAAACAAGTAGCAATGCAATTACTAGAAACAATCTTACAAGCATTGTCAACATTAAACACATATAGACCATTGCATTGGTTACCAATCCCCACATTCCCTTTTTCCTTTAAATCCTGAATATAACAATGATTATCATCAAATCCAACAAATATTTTACTGTCTCTTGCTAATTTATAAATCGAAAGAAGACTAACAGTGTATTCAAGAACAACAAGAACATCATATAAAGTTATATTATTATTGATTTTCAAATCTCCAATTTTAGTGATAGTAGCTTGAGTACCATTTGGGTGACCAATAGTAAGACGAAGATTTGAAATATCAATTATATTTATCAAAAACTTTGAAGAAACAGTCATATGTTGATTTGCTCCTGAATCAACAATCCAACCAAGACTAATGTTTCCAATATAAAATTTGTGTTACCATTAAAATATTTTTTAAAATTTAGATTAAATTTAACACTGGCATTAACAAAATTCCATTTAAGACTTTTACCTGCCATATTGGCATTAGCAGAAGAAACATTGTTATCATTAAGCAAGCTCATAAGCCTAGCAAGCTGTTCATTAGACAAAGAGACATGAGTATTGCTATTACTATTATCAGTAGTATTATAAACATCAGCAGAAGCATTATTACTGGTAACAGACTTAGTATTAGCATTAAAGTTTCTCTTAACATAACCAAGAGGATAACCAACAAGTTTAAAACACCTATCAACAGTATGACCAATCTTGTTGCAATTACTACATTTTAAATTAGGATTAGGTCCTCTGTTGTTAGAATTATTACCAGAAGTATTACTTGAACATTTGTTGTTATGATTATTGTTATTAAACCTTTTCTTGTTATCAAAAATTTTTGATGCAAAAGTAGAAGCATTAGGTTTAACAGTACTAGCCCCAGAGGAAAAATTCCTATGGGATTCTTCCCCTGAGACTACAGAAAAAGCTGTTTTAACATATGGCAAAGGGTCTCTAGTTAAAATATTACTTCTGATTGACACATATGTGTCATCAAGACCCATTAAAAACTGCATTAACCTGATTAACTGAGTATGTTTTTCAAAATGTTTTGCAGCGTCACAGGTACAAGCAGGTAAACTTATCATTAAATCAAATTGTTTAAAGAATTAAGACTATTGTAATAATCAACAAGAGAGGACCCATGTTGATTCAAAGAGTTAATATTTTTATGTTTGTTGAAGACAGCAGAACCATCAACTTTATCATAAGTATCTTGTAAGTCCTTCCACATCTCATAAGTAGTTTTACAGTAAATAGTAGCAACAAACAACTCAGGACTCAAAGAGTTTAAGATCCAAGTAACAACCACAGAATTACATGTGTCCCATTGATTAGCAAGTCCAGGATTAGAATTATCTCTTTTACATGTTCCATCAATAAATCCAAGTTTGTTAGTATTCCTTAAAGCAAATGTCATATCAATACTCCATATTTTATAATTTTCAGTTCTAGTTAGTTTAACAGACACAATAAGAGTACCACTAGTATCATTAGGATGCAGATAAAGAGAATCACCAAAAGTAAGTTTTAATTCAGAGGATGAACCAACATCAGAATTCTTAACAATATCATCACCAGCCATAATGAATAAACAAACAAGATAAACAAAGTAGACTTATAAACTAGATAATAAAACAATTAGAGAACAGATAAGAGAAAAACAAAGCAGACAACTAAACAAACAGAAACAATTATCACCAAACTCCTTCAATAATAAATAACCACCAATTCCCATATCAATTTCCAAAGCTATCCTAACCTATCCTCCTTCAATCTAATAAAGAACAGAATATAAAATAAACTCACACCCAAGAATCAACTAGTAATAAGTTTGTGGACTGGGGTAAACCAGAGCAGGTATTCGTACCACTCAAACGGTGGCAGATCAAGATGTTAATTTACCCGTTTGCACCCACAAAATTCAAATATTGTTATTCTTAATGAAAAAAGATTTACAGCGCAATATAAAATGGAAAGAATAAAGATCCAATCACAATCACCCTTAATTCACTTAGTTAAGGGTTGATTATGAACCAAATAAGACAGAGAATACTCAAAGAACAAAAGCCCCAATTATTAGTAAATTAGGGTTTCAAGAACAAACCCTAATTTTCTTCAAATCAAAGCCCAAATATACCAGATCTCCAAAATAACCACCACAGATGTCCCAGAACACAATTAATTACCACTAGATGAATTAGGAAGACAAGATCCCCAAATTTCTTGGAAATGCTAGAAATTCAAATCGATAATAATCAACAGCCTATAGCTCTGGTACCATGTACGATGGTATCAAAGATAAGCTAAAACCTCAAACAATCTTTTATTAGATGATAAAACTCAATAGTTGGCATAGTTTACCAACTATCAATAAGCAAAGAATACAAGATCAAATTATTGTTAAAACAATAATAATCAAATGATTACAGTGAAGAGAGACTGATCAAAATGATAAAAAAAATATGAATGAAAGAAAGAAGCATTAACAGCTCTTTGAGAGAGAATTGATGTATCGATTGTTCCAACATAACCCAAGCAGATGAGATGATTATATAGGCTAGGATCATTCACTTTAGTCCTTAAGCTATGTAGAAGTATCCATTTGCATAGGATCAGACCCTCTACTTTATTACCTACAAAACATAAAAAACTAAAAAAGAAAATAAGCAAAAGATAATAAGTGATATGTTTAGATGTCAAATTACTGCTTATTTGAACAGACTACCATGTATGACTTCTTCAATCTAATTTGGGATGAACTTTGCTGACCATGCATTCATTTTTACCATGCTATTTTCTGGAATGTGATTGTCCATACCAAATTCATGAAAAACAATGCGTTATTTTAATACGAGTTTGATACTAAAATATTAGTATTTGCTAAAACTGTTGTAAAAACATGTTGTTATAGTCTTAATTGAAATATGGTACAAGCCTTCAAAATTCACAAGATGGCCTGTAGAGTACTTTTTGCTTATATGTCAACATCAATAACCTTACATCACATGAGTCTACATCACCTTAAAGTAGGTGGACCTACATGTATTTTCTTTGAGGTTCAAGAAAACCTTTCCCGTACACATTTATCATCCTATGAGATTCGTGATGAATACTAAAACTCCCACATTTGTATATGAGTCTCACATCCACTAATAAATTTCTTACTTTTCAATAGGAAAGTATCAAAGTAATTATGTTTTGAGTCAAACACATTTCATTTCTTCATAAGGAAAAGGACGATGTTGGCATTTAAATAATAAACATACATCATGTTAAATAAGTAAATTGACGAGTTGCCAATTAACTAAAAGGTTATGGATTCAAGCTTCGCTTAAGTCATTTGTGAGATAAATTGTGAGATACGTGATATAGAGTGCGAAAAAAAAAACTACTGTTCAAACAAAAGGTTTAATGAGTTAGCTATGAAAGACTAGAAAAATTGATGAACTTGCGATGTTACGTGCGATTACTCATCTAATTTACCATATTAACTAGTGGGTTATATAGGGAATCTTTATGATAAAATATTTCTGAGTCTTATCTAACTGAGATGATAAAATATTTTATATACCATTCAATACAAACAAATGACAAAAGTTCAATACGAAACAAGATTTTTCTAAAGAACATATCCCTTGATCTCAACCATCCATTCCTTTTAAATCTAATGGTGCAGTTTAATTGTTATTTTAATATAGTTAACTATGGAAGGGCATGTTTGTAATATCACTAAATACTAACAAAGGGTCGGTACAACCCTTAGTTACTCATTTCATTTCATTTCTTAATCTCTCACACACACTCTCATTTTCTCTCACCACAAAGTTTTCCGGCGACTTCGATCTCCTCCATTTCATCCTCCACATCATCAACTTCCAGTCCAATCGGCTCCTCAACCACAACCACAACCACAACGTCCGCGCATTCGTTCGACGAGCCAGCGATCTCAGCTCTCTACCTCCTCCCTCACCCTCTCTCGAACTCGCCTACGGTGACGTCACCGACTACGACTCACTCCTTGCAGCTTGCTCCGGCTGCCACGTCATCTTCCACGTGGCTACTTTAGTTGAGCCGTGGATACCTGATCCTTCTAGATTCGTTACTGCGAGTGTGAGTTAGTTAAGTTTGTTAGGGTTTGAGATTAAGTTAGTTGTGATAATTTTGATATTGTTGGGTAAACTGGTGAAGCATGTATAAGTTACAATTTTTCGATGAGATGCATTTTGATGAGGAAGATGAAGTGATACAGTAATGAGTTTGACTGGTCTTGTGTTAGAGAGAAAAAGACACTTTGTTTTATTGCTTTTCTTAGTTTGCTGTGAAGTCACATAGGGTGTTTCATATTACAAATTTTCTTTTACCAATTTTTAAAGTATTTCATTAGGTTGTTTTAACTTCAAAGTTGTGTTACAAAATACAATAATGTGGCTATATATAGAGAAAAGAGTGTAATGTATACAATAACTAACCAAATCAGTTTTTAGTATGCAATATTTATAGCCACAAGGTATCAAACATATATGATATACAATGTGTTTTTAGTATACAATATTTTTTTGAGGCTTTTTGAATGTTGTGTACTAATATTTTTTTTGGAAGACAATTTGTTAGGTGCAAAGATATTGTTCGATTCTATTTTTGCTTTTATAACTCAAACTTTTTTTTGTTAGTTTTTTTAATGTTCTGTATAATATTTGTTATATACTAAAATACTAAAAAAACCCATGTGATGCACGAAAGAATCTCATGGGATTTACGTATGAATCCCTTGAGATTCATACGGAATCCCATGGGATTCATACTGAATCCCATGTGATTCTCTTTGATCCCTTATGATTCATATAGAAACCCATGTGATCCATACA
Source organism: Artemisia argyi (assembly GCA_030686995.1). Taxonomy (NCBI): domain Eukaryota; kingdom Viridiplantae; phylum Streptophyta; class Magnoliopsida; order Asterales; family Asteraceae; genus Artemisia; species Artemisia argyi. The sequence continues at coordinate 246,087,365 of CM060702.1, read as the reverse complement.
GAATCCCATGAGATTTTTTTGTCATGCGAATATTTCATATGTGATTTTACTATTGGTACTTTACTATTTTATTTATAGAGTATTATTTTATCACTTTATTGTTATTACTAGGTACTTTTGACATCAAACTTTTATATTTGCATGCTAAATCTCAATACAATGCACTAAAGTGTTTCAGTAAAATGACAATTGTTTCTAAGAGCGCTAGGTACAGTGTGGTGTCATGGGGTGGTGCCATACAAAATCCCATGTGATTCTTTGACGAATCCTTTGTGATTCATACAAAATCCCATGGGATTCTTTGATGAATCCCTTGAGATTCATCCATAATCGCATGTGATTTCATACAGAATCCTTTGTCATTTATCGACAAGATAAATACAAGATAAATAATACAGAATCCCATGTGATTTCATACAGAATCCCTTGAGATTCATACAGAATCTCAAGTGATATTATACTTCTAGTTTATATAAGGCAAAATGAAAATCCTATGGGATTTATACAAAATCTCATATGATTCTCTCTGATCCTTTGGGATTCATATAGAATCCCATGTGATTCATACAGAATCCAATGAGATTATTTGATGAATCACCTGTAATTCATAAAGATTACGAATGTGATTCATACAAAATCCCATGAGATTCAATATAAATCCCAAGGGATCAGAGAGAATCACATGGGATTCTGTATAACAACATACAACTTTTTAATAAATAGATTCAAAGAGCTCATTTCAACAATCATATAAAAAACATCTACCCTTAAAAAGCTGTGACATAAAAGTATGAAACTCAAAAATAGTGATTTACTCATTTTTACAAATCACTTGTGATTTTTTTAAAAATAACAAATCATAAGTGATTTTTTAACGGGATTTTTTTGGACGAAAATTAAAAAAAAAAAAAAAAAAAAAAAAAAGTTCTGTCTTTTTACGAATCCCGTGGGATTTTTTATGAATCCCGTGGGATTTTTCTGGACGGAAATTTTGAAAAAAAAGTTCGTCTTTTTATGAATCCTGTGGGATTTTTTTACGAATCCCGTGGGATTTTTCTGGACGGAAATCTTGAAAAAAAAATTCGTCTTTTTACGAATCCCGTGGGATTTTTCTGGACGGAAATTTTGAAAAAAAAATCGTCTTTTTACGAATCCCATGGGATTTTTTTACGAATCCCGTGGGATTTTTCTGGACGGAAATTTTGAAAAAAAAAATCGTCGAAAGTATATAACAATGCATATCTATAGAAAGATGATTTAATTCTCGTCGCGATGATGTATTTTTCGTAGCTTGAAGATTTACCGTTTGCAAGATATGTTGTTTTTTTAAAAAAGGTGAAAAGTGAGTTTTTATATTAAATGAGCTAAAATGCCAATTTTGTCGTCCCTTTGTTATTTTTTGTTTTGATCTTAGCCATTAAATGAAAGGTGGATGGATAGTTGAGATTTGCTTATTTATTTTTTAATGGATACATGTTTTACAAGTATCTCACCTCTAGTTCATCTTTATTACTTAATTTAACAATTTAAACAAGTAAACAACTATATGACATAGTTCATCTCTATTAATTAACTTAACGATCTAAACAACTATATGACATAGTTCAAGTCCATTTTAATTGAGCCAATAACGAAGTGAGTCATTAAAAAGTTATGTGTCAACATAAAACATGGAGGAAAATAAACCTAATTAAATAAAAACTTGATTACAAAATTCACAAACCTTATATTTGTAACGATATAAAACTTGGAGTAAAATAAGCCTAATTAAATAAAAAGCGACCTAAACAAACCTTTAAACTTTCCTAATAAAAGCGCACCAATGCGACGCCCCCATGATATTGGGCGGCGGTGCATTGGCCAGAAGGGCGCCTTGGGAAGTTGAGGGGCAAAGCACCTTAATGTAGGGCCTAAGACTCTGCATCTTAAACCCTCGTTGCTACATGCAATCGTTCACAAGCTCTTTTAGCCAATCCATAGTTGTTGACGACCCTGATTACCACCCCTACCACCATCCTCAAAAGTCAAAACCAATATTCTTGATGCTTGACAAAGCTTTCGCATGCATTATCAAGCTTGTCATGACACTTGATCTTGACAAGCTCAATTATAAAACATGGTGTGAACACTTTAGATGACATTGTTATATGCTTAAGGTTCTTCGCATCATTGAGGGCCCCACGCTTTCAACTAGCTCCCCGATCATGATCAAGTGTTAGCACGTGATTTGGTGACTTTGTTTTATTCCCCTTGCTTGCTGGATTAAAGGAGGATACATATTTTGGCAGATTTAAAACCATCATTTTTGTGTCTGTTGTATATCTTGTGGTGAGTTTTTCATAATACTAATTCAAAAATGTAGATGATGCCGATTGACTGTATTTTCAATGCGAAAACAATGATAACAGAAATTTTGAAAAGAATTTTGTATCTTTATAATTTTTTTTTATGTTAACATTATATTTTCAAAGCTAATTGTTTTTTTTACGATCTCTACGCGCAAGAGTACTTTGGAAAAAGGTGTTACAAGTAGTATTGTTTTTTGTTGGATAAACCGCTCCATCTCATTCACTGTATAAGTTTCCAGTAATCTTTTTTTTTTCTTCGTGGTTCGAGTTTCATCTATCATCAATGCCTTGTCGAAAAATGTGTGACATGTTTTTGGACATGACATCAATGATAAATGAAGCCTATCAATAAATCATCATTAAAAAACGGTGATGGGAGACTATGCATCGTCAACAAGGTAGAGCAAGTGAATCTCCTTATCCAATATAAAAAAAAGTAATATTAACTTTTTAACTTTTTTTTAAAGCACTTTTGCATATAGAGATTGTAAAATCCAATCAATTACATGACGTGTAATTATATTATATTATATTATACAATATAACATTCAGTGGGATGCTCGGGTAAAAATAGCTTTAAAATCAACTTCAATTCATTTCATCCTAATTTAGGAAGTAAATTAGGAGAGTAATTTTGATGTAATTTAGTATCCTTTACTTTCCTTTTGTCATGAACACAAATTTTTTTAATACCATCCCAAACTTTTCCATTTCACTTCAAAAAAATGAAGTTTGGAACAGAGTGTTATTCTTCCACTCCCTCACACATACACAGTCCTAGATGTGTTTCTTCCACTCTCTCAATCCACAAATACAAAACACAAACACACAGCCCGTCGCATCCAAATCAGACACGAACCTAATGTATTAAGTTGGGGCTGTCGTTGAGGGAAGCGGTTAGATCGGGTAAATCAGGTTTTTATTAATTTTATTGATTATGCTAAACACTTTCATAAAAAAATTGGGCGAAATCACCCTGATGCATTAATTAGCTATAAATTTTATGTTATTGTATTTAATTTACCAATAATCAAACAAATTCTGATTCCATTTAGAATTTTCGGAATTAGGGTTTTATTGTAATTTTGGGATTTCGAGCAATTAGTGATTTTTTTTGGGTTTTTCTACAGACCTGCACACATAGGCCATTTTCACATCTTAAGAAATTGAATATTTTAGTTCTGATTTGGACATGATGCTTATAAGACAATTAGTGTCCTTCAAACTCCCCAATGTAAGTATGATCCTTCGCATTTGCTACATGTACGGTGTGCTTATAGTAGATGGCATACACAGATAAGGGTCTTGGGTGCTTAATACTTTAGACTATCTAGAATTAGAATAATAACATAGGTAACCGTCACAGTATGATTAAACTCAATGATGCTAACAAAATTGTTTATATAATAAAAACCTGCAAGCTTAGACACTTAATTATGTTCAGGCCTGTTTTTTAAAACGAAGAAAAGAAAAACCCAGGTTTAGAGATTTGAAGTCAGCACTAAGTATCAGTTGAGCTAGATAAACGCTTACACCAATATAGTTTATTGTTGGTAGTAGTCGGAATCTGATAATTTATATATCATTTTTGAGGGATTTGGCTGACTTTTTGGTAGATATGGCATAGGAGCTTGGTAAATCACTTTTTTTTAGAAAAAAAAGTGGAATGTGTTTTATTTGTTTATTGGTTTATACGGTTTATGATATATAGTGTCTGTTGTTTTGTGGAATAGGTGGAGTTAGGAGTTTCAAAGAAAATATTGGGTTTCGTGCTCTGAATCGTGTTGGACCAGATTTTAAGTAGGTTTTGTTTTTGTGTTTATATTGTGTTGTTTTTCTCTTAAACATGCTTAAAGATAATGTAAAGTTAGAATAGTCTAAAATTATTCTTAATGCGGCCTATAAGCTGCAGATAAAAGGTAAGTACCAAAGTAGCTGACCGAATGCTATGGTGCTTGCCTTTTATCAGCAGTTTCAGTTTGTGCTAATTAAAACAACCCAAATGACTGTCATTTTATTGCTGCAGTTATTACAAAGGAGTTGTGGAATCCTTTGATCGTAGTAAAATGAAACACAAGGTGTGAAATTTGACAAATATCTACCCCAATGTGTTGGTTTACATTTTTCGTATAATTTTTATAATGACTACTGTTCGGTTCTATATATTTTTAGGTACTCTATGATGATGGTGATGGCGATGAGGATGTCTTAGACCTTAGTCAGAGAGAATGGGTGTTACTTGAAGATGTGTCTGCCATAGATATCTCCCCCTTTCTTTATACATTGGAACTACTTTTACTATTCTCCGTGTTATGCATTTTTGTGATTTATATTAGACAGGGTCACTTTTGCCCAAATGGACAAAACTGGGTCAATTTGCATTTCCTTTATACATCTGTTGGTTTGTTTGGGTGAAACAGGGATATTCAAATGGGCTAAAATAATGCAGAGAAAAAAGTTCTTAATATATTGTAGGTCAGGTTACGTTGGGTTGGGTTGACCCTTTGACAATTTTTTCCGAAAGCGGCTCTTCATCGTATGTGCTATATGTCGTATAGTTATTACACATGGTCAGTATTCTAATCATATGAACCCTGACGTTAGTTTCCGTTAAATTGTTACTACTATAACTACGCTATGTCTTGCTAGCTAAACTTAATCAAACCCTTAAGGAAAAATTACCGTATAATGTGTTTTTTCATTGTAACTTTTTATTATGTATGCATGTAGAAGTAGCAATGACGCGAAACACTATAAATTAATTGAAAAAACATTTAGTTATTGCCTTATTCTTGGGAAAGAGAGAGTTAACATTGTTGTTACGTTCGACATTTGACCAATTTATCAGTGTATCACATCTTAATATACATCTTTTAACTGTTTATGATTATTTATCGATTGTTGTGGCTTGCTTTTGCAGCGTACTTTTTCGTGCGGATGGCGAGTGCTATGAAGAAGGGCAAAAGGAAAATAACCTCTTAAGGCAGAAAAATAAGGCATGTCAGTGTTTGGGATTGCTTATATTTTCTGTTTGTCGATAACTGATCCTGAGTCTACATTGCAGTTTATGGAAAACCTTGACCTGATGTAAGATTAGGACCTGAAAATGCTTAGGCTTAATAAATGCTCATATTACGGATTGTGTAGAATTGCAACCACAAGTGTTTTGGATAGAGTTTTGGGCTATTTGGGCCTTCCAGTAACAAGCATCAGCGGCCAGCTACTCGAGATAACTTGCGGAGTTGCGGTATTAGTTTTCATCTTCGTAGATTGTTAAATACAGTGTATGCTTAATGGTTAAACTTATGGTAGTCTTTCCTCAATTATTTTATCTTAGGTATTAGTAGCAACATTGGGTCAACTGACTTGAGGTCAAACAAACAATGACCGCGACCGGTATGTCCCCCGAGGTACGTACCATGCCTGTTGTCTATGTACTTGGGCTTGCGCATTCCCATGTCTTTTTTTTTCTTGGACCGCTGAAAATAGTGGTATGCTAACGTTTGTTCATTTATTTGTTTCAAATGCAGGCACGGGTGCTGGAATAAGTGACATGCGCTCACAGGAAAACAATAATTATACACGGATGTTGGCCTAGGGTAAATACCGTTGCTGTTATTTATGTACTTAATCTGTCCCGTTGTTACTTCTGTCTTTTTGCCCAGTTTAGTTGTTATTGTTTTCATATGTGCTCATCATTTCCCTTTTTCTTTCTTTTTTTAACTAACCAGGCCCGAGTTTGTCTGTTGTCAACGTTAATATGCCGTCACCTATCAATGAGACTAGAAGACTGCATACAACTAGAGAGATACACTAATGGCAGATAAGATTGGTGTGAAGGTCCTTGGTCTTGTAATGAGGCTTACATAGCAATACCACTTTCTGTAGCAGATGCACATTCGGATGTGAGGCTGATTCTTTGTATAACATTTATGCAGCAAATGAATGTAAGCCTTATGTATGGAAAACACTATCAGAATGTTTAATTATTAGACTTTTCTTCCCACCATTTCTAGTTTACACCACTTACTAAATGCAACGGAACCTCCTTTAGCACAACACCCCGCCGCAACGCGCGGGCTTCCGACCTAGTTTGTTTACATACAACAGGAAAGAATCAAGACCCACTGCAACTTCTGAAGTTGAGTTTAAAAAGACAGTTAGAGTACTTTATGGGTCAATGATGTGGTTAACTCCTGAATATCAGGTGCAGAAAAGAATTTGTGTTGTGTCTTTTTAAAAGAGATGTATGTTCTCTTTATAAAAACACTTTACTATTTATTAATCCATATTATTGTATCGTCCAAGTTTTCTGGTAACCCTGAGTTGATATTTTCTTTTCATATTGTTGGTAACAAAGAAGAATTGAAAACAAAGTTGAAGGACATACCCGTGAGAAATCTGATGCGCTTAATTATGAGCAAACAGAGGAAGATAAGGTTAGATCCGAAAGGTCTTATTAGCTCTTTACTATGAACAAATTTTTGTTCGCTGTTTGAAGTATCGTTTCAGGAATCAAAACACACAATCACATCAACCTCTAGACCTTTCTCATAATGCAGACCCATTAATCGTTGTCCTATCACAAAACAACCATCTACTACATAAAAAAGGTGTTACATCTATGAGAAAGACCTGCATTATATGATATATAATGCATGTTGGTATAGGATAATTATGACATCCGAAACTACATGAGAACTTGGTTTAAAATGAACTATGCTGTATATTAGTACTCGTTTGGGTAGTAATTTACACTGATGACTAATGAAACAAGTAAAGAGGTGACCTTTTGGTCTTAAGAGACTATGGGAATCCTTCTATGTTTTGGTATTGCAGTAATGTAGTTGCTTACAAAGATGAGGATGTAAGTGCATAACTTACTTTTTCTGATATCTTTCATTTGAAGTTATTTGCTTGTCCAATATCTCTTGTCACATTTAACCACAATATTAAGAGGCTACTAAACCCAATATCCTAACCGAGTTAATGTGCAGCATAAGAACTAAAGTTACCAATTCCAACCTGCAGACTTACAAAAATCGTCCATTCGGTTTTGTTCTATCTATGATGAGTCAAGCAGATAACATTGAAAAAAGTTTAAAAAGTGTATTGACTTCAACGGAACCTGTCCTGTCTGTAGTCTTGCCCTATTATCCAAACCAACTGCCAACCATTTCACCACATCTAATAGGAACCGTGATATAATTGAGATGGTTTTAGCGTAAGGTAGTCATACTACTCGACATTCCTTACTTTATTAAACAATGATGAAATCACGATTATTCATATTTTAATACCAAAAATACCCTCATTTTAGCTTAATAAAATAACAAAGTTAAGGTTAAACAGCCCTCGAGACAAGTGTTTGTTCGAGATTAACTAAATTACATTCTAGTTATTGATTGGCTTAACAAGTATTTGGGTGTGCCTTTAAAAGCTCTTATTGCAACTAAGAAAAATTGGATGATCATCTAAGTTATGGCTAGTTTAGTAATACTGCATTTATCTTAAAAATCAGTTTTCTTGCAGCAACTTCACATCCGTAGTTATATTGTCACTAGTGGTGTCGTTTTTACCAGAACACGAATAAGTTCAATCAGGTCAGATTATTCGTGTTTCAAACCAGTGTCATGTTGTAATACTTCAGTAGTGCGCTATCTTAGTAGATATATTAGTTAGAGCTAGGGGCAGACCATCTATTCCTGCTGGACTTACTTCAAGATACGAAATGAGCAGCCGTTTGGCGTAATGCATTTTGCCATTTTTAATGAACTAAACCAATTTGCAAATGATACTGGAATAGTGGACTACTTAATGCATTTTGCCATTTTTTTTTTTTGCTGATGCCACTTTTTAAGCACATAATTTTATGGATTGGACCATCTGTAAAATTTTCGCTACTGCCAACTATTTGATTTATTTTGTTTCTCCGTCAACTAAAATGGCTTGATACTTTTTCTTTGTATAAAAGTTATGTCAACCTGAATTGACCCGTTTGCTAAAAAAATGAATTGACCCGATAACCTAACCCGATATAACCCGAACCCTTATAGGTCCAGTTGTGGGTCACATAATTTTATTCCAAAACCCGACTCAACCCGACCCAATACACCCAACAGGCGACAACCCGACCCGATAACACCCTTAATCATATGGAACTTTGGATTTGATTTATGAATCTGGCAGTATGCCGATATCATCACATACGGATCAAACTTCCACTAAAATCGACTTCTACATAATGGCATTTGGATGTGCGTATTGCCGTATGCCCGCATATATACTGTTGACATTGTGAGATTGATGGTTTGGTATCCTGACATGTTCCTTTTTATGACCTTAAGTAGCCTTACGAGTTTAAGGTTGGAGCTACCCCTGGAAGGGAACGAAAACGTGATTATGTAGACAACCCAAATGGTTTATTTTCAGCTCAAACTGCACCAAAACCTCCTGCAGCCATGTATTCCGCTGTTGAGGGGATGAAAGTTGGTGGAAAGGTGATCTTCAGTTATTTTAATTATCAAAATAATTCTCTTCTATTTAAGAAAAACTCGTATATTCATATTGTTTTGTTGCAGAGGAGGGTGATAGTTCCTCCAGAGGCAGGGTATGGTAAAAAGGGACAAAATGAAATTCCGGTACGCCGTTCTTGCTAGTCATCTTTCTTTGCTTATGTTACGATAAAAAAAGGTTGTGCTTTTAGTGAAATTCCAACATTTGTTCACATAAAAGTTTTTCAATGGCTTTCTTAGTTTTTACCCTTATGTTAACCTTTCTTCTAGTGAATTAAATTCGCATTCTTGAACTTCGGTTGTCGTAGAAAGTAGACCTTTTTGTTGAGTTGATGAAAAACCAACTTTCAATTCCCATTCTCTCATGTTTTTCCCAACATATATGCTGGTTTTGCAGCCAAATACAACATTTGAGTTGAATCTTGAGCTATTGCAAGTAATTCGACCTGAAGGAAAGTAGCTTGTTTCGAAGACTGCTAGTATTTTTGTCGACTCGAATAAGTCTGCAAGGGTAGTTTTGGTATGAAGAGCAATTTTTTATTTGTTTTCGCAGAAGGCCAAGGTGTATGAAGCTTTGTAATATAAAGTTTGTACATGACATGACAGTACATTACAAATACTCTTTATCACACTTGGTCACGCGTGGAACATCTTTACAACTCCAATGGTTGGCTTAAGTAGTTGTGGCCATCGGGTGGTGTGAGTTATTTTTGCATGTGCTTTATATTATTTGAAAAATTGAAGTGTAGATAAATTGAAGAGTTAGGGACGGCAATGGCGTGATAAAACCTATAACCCGTGGGTATCCGTCCATGATGAGTGGGTAACCTCATCAAATTTTACCCGCGGGTGGATCATGGGTGAAAAAATAACCCTCTAACGGGTGGTGGGCGGGTGATATATACCTGTCGCGAGTAAACCCGAACTGCAAGCCCCTCATACCCGTTTTAAAATTACATGCGGACATATCCGTGAACCTTTTTTTTTTTACTTGCATTTATTATGTTACTTAAATATTTGTGAAGTTATTACTAGATATATTTATTAGTCACCTAAATCTATTAAAAGCCACAACATACTAATCATCTCTTTTGAGTTGCAAGACTAGAAGGAGAATACGAATCATCAAAGCATCAAATATATATATACTACTTAGTATCTCATTTCTCAAGTCAAATTCGTCCATACATGGTATTGCAATTTTAATACACAGATAACCACTAGTTTTAATCATGTTCAAAATAATTTAAAGTAAAGTCTATTATATTAAGATATTATATTGAGATTTGTAGTAGTACCATTTTGTGTAGTGAAAAAGTAAGCGAAAGATTCACTTTTAAAAATTACCCAAAAGAAGTTAAAGGAAAGCAAAAAGTTAGAAAAACAGTTATAAATAGTACAATTGGAATAATACTAAAATTTGACGTCACTATTAAATTAATAATGATAAGTGTTGCTATATTATTGAGGAGAAATGTTCAATGTAAATCAAATATTTTCTAAAGATCTAATGAATCAATCCTATCAATTCATTTTGGGATAATTATTTTAGGTTCAAAAAGTGCCGATTACCGGAGCAACTGGTCTATTTTTTGTAATTTCCAAAAAAAAGAAAAAAAACACAATGTGGTAAAAAAATGTAAAATGTTGAAATCGTGTATTTATTACTCAAGTTCAACGCTTATAATTTATAATTAAGCACAATTTAATTTTGGAGGTTAAATAAATTATGTCATATTATATTATTATTATATTATTTTGAAGTACTTTATTAGATAAGCTACGTGTTGTAACAAACTATATTATTATTTTAAAGACGTTGGATTTCGGTCCATTGAGAAATGTATTACAGAGAAGAAAAAAAAAGGAAAAAAGAAAAAAGAAAAGACAATGTGGTAACAAATGGAAAATGTTGAAATTGTGTATTTATTACTCGTTATTAAGGTCATAACCGGATTGAACCGTCACGACCCGGGTCGAACCGTTGAACCGGAAACCAGCCGATTCGATTGTATGAAAGAAAAAGAAAGAGAATAGTGTAACCCGTGGATGATGTAATCATAAATGTTGGTAGTGTAATCGTAGAATGTTGTAACCTTAGATTTTGCTAAATAGTGGAGGAATAGGTAATAGAACTTATTGAAAACTAATCTGATGACTTTTTAAAGTAAATATACCATCTGATGGTATGAAATGATTTTTTGCTTTTAAAATATACGAGTAATTTTGATAATGTCCTTGTCGGATGTAAAACTGAACTCGGAATAATAGTTTGATATTGGGATACTTGTTTGATAATATGCATATAATGTCTGTTTGTTAGAAACTTAGTCCTTTCACATTTTGCTCTACGTACACTTTCGAATAAGCCGTCTTTTTTCTTTTGACATAAAACCGGTTTGACCCGGCGGTTGAACCAGTGACCCAGTGAACCGATGAGTGGACCGAGTCGATTAAAAACTTGGTGTTTAAAACATTGGCTAAATCTATGAAGAGTTATGTTTAAAACTTGGTCATTATACACTCATATTATTTCATGTATCAAATTTTATTTTGAAAGTTACCATTTAGAACAACAAAGGTCAACAAGCTAAATGTTCTAATATTTATGTTGGAATTACGTTCATGAGATTGTGTTCTAATATTATTAAGGAATCATCAAACAAATGCTAATTTTCATCACTTCTTTTGAATAATTGAATTTTGGAAAAAAAGAAGCCATTGCTTTGATTGAATTGAACTGATATTGTTAGTCCTCTTTCGCAATTTAGCCGTGTGATATATTTGTTTACATAGTTGAAGTCACCGTAAACATTTACAAAAAAAATAATAAAAATAAAAATAAAATGCTACAATCACATGATTTTCACATAATAAGATGGCTTGATGTGAGGCTGCACACAGTAGTGACCATGGACGACCTTCATTTTGCCTGTTACATCAGCTTTCTTTCTCCGACAACCTACATATGACTTTTTGCCATACAAAAAATATACCCCACAAATATTATTTTTTAATTAATTCACACACACAAAAAAACATATGCAAATTGATTGTGCATACGATCTAAAAAAAAGGACCAACACACGACCTACACATGCCCCAGTAAGGGCGACCAAATCTCAACTCGATCGACCGAATTGACAATCGACTTACTATGGCTAGCCTGATATGACAAACCAAACTCAAATACATATAAGATTGACGCGTAACGTAATACACAAAATTGATGTATAAAATATCATGTCACGGCGAAAATTATGTGATTTTAACAATTATACCTAAAAAAATACAATGACACCTTCCATGGTACCACTTTAGATTGACATGTAACTTAATACTCGAATTTGCATAGTATCTAAAACTGAAGGACTGAAAATGAAATTAAGGTTGACTTAAAGTCAATCAAGTTGCCTTTACTCTTTTCTCCTCAACTTCATTTCATCTCTTTTCATTCTCATTTTCATCTTCCATCCGTAGTTTTAAATGTAAGTTACCAATTACTTGTTCAGTAGTTTTAAATTATTATTGTTGTTTCGCTGTAATCTTTAGGGTCATTTGGCTGACGTCATCGTTTGTATATTTCAAATTTATAGTATATCAGACCTTTGAGTCTGACTCGATTAATAGTATTAGGATATCGAATGCTTATTTTCGAGCTTCATTATAGCTTGTATATGTTCTGAAGTTTGTTAGTTTTGGTTGATTGAAACCAAAAATTTAAAGATGTTCTGATGATAGATGCTGTTATATAAGCTATATCCTCAAGTTAATAACCTCACATAAGCCATTAAAAATGAGCTTATCAAAACTTCAATAAGCTCATCAAATAAGTTAAAACAAACACCCCTTAAACTAGTTGGGATACAATTGACATGATTGAGTGATTTGAACCTGTGAAAGATGTTTTTTTGGAGGTTAAATAAATTATGTGTTTAAAATTTATAATTAAACACAATTTACTTTTGGAGGTTAAATAAATTATGTCATATTATATTATTTTGAAGTACTTTATTAGATAAGCTACGTGTTGTAACAAACTATATTATTATTTTAAAGACGTTGGATTTCGGTCCGTTGAGAAATGTATTATAGAGAAGAAGAAAAAAAAATGTGGTAACAAATGGAAAAGACTAAATTTTGCCGTTCGTCCTTAAACTTGTCGAAATTTGCGCGTTTCGTCCTTAAACTTTTTTTTGCGCGTTTCGTCCCTGAACTCTTCAAAAATCACGCGGTTGGTCCCTAAACTTTTTTTTGACTGACGGACGTTATTTCTGGCCGTTAAGTGCCTTGTGAAGTTACTTAAATGCCCTTCTCATATAACAAACACACAATTGAAAAAAAAAAACACACACACACACACATGTGCCGGCAATGTGAAATCCTTAGGGTTCTTCAACATCCCATCTCCTTCAATCTCACACCATAATAACCCAAACCCATTATCCGTACCTTTAATTGGTGGTTGATCTAGTGTTGATGCTATTAGAAGTGGTTATTAGGACTTGTTATGCAAAATCCTGATGTGTGGAGTGCTGTTATGCAAAATCCTGAACTCGTGGACTTTCTGCAGACCCATAAAACCGGTTAGTAACTGCTCAACTTTGTTAGCCCTTTTGTTCTATTCCTTCCACTCATTCCTAAATCATTTTTTTGCAGCGTTTGTTCACCCAGATGTGAAAGATGCATCTGGTGATAGCTCAGAAGCTGGTCAGTCTGAATCATCACCTGGAAAAGGTTTCATGGAATATGTGGAAGATGTCAAGCAGAAAATAAATGTTACAGTTGTTGACATGATGAACACCTTATCAGATACCTTCCAGTCTCTGTTTGGTAGTTCATCTAAAGGCGGATTTGTTATAAATCCTGATGGAACTGCTGCATTAACTGCTGAGAATGTCGCCGTTGGGGCCAGTTTAATGGGTTTGGCCATCATGGTTATCACTGTTGTTGTTCTTAAACAAATTTTTCATCTTAAACAAATTGGCATTTCGTCTCATATTTTACACATGTTATCAGGGCCAACTATTGGAAGCGGAGTCCTTGTTCTCAGAAATGAAGATGGCTCATGGTGGTCCGGATGTTGTTGCATATACGGCTATGCTGCATGCGTATAGTTCTGCAGGTATGTTTCTACATCCGGACTAACCAAATTTTATATGTATCAATCTTAGGTGGGTGTGCATGCATTTGTTTTGCAAGGGATTTTGTGATTCTGAATAGTTAGAATAAAAAATTGGTTTTAATATAACATGGTTTAGATAAGTGTTTGGATGTGCTTATGCCTATTGTAGTGCTAAGGTCATCTTATTATGGTATGGGCAGGTTAGGTAATGTTGGGTGCAAGTCGAAACGAATTGGGTTGACCAGAACACTATATATTTGTTAACATGTATAATTTTCTGCAGAGAAATGGGATAATGCGTTTGCATTGTTCCAAGAAATGGAAATGAAGGGCATCCAGCCAGATCTTATAGCTTGTTCAGCATTGATGAGGGCTTTTAATAAAGGGAACCAAGCTGCTAAAGTTCTTGTGGTAGCTGAATATATGCAGGACATGTTCTTTGCATCCCTCATGTGCCACATGTCAAAATCTTTTTGTTTTCTCATGTTTTTATAAATCAATTTTCCTCATTCCTCGCGATATGTAATGTTTATATTTTGTTGATAGTCTACGAGATTGGAGGAAGACAATTGAACTAATTGAAATGATGGAGCCATCATTCAATACAATGTCTATAGGACTTCTGAATCAGCTTCTGCATTCAATTGGAAAACTGGGGAAGACCTAGACCATGATGAAGGTGATTAACAATTATACTTGAACCAATTGATCAGCATCATGATACCAGTAGATGTGTAGTCTTTCTCATGGTTCATCCCTCCTGATGATGTATGTAGGTATTTTATAAAATAGTTGCAACGGGTGCTGAAATTAACAACTCTACTTATTCAGTGTTGCTAAAGAATCTTCTGGCTGCTGGTAATTGGAGAAAGTACCTTGAGGTAACCTCCTCAGAGTTCAATTAGTATTTACTATTTACTAATACTGTTAAATGCAAAATCCGTTACATTTTTTCCCAACAAACGACTTAATTATGATTCTCGGATCTTAACAGGTGATGGAGTGGATGGAGGATTCTGGAGTGCAACCTTCAGTTGAAATGTATCAAAGTATACTTGCCTTTGCACAAAGTGGCGGGCGTGAATATTCTATTATTATACAAGATAGAGTCGGTAAGCTTCCTACTTATTTTTTATTATTACAGTAATTTTTTGGATGGTCGAGTCCTTGTATTTTTTTTTGAAAACAGAACGTCAAGCTTCAATCGCCTTTTTCATTTAAATACCCTTTAGCACTCTTACGTTGACGCATCGTGTTCAAATTAGCTGATTTTGTGACCCAAATTGGTGGCATTGTGATCACTATGCAATGGGCACGACCCTACATGGTCTGTCATATATACCCTGAAAATTTGTGCAACACTACTACTGTAGGGTAAAAAAAATACTGTATCGAATAATGTCTTTTTATTTAGTGCACCCCAAGCAGAAAATGTCATGTAAATGAATATCATGATAGGCAGAGGTGATGGGCAGGGCAGGTCAGGTGGGTTGGGTAAAAGCGACCAGTTCTGGTTCAATATGGGTAAAAAATGGTTTAGCTTTTATATGGGTCAAAATGGTTGGCTGAGGTTGGGTTGACCAATACACAGAGAACTTATTTCATGTTTAAAGTATGTATGTATATGTAATTAATGTGTTAATCATGATTAGAATGACAGTATGTATTATTACAATGATGAGAGTGAATTTTTAAATAAAAGCAGTAGGCTTTTAGAGACTTTAAGCATGTTTGACGCGCTTCCGTTTGTGCTAAGTTTTCATGCGATCAGCTGAGATAGAACACAACCCTATTAGACCAACTAATTAGTACATGCTTCAAATTGGTACATCTACGTCATGGATCCGTAACCACAACAACCGTGTGTAGCAGCAGTGTTCAGATTTTACTACTTTAAATTGCTGTACTCACAAATTGGCATTGTTGCTATTTTTCTGATTCATAGCTAACTCGTGTTTTCATCTTGTCTTACTTCTTACAGATTGCTTGAGAAGAAAAACACCAGTATAATGTTGCAGCAGATGAGGTAGGCTGATGCCTGTGCAGCGGTGGAAATTTTTACACCACCAGTACAGTGTGGTGCAATGGCATGCCAGTTTTAATCTTATGAGGGCTTGCTTCAACAAGAGTGCCGAAATCAGCTTTAATAACCGGAAGCTGTATCATTTTAAATGATACAATGTGCAAGTCATGAAACTATATAAATTATCTGAACCATGATCATTTAAACCATAATGGTGAGACCGGTGACGATAGGGTGCCTCACGGACATGACTAATGTTGTCTAGGATTTCAGACCGACCGATGGGGTGCGGAGAATCAGAAGTTCAAGACGCGGCTGCAGTGTATATGATTTAGTTGTTTATAGACTGACATCCAAATCTTGTAAATTTGTATGTAATATAATACGGAGTACAAATTTACATCTCGATGTAGTATACTAAACAAGATATTTAAATGACCGCTAAGTTTGTCTAAATTTAGATTAATCAAACATCTAAACTGTTATTTTACAAAGAGAAGATATGAAGGGAAAAAAAAGACCTTTGATTGATACATAATTAGATATCACTCGTGCTTATAAAAATTGCTAAACAGCAGATAGTGATTATGATCTAATAAAGAAAAATATATAATGGAACAAAACAATAAATGTCATTTACAGTTTGGAAATAATTGTGTGTCAAAAGAATATGTTACAAGAAAAATAATTTACAGTTATTCTGGCACTGAATTGTAACTGTCACACTGCTTCCAGAGATCGACACTTTGATCTCAGGAGATGTGTTGCAAGGGGAAGTACTCTTTTTAAAATTGCATGTGTGTGTGTTTTTTTTCAATTGTGTGTTTGTTATATGAGAAGGGCATTTAAGTAACTTCACAAGGCACTTAACGGCCAGAAATAACGTCCGTCAGTCAAAAAAAAGTTTAGGGACCAACCGCGCGATTTTTGAAGAGTTCAGGGACGAAAATGCCAAAAAAAAAAGTTTAAGGACGAAACGCGCAAATTTCGACAAGTTTAGGGACGAACGGCAAAATTTAGTCAATGGAAAATGTTGAAATTGTGTATTTATTACTCGGTATTAAGGTCATAACCGGATTGAACCGTCGGGTTTTACTCGACCCGGGTCGAACCGTTGAACCGGAAACCGGCCGGTTCGATTGTATGAATGAAAAAGAAAGAGAATAGTGTAACCCGTGGATGATGTAATCATAAATGTTGGTAGTGTAATCGTAGAATGTTGTAACCTTAGATTTTGCTAAATAGTGGAGGAATAGGTAATAGAACTTATTGAAAACTAATCTGATGACTTTTTAAAATAAATATACCATCTGATGGTATGAAATGATTTTTTGCTTTTAAAATATACGAGTAATTTTGATAATGTCCTTGTCGGATGTAAAACTGAACTCGGAATAATAGTTTGATATTGGGATACTTGTTTGATAATATGCATATAATGTCTTTATGTTAGAAACTTAGTCCTTTCACATTTTGCTCTACGTACACTTTCGAATAAGCCGTCTTTTTTCTTTTGACACAAAACTGGTTTGACCCGGCGGTTGAACCAGTGACCCAGTGAACCGATGAGTGGACCGAGTCGATTAAAAACCTGGTGTTTAAAACATTGGCTAAATCTATGAAAAGTTATGTTTAAAACTTGGTCATTATACACTCATATTATTTCATGTATCAAATTTTATTTTGAAAGTTACCATTTAGAACAACAAAGGTCAACAAGCTAAATGTTCTAATATTTATGTTGGAATTACGTTCATGAGATTGTGTTCTAATATTATTAAGGAATCATCAAACAAATGCTATTTTTCATCACTTCTTTTGAATAATTGAATTTTGAAAAAAAAAGAAGCCATTGCTTTGATTGAATTGAACTGATATTGTTAGTCCTCTTTTGCAATTTAGCCGAGTGATATATTTGTTTACATAGTTGAAGTCACCGTAAACACTTACAAAAAAAATAATAAAAATAAAAATAAAATGCTACAATCACATGATTTTCACATAATAAGATGGCTTGATGTGAGGCTGCACACAATAGTGACCATGGACGACCTTTATTTTGCCTGTCACATCAGCTTTCTTTCTCCGACAACCTACATATGACTTTTTGCCATACAAAAAATATACCCCACAAATATTATATTTTAATTAATTCACACACAGAAAAAAATATATGTAAATTGATTGTGCATACGATCTAAAAAAAAGCGACCAACACACGACCTACACATGCCACAGTAAGGGCGACCAAATCTCAACTCGATCGACCGAATTGACAATCGACTTACTATGGCTAGCCTGATATGACAAACCAAACTCAAATACATATAAGATTGACGCGTAACGTAATACAAAAAATTGATGTATAAAATATCATGTGGAAAACTAGAAGGGGGGGGGGGTTTGAATAGTTTTACGTCTTTTTCGTTTTGCTTATTTTATAAAAGATAGTTTCTAAGATGAAACTTTCAAATCACTTTAATACATAAATATATATACTAGTTAATTTATGATTTAGTATAAATACTACTTATGTATAATGTACAATTTCAAAACACTTGACTACAAAAGTATAAATACAAGATATATTAAAGGTTATATATATACAATGCTTATGTATAATGTTTGGAAAGAATATACAATTTCATATATTTTATGTAAGCATATAAGTGTAGTAGTGTATAGATATAATTATATGTACTAGGTTGGTTTTGTAAGATTAGTTTTATGAATGGATTTTAGTTTGATCTTTATGTGAAATCAACATATGCACAATATTATCAATTATGACTATGTGTGAAATGCAAGTAGTAATAAATTAAATAGTGAGAGATGGAAAGATCAAACCGAGACACAAAGGATTTATAGTGGTTCGGCTACAAGGACACCTTCCTTGCCCTACTCCACTCCCCGAGTCACCTACTCGAGAGTTTTCTTCACTAGATCAAAAATCTCCTTTATGGCGGAGAAAACCGTACACACCACTCTTCACACCAATCTTCACACCAATCTACACACCAATCTTCACACCAATCTACACACCAATCTTCACACCAATCTACTATTTTCTTCACACCAATCTTCTACACACCAATCTTCTATACACCAATCTTCTATTATCTTCACACCTTCGAAGTACTAATGTCTTGACACCTTCAAGTCACTAATATCTTCACAACTTCAATGCACTAGTGTCTTGACACCTTCAAGCCACTAATGTCTTCACAACTTCAATCTACAAATGTCTTCTAGTCTTCTCCACTGGAGATCCTTAATTTCTTCACTACAAGCTCCTATTGCTACAATCTCCTATCACCACTACTATCTAACTCTTTTTCTTCACTTCAAGTTACACTTCACACTTACAACAATTCTAGATTCTTCAACTAAATCTAGTTAACTAATACATACACCTTATTCACCAAAGTATGAAAGATATACAAGAAAATATAAACAAACAACTTAGATAGCAAGATGATACTAAGTTGTAATACTTCTAATAGAAGTATTCTTCTCTTTGCACTTGAAAGAATGAGGCTTTGGATCACTTGGAAACAAAGGCTTATGAAATGATCAAAGGATTTTTAGGATTGAAATGGAGATCTAGAACAGAAAGTTTTTTGTGCAAAAAGGTGGGGAAAAAATCCAGGTTTAAGGTGGTATTTATAGGCAACAAGTTCTGACAGAGGAGCGTGGCCGGCCCCCTTAAAGCATGGCCGGCCCCCTTAAAATTAAGGGGGCCGCCCAACTGTAACGGCTAGAAAACTTGTCTTTTAGTGGGGAAAGTTTATTTGGTGAAAAACTAACTGATTTTGGTTAAATATTTGAAATCATATATTTAGTATGATTAAAACATTTTTCCTTATTACCAAAAGTGTTTTTCAAAAATATATAATAAGATTATATAATTAAATAAACTTTGTATTAGTTAATTAAATACTCCTTTGATCATACATTACACTAAGCACTTTGTTTATTCATACCTTAAGTGATTTGTTGGTGAAAGTGATTATTTATTACTAAATACGTGTTTACGTCATGATCTTTGGTTTGATTAGTTTAAGTTTTGTGATTATCAAAACATAGAGATATCGGAAGATATGAATAATGTTTTTAGTCAATTATTTATATCAACAATCTCCCCCTTTTTGATGATTACAAAACCTAAACTTATTAAATCCAAAAATTAATATTTAGACAAGTATTTAGTAAGTTTACATTCACTTCTCCCCCTTTTTGTAGAATCAAAAAGGTTAGGCCGAATAAGTTTCGTAAGAGAAGTTTAAACGGGTAGAAAACTCCCCCTTGATGTATGCTCCCCCTCGTTTGAGGGCACCAAGGTTTCGAGAAAGTAATTCTTGCAAGAAAAAGATTAGAAGCACAAGCAAATACATATAGCATTATATTAGCAAGTAATAATCATGGCACAAGGTAATAAGAAACATATATTAAACCATTCAATAATAGAGAAATGATTATGTCAACCCATAATCATTGTTACAAAGGCAATACAAATAGAATTCTAAATAACATAGAACATCTAATAGTGCCAACAAGGAGTGTCACCAAACTTTCTTGAATCCCAAAATGGTTGAGGAGTTTTATTTGAAAATGAGAAAACATAAGCATATCAAATGCTTGGTGGTTTAGTGGAGGTAAGCTCTTGGTTCCATGGGTGTTGGTGAGTTTGTAGAGCTTGGAGGTGGTGGATTTGAAGTGAAGTTTGTTGGTTGAGGGTTGTGATGTTGTTCAAGTGATGGGGTTTGTTGAGATCTAGTAAGAAGATACTCAATCCAAGTGAAGTGCTCATTCAAAGCAATGGTTTGTTGTTGAAGGAAGATGCAACAAGGGCAATTGTTAACATGCTTCTCAAGTTGGTTTTTGCTATGTGGTGATGATGGTGAGCTTGATTGTGGTGGATCCAAATTGCGTTGAGCAAGATGTAAAGCTAAAAGAGCACTAAGCTCATGTGCCTCTTTTAGCTCCTCAACGAGCTTCAAGTGTTCGGAGGAAGGTGATGGTGGTGGAGCATGATAGTAGTCTTGGGTGAAGGTTTGCACATGCAACATTGGAGTAGCATGTGAGGTTGTAGGAAGTGGTGGTGGTACTCTAGGTGGTGGAGATATGTTTGAACTTGGGTAATCATGAAAACATGATATGGGTGGAAGAGTTTCTTCATGAGTGGATGATGTTTTTGTTGAATGAGCAATATGTGAAGTGTTGATTGAGATATTGGGATTGTTGTTTTGGGATTGAGCATGCTCATCAAAAGAGGAAGCATTAATGAGGGTATTAATGGAAGATAGGTTGTGGGATGACTCATTTGAGTGGGTTTGAGGTTGAGTTGTTGGTTGACTTGAAACAACATCACAAGAGTTATGACAAGAATCAAGTTTCCTCCTCCAAACGGGTTTGACGGAGATCCTTGCGGTTCTTGAAATCTTTGGTTTTTGGTTGTTGGGAGATGACATGTTTGGGTGTGATGGCATTAATGATGGGAAGAGGGTATTTATAGTGTATGAGAAATGTGGTTTAGGAAGGTAAATTTTGAGGGATAGCATGGGACAAAATATGTTTGTGAATTTTGGGAAGTATAGGCTGAAATGGGTCAAAAAGTGATAAAGAAAACAGTATCCCCGACCATCAGATGGCCGGTCCCCTTAAATGGAGGCCGGTCCCCTTAAATTTAAGGGGGCCGCCCTTATGATTTAAGGGGGCCGCCCATCTGGTGATTCCCAGAATGCCAGAAATGGGTTTTTGGCAGAGAATTTTCAAAAAAGGTTGTGTTTTTGGATTTGGATTCAAGTAAGTTCAACTCTTGAGGCAATATAGAGCATACTATTCATGAATGTAGAGAATATCATAGAAATGATTAAAGTGAACAATTAATTCCTAATAATCATGTCATCTACTAATATTTCAATTAAGTTTGGTAACTAAGGAAGCAATAAAGCAAACTTAGTTAAGTATGCAACTATATGAAGATAATGGTAAGTAGGATTAGTGCAAAAGAATTTAAGAATGCTTATGATAAACAAGTGGGAAGATATGATTATATGAACTTTAAGACTTGTTACAAACAAGATCCATACGGGCAAACCATGATTCTCATGAAATGATTTGATTAGATTGTGGATGTCATTTTCACATAAGTTTATGACATATGTGAGAAAATAATAATGTTTTAAATAAAATGTTTTTAGTTTTATTCAACAATGTTTGAAAGTAAGTTTTCACTTAATGCCATAAATCTGGGAACGTAAGAATCTAATGAGAAGCAAAGTTCATACAAATAAACTAGCGTTAGGTATATATAGGAAGTGCAATTTAATCAAGTTGGAGAATGAGTATGAGACTATTACTAGTGGTGCTCAATTCAGGCTAAACACGACCGTTTTTACGGGTTGCACACACCCAACTTCTCACATAGAAGCAATTCAACCGTTAGGTTAAATTGAATTTCTAGTCAATAGATTCTCCAGTATTCATTCTCCTTTTTAGAAGAAATCGAGTTCCTAAATTTACCTATCGAAGATTACCAAATATGAAGTTTACTTGATTCACTAATACTTAGCTTAATGTTTTGAGATACATTCAAGTTAGTATCTCAATAAAACAAAATTTGTTTTGTTTCAAAAAGGAAAATGTTTCTATCTTGATAAAGATCAAAATAATGTTATGATAGCTTATGATTAAGCATGTTGTTCGAAAAAGCATAAAATAGATATTCGAAAGGTTTTAATTCAAAGAAAGAAGTTTTTTTTTTTTTTTTCTTTTTTTTTTTTTTTTTTTTTTTTTTTTTTTTTTTAATATGATGTTTTGATTTTGACAATCAAGAAATTTCAAGTGAAAGATGCACTTCAAGAGAATCGATTAAGCCCATTGTCACATATAATAATTTCTAATGGCAACTAAAGATATGAAAGAGATATGGTAGACATTAAACATCTAAATGCAATGAGATAGAAAGGGACAAAGAAAATCATCAATGAATACAATATAGACATATGAATGTATGCATGTATACAAGACACATTGTAATATTGAGTTACTAGCAAGTCTTAATTATAACACATCTATTAATGCAACTAGTAAGATCATATAGCATAAATGGCAAGTATTCTACTTTAAATCATAGAAGATTATCAATATAGATGAAAACTAAGATAAATGATAATAGACATAGCAACAAGAGGGTTAATTATCCTAATGTCATGTATGCATATATTGGTATTCATGATCTAAAAGCATAGCAACTTATAAATTAAATCATATTAATATACTAATTGAAGCATACTCTAATATAATGTAATGTAGGCAAGTTTTTGAAAAGAAAACTTACCTCAGGTCCAGCTTTACTTTAAGATTGGTCATGAGAGCAATAGAAGACTTCAAAAAGATTTACCCCAAAGCAAATTGAAGAAGCGAAGTAAATTCCCAATGCATTAAGGATCAAGGAGTCTTGATCATAGAAACACTATCGGTCGCAACAATCATCACAAGACGTGCAGATTAAGAATGGTAGAACAAGAATCCTTCGTCATGAGGTAGTAACGAACACACCATAAAGTCAAAGCACCCAAAAGTGAAACATAGACCGCCGAAAATCAAGGATAACCGCCATAATGTCAAAAGTAACACATGTGTAGAGTGCGAAACATAATAGAGGGAACCAATGGTCATCAAATGAAAGAAAGCGAATAGAGCGATCCAAAAAGTAGTAGTTCCTTTGATCGTTAATTACCTACACATGACATAGAGCTTGGTACCCAGATTCTCATGGGTCCGAGTTGATTAGTAGCGAACATCCAATGCACTTAAATGCATATGAGGAGGATGTCATCGAGAAGTACAAGAATTCATTATTTGTTTGTTTTAACAAACAAACAATAACTTTCTTGACTAGAGAAATAATCAATGGATGTAAATAATAATAGTTCTAAATTTTTCCACTAGGTTTAACAAATTTTATTTGTTTTGACGTATTTGTCAAATACTCATCTGCCGTAAATCCTAATCCGGTTTTATCATAAAATGACTTTTGAATGTTAAGTAGATATTTTAAAGATTTAGAACTATTTTCGAATTTTGCCAATATTTTTGCTTTTTCCTTTTCCATTTTAATTTCATGTTTATAGTCTTGACAATTTTTACATTCAAGATCAATTTCAATATTACTTTCAAGTTTAGACATTTTGTCTTCTAAAATTATTTCTTTTTCAAAATTATTTTCAGCGGATGTTGAAGATTCATTTTTAAAAATAATTTTTGAGTCAATGTTACAAAAATGTTTGAAGTTATTTTCCATTTTTGAAAATTCTAATATAAATTGATCATAGCAAAAATGTTTAGTTTTGGATTGTACCTTCTTTGTAGTTGTACATTCCTCACATGCATCAATACTAGTGTTCTCATTAGATTGAATATTCTCATAAGCCGTGTTATCATCGTCTTCTTTGCACTTGTTGCACCATGATTTATTCACGCTCTTTCTTTGGATTTGGTTCATGTATTCTTCGTTGTAGATACCTTCAATGATCACATTTGAACTAGTAGTACATGTGTTTATTTCAACTAAATATTTATTTACTAAATTTTTTAGATTAACTATTTCTTGTGCAATATCAAGTATATCATCTTTGGTTTTACATTCTTCTTGGTGAATCTTTAAAAGACATTTCCAAATATCATTTGCCGTTTTACAATGAAATAATCTTTCATATTTGACTTTTGGTAGAGTTTTGAAAATAAGTAATTTGGCTTTAGTGTTTTTATCAATTTTAGTTTGAAAATTATTATTTTGATTTTCAAAATCTATTTTGGTTGATTTAAGATCACCAATTGAAATGATATGCCAAAGATCAAGATCTATTGATTTCACATAATTTTCAAATTTGTTTTTCCATTCAAGAAAATGATCATTTTCAAATAATGGTGGTTTTTGCATAAATTCTCCTTCTAGATATTTTTCGAATTCCATAGATCGTTACAAGTTTTAAAATACAGTATATTTTAAAAATCTTGTTAGACGTGGCTTTGGTACCAATTGTGGAAAACTAGAAGGGGGGTTGAATAGTTTTACGTCTTTTTCGTTTTGCTTATTTTATAAAAGATAGTTTCTAAGATGAAACTTTCAAATCACTTTAATACATAAATATATATACTAGTTAATTTATGATTTAGTATAAATACTACTTATGTATAATGTACAATTTCAAAACACTTGACTACAAAAGTATAAATACAAGATATATTAAAGGTTATATATATACAATGCTTATGTATAATGTTTGAAAAGAATATACAATTTCATATATTTTATGTAAGCATATATGTGTAGTAGTGTATAGATATAATTATATGTACTAGGTTGGTTTTTGTAAGATTAGTTTTATGAATGGATTTTAGTTTGATCTTTATGTGAAATCAACATATGCACAATATTATCAATTATGACTATGTGTGAAATGCAAGTAGTAATAAATTAAATAGTGAGAGATGGAAAGATCAAACCGAGACACAAAGGATTTATAGTGGTTCGGCTACAAGGACACCTTCCTTGCCCTACTCCACTCCCCGAGTCACCTACTCGAGAGTTTTCTTCACTAGATCAAAAATCTCCTTTATGGCGGAGAAAACCGTACACACCACTATACACACCAATTTACACACCAATCTTCACACCAATCTACACACCAATCTACACACCAATCTTCACACCAATCTACACACCAATCTTCACACCAATCTACACACCAATCTTCACACCAATCTACACACCAATCTTCACACCAATCTACTATTTTCTTCACACCAATCTTCTACACACCAATCTTCTATACACCAATCTTCTATTATCTTCACACCTTCGAAGTACTAATGTCTTGACACCTTCAAGTCACTAA
This sequence comes from Artemisia argyi, assembly GCA_030686995.1. Classification (NCBI taxonomy): domain Eukaryota; kingdom Viridiplantae; phylum Streptophyta; class Magnoliopsida; order Asterales; family Asteraceae; genus Artemisia; species Artemisia argyi. The sequence continues at coordinate 246,061,449 of CM060702.1, read as the reverse complement.
TATCTTCACAACTTCAATGCACTAGTGTCTTGACACCTTCAAGCCACTAATGTCTTCACAACTTCAATCTACAAATGTCTTCTAGTCTTCTCCACTAGAGATCCTTAATTTCTTCACTACAAGCTCCTATTGCTACAATCTCCTATCACCACTACTATCTAACTCTTTTTCTTCACTTCAAGTTACACTTCACACTTACAACAATTCTAGATTCTTCAACTAAATCTAGTTAACTAATACATACACCTTATTCACCAAAGTATGAAAGATATACAAGAAAATATAAACAAACAACTTAGATAGCAAGATGATACTAAGTTGTAATACTTCTAATAGAAGTATTCTTCTCTTTGCACTTGAAAGAATGAGGCTTTGGATCACTTGGAAACAAAGGCTTATGAAATGATCAAAGGATTTTTAGGATTGAAATGGAGATCTAGAACAGAAAGTTTTTTGTGCAAAAAGGTGGGGAAAAAATCCAGGTTTAAGGTGGTATTTATAGGCAACAAGTTCTGACAGAGGAGCGTGGCCGGCCCCCTTAAAATTAAGGGGGCCGCCCAACTGTAACGGCTAGAAAACTTGTCTTTTAGTGGGGAAAGTTTATTTGGTGAAAAACTAACTGATTTTGGTTAAATATTTGAAATCATATATTTAGTATGATTAAAACATTTTTCCTTATTACCAAAAGTGTTTTTCAAAAATATATAATAAGATTATATAATTAAATAAACTTTGTATTAGTTAATTAAATACTCCTTTGATCATACATTACACTAAGCACTTTGTTTATTCATACCTTAAGTGATTTGTTGGTGAAAGTGATTATTTATTACTAAATACGTGTTTACGTCATGATCTTTGGTTTGATTAGTTTAAGTTTTGTGATTATCAAAACATAGAGATATCGGAAGATATGAATAATGTTTTTAGTCAATTATTTATATCAACAATCTCCCCCTTTTTGATGATTACAAAACCTAAACTTATTAAATCCAAAAATTAATATTTAGACAAGTATTTAGTAAGTTTACATTCACTTCTCCCCCTTTTTGTAGAATCAAAAAGGTTAGGCCGAATAAGTTTCGTGAGAGAAGTTTAAACGGGTAGAAAACTCCCCCTTGATGTATGCTCCCCCTCGTTTGAGGGCACCAAGGTTTCGAGAAAGTAATTCTTGCAAGAAAAAGATTAGAAGCACAAGCATGGCACAAGCAAATACATATAGCATTATATTAGCAAGTAATAATCATGGCACAAGGTAATAAGAAACATATATTAAACCATTCAATAATAGAGAAATGATTATGTCAACCCATAATCATTGTTACAAAGGCAATACAAATAGAATTCTAAATAACATAGAACATCTAATAGTGCCAACAAGGAGTGTCACCAAACTTTCTTGAATCCCAAAATGGTTGAGGAGTTTTATTTGAAAATGAGAAAACATAAGCATATCAAATGCTTGGTGGTTTAGTGGAGGTAAGCTCTTGGTTCCATGGGTGTTGGTGAGTTTGTAGAGCTTGGAGGTGGTGGATTTGAAGTGAAGTTTGTTGGTTGAGGGTTGTGATGTTGTTCAAGTGATGGGGTTTGTTGAGATCTAGTAAGAAGATACTCAATCCAAGTGAAGTGCTCATTCAAAGCAATGGTTTGTTGTTGAAGGAAGATGCAACAAGGGCAATTGTTAACATGCTTCTCAAGTTGGTTTTTGTTATGTGGTGATGATGGTGAGCTTGATTGTGGTGGATCCAAATTGCGTTGAGCAAGATGTAAAGCTAAAAGAGCACTAAGCTCATGTGCCTCTTTTAGCTCCTCAACGAACTTCAAGTGTTCGGAGGAAGGTGATGGTGGTGGAGCATGATAGTAGTCTTGGGTGAAGGTTTGCACATGCAACATTGGAGTAGCATGTGAGGTTGTAGGAAGTGGTGGTGGTACTCTAGGTGGTGGAGATATGTTTGAACTTGGGTAATCATGAAAACATGATATGGGTGGAAGAGTTTCTTCATGAGTGGATGATGTTTTTGTTGAATGAGCAATATGTGAAGTGTTGATTGAGATATTGGGATTGTTGTTTTGGGATTGAGCATGCTCATCAAAAGAGGAAGCATTAATGAGGGTATTAATGGAAGATAGGTTGTGGGATGACTCATTTGAGTGGGTTTGAGGTTGAGTTGTTGGTTGACTTGAAACAACATCACAAGAGTTATGACAAGAATCAAGTTTCCTCCTCCAAACGGGTTTGACGGAGATCCTTGCGGTTCTTGAAATCTTTGGTTTTTGGTTGTTGGGAGATGACATGTTTGGGTGTGATGGCATTAATGATGGGAAGAAGGTATTTATAGTGTATGAGAAATGTGGTTTAGGAAGGTAAATTTTGAGGGATAGCATGGGACAAAATATGTTTGTGAATTTTGGGAAGTATAGGCTGAAATGGGTCAAAAAGTGATAAAGAAAACAGTATCCCCGACCATCAGATGGCCGGTCCCCTTAAATGGAGGCCGGTCCCCTTAAATTTAAGGGGGCCGCCCTTATGATTTAAGGGGGCCGCCCATCTGGTGATTCCCATAATGCCAGAAATGGGTTTTTGGCAGAGAATTTTCAAAAAAGGTTGTGTTTTTGGATTTGGATTCAAGTAAGTTCAACTCTTGAGGCAATATAGAGCATACTATTCATGAATGTAGAGAATATCATAGAAATGATTAAAGTGAACAATTAATTCCTAATAATCATGTCATCTACTAATATTTCAATTAAGTTTGGTAACTAAGGAAGCAATAAAGCAAACTTAGTTAAGTATGCAACTATATGAAGATAATGGTAAGTAGGATTAGTGCAAAAGAATTTAAGAATGCTTATGATAAACAAGTGGGAAGATATGATTATATGAACTTTAAGACTTGTTACAAACAAGATCCATACGGGCAAACCATGATTCTCATGAAATGATTTGATTAGATTGTGGATGTCATTTTCACATAAGTTTATGACATATGTGAGAAAATAATAATGTTTTAAATAAAATGTTTTTAGTTTTATTCAACAATGTTTGAAAGTAAGTTTTCACTTAATGCCATAAATCTGGGAACGTAAGAATCTAATGAGAAGCAAATTTCATACAAATAAACTAGCGTTAGGTATATATAGGAAGTGCAATTTAATCAAGTTAGAGAATGAGTATGAGACTATTACTAGTGGTGCTCAATTCAGGCTAAACACGACCGTTTTTACGGGTTGCACACACCCAACTTCTCACATAGAAGCAATTCAACCGTTAGGTTAAATTGAATTTCTAGTCAATAGATTCTCCAGTATTCATTCTCCTTTTTAGAAGAAATCGAGTTCCTAAATTTACCTATCGAAGATTACCAAATATGAAGTTTACTTGATTCACTAATACTTAGCTTAATGTTTTGAGATACATTCAAGTTAGTATCTCAATAAAACAAAATTTGTTTTGTTTCAAAAAGGAAAATGTTTCTATCTTGATAAAGATCAAAATAATGTTATGATAGCTTATGATTAAGCATGTTGTTCGAAAAAGCATAAAATAGATATTCGAAAGGTTTTAATTCAAAGAAAGAAGTTTTTTTTTTTTTTTTTTTTTTTTTTTTTTTTTTTTAATATGATGTTTTGATTTTGACAATCAAGAAATTTCAAGTGAAAGATGCACTTCAAGAGAATCGATTAAGCCCATTGTCACATATAATAATTTCTAATGGCAACTAAAGATATGAAAGAGATATGGTAGACATTAAACATCTAAATGCAATGAGATAGAAAGGGACAAAGAAAATCATCAATGAATACAATATAGACATATGAATGTATGCATGTATACAAGACACATTGTAATATTGAGTTACTAGCAAGTCTTAATTATAACACATCTATTAATGCAACTAGTAAGATCATATAGCATAAATGGCAAGTATTCTACTTTAAATCATAGAAGATTATCAATATAGATGAAAACTAAGATAAATGATAATAGACATAGCAACAAGAGGGTTAATTATCCTAATGTCATGTATGCATATATTGGTATTCATGATCTAAAAGCATAGCAACTTATAAATTAAATCATATTAATATACTAATTGAAGCATACTCTAATATAATGTAATGTAGGCAAGTTTTTGAAAAGAAAACTTACCTCAGGTCCAGCTTTACTTTAAGATTGGTCATGAGAGCAATAGAAGACTTCAAAAAGATTTACCCCAAAGCAAATTGAAGAAGCGAAGTAAATTCCCAATGCATTAAGGATCAAGGAGTCTTGATCATAGAAACACTATCGGTCGCAACAATCATCACAAGACGTGCAGATTAAGAATGGTAGAACAAGAATCCTTCGTCATGAGGTAGTAACGAACACACCATAAAGTCAAAGCACCCAAAAGTGAAACATAGACCGCCGAAAATCAAGGATAACCGCCATAATGTCAAAAGTAACACATGTGTAGAGTGCGAAACATAATAGAGGGAACCAATGGTCATCAAATGAAAGAAAGCGAATAGAGCGATCCAAAAAGTAGTAGTTCCTTTGATCGTTAATTACCTACACATGACATAGAGCTTGGTACCCAGATTCTCATAGGTCCGAGTTGATTAGTAGCGAACATCCAATGCACTTAAATGCATATGAGGAGGATGTCATCGAGAAGTACAAGAATTCATTATTTGTTTGTTTTAACAAACAAACAATAACTTTCTTGACTAGAGAAATAATCAATGGATGTAAATAATAATAGTTCTAAATTTTTCCACTAGGTTTAACAAATTTTATTTGTTTTGACGTATTTGTCAAATACTCATCTGCCGTAAATCCTAATCCGGTTTTATCATAAAATGACTTTTGAATGTTAAGTAGATATTTTAAAGATTTAGAACTATTTTTGAATTTTGCCAATATTTTTGCTTTTTCCTTTTCCATTTTAATTTCATGTTTATAGTCTTGACAATTTTTACATTCAAGATCAATTTCAATATTATTTTCAAGTTTAGACATTTTGTCTTCTAAAATTATTTCTTTTTCAAAATTATTTTCAGCGGATGTTGAAGATTCATTTTTAAAAATAATTTTTGAGTCAATGTTACAAAAATGTTTGAAGTTATTTTCCATTTTTGAAAATTCTAATATAAATTGATCATAGCAAAAATGTTTAGTTTTGGATTGTACCTTCTTTGTAGTTGTACATTCCTCACATGCATCAATACTAGTGTTCTCATTAGATTGAATATTCTCATAAGCCGTGTTATCATCGTCTTCTTTGCACTTGTTGCACCATGATTTATTCACGCTCTTTCTTTGGATTTGGTTCATGTATTCTTCGTTGTAGATACCTTCAATGATCACATTTGAACTAGTAGTACATGTGTTTATTTCAACTAAATATTTATTTACTAAATTTTCTAGATTAACTATTTCTTGTGCAATATCAAGTATATCATCTTTGGTTTTACATTCTTCTTGGTGAATCTTTAAAAGACATTTCCAAATATCATTTGCCGTTTTACAATGAAATAATCTTTCATATTTGACTTTTGGTAGAGTTTTGAAAATAAGTAATTTGGCTTTAGTGTTTTTATCAATTTTAGTTTGAAAATTATTATTTTGATTTTCAAAATCTATTTTGGTTGATTTAAGATCACCAATTGAAATGATATGCCAAAGATCAAGATCTATTGATTTCACATAATTTTCAAATTTGTTTTTCCATTCAAGAAAATGATCATTTTCAAATAATGGTGGTTTTTGCGTATATTCTCCTTCTAGATATTTTTCGAATTCCATAGATCGTTACAAGTTTTAAAATACAGTATATTTTAAAAATCTTGTTAGACGTGGCTCTGGTACCAATTGTGGAAAACTAGAAGGGGGGTTGAATAGTTTTACGTCTTTTTCGTTTTGCTTATTTTATAAAAGATAGTTTCTAAGATGAAACTTTCAAATCACTTTAATACATAAATATATATACTAGTTAATTTATGATTTAGTATAAATACTACTTATGTATAATGTACAATTTCAAAACACTTGACTACAAAAGTATAAATACAAGATATATTAAAGGTTATATATATACAATGCTTATGTATAATGTTTGAAAAGAATATACAATTTCATATATTTTATGTAAGCATATATGTGTAGTAGTGTATAGATATAATTATATGTACTAGGTTGGTTTTTGTAAGATTAGTTTTATGAATGGATTTTAGTTTGATCTTTATGTGAAATCAACATATGCACAATATTATCAATTATGACTATGTGTGAAATGCAAGTAGTAATAAATTAAATAGTGAGAGATGGAAAGATCAAACCGAGACACAAAGGATTTATAGTGGTTCGGCTACAAGGACACCTTCCTTGCCCTACTCCACTCCCCGAGTCACCTACTCGAGAGTTTTCTTCACTAGATCAAAAATCTCCTTTATGGCGGAGAAAACCGTACACACCACTATACACACCAATTTACACACCAATCTTCACACCAATCTACACACCAATCTACACACCAATCTTCACACCAATCTACACACCAATCTACACACCAATCTTCACACCAATCTACACACCAATCTTCACACCAATCTACACACCAATCTTCACACCAATCTACTATTTTCTTCACACCAATCTTCTACACACCAATCTTCTATACACCAATCTTCTATTATCTTCACACCTTCGAAGTACTAATGTCTTGACACCTTCAAGTCACTAATATCTTCACAACTTCAATGCACTAGTGTCTTGACACCTTCAAGCCACTAATGTCTTCACAACTTCAATCTACAAATGTCTTCTAGTCTTCTCCACTAGAGATCCTTAATTTCTTCACTACAAGCTCCTATTGCTACAATCTCCTATCACCACTACTATCTAACTCTTTTTCTTCACTTCAAGTTACACTTCACACTTACAACAATTCTAGATTCTTCAACTAAATCTAGTTAACTAATACATACACCTTATTCACCAAAGTATGAAAGATATACAAGAAAATATAAACAAACAACTTAGATAGCAAGATGATACTAAGTTGTAATACTTCTAATAGAAGTATTCTTCTCTTTGCACTTGAAAGAATGAGGCTTTGGATCACTTGGAAACAAAGGCTTATGAAATGATCAAAGGATTTTTAGGATTGAAATGGAGATCTAGAACAGAAAGTTTTTTGTGCAAAAAGGTGGGGAAAAAATCCAGGTTTAAGGTGGTATTTATAGGCAACAAGTTCTGACAGAGGAGCGTGGCCGGCCCCCTTAAAGCATGGCCGGCCCCCTTAAAATTAAGGGGACCGCCCCTTATAATTAAGGGGGCCGCCCAACTGTAACGGCCAGAAAACTTGTCTTTTAGTGGGGAAAGTTTATTTGGTGAAAAACTAACTGATTTTGGTTAAATATTTGAAATCATATATTTAGTATGATTAAAACATTTTTCCTTATTACCAAAAGTGTTTTTCAAAAATATATAATAAGATTATATAATTAAATAAACTTTGTATTAGTTAATTAAATACTCCTTTGATCATACATTGCACTAAGCACTTTGTTTATTCATACCTTAAGTGATTTGTTGGTGAAAGTGATTATTTATTACTAAATACGTGTTTACGTCATGATCTTTGGTTTGATTAGTTTAAGTTTTGTGATTATCAAAACATAGAGATATCGGAAGATATGAATAATGTTTTTAGTCAATTATTTATATCAACATATCATGTCACGGCGAAAATTATGTGATTTTAAGTTTTTAACAATTATACCTAAAAAAATACAATGACACCTTCCATGGTACCACTTTAGATTGACATGTAACTTAATACATGAAATTGCATAGTATCAAAAATCGAGGGACTGAAAGTGCAACTAAAGTTGACTTAAAGTCAACCAAGTTGCCTTTACTCTTTTCTCCTGAACATCATTTCATCTCTTTTCATTTTCATTGCATTCATTCCATCCATCCGTAAACTGTAAGTTAATTCCAGTTGCCAATTACTTGTTCAGTAGTTTTAAATTATTATTGTTGTAATCTTTAGGGTCATTTGGTTGACGTAATCCTTGTATATTTCAAATTTATAGTATATCAGACCTTTCAATCTGACTCGATTAATAGTATTAGGATTTCCAATGCTTATTTTCGAGCTTCATTATAGCTTGATAATATTGAAGCTTGTTAATTTTGGTTGATTGTAACTGAAAATTTAAAGATGTTCTAAAGATAGATGCGGTTAATTAAGGGGGTGTTTGTCTTCGCCTATTTGATGGGTTATATGAGCTTATATAAGCTATATCCTCAAGTTAATAACCTCATAAGCCATTAAAAATTGAGCTTATAAAAAGTTCAATAAGCTCATCTAATAAGTTAAACCGATGTTGTCATTCGACAAACGTTTCATAGAGTCTGTAGTCAAAATTTTCATTTCATGTGACAGAGTGAGTATTCATCATGTCATTTCATTTTGCAATATGCAAAATTGGAAATCTTGACCAGTGCAAAAATGATGAAACTCACTTTTCTGGGGTTACTATAGGTATTAACTTGAGCATGGGCAGAAGTGAAAACATCTAAAAATCTCAAATAACTCAATACACGGAACTAAAAGAGCCAAATACGTGTAACCCTTACAGGTTACAGCCAAAGAAACAAGTTGGCCCCCCAAGTAACATTCAAGTGAGTTAAACTCATGATCACACATTTTTAATAGGCTCCTAAAGAAGTTCATGGTTGAAAATTCGGGATAGAAGTAGAAGCCCAACTCTTTACACTTAGACACTAGAATATGACAAGTAAAACCACACGGTCAAAAACGACCCAAGTGTCAACTACCAAAGTGGGAAGTTGCCCATAGTAGGAAAACTAAGGACTTATAAAGGGTAACTCAAGTTTGACTCCGTATTTGGTCGCCCAAAAGTAGTTACAGCTTATACAACTCACACAACTTACAATAAAAATTCACTTTTTTTTTATCGTCCACCACATATCAAAATTCAGTGTGATCGAAAATGAATTTAATAATAATATATGATATCAGATTTCGAATAAATTTAATTAGTAGTAGTATCGTAACATATCAAAATTCTGTGTGATCGAAAATGATATAAATAAATTAAATCCTAAACCAGTCAACAATCGAATAAACATGTATCTACAAAAGCGATAGTGGGTTTGGGTAAGACGGAAGAATTAGTGGGGCCGAAGCCGTTGCGTTTTTTCAGGCTTCTAATTTCTCTATCTTTTTCAAATTGAAAGGAAGGAGGTCGTTGATTCAGTTCGGTGCTCAATTTTACATTATCAATCCATCCAAACCGGATTTTTCTTTTTATTTCTTCTCTTTTCTTTTTCTTTCTTTTTACTCAATGTTTTAAAAACGGGGTTTAGAATCGACGCAGTCGAGTCACCAAGTTACCGGTTCAATCGGTTTGACCGCCGGGTTAACCCGGTTTTCCACTTAAGTATATTGCAATATTTCAGCTCACCAAACACCTATAGAACTTTTAATATTCAATACCAAACATACACAACGCTTAAAAAATTCAATACAAGTCACATAATAAGTTTATAAAACATATATTATACAACACCAAACACATACAATTCGACGACAATATAAGTTTTAAATTTACATAAAAAAAATTCATTATCACGATTAATCTAAACTTATCATATATCATTGATGTTTTGCTTCATTAGTAAAAAGTGTTAAATTAGGCTCGACACAGCTATATTCGACCTGACTTTATCCCACCTAACTCGAGGTGATTTTAGCCAACCTGACCATGACCTAGTGAGCAACGACCTTAGCTTTTTCGCTGGGTCCGCCATTGAGTAGGTTCAATCTGATTTAATGAACACTCCTAGAGATAGCTAGTAGAAAAATGGTCCATAATAAAAATGAGCTTGCTATGTTTTCCACATTGAAATGAATATGAAATGAAAAAGAAATAATCAAAGACCTTGGAAATCAAGGAATCATCAACCAAATCCTATTTTGCATCACATCTTTTTGAATAATTGAATTTTGAAAAAAAAGGACATTGATTTGATATAACTAAAATGAGATTATTAGTCTTTTATGCAATTTAGCCGAGTGATTATTATTTTTACATAGCTGAAGTCACCGTAAACACTTATAAAAAATTGCTACAATTACATAATTTTCACTTAATGAGACAGCATGATGTGATATGATAAACTAAACTCAAAAACATATAAGATTGACATATAACTTGATACAGGAAATTGATGTATAAAATATCATGTCAGAGGGAAACCAGGTTCAATTCCCGGATAGAGTAAGAAAACAACTAAATAGAAATGAGTGAGTGAAAATTATGTTATTGTAACAGTTATACCTAAAAAATACAATGATACCTTTCATGGTTACCACTTTAGATGGACATGTAACTTAAGACTTAAGAGTAATGCTATTTAGGCCTACAATCTATGTCTAATGCATAAATTACTTGTACAATTGTATTATACATTTTCTCTCTTCAAATTTCCATTAATCACTTTTTCAAATCCACCAATCAAATCATTATGTCTCTTTTCTTTTTATTTTCTTCCTGACTCGATAACACAACATTTTTTCTTTTCATTTCCTTTCATTTCAACTCGATAACATGAAATAAAAAATTCACTTTCTTTCCTTTCTATTTCTTTTATATTCTCTTATTTACCCATCATTTTTATCCCACCTAAAAGCTCCAATGTAAGTGTTCATATTCTTATTTTGGGTTGTCACAAAGGAAGTGTTCACTTTTATAATTCAAAATAATAATAATAATAATAATAATAATAATAATAATAATAATAATAATAATAATAATAATAATAACTTTAGTGGTCAAAAATGATATTTTCTTAGTAGAAAGAATGTAGTTAGTGGGTTTTGCTAAAACGTTGTACATTTTAAAAATTGTACAGTTTTTACGATAATGGCTGTAAATATATTTTAAAGCTTTCAAGGCAACTCATGTTACTTTTGCGGTTCCGTTAGTCAAAGGACATATCATGAAAATAAGTTATTATAGGAATAAGGAGTATCCTTGTAATGGTTTGACTAACAGGGACTAACGTTGCTAAACTTAAAAAGTTAAATAATGACTCATGTATAATAGTAATAGATTTACTTAACATCATAGGAACTTCATAAATCTCTTTTTTTTTCTTCCTTATACCTCACGTCACGTAACTCATGAATTATCGCTTGGAATTTTATCAAGGATGAATTAAGTTAAGCTAATATATGACAAAACTCAAATGATTGACATGTAACTTCTTAATACACGAATTTTCATAGTATCTAAACCTGAGGGACTGAAAGTGAAAATAAAGTTGACATAAAGTCAACCAAGTTGCCTTTACTCTTTTCTCCTCAACTGTAAGTTAATTCCAGTTACCAATTACTTGTTTTAAATTATTATTGTTGTTTCGCTGTAATCTTTAGGGTCATTTGGCTGACGTAATCGTTGTATATTTCAAATTTATAGTATATCAGACCTTTCAGTCTGACTCGATTAATAGCATTAGGATATCGAATGCTTATTTTCGAGCTTCATTATAGCTTGATAATATTGAAGTTTGTTAATTTTGGTTGATTGAAACCGACAATTTAAAGATGTTCTTATGATAGATGCAGTTAATTAAGTTAATAAGCTCATAAGCCATTAAAAATGAGCTTATAAAAACTTCAATAAGCTCATCAAATAAGTTAAACCAAACACCCCTTAAAACTAGTTGGGATACAATTGACATGATTGACTGATTTGAGTCTCTGAGAGATGTTTTTTTTATTTGGTTATGTAGCATAAGATACATGGCGTTGAATGGAATGAATAATTAGATTTTGGTAAAGAAAGTAAATGCTAATCGGAAAATGCCACTGTAGGAGAAATAATGTTTTCGTGTAAATGACATGAAGTGTGGAAAACGTTCAAAAGTTGTAGTTTTGTGTGGATCAGTGACTCGAAGGAACTTTTACATTAACCTTTTGGTTTCTTGATGCTTGTGCATGTATTCTATGAAAGCTTTATTTAACGGTTACTAAAACGTGATAAGCTTGGTGTCACTTATGATTAACATTGATAGTTGTCAATTTAATCTACATTCGTATTCTTAGGAAACATGGAAGACAGAACGCATCTCTTAAGCTAAATGCAATGGTACTATTATGTGCCACAGTTTTTTTGTCCCTCTACTTAAGATGTGTATAATAGTTTTTTTGTCCTTCTAAATGCAATGGTACTATTATGAGCTTCATAAGCTCTTCTTAAGCTCACAAGCCCAAAACAATACTTGTTGGTGTGAAATAGCATACATAGTTCTAATAGATAGAGATGTCTTTAAAAACTGCAACCTATAGGACAAATTATGTGTAACAAGTCATTGAGAGTGTATAACTTATGTGTAACAGGCTAAAACTGAACTGAAGAGATCTGAAGTTGCTGATGTTTCTGGTAAGAGTCGGCTTATCCACAAGAACAAGGTACTCCCATTACTCGTTTTATTCTACTACAAGTTTTTTCTTTTTCTGCAAGTACTAAATTATGGGGCAGTCATCTGTATCGATCTATGGTGTACCAGTTCTCGTGTTAAAAGCATAAGTGTAAGCGTTGCAACAATTGTATCTAGAGTGTTCTAAAAAGATTAGTCCTAGCTGCTAGAAAGATTAGTCCTGGCTGCTGTCACATGTGCTACATTTGGCACGAAAGGAACTTTATATTTTTGTCGAATGTTAGATAGTACAACATGCTAGGGACTTGTTTTGGATTGCTATTGTAACTTAATATAAGCTTATGTGAAACATGTGTGAATTAAAAAATGATCAACTGGTTTGAACAAGTTAAAAGTTGCCTAGAGCATATTCAGCTATTTCCGTATACAAGTTCAGGTTGTTTTGAAACACATGGGTTGTTAAACCAACATTCTAATCAAATAATCCTTGTGGTTCATTGAAGCCATAAGGTATGATTTTCTTTCCTTTGACTTTATACGGCGAACCTGATCAAATTTTCTTGTTTTGTTTTGCAGTGATGATTTCAGTTTACGGACACAATGATTTCAAGACATTGAGTTGAACATAACGTAGAAATACTTTCAAGATCTGGAGTTGAGCATAACCTGCTGCAATATACTTTCTTTTATGAAGATATATATATACTGATGATGGGGCTTGTTTCAGATCAATCGAATTGAGTTTGTTCAATCTAAGTCATTTCTACGTCGTGACATCAAGCCAGGTAATCTTATGGGCTTAAGATGTAGAGCTAATCAGGTAATGCAGCTGACCATTCATTTTAGTTTCCAATTTGCAGTGTCCTATAGTGCAGCACCTCTATTGATGTACAAACTTTACTTTCGCTAATCTTCTCATACTTATATTTCTGTGTATATAGTTGGTGACCTCTTTATCCGTAAAGTTAGCATCTCCTAGGTCCTAGCCATTAACAGCATAAAGCTTTAAGGTCACAGATGAAACCTGTATCAGTGACTCTAAGTTCGTAATTTTGTTTACAGGGTTTCAATTTGATTATGTATTCGATTGGAGTCATTGGACAACACTAAAATATCAACAGTCACAGATTTCAGCTCCTTCTCATGGTCTTGTAAGTAATATATAACATGTTGATATGCCAAACTCGACTGGTTTCATATGAATGGGTCGATTTGGGATATTCTTATTCTAATGGATCAACTGGAAATTTTGAAGAAAATGAGCTTAGATTAATAGGAAACGGGTCAAACGGGTGAAAGTCTTCGCAAAGTGTATTCTATCATTAATGCAGAAAACCTCCTAAAAGCATAGATTGTTAATAAAATAATATAATTCTTTGTTATAAAGTGCTCGATCTGGTATCCATCCCACACACGGTTACCCTTTTTTATAGCTTGCACAAGCCACTCATTTTGCCACTCTAGTTCTAGTCCTTTGGTTTATTTTTGGTCGATTTCTCTGTTGTTGAAACTAATTTCGGATTCTTTGACTCAGTATGGGCAGCAGATGCCTCTTGGTCAACCCTGACAGATGATGTACATGCCCACCGGTAAGAAAGTTAACCTTTTTCTCTTACCTGTTTTTATATTTATATCCCGACTTAAATATTTAACTCATCTAGAAAAGTCGATATTTAACTCCAACATATAGATAAAAACAAGTAAAAATGTACTCACGCTGTTTTGATGCTTTCAGCACTTTCACAAGCATTAGGATATTATATGAAGAACTGTAAAATCCTTATTTATATTTAAACACTACTACAAAAAGGATCATTTAGACCTCCACATAAAGACCTTCTACCAAAATCACAGGTCTAAAAGCTACCTGGAAGTCTTTTAGACAGGTGTATATGATTTCAACGGGTCTAAATGTGAATTTTACTTTTAGACCGGTGACTATCAAACAAACCCGTTTAAAAACTACTCTTTTAGACGTGTGCGTTTAAATTCCACAGGTCTAAATGTATTTTCAGTTTTGGACCGGTAGATATCATTTGAACCTGTCTAAAAAGTCTTGGTGGGATTTCAAATTTTTCATCTAAATCTGCCCGCCCATACGAAATTTTTAAACCTGTTCTTTTGTTTCTTTCTTTTCTTTTTAATCTTCTTCTCTACTTACTTTTTTCACTTGTTTCCACATTTTCTTATTTTCAACACATGAAGCACACGAATCAAATCGTCATTCTTCTATTATTTGGTATGTTTACAATTTATGTTTCTGGGGTATTCTATTTTATTGAGTTTACTAAATATATGTGGTCATGTTTTGAAATGTTGTGTAATGTTTCTAGTTTTTAATATTTTAACTTGACTAAATCTGTTTATGTTTTATAATTAAGTTTATATCGTACAGTTGGCTTTCTTAGCTTATCACTCGATGGTGGTCGGAATGGGGTGAAAAATGATGGTCGAAATGGGGTGAAAGATGATGGTCCGTTTTGCTAGTTATCACTCGATGGTGGTCGGGATGGGGTGAAAAATGGTGGTCGAAATGCGATGAAAGATGATGGTCGAAATGGGGTGAAAGATGGTTGCGGTAGCGGGGCGAATGAGGTGGTCAATGCAGGGGTAAAACTGGTGGAATAAGCTCGTGAATTACAACAGCTTATCTAACTAAACTGCTGATTTTTTGAAAAAAAAAATATATATTTTTTTTAATATTAAAAACACCTTTTAAACCGGTGGAAATAAAAACAACCGGTCCAAATAAGTTGTCTTTTAGACCCGTGCTCGAACCGGTCCAAATAAGTTTAATTCTTTTAGACCACCCCCATATTAAACCGGTGGTGCAACCTATCTAAAAGGTCCCTACAACCAGTCTAAAAGCTCCTTATTGTAGTAGTGAAACCCACTTTCAGAGCATAGCATATTATAAGAACAGTATGTAGTAATGTGGATATTGATTGCAATTTTACTTGCCTGTAACAACTGTCGTGGCTACGCTACTGAAAAAAAAAAAAAAAAAAAAAAAAAAAAAAAAAAAAAAAAAACCTATGCTCTTAAAGTGGTTTTGAACCTCGCAGCGAAACAACCACTGGAATACCAGTTGGCGGTGTACATAAGAGCCAATAAAGGCTCGCCTTTCCCCGGGTGGGTAGCCCGGGTCTCCCAGGCGCCTTTTTTTTTTTTTTTTTAACTGTCATGAACCGCACGATTGATGTGTCGGGATGTTTTAGTAAGTAAGTTTATAGGTTTAATTTTATAGGTGTTGGTGGAGGATGGGTAGGATAATAAAGTGCGCTGTATTGGCGCATATAGCAGTGAGTAGGAATTGGTGTAAGTTGCAGGTGGTTTTTGAAATGACTAATTTAAGAGGATGCGTATGATAATAAGGTGCCTACTGGTGAGTTTAGTGGAAGGGGCTTAGGATAATAAAGTATGCACCAATGGCGTAGAATATGACCAGGAATTAGTAAAGTTTGCCTGTGGCTTTTTAGTAAAGTTTGCCCACTGTGTAGGTAATGAAGTGTGCACTGGATGCGCAGAGTAGTATGAACATCTACAAATATTAACAAGTAATGACCAAATTTATAAGTTTCGTGATAACCTTCAAGTCTGTTTCCTCAGTAGTTACATCGTCTGGCACTTTAGCAAGATCTTCTACAACTCGTTTTGTAACTGTAACTCACTGTAGCGTTAAGTGACCCACTAGTTTTGTATGATCTTCCAGTTTCACATTAGAAGACACATCTGTATGAGTTTTACAATATGCTAGAATGAAACTTGTATCAATTGAGTATCATTTACCCGAAGTCAAATCTTCTTTTTGTTTTGTTTTGCAGTGACGATTGATTTTGTGGCGTCAGGGAGCAACATGAGTTTATTACATTGAGTTGAGCATCAGTATGTATGTTGGAAAGACACTCTTTTCTTTTCCCATAGATATGTTTTGTTTACTTTAGAAGGTTTATACATGTAATGATCAAGATATACTTTGTACGATTTATGATGTATACGTGAAATCATGCGGAATGACATTACAGCTTTGTTTACATTACCTATTTGATACATTCATTTTGAAATAGCATATTGAATTATTATTTGTGTGCAAAATATCCAATTGTTTCTATGGCTAATGATTACTAGCCTCATATTTTTTCACAAAATAATGACGACTTATCTTGTCACTGTTGATGTTACATTTGTGACGACCTTTTATTGTCAATCTGACCAAAATTAGTGACGGACCTATTGTGATGACAAATGACGACCTCAGTTTTCGTCACCAAGTAGGATTTGTGACGACTTTTTGCTGTTAGTGACGAAATCCCACTTGTCACTAAAACCAGTTTTTCTTGTAGTGATTGTTAGTCCCTTTTTTGCAATTTAGCCGAGTGACATATTTGTTTACATAGTTGAAGTCACCGTAAACACTCAAAAAAAATAACAAAAATAAAGATAAAAATAAAATGTTACAATCACATGATTTTCACATAATAAGATGGCGTGATGTGAGGCTGCACACAGTAGTGACCATGGACGACCTTTATTTTGCATGCCACATTAGCTTTCTTTTTCCGACAACCTATATATGACTTTTTGCCATACAAAAAATATACCCCACAAATATTATTTTTTAATTAATTCACACACACACACAAAACATATGCAAATTGATCGTGCAGATGATCTAAAAAAAAAAAACACACGACCTACATGCCACAGTAAGGGCGACCAAATCTCAACTCGATCGACCGAATTGACGATCGACTTACTATGGCTAGCCTGATATGACAAACCAAACTCAAATACATATAAGATTGACATGTAACGTAATACACAAAATTGATGTATAAAATATCATGTCACGGTGAAAATTATGTGATTGTAACAATTATACCTAAAAATTACAATGATGCCTTTCATGGTTATCACTTTAGATTGACATGTAACTTAATACACGAAATTGCATAGTATATAAAACTGAGGGACTGAAAGTGAAATTAAGATTGACTTAGAGTCAACCAAGTTGCCTTTACTCTTTTCTAAACTTGATTTGATCATTCATTTTCATATCATCCATTCACAAACTTCCATCCATACGTAAGCTGCAAGTGAATTTCAGTCCCCAGTTACTTGGTAGATGACAAGTTCGTATCTTTGCTATCATAATCTAAGTAAACAAGCATAATACAATCGTATTCATGCTTCGTGTTCTGTTCCAAGTAATATCTCATGTCACATTTTCACACAATATTAAGAGGCTTCTAAATCCGGTATGCTAATGGAGTAAATGTGTAAAAGATAACAATTCCAATATGCTTACTGTTGTAATTATGATATCATGACAATCATATAAAATAAATCAAACACATCAAGTGAGCATAGCGGAAGCAATTACAAGATCATATAATATGTAATTAATTAATCAAATCTAAAAGTAAACCAACCTTTGTGATTCTAGCCTCAACAAGAATCAAATGCAATCTTCAAATCAAGAACCCTAATTAGGGTTTATGTGGATTATAAGAATTACCCCTTACCTCTTTTGTAATTCAATCCAAGAATCAAACAATAGTGTGTTTGATTCACGTTCTTGTACACACGTACTAATTCAAGTAAAAGTTTATGCAAGTAAATCAAACACAAAAACTTTAGTTTATGAAAATCGAATCCCTTAGAAGGGATTGTTGATGGATCGATTTAGGGACAAGAAGATGAGAGAAAAACACCAAGTTTTGTGTGTACAAGTTATATGAAACAATGAATCTTGGGTTTGTATTTATACTAGAGTTTACTTGGAGCACAGGGCAAAGAGGAGGTGGGATCCTCCCTTGGCCGATCGGTTGAGGACTCCCCAAAGGGATTCCGGAACCTTATCTTGTTTCCAATTAAACACAAGTATTACTTTCATAATCTTCATCTAACGGTCGTTAGCCATTCTCCGTTAAATACTAACGGTCATTACTAGTTTTGTGTTCATTAATAATTACGTATAACATTTATAAATAATTATTCTTTTACTCTTCATATGTATTGTGTGCAATCCCGTGATCTCGAGTTTGATCTTAACACACAACTATTATTATAATGTCTACAAAACCAACAGTTACTTATGAATTCGTTGATTCAGTTACTTTCTATCTATGATGAGTCAAGCAGATACTATAAAAAAGTCTAGGAAAATTGTCAAAAGTTGCCCAGAGTGTATTGACTCCTACGGAATTTTAAATATTAAACATATATAATACGTTGTGCATTTGTATTATAGGTGAGCTTATTAACGAGCTCAATAACAAGCTTATTCATGAGCTCAAAATAGATATACTACAAGCCTAGCTCGAGGCAAGCTTTAAATTTTCATTGGCGCATTGTAAAAACGAGCCGAGCCCGAGCTTGAGCCTGTATAATATACCACGAGCCGAGCTCGGGCTTAAAATACAAGGCTCTAAATGAGCCAAGCTCGAGCTTTCTAAAACTTAAACTAGCCGAGCTCGAGCTATGGCAAGCTCGAACTCAGCTCGGCTAGTTTCCACCCCTAGACCTCACATTATAAAATCAATGTGAAAACGCATGTCCAAACACCCTCTTACCATCATTTTGGAAGTATGAGACTGATGTTGACTTTTGTTGTCAATATAGTCTTCTTTAGAATTCAGAATCTAGTCAAGGGATAAACTTAGCGGATTTGGAAGTGGACATTTGAAGAGGAAAGCCAATGCAACTTTAGGTGTCTGTTTGGATAAGCGTACTAAAGCTGTTTGCGATTAAAAGTTAAAGAAAGGATTATGTCTAAGAAAAAGAAGGAGATTTTAGTTGCTAATAATTTAATGATGTTTGAAACAGCTGATGGGCATAAATATTATGATCTCGTTGAAGGAAAAGGTCCAACTGCTGAAAAGGGATCAACGGTTCAGGTTTGTGTCGAGCATTCATTTTTCATGTGAAATTTAATTGCAATTGTGTTTTTCTTGGGTAATGGTTCGGGTTGAAACACACAATTTATTTAGCACAGGTCAAAACATGCCTGGCTAGTTTGACTCACATTTTTTTTTAAACAAAATGATCCTTAATAGCTTGTTTTGGGTTGGGGTCTCATTACAAGTATATTGGCTTTGTGCAGGTGCACTTTGATTGTGTTTATAACAAAATTACAGCAGTTTGTCAAAAATTTTAGCTGGAAACCGGACCATTGCACAGGTTTGTTTCTAATTTCTTTATTCACTCTCTTAATGCAGCCAATACAATATGACAATTATAAGCACTTCTACCGAAATACTCCAAAACCAATAATCGCGACTTATAGTTGCAATAATCAGCTTAAACGCACATCCAAACACCCCAACGTAAGAGTTCTCACTTGACAATTGACACTTAAAGTCAAATGTCAAGATTCTTTTGGGTTGTGAGGATGGGCGTATCATTATATTTTTGCACAAGTTTGTAAACGCTTCTCTAGTTCAAATAATCAAAAAAATGATTATTTAACTTTGGAGTAAACTACATTTTTGGTCCTTGTTGTTGTATCAAAATTTCACTTTTGGTCCAATTTTCAAAACACGTGCAATTCAAGTCCTATATTTTGCGTTTTGTTCCACTTTTGGTCCAATTTTCTAACGGAGTTAGTTTAGTCGTTAAGTCTAATTGTAAAGTGGCAACATTAGTCCTTTAACTTAACGGTCATTTGCAACGTTCGTCCTTTATACCAAAGATCGTTTTCAATGTTTGCACCGTTAGTCCTTTATACCAAAGATCGTTCTCAATGTTTGCACCGTTAGTTCTTTTAGTTAATTAGTCTTTTAAAAGAAAATTCTAAAAATAAATAAATAAATAAATAAATAGAAAAAAAATGATTTTTTTTGGAAAAAAAAAAATTTCCAAAAAAAAAAATTTGAAAAAAAAAAATTCTAATAGAAAATTTTCTTAAAAAACTCGAAAAAAATTCTAAAAAAAATTATTTTGACGAAAAAAAATTCAAAAAAAATAATTTGAAATAAAAATTCGAATAAAAGTTTTTGTTAAAAAATTCTAAAAAAAATTTTTTTTGACGAAAAAATTAACTTGAAAAAAAAATTCTAATTAAAGTTTTTGGTAAAAAAAATTCGAAAAAATTTCTAAAAAAAAATTTTTGACGGAAAAAATTTTTCCAAAAAAAAAAATTTGAAAAAAAATTCTTATAAAATTTTTTCTTAAAAAATTCTAAAAAAAATTTTACGAAATTTTTTTTTCCAAAAAAAATAATTTGAAAAAAAATTTTGTTTAAAAAAGACATTTCTAAAAAAAATATTTTTAATGTATTTTCATTTCATCATACTTTTTATGCTTAATGTAATTCGTGTTTAATGTAATTTGTGTTTAAATATACTAGTTAATGTAATTTGTGTTTTATAGATGTTTATGTTAGTTTTTGAATTTTTTAAGAAAATTTTTATTAGAAAAATAAAAATTTTAGAAATTTTTTTCGAATTATTTTTTTTGGAAAAAATTTTTTTCGGCAAATATATATATATTTTTTAGAATTTTTAAAGAACAATTCTTATTAGAATTTTTTTTTTCAAATTATTTTTTTTGGAAACAAAATTCGTCAATTTTTTTTTATAGATTTTTTTTGAATTTTTTAAGAAAATTTTTTATTAGAAAATTTTTTTTTCAAATTATTTTTTGGAAAAAAAATTCGTCAAATTTTTTTTAGAATTTTTTAAGAAAAATTTTTATTAGAATTTTTTTTTTCAAATTATTTTTTTTTTGGAAAAATCATTTTTTTAGAATTTTTTTTTTAAAAGCCTAACTAACTGAAAGGACTAACGATGCAAACATTGATAACGATCTTTGGTATAAAGGACGAACGTTGCAAATGATCGTTAAGTTAAAGGACTAATGTTGCCACTTTACAATTAGACTTAACGACTAAACTAACTCCAAAAGCAAGAGAACCAAACTCACCAATATCATTTGAGTTGTTAAGTTGAATAACTCTAAAAGCACACGGTATGGCGATTTTCAACATAAGTTATGCCTTAACTTTTGCTATGTTAAGGCCGAGTTACCACACCGTGTTGGTGAGTTAAGGGTGAGCGTTAATGGGAGAGTTATGAGGTTAACGCTGCGTTAAAGCAACTTTGAATTAAAAAAAAAAAAAAAAAAAAAAAAAAAAAAAAAAAAAAAAAAACGTTGTTCCACCACTATAAATAACCAATTAACATACAACTTTTTTTTCTTCACATTTTCACAACTCAATTTCATATACATATACTTCCATTTGCTAAAAAAAATGTCGGGATTTAAAAACAACGAAAATAGTTTCTTGAATCTCATGGGGCTGAATAACCCAAACGCGGGTTCATCATCAATCAACATCCCTTTGCCTAACCCACTCGGCTTGTCGACCGATGAACTTTACATACAACATCAACGATTTCTAATATGGCAACAAAACCAACAAAACACGCTAAACACCAATTTCCAAAATCTACAATTCGAACAACAATCACAACCTCCATCCCAATCATCACATACATAAACCGGAACAAATGAACTATTCGAAGCACCTACGTCTCCTCCAAAGCCATACAAATGAGGTGGTAAACGAAAGGCCAAAATATCCAAAGAACCCGAACCAAATGACGAAAATCCCAACGTGACCAATACTTCAAAAAGTAATTGCAAATTGTTATGTGGTCGTTACCGAGGATCCACAAGTCGGGCGTGCACAAGCTTGCTATATGTTTTGGAGACGGGTTATCAACGAGTTCAATAGACTCAATTTCAACCACGCAACAAGAATATGTTAACAAGCAAGTGGAAAACGTTGAACCGTGATTGCACAAAGTTCAACGCGTTCAACAAACGTGCAAAATGTTTGGAAAAAAGTGGGGAAAATGAGTTGGATAACATGAAACATGCTAGAAAAATGTATCTTCATGAGCATAGAGGTGCACCGTTTAATAACAAGGATGTGTGGGAGGTTTTGCGTGCTTATAAAAAATGGGACGCACCGGAAGAGGTTGATTTAACCGGCGATGTCTCAAGCCAAACAAAAAAGGGGTTATTCGGTCAAGATGCTCAACCACATACGATGGGCAAAAAGCATGCTTCGAAAAAAGCCAAGTCCGGAGCACGACAAATACCAGGGGAGCAAGTACCGGAGGAACGAGCTCGTCAATCCAATTCGGGAAGGCTATGACATCCGAGTATCGTATGAAATGGGAAACCGCTCAAGAGGCGTATCGGGGGGCTAAAGAAAAAGATCTAACGATTATGAGGTTGGAAGAGATGAAATATCTCGGTACCGACACTTCCAAAATAGATCCAAACATTGCGTGTTGGAGACTTGGATCGATCCAGAAAAGGACATAATCATCAAAAAAATATAATTTGCAACCTCGACAGTAGATGTAATTGTATTTTGTAATTTCCTTATGTTGTAGTTCCTTTACGTCGTGTTTTTTTAATTTCGTATCTTTTTTTGTTGTGTGTATATATATATATATATATATATATATATATATATATATATATATATATATATATATATAGAGTCAGGATCAAATAAGAAGATTACTTAAAATAAGAAGGAATAAGAAGAACTATAACCACAAATCCGAGATGCACCAACCTAAATTAGATGCATCCCAATGATCTTAGATGCATTGTAACGCACCATAGTGTGTTTTCTTGCTTTTAATCAGATGCATATACGTATATTAGATGCATTTCATGATTTCTCGTGTTTTTTGTTCCTCTGCACGTATCAAAATCATGAAAATCAATTTGCACCATCTATACATCAAATTAACTTTCGAAACTCAAGATGTTGCATCTATATGAATAGAAATGCATCTAATGCAAATCGTTGCATCTCGAATGCATGGTTTTGGTCACTTCTTACCACTTCTTATTTTAATTTACTTCTTATTGGATCCCTACTCTTTATATATATATATATATATATATATATATATATATATATATATATATATATATATATATATATATATATATATATATATATATATATATATATATATATATTTTAAATTCGTATTGTAATTTTTAAGTTTTAATGTTATGTTATTTATTAAATGAAGTATTAGTTTTAGTTTATGGTTGAATTTGTAAATGGTTGAGTTATGATAAGGGGGTGTAAATGGTTGAGTTAAAGTTGAAATTTTAAAGCTGACGTAACTCTGAGTTAAGTTATAACTTGATGTTATTGCACCTAGAGCTCTAATGCTACATTACATCTTTTTCACTTTAAAACAATAGGATATACATCAAATATGCAAAGATGTGTCAAATTTAAGCAATGAATCTCAAATGTATTGTTATAGTTACTTGTTATTCTTCTTATTTTATGTTTTTTCTTTTATTTGTTTAAGCTTGTATGTGAGCTTATAAGCTTATTTGATTTCAACTTATATTTCATAAGCCTTTATTTTCTGGCTTATTTTAAGATTTTTTGGCTTATATAAATTTATCATACTATAATAAATTTATATAACCCACAAGTCTCGATATAAGCCAAAAATGGGGGTTTATGTAATATAAGTGAAACACAAATAACACCCCGTTTGTTTTTTGTTACTAAAGTATAATAAAGGGTGCAAAATGAAAAGTGAATAAGAAAGGGGGCTAGAGAGCCAAACTCACTCACCAATCTCATCATCAAAACCAAGAAGAAGAAATTAATAAAGTTTCAAAATTAGAAATTGAAGAAAACACGTTAATAAATTTGCTTGATTCACTGGATGATTATTTGGTCTTAATTGATTCATTGTCCAACACTCTTCTTCGTCAGGTAATTAATTAATTCATTAATCATTTCTTTTTTTTATAAAGGGGGTGTTTATTTGTGCTTATTTTGCAACTTTTTGGCTTATTCTGACATCTTATTATTTCTTCTGTTTCACTTTATCATTTCATTTTAATAAAGGGGGTGTTTATTTTGGCTTATATAGCGGGCTTATGGCTTATTTGGTTTTTGGCTTTGTTTAAGTTTATATGTGGCTATGAGCTTATTTGTTTTTCGGCTTATATTTCATAAGTCCCAATTTTTTTTGGCAAGTTCACATGTCTCAATATAAGCCGAGCTTATGAAATATATATAAGCCGGAAAGTTTCAAAATAAGCCACAAAAAGTGAGCTTATGAAACATAAGCCAAAAACCAGAACCCCATTAAGCTTATTTGCCCGGCTTATTCTACTTTTGAAAATCCAAAAAGTTTAAGCTTATAAATAACAACTGTAGACAGATTATACCCTTACCTCAATTTTAACAAGCCGGCCAATTAAGCTGAAACAAACTTATTTATTTTACATTTTTACTACTGGTTGTGATGTGCGATTATTATTCTAGGAGGACTGTGCTTTTTTGGGCTTAATAATAATCCTATGTAATTCAGGGATGGTTGGAGTTAGCTGGTGCTCGCTATTCGATGGGTGCTTCACGTGTAAACACCGCATTGCTTAACCTTCAACCCCATTCCGCTGCTACCACTGTAGAGATTACTCACGGCCACAATGGTAATTCCCTTTGACCTTAACCACACATATCTTGAATGATTTGCTCGATTAGTTTTTGTATGGTTCACATAAGGCACACCCTAAGAATTACTTCAGAATCTAGGATATGATATGTATAAGCGTTAAGAAAACTTTCAACAGGTTACTGTAGGCGGCTTATGGCTTATTTGATTTTGGGCTTATGTTTCATAAGCTAACTTTTTGTGGCTTATTTTGAAGCTTTTCAGCTTATATAAGTTTCTTATGTTATACTGTAATAAGCTTATATAAGTCAAAAAGTTTCAAAATAAGCCACAAAAATGAACTTATGAAACATAAGACCAAAACCAAATAAGCCATAAGCTGGCTATATAAGCCAAAACAAACGCCCCCGTATGTTCACCTTCCATGGCAAAGGCTAAAATAGTTGACACTAGTAATAAGCCAAAATGAAAATTCATGTAGATGCCGGTTTGGTATATGTGTAAAATCAAAATTTTAAAAAGTAAATGGGTTAAGTATTTTTCATCTTATTCAGAAATTTAGATTTATTGAAGTAATATCGATTTTCTAATCATATTTGATACACTGATCATATAGAAAATGTTTGTTGTGTAATCGACCTGTTTCAACATGAATGAAAGATCTGCCCGTTGGACTTATTGCCAACCCACCCGAATCTCCCATGGTTTTCTACCTCTGCCTAAAAGAGATGAAGGAATAATTCTAGTTTGTTAACGTGTATGCCTGGACGTAAACTTCTGCAAATCATAAACTTAGATTCACACAGCCATAGAAATTGGATCCAACCTAGTTTTGCCCCTTAGTTTTGCAACTTTTGGCTTATATAAGCTTATTCCGACATAATAAATATGTATAAGCCGGAAAGTTTCGGAATAAGCCACATAAAGTGAGCTTATGAAACATAACCAAATAACTATATAAGCCGAAACAAACACCTCATTAAGCTTATTTGCCCGGCTTATTCAACCTTTGAAAATCCAGAAAGTTTGAGCTTATAAATAACAACTGTAGACAGATTATACCTGCCTCAAAATTTTAACAAGCCAGCCAATTAAGCTTAAACAAACACCCCATTCAGCTCCTACCACAGTAGAGATTGTTTTTTGTCTCTATATTTCGACAAAAAAAAGTGGATTGTGTTTTGGGTTTAATAATCCTATGTAATTCAGGGATGGTTGGAATTAGCTGGTGCTCGATATTTGATGGGTGGTTCACGTGTAAACACCGCATTGCTTAACCTTCAGCCTCATTCTGCTGCTACCACAGTAGACATTACTCATGACCAAGATGGTACCATCTTCCCTTCAACCTTAACCACACGTATCTTGAATCATTTGCTTGATTAGTTTAGTATTACAACTTCAGAACGTAGGATATGATATGTGTATATTCACGATCGAGCCTTTTTGTGAAATTGTCATGTATAAGTTCACCTTCCATGGCAAAGGCTGAAAAAGTTGACACTAGTAATAAGCCAAAATGAAATTGCCGGTTCGGTATATGTGTAAAATCAAAATTGTAAAAAGTAAATGGGTCAAGTGTATTTTCTTCTTATTCAGAAATTTAAATTTTATTGAAGTTATATCGATTTTCTAATCATATTTGGTACACTGATAATATAGAAAATGTCTGTTGTGTAATCGACCTTTTTCAACATGATACATGAATGAATGATCTGCCCGTTTGACTTATTGCCAACCCACCCGACCCTCCCATTTTTTTCTCTCTGCCTAAAAGAGACGAAGTAATAGTTCTAGTTTCTTAATTTTTAATGTGAAACATTTGTGTCATATGTATGGTGGTGTCATGAGACTAAAACATTTGTGTTTGTTTGGGGTGAAGTTGGTATTACTTTGGAGGACATTTTGGTTATTGTTGGTTTTTCAGTTTTGGGTCGAAATGTTTTGATCATGTACGTGACAAATGATTGCTCAATTTTCTATTATCTTAAAAGCTAGGGACTATAAGTGAAATAAAAGTTGACTTGGAGTCAACCAAGCACTTACCTTTACTCTTTCAAACTCAACTGTACTTCCATTTTGATCGCATTCAATCAAATTCATTTCAAAGACTTCCATCCATCTTATAACAGTAACTCTTTATTGTAAGTCATCTTTTATTCTGTTTCCAGTTAATTACTTTTTATTGTTTCATTTTTGTATTTGCATATCTTATTAAGTGTTGACCATGGTCGGGTTTTCATTTTTGTATTTGCATACCTTCTGTGGTTATTATATGTATGTTGGGTTCATATGACGGGTTTGGTCCGTTGATAGTCGGACTTTCGTATTTTTAATTTCTACGACCATTTAAGTTAGTTGTAGTTTTAGATTTGTGTGGCCCGAATTATAATAATATATTGTTTTCACTATCTATCTTTTGCTTGATATGTTCTACATTCTTTCTTTTTTAACAGCTAACATATATATAAACAATTAATTTGCATGTTTGTCCTGTCTACATGTTACATGTTATAACACAAAAGCACTCACATGTTTGATTCTTTTATGCTCTACATAGGGGGTGTTTGTTTAAGCTTATATGTGGGCTTATGAGCTTATTTTTTTTTACAAGTTTCAAAATAAGCTGAAAAATCGAGGCTTATGAAATATAAGCCGGAAATCAAATAAGTTCATAAGCCCGCATATAAGCTTAAACAAACACCCACTTACTCATGGATTCTTAATTGGTACTGATTCAGTGTTTCATCTGTATTTTTACTTTATGAAAACGTTTACTGTACTTGTAAACGCAGCTCGATCTCATTATTGAAAATGGCTACTACGTCCATTCCTCATCGGTGGAAATATGATGTCTTTGTAAGTTTCAGAGGTGAAGATATCCGCAAAAACTTCATGGATCATATGTTCAATGATTTCAAGCAAAAAGGAATTCATGCTTTTAGAGATGACAGAGAGTTGCCTAAAGGAGAAGAGATATCTCCTCAACTCTACAAAGCCATTGAAGAATCAAGATTTTTGATAGTTATCTTCTCCAAAAATTACGCTTCTTCAACATGGTGTCTGAGGGAACTTGTCAAAATACTTGAGTGCAAGCAGATTGAAGATCCCAAACATGAGGTTCGGATTATCTTTTATGATGCCAAGCCTGATGTTGTAAGGAAACAAAAAAGGAGTTACGCAAAAGCATTTGCCAAACATGATGTTTCAAATAGAACAGAGGTGGATAAATGGAGGAAAGCTCTATGCATGGCGGCTAACTTATCTGGATGGGATCTCCAGGACATGACAAATGGGTAAATTTCTTGTTTTTGTGTAATTAGTCTTGTAGCTCTACTAAAGCTTAACACTATGTAGTTTCTCTTACTTATTGTGTCTTTGTGGTTAACAGGTATGAGTATAAGTTCATCGATTGCATCTCCAAAGACATACTCAAAAAATTATGTGACGGGCCCTTGCATGTTGGTGAAAACCTTGTTGGCATAGATTTCCATTTTGACAAATTAAACTTGTCTTGCTTCGTTGGGTCACATAAGGTTAATATGCTTGGTATTTGTGGTATAAGTGGAATAGGAAAGACAACCCTTGCCAAAGCTATTTATAACTTAATGCATATCCACTTTGAAGGAAGTTGCTTTTGTGAAGACGTCCGAAAACAGCAAGACCTAACTCAAGTCCAAATTCAACTTATTGATAACATCATGAAAACAAGAGCTTTGAAGATATCGAGTGTCGGTCAAGGGATTATGGTGATAAAGAAGATGATGTCATCGAAGCCGATACTGCTTGTTTTGGATGATGTAGATGATTATGAGCAGTTAGAGGCACTAGCAGGTTCAGCTAGTTGGTTTAGCCTAGGAAGTTTGATTATTTTCACAAGTAAAGATAAACAGTTGCTAAGATCTCATGGAGTGGATGAAATCCATGACATGAAATTTTTAGATGAGGATCTATCTCTTGAGCTCTTCCGTTCATATGCCTTTAAAGAAAACGATTCTTCTATAGAATTTGAAGAAGTTTCTCATAAAGTTGTGAACTATGTGCAAGGTCACCCTTTGGCCCTCAAACATTTGGGTCGTTTTTTATTTGGCAAAACTGTGGAACAGTGGGTTAATGAACTGGACAAGCTCAAAGTACATCCTAATGAAAAGATACAACGAGTGCTTCGTTTAAGTTACGATGGGCTAGACCTCCATCAGAAAAATATCTTACTTGATATTGCATGTTTATTCGTTGGAGAAAACAGGGATTTTGTAGCAAGCGTACTAGATGGCTGTAACTTTTTTGCAGTTACAAACATGCAAGTTCTGGTTGATAAGTCATTAATCACGATCTCTAGCAATAATTCTCTTCAGATGCATGACTTGATTCAAGCAATGGCAAGGGAAATCATTCATGAAGAATCTATTATGACCGGGAAACATAGGAGATTGTGGAATTCATCTGAAGTTTACATTGTATTGAGTGAAAAGAAGGTTAGTAGTGGTATAAGATTCTTTTTTCTCTACACTAATACGTTAAAGTATTAGGAAAATATCCTAATGAAGCTACCTGTTCTTGCTTTTCCAGGTGCCAATAATTGAAGCAGTTGAAGTTCTAGTCCTTTCCTTAGAGAAATTTAGTCAAAAGGTTCAAATAGATGCTAATGATTTTGCACATTTGAAAAAGTTACGGATCCTGAAAATCTATCAAGAGGAAAAGGTATCTGAGCGGAAACGTGAATTGAAGGGACACAATGTGATCTTCTCAGGAGAAAATTTGGTTTATTTGTCCAATAAACTAAGCTTGTTTTGTTGGCATGGATGCCCTTTCAAGTGCTTACCTTCCGATTTCTATCCAGAAAACATTGTGGCCATTGACCTGTCTTACAGCAACATAAAAGATTTTTGGACAACACCTAAGGTATTTCCTTGTACACACATGTTTTCCTATTTGATCCGAGAACTCATCTTCTTTTTTTTCTATTGATATCAGTGTTTAAGAAGGTTGAAAGTAATGAAGCTAAGGTACTGCTGCAACCTAACAACCACCCCTGACTTCTCAGAGATTACAAATCTTGAAGAGCTAGATCTTGAAGGTTGTGTGAATTTGGCTACAGTTCACCCATCTATTGGAATGCTTAATAAGCTTGCTGTCTTAAATCTGAAAGACTGCACACTGGTTTGGAGTTTTCCTGAAGCCTTTTGGTCTAGATGCTGGACTTCAATCTCTGGTTTCATATGGAACCAACAACATCCCCAAAGATCAGTTTCATTGGCAGGTTTAAATATGTTAAAGGAACTGAATTTAAGCTACTGCAATTTAGTTCAAGTGCCTGAGAGCATTGGAGGCTTATCATGTCTAAAATATCTATACTTAAGAGGGAACAATTTTACTAGCTTGCCTGGAAGTTTGAGTCAACTTTCTAATCTTAATTGGCTTAATGTTGATGGTTGCAAGAAGCTGGAAGTGTTGTCCGAACTTCCACATAGCCTACTTGATCTTTATGCAAATGATTGCACCTCCTTATGTTCAATTAAGGGATCAAACCCAATCATGAGCACAAGGTCCACTTATCTCATCAATTGTCCAAAATTGTTTAAGGTGTCGATATCGGAGACTCAATGTCTCGACTCATCTGTAACTTCCCAAGGTTCTCGATTTTCTTCTTTCCTTCGGTATGCGGATAACAGATGTGGATTGTTCCGTTTGCCAGGAAGTTCCATTGAGTATATGGATATGTTTTATGATGGAAAAAGCATTCCAAATTGGTTTACAAATAAAAGTTTGGGAAATCATGTAAAGGTTGAATTGCCATCAGATTGGAGCTTCAGTAAGTTTAGGGGATATGGAGTTTGTGTTGTTTTTAAGAGAAAAAAACCTTCCCCATATTTTGGATACTCTATAAAGAACTTTGATGGAGCTTCTTTGGGAGGATGCGCTCCATACTACTATGAAGACTATTTTAGGGATAAGCCAATAAGAATCGATGAGTCAGATATGATATGGTTGCATTACATGACAAGTGAAATACAGGAATTGAAGGAAGCAAAGAATTTTGTAACATTTTGTTTTAAAGAGAATGAAGATATTGAAGTGAAGGAGATGGGTGTAAGACTTGTTTTTGATGAAGATTTAGATCAAGAATCAGGAGACTTGATTATGTTCCAAGACCTCCCAACTCTATCTCAGCATGGTGGGGCCTTGTGCTGGTTTAGGGGGTATGGAATGATCAAGTGGACATGGTAGGATAAATTATTTATATGTCCCCTGTAGATTTTGTAATTTTTATTTGGTCTTTTTATTAGCCAAAATAATCTTTGATAGATCCATGTAGGCGACACCCACCAGCTGTTTGATGAAATGCATCAGTAGAAATCATTTGCTATTTACTCTACAGCCTGTTTGTAAATTTTTTATGGATTTTACGATGTATTAAGAATTGATGTTGTGTTTTGAAGTTGCGATTTGTACCGTAAGATAATAAACCATGTTGTAGTTTGTCTTTGGAAATTAATATTGAAGCAATTACGTGACTGGTATGGTATCATGTTAAAACATGCACCATCTTTGGAAAGTGCTCTTTCCAGTGCCAGCTCAACCAACATTTGAGACAACATGTTTATTGTTTGTTATAAAAACTTGACATTTGTTTTGATTGCTGAAAACGCTCTTCTTTGATAATTGATACCTGCCTTCTGCATCTGTTCTTCGTTGCACTAATAGCTCAAGATCCGTTCCTTGAGGTAGCTGCCTGGACATGCTACTTGTATTTCGACCCATTTACATATGGGTCAGATTTCAACCCGTTCCCAAAATTACATCTTTTACCATTTACCTGAGTGTTAATCACCATACGGATAAACAGAGAAAGTATCAATAGCTTGTTCCTTCATTTCACTTAACCCATGTTGTTATCTTCTGTTTCATTACACTCACCCTAATGGTTTCTTGAGACGATATGGATATCATTGTACTTTCTGCTGAAAACCAGAAAGTCTAACTGAAAACCAAGTGGGGTGGTAGGAAAATTCATTGCTCTTTAATTTTTATTTAAAAATAGGGAAGAATGGGCATTTTAGTCATTTCACTTCGCCCATAGAGAAAAATAAACTCGAAACTTTCTCATGGCCGCCTGCACTTTCAAAACCGCTAGGACCGCGGATGCAATTTGGCCAAACCACAACGATGGTTTTTGCAACATGAACTTTTCATGGAGCGTACACCAGGTATTTGAATGGAGTATATCATTATAAATCATTGACTATTATATTGGCAAACTGTTTGGTAGCTATTACTCGTCAACTTGTTCGAATTTGCTACCTGCCGATGTGTACTTGCAGTTAAGAACAGTGTGTTTCGTAGTCCAGTTTTGCAGCTCTTTATTTAGCTCTAAACCAGTGTTTGGAATAACATCTTATTGTTGTACTCAAACTCCATTCTCAATTCTTTAAAGTTGCATTTGATGTTACGCAATGTAGCTAACCATTGTATGCCCAATACCATTTCACAACCCCCAAGTGGCAATAGCATGACATAAGTAACAAAAGTCTCTCCCTTAATTTTCTAAGTGAAATTCTTACATTCACTAACACTTATGAGTTGTTTACCACCAGCTACAGACACACTCAATGGTCTTGTCTGCCTAATGTTACAACCCATTCTTTTTGCCATATTAATATCAAGGAAGTTATGGGTGGAGCCTGAGTCCACCAAAATATGCAACTTGTACTTATTAGCCACAATTCCAATCACTCTCATGGTTTGATAGGAACTTACACCAGTGAAAGCATTCCGTGATATGTGAGGCTGCAAATCCTGAACTGCTTCCATTAAATATTCTTCTGCATCCACAAACTCCTCTTCAGGCTCTTCATCAACACCCAACACCACAATAGAGTACAATTGCCCTTCACATTTATGTCCAGCTACACAAACTTTTGATCACAATAGAAGCACAAATTCCTGGCTTTCTTCTCCTCATACTCCCTTTGTGTCAATTGCTTCCTCATTGGTGTTCTTGTAGTAGTGTTTGGCTTATTCTTCCACTCATTGTTTGGAGCAGGTAAAGGCAACAATGGTGGTTTATTACTAACTCCCAAACCACTACCTACACCAAACCTACCAGTATTTGCATTCAAGAAAGGCCTACCCTTTTTTCTTACAGCTTATAGGGTAGCCTCTTGCAAATTGGTCAGTGAATAAGCATTTGATAAAGTTCTTGGCTTGAACATTCTTACACTCATTTCTAACTCAGTTGGTAAACCCCCCAAGTACAAGCTTATAGCATGCTCTTCACTAATATCCACCCTACACAACAATGTATCAAATAAATCCTGATATTCCCATGCATTCTTTTCATACTTGGCATTTTTCAAGGCAGAAATGGGCTCTTCAAACACAGAGCCAAATCTTTGAATAATAATAGCAGTTTTATACACCTCCCACCCCACATTATTAGACAAATGAATTGATACAATTTTTACCTTTTCATCCTCTGATGTGTTGTCAATCAAGAAGAATTGGTCACGCTTAAACACTCAGCCTCTAACATCCTCTCCTTGAAACTTTGGGAATTCCACTTTTGCCAACCTTCCATACTGATTGGATTGCCTTCCCATGTTTTAATTCATCACAGTATTCAGCATACTCAAAGTTGTGATCAATTACCTGAGTTCAACAATAGCTTGATCCACATACTGCTTTGTAACATCTTCTTCATTACTACCAGAAGCACCATTGATTCGGGTAACAGGAGCCATAGTTAAGGGGGTTTGTATGATATTTCTATGATTGATTGTGTAAACATCTATTAGTTATTACTCCTTCATCTTCAATTGAATAGTAACTAACAATCCTAACACTTTCTTGGCCAAATCAAGTCAAACGAAACTGATTAACAGAGGGTTTAAGCACTAACACATTGTTCTCGTGGTCGCGATGAATACTTGACAATTGGTCTTGTTTCTGAATGGATAGCATACAACAGATCAAAGTACAAGTGTAGTACTTTGATTCTTGACAGATTGTTGGCCAGAATCTTAACAAACTAGTCGGAATTTCACCGGAAAAGGTGATCGGAGTGCCAGGACGTCTGCTCTTGTACCAATTGATAGCAACACTTCTAGGATACACTTATGAATCGTTAGAAGGCAATAACAAGCCTGGATTACTCAATGAGAAAGAATGAGAATCAAAGGTATTTGTTATTAATGGCGGGAAAAGTATTTGGACGGTTACAATGGAGTGAATTACAGAGAGAAATATCAAATTTAGACAAATGAAATGAAGGAGTACATCAGATATTTAAAGGGAGAAAGGGCGCCAAATTATGTTACTGGATATGTGAGTAGTGTGGAGAACACACGTGCACCTCACATGTGCAGTTTAAAAACCACAGACATGCCCCTCACGTGCCAACACTTCACACACACTTTTTGCTCATATCATCAAATTCGTATAAAGACGACACCCCTTGTTTACGTGCTTGTCCTTGTTGGATGTCAAAGGACAATCATATTAGTTTCATGTTAGGCATACTTATTTTTGTTATCTTATACGTAAACCAATAATGAGTTGTGTCTTTCTATATACGCTTCGGGTAATTATTACTATATATATAATGTAGCGTCGGGAAACGACACATGCTCCGTCGTTTTGATTCCCGCCAAATTGGGCTAGCCCAGTGCTGTTGTCCAAGCCCATACCTTTTTTATAACGTTCTCTGTACTACAACAAATCACCTGATTTTACACACTAACATGTCCACACTACTATGTGTCAACTAAAACTTTAAACTCCACGCTTTTAAGCATGACAAATTGGGAAACTGATGACACAATTTTTTACACGCTTTTATGTGTCAACCTTTTTCTTTTAATAATTTAAAAAAAAAAAAAAAAAAAAAAGAAAGAAAAAAAAAACACACACACACACACACACAAAATATATTTCCAGTCACATTCAATATAAAAGATACCAAACTAATATAGAATATAGTCAATATACATACAGAACTGCAACTAAACATATTGAATCTGCAGCTAATCATTCATAAACTAATATAGACCAGACTTTTAGACGAGACTGAATCTGCAGCTAATCTTTTAGACGAGACTGAATCTGCAGCTAATCTTTTAGACGAGACTAAACATACTGAACTGAAACTAAAGTATGTTTACACAATCCTTAACAGCTTAAAATATTGAATCTGCAGCTAATCTTTTAGACGAGACTGAATCTGCAGCTAATCTTCCATTATCCTTAACAGCTTAAAATATTGAATCTGCAGCTAATCTTCCATTATCCTTGAACAAGCTCAAGCTCCTATCTTTTAGACGAGACTGAAATCCATTAAAATTTTCTTCTAGCTTTTGTCTTCAACAAGCACCTATCATTTGTCTTCAACAAGCTCCTAAATAACACATAACAGCTTAAAATCAGTAACCCACAAAACAAGTATAATATTACACATCCTTAAAATCACAGTCAAGACAACTAAATCGCACAACAAAATGACCGCCTTCTTTGCAATAGTTACCATATTACAATCACAAAGACCCTTAAAGAACAGGTGATCATAAAAAATCTACTCCAAAGTCGCAAAAAAATTTAGTTTATCTAAAAGTGCCATGAATTTTTAACCTTTTAGAATGTTTTTAACCCGCTTGTGACTTAATGGAATAACTTGCATTATACTTTTCTCAAACTATACCAGCTTAAATGAAATAAGTTAAACAGGGCAACAATCAGGCAATATCTTTTTAGAGACTCCATGGATGATAACAAAACAAAAGTCTGCAACCTGACTACCATTAACTTTAGATCAAATAATGTATGCTATCATTGTCATCTCTAAAATACCTCATCATGGAACTTGGTCGCATATTCAATAAACTTCTAATGCAAAAAGATGTTATGCTATCCTGAGAGTAATGCAAACTACCAGATAGTACTCTAATGCAAAAAACCATAACTTAATAAATCCATGACAATCTAGTTGTCATTTCTCCCCAAAAGATGTTATGCTATCCTGAGAGTAATACATAGCTGAACTTGTAGGACCTTAAGCATACAAAAAAGTACTTCAACACCTAATCACTATACCAATGCCACACCATCATTTTCATGGATTCTAATCTAATAACAAATTGGCACACCATCAAATATACGCATCCCGTGTCATCATTTCTCTTAAAACTCCATCGCATATTGTGATTTAGATCATATACGATATTTCGCCACATCAGTAATCAGTACCTTAAAACAGCATAAGCAAGCATTTTAAGTAGTTCAGTTAATAAAAACATGCAGACAGCATAAGCAAGCATGCAACGATCAAAAACAGAACACAAAATTAAGCTTTGGTAAGAAACAAGGTAAGTTTCATTAATTCATCCTTCCCTTTTTATTTCTTACATATATACAATACAAGTAGCAAGCTTTGTATCAACATTTAATGTTTGCTGTCAGAAGCAAGTTTTACTAATATGGCTAATTTCTCGTTTGCAGTTTTTTAAAATATCTTACAAGTTTTACTAATATGTCAGAAGCAACTTTAGTGTACTCGCTAAAATATCTAACAAGTTTTTTAAAATGTCATTCTTGCCCCATTTGGGCTTCAAGAATCTACTCTTACTGAATATTCAAGTCATGTTTTTTATACTTGTTTTTGATGAAAGTTTGTTTTGTTTGTTGGCGTTTTAGTTTTGTTTTTCTTCACGAAGCTGATATAGTATATGTTAGTGTATCCTCCTTTCCTGCTAATACATGAACTTTCAAGCATACTCACAGTTATGAGGCGTATGTTGTTGGCCTCAACGATGGATCTTTGTTGGTTTAACGTAGTCACAATATACCAAGATACACGATATGTTCAAAGAATTGCTTTTGAATTAATTGAAATAATAATATGTCATCAAGTTGTAATATTACAGATTCTAATCTATATATACATAGTGAAAAGGTGCGATTGAATAGTTGTGTTGATTCAATGGAATCAACAGATGTGTCGCTTCCTTTGTAACTGCTAAATGGCAGTTATTCTTGGGAGTTGACTTTTTAATATAGTTGACTTTGACTCCGGGTTTGACCTTCTAAATGGGTAGAAATGGGTAAGAGTGTGATTAACCCAATATTCTCCCCCTTAATCACAATCGTCATCTCCTAGATCTTTGACTCCAATAAAGTGTCTCATTGTTAGAAATTTGATCTTCGGTAGTGTCTTTGTGAGTATGTCAGCCTTCTGATGTTCTCCTCGAATAAATTCAACTTGTAAGTCTTCTCTTTCAACGCATTCTCGTATGAAGTGGTACTTCGTATCAATGTGTTTACTTCTCCCGTGAAAAACAGGATTCTTCATTAGTTCTATAGCTGATTTGTTATCAACCAGAATAGTTACCTTTTCTTCCTTCGAGTGCGTAAGCCTGCTGAGTAGTCTTTTTAACCATAATGCTTGTGTTGCTGCTGCAGTTGCTGCAATAAATTCAGATTCGCATGATGATAATGCTACTGTGGCTTGTTTATGTGTGCTCCAGCTTATTGGTGAATCACCATAGTAGAAAATGATTCCAGTAGTTCCTTTGCCGTCTTGAGTGTTAACTCCATAGCTACTGTCGCTAAAGCCTTGTATTTTGTTTCCTCCATTATGTTTATAGGTAATACCGTAGTTCTTTGTTCCTTTAACATAACGTAGTACTTGTCTAATTGCTTTCATGTGTTGCTCTTTAGGTTCTTGCATAAATCGACTAAGTAATCCAATGGAGTAACTTAAGTCGGGTCTTGTGTGAAGCAGATATCGTAGACATCCAATTAAGCTTCTATATTCAGTTTAGTTGACCAATGTTCCTTCAGTATTCTTTGTCAATCTTGTTCCTGGATCCATAGGTATTAGGGTTTCATTGCAGTCCGTCATTCCAACTTCCTTTAGAATCTTGGTTGCGTATGCAGATTGCTTTATTGATATGTCACCTCCAGTTTGTGTGACTTCTATCCCTAGATAGTATGTTAATAATCCAAGGTCACTCATTTCAAATTTATTTTCTATTTGAGCTTTAAATTTGTCGATCTCTTCCTTTGGTGTGCCAGTGATGATTAGATCATCTACGTAGACTCCTATAAGTAGAATTGAGTCTTTTGTGGTCTTTGTGTAGATCGCTTGCTCTAATGCACATTTCTTGAAATCTAAGGACTTCAAGGTGTTGTCCAGTTTTATGTTCCATGCACGTGGTGCTTGTCTTAGACCATATAGTGCTTTATTGAGTCTATAGACTTTTCCAGAATTCCCTTCTTGTATGAAGCCTTCCGGTTGTGAAACATAAACTTCTTCCTTTAAATCTCCATGTAGAAATGCAGATTTTACATCAAGGTGATGTACTTCCCATTTGTTATTAGCAGCTATGGCGAGTAATAATCTTATAGTTTCCATCCTTGCTACAGGTGCGAAAACTTCCTCAAAATCTATGCCATGCTCTTGAATATATCCTTTTGCTACTAGTCTTGCTTTATGCCTGACTATGTTTCCATTAGCATCTTTCTTGGTCTTGAATACCCATTTTAAGCCAATTGCTTTATGTCCTTTGGGTAAAGTAGTTAGTTCCCATGTGTTATTTCTATTGATAGAATCTAACTCGACCTTCATTGCTTCGATTCAATTTTGAACGTTTGATGCTTGCTTGTAATTCTTAGGTTCATCTTCAGCAAGTAATAATCTCTCAGTTTCGTCATATAACTCATTCAACGTTCTAAAACCTCTTATAGGTGTATTATCATAGTGTGAATGTGAAGCTGTGGTTGATGTAGAACCACTATCACTTTGATAGGTTGATTGTATTGAATTGATTGGTGTAATTTGAGAGTTTACTCGGGATGAAATTGTAGATGGTGTGTGAAGTGTTTGTGATTGTGAGGGTGAGCTTGTTGCTGATGTTGTGTAATTATCATCATTGTTGTTGGGAATATCATTGTCTTCGTCATTTGGTTGGATATTTTGTTCATGGTGTTCAGCTGTGGCTTCAAGATTTTCTATTCTGAAGTCAATCCATTCTGGTTCATTAGTGTGTTCACTCATGTAATCCTTCAAATCCCATGCTTCTTCCTCTTTAAACTTCACGTCTCTACTAACACAAATCCTTTGTGTTGTTGGATCAAATAATCTATAAGCTTTTGATCCTTGTTCATTGCCTAAGTATACCATTTTGTTGCTTCTATCATCAAGCTTTGTTAAGCGTTGAGATGGTATCTTTGCATATGCTATGCAGCCAAAAATTCTAAGTGTTTCTAGATTTGGCTTTCTTCCTTTAATTGCTTCATATGGAGTAATATCTTCTAGTGCTTTTGTAGGTACACTATTTAAGATGTATATAGCATGTCTAACAGCTTCAGCCCAAAAATCTTGTGGCATGTTAGTTGCTTTCATCATACATCGGGTTGTAGACATAATTGTTCTATTTCTTCGTTCTACTACTCCGTTTTGTTGTGGTGAATAAGGAGCGGTGAGTTGTTGTGATATGCCATTGTCTTTGCAATATTGGATAAATTCATTTGATGTGAATTCTCCTCCACGATCGGTTCTAAACATCTTTAATGTCGTCCTTAACTCCTTTTCTACTGAATTCTTGTATTCCTTGAAAGTATCAAATGCTTGATCTTTCGTTTCTAGGAAATACGCCCACATGTATCTTGAATAATCATCGACTAACAAGAATATGTATTTCTTTCCAAATGGTGTTGGTGGTGTGATTGGTCCACATAAATCTCCATATACTAAGTCTAAGGGTGATGTAGATCTGGTTTTGGCTTTCTTTGGAAATGGTGCTCTACTATGTTTACCAATTAAACAAACATCACAGATTTGTGTTGTATGCTTAATGGCAGGTATTCCTTGAACTAACTCTCTTTGAGCCATAGTTTTTAATGAATCAAAGTTGAGATGTCCTAGTCTTGCGTGCCATAACCAAGTGTTATCTTTTAAGTTTGCTAGTAAGCAAACAGGTGTTCCTATTCTTAGACTTGCTTTGTACAGACGGTTTCTTTGTCTTGTTACTCTTAAGAAGATTTTGTCGTCCATATCATAAAGTCGTAGTTCATTATCTTCCATTACAACTTTACAACCAATTTCGGTGAATTGACCAAAGCTCAATAAATTGGTTTTCAAGCTTGGGATGTAATAGACATGTGAAATGATTCTTTGTTTTTCATCATCACATTCTATTAGGATTGAACCTTTGCCTTTGATCTCTTTGTGTGATCCGTCTCCGAATTTCACTTTTCCACTAACTTTCTCATCTAGGTCTTTGAAGTGTTCTCTCACTCCTGTCATATGGTTACTAGCTCCGTTGTCTAAATACCATTGACTATCCAAATTTGTCTCTTGTGTTTCTACCTCTTCATGTAGAGAGACATTTTGGTCTTCTACTTCTTTTACAAGTGGATCTTCTAAAATTGCCATTAATAAGGTAGGTTCTAAATCCTCCTCGACAAGATTAGATTGCATGTTAGTGTTTGTATTGGCATAGCACTTACTTGCATAATGTCCTTTCTTGTGGCATTTATAGCAAATTACATTGCTAGGATCAAAGTTTGATCTCTTGAAGTTGTTATGAGGTTTTTCTCCCTCTTTTCTTTCTCCTTTAGGATTCTCGTGGTTTTTGTTATGTGAATATTTATGTCTTCCACTACCACGTCCTTTAAAATTCTTTCCTCTACCTTCATGTCGTGTGAACATCAATTTATCTTGAGTGTTCTCCTGTTTCCCTTTCTTAAACTTAATCCTTTCTTCATAGGTCTTAAGTCTTCCAATTGCTTCTTCTAGGGTCATAGTGTTTAAGTCTGAATATTGTTCTATAGATGCTACTATTTGCAGATACCTATCTGGTACAGCATTTAGTAATTTTCTGACTAAGTTTGTATCTTTTATTAGGTGTCCTAGACTGGCGGCTTTGTTTACAAGAGTTGTGAGTTTTCCTATAAAGGTATCGATGGTTTCATCTTCCTTCATGTGTAATAAC
Organism: Artemisia argyi; assembly: GCA_030686995.1. Lineage (NCBI taxonomy): Eukaryota > Viridiplantae > Streptophyta > Magnoliopsida > Asterales > Asteraceae > Artemisia > Artemisia argyi. The sequence goes on along the minus strand of CM060702.1, from coordinate 246,020,536 downwards.
TCAAGTTCAGATCTGAGTGTTTGAAGTCTGGCTTGTTGTACTCTTTCTTCGCCTAAGTTCCTAGTTTTCAAAGCGTCCCATATTGCTTTCGGGGTTTTGTGCTTTGTTATTTGAAGTAATTGATCTTCAGGTAAGGATTGGTAAAGGTATGCAATAGCAGTTGTTTCCTTTTTCTTATCGGGTTGAGTTGATTCAGTTGACTCAATTGTTTCCCATAACCCATTTGCTTCTAAAAGTATTTGCATTCGAATTGCCCATAGTGAGTAATTCGCGGATTTCAATATCGGGCATTGGAATTGAGGGGTAGTATTAGGTGTACTAGCCTCCTTCTTTCCATTATCTCCACCATTAGTCATTTTTAATGATAATGACTAGATAATCTCCTAAAATTCTAACACGGGGTGTGTTTTAAAAATATATAGCGCGCGCTTCTAATGTTTTGTGTCTAAAGCGACAATCAAAACCTATAGGATTAGTTATAATATAAACTATCCTCGGAGATTAAAAATAATTCAAAGTGAATAAGCCTAAGGTTAATTACTCCTTAAAAGTTATTCCTAATTATAATAAGCAGCGTAAATACACTAGGTTATTATAACAAAATAAGATAAGTATACTTAAGGTATTATGTAGTAACTTATCAAAAATAAAAGTAAACTATACTAATAATAAGTAATAGTTTAAATAAAAAGGGTGGATATAAAAAATCGAAACCTGGGGGGGTTTAAATGAAAACCCGTAGCCCTTTTTGTGGTTCGGTATGCCCTGGCGTTTTATGATGCGCCTCTTTTTTTCTTTGTTATCTCTTTGAGAGATAAAAATGTCTCTGCCTCGTTCTTTTGGGTGAGACCGTTAATCTGCTATGCTTCTGATGGTTGACCGCCAGATATTTGGCTTTGGTTAACCTTCTTCTTCACGGGTATATGGTGTACTCGTTTATTCGAGCGCCTGTTAATCCCTCTCGGATTTGTTCTTCCATGTAAAAATTGAATCAAGATGATTCAAGAATAAAGGGTATTGATTCTGGATGCAACAGGTGTGTTTGTTCCTTTTGTTGAATCAATTTATTTTCCCTTTCTGATGACTATCGTGTTACTCGATGGTAATGGGTTTTTGATTCTAAATCGATATAAGGTTTTGTTTGATGAAAAAATCAAAACCTTTTGTTCCCTTATGATGTTTTCTACTCTCGGTAAAGTAAATCCGAATGCAAAAAAATTTTGCAAAAATAATTGAAAAAATACCTTTTCTTAGTTGCCGGTAATAATTTACGAGGCGGCTATGAATTAAGGATGGTTTTCCGGAATCACAAAAATGATTAGTTTTGATTTGTGGTTCGAGATAACAATTTGCAAAAGAAAAAAAATTTTACCGAATTCTGGGAATCTGTTTCTTCTTCGATTCAGGGCAAAATAAAACCCTTGGTATATGATGATTTGGTTAAAAGAATCCAAACCGCTCTGATACCAATTGTTGGCCTCAACGATGGATCTTTGTTGGTTTAACGTAGTCACAATATACCAAGATACACGATATGTTCAAAGAATTGCTTTTGAATTAATTGAAATAATAATATGTCATCAAGTTGTAATATTACAGATTCTAATCTATATATACATAGTGAAAAAGTGCGATTGAATAGTTGTGTTGATTCAGTGGAATCAACAGATGTGTCGCTTCCTTTGTAACTGCTAAATGGCAGTTATTCTTGGGAGTTGACTTTTTAATATAGTTGACTTTGACTCCAGGTTTGACCTTCTAAATGGGTAGAAATGGGTAAGAGTGTGATTAACCCAATATATGTATTATGTGTAGTGTAATACGTAGGTACAAAGTAATACTAAAATAATATGTTGACTATAATACTTTCGTCAAAAAAAGATGAACATGAAAATCTGCGTACGAAAAACAAACATGAAAATTATTAAGAATAATTTCTGTTGAATAGGTTTGCTGTCTGACGCTATTTTTACTTTATTCTTGCACACCAAAAAGGAATTTTATCAAGAGCTTGTTTTCGAAAGAAAGAAAAAAAATATTGAAACAATGATGAGTGCAAATATAAACAAATAAACAGCAGTCTGTTTGACAGAATAAGGGAAAATTTTCAAGTAGTGGCTTAAATGTCATCGTGCGCAGAAGAATAATCTGTAAGAATAGGGCTTTTGTTTTGGTCTAAGACCCTATGATGAGTATAATGAAGTTAACTTGTTTCTGTTGTTCCTGTATATATTATTGGTTTTCATAACTTAAGAAGCAAATCCTCACTATAAATGCTTATGTTATATCCAGATATATTGAGGATGAATTTGCCGACAATCATTCCTCCATCATACAGGTGGAAAAGGACACTAAAGTCTGTGAAGGTTGAATTGGGTGGGAGGGAAAAACCTTTTTCAGTAACTCATTTTTCTGTCACTCAAAGATTTTTTATGACCAAAACAGGCCATAAGGGCTGTTTGCAGGCCAAGATGGGGTCCACTAAATAAGCTCAGGAGCCCATGGTACCCATTGATCCCATAAGCCTGTCTGATGAGCTTCTCAGAAAGCTAAAGAGCATATGGTGGGGCCCACAGTTGAGCTTAATAGGTGCTTGTGAAATGGGACAGATGATGTGAAACACTTGGTGCAGGGCATGAATGGGTCAAACAAGCTGAATTGAGCACTCAAATAAGCCAGAAATAAAAATGCTAAAAATAAGCTGATGATGAATTTCAACAGTTAAACTAACAAATATTAATCCCTAAAAAGTTCAAAGCCTAATACTACCCACAAAAATCATGAAAAATCTTTGAACATTTGTAAAAACTGTCCTCTAATGCAATTTTGACTTTTTTCAAGAACACTAAAGGTTGGCTTATATGGATTTTGATTGCATCTAATGAACTGAAAATGATATTTTACGCTAAGATAAGATTAAATTAAGCTAAAGCAACTACTTTTAAAAGTATATGAATGATTTGGGTCCTAAAAATTCTATCAGTGAACCAACACTAAGGTGACAAAGAGATGTTTGACATTTTATGAACAAGTAATGAAATCTAAGGACTTATCTTACACCGACTCACGCTATTAACAGAAACTAAACAACTTAACAAAGTAGTCGTTATTAACAGAAATTGCTTAATAAACTCATATTACAAAATTTCACATTCATCTTACACCTACTCACGCTATTAACAGAAACTAAACAACTTAACATTCATCTTACACCTACTCGTTATTAACAGAGAAACGCTTAAAATTGATGCGTAGCTGCTGCAGCTGGACCAATGACCGATTAAACTATCAATTTGAAGCTGAAACCCTAACTGCTGCAACTGGACCGATTAAGCTAAAAGCTAAATTTATAAAAGCTAACGAATTTAAAAGTGATTTATAAAAGTTATTGAGATGTTGTTACTTGATCGAATTTATAAAAGTGATTGATTTATAAAAGTCATTATTTAATTGTGGAACTGATAAAAGTGATTGAGGTGTTATGATTTGGGGAAAATGATATCAAGGTGGAAATAAATGTGTTTATCAAAATAACTACACGCTTTTAATTGTGTTTCTCTTTTTTTTTTCTTTTTTTAATAAACTATTGTACACGCTTTTATTTGTGTATTTATATTATATATTTTTTTTATATAAAATTAGTTTCTACACGCTTTTTTTAGTGAACCCCGTATTTTTTGTACACACTTATTACCGTGTTTATGATTTGCAAGTCTTCTTACATCCTTTAAACGCAAATAACCGTGTACAAAATTAACCACACTTATTTTCGTGTAAAAAAATGAATAAAAGTCCACCCTTTCAGGAGGGTGAAAAAATAATTTCTGCTACTGTTTACAACCTTCACCGCCTTTCTCTCTTATTATTCATCCAATTTACAACCACAGGTATCACCGGATCCTTAACACTTACCAAAAAAGTATACCAAGAGTTGCAGGTATGTGTTTACAAAAAGTTTGACAAAAGTTTTTCTTTAATTTTTTTTAGTTTCAGATATTGTTTTTCTTCAGAGGGTTATTGAAGTAGGGGTTTAATCAAGTTGGTATCTAATGGTTTTTGGATTTTATGAACACAGTATAGAGTTTGATTTGTTCTCAATTTGATTAAATCAGTAGAAATTTTGAGTTGACTTTGCTCAAAATGTCTTTGTTTTGCACAGCAAATAGTGTTGACCAAAATCAAGGAAAATGGGAAAATATCATAATCAAGGAAAAAGGAAAAAAATATTATATATATATATATATATATATATATATATATATATATATATATATATATATATATATATATATATATATATATATATATATATATATATATATATATATTTTATATTATAAAATTAGTTTCTACACGCTTTTTTTAGTGAACCCCGTATTTTTTTTAATAAACTTTTGTACACGCTTTTTTTAGTGAACCCCGTATTTTTTTTACACGCTTATTACCGTGTTTATGGTTTGCAAGTCTTCTTACATCCTTTAAACGCAAATAACCGTGTACAAATTTAACCACACTTATTTTCGTGTAAAGAAATGAATAAAAGTCCACCCTTTCAGAAGGGTGAAAAAATAAGCGTGTATATGAATCCCTTGTGATTTCATACAGAATCCCATGGGATTCACAATGAATCCTATGGGATGCACCAAAGAATCCCATGGGATTCATATAGAATCTCATGGGATTCACAATGAATCCCATGGGATGCACCAAAAAATCCCATGGGATTCATACTGAATCCTTTGTGATTTATCGTCTTTTTACGAATCCCGTGGGATTTTTCTGGATTGAAATTTTGAAAAAAAAAAATCGTCTTTTTACGAATCCCATTGGATTTTTCTGGACGGAAATTTTGAAAAAAAAAAATCATCTTTTTACGAATCCTGTGGGATTTCTTTACGAATCCCGTGGGATTTTTCTGGACGAATTTTTGAAAAAAAAAATCCTTTTTTACGAATCCCATGCGATGCACCAAAGAATCCCATGGGATTCATACCGAATCCTTTGTGATTTATCATCTTTTTACGAATCCCATGGGATTTCTTTACGAATCCCGTGAGATTTTTCTGGACGGAAATTTTGAAAAAAAAAATCGCCTTTTTAAGAATCCCATGGGATTTTTCTGGACGGAAATTTTGAAAAAAAAAATCGTCTTTTTACGAATCCCATGGGATTTTTACGAATCCCATGAGATTTTTACGAATCCCGTGGGATTTTTCTGGACGGAAATTTTGAAAAAAAAATTCGTCTTTTTACGAATCCCATGGGATTTTTCTGGACGGAAATTTTGAAAAAAAATCGTCTTTTTACGAATCCCATGAGATTTTTTACGAATCCCGTGAGATTTTTCTGGACGGAAATTTTGAAAAAAAAATCGTCTTTTTACGAATCCCATGGGATTTTTACAAATCCTGTGGGATTTTTCTAGACGGAAATTTTGGAAAAAAAATCGTCTTTTTACGAATCCAATGGGATTTTTTACGAATCCTGTGGGATTTTTCTGGACGAAATTTTGAAAAAAAAAAATTCGTCGAAAGTATATAACAATGCATATCTATAGAAAGATAATTTTTTTCTCGTCGCGATGTGTATTTTTCGTAGCTTGAAGATTTACCGTTTGCAAGATATGTTGTTTTTTAAAAAAAAGATGGAAAGTGAGTTTTTATATTAAATGAGCTAAAATGTCAATTTTGCCCTCCCTTTGTTATTTTTTGATTTGATATTAGTCATTAGATGAAAGGTGGATGGATGGTTAAGATTGACTTATTTGTTTTTTAAGTGATACTTGTTTTGCATAGATCTCACCTCTTCGTATCTCAGCCATCATCTCCTCGCTTCTCAACTACGGTTTATCGATGGCCTCTAAAAACACTAAACACATCACCGCTGCCACTCATTTACCAACCAAACTCACATCTCAAAACTATCCCGTATGGAGAAAAATCAAGTTGAATCCACACTTATCAGCCTTGAATTCGAAAACTTCATCTTCGGACCCTCCAATCAATCTCCAAAGCAGGTTAATGACAAGGACGACAAACCAATATCCAACCTCGAATATCTCCCATGGTATCACAAAGACCAAATGATCTTCAACGCAATACTAGGGAGTTGTTCCGATTCCATTCGACCCCTCATCTCGTCTGCCTCCACTGCTCAAGAGGCCTGGGATCGTCTGCACTCAAGTTTCGCCTCATCCTCACGGTCTCGCATCATCTCCTTAAAATCCAAACTCACCAAGAACCCTAAAGGAACCCACTCTATCATAGAGTTTCTCCATGAAATGCGAACCATTGCTGATGACTTAGCCCTTGCTCAAAGTCCTGTCTTTGAAGAAGATCTCATGATTCACATTCTCTCTCAACTTGGTGAAAATTACAACACCATTGCTGCTGCAATTAAGGTACGAGACACCCCGCTCTTATACTCAGATCTTTGACAAACTTACTGATTATGAAAGAGCACTCAAGGAAACCTCTTACAGCCTGGAATCTATTCCCACTATAGTCAACTATACCTCTCGCCAATAGGGATCTAATAATCGCACCAACACCAACTACTCATTCTCTAGGGCAAATCGATTCTCAAGCTAATCAAGAGGAGCATCTCAGTCTCAATGGTCAGGTGCCAAATCTCATGGAAATCGCCCTAACAGGAACAACAACTCCTGTCAATTTTGTAATATTCGAGGTCACTTTGCAAGAGACTATCGCAAACTTGGTCGTTTCCTACGAGACAATAATGTGATCACTGACTCCACAAAACCTGCAACACCAGTCGCAAATGTCACCACATCAGCCCATGTTTCACCCTCATTGCTCTTTGATACCGAGGCCTCGAATCATGTCACTTCTGATCAGAATACCCTTCACAGTGTTTCCAAGTATGGCGGTCCAAATGAAAATGTTCTCAGAGATGGTACAGCTTTACCTATTTCCCATACTAGTAACACGTACATAAATACTCCTCACAAACGATTAGTGTTATCCAATGTATTGCATGTTCCTCGCTTACACATGAATCTTGTTTCAGTTTCCCACTTATGTGATACTAACTTAGTTTCGGTGGAATTCTTTCCATCCCATTTTTTGTGAAGGATCTTTGCAAGGGGACGCGTCTAATGCGAGGCGAGAAAACTGAAGGTGTTTATCACACTAGCCTATCTCCCAAGCTTCAAATCCATGCCACTCTCAAGAACTCACCACTCGGCCTCCATCATCAACTCGGCCACCCATCTCTTCAAGTCTTCATGGGAACTAGTTCCAAAATCATCTCATTTCCCAATTGGATGCAAATAGATCTTTCGTATCAAACGTAATCCTGATGGTTCCATATCCAAATACAAAGCCCGCTTGGTTGCAAAAGGGTTTCTTCAATAATATGGTAAGGACTATTTTGATTCATTTAGACAGGTTACCAAATGTGTTACTATTCGTAAGGTCCTTTCCATAACTCTCTCGTATTACTGGCCACTTCGACAACTGGACGTGAACAATGCCTTTCTACATGGTACCCTTCATGAAGAAGTCTTTATGACTCAACCACCGGCTTTGTTCACCCCGAATTTCCCACTCATATTTGCAAACTAAAAAAATCTCTATATTGCCTCAAACAAGCCCCACAAGCTTAGTACCTAGAGCTCACCACCTTCCTTCTCTCGGTTGGTTTTCATAAGTCTCGAGCCGACCCATCTCTCTTTATCTACAATCATAATGCCATCCTTAGCTATCTCCTAGTGATGTTGATGAGCTCGTTCTCACTGGCAACAACACCTCCTTCCTATATGATTTTGTTGCCACCTTAGCCAAACGTTTTTCAATGAAATATCTAGGCTCTCTTCACCACTTCCTTGGTGTTGAAGTCATTCTAACATCCAAGGGTCTCTTTCTTTCTCAACATCTCCACATTCATGACTGGTGAGTGCTTATTCACTCACCTTTTCTAAAGCCAAAATTGGACCAAATAAACCAAAAACTAACCAATAATGCCAAAGAATGTGTGTTTTTTGTGTTTGTGAATGTGCAGGAACGGATATTTAAGAAAAGACGAAAAATCACGAGAAAATGACAAAAACGAGCACGAGATTTGGAAAAGTGAATAAAGCCGGAGCCGGGGAAGCTAGTGGTCAAAGTCAAAGTTCATATGGTCAAAAGAAGTCCTCAAAGTTTCAAGAATTACATAAGTGACCCGGGAATGAAGTTTGAAGAAAATTCACATTTAGTCCCTCAACTTTCAGAAGATGTCAATTTTAGTCCTTGTGAAGATATTTTGGAAGATTGGCAACTCAGGCCCTCCAACATTCAAGAAATGCCACAACAGACCCTTGGGAGTTTATTTATGAAGTTTGGCAGATTGGGTCCTTGAAGTTTCTGAATTTCACATTTGGTCCCTTTGTTGATACTACAAATACAACCGGATCCTCACAAGATTATTAACCCACCAAAACCTCTAGCCCAAAATATAAAAGCCCATTCCCACTTATATCTAACCACAGCCCAAAAGCAACACCACTTATTACTACCCGTCCAATCCAACCCTCAAACCCGACCCAACAAATCAAACAATAATAAAAAAAAAATGCGCCCTATTTTTTTTACTGTTTCCCCTTCTCCCCCAATTAATTACCCTGCCACCAATCACTTTTCACCAAGATTCTAGTACGAGGATAATCATTCTAGAAGACCTGACACGTTGTCAGAAGATGTCAACATTCCCCAGCACACGTGGACCTTTCTAGCTCACTGATTGGATGCTTGGACGTGGATACAAGATAAGGTTCAAATTAATGGATAAATTTTGATGGGATGTCGACATACTGATAGGAATTGAGGATTTGTGGCCTCAATTGATCTTCTAGCAGCTTCTAAACCCTAGATACCACCTCCCCTGCTCCAAGGATAAATACCCCCCCATTCATACGTTTTCAGGGTGTAGTTTTAGAGTTAATGTTATGCTGTCCATTTCATTTTCTTAGTTGTAACTCAGTTTTATATCAATGAAATAGTAGTTTCCTTTTATTTACAAATTTTTGTTTTAGCTTATTGCTTATTGCTTCCTTATTTCTGTCTTGTTTCCTTTAAATCAAGTACTTTTCTTTTGTTATTTACATAGTTTCAATCATCTATTTCAATTAGTTATTGTTATTGTTGTTGTTTATTATTCAAAGAAAACTCAAAAAAAAATCAAAAAAAAAATATATGTCTTAGTTTGTTATTTAAATCATTTTCAGTTGTTGTTTGTTGTTTACACAAGCTTATTCAAGCTTCTATAGCTTGTAGTAAAGTCTTGTTTTGCATCCTGTTTCAAAAATCCAAAAATACAAAAATAGTCAAAGAAAGTCAACTACTCAGCTTATTCAAATAAGCTGAGCTTATTGGTGGTTTGTAGGCAGCCAAAAGGTGTCCACTTGGCCTGTCATAAAGACAGGCAAGCTAAGTGAACCCCCTCTTTTCATGCTGAGGGGGGATGCTCTTGTGAGTTTTTATTTTTCTCAATTTTATCATTCTACACATCTCCTTAACAGTAGCTACTTAGTATAGTGTATGGTTGATTTATGCTTGTTACTGCTTGATATAGCTGTTTGAATGCTTATTGGTTGGTTCTCATGTGTTTAGCTTAAAAGTTCATGCCTACTGCCTTGATTTAGTCATAACTGCTTAGTGTTGTTCTTGTTGTTCTTTGTGGTAGTTTATAGTTTATTTAGCCTTAATGTCACATTTAGAATATGTTTTAGCTTAGAAATCAGTAGGATTAAGGTTAAATTGCAAAGTTGTAGCATAAAGCTTAATGTTAAGGACTGTTTGGATCTATTGTTTGCTATGTGTTTTTGTGGTTTACTTGCTTAGCTTTTTACATCAGTAGGTTGCTTTAGGCTAATAATAGATAGATAAGTTGTAAAAATTGCACTTTCAACTTTAAAAGTCAAAATTAGCATTTTAATCTCAATTATGTGTTGATTCAGCCATCACAGTTGCTGCTACCTTGGGATTAGGTGCAAACTAGTGTAACTCAGGGTAATCAGGACTTAAACTAGCTAATTATATCACTTATAACTAGATTAGGCTAGTAGATATTAAAATTAGTCAAACTTTAGGTGATATTAAAAAGTCAAATCTGCATGTACCCTTGCTTGTAAAACAGTTTTGTCTGCTGAACTTGGCTTCAATTGGAGCTCAATTGGTGTGTTAATTTTAGGGCTTTTGTGATTTTTGTACTCTCTGCTGGGTAGACTATAAGTTACTACCTTAACTTTTCAATAATAAGCTTATTAGAGTGCTTAAAATACTGCCCAAAGTAGGGGGTCTGAACCTGCATTCTCTGTCTCATTATTGCAACTGCCTTTGTGCTTATCTGTGTTCCTTTGCATCATATGGCCTGATTATTGTTCTTTTAAGCTCACTTAAGTCATATAAACATTTGGTAAAAGTTTGGTCAAAGTTTGGTCAACTGTGCTTATTAATAAGCACTTAATTTAAGCTGTTTTCAAGCCATAAGCACTTCCAGTGCTTATTTTTCATTTTTTCTATTTTTCCTAGACTCAGACTATAATTTTAGAATTTCCCAGAAATTTTCATATTTTTCTGAGCTATTTTGTTATTTTTCTTATTTAATTTTCATTTTTAATCACTTTTTATTACTTTTTAATTAATAGAAAATCCAAAAAAATCAGAAAAACCCCAGAAAAATCCAAAAATATTTTAGAAAATAGTTTTCATTTATTTTAGAATTTTAGAAATTAAATTTGCATTTTTCTCACTTTATTTACATTTTCTTTTAATTATTAAATAGTTTAATTAGTTTTTAATTCATAATAAATTATTAAAAAGTCTAAAAAATATTTTTCCTTTTCTTAAAATTTTCTTTTATCATTTTTAACTTTCTAAAATTATTTTGAAGTCCGTAGGATTAGTGTAGCTTAAAACTCGCGTTTTATTTCGCGCGTTACGTTAATAATCGCGCGTGCATTCCCGTTTTTGCGTTTTAGACTTTGGTGCATTACTAGCTTATACTCTTTGCATAATTCATAATTGTTAGTTGATACTTGAATTATTTGATCACTATTTGCCTTTTTCACCACTTTTCAAATCACGATTACACGAATCAATATTCACTTGGAAACGACTCGGGTGATTCGTATTTCTTGCGGATCACTTCGAAACTATACTACTATATATAAATTGAGTTGCATCAATTTTTGGCGCCGCTGCCGGGGAAGGCTTGAAGTGAATTTTGAATCATTGTTTTGAAAAATCGTGTTTTGTTAAGCCTTCTTCTATTTTGTATATATATATATAAATATTGAAAAATCAGAAATACTTTTCCTAAAGTATTTCCAAAAATACCAAAAAAATAATAAAAGTTACAGCCTCGACTCGATCGAAAGAAAGGGCGTTGTAAACCAAATAAGTCTCCCAATATAACGAAAACGTAATTTAGTTGTTTATCGGACTATTTCAATTACTACAACCGAATAAGCGGGAAATACGGATAGCTTTGACATTAAATTGCAAGCTGAAGAGAGATCCATTCTTCTCTCCCGTCCCGTCGCGCGTGGTTTTGAAAGAAACGGTTTTCGATTAACGTTACGTTTTAAGAAAAGAAAAACAAAAACATAAAAAGTTTTTGAGAAAAAATAAAAAAATTGAAAAATAAATAAAAACAAAAATATTTTCTTTTCTATTTTCTTTTTCTTTTTAATCTTGTTTTTGGTGTATGCACACCCGTTCTACTTCTGAGAATCTTACTTCTCCGTTCTCAAACCCCGAGCGGGTCTTACGACATACGAGTCGTGTTCATTTCCTCGACGACGAGGAGATGAACCATAACGAACAACACAACGGGCCCCCGCCGATGAGTGGTCCGCAGCACAATGTTGTCCCGCCGATGGGACAACAACCGGCATTTGATCCGCGTCCGATGGAAGAACAACTCCAATCACCATTTAACGGTGTGAGGAGAGCTATTGTGATTCCGGACATCAATGCAAACTTTGAAATTAATCACGGATTACTCAACTTAATCACGGGTATATCATTCCACGGGTTTGATAACGAAGACCCCTATGCACACATCCAAAATTTCACTGACATCGCTGAGACTATTAGGATGAATCAAGTCCCTCACGATGTGGTGAAATTGAAGTTGTTTCCTTTCTCCTTAAAAGGAGCAGCCCGGACTTGGCTGGAAAAGGAACCGCCGAACTCGATTCACACTTGGAATGACCTTGCTTCCAAGTTTGTGAATTATTTCTATCCTCCTTCTAAAACTTCTAATCTACGTTCCCAAATCTTTCGGTTCCAACAAGCTTTTGATGAGTCGTTTAGTGAAGCTTGGGACCGATTCAAAGATTTGATGGAAAAATGTCCGAACCATGGGTTCACACCCCTTCAGCAGATTGACACTTTCTATAATGGGTTGAGTCACGTTGACCAAGACTCACTCAACTCTGCTGCAGGTGGGAACTTGTTGGCTAGAAATACGAATGATGCCTTCATGATAATTGAGAACAAGGCTCGTGTGAGAATGTCAAGGAACAAACATCAAGTGTCTAATAATGAGAAAAATAATGATGAAATGAAAAATATGATATTGGCCTTAACAAAGAAAGTCGATGCTATGACTATTGAGAAACCAAACCATCAAGTCAAAATGGTGAGTCATGGTTGTGAGACTTGTGGTGGTCCACACCCGTATTATGAGTGTCCGTCGACCGGCTCTTATGCTCAAGAGAACGTGTATGCTGCAAACATGGGTGGCACCGGCTACCCACCTCTTCAAGGAGATCGAAATCTTCTCAGCTACCGTTCGAGCCATTTTCATGGACCACCCGGGTTTAATCAACCAAATCAAGTGAATCAGAACAATAATGTGCAAAACTGTAATCATCAATTCAATCAAAATCAAAACCGGCAAAATCAAGGTTTTCAAAACCAAGTTGTAAACCAAAATCGGAATTTTCAAGGAAATCAAAACCAAGTCCCGCCTCAAGGGAACAATTTTCAAAATCATGGAAATTTTCAGAATAATCAAGGGAATTTTAACAATACAAATCTGAATCATGGCAACTTTCAAAACCGTGGGCAAAATTTTAATAATCAAAATCAAGCTGTTATTCCAAATCCGTCGCCCACGGAAGATTTGATTAAACAATTGCTTCAAAACCAACAAGCTTTTATGACAAAACAAGAGGAAACAACAAGGTTGTTAGCTAATCAAATCAATGATCTTAATAAGCGTTTAAATGATCGACCCTCGGGCTCTGGAACGTTGCCGAGCAACACGATCGCTAACCAGAGGGGCGATGCTAAAGCGATCACGACAAGGAGTGGTGTTTCTTATGATGGACCAACGGCTCCGACTACCTCTTCTTCTCTACCTCCCAAGGTAGTCGCCCGTGAACCCGAGGCGACAACTGATACGGAAATTCCTATTAATAATGGAAGGACCGAAGACATCCAACCTCCGGTGGTCCCAACGTCCAAGGGAAAGGAAAAAGTTGTTTATGAAAAAGATATTCCCGTTAAAACAAAACTGCCTTATCCGTCACGTTTAAACGAACAAAAGCACCGCGAGAAAGATAAAAACCAAATGGAGAAATTCTATCAAATTTTTCTAGAATTGCATTTTGATATAAGTCTCGCGGATGCTATACTTTTGATGCCTAAATTTGCTTCAATGCTAAAAGGTCTTTTAAATAACAAGGAAAAGCTTTTCGAAATGTCAAAAACCCAAATGAACGAGAATTGCTCAGCGGTTCTTCTTAAAAAGCTACCCGAAAAGCTTGAAGACCCTGGCAAGTTTCTTATACCGTGCAATTTTCCGGGTATGGTTCAATGCTTCGCCTTGGCCGATCTTGGTGCTAGCATTAACCTTATGCCATTATCGATTTGGAGAAAGTTGTCTCTCCCTAACTTGACACTGACGCTTATGACCCTCGAGCTTGCCGACCGATCTACGTCTCGTCCAATTGGCATAGCCGAGGATATTTTTGTCAATGTTGGGAAATTCCATTTCCCTGCCGATTTTGTGGTTGTTGATTTCGATGCCGATCCACGGGTTCCTCTCATTCTCGGGAGAGGTTTCCTAAGGACCGGTCGTGCTTTAATTGATGTTTACGACGAGGAGATTACTTTACGTGTCGGAAATGAAGCCGTCACTTTTAACCTTGATCAAACCGCGAGATACTCCTCCGACTACGATGTTGCTTCCGTCAACCGAATCGATGTTATTGACGAAGCTACGGAGGAGTATTCTCAAGAACTTCTTGGTTTTACCGATAATGCTTCGAGTGGCAATCCCACTCCTTCTTTTGAACCGATCGTCTCCGATTCTTCCCCTTCCCTTACTCCATTTGAGGGAAGTGATCTCGCTTGGGAAGAAATTAATGCTTGTCTTTCAAATGAATCATTTTCACCGGAAATTGATACTAATAACTTTGATCCGGAGGGGGACATATCATTAATTGAAAAACTTTTAAATGAAAACCCGATTGTTTCTTCCCCTCCGGTAGACTTAAAAATGGCAGACGTAAAAGAAGTAAAGCCATCTATTGAGAATCCTCCGGAGCTCGAGCTCAAGGATTTGCCTCCTCATCTCGAATACGCATACTTGGAAAAAAATGATAAATTACCGGTTATAATATCAAAAGGCCTTAAAGATGAGGAGAAGACACGACTCTTAGATGTGCTTCGGAAGCATAAAGGTGCGATTGCTTGGCAAATATCCGACATTAAGGGAATCGACCCTCGATTTTGTACTCATAAGATTCTGCTTGATGATAATCACAAAGCTTCCGTCCAACAACAACGACGGGTTAACCCACTAATCTACGAAGTGATCAAAAAGGAAGTTATTAAACTCCTTGACGCTGGAATGATTTATCCAATCTCGGATAGTTCTTGGGTTAGCCCGATTCATTGTGTTCCAAAGAAGGGCGGAATCACTGTTGTGAAAAATGACGATAATGAGCTTATACCGACTCGACTTGTGACCGGATGGAGAGTTTGTATCGACTACCGCAAGTTGAATGATGCGACACGTAAAGACCATTTCCCGCTTCCTTTTATGGACCAAATGCTTGAACGGTTAGCGGGAAATGAGTTCTATTGTTTTCTTGATGGCTTTTCTGGGTACTTTCAAATTCCCATTGATCCCCCGGATCAAGAAAAGAGCACTTTTACTTGCCCGTATGGAACGTTTGCCTATCGGAGAATGCCCTTTGGCTTATGTAACGCTCCGGGCACGTTTCAACGGTGTATGATGGCTATTTTCTCGGATATGATCGAAAAAACCATGGAAGTGTTCATGGATGACTTCTCCGTCTATGGAAATTCTTTCAACTCGTGCCTATCCCATTTAGAGAATATGCTAATTAGGTGTGAAAACACCAATTTGGTTCTAAATTGGGAGAAGAGCCACTTCATGGTTAAAGAGGGCATAGTCCTCGGCCATAAGATATCCAAATCTGGGATTGAGGTAGATCGTGCAAAAGTCGATGTCATTGCTAAGCTACCTCATCCTACGACCGTCAAAGGAATCCGAAGTTTCCTTGGTCATGCCGGCTTTTATCGATGTTTTATACAAGACTTCTCGAAAATTGCCCGGCCTCTGACCCACCTTTTAGAAAAGGATGCTCCGTTTAACTTCACAAATGAATGCGTCGATGCATTTAATGTTTTAAAGAGGAAGTTAACGGAGGCACCAATCTTAGTTGCCCCCGATTGGGACTTACCATTTGAGCTAATGTGTGATGCAAGTGATTATGCCATTGGTGCAGTTCTGGGGCAACGTAAGAACAAATACTTTCAACCGATACACTATGCAAGTAAAACCATGAATGACACCCAACATCACTACACAACTACCGAAAAAGAGATGTTAGCGGTCGTCTATGCTTTTGAAAAATTTAGACCATACTTGCTTTTAAAGAAATGCATAGTGTATACGGATCATTCGGCCCTGAAGTACTTAATGGCAAAGCAAGATGCTAAGCCGCGTTTAATGCGGTGGGTTCTCTTACTCCAAGAATTTGATGTCGAAATTAAAGACAAAAAAGGAGCGGAGAACCTTGCTGCTGATCACCTTTCACGACTTGAGAACCCCCATCAAAGTGTTCTTGAGAATAAGGAAATTACTGAAACATTTCCTCTCGAGACACTTGGGAGTGTGTCTAATATTGACCAAAGTACCCCATGGTTCGCCGATTTTGCGAATTACCATGCGGGGAATTTTATTAGGAAAGGGTTGTCGTCCCAACAAAAGAAGAAATTCTTTAAAGATGTCCAACATTATTTTTGGGACGACCCCTATTTGTTCAAAGTCTGTGCGGATCAAGTGATCCGACGGTGTGTTCACGGTACGGAAGCCGTTGAAATTCTTAAGGCATGCCATAGTAGACCCACGGGGGGACATCATGGTGCCAACTTCACCGCAAAGAAAGTGTTCGATTCCGGCTTCTATTGGCCGACGATTTATCGGGATGCCCATGAATTGGTGAAAACATGTGATTCTTGCCAACGTCAAGGGAAAATCTCTCAAAAAGATGAAAAGCCGCAAAATGCGATTCAAGTTTGTGAGATTTTTGACGTTTGGGGCATCGATTTCATGGGGCCATTCCCGTCGTCTAGGGGTAACAAATACATTCTCGTGGCCGTCGATTATTTGTCCAAATGGGTTGAAGCGAAGGCGCTCCCCACCAATGACGCCCGAGTTGTTGTTAAGTTTTTGAAAAATCTCTTTGCCCGATTTGGTGCACCTCGAGCCATCATAAGTGATCGTGGGACCCATTTTTGCAATGGCAAATTCGCTAAAGTTATGCTTAAATATGGTGTCACACATCGTCTGTTCACGGCTTATCATCCACAAACGAGTGGTCAAGTGGAGGTGTCCAATAGTGGCCTCAAAAGGATATTAGAAAGGACCGTAGGTGAACACCGTGCCTCATGGGCCGATAAGTTAGACGATGCTTTATGGGCTTTCCAGACCGCTTACAAAACCCCAATCGGGTGTACTCCATATAAGTTGGTTTACGGGAAAGCTTGTCATTTGCCCATCGAACTTGAGCACAAGGCCTACTGGGCCTTAAAACATGCAAATTTTGACTTAAAAACCGCGGGTGATCACCGAAAAGTTCAATTGAACGAATTAGTCGAACTCCGTGATCAAGCTTACGAGAATTCTTTAATTTATAAATAGAAAACAAAAAGACTTCATGATGCCAAGATCAAAGACCGCGTTTTTAACGTTGGTGATCAAGTGCTTCTTTTTAACTCTCGGTTAAAGATTTTCTCGGGTAAGCTTAAAACCCGTTGGTCTGGACCATTCACCATTACACAAGTATTCCCTTATGGAACTATTGAGTTAGCTCAACTTGATGGGCCCAACTTTAAGGTGAATGGTCACCGTTTGAAACACTATTTCGGAGGGGACGTACCAACCATGGTAGTCCCGGATCTCCAAACTTTCCCCAAGGACGAATGAATTCGGGGATCGAGTCAAGCTACGTGACTTGGTAATCAAAAACAAAGCGCTTCGTGGGAGGCACCCCATGCTTATCATTTCATCTTCTTAATTTTCTAATTTCTAATAAATAACGTGAGGAGGGGGTACCTCTTCCAATCTTGTGTTTCGTGGCTGTTTGTGAAGATTGTCCAGGATTGTCCCCGATTTATGATGACTCTCGTGCTCGTGGTTTTGTCTTTCTCTCCACTCGAGTCTCATTCATCGTTGCTTATGGAAATCCTATAACCGTAAATCTTATCGACTAACGTTTTCTTTGGCATACTTAATAAACGGCCCTAGATATTTGTTAGGATTACCTTTGCCCGTAAAACATTGAGGACAATGTTTCATTCTAAGTCCGGGGGGGTGAATCTTCGATTCGATTTTGACCTTGCAGTTTTCACCATGTCGTGTACTCTTGCAACTCCGTTTTTCCACCAAAAATGAAAAATTGAAAAATTTCAAAAATTTTGAAGAAAAGTGAATGAAAAAGTCATGAAAAAGCACAAAAAATGAGAAAAAGTCAGAAAAGTTGTGCAAAAATATAAAAAGTATGAATAAGTGATTTGACACCTTGTTGTCTTTCTTGCTGGCGAGAGTAGGAATAAATATTTTGACTTGACCGGGCGTGTTGAGCCCTAGCTTGTTCCCTTAACCAATGATAATCATAAAAGATTGTGCTAGCCTTGTACACCAGGAGCTACTCTTTTGTCGGCTCCCGTACTTGGCTTTATACATGCACGACTTGAAAAGCTTTCGCTAGTCACTTACACTAGGAGCTACAAAACGCGAATTCTTTCCAAGAGTTTGCAAGCTCCCGTTTTTGACTTTATATATGCGTGGCTGATTATTGGCTAAGCATCTGCTAATCTCATTATTTGAGGTCTTAAATTTGCAGAGAACGAGAAATGATAGAGTTTATTTACAAGTATAATGCTAAACGTGGAGTAATGGTTCTCTTTAGAGCTCATAGGAGGTACTCGTGGCTTTTTACTCCCATCAGATACGTCACACATATATAATAGATGTTCCAGGTTAATTAGTGGTATTTAGGTTTGAATAATACTTAGTTATTTGTTTTCTTAAGAGAATTTTTGCTTTAGAAATTGGGTACATATCAAGGAACACCAAAAATAAGAGCCAAAAAGTGAAAAATCAAAAGTCAAAAGTTGATTATGCATGTGGTTTTGGAGCTACCCTATAAGCTTCCATTGATGTTGAGAAAAAAGTCAAGAAAAGAAAAAAGAAAAAAAAAGTGAAAAATATGATAAAAGTGAAAAAAGTGAGAAATGAAAAATATGAAAGATGTAGTATTGTTGAATAAGAGTTATGTATGTATCAATAAGTTGTTGGCGCGTGAGGTGCATGTGATACGTGATTAGTAATCAGTCACATGAGGTGCACGTGATCGTACTCCGCAACTTATATTATTGATGTTGTATGTACCCCAAATTCCTTGAAATGGACCGAATTTCTATTGCAGTGGTTCTTAAGAGAAAATGAATAACTATTTATCGTTTTAACTTAGGTGTCACTATCGGACTAAAAATTATTGAAACGAGAAAATATGGAGCGATTCATTTCTCAACAAAAATAAAATAATGAGATACAAAAACTTAGGACATGGGAGTAAGAAGTTTCCACGAGTAACTTTTATGAGTAGTGTTAGCATTAAATTTGTAGATAAGCTGTGATCTCGTTTTTACGCTTAGTTTGGGAGCTCGTGAAAAATCAAGGATGACGATTTTTATCCGTACGGTCGCTTCTTAAATAGAAGTGTTTCTACTCGTAGACTCTAAAAATTATTGCAAAAATAATGATAGTTCAACAAACCGTCACAAGGATGAAGTGTGAAAAGTCCAAAAATAGAATAAAGTGGAATAAAAAAAAAAAAAAAAAAAAAAAAAAAAAAAAAAAAAAAAAAATATATATATAAATTTTGGAAAACGGAGAGTTTGCAGGATTAAATGATTTTATGACTTCTTTCGAACCTCCTTGCTACTTTACAAAGTTAGTAGAAAAGAGTTATGAAATTATTTATCTCGTGAGCGTGAATTGATCACATTGAGTGAGGATACGGCAATACTTTAGTCCGGGGGATTTTGGTGAGTGCTTATTCACTCACCTTTTCTAAAGCCAAAATTGGACCAAATAAACCAAAAACTAACCAATAATGCCAAAGAATGTGTGTTTTTTGTGTTTGTGAATGTGCAGGAACGGATATTTAAGAAAAGATGAAAAATCACGAGAAAATGACAAAAACGAGCACGAGATTTGGAAAAGTGAATAAAGCCGGAGCCGGGGAAGCTAGTGGTCAAAGTCAAAGTTCATATGGTCAAAAGAAGTCCTCAAAGTTTCAAGAATTACATAAGTGACCCGGGAATGAAGTTTGAAGAAAATTCACATTTAGTCCCTCAACTTTCAGAAGATGTCAATTTTAGTCCTTGTGAAGATATTTTGGAAGATTGGCAACTCAGGCCCTCCAACATTCAAGAAATGCCACAACAGACCCTTGGGAGTTTATTTATGAAGTTTGGTAGATTGGGTCCTTGAAGTTTCTGAATTTCACATTTTGTCCCTTTGTTGATACTACAAATACAACCGGATCCTCACAAGATTATTAACCCACCAAAACCTCTAGCCCAAAATATAAAAGCCCATTCCCACTTATATCTAACCACAGCCCAAAAGCCACCCCACTTATTACTACCCGTCCAATCCAACCCTCAAACCCGACCCAACAAATCAAACAATAATAAAAAAAACAAACGCGCCCTATTTTTTTTACTGTTTCCCCTTCTCCCCCAATTAATTACCCTGCCACCAATCACTTTTCACCAAGATTCTAGTACGAGGATAATCATTCTAGAAGACCTGACACGTTGTCAGAAGATGTCAACATTCCCCAGCACACGTGGACCTTTCTAGCTCACTGATTGGATGCTTGGACGTGGATACAAGATAAGGTTCAAATTAATGGATAAATTTTGATGGGATGTCGACATACTGATAGGAATTGAGGATTTGTGGCCTCAATTGATCTTCTAGCAGCTTCTAAACCCTAGATACCACCTCCCCTACTCCAAGGATAAATACCCCCCATTCATACGTTTTCAGGGTGTAGTTTTAGAGTTAATGTTATGCTGTCCATTTCATTTTCTTAGTTGTAACTCAGTTTTATATCAATGAAATAGTAGTTTCCTTTTATTTACAAATTTTTGTTTTAGCTTATTGCTTATTGCTTCCTTATTTCTGTCTTGTTTCCTTTAAATCAAGTACTTTTCTTTTGTTATTTACATAGTTTCAATCATCTGTTTTAATTAGTTATTGTTATTGTTGTTGTTTATTATTCAAAGAAAACTCAAAAAAAAATCAAAAAAAAAAATATATGTCTTAGTTTGTTATTTAAATCATTTTCAGTTGTTGTTTGTTGTTTACACAAACTTATTCAAGCTTCTATAGCTTGTAGTAAAGTCTTGTTTTGCTTCCTGTTTCAAAAATCCAAAAATACAAAAATAGTCAAAGAAAGTAAACTACTCAGCTTATTCAAATAAGCTGAGCTTATTGGTGGTTTGTAGGCAGCCAAAAGGTGTCCACTTGGCCTGTCATAAAGACAGGCAAGCTTAGTGAACCCCCTCTTTTCATGCTGAGGGGGGATGCTCTTGTGAGTTTTTATTTTTCTCAATTTTATCATTCTACACATCTCCTTAACAGTAGCTACTTAGTATAGTGTATGGTTGATTTATGCTTGTTACTGCTTGATATAGCTGTTTGAATGCTTATTGGTTGGTTCTCATGTGTTTAGGTTAAAAGTTCATGCCTACTGCCTTGATTTAGTCATAACTGCTTAGTGTTGTTCTTGTTGTTCTTTGTGGTAGTTTATAGTTTATTTAGCCTTAATGTCACATTTAGAATATGTTTTAGCTTAGAAATCAGTAGGATTAAGGTTAAATTGCAAAGTTGTAGCATAAAGCTTAATGTTAAGGACTGTTTGGATCTATTGTTTGCTATGTGTTTTTGTGGTTTACTTGCTTAGCTTTTTACATCAGTAGGTTGCTTTAGGCTAATAATAGATAGATAAGTTGTAAAAATTGCACTTTCAACTTTAAAAGTCAAAATTAGCATTTTAATCTCAATTATGTGTTGATTCAGCCATCACAGTTGCTGCTACCTTGGGATTAGGTGCAAACTAGTGTAACTCAGGGTAATCAGGACTTAAACTAGCTAATTATATCACTTATAACTAGATTAGGCTAGTAGATATTAAAATTAGTCAAACTTTAGGTGATATTAAAAAGTCAAATCTGCATGTACCCTTGCTTGTAAAACAGTTTTGTCTGCTGAACTTGGCTTCAATTGGAGCTCAATTGGTGTGTTAATTTTAGGGCTTTTGTGATTTTTGTACTCTCTGCTGGGTAGACTATAAGTTACTACCTTAACTTTTCAATAATAAGCTTATTAGAGTGCTTAAAATACTGCCCAAAGTAGGGGGTCTGAACCTGCATTCTCTGTCTCATTATTGCAACTGCCTTTGTGCTTATCTGTGTTCCTTTGCATCATATGGCCTGATTATTGTTCTTTTAAGCTCACTTAAGTCATATAAACATTTGGTAAAAGTTTGGTCAAAGTTTGGTCAACTGTGCTTATTAATAAGCACTTAATTTAAGCTGTTTTCAAGCCATAAGCACTTCCAGTGCTTATTTTTCATTTTTTCTATTTTTCCTAGACTCAGACTATAATTTTAGAATTTCCCAGAAATTTTCATATTTTTCTGAGCTATTTTGTTATTTTTCTTATTTAATTTTCATTTTTAATCACTTTTTATTACTTTTTAATTAATAGAAAATCCAAAAAAATCAGAAAAACCCCAGAAAAATCCAAAAATATTTTAGAAAATAGTTTTCATTTATTTTAGAATTTTAGAAATTAAATTTGCATTTTTCTCACTTTATTTACATTTTCTTTTAATTATTAAATAGTTTAATTAGTTTTTAATTCATAATAAATTATTAAAAAGTCTAAAAAATATTTTTCCTTTTCTTAAAATTTTCTTTTATCATTTTTAACTTTCTAAAATTATTTTGAAGTCCGTAGGATTAGTGTAGCTTAAAACTCGCGTTTTATTTCGCGCGTTACGTTAATAATCGCGCGTGCATTCCCGTTTTTGCGTTTTAGACTTTGGTGCATTACTAGCTTATACTCTTTGCATAATTCATAATTGTTAGTTGATACTTGAATTATTTGATCACTATTTGCCTTTTTCACCACTTTTCAAATCACGATTACACGAATCAATATTCACTTGGAAACGACTCGGGTGATTCGTATTTCTTGCGGATCACTTCGAAACTATACTACTATATATAAATTGAGTTGCATCAATGACCTCTTGGAATATTTTCACATGGATGGAGCGAAGGAGGTACCTACCCCGTTAAACTCTTCGGTTATTCTCAAGTATTAAGACGGGTCCACGAGCATTGATCCAACACCCTATCGGAAGTTAGTGGGCTCTCTCCAATACTTGGCTTTCACAAGACCGGATGTCTCGTTTGTTATCAATTAGACGAACTAAGACCGCATATCTTTTGTATCGACACTTTTAATCATGTAGCACTTTTTACCCATTTGCTTATGAACGGGTCACTTTGTGTTATGTTATTTTTGGAAAGTGAAAAAAAATGAGTCTAATGGATTGAAAGTAGCCCAAAGCCTAAATTAGGCGGGGCAACGCATTAAATAAGTACATCTATTAAGATACATAACTTTGAACAAAAGGTGTTATGGGTTGAAAGTAAATGGTGTGTATTAATTTACACACCTTTTATAAGACCAAAACCGGACCAAATAAGACCAAAAACTGACCAAATATGCCAAATATGTTGTGTTTTTGTGTTCATGTGTATGCAGGTACGGATATTGTGAATATGGACAAAATAAAGATCAAAACGGACAAACACGAGCACGGGATAATGGAAAGAGATCAAAAGCCGAGGCTGAGGAAGGATTTATGCTCAATTTGTCAAAGTTATCCTTGAAGATTCATCATTTGACAAATTCAACCCTTGGAAGTATTTTGGAAGATTTGGAATAAGTAGTCCTTCGAGAATCAGAAATTACACTTTTTGTCCCTTACTTTACTCATGCCTAAAATCCTAAATCTAAATAATACTAAATCCCAAATTTAGTCCAATCCAAGTCCACAAACAAAACACAAAGCCCACTTTCAAAAATCTCATACCCGGCCCACTCACCACTTTGGTCAAAACCACAAATAAAAATAATATTTTCCCTTTTTCCCTCCACCCTTTTTAACCCCGTACACCATCATCCCCAGCCACATGAACCCTAGAAATTACCAATCTCCAATTAACCACCAATGAACCATAAATTAAATGTTCTAGAAGCTATCCCACATGTTTGGAGCGTGACAGAGAGAATATTCAAGCTTAGTCAGACCTTGTGGACACTTGGCAGAGATATATTGGAGCAAACACATCATTGGATCCTTCTGACAAGCACAGAGAAGGTGCACACGCTCGGATTGCCAGCATGGACGAATTCTCACCCCTGATTGGCTGTGCCACCTCACACCATTTGATCCAAGGGATGAAATAAGAGCTTCTGGAGCCTTCTGAAGCCCTAAAGACCTCTCTCCTCAACTGGCTATTTATACTCCTCATTCACACTTTGAAGTCATTAGGAGTAGGGGTAAAATTAGCTTCTAGTAGTAGATTTTAGCTTATGTCTTTCTGTTTTAAGTAGTGTAATTCTCAGCTTATTTTCATTTTAACTCAGCTTCGTAATCGATTTTTAATCAATATAATCTCAGTTTTCAATTTAAAAGTTTTGTCTGAATTTACCTTTCAAGCTTTCATAATTTTGATCTATAAGCACTAATTACTGTTACATAAGCCCATTTAACCTTTTAAATCTTCTGTGAGCTTATTAGTTGGATAGTTACCGTTTCATCTATTAATTCCATAAAAGTCAATGATAGTCAACATAAAACTCAAAGAGCTCAATGGTCTGACAAGCTACTTCGTTTTGAGGTTAGCTTACTTATTCTCATTCTTCATCTAAATTTTAGCTTAACAACTGTTTTTGTGCTCATTTAATGTTCATTAGTTGTTGCTTATTGTTCTACCACCGGGCAAATTATTTGTTGATGCACCCGAAGAAGCAGTTGCAAGTGCAATAAGACCTCGTGAATGAATCTCGGCAAGCAAAGCTTTGTATAAAAATGTTTTTTCGGTACCTCCAGGACCATCTATGAAAAACACGCCATGACAATCATCGTCCACATGCCTCATAATGTTATCATACGCGGCTTTCTGATCGTGATTGAGAGAATCTCGGGCAGCTCGATGTTCATCTTCTACAACTATAGAGTACTCCTCATGTACCTCACGCAAACCAACTGATTTTAAGCTCACATTTGCAATTATGTTCGGAAGATCAAAATCAGAAAGACTCTTACCCATAGAACGAAGAAATACTGAGATGTCTGTAAGTACCATATTTTGAACTCTCTCGGTACTTTCATAATGCCGGCTAAAATCTTCAGAAAGTGACTCATAGTGGTCATCCCATAATTTACGAACATCTCCTGGCTCACAATAAATAAGAATAGTCGCGAACAACCTTCTAAGAGCGTTAGGGAACTGAAATAAAGATGCCTCATATAGACAATGAGATAAACTATCATCATTCTCTATTAGCCCTCTTTCGAGAGCTGCTTTTCGAAATGTG
Source organism: Artemisia argyi (assembly GCA_030686995.1). Taxonomy (NCBI): domain Eukaryota; kingdom Viridiplantae; phylum Streptophyta; class Magnoliopsida; order Asterales; family Asteraceae; genus Artemisia; species Artemisia argyi. The sequence goes on along the minus strand of CM060702.1, from coordinate 245,995,288 downwards.
GTGAACAATACACCATTCACCTTGTAAAGATATTCAAAGCCTGTTGGCCCTCTAACATGTGATAAAAGTAGTCTTAAATAGTATCGCTCTCCCTCAGATGGATTAGCGTAAACCAATCTCCCTCTCATTGATCCACTTTTACGAGGATTCCAACAACGTGAATGCGCATTCCAAGTAAAGTGTGAGGGAACTTCTTTATACAAAAACTGTCTTGCATCCGGATAGACTCTATTCAACTCGAAAAAAGCAGTCAACATGGATCTCTTGTGTCTCTCCCTCTCAACAATATCAGTTAGTGTATCATCATCTTGAAATATAACCAACTGCATGTTCGGGAGGTGAAGTTGCAATGGCATGACATATGGATAGATCTGAGAAAGAGGAAAGCTAAAAATTCGCCACATTGCTTCCAGAGGTGATACATAGCGCGCATCTTGGTAATTTTTTACCTCATTAATGACTTGTTCTTCGTCTCCATCCGGATCAATGTGTATAACTTGTTTGTCATGGCCCTTGTAAACGTATTTGAATACATATTTTACAGATTTAATACTTGAGCAAACCTCTACATTGATGTGACAGTTGTACATCATTAGCAACTTTGGGTTATATGGGACCACCCATCTATTGTCTAGGCTACTTTGCCTCACATTAACTTCAACTCCAGTGTTTCTCCTTCGATACAACGGATATGAATCCTCTCCTTGTATTGTTTTTTCGTTGAATTGCCTAAGATATCTCCAACGACATTGTTTTGGTTCACCTTCCATACAAGGACTTGATGGCCTTAAATGACCACAAGGACCGTGCATCATGTGCTTTACAACCATTTCATGCATTCTTGGATACTTTACTGGATCTGGAATTTCAGCACACACCATCTTGTCATAATGGTCGGGATTGTTCATCTTATATTCTGATGTCATGATAAGAAGGAAATGTGCATGCGGCAAACCTCGTTTTTGAAATTCAACGACATAGACATGTGCCCCTACTACACCAAGGATGTGCCTCTTGAATAGTTGATCCTTCAGATCCTCTAATTTGGCACGAAACACTCTAGCAACAACATCAGGACGATCAGAGGCCTCTTGACCAGGTTCTAAGGCTTCAAGGATTTCAGGCCACTTCGGATTGCACGTCATTGTAAGGAATATATCAGGCTTTCCATCATCTTGCACTAACGTCATGGCATCCAAAAACCGTCTTCTCATGTCACGTGGTCCTCCGATGAAAGATGCAGGTAAAACAACTCGTTTTCCGACTCTAGTTGGTTGAACCTCACCTGCGTTGACACAATCGACAATGCCTTGGTATAAATCTGCTCTTATTTTACTCTGATGAAGTTCACAAAAGGCCAACCGTGATGTTTCAATCTTTATGTATACATCTACAACAAACTGTTGTAGCAACCTCCCCCCAAGTAGAATCACATTTTGTTCTGGTCGGATCTGGAACTTGTAACAGTAATACTCTCGCATAGTTACAGTCTTTCTGCCCGTTGAATTTGTCTCTGCAGAAAGGTAATGTTAAGGATGTGATAGATATAACTAAGTTCAAAAACATTGGACCGTAAAAAAGTTTATACCTTCTAAACCAGGATCCCTGTTTTCATCCTCGTCACCAATTTCATTCAGAGATGCCCCGACCCGTAGAATTCTTGGATGCCACCCAGGTTCTCCGTTTGGAAAGAACAAAACATATGACAATGGATCATAACACCCGAAGTAGGGTTGAATATTTTGACTGAATTCAGACCTCCCATACACTACAATATCTCTCTTGTAGGCACTGATGTAGTTATTACCTTCAACCCAGATACCAGCAACCTATAACAACATATAAAACTTAATATTGTGTATAACATGATTACACAATGATTAATTCAATTAGGCTGGTAAGTAACTATCTTCTAACCTCTGATGTCGTAGGCCTATTGTATTGCCTTTGCCTTTGGTCAATCTCCACTGATGCATTCAAAGTGACTCTATATTTGTCTAGTTGTCCTAGCTCACGGAGACTTCGAAATGTTCTCACATACAGATTCGTAGCCAGAACACGCATGAGGATCTTAATTATGTCTTCGTTAAGATTTCCCCACTCGAATCTATGTGATAACTTTACCTCAGAGTCATAAAAATACAACTGTAAGTACTTAGGTTGTCCATTCCTCGGAACTGATTGATCAATTCTGTGATAAATCCCTCCGCTTGCCCGAAACGTGTATACTCCAGATGACGCCAAATTGCTATATCTCTCATCCAGATTTACACCCATTGATGTAAAAGAAAAGTTGGTGTTATATGCACGTATATTGTTCCTAAATATTTTTCCTAATTCTGACTGAGCCGTGAAAAGATCGTACAACTCTTCGGGAATGTCCCGGGACAGCAACTTTGTCTTCCCACTCATGCAACAGAAAGTAGGAAACTCAAATTTAAATTGTTTTGCTCCACAATGAGGACATGTACAACATTCAGCCAAGACACGATGTTCTCTAGGGATACCATCGTAAACAAAACCATACGGATCTTCTTGTGTCATAGTATCCGTGATTGGTGGACCATCATTCACCCGAGTACAATATCCTACAAGTAAGTATTTTAAAGAAATACTGAGTTTACCATCTGAATGATGATAGTTCCCACTTTAGATATTTGAAACACGCTTTTGGGGTAACCACGGTTTACCATTTGACTACGTTTGAGTTCATTAGGTAAAGCCCTTTATAAGTAAGATATGATATAACAGCGCCACCAGGGTTTCAACATGTTTAATATATGTGAAGCTAACAAGCATTAGCATAGATACCTGTTGACGCTTCATTCATGACTTCGTCAAAAAGAGGCAATAAGATGCGACGTCGCATTTGAATTCCTGTAATAGAAAACAAAGACATTAAGAAAGACATAGTTTATATGCTCGGTGAAATACAAAATTATGCAACTTATATCTATCTTTACCATTCAAATTTTCATGAGTGAGCCTCGAGCGTGTTTGGATAGGTTGTGATGTAGTTAAATGCGTTCCCAATATTTCTTCGTACGGAAAAATGTTTTCTTTGTTTGAAGCTATGGATACACTTAAGGAATTAGCCATATTTTTACTAAACTCTCTGTTATTACTAATCACACAAGGTGATATATTATTAATTCGTCGAGCATTCAAAGTTCCTAATGGTGTCCTTTCAGATGCTTTAGTTTGAAGCATATGCACTTCACTAATATTTGTTGCAAGTGTCGAACGACTACTTCCTTCCCCATTGGCTAATCTTCTCATCTTTATCTCCTTTTGATACTCGTAATACTTCTTATTCGCAATTCTTCTTTTTTGTGCGACTGCTCGTGAGACGACAACATCCTTTCTTGATGCATAATATAGCTTGTTGTATTCTTTTCGCTTTGAGCTCCTATTGTCAGCATGGTTCGGATCTCCACCTCTATTTTCATCGTCCCCGTTCATAATTCCGTTAACTGTTATTTCATACACACATCCAAACACTCCCTAATTCAAAACTTTTGTCCAAAATAACAGGTACCAGTGACAATCTAAAAACTAATTTAACAGAGCCTAATAAATATATAACAAACTGAAATAAATGAAACTCATATAATACCTGTGGTTGAATGTGTCGGTTATGTTCTACATTTTCCGGCGAGCGAAATCCATCTCATATCTGTATAAATCAAACCGAAACAAAAAATCAAAACCGAGAGTGAAACTCATGTACAATCTGAAAACAACAACTATTTTACACCTGATGATTACATAACTTAATAATGCTAGGGTTATAACTTAAACGAAATAGTTAATTAAACCTGATTATAACTGAAACAAAAAATCAAAACGAAATAGATGTCGAACTTAATTGATTATAACTTAAACCTGATTTTGAAGGTGATGGTGATTACGGTGGAGGTTGTTGGTGATGACTGACGATGGGTTATGGCCGACGGTGGTGATTGGCGGCGGAGGCGACGGTTTTAGTAGCGGAGAAGGTGGTGGTGATTGCGGTGGAGGTTGTTGGTGATGATGGAATTTGGCCAACGGTGGTGATTGGCGGCGGAGGCGACGGTTGTAGTAGCGGAGGATGATGGATTGGGAAGAGATGAAATGTCAGAGAGTTTGTGTGTGTTTTGAACGTGTTTACTATGTGTTTTAGAGGTTTATATATGTGGGAAATACAGTATTAAGTAAGCATAGAGTGATTAGACACGTGTCAACACCTAATTGGTGTTACTTATCTTAATTTTAGATGGGACCCACAGTCAAAATGCATTATATAATAGTATAGATAACTTTGAACAAAAGGTGTTATGGGTTGAAAGTAAATGGTGTGTATTAATTTACACACCTTTTATAAGACCAAAACCGGACCAAATAAGACCAAAAACAGACCAAATATGCCAAATATGTTGTGTTTTTGTGTTTATGTGTATGCAAGTACGGATATTGTGAATATGGACAAAATAAAGATCAAAACGGACAAACACGAGCACGGGATAATGGAAAGAGATCAAAAGCCGAGGCTGAGGAAGGATTTATGCTCAATTTGTCAAAGTTATCCTTGAAGATTCATCATTTGACAAATTCAAGCCTTGGAAGTATTTTGGAAGATTTGGAATAAGTACACTTTTTGTCCCTTACTTCACTCGTGCCTAAAATCCAAAATCTAAATAATAGTAAATCCCAAATTTAGTCCAATCCAAGTCCACAAACAAAACACAAAGCCCTCTTTCAAAAATCTCATACCCGGCCCACTCACCACTTTGGTCAAAACCACAAATAAAAATAATATTTTCCCTTTCAAAAATATCATCCCCAGCCACATGAACCCTAGAAATTACCAATCTCCAATTAACCACCAATTAACCATAAATTAAATGTTCTAGAAGCTATCCCACATGTTTGGAGCGTGACAGAGAATATTCAAGCTTCGTCAGACCTTGTGGACACTTGGCAGAGATATATTGGACCAAACACATCATTGGATCCTTCTGAGAAGGTGCACACGCTCGGATTGCCAGCATGGACGAATTCTCACCCCTGATTGGCTGTGCCACCTCACACCATTTGATCCAAGGGATGAAATAAGAGCTTCTGGAGCCTTCTGAAGCCTTAAAGACCTCTCTTCTCAACTGGCTATTTATACTCCTCCTCATTCACACTTTGAAGTCATTAGCTTCTAGTAGTAGATTTTAGCTTATGTCTTTCTGTTTTAAGTAGTGTAATTCTCAGCTTATTTTCATTTTAACTCAGCTTTGTAATCGATTTTTAATCAATATAATCTCAGTTTTCAATTTAAAAGTTTTGTCTGAATTTACCTTTCAAGCTTTCATAATTTTGATCTATAAGCACTAATTACTGTTACATAAGCCCATTTAACCTTTTAAATCTTTTGTGAGCTTATTAGTTGGATAGTTACCGTTTCATCTATTAATTCCATAAAACTCAATGATAGTCAACATAAAACTCAAAGAGCTCAATGCTCTGACAAGCTACTTCGTTAGTTGTTGCTTATTGCTCTATATGAATTATTATAGTTAGTTTGTCATGTGTTACCTAAACATCAGCTTGGTTTAGTAATTTCAAGTCTTATAATCTGTTTTAAAAGTGCTTAAAGGAGTGTTTGTGACAACCTGTCCTTGTAAAGTTTAGTTCATGAATTGATTTGTTACAGCTTCATTGTAGTCATTTGAGTTGTTTATAAGTCAATTTTAGCATCTTTGATTAGTTTCGTAGGTTTTGCAAGGATTTCTCAATTTACATGTTCTTACATTTAGTTAAACAGTCTCTTTTTGATTCTACTGAATTAAGGTGTTTTTGGTTGCTTAGGTTGGTTCAAATGAGTCTATTTTACATGTTTCCAAGTTCTGTTCTCAAAGGTTTTAGCCACACACCTGTTTTGAACCATTTTGTTCCCATTTTTATTTATTTATTAGGATTTGATTTTTGGATCATAAGAATGTAGTAGTACCAGCTCGTTATAGTATTTATTTGGTACTCTAGCTTATTGTTTTTTATAGCTTTTAGGTAGCTTGTATACACCTCAGCAAACTTGCATACCTCTGCTCAGTTTCAACCCATTTTGCCATCTGCCATCAGTTAGATATTTGCCCAAATCCATTTTGTTTTTAATTTTTACCAACTGCTTCAGCAGTCCCCCTGTCTTACTAGGCCTTCTTCCTAGCTCCATAGCTGCTTATCTAGATTAGCTTTTTGATCGAAATTTGGTTCTATTAAAAGTTTTTGGTGTAAGCTTCTCATAACTAAGCTTGTTTTGGGGTTTAAAACTTATTCGCTAGACGGTAAATAGCCTGCAAGTCAGCTCACCCACTGTTGCCCTGCACATCATTTCTGTCCCAACAGCTTACTTTATAAGCTATTTTAGAAGCCACTCATAAGACCATAACTGTTTGAGATTTGGTTTACATGTTCCTTGCTTGGTCATTGATTTAATTTTTTTCTTATGGATTAGCAGCTTAGGAGATTGTGCATTGGCTTATTAGTAGGCTTGTAGACTGTTTGAACCTTTGTTTCAGTTATTGTTTTTTTATAGCTTGTTGGCTTTTCTGCTTTTTAGAATATAGTTTTCAGTAATAATATTGCTTATTAGAGGTAGTCTTTTCTAAATTTTGTATTTTTCTTAAGTTCAAATTAGTTTTAAGTAATTTTAAAAAAAGTTTCAAAATTATTTGATTAATTTTAGTATTTTTAAACATTTATTTTGTTTTAAATAGTTTTTAATTCATAATAAATAAATAAAAAGTCGAAAAAATATTTTTCTTTTTCCCGTAATTTTCTTTTATCTTTCGTAACGTAGGAAAATCATTTTAATGCCCGTAGGATTAGATTCGCTTTAAATTCACTTTTTATTTTGCGCTTGTACGTAGTTTCTAAATTAGATTTTGCGATTTTAGTTTAGATTGCGTTTTAGGTTTTTAAAGCTCTTCGTTATTATTTCTTGTGTTTTATTTTATGCTTTTTAATATCGTTTTACTTTCCGTAGTTAAAACTACCATCAAATCTCTCTTATTTTCATTATTCACTACACGATTCACGAACCAAAATCACGATTCCATTCAACCTTCGCTCGGACCACGACCCGGGGAAATACTTTCACCGGCGTTTCTTTGGAAATATTCTTAACCTATAAATCTACAACTTATCAGTAAACAGAAGCGTAAATTAAGCTACTTCGTTTGTTTTAATATATGTCTGTTATTTACAAAAACACGATGCTATACATACATTATTTATTAACTTGCAATTTTAGTTTTTTTAGCTAAATCGTGAGCATCGACGTCATATAGTGTTTATTGTGTCAAGAAGTGGGCTGGAAATGAAACTTCGGCTACTTAGTAGATAATTTCTGTGAGCAAGCAAGGAAAAGAAACTGGAAGAATGAGAACTCAGGCGACCTCACGTAAAGCTATCGGTGCGATTAAGAATAGCTCCGCTGTTAACTCAGCCAAAGTTAATAGTGACTACAAGGTACGAAAGTATTTTCTTTGGAATTCAGTTTACAATTTGAGACAGCATATGAATTTTGGTTGGCGTTAATTTATTTAATTTGATTTCAACTATATAGGAATTGGATATAAATATTGTGACACTTCCCAGCTTGCGTCATATGATCAGATCAACTAAACAACATTAGCAAAAAAGGTACTTGAAATCCTCCAAACCCAACACCTATGGGCTACTGATGTATAACACAGGTAACCAATCTTTAATTGCGCTTCTTTTATAAAGAAAAATTCCTGATTGAAAAGTATATGTTCAATACGATATATCAAACTATATGTCGAATTCGATATAAATGTGTTTCGAGTCTGCGGTCATGTTTGAGGTGGATATTGGCATATTGATATATTATTCGGTATTGTATTAACAATCTGATACACTTCATTATGAATTATGAATGTAATGTGTATAAAGTGAAACTGTGAGAAAATGCAATGTTTATTCGCTGTTTATCATCATTTTGTGGTTGAAAATCTGAATGCCAATCTAAACGAATGGATCCAAGCATTGTTGTTAACGGGTTAGTTTTACCTACGCAGGATAATTGCTTTTGGCAGCAGCTTGGTTGCAGAAGGTGTCAAAAAGACGACACGGCTGGAGACACCGTGGATGAATTTGGTTGCAATAACAAACATGGTGGCATCAATGTTCTCCTTTCAAAGGTACATATAAAAGTAAATTATATGATCAGTTTATAGCTTTCCTTGCACTTCTGTCTTTGGGTTGTTGTGTTACAGGCCACAATAAGTTGTGCCATGGTTTAATTTACGATAATTAATAAATAAAACCAAAACGAGTTAGTCAAAGAGGAATGCATTGTCAAATGAGAATAAAGATATGCGACGTTATCATTCTATGCCACAGGCTATTTTAAATGTTTTTTAAGACTATCTAGCTAATATGAAATCTACATTGCTATTAGACGAATTAAACCCTTCTAGACTTATCTAGCTGATTGATGAGTGTGTGAATACTCATTATTTTTGGTCAATCTAAACTGCAAAAACATTTAAAACCACTAAAAAATGCATCAAAATACTGAAAATATCTCAAAATTGTGTTTTATATGTTTTAGATGCAAAATGAGTAAAAACAGATAAAAAACGAACAAAGTTTGCATAATTGGCAGTTTCAGCCCCCCAACTTTCAAAAATTGGCAAAAATAGTCCCTGAGCACTTATTTTATAAGAAAAGTCACCAAAGGTCCTTTTGAAATCATAAGTTGTCATATTTAGTCCTTTGGTGAAAAATTTCAAAAGTTTTGAGAGTTTACAAGTTTAGTCCCCAGAGTTTCAGATATTGGCAGATTTGGTCCCTGGTGGAAAATTTTGAAGAAAAGTCATTATTGGTCCTTGGAAACTCAAAAGTTATCACAAATGATCCTTTGGTGTAAAGTTTGAAGAATTTGCAGAATTGGTCCCTAAAGTTTCAAAAATGGCAAATATGGTCCTTGGGTATTCAAAATGGGAAATTTACATTTATAACCCTTGTACTATTCATCTTAGGCAAAAATGGACCTCATGACAAGTTTGGAAAATTGCCAAATCCGACCCTTAAATTCAGAAATTAAAAATTGGTCCTTGTGATATTTACTTAAACCAAATGGACCCAATTTTATTATTTCACCCAAATACCCCAACCTTATACCCCTGATCCATCAACACCTTTTGCTGGCCCATCGCCAAAAACCCACACCCCATTCTACTTCAAACCCAACTCCACCCGTTTGATAATAAAACACCCAGTCAAACCCCGTTGACCCTCTCCTTCCCCCCAATACTCTACTTGGCCTGCAATTCTCACCCAATACACCACCTCCTCCATCTCTTCTGCTACCCACTCCCATACCATGTCCCCTCCACCAACACATCCATCCAAGGGGCATTAATTGCCCTTAATCTCTCACAAGCAAACCCCAACTGCCAAATTGGCATTTCCCGCCAAAACCAAAACAAACGGCTCAGATTGATTTGAGGGATCCAACAGCTAAAAGTATTGGTGGGAATGAAAGAGAAAGTCTCCAGGACTTATTTAAGTAAAGAAAAGAGGAGAAAGAAGTGTAACGAGGAGAAGTGTAGTGTAGGTAGACGAATTAGTGTAGTTTTACATTTCCAGTTATTATCTTTGTTCTTTTTAATGTAATTTCAATTAATTCAGTGTAATAAAAACAAGTTTTAAGCATTAATTCCAAGTTCTCTTTGTTAATTTCAGTTTTGGCAATTTAGAGTGAAATTGACAACTTCACTTTAAATTTGTTAAATGTTGTTTTCAGTGTTCCTTTAAGCTCTTTTATGTTCATTTAAAAGCTTTATCAAGATTCCAAGAATTGCCAATCAGTTTAGTTCAGTTTACATAAATTACTCAAAATTCCAAATAAATAGCTCATAAATTAGAAATCAGTGTTTGAGATTGAAGAATGCATGGAGCATGGTATAATCTGGATGACCATGGTTTAGTTACCTCAGGGGAGGTGTTAGGATAAATTAGTGGCCTTGGTTTCTCAGTTCTCAGCTCTGGATCATTTGTAAGCCATAAGCTCATATTTTGACTTCTCACTGTTTCATGGTTATATGTTGTTTATCTCTGTTGTTTTAGGCTCATTTGATGCATGTTAGTTGATATATGGTTTTACATTTCATGTTTGTTCTTTGCACGTCTTGGTTGCTAAATTTCTCTTTTGAACTGTGAAATTAGCATGTCATAGATCATTGGTATTTTGTTGAATTTGTTGATGTTTAGGTGTCCATTCTAGCTTATTTTATCATGTTATAATCATCTGAATCAGTTTTATGGATTGAAATCCTCATTTGCTTTGAAAATCATAAAAACAAGATCTTAAAAGGGTGTTTGGATTAACTGTTTTGACTGTGGTAAAAGTTGTGTGTGTCTTTGTTCTTGTTTGATGTAAGATACTACATGCTCTAATATCTCAGTATAGGCATAAAATCCAGTCTTCCTTTGTGAAAAAGTCAAAAGGACCTTTGATTTGATCATATGTGTTCACTGTGTAGATTTTCAGTCCCATAAGCCTAAATTCAGTGTACAAGTTGTTGTTCTAGCTTAATATAACCTCATCATAGCTTAATATTGCATGTTTAATCAGTAAAGTAGAATCAAACTTCACCATAGTCAACATTTGTGTTCTTGTTAAAAAGTCAAATTTCCTAGTAGTTAATTTTTGAATAAAATTGTTAATTTTCTCTAGGCTTTAATATTGAATTTCATGCTTTGTGCTCTTAGGATTAGATTATTTTGTTGCTTGTCTTCATCAGTGTATTTTTAGTTATTTTTATAAATATAGTTAACTGCTTATTCAAGTGCTTCTTTTGGCCTTATTTTCAAAAACTTCCCCTGTGCCAGGGGAGTGTGGGTTTATAAGCCTTTTCATTAGCTTGTTAATTGTTCAATACTTCATGTTAATTTAAGCTTTTGGACTTTTTGAAAAGCTTTCCTAGCCAGCTCTTTATGATAATGCTTACTTTTCATTTTGATGCTTATTTAGATTGCTTATTTTGCTTTTCTATCTTGTCCCATTTCATCAGTTACACTGAGTGCTCAGTGTGTATAAGCCATGTCCACAAGCTCTTGTAGAGCTTCTCTGTGGGCCCCACTGTGGATCCTTGGACTTTTTGAGTAGCTCAACAAGCTGGCTCATTGGTTCCAGGCTTGTTTTGTGCTATAGAGCTTATGCCCTTAGCTTATTCAAGCATGCAACTTGTCCCATAGGTCTGCTTGTTGTTAGAAGAAATTGGATTTGCTAATTAGCTTATTTGAGCTTATTCAGTGAATCTTTTTGTTATTTTAGCTCATTTACAGTACTTTCAAGTTGTTTGCACTTTATTTTCTAGCTTATGTTCAATGATAGCTTATTTTGAGCTTCATTCCTCACTTTTAAGCCAATAAGCTAACTGTTGGGCTTAAAGGCTTGTGCACAGCTTATTTCTCTGTTCCACATAACTTGTTTTCACAAAAGTTTCCTTATTTCAGTTGTTTAATAGTTTCATAAAAGAAAATCAAGAAAACATCAAAAATAAATAAAGAAATAGCTTCTATTTAAGATTTTTAGCTTATTTTGAGCTTTTTCATTAAGCACTTCTTGTTTTTATATTTTTCCTAGCTTTTATATGTTATAAAATAATTTTAGGAATTTTCTCATAATTTTTACTGTTCATTTTCTATTTTTCTTAATTTAATTTAGTTTTTATTAATTAATAAATTAGTTAATAATTAATAATAATTATTTAAAAAGTCTTAAAAATATAATTTTAATTTTAAAATTAGTTTTATAATATTTTAGATTTTTCCAAATTTAATTTTCATACTTTTAGTGTAATTTCATAATTAGTTATAATTTAGGATAATTTAAATAATTAATAAGTAATTAGAAAATAGTAATTAATTAATAATAATTAATTAAATAGTGTAAAAATTAATTTTCTTTTTTTCAAAATTTTCTTTTATCATTAGGATTGTAAAAATGTAATTTTCATATTCATAGGTATTTTATTTCACAAAACTCGCGTTTTATTTCGTACGTCTACGTAAATTTAAATTAGACGTACGCGTTTTTAGGTTTTAAACGTTTCTGGGTTTTCTAATTTTAAGTTCTTGTTAATATAGCTTATTTAAGCTATTTCCTTTTATATTTTAGTAGCGTAATCATTCACAACTCTCTTATACCCAACTCCGTCCAAATTCACCCGATCACAAGCCCGTTTTGATTACCATCACACCTCGTCGGGACATAACGAACCGGGGAAACCCTATATTCCACGGAGCATGGGTCTAGGTTGTTTGACTTTGTTGACCAATCACTTGGTCAATTTAGGTTGACTGTTTAGCATCAATCACTGATAGGGGTGTGCACGGTTCGGTTTGGGTCGGTTTTTGGCTAAAACCGAAACCGAACCGTCATGTTCGGTTTTTATTGAACCCCGAAACCAAAACCGTTCGGTTTTTGACGGTTCGGTTTTTTCGGTTTATTATCGGTTTCGGTTTGGTTTTTTCGGTTTCTAACCGTTTATATTTTGGCATGACAAATTTATACCAACAAACTTGTATTACATAGAAATTTGGTTATTCTTATTTACTTTTTTTGATCAATCTAAGCATAATAACGTTTATTTCATAATTCTATAATTACACACATGCAAGTGAACATACATATAGTGTGATCATCGTCGTATAGTTATTGATATATATTCTTCATTAAACACACGACACGTCAAACACGCATATAAACATAAACATTAAGATAAATATATTATAAATCTACCCACAAAACGAATATTAATTTATAAATTTGATTTATTTAGTTATTTATTCATATTATAATAATTATATATTATTATATAATAAAATCGGTTCGGTTCGGTTTTTACGGTTTGGTTTTTGTACGAAAACCGAAACCGAACCGTATTTTTCGGTTTTTGAAAAATTAAAAACCGAACCATCGGTTTTTAGTTTCGGTTGGTTTTTTGGGTTCGGTTTTTTCGGTTTTCGGTTCGATTTCGGTTTTTTCGGTTTTGTTTGCTCACCCCTAAGGGTGAAATTGGAAAAAAGCGAAAATTTGTTTGCCTTGCAGGAATGGACAACCGCAGCAGCTAATTTGATCGATTGCTAAGCATCCCATCTGTCTTTGAGCATGCTTTTCTCACCTGTGCATTCTTATTTTTTTTATGATTTCTTCATGCATAACGAATTAGTAATATTAGTGTATATGTACCTGTGATTTATAAATCTTTGATCTTGAATAAAGTTTGAGTTTCCACACAATCAAAATTATGATAGTACCACACCGAAATTAAAATGTTGTAAACGGGTAAAAATGGGCACGGTTTAACGCAACACACAAATAGTGACAGATCCTCATGGGTAAGATATGGGTCAGTAGGAAAAGGACCAAATGGTGGTGCTAATCATCGAGACACATTATAAAGTTGTTATAAAAAGTTAAAAATCATATTTTATGATACCACATGGTATTATAATATGGAGATTTTATATCGTCAGTTCCATTCTAAGTCTTCGATTTTCCTTAACCTTGAAGAGCCATGTACTATCATCTGGACTTTTAGTTATTGCAATTCAGCATCCTTCTTTTGGTCCTGCACCAGGCCCAAATCTTGACACACGCGAGAACGGTGCAACACGTCCAAGGAAAAGAGGTTGGCCTCACGTAATCCTTAATGGTTTCCTTGCATTTATTTCTTATCAGTTGCCGAAGGATTCTCAAGTAAGTAGCTACTGGTATCGCTAAAATTATCCAACTACACAACTAATATCGAAGCAACGTAAGTTTTCAAATAGACACCATTTTGATTATATTAGCATTGATTTCATAAAAATCCATTTATATTGTTGTGTTATCGCTATCTGCACAATCAGGTTGAGATTAGCTTCTTAACCAAAAAAATGAACGGGTCGAAAGTCAAAGTCATAGAACCTCCTCTTTCACTTTGTTATAACATAAGTGGAATTACTGTTGTACTATTATAATGAAATGTAACCATATTTAACATGTTACTGTAATTATTTGCATATCTGGAAGAAATGTACAAAAGAGGTGTTGGTCGTTTGGTCTAAACACAATCCATTTTGACAAGTAAAATTGACCTGTTTTGACCCGAACTCATTTTGACCCATTGATCAACTTCTTTGACTTGACCCGCTCATTTTTTCACCTTTGGTTTAAATGGATAACACTAATTCTAAAAATATGACCGTTTCATCGTGAGAAAAGACGCAGAGCAGATGTAGGTATAGTAGTTAGAGATTTGTTTGTAACTTGTTCATATGTGATTCATAGATTAATTTGTTTTCTGGTTTGTAAACAGTTTGCAGCGAGTTCATTGGATAGAATAACTGACAGTCTCTGTAGACACAAAGGGGTTAGACAAGCTACCCATGTCACTGTTTAATACTTAGTTTTGCAGTTTTGCTTTTGCTATTAATTTAGTTACTAATATTTCTGTTGACACAACAGAAGATTGTATACTACTATACACATGAGCAGCACAAATTGAGATTAAGATTAATGGATGAAGTGCACCAACATAAGTTTGTTTTTATTTCTTTGTATGGGTATTAGTTGTATAAAAACACCCTGCGGTAACGCACGAGGTTAAAACATCGTTATGTTACAAAAAGTGAGCTTATGAAACATAAGCCCAAGACCAAATAAGCCGTAAGCCGGCTATATAAGCCGAAACAAACACCCCTAATTTTATGTTACATTTGGAGTTTTTGAACCCACGTAATAGTATAATGTTGTTACAAAACATTCGTTGAAAGTTGAAAATCCAATAGATTGCATATTATCTAAAACAGAGGGACCAGAAATGCAAATAACTTGACTTTTGAGTCAACCCCAGTTGCCTTTACTCTTTTGTAGTCAACCAAGCTGCCTTTACTCTCTTTGTAACTTTATTAGATCTTGCATTTTGATTGCATTCATTCACACGAACCAAAAAACTTTTACTCAACTGGAACTTGCATTTTGATTGCAGCCATTCAGTGATTTAGATTTCCATCCATCCATCGGAAAATTGCAGGTCATTTCTATTCTCAAATTACTTTTTTTTATATCTTAATTATAGTAACTCCTTATCAATTTTGAGACATCAAAAGTTTTTATTAGTATTTGTTGAGTAGTAATTATATATAGCCAAAAAAAATATGTCAAATATTTACTGAGTAATTGACCTTGGGTGGTTATACCTAAGTTGGGTTTTGTCCTTGGATTGTTGGGCTGCCATATTCGTAAGTTAGGATCGCTGTAGTGTTTAGGGTCATTTGTTA
The DNA here is from genome assembly GCA_030686995.1 of Artemisia argyi. Taxonomy (NCBI): domain Eukaryota; kingdom Viridiplantae; phylum Streptophyta; class Magnoliopsida; order Asterales; family Asteraceae; genus Artemisia; species Artemisia argyi. Next base: position 245,979,961 of record CM060702.1, on the reverse strand, counting down.
TCTCAACAAGAAAAAAATAATATTTCAAGTCCAATATTTCAACAAGTTTTTGTACACCAGATTTTTACAACAATAGAAAATAGTATTATCTTGGTTTTGTTAGCAATACTAACTAAAAATAGTGTTAAGTGTGTTCCACCTGCTTCATATGTCCAGCCCATTTGACCCGTTTTCTTTTTATTTTACCACTTTGCACGTTAGACACAAAACAACCTGCATCAACCCGTTAAAATATATACGGGTCGAAATTGGCACCTCTAGTTCAATAGCCTTTAGGTAAGGATCAGGTGCTTTCACCACCGATGATAACCAAATGGAAGAAATCAGTATGACCAAGAGTTGAAATCATTAGGTAAGCGTTTGGCCTCGGGGCATTAGTAACAGCAGCACGTGATCTTCAACGCATTTTGTTAATTTGTATAGACCCTCTATAGGCTCCACCTTTTCCTTCACCAATCTGTATACAAAATAAAGATCACACACACCAAATGAAAACACACAAACACAAAGAGTGTCTTAGTTTCTAAAATATTCTTCTTTGTCTTCACCAAACTTTAAGCCCCCTTTGGGATATCATCAGGGAAAAGGCAATGTCTCAAGTTGAGCTTAATGCCTTCTTAAAATTCATAAGCAATTTCAAGCGTAAAAACTAAATCCAAACAGTCCTAAATCTTAATTTGGGTGATAAAGTAGCGATACCACTTATTTGGGTGTTGACACTACAGGAAGGACAAAAGAGTGACAAATGGACAACAGGCATCACAAAAAAAGAGTGACAAATGGACAACAGGCATCACAAAAGACACAACATTCGCAAACAGATAAACACGCACAAACTGACCACAAAAGCACATAAGTCTCGGTATCAGCAAATGCACCCAGAAAACACCAAAAGGTTACAGCTAATTGGCTAGATTACAACCTGCACTTTACGGGTACAAATCGCTAAATTAAGGTTTAGCCGGTGCCAAATACCCACGTTGGCTGCAACCACAAAGTCCATGTGGCTACTCCGCCGAGATACGTGAACTGAAAAAGCACCATAAACCAAAAGTGGTAGGCGTCAAACAACCACCCCCACCATGGCTGCAGCCAAAAAGTGCATGTGGCTACCCCGCCAAGATACGGGAGTCGGCCATCGCCTAACGCCAAAAATTAGGGTGTCCAGTCAACCGTGTCGGAAGTGGTAGGCGTCAAACGGCAGCAACTCGCAACAACAAACTCGCCGTGGCTACCCCTCCAACAGATTATGAACATGGTGGATCCAGGGTTTGATGTATCCGGAGAATTCGGATACAATGTGTATGGGCCAAAATTAGCCCACTAAAAAAGGCGGGAAAAGCCTGCAACAAAACAGTGTCGTGTGGAACCGTATATTATACTATATATATAGTAATAATCGACCCAATGGGCTATATGAGAAGGTCCAAATAACTACACAAGTTATTAGATCTAAATCTCTAATTTAATAACCCAAATTTTTGACGGATATGAGGAAAATTAGTGTCCAAATTGTAATTTGTTATCTTCTTTTGTAATTAACATATACTTTACATTTGCGAAAAAAAAAAAAAAAAAAAAAGTATTCAGATTACTTTGCTAAACTGTAATTTTCATACTCCAATTACCTCCCTCCATTGGATAGATAACAAGGTCTATATAACTAAACAAGTTATTAATAAACCCAAAACTTTATGAAATTCCAAATTTTCGACAGATCAAGGAAAATACTATAGTGTCCAAATATTTACATAGCATGAACAACAATAGAAAATTATTTAATCACATTTTATGAAATGCAATCATACAAGATTCTTTCTACAAACCCACTTGCCTTTATTCTTTTTAACTTTGAGCTTCCATCCATAAACTGCAAGTCATTTTACTTTTTTATATTGTTTCGACGTTGTTTTGGTGTGGCTATCATTTTAAGAGTACGTATGAACCAGAGTCACATATTTAGTAAAAGGAATTTTCTTAGAAATTGCATTCTTTATTCTAAGTTATATATATTTGTTTTAGGACAGATTGATGACTAAAAATCTTAGTCATGGATTCTTTGTACTATTATTGATAATGGCTCTACTCTTTCTGATGCTCTTTACTTGTGGACGCAGCTCAATCTCATTCTTGATAATGGCTACTACGTCCATTCCTCATCGGTGGAAATATGACGTTTTTGTAAGTTTTAGAGGTGAAGATATCCGTAAAAGTTTCATGGATCATATGTTCAACGACTTCAAGCAAAAAGGAATTTATGCTTTTAGAGATGATACCAAATTGCCTAAAGGAGAAGAGATAGCTCCTCATCTCTACAAAGCCATTGAAGAATCGAGATTTTTGATAGTTATCTTCTCCAAAAATTATGCTTCTTCATCATGGTGTCTGAGGGAACTTGTCAAAATATTTGACTACAAGCAAATGGGAGAGCCTAAACACGAGGTTCAAATAATCTTTTATGATGTTAAGCCTGATGTCGTGAGAAAACAAATTGGGAGCTATGCTCGTGCTTTTGCCAAACATGATGTTTCAAATAGAAGAGAGGTGGATAAATGGAGGGAAACTCTATTCAATGCGGCTAACTTATCTGGATGGGATCTCCAGGACATGACAAATGGGTAAATTTCTTGTTTTTGTGTAATTAGTCTTGTAGCTCTACTAAAGCTTAACACTATGTAGTTTCTCCTACTTATTGTGTCTTTATGGTTCAACAGGTATGAGTTCAAGTTCATTGATTGCATCTCCAACGAAATCCTCAAAGTATTATGTGACGGACCATTGCATGTTGGTGAAAACCTTGTTGGCATAGATTCCCATTTCGACAAATTAAACTTGTCACGCTTCGTTGGGTCTAATAAGGTTAACATGATTGGAATATGTGGTATAAGCGGAATAGGAAAGACGACCCTTGCCAAAGCTATTTATAACTTAATGTATATTCACTTTGAAGGGAGTTGCTTTTGTGAAGATGTCAAAGAAGTCACGAAACGACAAGGCCTGATTCAAGTCCAGCTGCATATGATTGGAAAGATCATGAAAATAGAAGATTTGAAGATACCAAGTGTTGGTGAAGGAATTATGGTAATAAAGAAGATGATGTTATCAAGGCCGATCCTGCTTGTTTTGGATGACGTGGATCATCGGGATCAGTTAAAGGCACTAGCGGGTTCAGCTAGTTGGTTTTGCCCAGGAAGTTTGATTATTTTCACAGGTAAAGATAAACAGTTACTAAATTCTCATAGAGTGGATGAAATCCATGACATGGACTTCCTAGATGAGGATGAATCTCTTAAGCTCTTCAGTTTCCATGCCTTTGAGGAAGAACATCCTTCTGCAGGCTTCCAAGAACTTGCTGAGAAAGCTGTGAACTATGTGCAAGGTCACCCTCTGGCTCTCATAGTTTTGGGTTGTTTTTTGTACGGTAAAACTGTGGGTGAGTGGGTTAGTGAACTGCAAAGGCTTAGAGAACATCCTAATGAAGAAATACATCAAGTTCTCCGCTTAAGTTATGATGGGCTAAACCTCGAGCAGCAAAATATCTTACTTGATATCGCATGTTCATTCGTTGGAGAAAACAGTGATTTTGTAGCAAGCATACTAGATGGGTGTAACTTTTTTGCAGAAAGAAACATGAGAGTTCTAGTTGATAAGTCATTAATCAGAATCTCTAGCGATATGTCACTTCAAATGCATGACTTGATTCAAGCAATGGCAAGAGAAATCATTCATGAAGAATCTATCATGACCGGGAAACAGAGGAGATTGTGGAATTCATCTGAAGTTTACAATGTATTGAGTGAAAAGAAGGTTAGTAGTAGTGGTATACGATTCTTTTTTCTCTACACTAATACGTTAAAGTATTAGGAAAATATCCTAATGAAGCTACCTGTTCTTGCTTTTCCAGGTGCCAATAATTGAAGCAGTTGAAGTTCTAGTCCTTTCCTTAGAGAAATTTAGTCAAAAGGTTCAAATAGATGCTAATGATTTTGCACATTTGAAAAAGTTACGGATCCTGAAAATCTATCAAGAGGAAAAGGTATCTGAGCGGAAACGTGAATTGAAGGGACACAATGTGATCTTCTTTGGGGAAAATTTGGATTATTTGTCCAATAAACTAAGCTTGTTTTATTGGCATGGATGTCCTTTCGAGTGCTTACCTTCAGATTTCTATCCAGAAAACATTGTGGCCATTGACCTGTCTTACAGCAACATAAAACATATTTGGACCACACCTAAGGTATTTCCTTGTACACACATGTTTTCCTAATTGATATATAATGATCCGATAACTTATCTTCTTTTTTGTTCTATCGATGTCAGTGCTTTAAAAGGTTGAAAGTAATGAAGCTAAGGTACTGTTGTAACCTAACAACCACCCCTGACTTCTCAGAGATTACAATTCTCGAAGAGCTAAATCTTGAAGGTTGTGTGAATTTGGTTAACGTTCATCCCTCAATTGGAATGCTCAAGAGGCTTGTTGTGTTAAATCTAACGGGGTGCCTAAAAGTCGACCAACATCCTTCTTTTGTATCCTCAACTTCAATCACTGCTTCTTTTGGTTTACGAAGTAAACAACAACATCCCCAAAGATCAATTTCATTGGCAGGTTTACATATGTTAAAGGAACTGAATTTCAGCTACTGCAATTTAGAACAAGTGCCTGATGGCCTTGGAGGCTTATCATGTCTAAAAAAACTAAAATTGGAAGGGAACAATTTTACTAGTTTGCCTGGAAGTTTGAGTCTACTTTCTAATCTTCAAACACTTAGACTTGATGGTTGCAAGAAGCTGGAAGTGTTGCCTGAACTTCCACATAGCCTATATTATCTTTTTGCAGATGATTGCACCTCCTTATGTTCAATTATGGATCAAACCCAATCACGAGCAAAAGGTACACTTATCTCAACAATTGTCCAAAATTGTTTAAGGTGTCGATATCGGAGCCTCAATGTCTCGACTCATCTGTAACTTCCCAAGGCTCTCGATTTTCTTCTTTTCTTCGGTATGCACATAACAGATGTGGATTTTTCCGTTTGCCAGGAAGTTCCTATGAGAATATGGAAATGTTTTATGAAGGAAAAAGCATTCCAAATTGGTTTACAAATAAAAGTTTGGGAAATCAAGTAAAGGTTGAATTGCCATCAGATTGGAGCTTCAGTAAGTTAAAGGGATATGGAGTTTGTGTTGTTTTTAAAAGAAAAAAACCTTCCAATGATTTTGGATGCTCTGTAGAGAACTTTGATGGAGATTTTTTGGGAGGATTCGTTCCATCCTACTATCAGGATTATTTTTGGGATAAGCCAATAAGAATCGATGAGTCAGATATGATATGGTTGCATTATACGACAAGTAAATTATGGAAACTGGAGGAAGCAAAGAATTTTGTAACATTTTGTTTTGAAGAGAAGTATGAAGAAATTGAAGTGAAGGAGTGTGGTGTAAGACTTGTTTTTGATGAAGATTTAGATCAAGAAGACTTGATTATGTTCCAAGACCTCCCAACTTTATCACAGTATGGTGGGGTCATGTGCAAGTTTGAGAGGTATGGAATAATCAACTGGACATGGTAGGATAAATTATTTATATGCCCCCCGTAGATTTTGTAATTTTTATTTTGTCCTTTTATTAGCCAAAATAATCTTTGATAAATCCATGTAGGAGACACCCACCAGGTGTTTGATGAAATGCACGAGTACAAATCATTTGCTATTTACTCTACAGCCTGTTTGTAGATTTTTTTTGGATTTTGCCATGTATTAAGAATTGATGTTGTGTTTTGAAGTTGCGATTTGTACCGTAAGATAATAAGCCATGCTGCCAGTTTATGTCTTTGGAAATTAATATTGTAGCAATTACGTGACTGGGTATGGTATCATGTTTAAACGTGCACATCATTGAAAAGTGTCCTCTTGCCAATGCCAGCTCAACCAACAATTGGGACAACATGTTTATTGCTGAAAACGTTTATTCTTTGATACCTGCTTTCAGCATCTGTTCTTCGTTGCACAAATAGCTCAAGATCCGTTCCTTGAGGTACCTGCCTAGACATGCTACATGCATTTCGACCCATTTACATACGGGTCAGATTTCAACCCGCTCCCAAAATTACATCTTTTACCGTTTATGTGAAGTATTAACCACTGGTGCTATTCCAAGATTGCATTACCCTTATCATTGGTCTTCACCTTCTTTGTACATGGGACAAGCATCATATCGATAAATAGAGCTCTCATCAATAGCTTGTTCCTTGACGTCACCCAGGTTGTTGTTACCTTCTGTTTCATTACCCTCACCCAAGTGGTTTCTTGAGACTATGGATATCATTGTACTTTCTGCTAGCCGGGGTAGTCTAACTGAAAACCTTTATTAGGCCAGGTCGTGCTTCTTGTGATATCCAAGTGGGGTGGTAGGAAAATTCTTTGTTCTTTAATTTTATTTTAAAAATAAATAAAATTCAAAGGGGAACAACACATGGGCGTTTTAGTCATTTAACTTCGCCCATAGAGAAACATAAACTCGAAACTTTCTCATGGCCGCCTGCACTTTCAAAAATCAAAACCACAACGATGGTTTTTGCAACATGAACTTTTCATGGAGCGTACACCAGGTGTTCGTTAGAATGGTTTTTGATGCATCACTTCATTACCACACCTCATCTTGATACTACCCATCAATAAAAAGATGCGCCCTTTTTGTCGACTGGTATTAGATATATGTTTGTTCCTCCGTGTAATTATTTTTTGCTCTTAGTGTCGAGAGGCTCAAGGAAGAGTACGGTTGCATTTGGAGACATATTTTGTTAAGAAAAATAAGAATTTCTGACCCTGGTTTTTAGATTCTGTATTTATTTTTAGGCTCATCCACCCAACATGATCATATTGTAGCATGCTACGCTTATTGAACATAGTTCCACTCTCGCTGACAGATGAAGTTTATCGAGTGAAGTTTCCTTCATTTTAGATGGTAATTTCATGTGAATATATGAGGAAACTGGGTACTATTTTATTGGTAAAATGTTCAACTTTATTAGGAAGAAGTTTACAGGAGAGTCGACTTTTCTTAGGATACGTACAAACTATAGCTATACGTAAGGGTGATCACAGTCCAAAAACCGGACCGGACCGGCCAAGACCGGACCGGACCGAAGACCGAGTTTGGGAAAAATCATAGACCGAGACCGGACCGAACCGGTCCAGTCGGTCCTTCAGTCGGTCCGGTCCAAATAGGCTAAATATCCGGTTTGTAAGCCTATCAATAATTTAAAAGACTATCAATAATTTACATGCCCCCTATAGGTAATAATATTTATTTGGTCTTTTTTATATGTCCAATAATCTTAAGGAAACACGAGGGTGATTTACTTTAAAAGCTTTACTATTATTTCTTCAGCCCATTTGTAGATTTTTCCCGATTTATGACAGATTAAGAATATATGATATGGGAACTAAATGTTTCCAACAGCAATACACGACCAACAAGGCAACAATACAGGGACGGTGTTTACATTTTCGAATTTGTAAGGATTACACTTTTGATGAATATATTTTTTTTTAAATACAAGTTTTCAAGATATACAATGGGTAAAGCTTAAAGAGTTAAGCGAGTCAATTCTGAGAGTAGTACTGGTTTGGGTGACCTACCGGGAAGTCCTCACATGGGGACAAGACCACATGCTCTGTTGATACCATCCCCCACCGCAAATGCTCAGATTGACTGGTCAGCGAGGGACCTCTTTAGAAAATGGCCAGAGTTCATAGCCCACCTCCTAATAAGTACAGTCATTGAGACAGGTGCTCATTCCCTGGGTTCCGGGTCCTTGGAGGAGGGTCCGGTTGGCATCCTTAGGATGCATGGGACCATGGTGATCCCACCGATCTTCACCTTTAGACAATGACTTATTAATTTCTTGGTTACATATGAGAATATGCAAGCTTTGGTATGTATAAATCATATATGTAATTGCTTCTTTATCTTTTACAGTCATCCACCTAACCACCTACCATATTGATTGTTTTATCTATGAAATGTTCACTTTTAAGGTCAAACATTTCAAGCTGAGATTGATTTCTTTAATCATAAAGTAATTAGGAGGAAGTTTACTAAGAGATAGACTTAATTGTCTTCGTTCGCTAGTATGATTATATAAAAGAGACATCATTATATAGCTCCTACTTAAAAATATATTAAGACTACTATTGGCCATCATAAATTATATAATTGTTTTTGCAAAACTCGAAAAGACGTGTTTAACTTTGTCAACAAAGCAAAAAGCGTACACATGTAGCCCATTGCAACATTAAAGCAAAATAAAGCTGTTAACATTATTTAAACCGATCATTTTATCATTTTAATTTTAAACCAAACACCCACTATAAATTGAAACATCCACGGTGTAATTTATAGAGTTGAGAAGTTGTGCTTATAACGTTTCTTTCTTTAGCGGGGCTTAAATTGTTGTTTGAGAGTAGGGCTATGTTTGGCATGAAGCTTTTTTGGAGCTTTTTTGGTCAATGAGCGGTGAGAATGAGCTTTTTTATTTTCAGTGTTGTTTGGCAAAAGAGTGGTGAGCTTTGCTATTTTTTAGGAAAGTTCATTTTTCCAATGCTTCTTTAAGAAGCTGTGAGCGGAAAGCTCCTTTTTCACAGCTACTGCTCGCATCACAGCTACTGCTTACAGCTACTTTTGCCAAACATAGCCTAGGAATGTAAACTGAGCTTCCATTATTGATTGCATTCATCATATCCTCTGCCTTCTTGTTTTAAATGTATTATTTGATTCCACTATTTTTATTTGTGTTATATATTATTTGATGCAAAATATATGAATGAATTGAGTTTTAAATGTATTTTTTATTAGTATAATTTTTATCAAGTATTATATAACACAAATAAAAATATATAAGGTCAAAGCTACAAAACGAAGACTTTAAAAGTCAATAGTGGACTATAATTATGGGACGGAGTGAGTATATATATATATATATATATATATATATATATATATATATATATATATATATATATATAGTGAAGGGATCCGGTAAGAAGAAAAACTAAAATAAGAATAATAAGAAGTATTTCTAGCCACACATTTTAAATAGAAGGGACAATTTTAATAGCAGATGCATCAATTTTTGTAGATGCATCTGAAATGTGTGGTTGTGGTTTCTTCTTATCATTCTTATTTTAACTTTTCTTCTTATTTGATCATATATATATATATATATATATATATATATATATATATATATATATATATATATATATATATATATATATATATATATATATATATCAAATGCAAGCTAGTCAACCATCTGAAAAAGGTGGAGTGGCAAAATCTTAAATATCCCGTCTTTTTTTAAAAACGTTAATATCACAGTAGTTTTTTTTTTCTTGAAAAAAATTCAAAAACAAATCTGAAAAAATTAAAAAAAAAAAGAAAGAAAGAAATATGATAACAAATAATTAAGATTCGCTAAAAAAAATTTCATAAAAAAAAGAAAAAAAAAACCGTTTTCATCGTTAAAGTTATTGTGAAATTAGCGTTTAATTTTAATTTTTTTACAAAAGTTAAGATCAGATCTTTGAAAAAGTCAAGATCTGACTTTTGTAAAAAAGTCGAAATCAGATTTTGATATCACATAAACCTTTTTTTTTAATAAAAATTTTAAGATCACAATAACTTTTTTGATATCATAGAATAATTTTTTAATATCACGGTTCATTTATACATGTAAAAAAATTAGTATCACGGTTGGTTTTATAATATCACCGTTTTATAAATATCACCGTATCATAATATTGTTAATATCACCGTAATTATCATCCTTTCTTAATATCAAAGTTAAAATTTTTAAATATCAACGTAAGTTTTCTTAATATCATAATCAAAAAAACAGTGATATTAAGTTTCTTACTAATATCAAAGTAACTTTTTAAGTAAATATCGTTAGTATCATAGTAGGACTCATAAATATTCTTAATGTCACGTTACTACTCATAGTCACAAAACAAAAAAGTGCACAAAAAAATCTGAAAAAAAAAAGTAAAGAAGACAACAATAGTAAGGAGCGCTTAAAAGGAAAAAAATTAAAAAAATCATTTGCATATCATTTGCATGGTTAATTTGTACCGTGAAGATAGCGCTAGATCTTGACTTTTTTACAAAAAGTCAAGATCAGGTCTGGAAATGGGTGGTCCAGATTCATCCGTACGTCCGCACGAAAAATAAAAATCCGCACGTGATCCTCAACCTATATATATATATATATATATATATATATATATATATATATATATATATATATATATATATATATATATATATATATATATATATATATTTGTTTCATTGCATATCTTATAGCAACTTGTTATCATTTTGAAACATTAAAAGTTTTTATTATTCGATGTAATGCCCCATAACTAAACAACTTATTAATATTAATTATTATTTGTTTAGTAGTAGATTATATGCCAAAAAAGTGTGCTTTTAAAACGAAGCAAAAAGTATTATATATAGCCAAAAAATAATTTATGTCAAATATTTACAGAGTAATTGACCTTGGGTGGTTATACGTAAGTTGGGTTTTGTCCTTGGATTGTTGGGCTGTCATGTACGTAAGTTAGGATCGTTGTAGTTTTTAGGGTCATCCGGTTGAAGCTGTCATTTGTAGTCCAGATTTTTACATTAATATGAACAATAATACTCCGTAAATAGTATTATCAAGATTGAATTGCAAAATCACACATTTTATTTTTGAAATGTATTCTTTCATTTTATATAAAATGTATGTCTTGTCTACACGTTACGTGGTATAGCACAAAAGCACTTGCATGTTTGATGCTACTTGGTCATGGATTCTTGGCATTAGTTTAGTGTTTCATCTGTATTAGTATTTTTACTCTTTATGATGATCTTTATGCAGCTTGATCTCATTGTTGATAGTGGCTATTAGGTCCATTCCTCATCGGTGGAAATATGATGTCTTTGTAAGTTTTAGAGGTGAAGATATCCGCAAAAACTTCATGGATCATATGTTCAATGAAATCAAGCAAAAAGGGATTCATGGATTTAGAGATGGTAACGATTTGCCTCATTTCCCCTCAACTATACAAAGCCATTGAAGGGTCGGGGTTTTTGATAGTTATCTTCTCCAAAGATTATGCTTCATCATCATGGTGTCTGAGGGAACTTGTCAAAATACTTAGAGTGCATGAAAATGGGAAAGCCTAAACATGAGGTTCAGATTATCTTGTATGATGTTAAACCTAACTTGTTGAGCAAACAAATAGGGAGCTATGCTGAAGCGTTTGCACAACATGATGTTTTAAATAGAGCAGAGGTTAATAAATGGAAGGAAGCATTATGTGTAGCAGCTGATCTATCGGCATTCGATCCAGGAAATGACAAATGGGTAAATTTGTGTTATTGCAAATATAATTTTTTTCATTCAAATTTACTGATGTGCGATAAATTTTGTCTCTTTTAGAAATTTGTTAGAAAGTTCGTTGTATTTATTTGTAGCTCTTTTTGGTAAATAGGTACGAGTTCAAGTTCATTGACAGCATCTCCAAAGAAATCCTCAAAGTTATTTTGTAAATGATTTGGGCGCATTTAGCCTCCTCATTTTATTTGAAATAGGCATGTATTTCAAAAGTAGATTCGTCATTAACGGGCACATGTTTTCTCTCAATTTGGAGAACATGATAATTTTTTATTATTAATTTTTTAAAAAACAACTTATAAATATAATATATTAGTTATTTAAATATAAATGAGGTGTTAGATTTGAGGAATTTTTTTCATCGTTTTGGGTTTTTTATAAAGTGATTTGTATAACATGAGCCCGTTTGACCTGTGCACGTTTAAGCCCGTGCTCGTTTAAGCCTGTGCTCAAGCCTGTTTGGACTCGTGACCCAACCCGCCCGAAATTGATGGAAGCAAAGAATTTTTTTAACATTTTCTTTTGAAGATAACTAGAACGGTACCCGCGCAATGCGGCGGCGGGTACCGTGTGATTATATTTTGCGTTATTTGGTTACATATTTAGTTGTCTTCATGCTTTATAAGTAGAGATATTAGAGATGATTAAGCCAAATAATTTTAGTTTGAACAACCAACCGCGTCCTAACAAACTTCCTAACCAACTTGCTTCGTAATAAATTAGTTTTGAAATCTTTTCATAATAAGTAAGAAAAAAATCTGAATTTTAAGCTTTTCTAATTATAGAATAATCTCAAATGCATTATATTTGCTTTGAAGATAATAATGAATATCTTGAAGTGGAGGATTTTGGTTCGCGACTTGTTTGAGATGAAGATTTAGAACAAGAAATAGATTTATGCATATATTTCAAGACTTCCCAACTCAATCACAACATGATGGAGCTGGGTGCCAGCATGTTGGATATATCCGTTGGTCATGGCAGTCCACTAACAAAAGTGTATGTTTATATATCAAACAACATTCCAACAATAGATTGTAATTTTTATTTGTTACAAGTTTGATTTTTATTCGTGAATGTTAAATTTTTTGTTTTTTATTATTTTATTATTTTTCATTTTTTTCTTGGTAACAATGGTTTTTGAACTTTTTAGCTGAGTAATGCACGAGGTTTAAACCCACTGTCAGACACAAACCAGGTTGTTTTTTATTATGCCCTTTTCAAGAGGTTGACGTGGCCACTTCAAGGTTGTTTGCATCTAACAGAACTGAACTTGAGACTTCATACACATTTTAGAGTGATAGTCACAAGCCATTTTGCCACTAAATGTTTAATGAAGTGTGTCTGTATGAGGAGAATTCATTGACAATAGCTAACAATTGTTACTTTATCAGCTAGCTTGTTAAGAAACGTATTATTTTGATCTCGTCATTACTTTAATAAATCAAGTTTTTTGATGTATCACTTCATTACCACACCTCATCTTGATAGTTGATACTACCAAGGCTGTCAAGATCGCGTGTAAACTCGTAGGATCGTACGAGTTTACGTGTTCACTAGCTAAAACCGTGTAAGATCGTGATAGGATCGCATATGTGGTAAGATCGTAAGTAAGATAGTAGGATCGCACATAAGATCGTAAGATCTTTATGTAGCATGCTACGCTTATTGAACATAGTTCCACTCTCGCTGACTGATGAAGTTTATCAAGTGAAGTTTCCTTCGTTTTAGAGAGTAATTTCATGTAATATATGAGGAAACTGGGTACTATTTTATTGGTAAAATGTTCAACTTTATTAGGAAGAAGTTTACAGGAGAGTCGACTTTTCTTAGGATACGTACAATGATACGACCCGGTTAGGAGTTGTATCGGGATAAGGCACCACTTCAAGCGTGTGCTGGCTCAGTCATAAAATAGAAGAGAAGAACTAGAGATTTGTTTATTAACTTTTGCTTGATTGATTATAATAAATGATTACAAGAGTATTTATAAGACAAAGTAAACCATAAAACCTAAATAAGCCATGGGCTCGGGCCAGACGTATCATTCCCCACTCCTTCAAAACCACCTTGCCCTCAAGGTGTTGTCTTAAAACATTCTTAATCGACTTTCCTAAAGAAACATGAAAGTAATCCTAAACAAAGACATGTAAATAAAGATAGATTATATGACATAAATTTTTACCCAAAAAAAAAAAAAAAAAAAAAAAAGATTATATGACATAATTTTTATGCCATACGTTTGGACTTCTTGAGTCGTTTGGGAAGTCCGTCATCCTGCAACATTGGCGTAATCCGGGATCCCATAATCTTTTTTGAATTGCAACCTTCACCTTTTCCTTCTTTCGTATTCCTTTGCCTTGGACATAACACAACATCATTCTTCCGTCTTCCGCTACACATGCCATAACACTCCCCACTCCTTCAAAAATCACCTTGCCCTCAAGGTGATACGAAGAATATGCAAATTGAGAGTCTGCTAATTCCTCGCTTAAATTCAATTTTATTTCATCCAAACGACTATCAAATCCACCACGTCCATCCTTAAGTGTCGATATCACTCTACTCAACTCATCCTCGACAACCTTAAGCACTTCGCCACCACCCACAACCTCTTCAACTCGAATATACTCATCAGCATTCAATGACTCTTCAGCCGCCTTAGGTGAAGCAAATTCACCCTCTAATGGTAGAATGACATCTATTTTCTTTTCAACGATATGCTCTTTCTCTTCCCTTGCAATTGCCTCAAAACGAACCTCGGTGATACGAGCTTTGAAGAAGTCTTCTCCCAAAGTTAAAGGATTGGTCCTCAAAAATTCCCAAATATCTAGGTTCGCGAAGCGTGTTTCCGCCGCACGGGTCAATGAAAAAGCTTCGTCAAAAGTTTTAGGATTTGACCGTAAGAGTAAACATTGTAGATCCAGTTTAAGTCCGGAGATATAAAACGATATAAGTAAAGATTCAGATATCCCTGTTACTCGATTTGCAAATACCATAAACTCACTCTGATATTCAGCCACGTTACCCATTTGCAAGAGCTTAGATAGTGCGTCCCGATCGCTGCTGCCCGATGCCATGAACAATATCTCGAAGAAGAATTTTTTTTTCTGATGATGAACAGTAACTCGTGATGAACAGTACTCGTGATGAATAGTAGCCGTGAATAGTGATCGATGAACAGTACCCTCTGAATGAATAGTGCTGATGAACAGTGTTCGATGAACAATATATATATATATATATATATATATATATATATATATATATATATATATATATATTTTTTTTTTTTTTTTTTTCTGATGATTGGAACCCTAATAAAAAAACCCTCTCAAAGAGAGCTCTCAATGAAAGCACCAATTGATACTACTCGGTTAGGAGTTGTATCGGGATAAGGCACCACTTCAAGCGTGTGCTGGCTCCATCAGAAAATAAAAGAGAAGAACTGGAGATTTGTTTATTAACTTTTGATTAATTGATTATAATAAATGATTACAAGAGTATTTATAAGACAAAGTAAACCCTAAAACTTAAATAAGCCATGGGCTCGGGCCAGACGTATCATACAAACTAGAGCTATACGTGTTCAAAGATATCATCATGTTTTTTTTTTTTTTTTTTTTTTTTTTTTTTGAACACAAGACATCATCATGTAGGTCCTATATCAAAAATTATTTAAAAGACTATCAATAATTTACATGTCCCCTATAGATAATAATTTTTATTTGGTCTTTTTTATATGTCCAATAATCTTAAGGAAATACGAAGGTGATTTACTTTAAAAGCTTTTTATGTATGTCTTTGATTTATATAAAGAGATTCGTGTAGGAGAAACCCACTAGGTGTTTGATGAAATATATAAGTAGAAATCATTTACTATTATTTCTTCAGCCTGTTTGTATATTTTTTTCCGATTTATGCGGATTAAGAATATATGATATGGGAACTAAATGTTTCCAACAACAATACATGACCAACAAGGCAACAATATAGGGACGGTGTCTACATTTTCGAAGTTGTAAGGATTACACTTTTGATGAATATTTTTTTTTAAAATACAAGTTTTCATGATATACAATGACTTATTAATTTCTTGGTTACATATAAGAATATGCAAGTTTTGGTACATATATATCATATATGTAATTGCTTCTTTACCTTTTACACTCATCCACCTAACCACCCACCATATTGATTGTTTTACTAGGAAATAGACTTAATTGTCTTCGCTTGCTAATATGATTATATAAAAGAGACATCATTATGTAGGTCCTACTTAAAAATATATTAAGACTACTATTGGCCATCATAAATTATTTAATTGTTTTTGCAAGACTCGTATTTAACTTTGTCAACAACGAAAAAACGCGTACACATAGCCCATTGCAACATTAGAGCTAAATAAACATTAGAGCTAAATAAAGCTGTTATCTTTATTTAAACCGATCATTTATCACTTATTTTTAAACCAAACACCCTTATTGTTCATTTCTATAAATTGAAACATCCACGATCTAATTTATAAGAGTTGAGAAGTTGTGATTATAAAAGTTTCTTTCTTTAAATTGTTGTTTTAGAGTAGAAATCTAACTTGAGCTTCCATTATTGATTGCATTCATCATATCCTCTGCTAGCTTCTTAAAAATCAGTAAGTCATCATCCACTCTTTGCTTATTTCCTTGTTTTTTATTTAATCATTATTTCATCTAAGAAATGACATGTTTATCATTTAGAAAGAATATATTATTGTGTACTATGATCATGATTGTAAAATGATTTAATGAGACAGCTTAGTAATCCCAAATAACGTTCAGTTATGGTTTAAATCGAAATTCGATAAAAGAAAGGTTAAAACAATGTTAAAAAATTAAATAATTTAGAAAGATAATGTTAAAAAATAATCTTACAATTTGAAACCCAGTCAGACACGCTTAATTATAGTTATGGATACTTTAACATATATGACGTAACTCATGACTCTTTCTATGTTTGGGGATTAAAAACTTCAATAAAATGCGGAATAAGTGCGATAATACTTCATCTATTCACCGACCTTATAACATAGTTCATCTTTATTACTTAATTTAACGATTTAAACAAGTAAAACAACTATATGACATAGTTCATCTTTATTAATTAATTAACGATATAAACAACTATATGAGATAGTTCATGCCTATTTTAGTCGAGCTAGTAACCAAGTGAATCATTAAAAGTGCTTTCTAAATGTTTATGTGTCAACAAAAATGGAGGAAAATAAACCTAATTAAATAAAATAAAATAAAATAAAAACTTGATTACAAAGTTCCCAATTATATTTGTAACGATATAAAACTTGGAGGAACATAAACCTAATAAAATAAAAAAACGACCTAACCAAACATTTAAACTTTCCTAACAAAAGCACACCAATGCGATGCCCGCATGATATTGGGCGGTGCATTGGCCAGAAGGGCGTCTTGGGAAGTTGAAGGGCAAAGCACCTTGATGTAGCGCCTAGGACTTTGCATCCTAAACCCTCGTTGCTTCATGCGATCTTTCACAAGCTCTTCTAGCCAATCTATAGTTGTTGACGACCCCATTTACCACCCCCACCACCATCCTCGAAACCAACCTTGTTGATTCTTGACAAAGCTTCCACATGCATTATCAAGCTTGTCATGACACTTGCTCTTGACAAGCTCAATTATAACATGTGGTGTGAAGTCTTTAGACAACATTGTCATATGTTTAAGGTTCTTCACATCATTGAGGACCCCACGCTCTCAACTAGCACAACTGACCCCGATCTTGATCAACTTGATTCCCTCGTTGTATCAATTATTTATAGCCTCATCTGGGAGATATTAGAAAGCATGATCCTCGACCCCACAGCCACATATAGTTCTTTATGGAAGTGTTTTGAGACGACCTTCCCTGATAACAAAGCAAACATGATTATTCAAGTTAATTGACACCCAACTTTGTACCTTAGAACTTGGCACTCAATTGGTTGCGGACTATTATTAATTGTTATTGTTGTCCCATAATTATCCTAAATGTATATTAATTTAGAGAGAGAGAGAGAGAGAGAGAGAGAGAGAGTATGTGTGTGTGGACACTTCTTAATCTAGAGAGAATAGAGAGAAGTATTGGAATTTCACTAATGAACATACCCCTCCAAAGTGAGGAGGTGATGGGGGTATTTATACCCTTACAACCAAATGTTCCAACCCTTAGAACTCTTGTTCCCTCGTAACTAGGTAGTGAGCTTACACAACAATGTATTTATTACATAACTTACCAACCATTATTTAAATACATAAAAGATACACTAATGATTTACACTTTTTATGCTCTAACAATCTCCTTCTAAGGGTAGATCATTGGGGTCTTTCCTTGTACGGCATTTTGTCCTTATAACTTCGATCTCTGATGTACTGCTCTATGCTTTTCCATGAGTCTCGTAGTTCCAATGTTTCCTTGATAACTTGCACAACTGTGCACATCAATGCTCGTTGCTTAACATCCATCTCCAACTCTTTCAAGAACACCTAATCCAACATTTCTTTAAGCTTTTCCAAAATTCATATCAACGTCCATGTAATGAACTTGGCTACTTCATTTGCCCTTAACAACCTCTTCTACCTTGTATTAGTTAAGTATACTAAGCAGAGTCCAAGATTTGGATTTTCAAAGCATAACCATCTCTTGACCCTCTGAATACCTAGACAAACTAATATAAGAGGAGTGAATTTGATCCTCTTCTGATAGCTTTCAATCCTCATCTAGAAGATATGTACCACATTCACCCTCAACCTCATGAATATCCTCAGTGATTCAATGATGTCTTGGTCTACTACTTTCTTGATGTTGTGAATGATTCTACAGTGATACATGTTTTCTATGTCGTGAAGATAAAAGTTAACGTATTAGCCACATTGAACCAGTAATGATTGTCGACGTCTCTAACAACATGGTATTCAATGAACCCATGGTCTAATAGGTTTTTTTGAATTGACGCTCTGTTATTGCATTATCCTCTTAGGAGAATATATAGATGACGTGGTTTAGCCTTCCTCTATCTTACTCTGAAGAAACTTCTTGCATATTCATATAAGTCAGTAATCCCAAGATCTGCATCTACATTGTACAAAACTTAACAAAATTCTTTGCCAAGATACCTTCTTCTAGAAATCTTCCTCGATAATCCTCAAACAAAGCACTTATCTCAGTCGATTTTACAAAACAAACTCAACAATCGTAGGTTTATTTTTATATAAAATGATCAAATAAAAATATACAAATAGGTACGATTTTACTTATGACTTGACTAATTACTAAATGGGTCTAGTCCCTTTTGAACAAATAAGTTAAGTCTAACTTAGTTGTATCAATGTAATTAGTTATAAGTTAATTGTGGAATGAATACAATGCATGGACCATCTTTCCCTCTACACAAGGGCACTTTGTAATCCATTAACCACCTATCCTCATTCCAAGTGGTTAGTTGGGTGCTTCCCTCCTTTTACTCTAACCCATGTTATTTTAACCCAAAATTAATCAGAGTTAATGAGTTGGTTTAACCTAACCCTTACTGGGCTTTGAAATACTCTTGGAAGCTTAAAAGTGAAGTGAACATGGGAGTTTTGCAAGAGGCAACGATTAGTTATTGGCACGAGACAAAACAACCCCGGTGTGTTGATCTCACCTGCGAGAACAGGAGTGTAGCACGCTGTGGGTGTATGGTTTTATTTACCGGTTATAGTTAATTAATATTAACAAAATTAATATGCATAATAAAATTAACTCTAAACCCTAGCCACTGATCCATGCATATTTTACAATTAAAAATAATCTAACTACAATAATAGTTAGAACGTGCGTACATTTGACTTGCTCGACATGATCAATCTTCTTGAATACTCGTACAAGGAAGCTGCAGGGATCCACCGGTACTAGTCACATTTGAAATTGCTAGATGGTTCAGGTCGTTGCTCAGGTGAGCCTAGATCACCACCTACGATCACATGAGTTCAGGTTTAAACTAAACCCTAATCCTAATTGATTAGGTTTTCAACCAAAACCCTAATTCGCAAACAGACAAAAGTTTGTTGAGGTTTTGGGGAGTGTGTCGATCTTCGGCCAAGGGGGAAAGGGAGAGGGTTTTAGGGTTGTGTGTGTGAATTATGAGAAAGCATAGAATGCCTCTATATTTATAAGATACAAAGGAACATTATAGAGGCTTTAACTTGTGGAACAAGTTGGCAAGTTTGACTAGCCAAACTCCTCCCTCTTAGGAGTTTTCAGCTAAACCTCAACCCTTCGGGTTTGTGGGTTTTTCCTCTTACCCCCCTTTAATGTTCAAACTTTATTATTAGTTATTTAATTAAGTCTATTAATTTAATTCTCTCAACCCTTTAATATTTATTAACTGTGGAATAAATATTTTCTTCCATTTTGTGATGCACCGGTGTGATCCTTTAGTGTCTTAATTACCAAATGTGATTTCTCGTATATATATAATTAAGTATATAAATATATATTATTTGTGCACATCAACCTTTCAGACTCCCACTTGTGTAAGATAAGTATATATAAATGAAATCACGGCGTTACAGAGGTCTCTAGCAATTACTATTATAAGGTTACTAGTTCTTAAGAACTCTCACACCTTGTAATTGTACTTCCTTGATCCTCATCGGTCTTCAGGACTGAATCCTCGTCAGTCTTACTGACTGAACTAGTGTTATATAAAGAGTAGAGACTAAGTAAACAACAACATCCTCAAAGATTAGTATTCTCTTCTTTGGCATGTTTACATATGCTAAAGGATCTAGCTATTTCAATTTAGTACAAGTGTCATATGCCTCTGGAGGCTTATGATGTCTAAAGGATCTAAACTCGGTAGGGAATAACTTTACTAGCCTGCCTAAAAGTTTGAGTCAACTTTCTCATCTTCGATGGCTTCAAGTTTCTATTTTTTAAAAGGAAGTATTTTTAATATATTTATATAAAATTGCAAGATGCTAATATTACAATGACACTCATGACACTTACAATAATACAATTCTAAACATGTAATAATGACCCTAAAACACATTTATTGTGCTACTTGCAATAAGGGATATCATAATTAGGGGTGTTTAAACGGTCGGGTTTCTGTCTAACGGGGTTAACCGGTTTGCTTTATTTGGTTTCAACGAAAAAATATAACCGCCCAAAATCCAAACCAAAGATGAACAAAACCGATCCAAACCACCCAATTAATTAGGGGTGTTCAAACACTAGGGTTTCGGTTTAACGAGGTTAACCAGTTTGGTTTAATCGGTACAAAGGAAAAAATGTAACTGCCCAATAAAATCCACAAAAATTACTTGTCCATGTGTGATTGGCTGTAGAAAAGAGAAGAGAGAAAATATTTCAAATTCACCAATCAAATTATTATATTTTTTTAATTCTTTTTTGTGGTTCTAGCAATGCTCTTACAAATAAGATGGAAACCTGTAATCTTGCTTGGAACCTGCAAAAAACATAACCTATTATGTAGGGACAAAGGAGCCCCCCCCTCCCTCCTTTTTTTATTTTATTTTTTTTTTATTTTTATTTTTTATTTTTGCGACACCAAGTGTAAATATTATAGGTTTTAGGGGTAATTTAGTTGAGGTTACAAACAAATCTCCTATTCGGCCCCTCCAAAATAAATTCGCCTCCCCCCCCTCTCCCTAAAAAAAATATTTTAGTTCCGCCACTAGACATAACTTTGAGGTTTAAACAACCATAAGAGACAAGAAAGCTTTAAGCTCCATATATAAATTAAGATAAAAAACAAAAATGTCAAGTAAAACAACAAAATTGAAATCTTACATTTTCACCATATGTTGATTGACCGAGTTATTCCCTCTCGAAGGTTGCATCCTGAATAAAAACAAAAAACAAAAAAACAAACACTTGAGAAAACCCCCTACATAATTTGCGTTATCAATACAAATTTGACCTAACCCTAATCTACAACAAATCTAAGCAAGGTATTAAAAGAGAAGAAGAATGTATACTTGCTTGTAAGATCGATTGGAGAAAAAACCTACAAATGTATCTTTAATTGTATTTGTTTTTCGAAACTTTAGTTAAATTTGAAATTGTAAAGGAATGAAGAAAATGAAGATTAATGAAAATGATAGGGTGAATGATTAGTATCATAATTTCCACCATTTCTTTTTATGGGTAGCGAACAAAAATTTTTGCTTCTTGCGGGTACTTTTTTTCAAATTCATCTTTTTTAAGGTATTTTTGCAAAATTTTTGGACATTTTTGCCCTTTTTAGCTAATAGAAATTTTTTTTCCCCGAAAGGCAAAAACGTCACATAGTACCCTAAGGATGAATTTTAAAGAAAAATACCCACTAACAAAAAATTTTGTTCGCTACCCACAAAAAAAAACGGTGACAAAGAGCAACAAAAGTAGTGATACCACTTATTTGGGTGGTGACACTACACGAAGGACAAAAGACACAAGTCTCAGTATCAGCAAATGCAACTCACAACAACAAACTCGTCGTGGCTACCCCGCCAAGATACGGGATTCAACCATCGTTAAGATTTTGTGGGGTACACTGTTTTGGATCCAGGGTTTGATAGATTACCCCAAGATCAAACAACAGATTATGAACAAGGTGGATCCAGGGTTTGATGTATATGGAGAATTCGGATACAATGTGTATGGGCAAAATTAGCCCACTAAAAAAGGCATGAAAAGCCTGCAACAAAATAGTGTCGTGTGGAATGGTATATTATATATATAGTAATAATCGATCCAATGGGCAGAGTCACATATTTAGTAAAAGGAATTTTCTTAGAAATTGCATTCTGTATACCAAGTTATATTTTAGGGCAGATTGATGACTGAAAATCTTAGTCATGGATTCTTTGTACTATTATTGATAATGGCTCTACTCTTTCTGATGCTCTTTACTTGTGACGCAGCTCGATCTCATTATTGATAATGGCTACTACTTCCATTCCTCATCGGTGGAAATATGATGTTTTTGTTAGTTTTAGAGGTGAAGATATCCGCAAAAACTTCATGGATCATATGTTCAATGATTTCAAGCAAAAAGGAATTCATGCTTTTAGAGATGATAGAGAGTTGCCTAGAGGAGAATACATTTCCCCTCAACTATACAAAGCCATTGAAGAATCGAGGTTTTTGATTGTTATCTTCTCCAAAAATTATGCTTCGTCATCATGGTGTTTGAGGGAACTTGTCAAAATACTCGAGTGCAAGCAAATAGGAGAGCCTAAACACGAGGTTCAAATCATCTTTTATGATGTTAAACCCAACGTGGTGAAGAATCAAACTGATAGCTATGCTGAAGCTTTTGCTAAGCATGAAGATTTAAATAGACTAGAGGTAGCTAAATGGAAGGAAGCTTTATCCATGGCGGCTAACTTATCTGGATGGGATCTCCAGGACATGACAAATGGGTAAATTTCTTGTTTTTGTGTAATTAGTCTTGTAACTCTACTAAAGCTTAACACTACGTAGTTTCACTTATTGTCTCTTTGTGGTTAACAGATATGAGTACAAGTTCATCGATTGCATCTCCAAACACATCCTCATAAAGTTACGTGACGGACCCTTAGATGTTGGTTCGAACCTTGTTGGCATAGATATCCATCTTGACAAATTAGACTTGTCACGCTTCATTGGGTCAGATAAGGTTAACATGATTGGAATATGCGGTATAAGCGGGAGTTGCTTTTGTGAAGATGTCAATGAAAAACAAAGCCTAACTCAAGTCCAGATGCACATGATTGGTAAGATTCTGAAGACAGATATGGAGATATCAAATGTTGGAGAAGGTTCTATGGAAATAAAGCGAAGGATGGCATGTAAGCGGATCCTTCTTGTTTTGGATGACGTGAATAGCGTGGAGCACTTAGAAGCACTAACAGGTTCACGTGAGTGGTTTTCTCCTGGAAGTCTTATTATATTCACTTTTAAAGATAAACAGTTG
Source organism: Artemisia argyi (assembly GCA_030686995.1). Classification (NCBI taxonomy): domain Eukaryota; kingdom Viridiplantae; phylum Streptophyta; class Magnoliopsida; order Asterales; family Asteraceae; genus Artemisia; species Artemisia argyi. The sequence goes on along the minus strand of CM060702.1, from coordinate 245,956,514 downwards.
CTAAGATCACATAGAGTGGATGAGGATGACATCCATGACATGGACTTTCTAGATAAGGATCGATCTCTTGAGCTCTTCTGTTCCTATGCCTTTAAAGAAAAAGATTATCCTAGAGAATTCGAAAAGGTTTCTGAGAAACTTGTGGACTATGTGCAAGGTCACCCTATGGCCCTCAAACATTTGGGTGGTTTTTTATACGGCAAAACTGTGGATCAGTGGGATAATGAACTGAAAAGGCTCAAAGTACGTCCTAATGAAAAGATACAACAAGTTCTTCGTTTAAGTTACGATGGGCTAGACTTCGATCAGAAAAACATCTTACTTGATATTGCATGTTTATTCGTTGGAGAAAAAAGGGATTTTGTAGAAAGCGTACTAGATGGCTGTAACTTTTTTCCAGTTATAAACATGCAAGTTCTAGTTGATAAGTCATTAATCACGATCTCTAGTGACATGTCACTTCAAATGCATGACTTGATTAAAGCAATGGCAAGGGAAATTGTTCGTGAAGAACAGAGAAGATTGTGTATATCATCTGAATCGAGTGAAAAGGAAGTAAGAAGTGGCATATTCTTCTTTACCTTCATATTAATATAAAAGTATACACAATTGCATATGTTACTCTTTATAATTTAAGTTACATGCTCTTGCTTTTCAGGTGGCAATGACCGAAGCAGTTGAAGTTCTAGTCCTTTTGTTAAGGCAATCTAGTCAAAAGGTTGACATAAACGCTAATTCTTTTGCACATATGAAAAATTTATGGATCCTGAAAATCTATTCTAAGGAAGAATTCCATCAGAAAGTGGAATTGAAGGGCTACAATGTGAAGTACTCGGGGAGTCTCAAAATTTTGAATTTCTTGTCGAATAAGCTAAGCTTGTTTTATTGGCATGGATGCCCTTTCAACTACTTGCCTCCAGAATTCTATCCAGAAAACATTGTTGCCATCGACTTGTCTCACAGCAACATAAAACAACTTTGGACAACACCACAGGTATTTACTTGTTCATACATGTGTTCATATGTGACACCTCGAGAAATAAGAACTAATCTTTTTTCTATTGATGCCAGTGCTTAAGAAGGTTGAAAATAATGAAGCTAAGGTACTGTTGTAATCTAACAACCACCCCTGACTTCTCAGAGATTACAAATCTTGAAGAGCTAGATTTTGAAGGTTGTGTGAATTTGGCTACAATTCACCCATCTATTGGAATGCTTAATAAGCTTGTTGTTTTAAATATGAAAGACTGCACACGGGCTGGGAGTTTTCCTGAAGCCTTTTGGTCTAGATGCTGGACTTCAATCATTCGACCTTTTGGTTTAATATGGAACAAACAACATCCCCAAATATCAGTTTCATTGGCAGGTTTACATATGTTAAAGTATCTGAATTTAAGCTACTGCAATTTAGTACAAGTGCCTGAGAGCATTGGAAGCTTATCATGTTTAGAGAATCTGAAGTTGGAAGGGAACAATTTTACTAGCTTGCCTGGAAGTTTCAGTCAACTTTCTAATCTTAGATGGTTTAACATTGATGGTTGCAAGAAGCTGGAAGTGTTGCCCGAACTTCCGCGTCGCGTGTGTGGAATTTCTGCATCTCATTGCACCTCCTTAAGTTCAATTAGGGGATCAAACCCAATCATGAGCAGAAGGTACACTTATCTCACCGGTTGTCCAAAATTGTTTAAGATGTCAATATCGGAGACTCAATGTCTCGACTCATCTGTAACTTCCCAAGGCTCTCGATTTTCTTCTTTCCTTCATTATGTGGGTATCCAGAATAACGGATGTGGATTGTTCCGTTTGCCCGGAAGTTCCATTGAGAATATAGATATATATTATGATGGAAATAGCATTCCAAATTGGTTTACAAATAAAAGTTTGGGAAATCATGTAAAGGTCGAATTGCCATCAGATCGGAACTTCAGTAAGTTAAGGGGATATGGAATTTGTGTTGTTTTTATGAGAAAAACACCTGACACATATTTTGGATACTATGTAAGGAACTTTGATGGAGATAATTTGGAAATCTGCTCTCCATGGTTTACAGATAAAAGTTCACGATATTTTCATGATAAGCCAATAAGAATCGATGAGTCAGATATGAGATGGTTGCATTATACAACGGAAATACAGAAGTGGAAGGAAGCAAAGAATTTTGTGACATTTTGTTTTTTGGAGAATGAAGGAATTGAAGTGAAGGAGTGTGGTGTAAGACTTGTTTGGGATGAAGATATGGTGGGGCCACAATAACATTTTGTGAGGACTATGGAGGAATCAACTGGACATGGTAGGATAAATTATTTATATGTCTGTTGTAGATTTTGTAATATTTATTTGGTCTTTCTGTTAGCGAATAATCTTTGATAAATCCATGTAGGAGACACCTACCAGGTGTTTGATGAAATGCATTGAGTAGAAATCATTTGCTATTTACTCTGCAGCATGTTTGTAGATTTTTTTGGATTTTACGATGTATTAAGAATTGATGTTGTGTTTTGAAGTTGCGATTTGTACCATAAGATAATAAACCTTGCTGTAGTCTTATGTCTTTGGAAATTAATATCATAGCAATTACGTGACTGGTATGGTACCATGTTAAAACATGCACCATCTTTGGAAAGTGTGCTCTTTCCAGTGCCAGCTCAACCAACATTTGAGACAACATGTTTATTCGTTGCACTAACTTGAGGTGCATTTGTTCTTCGTTGCACTAATAGCTCAAGATCCGTTCCTTGAGGTAGCTGCCTGGACATATTACATGTAATTCGACCCATTAATTTACATTCGGGTCAGATTTCAACCCGATCCCAAAATTACATCTTTTACAATTTATGTGAGTATTAAACACCATACGGATAAACAAAGAAAGTATCAATAGCTTGTTGATTCACTTCACTTAACCCAGGTTGTTATCTTCTGTTTCATTACCCTCACCCTAGTGGTTTCTTGAGACGATATGGATATCATTGTACTTTCTGCTAATGGTGGTAGTCTAACTGAAAACCAAGTGGGGTGGTAGGAAAATTCATTGTTCTTTAATTTTTATTTAAAAATAAATAAAATTCAAAGGGGAAGAATGGGCATTTTAGTCATTTCACTTCGCCCATAGAGACAAATAAACTCGAAACTAATTTCTCTTGACTGCCTGCACTTTCAAAACCACTAGGACCGCGGATGCAATTTGGCCAAACCACAACGATGGTTTTTGCAAAATGAACTTTTCATGGAGCATACACCAGGTGTTTGTTAGAATGGAGTATATCATTATAAATCATTGACTATTATATTGGCAAACTGTTTGGTAGCTATTACTCATCAACTTGTTCGAATTTCTACCTGCCGATGTGTACTTGCAGTTAAGAATAATGTGTTTTGTAGTCCAGTTTTGCAGCTCTTTATTTAGCTCTAAACCAGTGTTTGGGTAAAGACTTAACTTCACCAAGAAGAAAGGTGAAAACCAGAGTAGAAGCACTTGAGATGTGCGTGTGCAGGTGTGTGAGCACGCGTTTTGTGTATAATGCTATTAACCCTGTTCGTAGCAAGTCCAACGACGCACAAAACACTTTCTCATGATAATATTGCAAGACAAACCAATCCATAGTAGAACACACAATGAATATCAAATTTGACTATGCGTGATTCTTGGCATATAACTGCTACCAATAAAAATGTTAAAACTTTAGCGTACATTATTTATACAATAAGCATCTAATAATCAATACTGGATATTTATAGTAATTGCAATCCAATATTAGAATTTCTAGTCAAAAAATACCAAAGAAATATCGTAAAGTTCTCATGCAATGGAATCAAAGACAAGCAAGTGATACAAACAGAAACTATCAAGCTGGTAAAAGACAAAAATAACACCACCAAACTCCAAAGTAAAATGCCCATTTATCAGTTTCATTTTTCCCCATTTGACTTTCTGACGACACCTTAAACAGTCCGCTTGACCCAAAGGGAAGTCATCAAATGAATATGTATGACCATGGTCAAAAGTCAAAACCTGCATTGCTACTCATTGAATCAAACCTTGTGAAACTACGGTCTTGTGCCGTGCTGCTCATTGAGTCGAATCTTGAGAAGTTATTATCCGATGTGGAGCTGCTCATGGAATCAAATCTCGAGAAGGTTTCTTGTTTTAGGTTTATATTTTTCAAATTATGACATGCATACAAAACAGTTCACAACTGATACAAAACCAGTTTTAGAGTGGTTCAGTTTCCAGGTCCACTCTAGAGTAGTACGTCGAAATGTACTCATAATTTTCATGCAATGATATAATTGGAAAAAAAAAAAAAAAAAAAGAAGAAGAAGAAGAAGATATGAACTCGCCTTAGCTGTGTCATTATTGAATCCCCACACCGAATCTACATCATCATTGTTGTCAAAAGTACCCCATCAATAGAAGATCAAACTCAATTTTTATATACAAACAAAAATGAAAACAAGAGCAATAGCCTAGTGCATGTTTAGATCTTTCCACCAAACAAGGTATAGGTACGCGTTTTGTTGTATTTAGACAATGAAAGATAAAACCATAAACTGAATCCAATTGGTACCTTTCTGTGTCAGCATCAAAGCTCTTTCCGTAATGTTTAAATGAATCCTCCTTGGTTGGACTTTCAAATATTTTTTGTGCGGTGGGACTAGCAGCTGGGCTTTTAGCCGACTCATCTTCGCTATGTACGTATGCTAATTCAGTCTTGAAAGGCTTCCTTGACTTCCTGTCAGCATTTGAATATGAATCCTCAGAAGCGTCATCCATCGAAGCCGAGTTTTCTGCCTGAGATGTTGATTTGGTATTTGCAGGCACCGTAGCATCATATGAGAAACCTTCGTCTTCGAATTTATCCAAATCCTCGTCCCACATTGCAGATATCTCTGGAACTCCAGGTTGCCAACCTTGACAATCAAAATAGGTGAATCATAACGCAATATCAATCATTCTATTATAATATTATACAGATACAGTGACATCAATTCCAGTTGATGTCCTTTGGAAGCTCAATAACTGCAGTTGACTTGACATCAATTCCATGTTTTTTGCATCGTTCAGTTAAAGCCTTAAGTAGTTCCTGGGTAAACCGAAACAAAAATGACGGGTCAGTCAAGCCATCCTTAAAACTTACTAAAATCTGTTACTCGGGATCATATGAACTTACTTTTGAAGGATAGCATTAGCGCTGCCACCATGATCCATTTTCACAAGTGCCTGATTCAACTCCATCTTCTTCTCCTAAAAGTCAACAGAAAAATCAAGTTACAATTAATGTGCTTCAGCTCCCAGCTGCCTTATTCTTAAAAAAAAAAAAAAAAAAAAAAAAAAAAAAATAGATATAATGTACGCTAAGCTGCCAGTCCAGTAGAAAGTGACAATGCAATGCTATCTCTCAAGCCATTTTAACAATTTTGAGTAGAAGGGGAGATTTTAGCGCATTTATGTGGAAACAGGCCAACTTGGGTGATATTTTATCAATAACGGGTGGGTCAAACTCATAAAATCATAATAATCACTTGATATATAGGAAGATAATATAAAGAAAATCAATATCATGTCTGCACTGGAGTCGGAATTCGACCCTGGTCACACGTCTAAACGTAGGGTTATGGTTCAAGTCTGGTTTCGGATTTGGATCCTGGTCAGGCCTAGTAACAGGTTTCCGTGCTTTTGCTGTTACGTGCATATATGTAATCCTTAACATTAGGTAGTACATAGGCATTGTGAATTGCAAAACATAACCTAAGTGTACTTATTGATGCTTAAATGAGTCAAAATTGTCACATTTCCAGCAGATATCTATGTAGTTTTCTCTACTTTGTTGCAGAATGAACTGATTCTGAACCAAAAATTCGATAAAATAAACTTTGAAACTTAATTATAATATTTCAGTTTAAACAAAAACTTACAATTAACTTACAAATGCACAACAGCCATTGATTTAATCATGCACGAAGACACGTCCATTTCACGAGCCACCTGGTTCTTCGACGCGTGAACCCACTTCATCTTCGGGTTCGAGACACACATTGTCAAAAACTCCATCACCTATCCGGATATCTTAAACATTTCTATTCCAAAAATCAGGTTCTTATCAGCTACAAATAGCGAATTCCAGTCCATGGGTGCATCAGGATGCACCGAAACTTCATTCCAAATTAAATAAACAAGATCAAGCTCCCACAACTTCCGAACTGCTTTGTTTTGCTAAATTACAAATACATTACAGCTTACTTCTAGGTGTCAAAAGTTAGTTACTGTGTACTAAGGGCGTGTTTGGGTGCGTGTTTTGCTAAAGTGATCATCTCATATCTAGTGTTTGGATAAGTACTTCTTCTGATTATGAAATAGTAGAGTATTATATACCTTTATTTTACACGAATTCACCTTAATCAGTTAAAATTTGTCGCAACTCAACCATATTAAATGTTATAATTACAGTTTACAACTTCAAGCTACATGACTACATGAGCACATCCAAACACCATCTATAAAACACATAAGTAGTTAATCATCTGATATCAAAACGCAGATCCAAACATGAACCACCCCCCAATTTCTAATCACCTATAATACGAAACTAGTAACTACATATTTAAAAATTCCTCATTTTGAAAATTAGTTATTTTGAAGGACGACAAATAACAAACTGCTTTATGCCATTAACACTATACGGACAAACCGAGTACACGTTATTTATAGTGTACAATTCAGTACATAAAAACATCACAAACAACAATCAAAGTCTAGAAGTCAAGTACCCATAGATTCAAATTACATAAATCCATTAAAATACATAGACCCTAGTCCCAAAACAGTCCAAACTCAAAGTCAAATAACTTTTTTTGTTTCCTTCAAAATTAACAACCCATTACTAGAAACTTATAAACTATTAGACAACTTTCATCAAGCCAAAATTCAGTGTCAAACATGATTATCAAAAATGCTATTTTTGACCATCTAAAGTCAATATTTGACCCAATCAAAAAAGGAATACAAAAAATAACACAAACCCATGTACTCTATCAAATATTAGTTAGCTAAAAGCTCGAAAACTATGGTTACCAAATAGAAAAACAAATAAACATATGAATGTACTAAGTACATAAGAGTAAAGAAAAGAAACCTCATGAAGTTTATATTCAAGATTCTTGATTTGAACCCAAGAATCAGCCCAGATATTAGATCCAACAAAAGGGTATGTATGATTAGTTATTAAAAATGGGTCATTTTAGTAAATTGTGAAAAGAAACATTTTTCAAGAGAGAAGAGAGAGAAGTGATGGATCCCAAAAATAATTAAGTACGGTAAATTGAATGGTAATAAAAAAAAAGGATTTTGTTATTCTTTATTTTTGTAAAAAAATTAAATTAAAACCAAACATTTTAGTAAGAGTAAATTTAAAGAAACGTCTTCATCACCTCATGTGTTATATCCAAATTGTATGGCGCAGTTAGTGTTTTTTTTTAAGTTATTTATTTATTTATTTATTTATTTATTTTTTGAAACAATTGATGCAAATATAGAAAAGGTTTAGTAATATTTTGGGTAGGTTTAGTAACAGGAAACATTTTATCTCCACAAAACCTATTAAATATATAAAACGTGCCTAAACTTGAGATGCTGTAGTTGTCCCGTCACTAAAATTCGTTATTTTTGTGTAGTTATCATTTTGAGACATTAAAATTGATTATTTCATCTATTGCCTATGACCACCTTTTAATAACTTATCGGTGTGAATATAATCTAAATGAGATTAAATTGCGAAATAACACATTCAGTTTGTGTCTTCTAGATGTTGTTGTCGTTCAATAACTTATTTTTGTGTTTCTATCATTTTTAGCCAATTCATATGAACCAGAGTCACTTATTTAGTAAAAGGATTTTTTTATTTATTTATTATTATTATTATTATTGTTGTTGTTGTTGTTGTTGTTGTTGTTGTTGTTGTTGTTGCAACATATATGCCATTGTATACACCTGTGGGTCTAAAAATCTTACTTTTTAAATATAATTTGACCTTCAGCATATCAGGTGATAATGCCTACTCTTTCTGAATTTCTTTACTTGTGAACGCAGCTCGATCTCATTATTGAAAATGGCTACTACGTCCATTCCTCATCGGTGGAAATATGATGTCTTTGTAAGTTTTAGAGGTGAAGATATCCGTAAGAGTTTCATGGATCATCTATTCAATGATTTCAACCAAAAAGGAATTAATGCTTTTAGAGATGACAATGAATTGCCTAAAGGAGAAGAGATATCTCCGCATCTCTACAAAGCCATTGAAGAATCGAGGTTTTTGTTAGTTATGTTCTCCAAAAATTACGCTTCTTCAACATGGTGTCTGAGGGAACTTGTCAAAATACTTAACTGCAAGCAGATTGAAAATCCAAAACATGAGGTTCGGATTATCTTTTATGATGCCAAGCCTGATGTGGTGAGGAAACAGAAAAGAAGTTATGCACAAGCATTCTCTAAGCATGAAGTTTCAAATAGTACAGAGGTAGGTAAATGGAAAGAAGCTTTATACATGGCGGCTAACTTATCTGGATGGGATCTCCAGGACATGACAAACGGGTGAATTTCTTTATGTTTGTTGTTTTCTCACAAACACCTTATCACTAAAGCCTAACACTGTTTAGTTTTTCTTTTTCTTCTATGGTTGATAGGTATGAATCCAAGTTCATTGATTGCATCTCCAAAGACATCCTCATAAAGTTATGTGACGGACCCTTGCATGTTGGTGAAAACCTTGTTGGCATGGATTTCCATTTCGACAAATTAAACTTTTCACGCTTCATTGGGTCAAATAGTGTTAACATGATTGGAATATGTGGTATAAGAGGAATAGGAAAGACGACCCTTGCCAAAGCTATATACAACTTGATGTATATCCACTTTGAGGGAGGTTGCTTTTGTGAAGATGTCAGAAAACAGCAATACCTAACTCAAGTCCAAATGCAGTTTATTAATGAAATCATGAAACCAAGAGAGCTGAAGATATTGAATGTCGGTCAAGGGATTATGGTGATAAAGAAAATGATGTCATCCAAGCCGATCCTGCTTGTTTTGGATGATGTGGATCATCGGGATCAGTTAAAGGCACTAGCGGGTTCAGCTAGTTGGTTTTGCCCCGAAAGTTTAGTTATTTTCACATGTAAAGATAAACAGTTGCTAAGTAGTCATAGAGTGGATGAAATTCATGAAATGGACTTTCTAAATAAGGGTCAATCTCTACAACTCTTCAATTCATATGCCTTTGAGGAAAAGCATCCTTCAACAGGCTTCCAAGAACTCGCTGAGAAAGCTGTGAACTATGTGCAAGGTCACCCTCTGGCTCTCATAGTTTTGGGTTGTTTTTTGTACGGTAAAACTATGGGTAAGTGGGTTAGTGAAGTGGAAAGGCTTAAAAAACATCCTAATGAAGAAATACATCGAGTTCTCCGCTTAAGTTATGATGGGCTAAACCTCCAGCAGCAAAATATCTTACTTGATATGGCATGTTTATTCGTTGGAGAAAACAGTGATTTTGTAGCAAGCATACTAGATGGGTGTAACTTTTTTGCAGACACAAACATGAGAGTTCTAGTTGATAAGTCATTAATCACGATCTCTAGCGATATGTCACTTCAAATGCATGACTTGATTCAAGCAATGGCAAGAGAAATCATTCATGAAGAATCTATCATGAGTGGGAAACAGAGGAGATTGTGGAATTCATCTCAAGTTTACAATGTATTGAGTGAAAAGAAGGTAAGTAGTGGTATATGATTCTTTTTTTTCTCTACTATATTTAAGTATTAGCAAAATATCCTAATGAAGCTACATGTTTTTGTTTTTCCAGGTGCCAATAACTGAGCAGTTGAAGTTCTAGTCCTTTTCTTAGAGAAATCTAGTCGAAAGGTTCACATAGAAGCTAAAGCTTTTGCACATACGAAAAAATTGCGGATCCTAAAAATTTATGCTGAGAAAAAATTTGATCAGAATCTGGAATTGAAGCACTTACCTTCAGATTTTTTGTCGAATGAGCTAAGGTTGTTTTGCTGGCATGGATACCCTTTCAAGTACTTACCTTCAGATTTCTATCCAGAAAACATTGTGGCCATTGACCTGTATTGCAGCAGCATAAAACATTTTTGGACAACACCTAAGGTAATTTCTTGTATGCACATGTTTTCCTATTTGATACCTAATGATATGAGAACTTATATTTTTTTCTTTTCTTTATCAATGTCAGTGCTTTAGAAGGTTGAAGGTGATGAAGTTAAGGTATTGTTGTAACCTAACAACCACCCCTGACTTCTCAGAGATTTCAAATCTTGAAGAGCTGACTCTTGAAGGTTGTGTGAATTTGGTTAGCGTTCATCCCTCTATTGGATTGCTCAAGAAGCTTGTTGTGTTAAATATGAGAAACTGCAAACGGCTTCAGAATTTTCCAAGTAGAGTGGAAATGGATGCTCTTCAAGTTTTGAATCTAACGGGGTGCCTAAAAGTCGACCAACTCCCTGAAGCATTGGGTCGGATCAAAAGCTTAACGGAGCTTCATGTTGACAGAACTGCCATTACAGAACTTCCTTCTTTTGTATCATATCTAATAAACCTTGAATCATTGTCATTCGGTTGCCAAGAGAGGATTCAACCTAGATGGTGGACTTCAATCACTGCTCCTTTTGGTTTACGAAGTAAACAACCACATCCCCAAAGATCAGTATGGTCATCATTGGCAGGTTTACATATGTTAAAAGTCTCTGAATTTAAGACACTGCAATTTAGTACAAGTGCCTGATGCCATTGGAGGCTTATCATGTCTAAAGGATCTACACTTGAGAGGGAACAATTTATTAGAAGTGCCGGAGAGCATTGGAGGCTTATCATGTCTAGAATATTTGTACTTGGAAGAGAACAATTTTACTAGCTTGCCTGGAAGTTTGACTCAACTTTCTCATCTTCAGGGACTTTATCTTGATGGTTGCAAGAAGCTAGAAGTGTTACCCGAACTTCCACCTACAACTTATATGAATGCATCAGGTTGCACCTCCTTAAGAGAAGTGTCAGGATCATTTAAAGACCCATCCAGGTGTAAATCAAATGTTTTCAGAAATTGTCCAAAGTTGTTTGAGAATGTAAGTATTGATAGCGAGGGGTGTATATCGAAGACTCGGTGTCTTGACTCATCTATAACTTCCCAAGGCTTTATTCACCATCTTTCTGCTATCCTTGGGTATTTCGGTTTTCCGACTAACAAATGTGAATATTTCTTGCAAGACATTGCCTATCATTCTTTAGATATAGTATATCACGGGAATAGCATTCCAGAGTGGTTTACAAACAGAAGTATGGAAAATCATGTAAAGGTTGAATTACCGTCACATTGGTGTTATGATAAGTTTAAAGGATATGGAACTTGTGTTGTTTTCAAGTGGAAAAAGCCTTTCAAATATATAGAATACTCTGTAAAGAACTTTGATGGAGCTTCTCTAAAAAGATACTTTCCAGTTTCAACTAATAATTGTGTGAAGGATGAGGTGAGAGGAATCCAAGATTCATATATGATATGGTTGCATTATACACGGTATACATGGGAACCAAAGAATTTTGTTTCATTTTGTTTCTTAGACGAGAATAATGAAGATGTTGAAGTGAAGGAGTGTGGAGTAAGACTAATTTGTGATGGAGATTTACAGCAACAAGAAGACATCACAAACTTGAGCAATATGTTCGAAGACCTTCCAACTCCATCACAACATGGTGGGGTTATGACCTTGTCAAGGCCTATTGGTAGCCGCTTTTCATGCACCTGGTCCTGGTAGTCCAATATATTTATATTTGTTAGCCACAGTTTAGACAAATTCCTCCTCAATATATTTATATGTTAATAGTTTTGATTTTAACAGCAATTAAAAGTTTGATTTATTAATCGTGAATGTTAAAAGAATTTTGGTTTTTTGTTAATTAATTTAAGTTACAAATAAAGAAAATGATTTACCTTTTTCAGTAGTAGACACCTACGCATATGACTAGAATTCATTTACTTTTTCCGGCAGAACTTATTCTTCAAATCTCCAGAAAAGGTTAATTTATCAACCCAGATAATTGCTGCAATATAATCTGGATCTCCCAAATTGCTGCAAACAACCTAGCTAAACCTCAAACATAAATTCGCATTTACATATTCAATATAAGAGATAACCAAACATCCCATATGAAATGACATTTGAATACTGAACAGAAGGTATACTTCTGAAGATTGATTTCCTTATCGGCAAACATGAAGTTACCTAGCTACAATTCATTCAAAGATTACAGTTTATCTCCCTTCCAGGATACCAATTATAAATGCGCTACTAAAACCGAAAGAATCTTTCTTAAATTCTAGATGAAAAAGTGATTAAATAAACAAGTAAATTAGTTACAGGTTTTCCGATTGATTAAGAAGCAGTGAGTAATGGAAGCTCAAGTTAGAATTCTACTCTCAAATCACAATTTAAGCAATACAGGTGAGTTGACCCTCAATCAACTTTAAATCCCACTTCTAATCCTTGTAAGTGCATGTGTTCAGCTATGATATAAATACGTTTTCAAGTCATGCAATACCTATTGCTTGATGAATATCTCTGCGTGGACGTTATCATGTAATCATAAATTTTGGCGAACAATCTTTATCGATTATACGTTTTCCATGACAAAAACTTTACGGGTGGCAAGAATTTTTGGGAGCACTAAATTACCAAATGTAACTTAGACGATACCAATTGCACTCCAAAGTCCAAAATCAAAGAGAACCGCAATGCTACTTTCATCACAAAAAGGCATTGATGTTGTGTGCATAAATAAAAAATAGGATCACCAGGAGGAAAGGTGAAAACAGGAGTTGAGGCACGTGTTTTGTGTAAAAAGTACATTGATGTAGTGGCAGCAGTATCACCCCTGTTCGTATAACAAGTCCAACAACGCGCAAAATGCTTTCTCATCATGATAATTTTCTAAGACAAGCCAATCCATAGTTAGTACAACACACAATATCAAATTTGACTACACCTAATTCCAGCCTACCTCCTCTTGGCATATGACTAGTTAATTACCAATAAAATGTTTAAACTTTAGCGTACATTATTTTTACAATACGTGTCAAACAATCAAAACCAAAAATTTATGAAATCCAAAATTAGAATTTCTGGTCAGAGTTACACCAAAGAAACTACGGTCTTGTGACGTGCTGTTCATTGAGTCGAATCTCGAGAAGTTATTATCCTGTGTGGAGCTGCTCATGGAATCAAATCTCGAGAAGGTTTCTTGTTTGGGAGAACCTCGGTCAGTGGCACTGAAAGAGTCGTATATCTCGAGAAATTATCAAAGAAAGCATTCTCTGCTCCTCCCCCACTGTATCGTGGTGAGGTGCCAGCTCGAGAAGCTGGTGATCCAGGAACCGAATCATCAAACCCAAATGGGCTCTTTTTCTGGAAGAAACTACTATTGCCTTGCGGAGAATCACTTTTCCTTGGACTTGCAGTGAAGCTATTGGAGTCAAAGAAATAACTCTCTCCATGCTTCTCATGTTTGGCATCCTGTATAAACGAAGTTATTTGCAAGGGCATAAGTATCATTCACAATAGAGATAGGTTTCCTATTTTCTTTTAAACTCCAAACAGCTTTGTTTTAGGTTTATATTTTTCAAATTATGACATGCATACCAAAACGGTTCGCAACTGATACAAAACCAGTTTTAGATTGGTTCAGTTTCCAGGTCCACCCTAGAGCAGTAAGTTGAGATGTATTGTATTAACTTTCACTCTAAAGCGTTTATTTATCTTTTCATTTAGTAGCATAGATGTGTTGGAAAATTTAGTGCACTTGAGGGATCAATTTACACCTGGTAATGGGTTTGGAGGTATGGAGTATACACCCATTTGGTCACTGAATTCCCTGACTCAATAGTGGTTATGTATTGATCTGTGTACTGCTAGCAGACTCTGCTGCTAGTTTTGTGAATCTGCTGCTAAGACTCTGCTGCTAGCTGATCCTGCTGATAGGATTCCGCTGACAGCTGATTCTGCTGCTAGTAAGAATCTGCTGATAGCATCAGCAATTCTGCTGCTAGGTTTTAACCACTGATCCCTATTATTATGGAAATTATTATGTTATAATTAATGGGCCGTTAATTATACATAATACCATGGGCTAGGGTTTGAGTATTCTCTATTATAAATAGAGGTCACATCATTCTGCATGGAGGGAGACTACGAAACCCTAAACACTGTAATACGCATCTGGTTCTTGATTTGTGCCTAAAACAAGAACTTCACTTGGTCTTATCCCATAGAGATATTCGTGTAACCCAGGCATAGGGTCGAATAGTTTCTATTGGAAAGTGATACCACGATTTCAAGTGAATATCCGGTACCTTATTGATTATCTTAACCCTAATCTGGGAACTGTTTTGCACTTAACAACCAACAATCAATAGAAACTATTAGTGATAATCAATGGCTGCTGCTATGAGACAAATAGCTGCTAACTTTTCCAAGTTGGAAAAGTTTGAAGGTGTGGATTTCAGAAGATGGCAGAAGAAGATGCAATTCTTGCTGACCAGTATGAACGTGGTGTCTGTTCTTACTACTGAGATTCCAGAAGATTTTGGAGAAGCTGCTACTATGGAGCAGATGAGAGCAAGAAGCAAATGGGAGAATGATGATTATGTTTGCAGAGGTTTAATTCTCAATGGTATGTCTGATACTTTATTTGATATTTATCAGAATGTTGAAACTTCACAAGAACTATGGGATTCCTTGGAAGCCAAGTATATGGCTGAGGATGCATCAAGTAAGAAGTTCCTTGTAAGTAATTTTAACAATTACAAAATGGTTGATTCTAGACCTGTCATGGAACAATACAATGAACTTCTTGGTTTACTTGGTCGATTCACACAACACAAGATGAACTTCTTGGTTTACTTCCTCCTTCTTGGAAAGAATTCAAGCATATGCTTAAGCATAAGAAGGAGGAGTTAACTCTTGTTGAGTTGGGCAGTCACTTGCGCATTGAGGATTCACTCAAAGCTCAAGACATTGACAAGCCAAAGAGTAGCACTGCTACTGGTCCATCAGTTGTCAATATGGTAGAGCATAACAACTCCACCAAGTACAATGACAACAAGGGCAAGCGTAAGCATCAAGATAACACCAAATCTGATCTTAACAAGAAACCTAAAGTGACTTGTTGGAAGTGTGGGAAACCTGGACACTTCAGGAAAGATTGCAAGGGTGGTAAAGTTGGAAACAAATCCAATGGATCAGGCACAAGTGGAGGGAATGGTAACACCAATTCTCTGAAAGGTCAGAATGTGTTTAATAAGTCTTTTAAGATTTATTATGTTACATATATATCTGATATTTACTTTGTGCAGGATGATGATGTTGCGTGGTGGGTTGACTCTGGAGCAACAATTCATGTGTGTAAAGAGAGAAGCTGGTTCAAGACCTACAAGTCAATGAATGATGGTTCTATTCTTCACATGGGAAACGAGTCAACTGCCCTGGTGCATGGAAAAGGATGTGTTGAGTTGAAGTTTAGTTCTGGAAAGATTGTTTCTTTATTTAATGTTTTACATGTTCCTGATATTAGAAAGAATTTGGTTTCTAGTAGTGTTTTAAATAATTGTGGTTATAAACAGGTTATTGAATCTGATAAGTTTGTTTTGTCTAAAAATGGTGTGTTTATTGGTTTTGGTTATTTATGTAATCAAATGTTCAGACTTAATATTGTTCATGCTAATATTGATTCTGCTTTTATATCTACATCTAAACTTTATGATTCAAACCTATGGCATGCAAGACTTGGCCATGTACATTTTAAAAGAATGCAAGATATGTCTAAGGATGGGTTAATTCTAGCCTTTGATGTGAACACTGAAAAGTGTAAAACTTGTATGTTGAACAAAATAACTAAGAAACCTTTTCAAGGAGTAAAACGTGAAACTAAAGTTTTGGAGTTAATTCACAGTGATCTTTGTGATTTACATGCTACTCCCTCTTTGGGGAATAAGAAATACTTTGTGACTTTTATTGATGATGCTTCTAGGTTTTGTCATGTTTATTTATTACATTCTAAAGATGAAGCATTAGATAAATTTAAAGTATTTAAAACTGAAGTTGAATTGCAACAAAGTTCCCTGATCAAAAGATTAAGGACTGATAGGGGAGGTGAGTACATGGATACTCTGTATTTTCAGTCTGTTGGTATAATCCATGAAACGACTGCTCCTTATACTCCTCAGCAAAATGGTATTTCTGAAAGGAAAAACAGGGTGCTGAAGGAGATGGTTAATTCCATGTTGTCCTATTCAGGGCTGAGTCAAGGATTCTGGGGTGAAGCTATGTTAACAGCTTGCTATTTATTAAATAGGGTTCCCAACAAAAGGAACAAAGTTACCCCTTATGAACTTTGGACTAAAAAGAAACCTAACCTTAATTATCTTAGGATATGGGGTTGTAGGGCTGTTGTAAGACTCCCTGATCCAAAGCAGAAAACTTTGGGTGAAAGAGGCATTGAATGCATCTTTGTTGGATATGCTGAGCATTCCAAGGCATATAGGTTTTATGTTATAGAACCTAATGAATCTGTTTCAATTAACTCAATAATTGAATCAAGGGATGCAATCTTTGATGAGAACAGATTCTCATCTATCCCTAGACTAAGTCAAAGGATTCCAAATGGAACCAATGACAATGGTGTTTCAGAGGTTCCTGCTGATGAGGTTCCTACTGATGAGGTTCCTGCTGATGAGGTTCCTGCTGAGGTTGTGGAACAACAACCTGAACCTGAGCTCAGGAGGAGCAATAGGGTGAGGACTCCAAAATCATTTGGACCTGAGTTTCAATTATACTTAATTGAAGGTACAAGGAGTGAGGTCTCTGACCAATACTCTTATTGCTTCATTGTAGAGGATGATCCCAAAACATTTGAAGAAGCAATGAAGTCCCAGGATGTTGCTTTCTGGAAAGAAGCAATTAATGATGAGATGGACTCCATCATGGGCAATAACACTTATGTGTTGACTGATCTACCACCTGGTTGCAAACCTTTAGGTAGCAAATGGATTTTCAAAAAGAAAATGAAGGTAGATGGAACTGTTGAAAAGTTCAAGGCAAGATTAGTTATTCAAGGCTTTAAACAAAAGTCAGGAATAGACTACTTTGATACTTATGCTCCAGTGGCACGTATCAGTACCATAAGATTGCTAATTGCTTTGGCATCAATTCACAATCTGATTATTCATCAGATGGATGTGAAGACAGCTTTCTTGAATGGTGATTTAGATGAGGAGGTTTACATGAACCAACCTCAGGGCTTCATCATGCCTGGCAATGAAAACAAGGTGTGTAAACTGATTAAGTCTCTTTATGGACTAAAACAGGCACCTAAGCAATGGCATCAAAAGTTTGATGAAGTGGTTTTGTCTAGTGGTTATTTACTTAATCAAGCTGACAAATGTGTATATAGCAAATTTGATGAATCTGGTAAAGGAGTCATCATTTGTCTATATGTTGATGACATGTTGATCTTTGGCACTGATCAAAATCAAGTTGATCTTACAAAAGAATTTTTGTCATCAATGTTCTCCATGAAGGATATGGGGGAGGCAGATGTTATCCTTGGCATAAGGATTAAACATGAAAGTAACAAAATTTCTATCTCTCAGTCTCATTACATTGAGAAGGTGTTAAAGAAATTTAATTACTTTGATTGTACTCCAGTGAGTACTCCTATGGATACAAGTGAGAAGCTAATGCCTAATACTGGCAAAGCTGTATCTCAACTTGAGTCTTCTAGGGTGATTGGCTGCTTGATGTATGCCATGACTTGTACAAGACCTGATATTGCTTTTGCTGTGGGTAAACTGAGCAGGTATACTAGTAATCCTAGTGCTCATCATTGGCAAGCAATTCAGAGGGTCTTTAAGTATTTGAAGAGAACTATGGATTATAGTCTCTCATATGCAAGTTGGATCAGTAACACTGAAGACAATTCGTCTACTAGTGGCTGGGTATTCCTACTTGGTGGAGGTGCAATTTCTTGGGCATCCAAGAAACAAACTTGCATTACCAGTTCAACCATGGAATCTGAATTTGTGGCTTTAGCTGCTGCTGGCAAAGAAGCTGAATGGTTGAAAAACTTGCTTCTTGAGATTCCATTGTGGTCTAAACCTATAGCACCTATTTCTATCCATTGTGATAGTGCTGCTACATTGGCAAAGGCTTATAGCCAGATGTACAATGGGAAGTCTAGACACTTAGGTGTTAGGCATAGCATGATTCGTGAGCTTATCATGAATGGGGTGGTATCTATAGTGTTTGTTAAATCTCAACAAAACTTAGCTGATCACTTGACGAAGGGTTTGGCTAGAGACTTGGTTTTGAAGTCTGCTACAGGGATGATGTATGACCTTAGATCTAACAACTTTATCACAAATATAAGCACTAGAAGAAGGAAAGATGGTGACTTGATGAGATGTATATGGCGTTAAGATGTATAAAAGAGAGGTAAAGATGAAGAGAGCTTTTATAAATAAAACACACACAATACACACAAGCACACCTCACAAATGATAGGTAAGGTGCCTTTTATAGTTCCATACAAAGGCTTTTCTATGGGCTTGGGCTTGGACTTGGATACATGATAAAATAACAAGGCTTACATAAACTAACTCATAACATATAAGCTTACCAAGTCCAAGGCCCAATGACTAAACTATTACTAATCTTAACAAACGACACAAAGTTACAATATGAGAATGACCATCACTTCATAATACATATTTTTTAATGCTAACAATCTCCCCCTAAGGGGTGGTCATTCGAATGATGCTCCACGTGAGTGGGTCTTCCGTGTTCTTTGTCTTTAACTTTGTGTGTCGTTGTAGAATAGTCTTTAGTCTTTGTTCCTTCATGCTTTGTGATCTTTGATGACTGAATTTTCATCGTTCTTTGTTCCTTAGTGATGTGGAGTTATCTGCCATTCGTCACTTCTGCGTCTGTGGTGGTTGTTTGCTATTCCAGCATGCTCATACATCTTTGGACTTTGATATTCATAAGCACGTAGTTCCCTTTCTTTCACTTTGATCTTTTGTCTTTATACTTTGTAGATTCTTCTTTTTGGCGTAGAATCTTTCTTTGAACTTTGTGTTGTATAGATCTTTGAGGGAGCTTTCTTTAACTTCCAGATGTATGTATGAGCATGTGGAATCTGTCTCCATGGAGATGAAGTGTCCCTGCATATAAACAGTTAGCAATAAAACATCCGGTACTTACAGATAAGAATTAGAGATTGTCAACAGCATAGTGTGAAGACTCCTTCTAACCCTTACCAAGGCCGTTCCCATGTCAGATACTCTCGAGAGAGCTTACAAGACCTACTTAGTAGCTCAATGACTGGGTGAGTCGCTGGGGATCACTCCACGACTATAGACCGTTTGAAACCACCGCGAACACTAAGCGTAACCCATAAAGAATTACCGAAGTGACCTGCTGTCAGGGCTGCTTAATGTTGACCCTGGCAGGAATTTCCATTCAATCATTGAGAATCACAAATGTGAATCCTCTCATAAATGTTCTGGCAGATTGCTAAGATCTGCGAAGGACTCTAAAGTTTACATCTGGCGTCCTTAATGATGAACAACCAGTGTAGAAATATCATGTGTTCCTATGAGATCTTTTGATGAATCTCGGGGCTCTAGACTCGATAAGTGTACATTTGGTTTCTTATGCGGAGATTAGGGAGAGGTCTCCTGTTTCAATATCAACCATCTCTAAGAGACAGGTCGATAGATTACACTGGTTCCCCGTGAGAATGAAACAAGCTCTTTTAAGAGAACTTGAGTGGTTAAGAAGGTTTAGTGCAGTGCGTCACTGGGTCCATGACGTCTTTATCTTCAATACCGGTGTCACCTTAGTAACAACCAGTAGCATATGAATTGTACCCGGTGTCTGCCCTAAGGTTGAATATATGGAGGGCTATTTCTTTTCACCCTTTTTCATAACTTTTCTTTTTAATTCTTCAACCCCTTCTTTCTCCTTTCTCATTTTCTCCTTTTTTCAATCATACCTAAGGACTTCTAATTCTAATCTATTGGATTTGTCCTTGGGTAGATCCCTCCGGCTCTGGCGGATCATAGGACGGTTTTTCCTAACCTTAGTCACCTTATAACTTCATGAATCCTATAATTGCCATGAAACCTTTGATTGAAAATCTCTCAAAGTGTTTATGAATATAAACACATTTTTGTTGACACTTTGAGAGTTTTTGTTTCTTTTGAAGGACTCCCCCTTCACATGTGCTCATGAATTTTTTAAGAAATTTGCACATGCGTGAGGAGTTTGCACTTTTTGAATTGATCCACTTTCAGTGAACATGGCCGATTCGAGACACACTTACATCACTAGTTAGACTAGCTTGAAATTATTACCCGTCCTGGTCAAGTCCAAAGAAAGTCTCTCGATACGGTACACTCTACTCAGACAAGTCCTATTCGAGACACGCTTACATCACTAGTTAGACTAGCTTGAAATTATTACCCGTCCAGGACAAGTCTTTTCGATTACTGACATTTTTAGTTTCGTCAATTCATTGGTACATACTGAGTCGAGCTCTTTTGAGATTCAGTCACAATCTTTAAACATCTTTAATCACATTTTAATCATGTCTTCTCCCCCTCAAAAATAGCATAGCGTGATATTTTTGATATCAACTGATTAATAGAAAGCTTTTTGGAGAGAAAGACAGATTTGATTTTGCATGAAATCGGAACATTTTAGTTGTTTATACTCCCCCTTAGTGATAGCATATTTAAAATTTCTTAAGGGTTTTGAGGGAGTGATCTTGAGCACTAATTTTGAGAGATTTTGAGAAATCTTTTGAATAATCTTGAAAAAGTGCTCAAGAATTTTGTTTGAAAACAAGTTTATGCTTGAAATCTTATTCGTTTGTTTAGACTCGAACTTTTTGAAAAAGATTTCGTCATTGAACGTACGAGTCCTTGATTTGAAAATAATCAGAAGTCATTGTTTAAGCCCGGGTTTCGTACAGAAGTATACGAAAGCCATTGTGAAGAATTTTTTTTGAGAAACGACATGTTTTTAGAAAAACATTAAAAAGAACTCCCGCTCAAGCATCTGTACATGTCCGTATCATTGTTGAATGACATTTCTAGAAACGTACAGAATATTGATTTATACGAGAGACATGTCGTGAGAAGAATATTTTTGGATTTTTTGATTTAATATTGTTTTTGTATTTTTGGAAATTTTATATTTTTGTATTTTGTTTTTGTTGGTTTTTCAAATTTTGTATTTTGTTTTTTCAAAAAAATTTACAGCGAAGCGATTTTGAAAACATTATTCAAGAAGATTCGAGAAGACGTTCTAGCTCCTCAGGAGTTAGGCTTCGCATGCCAATTCGTCGAACTAAATAGTCAAACCGTTCTTTTGGAAGGGCTTTAGTAAAAAGATCGGCGAGTTGGTAATCAGTCTTAACGAAAAATAATTCAACAGTACCCTCTTCCACGTGTTCTTTGATGAAATGGTAGCGGACTTTGATATGCTTCGTCTTAGAGTGGTGTACGGGATTGCACGAGATGGCTATGGCACTTTTTGAGTCACAATACATAGGTATTCTGTCAAAAGTAAAGCCATAATCTGTGAGCTGTGTCCGCATCCAATGAACTTGGGCACAACACGCAGATAGAGACACATACTCGGCTTCGGCGGTTGATAGCGCAGTACAATCCTGTTTCTTTGACGACTAGCTTACAAGCTTTTCACCCAAAAATTGTGCTCCACCTGATGTACTCTTTGCTGTAACTTGATCACCAGCATGGTCTGCATCTGAAAATGCTGTTAGATTAAACTCCGAATCCTTCGGATACCAAAGTCCCATGTTAATGGTGCTTCGTAGGTACCGAAAGATCCGTTTAACCTCTTTGAGGTGAAGTTCGGTAGGCTTTGCCTGAAACCGTGCTAACAAACATACAGCAAATTGAATATCGGGTCGGCTAGCAGTTAGGTACATGAGAGAACCGATCATGCTCCGATATTTTTTCGGATCGATGGGTTTTCCAGACAAATCAGCACCTATTTTTGGTGAAGTGACCATTGGTGTACCAACAGAATCACAATTTTCCATTCCATGTTTTTTCAAAATCTCTATTGTATATTTAGCTTGATTGATAAAAATACCACGAGGGGATTGATGTATTTGTAAACCAAGAAAGAATTTTAGTTCCCCCATCATGGACATTTCAAATTTACTTTTCATGAGATTTTCAAAATGTTTTGAATGGTTAGGATTGGTTGATCCAAAAATAATGTCGTCCACGTAAATTTGAACGATCAAAATGTCATCTTTGAATTTTTTGATAAACAAGGTGTCATCAACCGTTCCTTTTGTGAAATTGTTTTTAAGCAAGAAAGATGATAGTTCGTCATACCACGCTCTTGGAGCTTGTTTTAAACCATAAATTGCTTTCTTAAGCTTGTAGACATAGTCTGGATGATCTTTGTCAACAAATCCCTCTGGCTGACTCACATACACTTCTTCTTTCAGAGTTCCATTCAAGAAAGCAGTCTTAATGTCCATCTGATAGACTGTGATGTTTTTGTGAGCTGCATAGGCTAAGAAAATCCGGACTGCTTCAAGTCTAGCTACAGGCGCGAATGATTCCTCGAAATCTATCCCTTCTTCTTGTGGATAACCTTTAGGCACGAGACGAGCTTTGTTGCGAATAACAGTCATTTCCTCATCCAGTTTGTTCTTCCACAACCACTTGAGATCAAGAACACGCTTATCAAGTGGTCGTTCAACAAGTTCCCAACTATCATGTAACAGGTATTGAAGAAATTCCTCCTGCATCGCTTCAATCCAAGGGTTTTCTGCCATTGCTTCCCGAATGTTCTTAGGTACTTTGGTGCTTATTGAGCAAATGTAAATGCACAATTCGAGATCGGTGGCAAGTTGTCTCCTCGTCTGAACTGGCATAGAAGGATCACCAATAACATGTACTAACGGATGGTCTTTTGTCCATTGAAATGTAGAAGGGTACCTTTGGTTGAATGACTGTGTGTTAGATGGTTCTTGTAACCTTGAAGAAGATTCAGCAGAGTCTGTTGCAAACGGGTTTTCAAATACTTCTTCTTCTTCTTCTAACGCAACATCGTTTGAATTATTTGTAGGTTCTTCTTGAAAATTTGTGTTTTGATTTTGCTCATCATCTCTTGGTAGATCAGTTTCAATAACTGGAGTTGCTTGAGTAGATGTAGATGATGTTGATGTGGTTGGTGCTTCAGCTTCGATCGTTGTAGATGCATCCTGTGATGGTGGTGGTGGTTGATGGTTGTGAGCGGGTGCAGCGGAATGTTGTTGAGATGCATTTGTCGAAGTTCCACCATAGTATTCATCAAACATTAACTCGAAGAAATTTTCCAGTTCTTGTTCTGAAGGTTTATCCGTGTTTGTTGACTGAGCTCCTTGAGGCACGAGTCCTGAACTGATGTGTCCAGAAGTCTGCTGGTTTGGTTCGGGTCCTAATTTGTTTTGATTAGAAGCCATTGGATTAAGCGCGGGTTCTAGAGCGAGTCTCTCAGAAGCCATTTGTGAAATCTCGTCAAACTTCACATTCATCGTCTCCATTATCTTTTTCGTTCTTCTATTATACACCATGAATGCCCTCGAGTTTTCTGAATATCCAATGAAGATTCCAATATCACCCTTAGCTTTTAACTTCCCTAGATCTTCTCTGTCGTTCGTCGGATAGCACAAAGCGCCAAACACGTGAAGGTAAGAGATGTCAGGTTTACGGTTGTTCACTAGCTCATATGGGGTTTTATTGAATCTCGGATGGACTAGGGATCGGTTTTGAGTAAAACAAGCAGTGGCTACAGCATCAGCCCATAAGAATAGTGGTGCACTAGAAAAAATCAGCATTGTGCGAGCAGCTTCCACAAGAGTTCGGTTTCTTCTTTCAACTACCCCATTCTGCTGTGGAGTTCTAACAACTGATGTTTGGTGTGTGATTCCAACATCTTCAAGGTAAGTTCTTAACTCCTGGTTTGTAAATTCTGTGCCATTGTCTGTTCTTATAATCCTTACTGGAGCTTGAAGTAGAACTTGAATCCGCTTCAGAAAGGTGATGATGATGCCTGGTGCTTCGTCTTTTGATCTCAAAAAATTTACCCAAGTATATCTTGAATAATCATCAACAATAACAAGAATATACTTCTTCCCATTAATGCTTTCAACTCTCATTGGGCCACATAAGTCCATGTGCAACATATGTAACCTTGCTTCCGAACTAGGTACGGTTTTGGGTTTATATGATGCTCTTTTACTTTTTCCTTGTTCGCATGATGGACATAGGTGTTCCTTGGTGTATTTGAACTTAGGAAGTCCGGTGACGATGTTGTCTTTGGCTAACTTGTTGATGGTGTCGAAGTTGAGATGGGATAAACGTCTATGCCACAGCCAGGACTTAGTTTCGGTTGCCCTTGTCATAAGACAAATTGGTGATGTAGAAGCCATTTGGTTGATGTCGATAGCATACAAGTTTGTACCACGATTACCAGTTAAGAGATCATCACCAACCAAATTTCTTATAAAAACCGTGTTTCTCCTGAATGCAACTTCTAAATCTGCATCACAAAACTGCCCAACTGAAAACAAGTTGTGTCCCAACCCTTCGACATAGTAAACTCGAGTGATTAAGAAATTACCAAACTGAAGATCTCCATAACCCTGAATAGCTGCTACATGATCATTTCCAAAGCGTACAGTTCCCATGAATTTCCAGACGAAATTGATCAGCAGCTTTAAATTCCCGGTCATGTGCTTGGAGCAACCCGAGTCGACGATCCAAAGAATATTTCGATAACCTGCCAAGAACAGAAGAGTTTGTATTTGGAAACCGTTTTGTATTTGGTTCCGTGGGGTTAGGAGTAAAAGCAGAATCACACTCATAGACAGTTGCTACTTGTTTAGCTTGAGTTATTTCTAATTTGCCGTTCTGAAGAGTGAACTCTCTACCCGTTGGTATCCACATACAAAACTTAAGGTAGTTCCTAGGCATTCGACTACTAGTGGTAGACCTAAATCGTGCAACTAATCTTTCTATAGATCTAGATCTAGCACTAGTTCCCTTTGGAACATACTTCTGTTTAGGCGAAACATTCACATTCTTAGAAACACATTCATCATGAACATCATTAATTAAACATTTATTGCATATTAAACAAACAGAGTCATTACATGCATTAGAACTAGTGCTTTCGACATTACATTCAGATGAATCATGTTTCTTATTACAAAGCGATAAATTCCTAGGGTGTTCTTCTACTTCTTCAACTTTATTCTTGCTACTACTCTTAGAGACAGGCGAGACTCTATTGTTCCTTGTATTGCTCTTAGGCTGTAGTCTGCTGCTCCTAGAGGTGCTTTCTAATCCTGTAGAAGGTAAGGCACACACATTAGGATTTATATTGTTGTCCTTTTTAGCATCCCTAGATTCTTTAGAATTAGCCTTTATGCACTTATCATTTGTCTTAGATGTTGAGGCACACGCACTAGTGGGACTAATCCTAAAAAGGCCAGGTGCTAACACTTTAGGTGTTTCGACAACCGCTTTTCCTTTATCAACAATCTTATCATTTTCACCTTTCTTGGGCAAGGGTGTTGGAGTGACTGGTTTTGTCAAATCCTTTTTCTCATCGACTTTTGGGGCAAACCGTGAAATTGACATTTTTGGTTTTTGAACCGTGTTTGAAACATTTGGTTTCTCCGAAGTCAATGGTTTTGCAAACTTAGTTTCCTCACCCTTTTCTTTTTGACTTTCAAGCTGAGCCCTCAAAAAATCATTTTGCTCTTTCATTTTCTTTAAGTCACGCTCATACGACAATTTGTCATACTTGCATTCCTCCTTTTTTCGATCAAGTTGTTTAAAATATGACACATTTTCTTTTTCAAGCTTTATAAGAGCATTTTCATATTTTGAAACAATTGCGGAGGTCTCAGCTCTCAGTCTTTTATCGTCTTGAACAGAATATGTTTGTAAAATGATGGACATAATGTCAGTGGTCATAACAGCTTCGAAGAGAGAATCATTTAGGTTTTCCAAAACATTCAAGTTTTCACGAGATTCTTTAGCTTCGTTTACCAGGGATTTGTGGTCCTTGACAAAGTCAGCTGTTTCTTTTAAGAAAGCTTGTTCAAAATGGATTACCCTCGCACTGATGTTATTCAGTGGGATAGTAATTTCGTTTTCAAAAACTTTTTTCTGCTCAATATGAAAACTGGAATGCCAGTTGTTAATATTGATTGTAGTTTTAGAAGCAACAATATTCTGAAGTTCTTGAATTCTCTTTTTAACGTCATCCAAAATTTCTCTAGCCTCACTTGTATTAAAAGTGTTGTTAGAAGAAATTTGTTCCATTTTTGAAAGAGATTTGGAAACAATTACTTTCTTAGAAAATATTTTTGAGAATGGTCGTTTTATGGGAAACACAGATGGTTCTTTTTGTGGAACAAAAGTAATTCCCGAAAGTTTGTTCAATTTGTTGTAATCAATGGGTTTCAAATCCTTTTGTTTCATTTTAGTAATGCTCTCTTCGACATGTTCTATCGTTTGCACAGAATCCCAAACGACGGGAGGATCATGTTTGGTGTAAATCATATTACCATTATACAAAACATTCTGTTCTTGCTGAGCTTTCTTGAGATTACTGGGGGTGTTGTTACCAAGAGCCACTTTATGTTTCGTATGGTAAACCGGATTAGTTTGATTTGAAATCATTTTCATAGTTTGACTTGACTGACCCGATTTAACCACTAATTCTTCTAAATGAGCAATCATGTGTTCTGACTCTACGATTTCGGCCAAAAGTTTGTCTTCTTTCTTTGCAAAGTCCTTTTTCAACTCATCCCTTTCTTTTTCAAGATTGGTATAAGCTGTTTTTTGTTTAGAAAGTTGGTTTTGTAAATCAGAAATTTCCGCGTTTAAAGATTTTATCTTTTTGAAAGAATTAACATCAAGTGTATCAAACTTGAGTTGCAATTGTTTTTCCCTTGAAACGGAATTTTGATAACCAGTTTCTAATTCAGACAATCTTTTGTTATGAAATTCAAAAACTTTAACGTTTTCCTTGTAACTCTCAAGCTCAGTGGTCAATTTAACATTCGCGGCCTTAACATCGCGATTGACCTTTTTCACATTCTCAATTTCAATAAGACAATTATTCAATAATGATTCAAATAAAGCATGTGTTTCCTCATCATTCTCAGCATGTTGTGAAACGAAGCCTCCATTATAATTCACATCTGGAGTTGCTGAAGGAGTATTGCTACTACTTGGCGTGTCCAGGTATGTATTATAAATGGGTGCTAGCTTCTCAGAATGCTGTTCCTCATGAGGAGACATATCAAATATATCATTATTGTGACATGTGTTGAAGTTTGATACCTCAGATGGTGCATTGGTGTCATAAACAGGAAGTGTGTCAGAATCCGTGTCATACTTAGCTTCCTGAAGATTTGCCATGAATATGCAGTTCGCATCGATATCCTCTCTATCTTCCATGTCATCCATAAGTGCCATAAAATCATTCTCCTCTGCATTCAACTGAAACCCTGCCTCATTCTTTTGTGCCAACAGTAATGCTTTCTGCAAGTACGTTGTGTCTTTCTTGTTCGGCTTAGTAGGACAGTTCCTTGCCATATGACCTACACCCTGACAGTTGAAACACTTAACCGGATTACCCTGATTCCCATTTCCCAAATTCCCAACTACTGGAGCTGCAACATTTCTATTCTGATTACCCATTGCCTGATTACCAACATTCTGACCCCTCTGATTTCCAACAAACTGACCCAACTGATTCCCTGCATACTGACCATACTGATTTCCTGCATTCTGATTCCCTGCATTCAGCATATTCTGATTCCCCATGTTAATTCCAGTAGCATATCCTTGCTGATTCCCATAAACTCCAACCATTTGGCCTCCGTTGCCCATATTGAAACTCGGCTGAGCAATCTGCTTATTGCGAGTGTTCGATGAAATCCTTTGGTTGTTGTTTGTTGGTGTAGAATAGCGTCCTTGGAATGCCTTTGATAGAAAAGCAAACGCTTGGGTCAATGCTGCAGTAGCTTCATCATTTTCAGTGAATTCTGGTTCTTGGAATTGTTGGTATTGCTGTTGTGGAATAACATGTTGTTGCTGTGGGTAGAACTGTTGTGGGTAGACCGGTGTTGGTTGTTGAATGTATGATGGTTGCATGTAGTTGTGAGTGGAAGATGATGATGATTGTTGTGTGTTCACTGGTAGCGGTGTTGGTGTAGTAGCAATTAGTGCAAGAGGATCATGATTCTTTGCCAATCTTTCTTTCCTTACTTCATTAGCCTCAGCTTGGTTTTGCTTCAAAAAGTCATAGAGTTGATCATAGTTCACCTTATGTAAATCCTTTGTTTGATTGACAATTGTAACATAACGACCCCATTCTTCTGGAAGGTTATTGATGAATTTGATGTTTGTTGCAATTGTTCGAGGTGTCAACTTGTTTCTGATTAACTCATTCATCAGAGTGCAAAACCTTGTGTAGTAAGATTCAATCTGTTCACCTTTAGTGGATGTGAAATTCTCCCATTCAGTAAGAAGTTTGTTCTCAACATCTTGTTGTCCAATCTCTGTTCCATGACATATCCTTCTAACACGTTCCCACATAGCATAAGCAGTTTCACAGCTGTCGACCGCAGCAAAGATCTCCCGTGGTAATCCAAGTTGGATTAAATGCATTGCCATATCATCTGCGGCGATCTGCTTCTTGTCTTCCTCTGTGTAATCTGCTTCTGTTTGTTCACGCACGAATGGTTGAGTAGGAGGTGTTGCATTTGGATTACCTTCAATTTGAACTTGTCGTGGCTTGAATGGACCATTTGTAATGGAGTTGATCATTAATTTACCATCAGGCTTTGTTTTGATGTAACGAAGCATGCGGCTTGTCCATGGGAGATATCCACCTTTTTCAAGCATCGGAGGTCGGTTTTCCGCACCAGCTGCATGAATATCTTGCTGAGTAGCCATTGATGAAGTGTAGATTGATAAAGTTGATTCTTGGATCGTTTCAACGAAGTAGGAGTTGTCTTTAGTGTAAGTTGATGCAAGTTTTTATGGTGAAAAATTTGATCTGGAACCTTAAAACCTCAATAACTTCCGTTCAGAGTGGATTTGGGCCTCAATAACTTCCGTTCAGAGTGGATTTGGGCCTCAATAACTTCCCTTCTTCTCGGTCTCGCGGTCGTTTTGACAGCTGATTCGTCGAAAACGGAGTTACGGTTCAAAAGTTATGGCCGTTTGAAGTTTGGTTGTCAAAAAGTCAAAATCTTACGCGTAAAGCTTGATTTTACGCGTAAACCTTGAATAATCTTACGCGTAAGATGTTATGCGTAATCTTTAAGTTATGCGTAAGATCAAAAGTTATGCGTAAACAATAGTGTTTATGCGTAGACTTTGATTTTACGCGTAAACTTAAAGTTTATGCGTAAGAATGTTACGCGTAAGGTTTTTTTCAACCAAATTGATCTCTCAAACTTATCCAAGCTTGAAAGATATCCCTTGTCGAAGTATTCCACAAACTTATCCAAGTCAGGGAAATACCGAGTCACCGAAGCACGAAGAGAGAACCTTTGAAGAAGTTATGCGTAGAACTCTGAAACTTACGCGTAAGATATGATCTTATGCGTAAGATTTGATCTTCTGCGTAGAAACTGAACTTAAGCGTAGGATCTTGTGCGTAGACTTCAACTTACGCGTAAAAACAGGGTTTTGACCGGAGTTACGCGTAAGAAAAGGGTTTTGACCTTAGTTACGTGTAAGAAAAGGGTTTTAGGCCAAAATTTATGCGTAGATAGTACTGTAGACAGCTGTAACTTGTACTATACACCCAACTTACGCGTAGGATGACCAGAAAACTTCAAAAATACGATTTTTTCACCCAAAAACTCCTTTTTCACTTGTTTCTAATGATCAAATCTTTCCCAAAACACTTAGAATCACTAAAACTTCAATAAAAACAACAACTTTAACACTAAAACACTTAAAGATCAAAACTTTTTGAAGAAAAAGTACACAAAATGAATGAAAAGTGTAACTTTTTAACAAAAAAACTTGATAAAAAACACTCCTAAATCATTGTTAGGCGATTGATACCACTTGTATGACCTTAGATCTAACAACTTTATCGCAAATATAAGCACTAGAAGAAGGAAAGATGGTGACTTGATGAGATGTATATGGCGTTAAGATGTATAAAAGAGAGGTAAAGATGAAGAGAGCTTTTATAAATAAAACACACACAATACACACACAAGCACACACCTCAAATGACTCATTTGAGGTGTTTAAATAGTTAGACATATGACACCCTAATGGGCTTGGATGGGCTTGGTCATGGATTGGACTTTTACATTAAGTATGGACTAGTTGTGACACATAACTTATAACCTATTAGATTAGTCCAAACCATAAGCCCATTGACTATTCTATTTGTAATCTACGACACATTACAAAGTTACATGTATGAGAATGACCATCACTTCATAATACATATTTTTTAATGCTAACAGATGGGTTTAAGTCCAACTTAGTCACTGAATGCAAGGATACCCAACTCCCTTCTAAGGAAACTTGGAAGCTGAGTTCAATGTGGAAAGCTGATCATTTGGTGGACTGAAGCACATGTATTACAAACATCCCAAGGTTGTGCTTGTTACCTGCTGAAAGGAGGATGAAGTCTTCACTTCTTAATGGTTAATTTTCATTGAAAAAGTGCTAAGTAGGAGCATGAATTAAAGATGAACCACCTATGTAAATGTTGAAGTTTTGCCGCTTCAGGAAGCTTTGGACTTTTAGCTTTTACAACATTTATGAATTGGATATGGACACATGGCTTGTATAGTGTCAGGAGTATTTTAGTGTTTGAAAACTTGTGTGTATTTATCATCAGGTATTCAAATGGGTTGAAGGGTTCAATTCTTAGAACACCCTGATTCTCGAATATTTGAAAGTATATGTACTAATGTGGAAATTCAATCCTCAGGATATTTTCATTTATGCACTTGTTTTGGTTTGTGTTTGATTTTCATGCAAAGGAAGTGAACTAAATTTGGGGAGGATTGTTGGAAAATTTAGTGCACTTGAGGGATCAATTTACACCTGGTAATGGGTTTGGAGGTATGGAGTATACACCCATTTGGTCACTGAATTCCCTGACTCAATAGTGGTTATGTATTGATCTGTGTACTGCTAGCAGACTCTGCTGCTAGTTTTGTGAATCTGCTGCTAAGACTCTGCTGCTAGCTGATCCTGCTGATAGGATTCTGCTGACAGCTGATTCTGCTGCTAGTAAGAATCTGCTGATAGCATCAGCAATTCTGCTGCTAGGTTTTAACCACTGATCCCTATTATTATGGAAATTATTATGTTATAATTAATGGGCCGTTAATTATACATAATTCCATGGGCTAGGGTTTGAGTATTCTTTATTATAAATAGAGGTCACATCATTCTGCATGGAGGGAGACTACGAAACCCTAAACACTGTAATACGCATCTGGTTCTTGATTTGTGCCTAAAACAAGAACTTCACTTGGTCTTATCCCATAGAGATATTCGTGTAACCCAGGCATAGGGTCGAATAGTTTCTATTGGAAAGTGATACCACGATTTCAAGTGAATATCCGGTACCTTATTGATTATCTTAACCCTAATCTGGGAACTGTTTTGCACTTAACAACCAACAAGATGTAGCATTTTCCATCTTACGTTTTAATACCCCTGATGCTTGCTCTCACTTCTATAACATTATCCATTGAATGCAATGATATAATTGAAAAAAAAAGACAAGAACTCACCTTAGCCGTATCACAATTGAATCCCCACACCGAATCTACATCATCGTTGTTGTCAAAAGTTCCCCATCCTTGGTCATCAAAACCCCTAATAGAAGAAGATTGAACTCAATAAACAAGAGCAATAGAATAGTGCATGTTTAGATCTTTCCACCAAACAAGGTATAGGTACACGTTTTGTTGTATTTAGACAATGAAAGATCAGACCATAAACTGAATCCAATTGGTACCTTTCTGTGTCAGCATCAAAGCTCTTTCCGAAATGGTTAAATGAATCCTCCTTGGTTGGACTTTCAAATATTTTTTGCGCCTTGGGACTAACAGCTGGACTTTTAGCCGACTCATCTTCGCTATGTGCATATGCTGATTCAGTCTCAAAAGGCTTCTCTGACTTCCTGTCAGCATTTGAATATGAATCCTCAGAAACGTCATCCATCGTAGACGAGTTTTCTGCCTGAGATGTTGATTTGGTATTTGCACGCATCGTAGCATCAAATGAGAAACCTTCGTCTTCGAATTTATCCCAATCCTCGTCCCACACTGCAGATATCTCTAGAACTCCAGGTTGCCAACCTTGACAATCAAAATAGGTGAACCATAACGCAACATCAATCATTTTATTACAATATTCTACAGATACAGTGATGTTATTGCTCATGACTCATGAGATAAAAGATGATACCCTTTGGAAGCGCAATAACCGCAGTTGACTTGACA
This sequence comes from Artemisia argyi, assembly GCA_030686995.1. NCBI lineage: Eukaryota > Viridiplantae > Streptophyta > Magnoliopsida > Asterales > Asteraceae > Artemisia > Artemisia argyi. The sequence continues at coordinate 245,923,846 of CM060702.1, read as the reverse complement.
TCAATTCCATGTTTTTTGCAACGTTCAGTTAAAGCCTTAAGTAGTTCCTGGAGATCAGATTGGATACGATCAGCTCGAACCTGGGTCAGTTGAAACAAAAATGACGGGTCAGTCAAGCCATCCTTAAAACTTACTAAAATCTGTTACTTGGGATCATATGAACTTACTTTTGAAGGATACCATCAGCGCTGCCACCGTGATCCATTTTCACAAGTGCCTGATTCAACATAAAATAATAATAATAATAATAATAATAATAATAATAATAATAATAATAATAATAATAATAAAAATAGATATAATGTACGCTAAGCTGCCAGTACAATGCAATGCTATCTCTCAAGCCATTTTAACAATTTTGAGTAGAAGGGGAGATTTTAGCACATTTATGTGGAAACAGGCCAACTTGGGTGATATTTTATCAATACCGGGTGGGTCAAACTCATAAATCATAATAATCACTTGATATATAGGAAGATAATATAAAGACAATGAACATCATGTCTGCACTGGAGTCGGAATTCGACCCAGTGCTTTTGCTGTTACGTGCATATATCTAATCCTTAACATTGGGTAGTTCACAGGCATTGTGAAGTGCACAACATAACCTAAGTGTACTTATTGATGCTTAAATGAGTCAAAATTGTCACATTTGCAGCAGATATCTATGTAGTTTTCTATACTTTGTTGCAGAATGAACAGATTCTGAACCAGTACAAAAACATGTTTCTCGGGCCACCAATCGGAATAGTTTTAAACATAAAAAACCCGAAAATTGCTTATGAAACTCCCATCGTTTGCTTCATGAATCCAATCGAATTTACAAAAATTAAATAAAAAAATCTTTGAAACTTAATTATAATATTTCAGTTTAAACAAAAACTTACAATTAACTTACAAATGCACAACAGCCATTGATTTCATCATGCATGAAGACACGTCCATTTCACAAGCCACTTGGTTCTTCGACGCGTGAACCCACTTCATCTTCGGGTTTGAGACATCACACATTGTCAAAAACTCCATCACCTGTCCGAATATCTTAAACATTTCTGTCACAAAAATCAGGTTCTTATCGGCTACAAATAGCGAATTCCAGTCCATTGGTGCATCAGGATGCACCGAAACTTCATTCCAAATTAAATAAACGCGATCAAGTCATCAAGCTCCCATAACTTTCGAACGGCTTTGTTTCTCCTTCCAATTTCACCATCTCCTTCACACCATGAAACCGACACCAGATACAACCGTTGACCATCACAGGACACTAGCCTCGGGGTGTACTCGCGGACCCTTGGTGGGTGTGGAGTCGTTTGGACTCGAGTCCAGAGAAAATGTCCAATGTCATACGCTGCGAGCTTATCAGTCTCGGAACACACGTAAAAGACCCCGTCACAAACGACTCCCAAGCAAACAACCCCAAAATCAACTGGTAGCCGTTGAATTTCCGTCCATTTGTTAGACGAAGAATCAAAAATCTCACACGAATTTAAAGCCTCATCCCATGAACCAATTCCCCCTACCGCTATTATAAAGAACCATCCTCGGTCTTTCACACTACTCGTGTGCTTGGCTTTTTCATTTCTTGATGTACGTCTAACCAAAATCCTGTGAGGATCCCCGTAAACATCCGATACTCCACCAATCCGCGTCCGCGTCCGGAGTTGACTTTTGATGGTCAAACGATCAGAGTTGGCTTCTTTTTTGGGTAAAAGGTCAACGACCCGGTAAATAAATTACTCCAAAAAACATTTAAGTACAACGGATATGAGTGATTCCCATATCTCAGCCCGTTACATAGGCGAAAGGCTTACATAACAAGATACTTCTTATTTTCTAGACAAGAAAACAAAACCATTTAAAGACTCGGACAAAAAGATAAACTACTTCCTACGACCTTGGAGATTAAAGCCATAAATGGCATTAAGAGCATCCAATTCCCCTGGAAGATCATAAATTTGCTTCGAGTAATCATCATAGTCATCCAACTCATCTTCACGCTCATGACCTCCACCAAAAAGATTTGTTGATTCATCGAACGTGTTAAGAACCTCCTCCTCATCACTATCAGTTACCACAACATCACCCACTTTAGAGAATGGGTTAGCCCTCTTAGTGACAGAGGCAGACGGAATAGGAAGACCTTCATCATCTACAAGGGTAGCTTTCCCATCGATAAGTAGCTTTTCAAGCTTACTAATTTTATCAACTATAGGAGTAGAACCAACTTCCGTAGTTCCCATTAAATCACTCACAAGCGGTTCTTGTGATGTAGTACCAGTCTTAACCGACTCATCCTCATTAACTTCCATTGTACGGCCCGCATCCACATCCATGTTGGTGTCATAAGTAGGAATACCAAACGTATCTGTATCATCCATATTAAGAGCATCAAACTGGTTAGATGTAGAGATCGTTGTTCCACTAGAACTAGCCACATCAGGAGTCTTCTTCTTATTGCCACCAACATTCTTGGTTTCAGGAGGAGTCTTTTTGGGTTGATACTGAAACTGCTTACCCATAACAGGTTTAGTAAACCCTCCTTTACCCGGAATTGTAGAACCACCATGTTTTCCTTTCTTCCTGTTATTGACAGTCTTGAAACTATCATTAACAGGCTTAGTAGGCTGAACAGGAGGTATAACAACCTTAGGACAGTCAGTCAGAGTATGACCAAATATCTTACACTTGTCACAACGAGGTGGTTGCCACTCATATTCAACCCTTATCTTCTCAATAGTCGAACCCGAACCATCAAGTAACGGTATCTCAACAGTGAGGCTATCCCGAAGCACCTCATCCGACTTCACTTCTATCATGCATCTAGCAAAACTACTACGGCCCCACGATTCTTTGCACATTTGGCTTGTAAAAGCATCTAACCTTTTGGGCGTACCAATCAGTGTGGCAAGAAGACTGAGGCCATCATCAGAAAACATTGCAAGGGGGACATCATGGAATTTAACCCAAACAGGGATGTTAGTCAGATCCTCTTTAAGTAGATTAGTGTTCAAAGTCCATGGTTTAAGAATAATAGGAACATTTCTAATCAACCAAGGACCGTTTTCAAGCACATCATCAACACCTTTCTTCGAATTGAACTTAAAGAAAAAAAAACCCTAATTCTCTCTCCCCCTAGGGGCGAAATCCGGCCACCCCTTCCCCCACCTCCCAATCACAAAAAACTGCCCTAAATCTGCCTCTCTATTGTTCTTGTAATGATATGCAATCGGTTTTAGGGGTAGTAATCATCTTGGAAGGGGTGTGCTAGTGATTTTCATTCATTATGTTTATGATTTCGCCGCCTGTTCTAAACCCTTAACGATTTCTTTTGTTGAGGGTTTAGTTATGTTTCTTTATTTATACCCTAATGCTAGGGTTTTATGGTTGATTGGATCGTATAAGCTTTATGGGATATCATAAACGATCTGTTTTGCTGGGCAATCAAGATCTAAACCTAACCGCTTGTTTGTTAGGGTTTGCTTACATGAACGATCTCCTTTTTAGGGTTTCGTTTTTGATGATTGATCGCTAGGGTTCTTGGCTGCGCGTTAATGTATATATCATGTGCGTATGGTGGCAAGTCGATCTGTAGATCGTGTTGTAACCATTATGGTTCTTTGTTCCTGTAAGTCGATTATGGGTCGTGGTGATGCTGTTTCGGTATTGGAACGTGGGTTTTGGAGAGAGTGGAAGTTCTATGTGATTTGTATGCATTATTTGCTGCTGATTAATCTTGGAAGTTAAGTTTTTAGAGTTCTTATTCAAAAACTCTTTGGATCGATTGCTAGTGCCTGAATATTACACATGATCCTGTTGGTGCACATTCGATCTACTATTTAGGGTTTATTAACCCTATTGGTATCTACTTGTTGGTGATAAGTAATCGATGTGCTGTTCTTTGTTTTTGGCAATCTGATTACGTTTTCATCATTGGATGTTCCTAACGATTGTTAGCATGGGGGTCCGTTTTTGGTGTGGACCTAGTTGGGTATTGAAGTTAGATACGCTTCCATGCGTGTGGAGGTTTCATGCAGTTGGTGTTGCACTCGTGGGGCAAGCAATTATGATCATTGATGCTAGAGTCGCTCACTATGGATGTGGTTCTATGAACCATGTTGCTACATTTAGATTGTTATTTAAATGTAATTGGTTTTCCTGCGTTTAGCAGTTGTGTTTCTTCTACGTTTAGTAGTAGATTTGCTTTGTTACATTTGTAATTGCCTATGTAACGGGCTGAGGGCATGGGATTCACCCATGTCAATTGTACTTCATTGTTTTTGGCGTAATATATTTACCGGGGTTAAAACCCTTTTACCCAAAAAAAAAAAGAATTGAACTTAAAGAAGAAGAACCCCTTTGCATTCATCATTACCTTTTGCACACCAAACATAGCCCATGCATTGCGGACATAGTAATCAACAACAGGAAAAGCAAGGCGTTGGCCAAGGAAATAACCATAGAGAGTATTCTGAAACCTCGTGTTTACCTCTTCCACTACATTCAATGGAACTGAAAGGTCAACATCATCCTTCTTTTTGCTACATTCCAACCTCCGAAAATTAGACACGTGTTTCAGAGGTTCATTAGAAGTAGCACCCGCGTAAGAAACCGACTTCACTCCAGTACCACTAGTATTAGCATCCTTAGAAGCATCAGAAGCTGTCGAATTAGAAGTTTGCCCAATACCACTCGAATTGTGCAAATCAGAAGAGGAAGCCTTATTAGCAACAATCTCACGTTGAATATTATTCATGGCTTCATCAAAATTATTATGCGCATTAGATAACAAGTGCTTCACAGTTTCAGCACTTGTAACCGGCTCCAAGTCGTCACCCATCGAATTATTACCGTTTTTATTATTCTCGACATTACCAGCAGCTTCAAGATCAGCGTCTAACACCCTATTATCTGTAATGCGAATCGTCGAAGCCAATTCGCTCAGTTTCGGAAAACTAGTATTCATGTTAAAAGCACATGATCGTTCACTTTGAGAAGCAAACGAACCAACTGAGTTGTTATCTTTTTTGTTTTTCTTCCTCTCTCCACCCCCACCAGAATCCAAAAAACCAGATTTCATACTCTATTATTCAACCATAAACAGCAACAAGAATGAAACAAGAAGCAAATTAACGTCAAAACTTCAAAACAAAAACGAGTAAAACCCTAGTTTAAAACTAGGGTTTATGGAACTTTAGTGAGATCTTTAAACTATGATAAAGCTAATCGGCACAATGAATATGAATGAACAGGTAGCTAGCAAAACCGATTCACTATAAACCCTAAGCAGAGATATAAGAATGCATGCAATATAACCAAAAGCAATTGGCAATAAATGCAGACCAAGTAATCAAATCCCTACACCGACCCACGATGGATAAAAGTTAATATGTATGTAATATAACCCACAATGAATAAACAAGTATTTAAGATCGAAAGTGTTAGGGTATCGGTAGTCGGTAGTCGCCAAGATCGCCAGAGAGGTTTTAGGGTTTTTGCTAGTTTTGACTTTTCATCAGAGTTGGCTTCAAAAACCCCTAGAACGGACTTTGACCTAGCGTGTTTCATTGATGCAACCTTGTTCCACGATTTTGTCATAGGGCTAAAAACCAACACTCCTCTGTGTGTCTTTCGGTCCATTCTTCCGGAGCTCGAACAACCTCCAACAATGAAAATGTTATCATAGACAGTGGCAACTGAGAACAGAAACCGATTCTTAAGAATTTCTGCCTCAAATTTATGCCATTTGTTGAAAGAAATGTCAAAAGCATATATCTCACGAGAGCTAAGACCATTTGTAACAGTACCGAAAAGGAACAACCATGGACTCGGGTAATACCCTTCTCGTCTCATCTGCATAAAACGAGGTGGCGTAGTCAAAGATCTCCATTTCTTGCACACAAGCCGAGTGTTCATTAAGCTCGTCAATGGAAGTCTCATGAAACACAACTCAAGAATATCATCAAGAAGAAACACATGCATTGTGTTGTTTCCGTGTGACTCTTCAATTTCAAAACTCTTTTTCCGATTATTTCTCTTCCGCAACCTATCCACTCCATATGAGAAACAATCCACACTCGTGTCGTCGGTCCCACACACGGGTTTGTAACCTTTACCCACAACTTCACCGAACTCGTCACTTGTTGCGGCTCCAACCTTGCACCCTCCGCCCCTAGTATACAAACTCAGACACCTTAATGAAATGACTCCCTTGTCGTCATCATCAATATCATCATCCATCACACTTCCATGGTAGTCGTTTTTCAACTTTTGGCTAATGCTTCTAACTTAGAAGCATTAGCCAAAAGTTCTAACTAGATGTTTCGACACATTGGAAGCCTCATGTTCTTTATGTGATGTTTCACCCCTAAGTTGTTCAGGTATCATCTTGCATTCTAAGCCTGGTCATACGAACAACACAAATTAGAATATGAATGCAAAACAAAATGCTAAGAGGTTGAAACTAGACTAGCACAAAAACATGGCTAATTTGTACTCGGAAAGTCAAATGACTACTTTGAAGTTGACACACAGAATTTTCCACATGTTTGCATACAACACATACTACATATATGACTTTCAGCGCAAAGAGATAATTGTACATCTTAATGTGGCTGCAGTACAGCACAGTACAGCACAGCACAGCACAGCCCGTTTTTACATGTTACCGGGCATGTCCGCCACACCTATTCTGCCACCTCTAGTCTAAGCAGTATCAGAGCTTATTTGGATTGTATAAAGAATGATAGGCTCAAGTTCAACTCATGGCCCGGAAACTTAAGTTCAGACCTTACACTAGTAAAAAAGATCGCTCTGTGGCTTGTTTTCTATACTTGTATAAGTTTAAAAAAAAAGTAAAGTAACTCCCAATACCGTCTTTCACGGGTTATGGGTCCCAATACCTTCTTCCACGGTGTATGCAGGAGGTTGAGACGTAGACAGCCTTACCCCTACCTAAGGTAGAGGCTGCTTCCGGTTCTACCAAAGGTAGAAAAGGTCCTCCGGCCTTGCAATTACAAATACATTACAGCTTACTTCTAGGTGTTAAAAGTTAGTTACTTTGCACTAAGGGCGTGTTCGGGTGCGTGTTTTGCAAAATTGATTATCTCATATCTAGTGTATCTAGTGTTTGGATACCAACTTCTTCTGATTATGAAATGTTAAATTATAGTTTACAACTTCAAGCTACATGAGGACATCCAAACACCATCTATAAAAAGTAGTTGATCATCTGATATCAAAGCGCAGATCCAAACATGAAACACCCCCTGATTTCACCTATAATATGAAACTAGTAACTATGTATATCACGAGGGACTGAAACTTGGCGTGCCTTCCTTGATTTCTAGAATATTCATATCTTCTACATATTTAAAAATTCCTCATTTTGAAGGACCACAAATAACAAACAGCTTTATGCCATTAACAATACTATACGGACGAACCGAGTACACGTTATTTATATTGTACAATTCAGTACATAAAAACAGCACAAACAACAATCAAAGTCAAGTACCCATATATTCAAATTTACATAAATCCATTAAAATACATAGACCCTAGTCCCAAAACAGTCCAAACTCAAAGTCAACTAACTTTTTTTTCCCTTCAAAATTAACAATCTTACAAATCATTATCTAAAATACATTTAACAACCCAATACTAAAAACTTATAAACTATTAGACCAGATACATTTTTTCAGATCAACAAGCCAAAATCCGTGTCAAACATGAATATCTAAAATATTTGACCCAATCACAAAAAGAAATACACCGGCAAATATTAGTCAGCCAAAAGCTTGAAAACTAAGGTTACCAAAAAGAAAAACAAATAAACATATGAATGTTACTAAGTACACAAGAGTAAAGAAAACAAACCTCATGAAGTTTATATTCAAGATTCTTGATTTGAACCCAAGAATCAACCCAGGCAGATATTAGATCCAACAAAAGGGTATAAATGATTATTTATTTAAAATGGGTCATTTTAGTAAAGTTTGAAAAGAAAACATTTTTCAAGAGAGAAGAGAGAAGTGATGGATCTCTTTATTTTGAAGTGAAGTGGAAAAGAGGTGTTCCTGTTTTTTTGTTTTATTTAGCTAGACTAAAATTATATTTCTACTCATCAAGTTGTGCATGATAGGTCCCAAAAATAATTAAGTAGGGTAAATTGATTTAAAAAAAAAAAAATCAGTTCTTGTTAATCTTTATTTTTGTAAAATTAATAAAATTAAATCCAAACATTTTAGTAAGAGTAAACTGAAAAGAAAAAAAAAACGTCCTCATGTGTTATATCCAAATTTTAAAGCGCAATTTTTGCCTTTTAAAAAGTGTATGTCATAAAGTATCTATAAAAAATAAATGATCAAAGTGAAGTGTTGAATTGTTAAATGTTGAAAATTAGTCAACAGTGAGAGAAATTTATAGTATAATTAATACTCTTATTAAAATACCAAATTACTTAAAACTATAGTGATTTATTCATAATGTACAACAAACTAAAACCATATCTACCAAATTAAATACAAATAATTAAAACAACACTTACTAAAAAGTACAATAAAATTTTCATAATATACAATTTAAGCAAACTACAACATATTCCATAATATAAAATAATTAAGCACACTAATTAATATTATTTTTAAAACACCCTAAAATGAAAAGTACATATTATTATACACATTATATAAATTAATAAAACAAGTAAAAGACTTGAAGCATTAATTGTAATAAATGATAACTTTATGCATTTATACTATTTGTGAGGTGCTAGTATATAATCTCCGTGCTTGTTTTGATTAAGGTGGAATGATCATGTGTTATAATTACTTTTATGTTAATGTTCAATGACCTCTAGCTTGTATTTTGATTAGAATAAAAGCCCATTTGCTTTAGGACAAGCAAATCTCAAGTGTAAGGGTATTTGATGAGGCGAAATTTGTTACGCTTTTAAGGGGTCATTTAAGCCTTAACTCGTGATAAGGTGATCAATTATTACCCTAAATTGTTCCTTTTGTCATTTTAGGTATTTTTTAGAAGAATTCTAGAAAACATAGCATTTTGGACATTTTTGGAGCAAAAAGTGATGAAAACGACAAAGTCAATAATCCAAGCTGGAAATTGCACCTGACGGCGTCACCTATTCCAAAGGGACGGCGTCAGCCTTTGTGACAAGAGGTGGATATCAGTTTTACACTTGACGCGCCAGAAGATAACTTGGGCATTCACACGTGAAGGCTTCACCCTTTACCGGAAGAAGGTCATCACGTGTATCTTTAAAGCGTGACGGCCCAAAACTCCAACAAAGTGACACGTTAAGAAGTTGGATTGGGCGACAAGAAACCCTAGCCACTGCGAGATGATGGCGTCAACCATCAAAAGGTGACGTCGTCACCCTTGTAAATCTATATATAGTTTTTGATTTTTCATTCATTAGTGTGTAACTTTAGAGAGGAACTTTGTCACACAAACCCTAGTACGAATTTCAGAGGTTTTCAAGGGTTTCATACCCTTGTCTCTTCCATGTTCAATTAAAGATAAGTAATTCATCAATCATTCAATATTTCTATTTGTTGTTTGACTCTATCTTACGCTTGTCTTTCTTTTAACATGCTAGGCTAGGTTTATTTGTGTTTGCTTAGATGTAATGAAACCTAGTTATTGATTATTGATTTGATGGTTTGTTATTAGTTGTTGTTGGGTGATTGATACTTGATGTTAAGCTTAAGAAAACTGGCTAATCTCCTATTTGGTAACTTGCTTGAACGTCTTAAGAAACATGAATCGGATGTGTACTACGATTTTAATGGTTGTATTTAATGCATAAGTGACTATTAAGGAGGCCATGGTAAGGATACTTAACGTGTCACCATAGGAAGAGATAGAAGCTTATAGAGTTAGGGAAGATCGTAGACGGCCCCACAAAGGATATTAAGGAATGCAACCCGTCACCCACACAATTGTAACAAGCTTATCAATCAATAAAAGATAACTATGGAGTAATGAAATCTAAGTAAACATGTTTTCTCCATATATAGTTTCACATTTTATTTTATTGTCATTTTATTTTTATTGCATTAGTAGTTATTTGGGTTAGTTGACTAGCAACTAATTCCGCCCTTCTTCCAAATACCCGAGATTTTTACTTGCTTTTCATAAAATATAAAAATACAAAAAGAATCATCCCTCACCTCTAGACCTAGTTAGATCAATTTCAATCCTAACGAACACTATTCCATGTGGAGAACGATCAATCCCCCGGTACTTGCCACTTCACTATACTACATCGGTCAGGTACACTGCCTGGTGGGGATTGTAAGATTCTCAAGATCCCTTGAGAAGTAAAACTTTCGTGTAGACCACAATACGCACATCACTAAGCAAACATTAAAGGATCTAAACTAGCATGTTAATGAAAAGAAAAGATAAACAATTAATCAAACAACACATAGACATATTAAATGATTAAAGGATAACTTATCTTTCAATTAAACATGGAAGAAAATAGGGTTTGAAACCCTAAAGTTGTTGAGAAAATCGTGCTAGGGTTTTTCTCCAAAGTTACGCACACTTAATGAATGAAAAAGCAAAAACTATATATAGACTTTACAGGTCTGACGGCGTCGGGTTATAGGTCCTGACGCCGTCAGGTCGCCGTGTTTAGGGTTTTGAATCGCCTTCAAACATCTCTGACGCCGTCCCTTTATAATACTTTTGGGCCGTCTCTTTTTAGCTTAACACCAGACGGCCTCAATTCCATAACACATGACGCCGTCAGGTGTTAACTTCAATAATTCTTCAGGGCGTCTCGTATATGAAAATCCACCATTCTTCTCATAAGTTGATGGCGTTAGCTCCAAAGCCTGACGCCATTAGGTGTAAAATCCTGACTTTATTTGGTTTTCTTGTTTTCTTCATTTTTGAGCATAAAAACGTTCGAAAAGGTCCAAAATGCTTTATTTTCCAGAATTCACGTCACAAGTACCTAAAATGACAAAAAAAATAATAAATAAATAAAAAATGGTTTAAGGTAATTTTTTACCATAAAAATACGATTTATGACTTAAATGACCCCCTAAAAGTGTATCAAATAAATCCTCATTAGTGGTTTAGGGGTATAGTCTCCATTTAAGGGATGTGGAACTCCTTTAGAGTTGTCAGTTTTAGAAAATCTATTGTATATTGGGTTTTCAACAAAATCTTCATCTGTACTAACAAACACAGTACATTCCATTTCTTCCTCATAGCTTAAGACCTCACTGTTTGATGTTATTTCATATCCTAAACCAACTTTGCAATTTGAGCTCATACCAGAATCAACTAATTTCCAAAGATTTTTAGAAGAATTCCTCTATGAATCTACTATGTTCTACAACGGTTCCTTATATTTTAAAGCTTTCATTCCAATTCTCCTATATTTTCTAAGTTTTTCATCCTTCTCATATATTTCATTTGCTTGAAAGGTAAGTTTTTCATTTAAGGATAATTGCTGTTTGTGAAAGGTGGCTATTTGAGCTTCTAATGTTATAACAACATTACTATAAGCAAGTATTTTTGCTTCTTAATCACCTAACTGATGCATTTGCTTATCACATAGTGTTTTAAGTTTAGTATATGAGTCAGTGCAAGTTGAAGAACACAGTATTGGAACCTATTGCCATGAGTGCATGATTTGGTATCGTGTCTCCTACAGTTGCTCTCCCCAGTTGACAACACTATCATCCATAGTCAACAACCCAAGATGATTCTTTTCCTTCTTGTTCTTGATAGAATGAGTCTCTCTTCTTCTTTTCATTAGTGGTCACTTTTGATGTGCATTCCCTAGCAAAATGACCAGTGTTGGAGCACTTGAAACATTCAAGCTTCTTCTTGTCAAAACCAACAGGTACCTTTCCATCATATCGGATTCTTCTTCCAGTTTTCTTGTAGAACTTCTTCATTCTAATAGCAATCATTGCTATCTGCCAGTTGATGTCCATCTCTTCAATGTCCACATCATTAATTTGTTTTAGGTCCTCATTAAGTAGGTCTATGTCTTCTGATTGCTTTGCAAAGAGAGAATAAATGACTTCATCAGTAAAACTGATTGGTCGTCGTTAACCAACCAAATAGGGAGAAGAGGATCAAGAATATCGGACAAGATTACCTCGAGGGTAATAAGAAGTAAGAATCACAAATCAACCTTTCGTTAAAAAGGTTGACGCGTAAATCTCACGAATTCAATATTTTGAAGAGTACCGGGTAAATGATTTCCCGGGTCGTTTCCCGACGAGACGTGAATTGAGGATATCGATTAGGGTTTTGAGATTAAAGTGCTTGATTGACGGGTTTTTGATTTTGGAATTTAAACTACGGAAATACGAATAACGAACGAAAAATCAAATAACCGCAACAAAAACGCAAATCTAAGCAAGAGATGCTAAATAAAAGGCGATATGTAAAAATTGAATACAGGTGAGTTGTATAATCACTTTATAGAAGATATGTCCAAGTTTTATTACAGCTGCCAAAGTATTCAACTCTACCTTATTAAAAATACTATCAAAACGTCAACGTACTTAAAGATCCTATTTTTTTAGCCGATAAAAAACTTTGCCTATAAACGCGCTCGCCCGCAACGCGGCGACCAGCGCCAGTCTCGTATATATTATAGCACACATAGTTGAGCACTGTGCCCTCAAAAAATATTATTTTCATTGTTGGGTTGCCTTTTCATGTTTTTTGATCCAATGTTTTTGTGGCTCTTGGCCTGCCATTATTAGCACACTAAATTCGTCAACCCAAAAATAAAACTACCAAGAAAGTCAAACTATGTAATTTGGACTACATGAACAATAATGTGCCATATTAACAATGGCTTGAAAATTTAACCACCCAATGTCAAAAAAACATACACAAAAAGGAAGATAATAATAATAATAATAATAATAATAATAATAATAATAATAATATACAAAATAAAATTATGTTCAAACAATTAAAAAAAAATACCCGCTGCAACGCAGCGGGCACGCCCTAGTTGTTCTATATATACATTAAAACGCATCGTCGGTTACAATAGTTTATGATTTCCGCTGGGCTTGATATGTAGTTTATGTTGGGCTTTTTTAGCAGCCCATGTTGTGAACCTTTACCCAATTTATTCCATCTCCTTAAAGTCAATGCCACTGTAAACTGTAAAGAGTAAACACCTATATTAACAGTTAAATAGATATGGAACCAGCTGCAGCCACATTCAAAAGACTAGCAAAAATGCATAGTCATACTCTCCACAACTGTTACTGGAAAACAAAAATCTTGGAAAAGCAAATGCTGATAAACCTTACCATACGTTTGCTGCAACACTTTTGACAGGAACCACAGCTGTTGCCCACAAAGTCCACAGCTATTGTTCAAAGAGAAAAACATTAATAACCCAACAAAATCAAATTTAAACGTAAAAACCAGCTGCAAGTGAACCTCGAATCACAGTCACAAACAAAGTAACCCGCCGCAACGCGGTGGGGCTTCCTCTTGTTTAAATTAAGAAGACTAAAACTGTAAGTTTTTGATATAAACTGTATGAAATTGACTGAGCAATGAGTAAACTGCATGCTTTATTGAACCGAGTAACAAATACGTAACAAAGTCTTCCCACTTGACTTGACTTATTGACTTGAGGTCAACCCGCTTGTATTATTTAAGGGAAATGATTTGCACGCTCTTACTTTTTATTGGCACACTCTATTGTGTGTATGAGACTGTTGTACTTTAAATATAATCTGCTTTAACTGGTTGTACATTGGAGTGTCCAAATAAGAAGTGAAACTGTGCAAATCACTTCCCATTATTTAATGGGGAGTTGATATTTACATGTAGCAAATTGATCATCACACATAATTTTTCTTTTTGAATTGACAGTTATGCCCTCTCTTATATTTAGTCTATATAGCATTTGACTTTTCTTCATGATACTTGAATTTAAAGTGGATTTATGATATCTGAATTCTAATGGGAGTTGACAGATGTCGAAGTAATAATTAGATTACAAATTTGATATACAATCAAAGTTTAAACATTATATAGAACTAGATTGGCACCGGACCGCCGCGTTGCGGCGGGGCGTTGTTTCATGCCGTTGATTATTTCACGGTATTTTTTTTAGAAAGTAGGACGGTTTTTGTGCTTTGTATTTTGCAAAAGAGTTTGCCTATATAAAAGTTAACACATATTTCAACCATACCAGTGGTGAATGGCAAAATGAGTGCCAAAAATCTCTACACGTATATTTCAACCATATCAGCTAAGGCCAAAAAATGAGGCAATAAAAAATTATTTGATTAAATACTTAATCCGTCATGTATTTAAAAAGAAATAAAGCTAAACTACCGTTACTTGTTTTGAACCACATACGGTGAACCCGACTGTTTGACTCCCCAACGCGGCATTCGTCCTGCTCCGTAAATCAGGTTGCTTGAAACTGCTCTTCCTTTATACCATGGAAAATGTTATAGTCAGTTTCATTTCCATTCATTTGTTAGGAAGTTATGTTCCTTTTGTCGCTTTTAGATATTAAAAATGTGCATCCTATATTTTCTTGACAAAAAAAGTTATACGAAAGTTGGTTTATTTTCAATTATGACGAAGTTGGATGACGACTTACTATACAAATGAGAAAAAGATTGCCTTTGCTCATGTAGACGTATATGAGCATATGCTACCAGATTTACAAGGTTCCTGTGATGTAACCTTCCCAATAACATAACCTGCAAACAAATATATAGGGGAAAGCTCAAAGGCAACACTGACAAAACCAAGTAAAATGAAATTCGTAAGCTCTTTAAAGCCATTGTAATGATCTACTTTATGATCAGAATTTGGAAGTCTAAATAGAATATTGAAATATAAAGTTACCATATAATCTGAAGATTTCTGCGCAGGCGGAACCGAATATTTGCTAGAAAGGAGTCCATTAGCAAGGTTTGTTCTGCCAAACAGTGCAAAAGTTCACGTATTAGATACTAAGTGGCAAATTACAGAATTCATGTTTTGGTACAAACTCTAGGAGATGATAAACTAATTACTAAACACATTTATTGTAGATAAATATATGACGACAACTTGTTGGTTATGAGACAAAGGATGTTTGGTATTGTTAACTTAAAGTACCTGATGAGACCCAAGTCACATGGATTTTGATTCGTTGAACATTGTTAGCAAAGCTGGTGTCGGACCAAATGACCAATGACACAAATTTTCTCCAAAATGGAACGGGGCGTGCTTGAACCATCTACCATGGGGGGAGCTAATGCACAGAGAAGACGCAGCACATATCCTAGCAGGTGACATTGTGAATGGAAAAAGAAAACAGTGAACAAATATAAACTTTTAACCGAAACAAAATTGAGTTTTTTTAAACACAATAAGAAGGTAACCCAAACAACCCTTTAATTAAAAATCATATATGCAGAAACAATTGAGTAGGCTTCTAAAACTATATAGCATTCGAAGAAACCAAAATTTAGAATAGGTATGCAGATTAGTTCTTAATTTCCTTTGCGTGACAAAACGTAAACCCAATTCACTATGAAACTAAATATACCACAACCATGAAAATAATCACCTTTTGAAGTCTCCTTGTAGAGTGCGATCATCCGACCAATCCGCATTCTTCATTCCTCCTTTAGTTCCCTTCCTACACATAAACCAACAAAACAATAAATCTTTAATAATACTCAGCTTCAATCAATAGGCTTTTGGCCTAACCAAATGTGGACAAATATTGATGTTACAAAAACACACGTAAATTTTATAATTCATACCAAGTACTAACCTCTGTCCTTCTATTATTAGTATTACCACCGGAGTTCTGCTGACCATCTTGATCATAACTACACTAACGTCAATCCATGGGGGAAAAATTTAAAAAACAAAAAAAAATAAAAAAAAAAAAAACAAAAACAAACAAACAAACAAAAAAAATATTTCTAAAAATGAAGTCACAATAAGTTGCAGTCACTTACCTCTCTTCCAAAAAGAAGCTTATATGCTTTTTAAGCCGCAAGCTGGCAAAAAGTATCAACTAAGCATCGTTACCTAAAATATAAAAAGATGATCTACCGAGTAAACCTAAAACAAAACATACCCATTATACAAAACATCAAATAAAAAACAATTCAATAATCAAAAGATAAAAAAAAGGAAATTGCCAGCTTCAATTGAAAGTTGATAACATCAAATTCAATGTTAAAACATTTATAATAAGCAACCTATAATCCATATGAATAATCAATCGTGTAAAACCTCACAAATCAAATAGTTAAATATTTTTTTCCCACAAATCATATCAATAATCAAACACAAAAAAAGTCTAAAAGGTCCAACATTTAAAAGAAACACAAACCTATAACCGCGCACTGAGATTTGTGAAAATCCTTTCGTTATCTTCTTCGAGCTATCATACAACAACACACATTAAAATCACTAACTAATATTAATTAAACTTGATAAACTTTAGGTATAATGATAAACTTACAAAATAATGGGAATTGAGAATGATATGTGTTTGCATAAATTTGTTTATCGAACATCGTATATGATCTCCTCACTTCCGTAGGGAGCGCCTTCCTCCATTTCACCGTTACCAAGATCCTCTGCGCCACCGTCTTGTATGTATGAGGAATTTAGATGAATGAAGATAGTTCTGGAATCCGTGGTGGCTGCGTTGTTATCATATGGGAAAGGCGGCAATTTTTTTGGGTTGGGCCGGACAACACAGTTTGGGCTAAATAAACTGTAGCACTGTAGATAAGCGTTAAAAACGGCGTCGTACGTGACGCCTTATTATATATATACTAATGATATCCAATTATTAGGCTAACATCAATTTGATCAAAAGTTTAAACATTCCCACAAAAGTTAATTTATCAAATCTGAATTCTAATGCTCTCAAGTTTCGGTTACCATTGATAGTCTAATAGGCTAGTATCAATTTGATCTACTGTCACTTTCTAATATTAGTAAGTTGGAGAAAGCAAATTTTGCAAGTTATTAAAAACATCATTATGCCCACTTGTTAATACAATATTGAGCTTCACAGAAAGTGTTGGCAACCCCATTGTATCATGAGGCATAAATTATCGAGGGAATGTTTGACAATCCATTTCGAGATATTCTCATACTTACCAAGAAATTATAATGATTTTTCCCACTAATTCATGAGGAATCACAACATATGCTCTTGCATATATAGCTCATAAACTGAATACATGATAAATCACCAAAACCTTGTCACCTTTGAAGTTCAAAACCGAAAGTTTAAAAACGTTGTGGCAAAAGAAAATGATTTCCCCTTAGGAGAATCAATTCACCATTCAAACCAACTTTAAGAACCTTATTACCCAAGTAATCTTACACTCATAAACCTAGAAACCTTGAACTTGTAATCTACATAACGATAGCCAAACAAGTGGTTAAGGAAGTTTGTCAAGTGAAGTTTCGTGTATTCCAACTGGTAATTTCACAAAAAAAATTCTAGCAATGAAATTGATATTTTATTTGACTAAGTGTATGGGATGTAATTGGAAGGAAATTTACAAAAGAGTAAACTAAAGCTAAAACTATATATGTAAAAAGACTATCATTGGTCGATGTAAATTTCAGCATTTGTTTTATTTATGGCTTTAATTGAAAACGACGGGGGTGGCCCACCGCTGTCCCCCTCTTGTCCCCTTTTGTCCCCCACTTTCTTTCAGTACAGCACAACTTTTTGTCAGTTTCTGTTCCGTATTTTTGACAGTTTTAAGCGTTTGACATATTAAACTTTATATTTTCTGTTCCGCACTTTCAATTTTATAGTTTTTTGATATAAACAAAATTAAAAGAAAATAAAAACTAGGGGAGGTCAAGCTAAAAAATAAGGGAGGGTCCGGTCAACACTAGCCTTTGAGATAGCGAATCTCTCTAAGAAATGACATATAGATTTGCTAATGAGTGCCCACCGGGCACTTGATAAAATATAAAAAATACATTTAATGTGTAGTTAATATATTCAAACTTTTTTTTTAGTTAAAAATACATTTAATAAATATTAATTAAACTCTTATTTACATATTTAAAAAATGCCCACCGGGCACATGATAATGCAAAAGATAATGCCCTCCATAAACGACAAAGACTTGGGTAACTTTCAGTTCTCATTCCCTCCATTAACGCAAAAGATAATGCCAAAAGTAATGCATGGTTACAATTATATCCACTTGCACATTATATATGGATTTGCATGAGATGGTGAGTTATGTCAAAGTTCTCGATGAAGACTTTGTCTTCTTTTTTCATTTTTTCTTTTTTTATTGTTGGCATTTATTATCAATAAGGCTAAAGGATATACAAAGTCAACAAAATACAAACTCATATTTAGTTCAGATTAGAATACGCGTTTCTTCTTGTTTTCTTTTTCAAAATTTCATCTTTAATCCTTAGGTCGAAAAAAAAAATACAAAGTTAGCCCTCAACTTCGTAAGAAAAAAAAGAGAGAGAGAGAGACAAATCTCTTGTAGTTATAATCCACCATGCCATTCTATGTATAATCTGTATAAAGAAACATCTGAATGTTAACTTCTAAGAACAGAAGTTGCAACTCATCTAAAATAGGAGGAATACAAGTATATGTTTTGTAGACATGAAGTCAACTCTCGTTTTAACTTGAGCTATATATAGATGTGATGGTGAGAAGAATTATCATTACATTGTTTAATTGCATTATTCATATTTCCCTTTGCTTTTTAACCAATCAATCCAAGAAATTGTAAGTCCCATCTTCTCTTTACTGCATCATTCATATCCACTCTTTGCTTCTAGACCAATCAAAGAAGTAAGTCGTCTTCTCTCTTTACACTTTTCATTTGTTTATTATCTGATCCGGCCATTTCTATATCAAGAAATCATATTTTGCTGTAAATTTTGCTTAATCCCATAAACTTCAAAAAAGTTTACAGTCACATAGAATAATTATAGTTATGGAGGGCCTTTTGTTGAATTAATTTGTGTTATTTAGCACTGTGATGTATACCTGCTAACTTGCTTTATATGTAGACGTTACATTATTTTTTAGGACACTACATACTTTTTTTGGGATAATCTTCACAAGTATCAGAGTTTACCACTTTTTTTTTTTTTTTTTTTTTTTTTTTTTTTTTTTTTTTTTTAACCAAAAATCGAAACATTGTTGGTTCATTGTTTATAAGTAAGCTCGTGATCACAAATATATTATAACTTTTGATACTCTTTTATATTAAACATCATTATCCTTAATGCAATCTCGACCTCATCATAAACGTCGAGCTTAACTAATAAATTGATGAGTACATTACATGCATAGTCCTTGTAGTTATACCACAATTTCTTTTTTAGTCCCTAAGTCTTAGAAATTTCATTGACAGTCCTTGTTCTCAAATCTGCAGTGGCAAACAACATTAACGTTATGTAAACAATAATGATATGTTTTCAGTTTTATCCAAACACCCTCTAAGTCAACACACACGTATCTCACCTCATTCTTAAACCTCTCATTCACCCAAACTTAAAAAAAATAAATGAATAAATAAATAAATAAATAAATAAGTAAAAAAAAAAAAAAAAAAAAAAAAAAAAGAAAAACATACACACAAAAACACAAAAACCCTACACAAAATCAAATTATAATATCGCAAATTGGCAATCGAACTTCACCAGCAAATCTAAAACTACAAAATATTCTTCTTTAATAACCTTAATTTTTAAGTGAATGAAAAGTTGACTACAAACATCGAGATTATCCAAGACATGATTAAAATATATCGAGATTATTCAAGGTGTGATTAAAATATGTGAAAATTTGGTATATATAAAAAAATCAATGTCATCCATTTTTAATAAACGCGTTAATTAGTTTTAATAATATGTGTATTTATTATTTCAATTTACTCCATATATATATTACTAAGCATAAAAGGGGCTTTGTAATCCTAGATTCTGAAACGCCTCTTTCACGATTCTAAAATTTTTTCCTTTTTAACAAATGACATGACCGAAACCTATCTTCTTTACATCCGTATACTCTAAATCCAAAAATGGCAGAATTTAAGCCAATTTTCTGCATTTGTTTATTTGTCGGAAAACTGACTTAGACAACCCGACATGGCATGGGACTTTCCAGAATACTTTAAAACATCTTATATTTCAAAACTATGTCTCGCTCTCAAAGATTCGTGGAAACTTACTATACAAAGTGATGGGTGTTTTACAAAACACTCCTTTTTGACCCACTTTCAAACATAACTTAAGCATAACTTTATAACATACTTTAAAACCTGTAAATACAACTTCACATCTATAACAAAACTCTAATATACATATCATTCTCTTAGGGTGTGTTTGTTTCATTAAGATGTTTCGCATCTTAATCTGACTACCACATCTTACTAGTAAAAGGTGGCTATAATGTCTGAATCTGAATGAAAAAAATGTTGTTTGTTTTTTTATAATTGTCTGAATGGTTCTAATTTTCCCTTTTCTAAGTATATATTAAACCATTGCAATACGATTAATAAGTATATAGTGTAAACTTGAAACAAAACATTTTTATCATAAATTTTACACAATTATAAGTCATTAAATAAATTATCTTAAAACATTATCGAAAATTTAACATAATAAAAACTAATACATAAATCGTCTTAAAATAAAACATAAGCTTAACGTAATGAAACAACAATTAAGTAACTTAACTAATACCAAATAATTTAAAACCTAGTTTTTGCATAATTTGTGTCGTGATTGAATCTCGTAAGTTAATCATATATTGTTGATCCGCGTCACTCCAAATTGGTTGAACAACTTCAAAATCACCGTCATTATCACCATGTACATTTTCATTATCAAATTTAAATTGTGATAATAGAAGCTTGTTTGGCGTCAAAATGTTATTAAAAAAAGACTTTGTAATCCAAATTATAACAAACACGAAAAATTCCGCCCTAACAATATTTGTAATCCAAATTATAACACCAAATTCAATGTTACTTTACCTTAACCCAAAATTATAAAACTAATAATTAGAACTATAAACTAAAACAAAGTCAGCCCACTTCAACTTTAACCAGAATTTGGATCAAAGACAATGCAGCCCAAAACATTAGTCCAACTCAAACATAGTCTTGACTAGCACTAAACCTAAACCTAAGGTTATAAGATAACCTAAAACTCACAACCCTAATTTATCTCTACAAAACACACACCCTCTTCCTTATTTTTCTCTTTTCAAGCTGCAAACACAAACACACTACTTTATTCATCACTAAATTTGTGACCTTTACTCCTTTAAACACCCTTCACGAAATATTTAAATTTAGTCTTTTTGTTCTAACTTGCAGTCACGATTCACAACCCTTTGAGATGGTCTTGTGGTTTTCGATTTAAAGATACTCACGTAGGTGTTTATATTTAAAGATCAATGGCGGTTTTACATAGATCTTTAAAGATCTTTTTCTTGACACAAAACCAAGAATCGTGTTTTAAGAATATGTTCTTGTAATGGTTTTGTTGTCATGGTTAAGTTGAAAGAGTACTTTTATTTCTTCTGAAGCAAATATCTATGATAGGCTAATACAGATCTTTAAATATTTTGTGAATAATACTTTAAAAAGAACGTGAGATCTTTGATTTTGTTGTTCATGCTATATATATTTTTTTCCTTTGTTTTATCTTTTGAAACACAAACGGAATTTGTTCTCAAACATGAGAGATGGCTGAAAATTTTATAGCAGTAAGAGCCGGTAAGACATGATCTCCAACTCTGACTCGGTAAGACATATTCATCTGACCGCGTCTGATTAACAAATGAAAAAACAAACAACCCCATTGTCTGACCTGAGTAAGAGTCACAGGCGGTTCAGACGTTTTTTGTAAAAAACAAACACAGCCTAAGTAACTGGGTTATAATATATAATCGTATACACATTATCACATTAGCATTATAATCATCCATATTTAGTTCCATACCTACTATCAATTCATTTTATTCATTATCACTACAACCATTCAATACTTGCAATCTTTAACACTTTAACAACAATCACCTATAACAATATAAACCAAATCATAATATAACTAAACAAAACGCATATAACAATTCCATCACATACCTTAGTTAATCCATAGCCATGGACTAACACTCACTTTGACTACACAATTCCAACTAGTCAATTATATGTTATTCCCATACTTTCTAAACCAAGGTTCTTATGCCCTTAACACCTTCATTTACAACACATAACATGATAATTGATATATAACACATGTTATATCCAAATTACTTACCTTTCCTCCATAGCCAAGTTTACCAACACTTCACCACCTTCTTCTTTACTTGATTCCTAACCAAGAGCCATCACCACATCCATTATTATACAAAAAAATACAATTCAAGGGTTTATATATAACCCATAGCTTACCTTCATCAACTCTAATCATCAAATGATCATATCTCCAAATACTCTACACAAACCCTAACTTCTAATTAAACAGTTAACGCAGGATTACGATTTCTTACTTGTGTATGAACATTATCAGAGCTTATTTCTTAACATAATAACACATGATTCACTATGATTAATCACCCCACTTGATCTTCTTCTTTTCCCTCCCTTTTTTCTTCTAACCAACTTCACACAAACACCTTCTTGGAACATTTGAGAATGATTTGGAAACGTCTAGGAATATCTAGTTAGTTATGTCCATTTCTCTTATGTTTATGACACATAATACTTTCTAAAACCATTTACATAATAATTGGACTTATAGTTTGACTATCGGGTTTGAGTAAACAATCAAGTAATGCTTTCAAACTTATTAAAGTCTTAGTCAAACTATTCCAATGTCATATTCGTAATATAATACTTAAAATCCAGTTTTGGTGTGTTACAAATTTACCCCCTTATTTAGAATTCCCCCCAAAATCTATTTGTAACACCCCCAATTCATGATGCAGTGGAATTCAACTTGGGTGTTACTCGACGGCACAACAGTCATAATAATAGAAAAACGAACTCTAAACGAGTCGTTTTATAAAGAGTTGTCATTCTTATTTATTCAAATATATCAGAGTTTACATAGCTAGGTCCCGAAAAGGTTCCATGTTTCAAAATACATCAATATAAAGTCTTTTGATGTTTTATCGAATGACAAATTAGTTATAGCCTTCTTTCTTTAGTACGTGCCCTTCCGCTCCATTCTTGATTATCATGGACCTGAAATACATGCTTAAAAGATCAACACAAAGGTTGAGTGATATTCATAGAGTTTATTTAACGGTTGAACACAATATGTTGGTAGTAAGAGTTAATTAGACTCATACTTATGTTGGAAAACAAAATAGTTATTATTATATACTAAGCTCATGCAACCAAGACGTTAACGGGTACCAATATCAATCGGCGGTTTTGTTGCCCCGGTAAGTACTTTGCCGTCATACTTAATGTTTCAAATATAGTGCATTCATTTGAACTAATCTGCTCAAACAAATGGGATTCGTCAATCCCAATAGGCATATTCACAATACTCGCGCTCACTAATACTAGTGATTAAATGGTTCATGATATGGAGCCTAGGATTGGCAAGGAAGGTACTTAGTAATAATAAAACAATCAGGCAGCATACAATTTCAAAGCATTGTGTTCGGTTTAGAAATAGCATGTATTCCCCCCAAAGGTTTGTAAAACATTGAAGTAATGTAAAGTGGGGCTATGAACTCACCTTAAGTAAGATAGCAAGTAATGAAGGTAATGGTTGGATCGTGAAGGTTTCTACGAGCAACCTATAATAGAATGTTGCGACTTAGGATTGGAGTAAAGAATATGAAGAAGTGCCTATATATATATCTTGCATCTAGTCCATGATGTGGTATGATGTATAGTGTAAGTCTTTCAAAGAAATGATTCATGAAACATGTATGTTTTATATATCGTTTACTACCGTTCGGGCCGACATAATTCAGAAGTCATGTTAGTAAACGTTCGAGGAGCCAGGACACTTTAATTCATAAATCCACAACTTAACTCGACGGCTTACATAATGAACTCCTCACATGAGGCTCCCTACTATTGTAGTAGTTGATAAAGTATATATATATATATAAGCTTTGCCGCAAAGTTTTGGTAACTTCAAATGGTCATAACTTTTGACTCGTATACTCGTTTTAGGTGGTTCAAATTGCTATGGTTTCCTTGTTAGGTCCTCTACTGTAATATGTAATGATCCAATATCATAATTTTACCATTTTGATCAGGTTATACCAAGAAAGTCACTAGTTTACTTGTTTTAATAACTTGTCTTAACAATCATATATAATAACTTGTTTTACTCACTTTTATACATCATGGACATGAATACAAGACATAATATAGCATGAGTAATATGTAAATAACATGAACATGATATTTAACAAGAAGCATGTTAGGGTTTGGCTTACAACTTTTGGCTTTCAAATAAAGAAAGGAAGTTAACATGTAAGGATAGGACTTTGATAGACTTTAGCTTCAACCCACTTCACTTCATGCAATCTTTCTACTCTTGTAATCTTGAAAGATAGATGATGAAAGTTGAGGTGACTTGAGTGGATTCAAACTCAAGAGAAATCACCAAAGTATATGAGGTTTTGGAAGTGTTTTGATTACCTAAAAGAAACTAGGGTTTCTATCTTGAATAAGCACTTGAACCTTGCTAGAAATTAGAAGGAAATAAACTAAGTGTGGAGTGGTTTTGGTGTTGGATATGCACGGCAACAAAGGGGAGGGGGGGGGGTATTTATATGCTCATGAGGAGGTTACATTTCATGACTAGTCAACACTTTCCTAGCAAGTTATACACATGTACATCATCCAAGATCACTTAGCCTAGGATCAAGCCACACCAAAACGTAAATGATTTTTGGATGAGTTTTGAGGTGTGCTTGGCTTGATAATATCCTAAGTTTTTGGATGAGTTTTGACTCCGAGAAATGCCAACCGTAAATGATTAAGCCTCAAAACGTAAAACCGGGTGTCGTAAAAATATGGAACTTGAAAGTATTGATAAACATGTCATTATGTTCCATAATAAAATATAAAATGATTGTTAGGTTCCATTGGGGTGATAAAACCCTGCTAAAACTGGAAACACGGGTCTAAAACGCGTAATACGTAAAATGTACGAATACTGTGTAAAATTGAGAAAAGTAAAACGTTACTTTTCTAATAGCATAAAAATGATTTAGAAAGACTTATAATGTCTAGACTGGCTCAGTCTAGTGTCGGTTGGTATTAAATGTCTTTTATACATAAAACCGTAAGCCTAAAAATCAAGGAATGATTTATAAAATCATGGGATGATTTTTGGTCAAAGGAGGAGGGAAAAATATATTGACTTATTCCAAAAATGTGAAAACTCAAATCGTCTTAGAAACGCGGTGCAGGTATAGGCTAAGGTTACGGCTGAGTAAAAACGCTTAAAACTGAAAATTTCAGTTTTTTCACGGCCGAGGTTTATTTGGTCATGTTTTTCTCAGTCATGATTTATTCTCAAATAAATCATTTGTGTGTCAAACATTTTTCTGATACGGGAAAAATTAACGCGACCGAGTTTCGTTGTGCGTGGAATTTTTGAATGACGTTTTAACTAAAACGTGTAATTCCTTAATAACTTTCACGAAAATGATCTGACGAGTGTCCAACTTTTAATTTGCCATGGAAATGATTTATCACTCGAGAATATGAAATAAAAATCAAATTTCGGGAAAATAAATCATAAAAATGAATAGTAAAAGTGAATAGTGAAATTTTCCGGGAATAGTAATTAACCTGAAATTGCGAATTGTTACACTATTTGTCAAACTTTTGTGTCCGTACACAAAATTCGTCCACATCTTTAACCCATTTTCAATTAGCACGTCCAAAATCTATCCAGTCAATTATAACAAGTTGCATGATTTTGCAATACTAGTTGTACTATAACGTAGCCATTTCCCTTAAACCGTACTATTTCAAGCTCATTTATATCGCATTCTAACTCTTACCAATGACACTGTCATTTATGTGTCATTTTACCATACCGATTTATCATTCTTTAGTTTTTTTCACTATTACACAATACTCTTACTCATTTACGTTCTAAAATTTTCAATCAAGGACAATGTGTCACTTGAAAAATTCGCTATTTTGACTTTATATAAGTCAAATTTTGACTAATATTTCCAAAATTTTTATAAGTGAACTAATGCCAATTAGCATTTATCATGGTCATTTCTTATATCTACTCATTATCACACGACATTTTCATAATTTCAGCTCACTTTTTCTTAACTCAGCAACCTTCACTTAAGCACTTATACCGTAGGTTTCACATTTTCATCTCAAACTTTAAGTCGCCATCTAATTCATTTCACACGCATTTTTTTTCATCTATCTTGTTTTAGTTTTCACTTTCTACTCCTCTACTTATACTTATGCCATATCGGGAACACAAGCCCATTCATTTACAATTCATTATTTAAATAAAGAGGCGTCGAATCTATGTAAGTAAAGAATTATAAACTGATAGTTCGGCGATTTACAATTTCTTTATTTAAATGAAGAGGCGTACCAATCCATTTAAATAAAGAGATTATAAATCATCCTACTTAAGCATTTCTAACACAACATTCATACTCCTATTATACCTTCTACCTTTTCTTACTCTGCATTCGTTGACTAAAAGTTCAAACTTTTCCACCTTTCACCTTTCTCATTTCTAGCCTTGGATCCATCTATTATCAATTCATTCTTAATCATTATCACTATAACCATTTTACTTGCAATCTTTAACACTATAACAATAATTACGCGAAACCAAATCATACTATAACTAAACACAACACATATAACAATTCAATCACTTACCTTAGTTAATCCATAACCATGGACTAACACTCACTTTGACTACACAGTTCCAATTAGTCAATTATATGTTATTCCCATACTTTCTAAACCAAGGTTCTTATGCCCTTAACACCTTCATTTACAACACATAACATGATAATTCATATATAGCACATGTTATATCCAAATTACTTCATAGCCAACTTAACCAACAATTCACCATCTTCTTTACCTGATTCGTAACCAAGAACCATCACCACATCCATTATTACATAAAAACAATACATAACCAGGGATATATAACCCATAGCTTACCTTCATCAATTATCATCGTCATATGATCATATCTCTAATTACTTTACACAAACCCTAACTTATAATTCAACAGTTAACTCAAGATTAGGATTACATACATGTGTATGAACATTATTAGAGCTTATTTCTTGCCATAAGAACACATGATTCACTAATATTAATCACCCAACTTGATCTTCTTCTTTTCCATGCCCTTTTCTCTTCTAAACCAACTTCACACAAACACCTTCCTGGAACAGTTGAGAATGATTTGGAAATGTCTAGGAGTCAAGTTTGGCTACTTGACAACTTTAGTCCCGCAAATCCATTTCTTTTATATTTGTGATACATAATACTTTCTAAAACTATTTACATAATATTTGGACTTATAGTTTGACTATTGGGTTTGACTAACCAATCTCATAACACCTTCAAACTTATAAAAGTCTTAGTCAAACTATTCAAATGACATATTCGCAATATAATATGAGGTGTTACAAATTCATACATCAACAATATTTTAAACTACTAATACTTTTATTTTCATTTGTAAATAGAAAGATCTAAGAAAAAGTTGTTTAGATTATGTGTACTCGAGTAATATTTAAGTGTGGGTGTAGGTGTTTGGCTGAAAACATAAGGATATTTTAAACTACTAATACTTTTATTTTCATTTGTAAATAAAAGATCTAAGAAAAAGTTGTTTAGATTATGTGTAGTCGAGGAATATTTAAGTGTGGGTGTAGGTGTTTGGCTAAAAATATAAGGGTATTTTCGTCATTTATAAATTGTTAACGGCGCTCGGAACAAAAATATGCACTTATTTGAGAACCACAAGGACTATCAGTGTAATTTTAAGATTTAGGGACAAAGTCTTAACCTTTTGTAAAACCACAGGACTATTCATGTAATTTACTCTAAATTGATTTTCTACATTTCAATTTCTTTTTGGTACATCATTGTAATAATAAAACATACAGTATTCAAAAAATGCATACACGTAGTAGTACTTATAAAATATATGTGTAAGTGTGGAAAAAGCTACTTCACATCTACCTTTTCAATTTGTTATAAAAACTCATGACCCTTTCTATGTTTCGTAGTTGAAATTACAAATTAAAGCTTCACTGATCAATAATCACAAGTTTAAAATTTTCAAACAACTTAATGCAGCTTTCATTAATCATGGCTGCGTTTTCCATTCCTCATCGATGGACATATGATGTCTTTGTAAGTTTTAGAGGCGAAGATATCCGGAAAAACTTCATGGATCATCTGTTCAATGCATTCAAACAAAAAGGGATTCATGCTTTTAGAGATGATAGAGAGTTGCCTAAAGGAGAAGAGATATCTCCTCATCTCTACAAAGCCATTGAAGAATCCAGGTTTTTGATTGTTATCTTCTCCAAAGATTACGCTTCTTCATCATGGTGTCTGAAGGAACTTGTAAAAATACTCCAGTGCAAGCAAATGGGAAAGCCTAAACACGAGGTTCAAATAGTCTTTTATGATGTTAAACCTGACGTGGTGAGGAAGCAAACTGGGAGCTATGCTGGAGCATTTGACAAACATGATGTTTCAAGTAGAAGAGAGGTGGATAAATGGAGGGAAGCTCTATCCAATGCGGCTAACTTATCTGGATGGGATATCCAGGACATGACAAATGGGTAAATTTATTGTTTTTGTGCAATTAGACTTGTAGCTCTCCTAAAGCTTGACACTAAATTTTATTATTATTATTATTATTATTATTATTATTATTATTATTATTATTATTATTATTATTATTATTATTATTATTATTATTATTATTATTATTATTATTATTATTATTATTATTATTATTATTATTATTATTTTAATTTTTTGGTCTTTGTGATTACAGGTATGAGTCCAAGTTCATCGATTCCATTTCCAGAGAAATCCTCCAAAAATTATGTGACGGACCCTTGCATGTTGGTGAGAACCTTGTTGGCATAGATATCCATTTCGAGAAATTAAACTTGTCACGCTTTGTTGGGTCACCCAAGGTTAATATGCTTGGTATTTGTGGTATAAGTGGAATAGGAAAGACGACCCTTACCAAAGCTATATATAACTTGATGTATGTCCACTTTGAAGGAAGTTGCTTTTGTGAAGATGTCAAAGAAGTCGAAGAAAAACAAAGCCTAACTCAAGTCCAAATGCAAATGATTGGTAAGATTCTGAAAACAGATGATCTGCAGATATCAAATGTTGGAGACGGTTCTATGGTAATAAAGCAAAGGATGGCATGTAAGCCGATCCTGCTTGTTTTGGATGATGTGAATAAGGTGAAGCAGTTAGAAGCACTAGCAGGTTCACCTGATTGGTTTTTCCCAGGAAGTTTGATTATTTTCACGTGTAAAGATAAACAATTGCTAACATCACATAGAGTGGATGAAATCCATGAAATGGGGAATTTAGATGAGTGTGAAGCTCTTGAGCTCTTTAGTTTATATGCATTTGGCAAAAGGTATCCTACACAAGATTTTGAAGAGCTGGCTTCCCAAGTTATAATACATTTGCAAGGTCACCCATTGGCTCTCAAAATTTTTGGTGGATTATTGCATGAAAAATCTGTGGATGTTTGGAAAGGCGAACTGGTTAGACTCCAAACATATCCTAATTCAGATATACTACAAAAACTTCGACCAAGTTTTGATAGCTTGGCATCTGATCAGAAAAGAATGTTTCTTGACATTGCATGTGCCTTCATTGGGGAAAATAAAGATTTTGTTGCAAGTGTACTAGACGGGAGTCATTGTTCCGCAAATGCTATTATTGAAGTTCTAGCTGATAAGTTCCTAATAACAGTATCTAAAAGGAATATGTCTCTTCAAATGCATGGATTGATTCAAAGCATGGCAACGGAAATTATTCGTGAAGAATTTATCATGACTGGGAAACAGAGAAGATTGTGTATATCATCTGCAATTTACAATGCATCGAGCGTAAAGAAAGTAAGAAGTGGCATATTCTTCTTTACCTTCGTATTAATATTAAAGTATATGTTACTCTTTCTAATTTACGTTACATGTTCTTGCTTTTCCAGGTGCCAATGACTGAACCAATTGAAGTTCTAGTGCTTTTGTTAAGGGAATCTAGTAAAAAGGTTCACATAAACACTAATTCTTTTGCAGATATGAAAAATTTGCGGATCCTGAAAATTTATGCTGAGAAAGAATTTGACCAGAAAGTGGAATTGAAGGGCTTCAATGTTAAGTACTCAGGAAGTTTGGATTTTTTGTCCAATGAGCTAAGCTTGTTTTGTTGGCATGGATGCCCTTTCAAGTACTTACCTTCAGATTTCTATCCAGAGAACATTGTTGTCATTGACCTCTCTTACAGCAACATAGAACAACTTTTGACAAGACCAAAGGTAATAACTTGTTCATACATGTGTTCGTGTTTGACACCTAATGATATACAAACTTATCTTCTTTCTATTGATGCCAGTGCTTAAGAAGGTTGAAAATAATGAAGCTAAGATACTGTTATAACTTAACAACCACCCCTGACTTCTCAGAGATTACAAGTCTTGAAGAGCTAGATCTTGAAGGTTGTGTGAATATGGTTACAGTTCATCCATCAATTGGAATGCTCAAGAGACTTGTTGTCTTAAATATGAGATACTGCAGACAAGCTAGGAGTTTTCCTAGCAAAGTGGAAATGGATTCTCTTCAGGTTTTGAATCTCTCGGGATGCTTAAATGTCAACCAACAGCCTGAAGCCTTTTGGTCTAGATGGTGGACTTCAATCCCTGGTTTCATATGGAACCAACAACATCCCCAAAGATCACTTTCATTGGCAGGTTTACATATGTTAAAGTCTCTAAATTTAAGCTACTGCAATTTAGTACAAGTGTCCGATGCCATTGGAGGCTTATCATTTCTAAAGAAACTACACTTAGAAGGGAACAATTTATTAGAAGTGCCTGAGAGCATTGGAGGCTTATCATGTCTAATGAGTCTAAACTTAAAAGGGAACAATTTTACTAGCTTGCCTGGAAGTTTGACTCAACTTTCTAGTCTTACATGGCTTCAAGTTGATGGTTGCAAGAAGCTAGAAGTGTTGCCCGAACTTCCACATAGCCTGGATTATCTTAATGCACGTGATTGCACCTCCTTATGTTCAATTACGGGATCAAACCCAATCATGGGTAAAAGGTCCAGTTATCTCTACAATTGTCCAAAATTGTTTAAGAATCTTGCCATTGATAGCCAGGTGTCGATATCGGAGGCTGAGTGTCTCGACTCATTGGTAACTTCTCAAGGCTATACAAACCAATTTTTTTCTTTCCTTCAGTATGCGCGTATCCAAAATAACAGATGTGGATTGTTCCAATTGCAAGGAAGTTCCATTGATAATATGGATATATATTATCATGGAAATAGCATTCCAAATTGGTTTACAAATAAAAGTATAGGAAATCATGTGAAGGTCGAATTACCATTAGATTGGAGCTTCAGTAAGTTAAGGGGATTTGGAACTTGCATTGTTTTTAAGAGAAAAAAACCTTCCACAGATTTTGGATACATTGTAAAGAACTTTGACGGAGCTTATTTGGGAGCATGCGGTCCATTCTACTATAAAAGTTATTTTCAGGGTAAGCCAATCAGAATCGATGAGTCAGATATGATATGGTTGCATTATACGACAAATGAAATACATAAACTGGAGGAAGCAAAGAATTTTGTAACATTTTGTTTCGATGAGAGTGAAGAAATTGAAGTGAAGGAGTGTGGTGTAAGAGTTGTTTGGGATGAAGATTCAGATCAAGAAGCAGACTTGAGTATGTTCCAAGACCTCCCAACTTTATCACAACATGGTGGGGCCTTTTATCTGTTTG
Source organism: Artemisia argyi (assembly GCA_030686995.1). Taxonomy (NCBI): domain Eukaryota; kingdom Viridiplantae; phylum Streptophyta; class Magnoliopsida; order Asterales; family Asteraceae; genus Artemisia; species Artemisia argyi. Next base: position 245,891,773 of record CM060702.1, on the reverse strand, counting down.
GAGAGTATGGAGAAATCAACTGGTCATGGTAATCATTTATGTATCTCCTTTAGATTTTGTAATTTTTATTTGGTCATTTTATTAGCCATAAATGTATTAAGAATTAATGATTTGTTTTGAAGTTGCGATTTGTACACTAGATAATAAACCTTTGCTGTAGTTTATGTCTTTGGAAATTAATATCGTAGCAATTACGTGACTGGTATGGTATCATGTTAAAAGTCTGCTCTTGCCAATACCAGCTCAACCAACAATTGAGACAACATTTTTATTGTTTGTTATAAAAACTTGGCATTTGTTTTGATTGCTGAAAACGTTATTCTTTGATACCTGCCTTCTGCATCTGTTCTTCGTTGCACTAATAGTTGCCTGGACATGCTACATGTATTTCGACCCATTTACATAAGGGTCAGATTTTAACCCGTTCCCAAAATTGCATCTTTTACCATTTACCTGAGTATTAACCGCTGGTGCTATTCCAAGATTGCCTTACCCTTATCATTGGTCTTCACCTTTTTTGTACATATATGGGACAAACACCATACGGTATACAGAGCACGTATCAATAGCTTGTTCCTTCACTTCACTTCACCCACTTTGTTACCTTCTGTTTCATTACCCTAGCCCAAGTGATTTCTTAAGGCGATATAGATATCATTGTACATTCTGCTAGTCGTGGTAGTCTAACCTAAAACCTTTATAGGTCATGCTTCTTGTGATAGCCAAGTGGGGTGGTTGGAAAATTCTTTGTTCTTTAATTTTTTATTTAAAAAATAAATAAAATTCAAAAGGGAATAACACATGGGCATGCTAGTCATTTCACTTCGTCCATAGAGAAAAATAAACTCAAAACTTTCTCATGGCCGCCTGCACTTTCAAAACCACTGTGTCACTGCTCACGCAATTTGACCAAACCACAACGATGATTTTTGCAACATGAACTTTTCATGTAACGTACACCAGGCGTTCGTTAGAATGGAGTTTGTCAGTAGAAATCATTGACTATTATATTGGCAAACTGTTTGGTAGCTATATATTACTCATCAATTTGTTCGAATTTGCTACCTGCCGAAGTGCCAATGTGTACTTGCAGTTAAGAACAATGGGTTTTGTTTTGAAGTTTCAATTCCAATTATCGTATACTGACAGATTAAAAGCCTTGTTGCAGTTTAGATCCCTGGAAAGGATTATCGACCATGCTTGTCGAGACTACGTTCTTGCCTGCTAGTTGAGGTATAGTTTACTGATCATATTTATCTAACTCCAGTTTTGCAGCTCTTCATTTATCTTATCCTTTTGTAACTAGCTAGTTGGGAGAAATGCCAGGACTAGATATGGTTGACTGTTATGTAGGCTAATAGCCTAATATGCATTTTTAAAGAGAGAATATTGAGAGCATCGTCGAAATAAATATATATGCTAGACTGCTAGTTGATGATTAACATTGGTAATTTTAACATAACAGATAGTTGGATATGAGTTATTTTATCAGGTCCTATGTCTTCCTCTAACAAAATTTAAAATTTCTAGGAAAATATTAGAAACAAATAACCAATAAGTCTTTATAGGAAACAGCTATTACACACCCTTATAATGCTAATGTACTCGCGTTTTGCTACCTGACATTACTTAGATGCGGCACGTAGAGGAGCTTGAGTTTCATACGCTTGCATGTAGCTACCTTAGTCAGTGGATGTACTAACGATATAAAAACATGTTACTCCGTACTTGAATAAAGACAATGATAATAATAGCATTGTCATTTCATTTTGTGTAATCCATATAGGGTGTTTACCAGTACGAAACAGGAAGAAGTGACGCACGTTGAGACAAACGACTCCTGCGACCCACAATCAAACAATTGCTTAATTGGTCACAGCATATATGCTTATTTGGCTATGCTTCTGGAAGCGTTAGCTATACATACAAGTACAATAATATTTAAGATAATTTAGTGATGGAAAGAACAAAATTTGTAACGCCCAAAATTAGCTGGAGACATAAATATGGAGGAAATCCAACTTTTATGAAGAAAGAAAAATCAATCCCCAGAGTGTCGAGAGGCTCAACAAAAAGTATGGTTGTATCTGGAGACATATTTTGTTAAGAAATTTAAGAATCTTGTGAGCCAAGTAATCTTGATGTTACTTCGAAGGAAAACGTGAAGGACCAAATTTGTAGAAACAAAACTCTATAACCGTTTAGTAGTTAAGTTAGTTTAGTTAGTTATTTCTGGAAATAGTCGAATGGTTGTGTTGCTTGGCAGAAACTCGTTAGAACCATTACATTGGTTGGAAGACAACTATTCGAATAGATGCATCGGTTCAATCATACCGATTAGACTAGTATATATACTTATGAACTTGTAACTTTACATTGGTTAGACAAATATTTATATAAGTTATCTTTAGTTATTTAGTTTGCAAATCGTATTTGACTCAACCATAAACCGTACACAACCTTGTACCACGACTGGGAAAACAATTGGTATCAGAGCCTTGTTGGAACACATCCCGTTACACCATCAAAACAGAACCAGAAAACCAAAAACCTTTGTATCGAGACAGAAACCAAAACCAAAACTAAAACCCACGCTGGAAATTTTTTTCAAGAACATCGCACACCCTTGATCCTTGTTAACTATAGAAGGGTTGCATAGATAACTTAGGGACATAAGAAAAGTCGTATACAAATTTTCTTTGTGTCAAAATTTGCAAACAGGAAGGACACCGATCCAGAAATTTGGTGCCTTGGTTTGTTGTGATTAAGTCGTACGCTACAACAAAACCAGAAAAATTGGAAGATTTTCTTGTTAAACAATAACGAGAACGTACTTGTGTGTTTTCTACTACAACACAACAAGGGTAAAGGATAGACGTCGAAGGATTGTGTATCGATACCGTGATACACAAGAAAGAAGAAAAGAAGCGCAGAAACAATAAAGGCGTTGCTTGGATAGAAAGAAAAGATACCGGTATAACGAAACAAAGAAGCACGTTGGCAATACAAGAACAACAACAAGACTTGAAAGATAAAAGCGATTTGATCACTCGCTGGAAAGAATACCGATTAGGTATTGAAGGTTGTTGATATACGGTGCGGACAAAAGAAAGAAAAACAAAAGAAGTATTGTGGAAACAATGAAGCATAGGAAACAAGCAACAGCGGAACGACAAACAAATCATTTTGTTTAGACGTTGGTTTATTGGATTTAGTACCGCGGGTACTAAAGGAAAAAGAAGAAGAAAAGCAACTTAGTTGCTATTTTTGGCAGAAGAATACCGCGGGTATTTATTGAAAAAAGGGGACTTGGAACAAAGAAAACAACGACAACCATTTTGGATTTGATCGTGGCCAAAATCATTTCGGGTGGATTTGAAGAAAGCTGAGACATAACAAGGGTCGTAGGCAAGTAGTAGGAACCAAGTCGAGAAAGAAACAAATGAACAACGTGACATTTGGTTGGTGTTCGACAACCAAATTGAAATTGAAAGGAGACGAGGAAAGAAATGTACGTGGTTGATATAACTCAAAGTATCGACACACAAGTGGGAACGCATAACATACGAGGTCACGTAATCACTATTTGGATTTCATTTATACGCTTATAGTATAGATACTCATTTCATACTATTAGGAAATCCCGAGAACTATATATTGATCCCGTATTACTAGGATTCCCGGATAACTATTTCTATTCCCCGTAGTAGTAAGGATATATCATACTAGTTAGATTTCCCATACAAATTAAAGGTGAAGATTGTAAACACATCTAGGATGTCGGGTGGAGATGATGACACCAATACCAATAACACTATAGTAAAACCCATTACACCCATTACACAATATCAATGCCCTAAAGTCAAAACCACAAACTACACTGTTTGGGGTATACAAATTAAGGTTATATTAGAAGCACATGGATTATGGGAGACTATAGAACCTAAGGAAAACACCCAATTAGATGATAAGAAGGATAAGACAACTATTGCCCTCCTATATCAAGCGGTAACCGAGGATGTGATGTTACAAGTAGCAAGCTATAAAACTGCTAGAGAATTATGGGAATCATTGAAAAGGAGACACGTTGAAGAATAAAGAGTGCAACAGGCACGATTACAATCACTAATGATAGGATTTAATGCCCTTCAAATGAAGGATGAAGAAACGGTGGATGCATTTACGAACAAACTAAATGGTTATGCCACAAAGGCTAAAGAATTAGGAAAAACCATGGATGAATCACTTTTAGTACGAAAACTATTAGATTCCACACTAGATAGGTTCATTCAGATAGTAGCATCCATAGAACAGACAAGTGATCTAGATGATATCACCTTAGATGAGATCACTGGAAAATTAAAAGCATTCGAGGAAAGGATAAAACTCCGAAAGGGAGGACAAGCAGAAAGCTAGGATAACCTATTATTCTTACAAGGCGAACAATCTAGATATAAGAAACGTTTCAACAAGAATACGGGTAGATCAAACTACACACAAGGAAACTGGCAGAATAAAGGAAACAAAAATAACTCGAATGGAGAAAATTCAACTCACAATGACAAGAACAATAAGAATAGAAGTGAGTGGAAGAAGAAAGTAAAATGTTTCAATTGCGGGAAACATGGACATTTTAAGAAAGAATGTAGAAGTAAACCAACAACTCAGGAACAGTCAAACCTTATCTATGAAGACGATGAACCATCACTATTAATGACTACACACGAAGAAGTATTGTTAAATGAAGGACAAATACAACCCGGAAAGTATGCTACAACAGATGATAGCATATGGTATTTAGATAATGGTGCAAGCAACCATATGACGGGAGCGAAGAGTCATTTTAAAGATATAGACGAAAGTATCACTGGACGCGTTCGTTTTGGAGATGGATCGTATGTAGAGATAAAGGGTAGAGGTTCTATAATACTAGGATGTAGAAACAAGGAGCAAAAGATAATAACAGATGTTTACTACATACCAAAACTCAAGAGCAACATACTCAGTCTAGGACAGCTTACTGAAATAGGTTGTAAGATCATCATGGATGGGATCAAACTGACTTTGTATGATAAGAAAAAGAAGTTGTTGATGAAGGTAGAAAGGTCAAAAAATAGACTTTACAGTATTAGATTACAGATAGAAGCACCTATATACCTCTTAGCAAATGTGGATAATCAAGCATGGTTATGGCACGCTAGATTAGGTCATCTGAACTTTGATGATATCAACAAGATGACAAGAAAGGGTTTAGTAGAAGGAATGCCAAGAATAAACCATACCAGACAAGTATCTGATGCATGTTTATTAGGAAAACATAGCAGAACACCATTTCCCAATCAAGCTAAATTCATATCCAAGAACCCATTGGACTTAGTTTATGGAGATCTCTGTGGTCCCATAAGTCCAACCACACACTCTGGAAAGAAACTCATCTTCTTACTAGTAGATGACTGTACACGTTATATGTGGGCTTATTTTCTAACAACTAAGGATCAATCCTTTAACACATTTAAGGAATTTAGACAAAAGATTGAAATGGAGTTAAGGTTGAAGTTAAGAATGCTAAGAACATATAGAGGTGGTAAATTTATATCAAATGAATTCACTAAGTACTGTAAAGAGAATGGAATAACACGATAGTTAACAGCACCATACTCACCGTAACAGAATGGAGTAGTTGAAAGAAAAAATAGGACGGTGTTATCAACTACTAGGAGTATGATGAAAGCGATGAAGTTACCCTTAACTTTTTGGGCGGAAGCAGTCAAGCATGCCATTTATATTCTAAATAGGGTACCTACACGATCACTAGAAGATACAACAGAAAACCAAACCTACAAAACATTAGAATATTCGGATGCACAGCTTATGCTAAGATAACCATACCTCACTTGAAGAATTTAGATGATAGAAGCATACCGATGGTTTATTTAGGAGTAGAGGAAGGATCAAAAGCTTGTAGGTTATACGATCCAGTAAGAAAGAAGAAACATTTTATTAGGGACATAAAGTTTATGGAAACGAAGCCGTGGAATTGGGATAAGAATGGAGATGATACGGATACACAAGACACATTTTGGGCTAGTTTTGTGGTAGATGAAGTTGATAATTGAAATCCTACACCAATCAATATAGAAAACATTGATAACACGTATCATGAAGAAGATCAAATACCGGATCCAACACCAGATCCAATACCTAACATACACTTACTAACCCAACTCAAAAAGTGAAAGAGAAGCTACTATTAGTTCATTAGAAAGCTCATTAGGAAGCTCAGAAAGATATGATCACAGACCAGTACGACGTTTAAAGAATATCAATGAAATTTATCAACATGCACGTGAAGTAGAAACTCCAAGCTTATTTTTCATAGAAGAAGAACCCCGTAACTACAATGAAGCATCAAAAGATGAGAAATGGATTGAGGCCATGAAAATTAAATTAGATTCAATCAACAAAAACAACACATGGACTCTTACAGGTTTGCTAGAAAATCAGAAGGCAATAGGACTCAAATGGGTTTATAAAACCAAGAGAGATGCACAAGGAAAGATCATTAGTTATAAAGCAAGATTAGTAGCGAAAGGTTATGTACAAGAACAAGGAATAGACTTTGATGAAGTATTCGCACCAGTAGCTAGAATCGAGATTGTTAAATATTAGTAGTAACTTAAACATATATTTGGGGCTTAAGTGTACTTTTGTAATAAGATTAGGTGGTAGACTAGAACTAGGATTAGTTAGCTTGGCTTGCAAGCTAAGGTTTCTACCCCTCATCTCTATAAATAGAGATGAGGGGGGATGCTAGTTTTTAACATTCTTCTTCCTCAATTGTAAAAGCTTTATTGGTATTAATAAAGGGTTCGTTGAGGGTATATCGTGTGCAATAGTCTTGTCGATTCTTTGTAGTCTCTCGTGTTTGCTACATGTGCACAAAGGAAGTTCGCGGTTTAAGTCAAGGGGTGAAACTGGTAAACTCAAGTGCTTCATATGTCATTCAGAGGGTCATCTGAAGAGAGACTGTCCAAAGAAGAAGTCAAGTGGGTTCGTCAAGAAGGGTAAGCATGATCAAGATTCTGATTCTTCGGATGACGACGGTAACGCCTACTTTGGAGAAGCCTTAGCGGTGTTCGGGAATGATGAGATGACTGAATTGGTAATGGATTCAGGTGGGTCTTATCATATGACACCTAGGAGGGATTTCTTGTATGACTTCAAGGATATTGATGGTGATTCGGTTCAGTTAGGTGATAACAGGACATGCACTATCCGAGGGACAGGAAAAGTGAAGATACAGTTGCATGATGGTTCAAGCTTCATACTGGAAGATGTCAGGTATGTTCCAGGGTTAATAAAAAGCTTGATTTCATTAGATACTCTTGAAAAAGAGGGTTATACTGTGAAAATGCAGATGGGTAGAGTCAAGGTGATCAAAGGTTGTCGGGTTATGATGACTGGGATCAGAAAAGAGAACTGTGTGTATACTCTTGAAGCAAAAGTGACGACTTTTGGTGTACAAAAACATGGAGGTTCTAAACAAGTCGGGTTCAAACAACTTGGTCATAAACAAGTTGGGTTCAAACAACTTGGTCCTGGTGTTAAAACAGGAGTCCATGGAGTACAGGTTGATGAACGTGTTTGGTTTGAGGTGGAACTGCAGGGAGCTCAAGGGAATCGTGAAGCTGAGGTTGTTTAGGATAGTAATGATGATGTTGCAGTGGCTCAAAGAAAGTTGGATGGCAAGCAACTTGAAGAAAAGACAAACACGGACTGCTTGGTAAATGAGTAGGAAAATGTACACCTTGGTATAAAGGTGGGGGCAGACATTACGGTAACCGGAGTACCTGGTCAAGAGGGTGCAGAGGGTAATGTTGCTGAAAAGAAGAAAGTGAAGGAGTCTACGGAAGCTAATCTTGGAAAATTACTGAAGTACAATGCCTGGTCGACAAGGTAGTCCCCGGTCCGAGGTTCCAGCACGAGGAAAAGGTGTTGAGTAACGTTTATGTTTAAGTGTTACTCCTAAGGTGGAAATTGTTAAATATTAGTAGTAACTTAAACATATATTAGGGGCTTAAGTGTACTTTTGTAATAAGATTAGGTGGTAGACTAGAACTAGGATTAGTTAGCTTGGCTTGCAAGCTAAGGTTTCTATCCCTCATCTCTATAAATAGAGATGAGGGGGGATGCTAGTTTTTAACATTCTTCTTCCTCAATTGTAAAAGCTTTATTGGTATTAATAAAGGGTTCGTTGAGGGTATATCATGTGCAATATTCTTGTCGATTCTTTGTAGTCTCTCGTGTTTGCTACATGTGTTCGATACAACTCGCGATCTAGCTTTTCCGCGATCGAACTTCGGGTTTATTGTCAAGGTATTTTCCAACAGAGACAGTTCGATTAATATTAGCACTAGCAGCATATCATGGATGGCAAGTACACCACTTAGATGTGAAATCAGCATTTTTACATGGAGAATTAAAGGAAGTCTATGTTACACAACCTGAAGGTTTCATTCAGCAAGGAAACCAAGGAAAAATATACAAGCTAACAAAAGCTTTGTATGGCTTAAGACAAGCACCAAGAGCTTGGAATGTGAAGCTTGATCAAACCTTGAAGTCATTAGACTTTAAGAAATGTAATCTAGAACAAGCAGTCTACACGAAGAGAAGCAAGAATTCAACACTTATAGTTGGAGTATATGTAGATGATTTAATAATCACGGGCACTCTAAGGAAGGAAATAGACTTGTTCAAATCCCAGATGGAAGATAAATTTGAAATGAGCGATTTAGGATTGCTAGCATATTACCTTGGGATAGAAGTTACACAGACAGGAGGAGAGATTACAATCAAGCAAACTGGATACATTAACAAGATCCTAAAAGAAACAAGTATGATGGATAGCAATGATACGAAGATACCATCGGATCCCGGCACTAAGTTGGTCAAGGCGGAAGATGGAGAATCAGTTGACGCAACTTAATACCGAAGCTTAATTGGAAGCCTAAGATACTTATTACATACATGACCGGATCTTAGTTACTCAGTCAGACTACTCAGCAGATTTATGCAAGACCTGAAGGATCATCACCTGAAGGCAGTGAAACAAGTAATCCGATACGTCAAAGGAACAAAAGAACATGGAATAATATACAAGAAGGAAGGCGGCTGCAAAATTACAGGTTACTGTGACAGTAGTTATGGAATCAATACCGATCAAGGACAAGGAACTACTGGAGTCGTATTTTACTTTGGAGAGTCACCTATTACCTGGTGTACTTAGAAGCAACTGACAGTGGCGCTCTCATCATGTGAATCAGAATTCATGGCGGCTACTGCTTGTAACACCCCCAATTCATGATGCAGCGGAATTCAACTTGGGTGTTACTCGACAGCACAATAGTCATAATAATAGAAAACGATCTCTAACCGAGTCGTAATAAAAAGAGTTGTCATTCATATTATTCAAATATATCAGAGTTTACATAGTAAGGTCCCAAAAGGTTCCATGTTTCAAAATACATCAATATAAAATCTTTGATGTTTTTAACGAATGACATAATATTTTATAGCCTCCTTCCTTTGGTACGTGCCCTTCCACTCCATTCTTGATTATCATGGACCTGAAATACATGCTTAAAAGGATCAACACAAAGGTTGAGTGATATTCATAGAGTTTGTTTAACGGTTGAACACAATATGTTGGTAGTAAGAGTTAATTAGACTCATACTTATCTTTAGAAAACAAAACAGTTATTATTATATACTAAGCTCATGCAACCAAGACGTTAACGGGTACCAATATCAATCGCCGGTTTTGTTGCCCCGGTAAGTACTTTGCCGTCATACTTAATGTTCAAATATAGTGCATTCGTTTGAACTAATCTGCTCAAACAAATGGGATTCGTCAATCCCAATAGGCCTATTCACAATACTCGCGCTCACTAATACTAGTGATTAAATGGTTCATGATAGGGGCCTAGGATTGACAAGGTAGGTACTATGTAATAATAAAACAATCAGGCAGCATACAGTTTCAAAGCATTGCGTTCGGTTTAGAAATAGCATGTATTCCCCCCAAGGGTTTGTAAAACATTGAAGTAATGTAAAGTGGGGCTATGAACTCACCTTAAGTACGATAGCAAGTAATGAAGGTGATGGTTGGATTGTGTAGGTTTCTACGAGCAACCTATAATAGAATCTTGCGACTTAGGATTTGTGTAAAGAATATAACGGAGTGCCTATATATATATCTTGCATTTAGTCCATGATGTGGTATGATGTATATTGTATGTCTTTGAAAGAAAAGATTCATGAACATGTATGTTTTGTATATCGTTTACTACCGTTCGGGCTGACATATTTCAGAAGTCATGTTAGTAAGCGTTCGAGGAGCCAGAACACTTTAATTCGTAAATCCACAACTCATCTCGACGGCTTACATAATGAACTCCTCACATGAGGCTCCCTACTATTGTAGTAGTTGATAAAATATATAGATATAAGTTTTGATCCGAAAAGTTACATGTCCGATATTTTGAATAAACTTAGGAAAGTTTATTAGTACATGAAGATTGTTATTAGGGGTAGTTTCATAAGTCTTGAATGACTATTTTCTCTTGGTAATATCTCATGGTTTCCTTTTAAGTGAAGTAGATCCAAATTGCTTGTTCATGTTATCGCTCATTGTTTCATGTTTACGCCTATGTAAGTTGGTATGGTCATTTCGTCATGGCCTAGCCATGACCTTTGGTCCTTGTTCCAAGGTCATGAGACACAACCTTGGCTCTAGCCATGGTTGTGGTCTTGATTATAGGTCATAAGACCTCTTGTTCCTTTCAAAGTATAACCATAATCTAGTGACTTTCGCCTAAAAATGGGCTGTTTAGAATTTGAAGAATTTTATCACTCGGAAAGCATTTTTAGGTCTCGAGCTTATTGATCCTGAACGAAAACGGCGTTCCGGACAACTTTCGTGTTTTAACTTTTTGATGAATCAGACCAGAAGGGTGACTTTCAAAAACTCAGAATGCAAGACAGGAAGGTTTAGGCAGTTTTGCCGGAAATCTTTGGTAACTTCAAATCGCCATAACGTTTGACTCGTATACTCTTTTTAGGTGGTTCAAATTGCTACGGTTTCCTTGTTAAGTCCTCTACTGTAATATGTAATAATCCAATATCAAATTTTTATCATTTTGATCAGGTCTTACCAAGAAAGTCACTACTTTACTTGTTTTAGTAACTTATTTTAACAATCCATTATAACAACACCTTTTACTCATTTTTATACATCATGGACATAAATAAAACACATAATATAGCAAGAATAACATGTAAATGATATGAACATGATTAATAAACAAGAAGCATGTTAGGTTTAGGCTTACAACTTTTGGCTTTCAAAGATGAAAGGAAAGTAGCAAGTAAGGAAAAGAACTTTGATAGACTTGCTTCAACCCTTTTTCACTTCATGCAACCTTTCTACCCTTGGTATTCTTGAAAGAGATGTAATGAAAGTTGAGGTGAATTGAGTGGATTTAAACTCAAGAGAAATCACCAAGTATTCTAGGGTTTGGAAGATTTTTGGTAACTTATGATCAAACTAGGGTTTCTACTTGAAGAAGCACTTGAACCTTGCAATATTTTGGAAGAAATAAACTAAGTGTGAAGTGTTTGTGGTGTGTGGTGATGGACGGCAACATGGGTAGGGGAGGGGGATTTTATAGCTCAATGAGGAGGTTACTTATCAAGACTAGTCAAAGCTTTCTTAACAAGCTTCAACACATGTAACACATCTAAGCCAACCTTGCCTAGGATCAAGCCACACAAGGGATGACTCCCCCCCCCTATTGGCGGTTCTCAAGAGCTAGGGGGTGAGTTGGCTTGGCTTGGATTATAATATCTAGATATTTGCTAGTTTTGACTCCGGGAAATGCCAACCGTAAATGATTAGGCCTCAAAACGTAAAACCGGGTGTCGTAAAATTATGAAACTTTAGAGTATTGTTAGACATGTCCATATGTCCCATAATAAAATATAAAATGGGTGGTAGGTTCCATTTGGGTGGTAAAACCCTGCTAAAACTGGAAACACGGGTCTAAAACGCGTAATACGTAAAATGTACGAATATTGCGTAAAATTGAGAAAAGTAAAATGTTACTTTTCTAATATGATATAAATGATTTAAAATGGCTTATAATGTCTAGACTGGGCTCAGTCTAGTGTCTGTTGGTATTAAATGTCTTTTAGACATCAAACCGTAAGCCTAAAAATCACGAAATGACTTATAAAATCAAGGAATGATTTTTAGTCAATGGAGGAGGGAAAAATATGTTGACTTATTTTAATAATTTGAAAGCTCAAATCATCTTAGAAATGCGGTGCAGGTATAGGCTAGGGTTACGGCTGAGTAAAAACGCTTAAAACTGAAAATTCCAGTTTTTCACGGCCGAAGTTTATTTTGGTCATGTTTTTCTCAGTCATGATTTATTCTCAAATAAATCATGAGTGTGTCAAACATTTTTCTGATACTAGGAAAATTAACGCGACTGAATTTCATTGTGCGTAGAATTTCTGAATGACGTTTTACCCTAAAACGTGTAATTACGTGTAATTCCTTAATAACTTTCACGAAAATGATCTGACGAATGTCAAACATTTAATTTTCCATGGAAATGATTTATCACTCGAGAATATGAAATAAAAATCAACTTTCGGGAAAATTTCAGAAAGAAATGAATAGTAAAAATGAATAGTAACATGAATAGTAAAAGTGAATAGTAAATTTCCCGGGAATAGTAATTAACCTGAAATTGCGAATTGTTACAGTCTCCACCCCATACGAGAGCTCCGTCCCGGAGATCAATTTGCGTTAGGAGTAGAAGTTTCGTTGGTAAAAAGATGTGGGTATTTCTTACGTATCTGGTCCTCTCGTTCCCATGTGTATTGAGGACCACGTCGTGAGTTCCAACGAACTTTGACAATTGGAATACGGCTTTGCTTGAGTTGTTTGACCTATCGGTCCATGATTTCTACGGGTTCCTCAATAAATTGAAGATCGTCATTGAGTTGAATTTCATCGAGTGGAATCACGAGTGATTCATCCGACAAGCATTTCTTTAGATTAGATACATGGAAAGTGGGGTGTACACTACTGAGTTCTGATGGAAGCTCAAGTCTGTACGCCACAGGGCCAACCCTGGCTAGGATTTTGAATGGTCCGATGTATCTTGGGTTTAGTTTTCCTCGTTTATCGAATCGTATCAAACCTTTCCAAGGTTATACTTTTAGCATAACCCTATCTCTGACTTGGAATTCTAGGGGTCTGCGTCGTGTGTCGGCATAACTTTTCTGTCGATCTCTTGCGGCTTGTAATCGACTTCTGATTTGTACAATCTTATCTGTTGTTTCACGGATGAGTTCTGGTCCAGTGAGTTGAACTTCTCCCACTTCAGCCCAACAAGCAGGTGAACGACACTTTCGACCATAAAGTGCTTCAAATGGAGCTGCTTGAATACTTGTATGATAGCTGTTGTTGTAGGAAAATTCGACTAATGGTAGATGAGTATCCCATCCTTTTCCAAAATCTATTATACAAGCTCGAAGCATGTCTTCAAGTGTTTGGATGGTTCGTTCACTCTGACCATCGGTCTGAGGATGATACGCTGTACTCATGTCTAGATTTGTTCCAAAGGCGTCTTGGAGTGACTGCCAGAAATTGGAAGTAAATCTACCATCTCTGTCGGATATGATGGATATTGGTGCATCATGTCTTGAGACTATTTCTTTGACATACAGTCGGGTTAGTTGTTCCATTTTGTAAGTCTCTTTGATTGGTATAAAGTGTGCGGATTTTGTGAGACGATCAACTATGACCCAAATGGAGTCATAACCGCTTGATGTCTTTGGGAGCTTGGTAATGAAGTCCATAGTAATTCTTTCCCATTTCCAAGTAGGAATATCTGGTTGTTGTAATGGACCGGATGGTTTTTGATGTTCGGCTTTTACTTTGGAGCAGGTAAGACATTTGCTAACGTATGTTGCAATGTTGGCTTTCATGTTCGGCCACCAATAAAGTAACTTAAGATCATGATACATCTTATCAGATCCTGGATGTATGGAGTATTTAGACTTGTGTGATTCATGCATGATCAAGTCTCGTAGGCCACCATAAAGTGGTAACCAACTTCGACCTTGGAAGCATAGAGTTCCATCTGAACGGGTTTCGAATTTCTTCTGTATCATGCCATCCAACTTTTCCTTTTGGATGTCTTCTTGTTTCACCGCCTCAGCTTGAGCGTGAAGGATTTGAGTAGGAAAGTTTGAATTTATTGTTAAAACTAAGGCTCGGACTCGTAGTGGTTTAATCCGTTCCTTTCGGCTTAGGGCGTCGGCTACTACGTTTGCCTTTCCTGGGTGGTAATGAATGTCGCAGTCATAATCACTTAGTAATTCCAACTAACGACGTTGTCTCATGTTTAATTCTTTTTGGTCCAAAATGTGTTGTAGACTTTTATGATCGGTGTACACAGTACATCTAGTACCGTATAGATAGTGCCTCCAGATTTTTAGTGCAAAGACCACAGCTCCTAACTCTAAGTCATGAGTGGTGTAATTTTCCTCATGAACCTTGAGTTGTCTTGATGCATAAGCCATGACCTTATCGCGTTGCATCAACACGACACCTAACCCTTGGTGCGATGCATCACAATAGACTACAAAATCTTCGATCCCATATGGCAATGCTAGGAGCACTACAAAGTTTCTGTTTGAGGGTTGGGAAAGCTTTTTCTTCGTCTTCATTCCACACGTATTTCTTGTCTTTCTGAGTTAGCTTAGTCAAAGACTTTGCTATTGAGGAAAATCCTTCAATAAACCTTCGGTAATACCCGGCTAGCCCCAGAAATTGACGAATTTCTGTAGGTGTGGTAGGTGTTGGCCAATTTTTGATAGCTTCAATTTTAGCGGGATCGACATGTAAACCGGTCTTGTCAATCACATGCCCAAGGAATTGTACGGATTGAATCCAAAATTCGCATTTGGAAAACTTTGCATACAATTTCTCTTCCTTGAGTAGTCCTAAAATTGTTCTCAGGTGTTCTTTGTGTTCCTCTTCGTTTTTGGAATATATGAGAATGTCGTCTATGAATACGATCACGAATTTGTCCAAATACGGTTTACACACCCGATTCTTGAGATCCATGAATACTGCCGGTGCATTTGTTAACCCAAATGGCATCACTTGGAATTCATGGTGACCATATCGTGTCCTAAAGGCTGTTTTTGGAATGTCTTCATCACGAACTCTAACTTGGTGGTAACCTGATCGTAGGTCAATTTTTGAGTAATAGGTTGAGCCTTGCAATTGATCGAATAAGTCATCAATTCTTGGTAGTGGGTATCGGTTCTTTATGGTTAATTTGTTTAGCTCACGATAGTCAATATACATTCGTAATGACCCATCTTTCTTTTTCACGAACAAAACTGGAGCTCCCCAAGGTGAGGAACTGGGTCGAATAAATCCCTTGTCCGAAAGTTCTTGTAATTGATTTGATAGCTCTTGCATCTCTGAAGGTGCTAGTCGGTATGGTGCGCGGGCAACTGGCGCCGCTCCTGGTATTAAATCAATTCTGAACTCTACTTGGCGATTTGGTGGTAGTCCAGGTAAATCTTCCGGAAAGACTTCAGGAAACTCACGGGCAATAGGAACATCTTCGAGACGTTTTTCATCAGATTTCTTTTCTGTTACGTGGGCTAAGAAAGCATAACATCCTTTCTCAATGTACTTCATGGTTTTGATACATGAGATGATGTTTATTCGAGTTCTACTTTGATCACCACGAATGATCAAAGTTTCATTGTCACATGGAATGTGTACAACTCTTTCACCACAAATAATGTTAGCTTGATGTTTAGACAACCAATCCATGCCAATAACAACATCAAAACTTCCGAGTTCGATTGGCATAAGATTGATGTTAAAGGGGTGGTCTAAGAGATTAAGGGTACAGTTCGGGATTACGGTATTGGTATTTACTAAGTTACCGGTAGCTAGTTCAATACAATAACTAGTGGTTAAAGTAATTGATGGAATATCAAGTAAAGGCGCAATGCTAGTAGATATAAAGCTCATATCAGCACCAGAATCGAATAAGACTTTAACAGGAATATTATTGAGTAAGAACGTACCGGTAACCACGTTCGGGTGTTGGTGTGGTTCTCCATTTCCCATGACATAGGCTCTGCCACGAGCACCTCCGCCTTGGGGTCCTTGGTTTCGAGGACAATTGTTTTTGAAGTGTCCCCTTTCACCACACCCAAAACATGTAACTATGGGCTGTGTGTTAGCCCCAGTAGCTATACCCTTGCCCCTACAATCCTTGGAAAGATGTCCGGGCTTTTGGCACTTGTTGCATTTGGCCGGGCAAGGACCTTCATGATGGTAGTTGCACTTGGTACATTGTGGTAGAGTACCAACATATTTACCACTGGCTGGTGCAGCAACATAAGCCGTCGCGGCTTCCTGTCTTTTGTTCTGCTGATTGTGATGGTTGTTGTTTCGGGTTTGGTTGTTGTTGTTGTTGTTACTTCCACAGTTACCATCCCATGGTCGTTTGTTGTTGTTGTTCTTATTGTTGTTGTTGTTGTTACGGTAGTTGGAATTGTTGGGGTTATTGGTATTGCTGGCGTTGTTGGTGTTGTTGGTGTTGTTGTTGGTGTTGAGGTTGTTTTGCTTTCGGGGTTCTGTCATACGTACCACTTGGTCCATGAGGCTGCGGGACATCCGCATAGCTTCATCAAGTTCCTTGGGATTTGCCGAAGTCACATTCCCTTGTATGCTTGATGGAAGTCCCCAGATATACCTTTCCAACAATTTTTCCTTTGTGGAAACCATTGTTGGACAAAGTATCCTCAATTCCTGGAATCGACGGTTGTAGGTTATGATATCATTATCCCTAACCGTAATCCCAGAACTCAACCTCCAACTTTTGCATTTCGCTGCGAGGGCAGTATTCCTTAATCATCATCTTCTTCAGGTTATCCCACGAAATTTTATAGGCATTCTCAATGCCCATGGGTTGAGCAATTGAGTTCCACCAGGAAAGTGCCTCATTCAACAGAGTACTCGTGGCATACTGAACTTTGTCTCCCTCAGTACATTTACTAACTAAGAATACTGACTCCGCTTTTTCGAACCAACGGGTCAAACCTACAGCCCCTTCAGTACCCCTGAATTTAATGGGTTCACATTTCAAGTAGGAAATGAACGAGCAACCGTTTGGTACTGTAGTAACATTGGTCACCGGAGGGGTAGTTGAGTTCGGTCCTCCAAGGTTAAGACTGGCAATTCTTGCAGCTTCTGCAGCTATTGCAGCTTCCGCAGCAGTGGCGGCTTCATCAGCTGCTGCAGCATCAGCAGCTGCTGCAGCATCAGCGGCTGCTGCAGCATCAGCAGCACCAGCAGCTGTGGCGGCTTCGGCAGCTGCTGCAGCTACGGCTGCTCGTTCCGTGATAAGTTCTGCATTGATACTGTCCTTTACGAGTTTGCGGATGACAGCTTGCGTCATCGTTGGTGGTGTCTTTTTCTTTGGCGCCATGATTCTATTGTTCAAAAGATACATTTGTAATTAGAGAGTTGTGAGATGAGCACAATTTTTGATAAGAATGATAGGATAATAAATGTTGAAACTTTAAAAACATAACACATGATAGTATATAAAACAAGAGTTTTATTCATATAACGTTGTTTACAAAATCGAACTTATTACAAGTTCATTCAAAACTTACTAACTGATACTTTCAGTTAGTAATTACAACGTTGTACTAAAGATAACTAGTACTATAACACTAGTCTAACGTCGGTTGGGAGGTTGTCGTAGTCCGGACGGATTATTAATTCCGCGTGTTGCTAACACATCTACACTTTCATTCGGACGGTATTCTTTGACATCCTTTTGGTATAGCCTTTGTTGTATGGCACTCATTTGAGTTTGCATTCCACACAAATCATTTTTAAGTTGATACCTGTCAAAGTTTGCAACATCTAACCGGATTTCGGCGGTATTTAGGCGGTTAAGTAGTTTGTGAATCTGTACCGCATCCTGTTCTTGGGCCCTCTCAACCAAAGTGAGTCTATCCTTGACATTATCCAAGCCAGTCAAAGGATTTAAGACTACTTCCCCAACATGAGTCGAGTCACTCTTCACGTAGCTCATGTCAAGCTTAAACCAATATAGGTCATCTCGAGCATTCATGGCATCCATTCTGGCAGAATTTACCTTGGATATATAGTCGTGCATTTGGCTTGCCATACTTTGAACTTTGAGTTGGGTTAGGTTGAGAGCTTGCTTCAAAGAGTAGATTTCGTATTGAGCTGAGTTCACGAACATATGTGTAGATGTAGATGTTCCACCGGTTTGGTGAGTAGAATTCGGAACTTGAGCTGGAGTGGTACGGTTAGATTCGGATGAAATTGGTGAAACAGGAGGTGGAGATGTTAATGGTGATAGATGTGGCACCACTATTTGTTCCTCCGCTTCCTCAATGTCATCAATGCCTTCGATGTCAACATCCATTTCAGGATCCTCTTCGTAATCATTGATGTTTATGTCCATATCCATTTCAGGATCTTCGTCCGAATCTATTTCGTTGTCTAGATCCTCATAAGGTTCTTCCTCGTCGTCGTAGTCAATTGCTTCAAAGTAAGGATCATTAGGTTCGGGAAGGATTGGTAAATACTCAGGCATAGCAGGAAGATGATCGGGAGATGGAGGTGCGGACATGATGTCTACAATTAGTATTTCGATGTCAAAATAAATCAAATGCTTATGGAAAATGCTCAAACTATGGCAATGTGCATATAACAATATACAAATATGTTCATGTAGCATAACATGTGTAATAAGTCCATAATCTTCTGGAGGATGGAAGGCACGAAGAGCGGAAGGCTATAAAAATGTTTTTGCTTGTTATTGTAGTTATAGTTTAGGTCTCACTTAGACCCGTTTCTCTATAACCATGGCTCTGGTACCAATCTGTAACACCCCCAATTCATGATGCAGCGGAATTCAACTTGGGTGTTACTCGACAGCACAATAATCATAATAATAGAAAACGATCTCTAACCGAGTCGTAATAAAATGAGTTGTCATTCATATTATTCAAATATATCAGAGTTTACATAGTAAAGTCCCAAAAGGTTCCATGTTTCAAAATACATCAATATAAAGTCTTTGATGTTTTTAACGAATGACATAATATTTTATAGCCTCCTTCCTTCGGTACGTGCCCTTCCACTCCATTCTTGATTATCATGGACCTGAAATACATGCTTAAAAGGATCAACACAAAGGTTGAGTGATATTCATAGAGTTTGTTTAACGGTTGAACACAATATGTTGGTAGTAAGAGTTAATTAGACTCATACTCATGTTTAGAAAACAAAACAGTTATTATTATATATTAAGCTCATGCAACCAAGACATTAACGGGTACCAATATCAATCGGCGGTTTTGTTGCCCCGGTAAGTACTTTGCCGTCATACTTAATGTTCAAATATAGTGCATTCGTTTGAACTAATCTGCTCAAACAAATGGGATTCGTCAATCCCAATAGGCCTATTCACAATACTCGCGCTCACTAATACTAGTGATTAAATGGTTCATGATATGGGCCTAGGATTAGCAAGGTAGGTACTTAGTAATAATAAAACAATCAGGCAGCATACAGTTTCAAAGCATTGTGTTCGGCTTAGAAATAGCATGTATTCCCCCCAAGGGTTTGTAAAACATTGATGTAATGTAAAGTGGGGCTATGAACTCACCTTAAGTACGATAGCAAGTAATGAAGGTGATGGTTGGATCGTGTAGGTTTCTACGAGCAACCTATAATAGCATGTTGCGACTAAGGATTTGTGTAAAGAATATAACGGAGTGCCTATATATATATCTTGCATTTAGTCCATGATGTGGTATGATGTATATTGTATGTCTTTGAAAGAAAAGATTCATGAACATGTATGTTTTGTATATCGTTTACTACCGTTCGGGCTGACATATTTCAGAAGTCATGTTAGTAAGCGTTCGAGGAGCCAGGACACTTTAATTTGTAAATCCACAACTCATCTCGACGGCTTACATAATGAACTCCTCACATGAGGCTCCCTACTATTGTAGTAGTTGATAAAATATATAGATATAAGTTTTGATCCGAAAAGTTACATGTCCGATATTTTGAATAAACTTAGGAAAGTTTATTAGTACATGAAGATTGTTATTAGGGGTAGTTTCATAAGTCTTGAATGACTATTTTCTCTTGGTAATATCTCATGGTTTCCTTTTAAGTGAAGTAGATCCAAATTGCTTGTTCATGTTATCGCTCATTGTTTCATGTTTACGCCTATGTAAGTTGGTATGGTCATTTCGTCATGGCCTAGCCATGACCTTTGGTCCTTGTTCCAAGGTCATGAGACACAACCTTGGCTCTAGCCATGGTTGTGGTCTTGATTATAGGTCATAAGACCTCTTGTTCCTTTCAAAGTATAACCATAATCTAGTGACTTTCGCCTAAAAATGGGCTGTTTAGAATTTGAAGAATTTTATCACTCGGAAAGAATTTTTAGGTCTCGAGCTTATTGATGCTGAACGAAAACGGCGTTCCGGACAACTTTCGTGTTTTAACTTTTTGATGAATCGGACCAGAAGGGTGACTTTCAAAAACTCAGAATGCAAGACAGGAAGGTTTAGGCAGTTTTGCCGGAAATCTTTGGTAACTTCAAATCGCCATAACGTTTGACTCGTATACTCTTTTTAGGTGGTTCAAATTGCTACGGTTTCCTTGTTAAGTCCTCTACTGTAATATGTAATAATCCAATATCAAATTTTTATCATTTTGATCAGGTCTTACCAAGAAAGTCACTACTTTACTTGTTTTAGTAACTTATTTTAACAATCCATTATAACAACACCTTTTACTCATTTTTATACATCATGGACATAAATAAAACACATAATATAGCAAGAATAACATGTAAATGATATGAACATGATTAATAAACAAGAAGCATGTTAGGTTTAGGCTTACAACTTTTGGCTTTCAAAGATGAAAGGAAAGTAGCAAGTAAGGAAAAGAACTTTGATAGACTTGCTTCAACCCTTTTTCACTTCATGCAACCTTTCTACCCTTGGTATTCTTGAAAGAGATGTAATGAAAGTTGAGGTGAATTGAGTGGATTTAAACTCAAGAGAAATCACCAAGTATTCTAGGGTTTGGAAGATTTTTGGTAACTTATGATCAAACTAGGGTTTCTACTTGAAGAAGCACTTGAACCTTGCAATATTTTGGAAGAAATAAAATAAGTGTGAAGTGTTTGTGGTGTGTGGTGATGGACGGCAACATGGGGAGGGGAGGGGGCTTTTATAGCTCAATGAGGAGGTTACTTATCAAGACTAGTCAAAGCTTTCTTAACAAGCTTCAACACATGTAACACATCTAAGCCAACCTTGCCTAGGATCAAGCCACACAAGGGATGACTCCCCCCCTATTGGCGGTTCACAAGAGCTAGGGGGGGTGAGTTGGCTTGGCTTGGATGATAATATCTAGATATTTGCTAGTTTTGACTCCGGGAAATGCCAACCGTAAATGATTAGGCCTCAAAACGTAAAACCGGGTGTCGTAAAATTATGAAACTTTAGAGTATTGTTAGACATGTCCATATGTCCCATAATAAAATATAAAATGGGTGGTAGGTTCCATTTGGGTGGTAAAACCCTGCTAAAACTGGAAACACGGGTCTAAAACGCGTAATACGTAAAATGTACGAATATTGCGTAAAATTGAGAAAAGTAAAATGTTACTTTTCTAATATGATATAAATGATTTAAAATGGCTTATAATGTCTAGACTGGGCTCAGTCTAGTGTCTGTTGGTATTAAATGTCTTTTAGACATCAAACCGTAAGCCTAAAAATCACGAAATGACTTATAAAATCAAGGAATGATTTTTAGTCAATGGAGGAGGGAAAAATATGTTGACTTATTTTAATAAGTTGAAAGCTCAAATCATCTTAGAAATGTGGTGCAGGTATAGGCTAGGGTTACGGCTGAGTAAAAATGCTTAAAACTGAAAATTCCAGTTTTTCACGGCCGAAGTTTATTTTAGTCATGTTTTTCTCAGTCATGATTTATTCTCAAATAAATCATCAGTCATGATTTATTCTCAAAGTAATACATAAAAGTCATAAAAACAATACATCTCCGTCCAAATCAATCCCAATCCACGTGCGACAACAATAGGGTCCGACTACGGTACCCGACTAACCTATCTCCGTCAATCTAAGTGACCGTCTCACAATCGGTCCCCACTTTACCATTCGTCAACAACTCCTCAAATATTACATTATTCCCATTGTCGAGACCACAAAGGGTCTCGACCCAACAAAAGCATTCGGCCGAAACCACAAAGGCCACAACAATACCAAATCAACATGAACCAAAACAAGGAAAAATAAAAGTATTGTTGGGAATTATACTAATAGTTACCACGGCTAGTGAAGATGTTACAACTGCAGAAGATTGTACTTGCAGTGGAAACTCATTACCACTGCAAGAACAAACATTACCACTGCTTACTTGATAACTGTTAGAGAAACGCGCTTAGATAAACATAGAAAAGATCTTGTGTCTATCTTATTCTATTAGCATTATACTTATCTTGTAGAAGAGGACTCCTTGCTGTATAAAAGGAGATCCTAGGTTATAGTTAGAATATATCTTTCTAATACGTTTTTCTTAGAGCTTCAAGGTGTAACCCTAGTGATATCATAGATCACTCGTATTATTATCATTAATAATATTGGAGCTATTTGTTTGTTACATACATTGTTCTCACATACATACAACTGTTTCATTCACAATCAATCTTCTAAGTATCATTAAGTAGATTCCGCATACTTAGTGGTATCACTCAAAGTATAAATATTAACACAAGTTCAAGGTGTTCACGATCCAACAAGTGGTATCAGAGCAAGGCTTTGATATTTTGATTTAGAAGACCCTATGGCAGACTCAAAAGAAACAATGGAGACAGAAACAAGTCAATCAAACATTGCTGCAAAGCTTCCTAAGCTTAAGATAAATGACTTTGAGATGTGGAGGCTTATGATAGAACAATTCTTTATGGTTCAAGACTACACATTATGGGAGATTATTATGTGTGGAAATTCATTCAAACCTGGTACAACAGTAGAGCAAGTTGGTGACAAGACAGTAACAAAAGTTAACACTGGTCCTGTCACTAATGAAGAAAGAAGTCAACTAAAGAATGATTTGAAGGCTAGAGCTCTGTTATTGATGGCTCTACCCAGAGAACAAGTTCTGGCTTTTAGCAAATACAAGTCTGCAAAGACTCTTTTTGATGAGATCTGTGAAGTGTTTGGTGGTAATGATTCTACCAAGAAGACTCAAAAGACTTTACTGAAGCAGACTTATGAAAACTTTGGTTCAACAAGTAATGAATCTCTTGATAGCATATTCACAAGGCTACAAAAGATTGTTACTCAACTCACTGCTTTTGGAATTGAGGTGGAAAAGGAAGATCTTAATCTTAAATTCCTAAGAAGCCTACCTTCTGAGTTTGACACCAATGTTGCTGTTTGGGAAGATAAGCCAGATCTAGAGACCATGAAGCTTAATGATGTGTACAATAACTTCAAAGTTATTGAACAAAGATTAAAGAAAGCTGGCAAATTAAGAACAATTTCTGCAAGTGTAGCACTCATATCATCATCAATTAATGATAGTTCAGATGAAGAAAGTGATAGTGATGATAACAGTGGTAACATGATTGTTTCCACTGGTAATGGAAGTGTTTCCACTAGGAGCTCAAAGAAACAGGTTGCAGGACTAAGTGATGCTACTTTCTATGCCTTTATATCAAGCCATGTGGGTGGTTCAATTCTCAATCATGAGGATTTGGATCAAATTGATGAAGATGATATGGAGGAGATGGACATTAAATGGCAGGTGGCATTACTAAGCTTAAGATCAAAGAAGTTCTGGAAGAAGACAGGGAGAAAGATACATATAAGTGGCAATGAGACTGTAGGTTTTGACAAAAAGAAGGTGGAGTGCCATAATTGTCACAAGATGGGGCACTTTGCAAGAGAATGTAGAAAACCAAGGAAATCTGATAACAAGTCAACTTGGTACAAGAAGGATAAGAACAAAGAACCTACAACAGAAGAGCCAAAGGTGCTATTGGCTATTGATGGAGTGAGCTTTGATTGGAGCTTTATGACTCAGGATGGAGAAGATGATTCAGAATCTGCAATGCTAGCTACTGAGCATGCACTCATGGCTTTCTCTGACACTGAGGTACATACTGATAATGCTTGTTCTAAAAACTGTAAGGCCTTAAAAGAGTTAGAGATCTCTAAAACACAATATGATGCACTGATGCTAGATTTACATCATACTAATTATAATTTAGCAAATCATAAAAGAGGTCTAGGTGTTTTAGAAAAACAGATAGAGCATTATAGGGCAAATGAATCTAAGTTCAGTGATGACATTGCTGTTTTAAAAAGAGACTTAGATTTTTATGTTGAAGTGAATAAAGCTCTTAGGGAAGAGATTGAAAAAAGTTAAAAAGGCTAGTGAGAATATTCAGATAACTAAGCAAACACTAGATCATCAATCCAAGAGTATTGACAAAATTTGGGAAGCCCAAGTTGTGAGCAAAGCTAAATCAGGTCTTGGATACAAATCTGTTCCACCACCTCTAAGAGGTGTTCCAGCACCTCCTGGCATTGACCTAGCTCACACAGGTTTAGAAGAATTTCAGGATCTACCTATGACCTATGGACTAAAATTTGTTAAACCAATTGAAACTGAAAAGGTTCAGGTTGAGGTTGAGACTTTTGACAGTGCTAGTGACTCATCTTTTAAAGATGAATGTTTGAATGTTGAGTCTAAATTTAGTGTTCCTGAAAATGTTAAAGTAGAGGAAAGAAAAAGTATTCCTGAAGTAGTCAAAGAGAAGCCTAGGACACAGTCAAATTACACTAGGCCTACTACTAGGTATGCAGAGATGTACAGGGATAGGTCTAAATCTCCTAGAGGGAACATGAGAAGTTGGAATCATGTTAAAACTAGGCAGTTTGGTAGTGATTTTGTGTTCAACAATAAGGCCTGTCATATTTGTGGTAGCTTTGATCACCTTTCCTATACTTGTAACTACCACATGGGAAGAAGGGAAGTATTTGTTAATACAAGGGTGAATGGACATAACTCTAATAAAATAACTCATCCAAACCCCCTAAGCAAGATGGTTCCCAGGTCTGTTTTACTTCACACTGGCATCAAACCAATTTCCACTCCTAGACCATTAGTTGCCACTGCCAGTAGTAAAAACAGAGTTTATCCTAAGTCTCCTGTCACTACTTTTGTTAAATCTTATCAAACAGGGAAAAAGACTTATTTTGAAAAGAATGATCACAAGAATCACATGTGGAGACCCAAATTTACTAATCCAGCAGTTTCCACTGCTAGGCCTGCAGTTACCACTGCAAGACCAAATGTTTCCACTGGTGTCTATATGAATAAGAAAAGGGTAAACATGGGTAATGTTGTTAAGGCCTCAGCTCGTTGGGAATGGAAACCAAAAGGAACCACAACCTCAATCAATCCCTATGGTGTATCAATGACCTTTGATAGATACAATTATATTGATACACGAGGCAGATCCAAGTCATTTGTGGCTTGGGTCCCCAAAAGGTACTAATTTCTTTATGTTGAGTGCAGGGACAGTCAAAGACTACTAATGATTATGAATGACTTGATAATACTTCCTGAGTTTTACAGTGACTCACTAATATGTTTGCAAGTTGTTTGGTATATGTCTGTTCTGCAAGTGTTAAGAGATTGCAAGTAGTGTGTTAAAGTCACCAAGAGCTGTAGCCAAGGGAATCTGGTCAAATAAGCTGAACATAGTATCTACTACAAAGATAATAATGCTGAAGGTCTTACAAAATTGATTAATTTAAGAAGATCTTTTCATTCATTCAAAGACACAAGTTACAGCTTACATTCAAAGTTCCAATTGAATTACAAAGACCATTCCTAAAACATGTGGCTAATTGAGTACTACTAGCTTCTATCAATTATTACATAATACTTGAGGCTATGGCAAGTACAATGAAGAAGCTGAAGATGAAAATGGAAAAAGAAGAGAAGGAAGACTGTGAAGATGCTCAAGTACCAAAGTCAAGAAAATACTCAAGAACTTTGTTCCTTGGCAACATTCCTCAATCATCTACTTCTGCTTCTCCTTTCCCTTACGTACGATCTCAGCCTTCTTGCTCTGTCCAATATGTTCTTGATGTGGAAGACCAGGTTCTGGAGCAGGAAGATCCAACACCAAATTTTGTGATGTTGGAAGAGATGGATCCCTAGCACTTGATCTTGGTTGGGATCTCTCTGGTGTGGAAGGAGGAAGAAAGGATGGATCTTCATGTTCTTCCCCTGAAGAGTCTTCATCAGAGGTCCAGATGAAGGGAGAGACAAGCTCTCTCTCAGCAGGATTAGGAACATGGCTTGATTCACCCATAATGTGTGCATTCCAGTGTTTTTCTTGCACATCCCATCGTCTTTCCATTTCTCTCTCATAGTCAGTGTTCTCAAGCCCCCATGGATATGGTGGTAAATCTTATTCTGATGATGAGGAAGAAGAGTTTTGATCAGAGCTTTTTGGGTTTGATGACATAGGTGGAAACTTGGGATATTAGGGTTTGAAAGATTATTGGTGACTGAGATGTGGTGTTTGGAGGTGATTAAATAAGCCAAGGTTAGGTGTTATGCTAATTAATGAAGGTTATTTACTTCCATCTGTTTTGGTTGGTTGGAGATGTAATTGTTGTCTGACTTTTGAGAAGATATTTTTGTGTATAGTAACTTGGTTAAAAAGTTACTTGGATTAATCTTTATGGGTTAAGATGAGATTTATTTTGTGTTGTAGTATACAACCCATATCATTGGAGTAATAAGGTGTGTATCATAGACACACAACAAATGGTTATTGATTCACCATGTCTAACCCACATAAGAATCAGCTAGTCCAAGAGCAAATGGCTTCTGGTAAAGACTTATCAAATCCGTTGATAGCTGATAGTTTGCTAAAAACTATGATAAGAGCAGCAAATTTTACATGTTTTACTTACCACTGCTCTTTGAAATTTTGTTGATTTTTACCACTGCAAGTTCACCGTTTCCACTGACAGTGTAAATTTTACCACTGGTGAACTAGCCGTTACAACTGTGTGTCAGTAATCTTATTTTTACTAGCCGTTGCAAATATAACTGTCTTTCCTTATTAATAGGGTAAAATTTTTGGGAATTATCTACTTACCAAACTTTATTTATTCTTTTCTAAAGATAAATCTTTCTATAGATAATTCACCATACGCGTTTTTCTCAAAACCCTATTAGTATAAATTGATCATTATACGGCTTGCTTTTTATTCTCGATTACTAACACTTTTATCTCTCAAATCACAAAATCATGGTGACTCTCAAGTTTGCAGATGAACACAATCAAGTGGCTTACCTATAAAAGTCAAACGACAAGAGTGGACCCGTTTTTCATCAGATTGTGGATTTCCTAAACACAACTCATATAAGGTATGCCTTAACTATGAATCCCACAATCTTTGTTTCTCAAATCAAACAGTTTTGGAACTCTGTGGAGTCCATAACACTTGAACAGGGGGACATACATGAATCTGTGGAAGCTCTTAGAGCCACAGTGGATGGGGTAATTATTAATGTTACTGAGTCATCTTTGAGGAGAGTTCTCCAATTGGATGATCTCAATGGTATCATCACATTACCTAATTCCGAAATTTTTCAACATATTGCTTCCATGGGGTATGATATATCTGATCAAAAAGTTACTTTTAGAAAAGGATGTTTTTGTCCCCATTGGAGATTTTTGATACATACTCTGTTGCATTGCCTTAGTCCTAAGCAAACTTCTTATGAACAATTTCCATCTACCATGGCTTATCCTTTGGTATGTTTGGCAACTGATAGGACTTTCAATTTTTCAAAGTTTATATTTAATAACATGAAAGGCAATGTAAAGAGTCCATATAAATTTTTAATGTATCCAAGATTTGCGCAAGCAGTGTTAAATGAGTTTCAACTGCAACATCACAATAGAGTTTATGAACCTTCCTGTCTTAAGCCTAAAGTTTTTCAAAACATGAGTAAGGCCTCATATCTTTGGAATGGGGAGGTTCATCCACTTTTTCCTCAAATGCTTGCTAAAATTGCTCAAGTACAGGGTGAAGATGCAACAATCCCAGTTGTATCCCATCACACACCCACTATTTCTGTTCCACAAATTCAACATATCCCTGCTGTAACTCATACATATGGAAGGAGGCAAAAACAGCCAACTCCTTCCATGACAACATTGCATGTTGCTGACCCTTATGGTTTAGGAACAAGCAGTGGTGGTTCAAGGCTTCAATCTAGTCCAACTAGAGAAGAGCCTGAATCAATGCCCTATGATTCACCTCTCCCAACAGGTAACACAGTTGGAAGTGTTGAGGGTAGTGTGACACTAACTGAATTGATGGAACTATGTACCAAATTAGTCAAGCAGGTTCAAACTCTAGAGAAAGATCTGGCACAGACCAAAGAACATCATGCCACAGAGTTGAATTTATTGAAAACTGAGATTCAAAAGTTGCAGAATAAAGTTGAGAATCTCAATAAGGAAAGACAAGTTCAAGCTGTAGTTTCTTCTCCATCATCACCACATGATGATCTTTCTGCAGGTTCTGGTTATGGTTTGGGAACTTCTTCCAAACAGGGGAGGAAAACAGATGCAGAAATTAAGGGGAGGAGTACTAATTTTGAAGATATGAATGCTCAAGCAAAAGATGATGTAGCTGAGACTGAGGGGAGGAAATTGGATATTTAAGATATGGTTGTTGATACTGGTATTCATTCTGAAGATATTCTTGGAACTGCTCAACAAATTTCCACTGAAGCAGACCATGTTACCACTGATCAAATAATTTCCACTGCAAGTGAAAAAATTACCACTGATGTTCCATTACTTACCACTGCAGAGGAAGAAGCTGCCAGAAAAAGATCAGTCAAAGGTAAAGCAATTGTGATTGGTGCAGAACAAGATCATACAAGAATGATTTCCAAGAAAGATCAAGCTCAAATTGATTTTGATACAAGATTGGCAGAACAATTTGAAGCTGCAGAGATTGAAAATATGAAAAAGCAAAAGGAGGATGAAGTTGTTGGTTTTATGGAAGC
Organism: Artemisia argyi; assembly: GCA_030686995.1. Lineage (NCBI taxonomy): Eukaryota > Viridiplantae > Streptophyta > Magnoliopsida > Asterales > Asteraceae > Artemisia > Artemisia argyi. The sequence goes on along the minus strand of CM060702.1, from coordinate 245,862,436 downwards.
ACAAAGGTTAGATAAACTTGAAGCAGTGATGGCACAACCACTCTCAGTGATTCCACCAACTATCTTACATGAGAAACCTCCTATGTTCTCATATGTGCCAACAGATGAAGAGATTGAACATATGATTAAACATGATCCAGTTGTAAAGAAGAAAGCTATTGAGCTTGTTGCTAACAAGACTTTGACAGAAGAACAAAGAACAGCTCAATTGGCTGATTTCATTCAAATGAAGAATCAACAAGCACTGGATGAGGTTATTGGAAAAGTCAGAAAAGGTCAAAAGAAACAGAGACAACCTACAAAGGCACAGATCATTCATGAGATGAAAGTATTTTGCTACCATATTGGAACTTGGAAGATGGCTGATTTCAAAGGTATGTCTCATGAAAGAATTGAAGGTATCTACTACAGAATTAAAAGGCAAGATAGTACCTTCAGACCTATTGATTTTGAAGAAGTTGAAAGATTTAAACAAAGTAAAAGGAAAGCTTCAACAGTTGAAGATCATGTCACAAAAAGAGTGAAAGTTCCTCAAGAGAAAGAATCTCAATCTGAGAAATGTGCAGAAGATCTACAAAGTGCAATTATCATTGTTGAAGAAGAAGATTTCTACCCAGATCCTTTACAAATAAAACATCAAATTATTGATTGGGAAGTGTACACAGCAAAGAATTTTGCTTCTACTTGGAAAATTATAAGACTGGGAGGAGAATCTTCATCATTCATTCAGTTTGAAGATCTTCTTAAAGCATGTGACAGAGATGATCTTGATACTCTTTGGAAGCTTGTTAATGAAAGATTCAAGGCTGATACTCTCAAGGATATAAAAGAAATGCAGCTCTGGGTTGACTTAAGAAGACTATATGAACCAGATCCTAATGATAAGTATTGGAAGTTTAATTCATCAAACTTGAATACTACATGGACATATTTTGATAAATGTGAGGTTCATCATGTTTCTACAACAGATAAAGTATGTGTTTATGTTTGCTGAGAAGGAATATCCACTTAGAGCTACAACTCTTTCTGCAATGTTGAAATCAAAGTTAAGAGTTTATGCAGATAATGAAAAGATTAGAGCTTTGATTCAGAAGATTCAAGATCAATATGCAAGAGTTGATAAAGTGTTGAGAAAAACAAGATAAGTGTTTGGAAGAATTCCCATATCCTCAGGTTTATTGTATACTTGAAGAAACTTGTTGATTTACCTATAAATCATAAGTTTAGGGGAGGATTGTTGGGAATTATACTAACAGTTACCACGGCTAGTGAAGATGTTACAACTGCAGAAGATTGTACTTACAGTGGAAACTCATTACCACTGCAAGAACAAACATTACCACTGCTTACTTGATAACTGTTAGAGAAACGCGCTTAGATAAACATAGAATAGATCTTATGTATATCTTATTCTATTAGCATTATACTTATCTTGTAGAAGAGGACTCCTTGCTGTATAAAAGGAGATCCTAGGTTATAGTTAGAATATATCTTTCTAATACGTTTTTCTTAGAGCTTCAAGGTGTAACCCTAGTGATATCATAGATCACTCGTATTATTATCATTAATAATATTGGAGCTATTTGTTTGTTACATACATTGTTCTCACATACATACAACTGTTTCATTCACAATCAATCTTCTAAGTATCATTAAGTAGATTCCGCATACTTAGTGGTATCACTCAAAGTATCAATATTAACACAAGTTCAAGGTGTTCACGATCCAACAAGTATCAAAAGGGCTAATTCCGGGTTGGTTTACCAAGCCAAACCCGGGCCTTATGACTCACTTGAGTCTCGGCATACCACACGAGTCACTAAGACTCGACGACTAAGACCAAGGGTCTCCAAAATAAGCTCAATTGAGCCTTACAAAACTGTCCCAAACAACCCTCTTGGGTCGCGACATCAACAACAACCACTCGGCCAAGAACATGACTCCATCGAGTCGAGTCAAACACCATAGCAACAAACATGAACTATCGAGGATCCAAGGTCAAATATCAAGAAAATAACGAGCCATGTGGCTCGTACCTACATCAAGCCGTGAGTCCAAGACTCACGGTTCACTCGACCCAACAAAATCTCACCATTACCCGGATACCAAACTAGATTTTAATATCAAAATCATAAATTTCCAACCATTTAATTCGATTCCCATAAAAACCTTCCGTGTAGCCACGGATTTAACACCATGTCGAGGCACCCAAGGTACCAAAACGAGCTTACTCACCTTCTTGAACCTCCAAACTTACGGATCTAGTGAAAACAATAAAAACTCGATCGGATCTTTAAAGATTTCGTGGTGTTAAAGGATGTTTTAGGGCGCGTATAATATGTCAAAAGAAAGAGGATGAGATGAGGAGTAATATGGTGGTGTTGGTTTTGTGATGAGGGTGGCGGTGTGATGGTGGTGGCCGGCCGAAGGGTAAGGCGGCTAGGGTTTGGAGAATGGGGGAGGGAGATAATGAGAGAGAGATGTGGTGAGTGTTTGTGTGTGTGGTGTGAGTACCGAAACCACAAGGACCAATTTTTGTAGTTACTCTTTTATTTTTTTATTTTTTATTTTTTTACAATTTATAATAATAATGATAATAATAATAATAATAATAATAATAATAATAATAATAATAATAATAATAATAATAATAATAATAATAATAATAATAATAATAATAATAATAATAATAATATTACTAGTGGTGTGGAGCGGGTAAAGTGGGTAAATGTAAAACATGTGGCCCGAAACCCGAACTCATTTCAAAACTTTAATATCTCCCAAAAACGTCTCATAATTACTCCAATCTCATCGGACTCGTAAAACGAATTATAAAATTTTTCGTTAGGTAAACCTAGTGTCAGAGTCAACGTAGTACCAGTGAGAATTTAAGAATATATCACCGAGCATAAAATCAAAATGAATTATGAAAATAATTCACGAATTCCATAACATCATAGAAACATAATTATCCATAAAATAGGTCTTACAAGTTCTTTGTGAAATAAAATTCCAAATAAAAATTATAAACGAACTTTAACGTAATGCGGGTTTTTAAAATAACTCCCTAAATTGCCGGTTGTCATATCCTCCCAGTCTCAGAAGAAACCCGTCCCGGGTTTCACTCGGAAAAATTCATCTACCAAGTGAAAAGCTTCGGATATCTCTTCCGGAACTCGTCCTCACATTCCCACGTAAATTCTGGTCCATGTCGGGAATTCCAACGAACCTTGACGAGTGGAATGCGACTTCGCTTGAGTCGTTTAACTTCACGATCTAAAATCTCAATTGGCTCTTCCACGAAGTTCAATTTCTCATCAACACGAATATCCTTCATTGGAATGACAGGCATCTCATCGGAAAGACATTTCTTCAAATTACTAACGTGAAACACGTCGTGAACTTTATTCAGTTCATGTGGTAATTCCAACCTATACTCAACGGGCCCAATTCTTTCTAAGATAAGAAATGGTCCAATGTAGCGTGGGTTGAGTTTACCACGTTTCCCGAAACGTATCACACCCTTCCAAGGCGAGACTTTCAGCATCACTTTGTCTCCAACCTGGAACTCTAAGGTTTTACGTCTCTGATCGGTGTAACTTTTCTGCCTATCTCTGGCTGCTTGCAACCGATCACGAATCCGAGCTACTTTCTCGGTAGTTTCCAAAATCAACTCAGGGCCTGTGAGTTGGCTATCTCCAACTTCTGCCCAACCAATAGGCGAACGACACTTCCTGCCATACAAAGCTTCGAATGGTGCAGCTTTAAGACTTGTGTGGTAACTATTATTATAGGAGAATTCCGCGAGGGGCAAGTACTTCTCCCAGCCTTTACCAAAGTCTATGATGCATGCACGAAGCATATCCTCCAATGTCTGAATGGTCCTCTAACTTTGACCATCGGTTTGGGGATGATACGCAGTACTCATATCAAGTCTCGTCCCCAAATCCGTTTGAAGTGATCGCCACAAAGCTGACGTAAAACGGCTATCGCGATCCGAAATAATAGATATCGGGACTCCATGACGCGAAATAATTTCCTTCACATATAACCTCACAAGTTTATCCACACTATCATCTTCACTTATTGCTAGGAAATGAGCAGACTTTGTCAGACGATCCACTATTACCCAGATAGCGTCACAACCGCTAGCTGTCTTCGGTAATTTGGTAATGAAGTCCATAGTAATCCGCTCCCATTTCCAGACTGGAAGTTCTGGTTGCGTTAGTAATCCTGGCAGTCTCTGGTGTTCGGCTTTAACCTTAGCACATGTCAAGCATTTACTAACGTGCGATGCTATATCTGCCTTCATATTTGGCCACCAATAGAACTTCTTAAGATCCTGGTACATCTTGTCGGACCCAGGATGAATAGAGTACCTTGATTTATGCGACTCATGCATAATCAACTCCCGAATTCCTACATACAGAGGTACCCAAATCCGATCTCCAAAACATAACAATCCATCAGAACGCTTAACAAATCCTTTCTCATTCTCAGCCATCCCAAATATATTCTCGGCAGATCTGTTTTCTGCTTTCAACGCTTCCATTTGAACTTCAAATATTTGAGACAGTAATGGCGATACGATAGTAATTCCCAATGACCTAACTCGTAACGGTGGTATTCTTTCCTTTCGACTAAGAGCATCAGCGACAACGTTTGCTTTACCAGGATGGTAGCGAATTTCACAATCATAATCGCTTAGCAACTCAATCCAACGTCGCTGTCTCATATTGAGCTCTTTTTGATTCAAGATGTGTTGTAGACTTTTATGGTCAGTAAATACAACACACTTGGTTCCGTACAAGTAATGTCTCCATATTCTTAAGGCGAAAACCACAGCACCTAACTCCAAATCATGGGTGGTGTAGTTTTTCTCATGCTTTTTGAGCTGTCGGGAAGCATAAGCTATCACCTCCTCTCGTTGCATTAATACGGCTCCCAATCCTTTATGTGAGGCGTCACAATAGACGACGAAATCCTCGTTACCTTCCGGTAACGCTAAGATAGGATCACTACACAACATCTTCTTAAGCAATTGAAATGCTTTCTCTTCTTTATCTCCCCATTCATACGTAATACTCTTTTGAGTCAATTTGGTCAATGGTTTAGCTATCTTTGAAAATCCCTCAATGAATCTTCGGTAATAACCAACTAAACCCAAAAATTGACGAACTTCGGTTGGGGTTGTAGGTGCAGCCCAATCTTTTATCGCCTCAATCTTAGCAGGATCCACATGGACTCCTTGTCTATCAATCACATGACCCAAAAATTGTACCGTCAGAATCCAAAATTCGCATTTCGAAAACTTGGCATAGAGTTTCTCCTTCCTGAGCAATTCTAAGATGAGTCTTAGATGCTCCTCATGCTCCTTTTTACTCTTTGAATAAATCAGAATGTCATCGATGAATACAATCACGAACTTATCTAAGTAAGGCTTACACACCCGATTCATGAGATCCATGAATATTGCCGGTGCGTTAGTCAACCCAAACGGCATCACCTGAAACTCGTAATGCCCGTAACGGGTTCTGAAAGACGTTTTCGGAATATCTTCCTCGCGAACTCGAAGTTGATGATATCCCGATCTCAAATCGATCTTCGAGTACACACTCGATCCTTGGAGTTGATCGAACAAGTCGTCGATCCTAGGTAACGGGTATCTATTCTTCACCGTTAACTTGTTCAGCTCTCGGTAATCAATGCACATACGGAACGATCCATCCTTCTTCTTCACAAATAAGACTGGGGCTCCCCAAGGTGAAGAACTTGGTCTTATGAATCATTTTTCGGCTAACTCCGCCAATTGTTTTGACAACTCTTCTAGTTCGGTAGGTGCAAGACGATAAGGCGCTCGTGCTATAGGTGCAGCACCAGGTATCAACTCAATCTGAAACTCCACTTGTCTAGTCGGCGGGATTCCCAGTAAATCATCGGGAAACACATCAGGAAAATCACGAACTATAGGCACATCTCCAATGCACCTTTCCTTTTTCTTCGTCCCTCCTTTCTCAGAAATTTGAGCTAAGAAAAGGTAACATCCCTTCTCCATTAGCTTTGGTAACTTAGTGCAAGAAATAACTGCTAATCGGGATGGGCTCCTAGAATTCTTTCAATCTCCTAATATATTTAGGATCTCCTTTCCGTAAGGTACACGCACGATCTTCTCGTCGCAGAGTATGTGAGCACGATACTTCGACAACCAATCCATACCAATGATAACATCAAAACTTCCTAACGTGATGGGTAGAAGATCTATATTGAAAGGGTGGTTCAAGAAATTTAACGTGCAACCGCGAATGATAGTATTAATCCTTTCTATATTTCCATTTGCTAACTCAATATCATATCCAATTCCTAAGGCCATCGGGGGTTTCTCGAGTAAGGGTGCAAACGTAGTGGACACAAAACTTCTATCGGCACCAGTATCAAATAGTATGGAAGCATAACGATTATTGAGAAGGAATGTACCAGTAACGACGTTCGGATCTTCTCCTCTCTCGTTCCCGAGTGCATACACTCTTCCCTGAGCAGTTCCAGCTTCCACACGTTGGTCCCCATTATCTTGTCGTCCACGGTTTCCTCCAGCTCCACGGTTTCCATGATTGTACCCATTACCACCCGAGCCTTGATTTCCACGGTTCCACGATTCTCTACACTCATTCCTATAGTGTCCCTTCTTTCCACACCCATAACAAGTAACATCTGCCTTGTTTCTCATCTCAGGAGCAGCCTGAACCATAGCAAGAGGTCGAGCTCTACAGTCCCTAGCTGTGTGTCCTTTCTTTGAGCAGTTCTGGCATTTCACACTACACCATCCAGTATGATGCTGGTGGCAACGATCACACTTGGGTGCATCACCGTTCTGATTCTTCTTATCTCCATTCCCAATAGCATAAGCCTTAGCTTGTCTCTTGCTTCGGTGATCATTACCCTTAGAGTGACGGTCTCTCTTTCTCTTTCCATTCTTCTCCTTATCAGCTTCTTCTAATTCCAACGAATCCATAAGTTGTTGAGCAATTGTGATTGCCTCATGGATGTTTGCAGGCCTAGCAGAAATCACATCATTTCTCGTAGCTACAGGCAACCCATCAGAATACCTCTCGATCTTTTGAGTCTCGGTTTTCACCATATCTGGGCAAAGCAAGGTCAATTCCTGATAACGACGATTGTAGGTCGTCATATCATTACCTTTCACCTTGTGGTTCCAAAACTCAATCTCTAGCTTCTTGACCTCATTCCTTGGGCAATAAGTCTGAATCAGCAAAGACTTAAATTGCTCCCAAGTCATGGCATAAGCTACATCACTCCCAACTGAATTTCGGTAATTGTTCCACCAAGTTAAAGCTTCATCCTTGAAAGTAAAAGAAGCAAACTTTACCTTCGCATTCTCCGCACAACCACTGACATTGAACTCTGACTCAGTCTTCTCAATCCATCTGACTAAGTAAACCACTCCTTCAGTTCCACCAAACTCAATGGGTCCACAAATCTTGAACTCCTTGTATTGACATCCGTTAGCACGAATAGGTGGAAAAGTTCCAGCAGAATTATTGGAATGATTTGACTCAGCTAGTAGTTCAGCAACTCTTTGCTCCACAAGTTGATTGATCATTGCTTGATCCACAGTAGGTGCATTAAGTGGAACATGATCATTGTCTCCCTGAACATCAACATTTTGATTCCTGTTGTTGCGGTTAGTAGTGTCCAGGTTGTCAAGAGTAGGGGTTTCAACATTTCGAGTAGGTCGGCGTCCTCGACGACCAGGGGTAGTCACAGCAGGACCAGTTCTGGTAGCTCTAACAGGGTTTCGTCGTGGTGCCATTGATCTGTAACATCATACAAGTTCATGAGTCTCCAATAGAACTTATCAATATGCTCAACAAAACAATTCAACGAAGCCAAGTCATTGAAAGAATAGCAGCAATACACCATGAAACATCAATAAAACGGATAAGGACTCAATTTCCACAATACCCAAAATCACATAATACCATATACTAATAACCATCAACCATACAATAGCGATCTAACATCGTTCCAACTACTGGATAACACAAAACGTACTAATCGTTCTAAAAGAGACGAATGCTGAACAAAATACATCAAAATATGATAACTAGCTTTTCTAACCGAACACAACCAGACAACATAACCCAAGCAACTAGCCACGCTGCTGGCGGAGGCTCCTCAACTCCTGCCTCAAGCCATCAAGATCCCTCCATAACGATCCTAGCTCCACACTATGGGTGTCTCGGTCTCTCTTGAGGTCAGCCACCTCCTTCTCTAGCTCGGCATTCCTTTGCCATAGCTTGCGGTCGGCCTCTTGAGCAGTAACAAATCCTCGCTGCAAACTATCTATATGCTCGTGGACCTCCATCAAAACTCTCCTCATCTCAGTAGTCCTGCCCACAATGACAGTCATGTCAACTCTCAAATCCGCTAAAAACTCTCCAATAACTCTCTCATGTCGATCAGATACATGTGCAACTCTCTCACCAAGCTCAGTAATCCGAGATCATAACCTGCCAATCTCACCTAACTCTGCATGCTCAGCAGAAACCTCAGAAGATGCATCCGACCCATCGGGACTACCAGGTGGCAACTCAACCAAAAACGGATGATCAGGTGAATCAGGCTCAATCGGACGTACAGGTGAATCAAGCTCCTCAGCCTGAGCTGGTGGTACTAACACATCATCATCATCAGGCATCTCATCCTCTTGAGGGTCATCCTCCTCCTCAGGGTCATCATCATCACCCTGCTCAGCCTCCTGAGGGTCATCCTCCTGCTCAGGATCATCAGCCTCATCCTCACCCTCGTACTCCTCCTCCTCCTCATCAGAAGAGTACCTCATCAATCGTCGTCTCCTACTAGGTGAACCATGTGGAGATGTGGTAGGTGATCTAGGACGACGACGCAATGATGTGGGTGGCGCCTCAGACAGAAGAGAGTGAGCATCAATCTGTAAAGGTGATGGAGTAGGGCGTACCGACATGCGTGCCGTAGCTCGGTGGGCAAAGCGTGGGGCCACGCGAGCCAAAGCCTGATGAAGAGTAAGCTGCCTCGATGTACCAGGGAGCCCTAGAGAAGATGAGGGTCCCTGCGTAGATGCAGCAGGTGGTGCTGAAGTAGAAGCTACCTGCGGTACAGTAGCTGAAAGCATGGCCATCTGGTAAGGGTCATCAGATGCCATAGTGAACTGTGCAGGTAAAACCGGTGCAGTAAGAATATCCTCGACAACATCGGGCATATGGGAGGCCATGGTCTGTGACAACGGCGTAGGGTAGGTGTAAGTGTTTCAAAACAACTAAATCACAACTCATAATACCATACCAAAAATCCTCATTAAATAATTCAAACATATAATCTCAATAAAAAGAGTTTCAAACACCGCATTACTAAAATATTTATAAAACTATAGACCATATAATTCCTCGAAACGCCATCTTATTACTAAAATCCATAAACCTCAATCATCTCAATAAATCCCAAATCTAACAATCATCTCAAATATCTCATAATACCTCAAATAATAGAAGATGCTTCGGCTTGGCGGGCTGGCGGGCGGTGGTCAAGGATCATTTTCTATAAAAATACGGTTATAGTTTAGGCGTTTATTTACCTAGTTCTCTATAACCTTGGCTCTGATACCAATCTGTAACACCCCCAAAATTTGATACAGCGGAAGACTCAACAAGCTTTCGGGGTGCTACGGGGATTGGTATCCAACACAAGACAATATAGAACGAGATAAAGTAAACATAATAAAAACACAACCAAAACGGGGTTTTAACGTTTACATTTATCCCAACATCATTCAGAGTCAGGCCCAAAATAACATAATAGTAGGTCCAAATTTTATTATCAGAGTTTAGAAAAATAGATCCATAAACCATGAGCCTTGGCCGAGCCTTCCATTCCAAGCATCCGTATCACCACTTAATTACCTGAGAAAACGTGCTAAAAGTCAGCTTTCGCTGGTGAGATCATAGGTTTACATTCATCTAACAATATAGTGGACATATACGCAAAATGCTTGCTAGCTAGACTAAGGATTCGCTAAAAACCTGCGGATACCCTCCGCTCCAACCTAACACACGGATACCCTCCTTTCCAACATAGATATTCGGGTAACCCCCGCAATACCAATAAATACTCGGATAACCTCCGAAGTATTAATAACCTATAGGTGCACACTACAGTATCTAAATAAGCCAACCTTGAATAGTACACACGAACCATGTGACTAAAGCTGACAATAACAAATAAGCCAACCTTGAATAGTACACATAAAATGCGACTAAAGCTGACAACACATCCTAGTCCATACGCATAGCAAGTTTTAAAAGAATATAAAAGCGATAATAGTCCACATAAAATAATTTGCACGTTTCTCACCCCAAGTATTGAAAACATAGTTCAAGAGTAAAAGTGGGGCTATGACTCACCTCAAGTCCAGAAAATAGCAAGAAGAAGTCGGTAGAAATAAGATGTATAGTAACTCACGAAACAACAACTACGGACTCGGCACGACCTAACAATATCAACTCGTTCAGAAATCATTTCCTCAAATTCAAAATATTCCCAAACCCGGACGAGAATCCGTTTTATTTCCGAAAATCCATTTCATATTAGTTTGGTGTATTTGCGTTTGGTATCCATACGGGTGGTGGGTCGACACAAAACAAACCAAAAGGTCACACAAAGGATAATAAAATAAACTATGGATCTAATATTAGTCCAATATATCATTTAAATAAATCGCCGAAGTTTATCAAATCCGTCGATTTGGTAATCCTCATATTTATTTACGTAACATACCGTTCCAAGATTACACCCAATTCTAAAGCACATAGCACATAAATACTATATGGTAGATATCATAGTTTAATAAATTCCTCATATACATCGTAAATTGGCCAGATTTCCCGATATATATATTCGCAATTTATAACACTTTACATATACCACAACCTATGGGCGTCGTAGGATACGATGCCCATTAATATATTCATTTTATATAGCCCAATAACCTGATTCAACCCTACGGTTAAGTGGTTATTTAGTTATAGAAAACATTTATATTAATAGTCATATATCCGTGACAACACGAAAGTCACAAATAAAACTTGCCTGAACTCGAGTGACAACGACTCCGCATAACTCGATAAGTTTATTTATTATATATAAAATGACATTTTTATTTAATATTTGATAATTGTCGAGAATTCCTCGTCTTATAACAATTTCTTTATAATAATAAGACGTTCAATAATATTACGCCACTTTCGTAGCCTAATATATATCTAGTTGTATTATTTATAATATGACTCGTGATTATTATTATTATTAATATACGCGCTTATATAATTATATATCCGTTATTCACGTCTATATATTCATATAAACGTTTATATTATCAATAACTATTATTACGAGTTTTATTATTTACGTTTTATTTGTAAATAGTTATCGAGTCATACGAAATGGTCACATGTCCGAGTCATGACTCTCGGCTCATTGTCCAAGTCCAAAGTAATACGTAAAAGTCATAAAAACAATACATCTCCGTCCAAATCAATCCCAATCCACGTGCTACAACAATAGGGTCCGAGTACGGCACCCGACTAACCTATCTCCGTCAATCTAAGTGACCGTCTCACAATCGGTCCCCACTTTACCATTCGTCAACAACTCCTCAAATATTACATTATTCCCATTGTCGAGACCACAAAGGGTCTCGACCCAACAAAAGCATTCGGCCGAAACCACAATGGCCACAACAATACCAAATCAACATGAACCAAAACAAGGAAAAATAAAAGTATCAAAAGGGCTAATTCCGGGTTGGTTTACCAAGCCAAACCCGGGCCTTATGACTCACTTGAGTCTCGGCATACCACACGAGTCACTAAGACTTGACGACTAAGACCAAGGGTCTCCAAAATAAGCTCAATTGAGCCTTACAAAACTGTCCCAAACAACCCTCTTGGGTCGCGACATCAACAACAACCACTCGGCCAAGAACACGACTCCATCGAGTCGAGTCAAACACCATAGCAACAAACATGAACTACCGAGGATCCAAGGTCAAATATCAAGAAAATAACGAGCCATGTGGCTCATACCCACATCAAGCCGTGAGTCCAAGACTCACGGTTCACTCGACCCAACAAAATCTCACCATTACCCGGATACCAAACTAGATTTTAATATCAAAATCATAAATTTCCAACCATTTAATTCGATTCCCATAAAAACCTTCCATGTAGCCACGGATTTAACACCATGTCGAGGCACCCAAGGTACCAAAACGAGCTTACTCACCTTCTTGAACCCCCAAACTTACGGATCTAGTGAAAACAATAAAAACTCGATCGTATAATATGGTGGTGTTAAAGGATGTTTTAGGGCGCGTATAATATGTCAAAAGAAAGAGGATGAGATGAGGAGTAATATGGTGGTGTTGGTTTTGTAATGAGGGTGGCGGTGTGATGGTGGTGGCCTGCCGAAGGGTGCGGCGGCTAGGGTTTGGAGAACGGGGGAGGGAGATAATGAGAGAGAGATGTGGTGAGTGTTTGTGTGTGTGGTGTGAGTACCGAAACCACAAGGACCAATTTTTGTAGTTACTCTTTTATTTTATTTTATTTTATTTTTACAATTTATAATAATAATGATAATAATAATAATAATAATAATAATAATAATAATAATAATAATAATAATAATAATAATAATAATAATAATAATAATAATAATAATAATAATAATAATAATATTACTAGTGGTGTGGAGCGGGTAAAGTGGTTAAATGTAAAACATGTGGCCCGAAACCCGAACTCATTTCAAAACTTTAATATCTCCCAAAAACGTCTCATAATTACTCCAATATCATCGGACTCGTAAAACGAATTATAAAATTTTTCGTTAGGTAAACCTAGTGCCAGAGTCAACGTAGTACCATTGAGAATTTAAGAATATATCACCGAGCATAAAATCAAAATGAATTATGAAAATAATTCACGAATTCCATAACATCATAGAAACATAATTATTCATAAAATAGGTCTTACAAGTTCGTTGTGAAATAAAATTCCAAATAAAAATTATAAACGAACTTTAACGTAATGCGGGTTTTTAAAATAACTCCCTAAATTGCCGGTTGTCACAGAGAACTACAAAGAGCAGACATCTTAACGAAAGCTTTACAAAGACTCAAGTTTACAACTATGAGACAAATGCTCGGAGTTCAAGACCTTGGACAAAGCAACGATCAAGATTAAGGAGGAGAATGTGAGCCAAGTAATCCTGATGTTACTTCGAAGGAAAACGTGAAGGACCAAATTTGTAGAAACAATACTCTATAACCGTTTAGTAGTTAAGTTAGTTTAGTTAGTTATTTCTGGAAATAGTCGAATGGTTGTGTTGCTTGGCAGAAACTCGTTCGAACCATTACATTGGTTGGAAGACAACTATTCGAATAGATGCATCAGTTCAACATACCGATTAGACTAGTATATATACTTATGACCTTGTAACTTTACATTGGTTAGACAAATATTTATATAAGTTATCTTTAGTTATTTAGTGTGCAAATCGTATTTGACTCAACCATAAACCGTACACAATCTTGTACCACGACTGGGACAACAAATCCGTCTTTACGTGCTTCTATATTTATTATTAGTCTCATCAACCCAACATGATCAAATTGTAGCTTGCTGCACTTATGGAACATAGTTCCACTTTTGCTAATGTAAGAAGTTTATCAATGTTTCGTTCATTTTAACTGGTAATTTCATGTAATATGCAAGGAAATTGATGCTTTCATGTCTAAAATGTTGAACCTAAGTTCAAGAAACTTCAAGCAATGAGATTATGAGATTAAGTCAACTAGATGTAATTAGGAAGAATTTTACAAGAGAGGACTTTTATAGAATGACATCATCATGTGGGTCCTACCTAAACTATTTGAAAAGACTATTGCTGGTTAAATTAAATTTCTCTTATTTCATTAAAAATAGGTTTGTTTGTTTGTTTTTTTTTTTCCTTATTTTCTTTTTTTGTGATCATTATTTGAAGATACTAAGTTGATAACATATCAGCAAAAGCCCATTCCCAGAAAAGTGAATTTATCAAATCCACATAATTTACAATCAAAGTCAATAAAATATATAATGAGTGGCTGAAGTTTTGGTTACCACTGATTGCTTAACAGGCTAATATCAATTTGCTCTACTGTTACTTTCTAATACATATAATGTCTTTATGCAAACCCCATTGTATCAGGAGGTATCAATTAACGCGTAGTTTTATCTTATGCTAACATCACCACCAACCCACACCTTTGTGTGCATGTATGAATCTCTGTTTGTCTTTGTCTGTTAAAATAACGATTATATCTCAAGGGAAAGCTGACATTCCATTTCGAGATATTCTCTTATTTACCAAGAAATTGTAATGAATTTTCCCACTAATTCAGAAACCACAACATATGCTCTTGCATATATAACTGATAAACTGAATATCCAAACTATACGAGTGTCTACTGCAAGCGCAAAACCAATTATAACCATTTTAATTCAAGAATTTGGAAGAAAGATGAGGTCCATTGGTAAATCTTATAATTTATTTTCTATAGCAATGTTCTGTTACTTCTTTCCAGTTATAGGTTTGATAACGCTTTCAGATCACAGAAAGCTATTCCAAGTGGTACCAGATGACGTTAAGCATATGTGGAACGAGTGGACCCTACGTGGACTTATTGTAATCAGCCTTGTTTCACAGATCACCTTAAGTCTACTAGGAAATGCTAGGAAATACAATAATCCAAGAACACGAGTTAGAATGGCTCTATGGTTTGCCTACTTGTTAGCATTAGCAGTAGCATCTGCAGCACTTGGTGTTATTAATTACCAGAACCGCCTTAGACGTATGCAACAACACCTCTCATTTCAGTTCGGAATATGCTCACAAACAAAACACAAGTGAACTCATGTCCTTTTGGGCACCTTTTCTCCTCCTTCACCTTGGTGGTCCAGATTCTATTACTGCCTTTGCATTGGAAGATAACGAGCTTTCGTTAAGGCACTTTGTAGAGATTGTGTTTCAGTTTGCAGTAGCTCTTTATATCTTCTTGTTGTCCTGGCCAGGCTGTTCTGATCTCCCTAAACTAAGTGTAGTGGTTTACTTAGCCGGTTTCATCAAGTGTTTTGAACGTATTAAGGCTCTACGATTAGCAAACACTGAGAACCTTCGTGACTCGATGCTTGGTCCTCCTGACGCAGGTCCCAATTATCCTAAGTTTCTGGAGGATTACCAGTTAAAAAAGTCACAAGGGTTTGATGTAAACGTGGAGGAGGTCGCTGAACTCTCCCATACAGTCAATATTCTTTTATATCCTGAAGAAGGTAAACAGATATCTGAAGCTTATAAACTATTTCAAACATTCAAACGGCTATTTGTTGATCTCATCCTTACTTTTGAGGATAGAGAATATAGTCAATCCTACTTCCGCCATCTTGCATCAAGCAATGCTTTCCGTGCTGTCGAGATTGAACTTGGATTTGCATTTGACATGCTTTACACCAAGGCTAATGTGGTTTATACATTTAACGGGCTTTTGTTTCGCATTACTAACATTTTTGTCCTTCTTCTTGTACCTTTGGGCTTCCATTTTATTTGTAATATCAATGATTTCCACTTGATTGACATCGTCATTACTTGCCTATTAATCGGTACTGCATTGATAATGGAAATCTTTGCGGTAATAACCATGCTGCGCTCTGATTGGACCGATCATTGGTTGATCCAACAAAACCTCACTCGAAAAATCCTCAAATTCCCATTCTTAAAGCAACCGAATAAACAAAGGTGGTCCGGTTCCATTGCACAGTTTGACCTGCTAAGTGCTGCCCTTAATGAGAAACCCGCTTGTTTCTTAAAAACTCAAATATTTTTAAAAATAGATAAGGTTCGCGAACAACATCGTTACAAGACATACAACGAAGTTTCTGACAAGTTAAAAGAATTAATTTACTCTCAGTTTCGCGAGTATATGGTTGTCAACTCAAATCTGAATGAGTTGTGTACTCATAAAGGTAGTTTTTCGCTACAAAAGAATAAGTGTGACGCTTTTCTATGGAGTATCAATGAAGTTGAATTTGATCAAAGCATTCTTATATGGCACATTGCTACCACTCTTTGCTATTATTCAGATGTTGGCAATCAAGATGGTTCTGATATCGATATATGTCGTACGGAAAGCAAGCACATATCTGACTATCTGATGTATCTTCTTGTGACATACCCTGTTATGTTGCCAATAGGTATTGGCATGATCAGGTATCGCGACACTTGTGCTGAAGCAATGCGTTTTTTCAAAGAAAAAGGTCTTGTTACCGAAAAAGTTGAAGCATGTCTAAAGCTGCTGGAAGTTGATTCTCTTGAAGTGTTGCCCAGTAAAGTGAAGGGGGATCGATGCAAATCTGCACTGTTTGATGGTTGCAGGCTCGCGTTATCTTTGAAAAAGATGGAAAAAGAACGTATTTGGAAAGTCGTATTAACTTATGCTGCTACTCACTGCAGAGGATTTCATCATGAGTGACAGCTTAGGAAAGGGGGCGAGTTTTTGCCTCATGTTTGGCTACTGATGGTACATTTGGGCATCACCGAGCAGCTCCAGGTTTCTCAAGGTGATGCTAGAGCTAAAATCAGTGCTTGTAATGCACATAAATGTGATATAGACTCCCACATTCATTCGTTACTTACTGTTAGTTTTGTAGATATGATATTATTTTCATATATTTATACACTTGAGAGGGCCATATTACAACTCTCAGAAGAAGGTCATGAAAAAGCACGCATTAATCAATAGAACTGAGGAAAGAAAATAGGAAAGAGCTATGATTGCATTAGTCTATCAACTTCGTGATCCCACTACCACCCCTTGTCCCCTCCCCCATAAATTGAAATTTTAGAAATATATGTCACTAGCTTATAGACCCATCAAATTGACGGGTTTTTAGAAGAGATCATGCAAAAAAATAATAGTAAATAAAATAAAATAATGTGTGTATAAATAAAATAAGAAAAAAATGGAAGTAATAATTTGAAAATGAGTTTGAGATGCGATAACGATGATGCAAAAAGATAATAATTACTGCTACACCTGGTGTCAATGTTCATTCCGTCAAAACCTAATAAAATTTTTAAAAAAATTATAAGTGTAAATAAAAGAGGTTTGTGATTTATAACACATGAAAAATTAAAAATGTCATAAATGATGTAGTATGTATATTGTAGATAGCACAAATAAGACCCAAAACGTCACAGTCCCAAACACCTCAGCCTAAACTTAAACTATATGCATATGAATATAAAGAGTCCCAAACATCGGACTTATGACACCAGACTTATCTACATACATTTTAGTTACAAGCTTTTAACCACAATGCCATAACAATTAAATTTGCTAAAGGCAACTCAACCCACTACTCCCACACTATCTCTCCTTTTGAAGATCTTCCGCTGTACTTGTCAAGTCTTCAATTGAGGGCATTTATAGCAAATTACATTGCTAGGATCAAAGTTTGATCTCTTGAAGTTGTTATGAGGTTTTTCTCCCTCTTTTCTTTCTCCTTTAGGATTCTCGTGGTTTTTGTTGTGTGAATATTTATGTCTTCCACTACCACGTCCTTTAAAATTCTTTCCTCTACCTTCATGTCGTGTGAACATCAATTTATCTTGAGTGTTCTCCTGTTTCCCTTTCTTAAACTTAATCCTTTCTTCATAGGTCTTAAGTCTTCCAATTGCTTCTTCTAGGGTCATAGTGTTTAAGTCTGAATATTGTTCTATAGATGCTACTATTTGCAGATACCTATCTGGTACAGCATTTAGTAATTTTCTGACTAAGTTTGTATCTTTTATTGTGTGTCCTAGACTGGCGGCTTTGTTTACAAGAGTTGTGAGTTTTCCTGTAAAGGTATCGATGGTTTCATCTTCCTTCATGTGTAATAACTCAAGTTCAGATCGTTTGAAGTCTGGCTTGTTGTACTCTTTCTTCGCCTAGGTGCCTAGTTTTCAAAGCGTCCCATATTGCTTTCGGGGTTTTGTGCTTTGTTATTTGAAGTAATTATCTTCGTGTAAGGATTGGTAAAGGTATGCAATAGCAGTTGTTTCCTTTTTCTTATCGGGTTGAGTTGATTCAGTTGACTCAATTGTTTCCCATAACCCATTTGCTTCTAAAAGTATTTGCATTCGAATTGCCCATAGTGAGTAATTCGCGGGTTTCAATATCGGGCATTGGAATTGAGGGGTAGTATTAGGTGTACTAGCCTCCTTCTTTCCATTATCTCCACCATTAGTCATTTTTAATGATAATGACTAGATAATCTCCTAAAATTCTAACACGGGGTGTGTGTTAAAAATATATAGCGCGCGCTTCTAATGTTTTGTGTCTAAAGTGACAATCAAAACCTATAGGATTAGTTATAATGTAAACTATCCTCGGAGATTAAAAAAATAATTCAAAGTGAATAAGCCTAAGGTTAATTACTCCTTAAAAGTTATTCCTAATTATAATAAGCAGCGTAAATACACTAGGTTATTATAACAAAATATGATAAGTATACTTAAGGTATTATGTAGTAACTTATCAAAAATAAAAGTAAACTATACTAATAATAAGTAATAGTTTAAATAAAAGGGTGGATATAAAAAATCGAAACCTGGGGGGGTAAATGAAAAAACCTGTATCCCTTTTTGTGGTTCGGTATGCCCTGGCGTTTTATGATGCGCCTCTTTTTTTTCTTATCTCTTTGCAAGAGATAGAAGTGTCTCTGCCTCTTTCTTTGGGGTGAGACGGTTAATCTGCTACGCTTCTGACGGTTGACCGCCGGATGTTTGGCTTTGGTTAACCTTCTTCTTCACGGGTATTCGGTGTACTCGTTTATTCGAGCGCCTGTTAATCCCTCTCGGATTTGTTCTTCCGTGTAAGAATTGAATCAAGATGATTCAAGAATAAAGGGTGTTGATTCTGGATGCAACAGGTGTGTTTGTTCCTTTTGTTGAATCAATTTATTTCCCCTTTCTGATGACTATCGTGTTACTCGATGGTAATGGGTTTTTGATTCTGAATCGATATAAGGTTTTGTTTTATGAAAAATCAAAAGCCTTTTAGTTCCCTTATGATGTTTTCTACTCTCGGTAAAATAAAATCCGAATGGAAAAATTTTGCAAAATAATTGACAAATTACCTTTTCTTAGTTGCCGGTAATTAAATTACGAGGCGGCTATGAATTAAGGATGGTTTTCCGGAATCACAAAAATGATTAGTTTTGATTTGTGGTTCGAGATAACAATTTGCAAAAGAAAAAAAATTTTACCGAATTCTGGGAATCTGTTTCTTCTTCGATTCAGGGCAAAAAAAAACCCTTGGTATATGATGATTTGGTTAAAAGAATCCAAACCGCTCTGATACCAATTGTTGGCCTCAACGATGGATCTTTGTTGGTTTAACGTGGTCACAATATACCAAGATACACGATATGTTCAAAGAATTGCTTTTGAATTAATTGAAATAATAATATGTCATCAAGTTGTAATATTACAGATTCTAATCTATATATACATAGTAAAAAGGTGCGATTGAATAGTTGTGTTGATTCAGTGGAATCAACAGATGTGTCGCTTCCTTTGTAACTGCTAAATGGCAGTTATTCTTGAGAGTTGACTTTTTAATTTAGTTGACTTTGACTCCGGGTTTGACCTTCTAAATGGGTAGAAATGGGTAAGAGTGTGATTAACCCAATATTAAAGGCACTAGCGGGTTCAGCTAGTTGGTTTTGCCCCGGAAGTTTAGTTATTTTCACAGGTAAAGATAAACAGTTGCTAGTAGTCATAGAGTGGATGAAATTCATGAAATGGACTTTCTAAATAAGGGTCAATCTCTACAACTCTTCAATTCATATGCCTTTGAGGAAAAACATCCTTCAACAGGCTTCCAAGAACTCGCTGAGAAAGCTGTGAACTATGTGCAAGGTCACCCTCTGGCTCTCATAGTTTTGGGTTGTTTTTTGTACGGTAAAACTGTGGGTGAATGGGTTAGTGAACTGGAAAGCCTTAGAGAACATCCTAATGAAGAAATACATCAAGTTCTCTGCTTAAGTTATGATGGGCTAAACCTCGAGCAGCAAAATATCTTACTTGATATCGCATGTTCATTCGTTAGAGAAAACAGTGATTTAGTAGCAAGCATACTAGATGGGTGTAACTTTTTTGCAGATAGAAACATGAGAGTTCTAGTTGATAAGTCATTAATCAGAATCTCTAGCGATATGTCACTTCAAATGCATGACTTGATTCAAGCAATGGCAAGAGAAATCATTCATGAAGAATCTATCATGTCCGGGAAACAGAGGAGATTGTGGAATTCATCTGAAGTTTACAATGTATTGAGTGAAAAGAAGGTTAGTAGTGGTATACGATTCTTTTTTCTCTACACTAATACGTTAAAGTATTAGGAAAATATCCTAGTGAAGCTACCTGTTCTTGCTTCTCCAGGTGCCAATAATTGAACCAGTTGAAGTTCTAGTCCTTTCCTTGGAGAAATTTAGTCAAAAGATTCAAATAGATGCTAATGATTTTGCACATTTGAAAAAGTTACGGATCCTGAAAATCTATCAAGAGGAAAAGGTATCTGAGCGGAAACGTGAATTGAAGGGACACAATGTGATCTTCTCAGGAGAAAATTTGGATTATTTGTCCAATAAACTAAGCTTGTTTTATTGGCATGGATGTCCTTTCGAGTGCTTACCTTCAGATTTCTATCCAGAAAACATTGTGGCCATTGACCTGTCTTACAGCAACATAAAACATATTTGGACCACACCTAAGGTATTTCCTTGTACACACATGTTTTCCTAATTGATATCTAATGATCCGATAACTTATCTTCTTTTTTGTTCTATCGATGTCAGTGCTTTAAAAGGTTGAAAGTAATGAAGCTAAGGTACTGTTGTAACCTAACAACCACCCCTGACTTCTCAGAGATTACAATTCTCGAAGAGCTAAATCTTGAAGGTTGTGTGAATTTGGTTAACGTTCATCCCTCAATTGGAATGCTCAAGAGGCTTGTTGTGTTAAATCTAGCGGGGTGCCTAAAAGTCAACCAACATCCTTCTTTTGTATCCTCAACTTCAATCACTGCTCCTTTTGGTTTACGAAGTAAACAACAACATCCCCAAAGATCAATTTCATTGGCAGGTTTACATATGTTAAAGTCCCTGAATTTCAGCTACTGCAATTTAGTTCAAGTGCCCGATGGCATTGGAGGCTTATCATGTCTAGAAAAACTAAACTTGGAAGGGAACAATTTTACTAGCTTGCCTGGAAGTTTGAGTCAACTTTCTAGTCTTGAATCGCTTGATGTTGATGGTTGCAAGAAGCTGGAAGTGTTGCCCGAACTTCCACATAGCCTACGCTTTCTTTATGCATCTGATTGCACCTCCTTAAGTTCAATTAGGGGATCAAACCCAATCATGAGCACAAGGGACACTTATCTCAACAATTGTCCAAAATTGTTTAAGGTGTCGATATCGGAGACTCAATGTCTCGACTCATCTGTAACTTCCCAAGGCTCTCGACTTTGTTCTTTCCTTCGGTATGCGCATAACAGATGTGGATTGTTCCGTTTGCCCAGAAGTTCCATTTCGAATATGGATATATATTATGATGGAAATAACCATCAGATTGAATTACCATCAGATTGGAGCTTCAGTAAGTTAAGGGGATATGGAGTTTGTGTTGTTTTTAAGAGAAAAAAACTTTACGCAGATTTTGGATACTCTGTAAAGAACTTTGATGGAGCTTCTTTGGGAAGATGTGATCCATGGGAATATTTTGAGGGTAAGCCAATAAGAATCGATGAGTCAGATAAGACATGGTTGCATTATACGACAAGTGAAATACAGAAATTGAAGAAAGCAAAGAATTTTGTAACATTTTGTTTTTGGGAGAATGAAGGAATTGAAGTGAAGGAGATGGGTGTAAGACTTGTTTTTGATGAAGATTTAGATCAAGAAGCAGACTTGATTATGTTTCAAGACCTCACAACTCTATCACACCATGGTGGGCTCTTGTGCCTGTTTGGGAGGTATGGAAGAATCGACTGGACATGGTAGGATAAATTATTTATATGTCCCCTGTTGATTTTGTAATTTTTATTTGGTCTTTTTATTAGCCACAATAATCTTTGATAAATCCATGTAGGAGACACCCACCAGGTGTTTGATGAAATGCACGAGTAGAAATCATTTCCTATTTACTCTACAGCCTGTTTGTAGATTTTTTTTGGATTTTACGATGTATTAAGAATTGATGTTGTGTTTTGAAGTTGCGATTTGTACCGTAAGATAATAAACCTTGCTGCAGTTTACGTCTTTGGAAATTAATATCGTAGCAATTGCTTGACTGGTATGGTATCATGTTAAAACATGCACCATCTTTGGAAAGTGTGCTCTTTCCAGTGCCAGCTCAAACAACATTTGAGCCAACATGTTTATTGTTTGTTACTCATAAAAGTTTGACATTTGTTTGTTACTCATCTGTTTTTCGTTGCACTAATAGCTCAAGATCCGTTCCTTGAGGTAGCTGGACATGCTACATGTATTTCGACCCATTTACATATGGGTCAGATTTCAACCCGTTCCCAAAATTACATCTTTTACCATTTACCTGAGTGTTAATCACCATACGGATAACAGAGAAAGTATCAATAGCTTGTTCCTTCATTTCACTTAACCCATGTTGTTATCTTCTGTTTCATTACACTCACCCTAATGGTTTCTTGAGACGATATGGATATCATTGTACTTTCTGCTGAAAACCAAGTGGGGTGGTAGGAAAATTCATTGCTCTTTAATTTTTATTTAAAAATAAATAAAATTCAAAGGGGAAGAATGGGCATTTTAGTCATTTCACTTCACCCATAGAGAAAAATAAACTCGAAACTTTCTCATGGCCGCCTGCACTTTCAAAACCGCTAGGACCGCAGATGCA
The DNA here is from genome assembly GCA_030686995.1 of Artemisia argyi. NCBI lineage: Eukaryota > Viridiplantae > Streptophyta > Magnoliopsida > Asterales > Asteraceae > Artemisia > Artemisia argyi. The sequence continues at coordinate 245,839,372 of CM060702.1, read as the reverse complement.
ATTTGGCCAAACCACAATCAGGTTTGGTAGCTATTTCTCGTCAACTTGTTTGAATTTGCTACCTGCCGATGTGTACTTGCAGTCAAGAACAATGTGTTTTGTAGTCCAGTCTTGCAGCTCTTTATTTAGCTCTAAACCAGTGTTTGGGTAAACACTTAACTTCATGATCTCAGCTTGTGCCTTATGCTCCATTGCTTGTACTTGCCTCTTACCATCAACCCATTGTACTGGTGGTTTAGTGGTACCTCTGAATAACATCTTATCGTTGTATTCAAACTCCATTCTCAATTCTTTAAAGTTGCATTTGATGTTACACAATGTAACTAACCATTGTATGCCCAATACCATTTCACAACCCCCAAGTGGCAATAGCATGACATAAGTAACAAAAGTCTCTCCCTTAATTTTCTAAGTGAAGTTCTTACATTCACTGACACTTATGAGCTGTTTACCACCAGCTACAGACACACTCAATGGTCTTGTCTGCCTAATGTTACAACCCATTCTTTTTGCCATATTAATATCAAGGAAGTTATGGGTGGAGCCTGAGTCCACCAAAATATGCAACTTGTACTTATTATCCACAATTCCAATCACTCTCATGGTTTGATAGGAACTTACACCAGTGAAAGCATTCCGTGATATGTGAGGCTGCAAATCCTGAACTGCTTCCATTAAATATTCTTCTGCATCCACAAACTCCTCTTCATCAACACCCAACACCACAATAGAGAACAATTGCACTTCACATATATGACCAGGTACAAACTTTTGATCACAATAGAAGCACAAATTCTTGGCTTTCTTCTCCTCATACTCCCTTTGTGTCAATTGCTAATCTTTTAGACGAGACTGAATCTGCAGCTAATCTTTTAGACGAGACTGAATCTGCAGCTAACCTTTTAGACGAGAATTTTAGACGAGACTAAACATACTGAACTGCAACTAAAGTATGTTTACACAATCCTTAACAGCTTAAAATATTGAATCTGCAGCTAATCTTTTAGACGAGACTGAATCTGCAGCTAATCTTCCATTATCCTTAACAGCTTAAAATATTGAATCTGCAGCTAATCTTCCATTATCCTTGAACAAGCTCAAGCTCCCATCTTTTAGACGAGACTGAAATCCATTAAAATTTTCTTCTAGCTTTTGTCTTCAACAAGCACCTATCGTTTGTCTTCAACAAGCTCCTAAATAACACATAACAGCTTAAAATCAGTAACCCACAAAACAAGTATAATATTACACATCCTTAAAATCACAGTCAAGACAACTAAATCGCACAACAAAATGACCGCCTTCCTTGCAATAGTTACCATATTACAATCACAAAGACTCTTAAAGAACAGGTGATCATAAAAAATCTACTCCAAAGTCGCAAAAAAATTTAGTTTATCTAAAAGTGCCATGAATTTTTAACCTTTTAGAATGTTTTTAACCCGCTTGTGACTTAATGGAATAACTTGCATTATACTTTTCTCAAACTATACCAGCTTAAATGAAATAAGTTAAACAGGGCAACAATCAGGCAATATCTTTTTAGAGACTCCATTGATGATAACAAAACAAAAGTCTGCAACCTGACTACCATTAACTTTAGATCAAATAATGTATGCTATCATTGTCATCTCTAAAATACCTCATCATGGAACTTGGTCGCATATTCAATAAACTTCTAATTAGCTATGAGCCTATGACTTCCTCTTTCATGCAAGACCAATGTTTGAAATACAAATACAGTTACCATATTAGAATCACAAACCTCTTAAAACTACTAATACTAAAACTACCAGATAGTACTCTAATGCAAAAAACCATAACTTAATAAATCCATGACAATCTAGTTGTCATTTCGCCCCAAAAGATGTTATGCTATCCTGAGAGTAATACATAGCTGAACTTGTAGGACCTTAAGCATACAAAAAAGTACTTCAACACCTAATCACTATACCAATGCCACACCATCATTTTCATGGATTCTAATCTAATAACAAATTGGCACACCATCAAATATACGCATCCCGTGTCATCATTTCTCTTAAAACTCCATCGCATATTGTGATTTAGATCATCTACGATATTTCGCCACATCAGTAATCAGTACCTTAAAACAGCATAAGCAAGCATTTTAAGTAGTTCAGTTAATAAAAACATGCAGACAGCATAAGCAAGCATGCAACGATCAAAAACAGAACACAAAATTAAGCTTTGGTAAGAAACAAGGTAAGTTTCATTAATTCATCCTTCCCTTTTTATTTCTTACATATATACAATACAAGTAGCAAGCTTTGCATCAACATTTAATGTTTGCTGTCAGAAGCAAGTTTTACTAATATGGCTAATTTCTCGTTTGCAGTTTTTTAAAATATCTTACAAGTTTTACTAATATGTCAGAAGCAACTTTAGTGTACTCGCTAAAATATCTAACAAGTTTTTTAAAATGTCATTCTTGCCCCATTTGGGCTTCAAGAATCTACTCTTACTGAATATTCAAGTCATGTTTTTGATACTTGTTTTTGATGAAAGTTTGTTTTGTTTGTTGGCGTTTTAGTTTTGTTTTAATTTTCTTCACGAAGCTGATATAGTATATGTTAGTGTATCCTCCTTTCCTGCTAATACATGAACTTTCAAGCATACTCACAGTTATGAGGCGTATGTATTATGTGTAGTGTAATACGTAGGTACAAAGTAATACTAAAATAATATGTTGACTATAATACTTTCGTCAAAAAAAGATGAACATGAAAATCTGAGTACGAAAAACAAACATGAAAATTATTAAGAATAATTTCTGTTGAATAGGTTTGCTGTCTGACGCTATTTTTACTTTATTCTTGCACACCAAAAAGGAATTTTATCAAGAGCTTGTTTTCGAAAGAAAGAAAAAAAATATTGAAACAATGATGAGTGCAAATATAAACAAATAAACAGCAGTCTGTTTGACAGAATAAGGGAAAATTTTCAAGTAGTGGCTTAAATGTCATCCTGCGCAGAAGAATAATCAAAGTAGCTGTAAGAATAGGGCTTTTGTTTTGGTCTAAAACCCTATGATGAGTATAATGAAGTTAACTTGTTTCTGTTGTTCCTGTATATATTATTGGTTTTCATAATTTAAGAAGCAAATCCTCACTATAAATGCTTATGTTATATCCAGATATATTGAGGATGAATTTCCCGACAATCATTCCTCCATCATACAGGTGGAAAAGGACACTAAAGTCTGTGAAGGTTGAATTGGGTGGGAGGGAAAAACCTTTTTCAGTAACTCATTTTTCTGTCACTCAAAGATTTTTTATGACCAAAACAGGCCATAAGGGCTGTTTGCAGGCCAAGATGGGGTCCACTAAATAAGCTCAGGAGCCCATGGTACCCATTGATCCCATAAGCCTGTCTGATGAGCTTCTCAGAAAGCTAAAGAGCATATGGTGGGGCCCACAGTTGAGCTTAATAGGTGCTTGTGAAATGGGACAGATGATGTGAAACACTTGGTGCAGGGCATGAATGGGTCAAACAAGCTGAATTGAGCACTCAAATAAGCCAGAAATAAAAATGCTAAAAATAAGCTGATGATGAATTTCAACAGTTAAACTAACAAATATTAATCCCTAAAAAGTTCAAAGCCTAATACTACCCACAAAAATCATGAAAAATCTTTGAACATTTGTAAAAACTGTCCTCTAATGCAATTTTGACTTTTTTCAAGAACACTAAAGGTCGACTTATATGGATTTTGATTGCATCTAATGAACTGAAAATGATATTTTAGGCTAAGATAAGATTAAATTAAGCTAAAGCAACTACTTTTAAAAGTATATGAATGATTTGGGTCCTAAAAATTCTATCAGTGAACCAACACTAAGGTGACAAAGAGATGTTTGACATTTTATGAACAAGTAATGAAATCTAAGGACTTATATTACCTAATAGGGCCTGTGGTAACTTGTGTAAACAACAAACAACAACACAAACAGTCAGTAGGCCAGGTAGATCAGCAATTCCAAACACCCCTTAAAATGCAAAATTACACTACAAATCTAAGTTTTTAGCTTAGGTCTACTGGATTTATGGTTGAAACAAATTATAGGACTAAAGTTAAAACAAATTCAGATGGTGCTAAAGACATAGTATGCTCTCCATGCACAGTCCATTCTGTATACCCGGGTAAAAACCCATAAAGCAATATGTGGCACCCATTCACCGAGACAACATTTATTACATGGACATTTAATGGATCCTCTTATACTTGTAACACGAGCAAAACTTATAAAATTATTAGCTCCATCTCTAAAAGTTTTGCTTTTGATCAGAGCATTAATCCAACTTTTATCCATCACTTATACTTACCAAGTTTCCGATACAATGCCTAAAATCATTAGAATTGAAATCTTTTAGTTTTAATAAATTCCAAATATGAATGAGTACCGACAAAAAACGGGTATAGAATACACATTTCAATTCATTTATATACTAGATTTATAACGAGGCAGCAACTATTGAAATTGACTAATAGCATAAGCAAGTGCCCATAAAAGGCTTAATAAACTACTAGTAATTATAATATCTCAGCCTTAACAAACAACAGAAAGTGTAAATCAACTACACCACACACGAATTTCCTAACGCCATCTTACACCGACTCACGCTATTAACAGAAACTAAACAACTTAACACTCATCTTACACCTACTCGTTATTAACAGAGAAACGCTTAAAATTTCACACAAATGCGTAGCTGCTGCAGCTGGACCAATGACCGATTAAACTATCTATTTGAAGCTGAAACCCTAACTGCTGCAACTGGACCGATTAAGCTAAAAGCTACTACCTATTGAAAGCTACAATATGGAAAACTGATTACATACAATATGAAAGCTACTACCTATTTATAGACTAAACTAAAGTACATAACAGATAACATGGGTACTAACTACTGACCCACTAAGGCACTAAGCTAGAAAATAGGAAACAATAACTCCACTTGCTGGAAACTCGTTCAACCACATGACCTGGTAAACCCACTTCCTTTTACTGAATACTTAGTCCACCAGTGACTAAACTGACCCATGACTACCGATCCGCGACCCACATACTGATCTAACCCATCAAGATTATCCAACACAATGCACTAGCTTACCCTTGAAGTTCTAGAAGGGGACTCTTAAGTCTTGGATATATCTTTTAGCAGATATGGTATACATCAGGCGAAATACAACCAACAAACTAATAAAACTCATACGATGAACAGCAAACAAGGAGAAGACTTCAGAAGCAAATATTTGACAGAAACTAGATAAATGAACTCATAGTAAGAGAACACTACTGTCAATTATCAAATAACAAATTCAACTAAGATTCGCATCATTTTCATCAACAAGCAGTCTACTTATATTATGCTGTGTGAATTTATGTTACTTGGTTGTGAGCCTGATATAAAACTATATAATCCTCAACTACAAAATAATATCCAGCAAAATACTGTTAACAGTATAACCAAGAATCGTAATACACTTGATATAGTCCAAAACTACTTCTTTAGACATGCTATCTGCTTATGTTATGTACTTATGTATGAATCTCCAATAACTTTCTGCCAAAAAAAAAAAAATATGAATAAAAGTCCACCCTTTCAGGAGGGTGAAAAAATAATTTCTTCTACTGTTTACAACCTTCACCGCCTTTCTCTCTTATTATTCATCCAATTTACAACCACAGGTATCGCCGGATCCTTAACACTTGCCAAAAAAGTATACCAAGAGTTGCAGGTATGTGTTTACAAAAAGTTTGACAAAAGTTTTTCTTTAATTTTTTTTAGTTTCAGATATTGTTTTTCTTCAAAGGGTTATTGAAGTAGGGGTTTAATCAAGTTGGTATCTAATGGTTTTTGGATTTTATGAACACAGTATAGAGTTTGATTTGTTCTCAATTTGATTAAATCAGTAGAAATTTTGAGTTGACTTTGCTCAAAATGTCTTTGTTTTGCACAGCAAATAGTGTTGACCAAAATCAAGGAAAATGGGAAAATATCATAATCAAGGAAAAAGGAAAAATACTTTCTTCAAAGCATTGATTCTCTATCACCATACAAACACCATAAAGCATCCCCGTCACAGGTAAAGAAAATCAAGTGAGCCAATCCCAAGTTCTAATAATGCTATCAATATTGGACACAGACCAATATGCTCATATTTGATTGAATGTTTAATTTTGATTTGTCTTCACTTTAGTTGATGTATAATATGAGTTATCATCTTTGGATGATAGGGGTTTGATGAAATGGCTGAGCAACTGTCTGATAAAATGTTCAAGAGAAAAAGATATCACACGTATAAGTGTTTTCTTTTTATGCCTTGAAGTTGTGCTGTTCAGGTTTAGGTGACAAGTTCTTTATACTTTGGTGATTTTCCATGTAAGAAACACACCTTGCATAAGCCATCACACTGGACGTGATGTTTCTGCTACTGTTTACAACCTTTGAAACAACTTTACTGGCCAAAATAGTAGTTGTAAGCATTGCAGAAGTCGACGGTTGCATAATATAGGATGCTAATCCAAAAAAACTAATAAGTTTGTTTTCCTAATGTTTTCAACCGCTAACTGATATTATTACTGTATGTAGGAACAACATGGGAATATTCTAAGAAACATGGAAAAGAACGGGTCTTGACTTACACTGAAAGAATATAAGTCGATGACCGATACGTTTCATGTGTGTTAATACTCTAAACTTATCAATTAATAAGCTCCTTATAAGAAAATTTTAAATAATTACTATACCCATTGTACGATCTTGCAGCCTATAAATGAAATGGGTCGTATGTCTTACAAAGGTTCCGGGTATCATCCAAAAAGCTCTGCAATATATCATGTTTAAAGGTAAACATGCATTTCTACTACAACCTAATTAAATGCTATTAACAAGAGGTGTTTTAGTTTATTTGCTTATGAATGGGTCAACTAGGAAACAATATATGATTGATAACAAAAAAGAAAACGGGTCGAAAGTTAGTTTTACTTATTAAACCTCCAAAATCTATTTTATCAAAATATAATACTGTTATTACGTCTTTTGCTTGATGCAATCTCGAGCAATATCTTTGCTTTAGAAGTATGTTTAACCACATAAAGAATAATAAATCCTTAGCCATATAAAGAATGATGAATCCTTCACAACTATTGTAGTTATTTTTTGAAATTAGACTCTATTATTTATAAGTATGTATAAAATTTCTGCCATTATGATTTTTCTATATTTTATTTCAGCCCCACATAGAAAATGGTCACAAAAGTGAGTAATCTTTATATTTTATTGCTTACTAAATTTCTATATGAACGACATTTATCTATATTTTGAAACAGGGTAATCATGTTGTGGCATTGAAGGTGATATTTAAGAACCGGCTTAAGATAGTCTCAGTTGGCGCCCCAGGTTCGTCATGAAGTTTATTATTGTAGCTAAACGTCCCCACTAATAGACTATTTGGGTATTCAAAACAGTTTCTTTTGTTTTGACCCAATCACCTTTTACCCAAACACCATTTCTTTTACATGACAATAAACACTCAATGCATTAGATAATATATGTTAAATTAATAACTGCACAATGTTACAGTTGTTCACCATATACATGAATGAGTTTTTTACCTAGCTAGGAATTTACAACGTCATTGACAACATCGTTTCTCTTACGGACTTCTGCAGCTCATACCAGCCATCTCAACCATGCCTCCAACATTGTCTCTGACCGGACTGTAAGCGTCCATTGGAATCATATTTTTAGCCGTGCAACATCTATCTTTTAATAAGCATCGTACGAAATTTTTTTTGTTAGTTCCACTGCAAATTAGGTTGTTTATAACAAAAAAATGAGGATAACAGTTGGAGTTTTTACTAAAATGATTTAGGAATTTACGTGTCTAACATTGTAGGTATACCTCTTAGAAGGAGAAAAAGGGTAATGATACCATATAGCGATTCAATTGGAAGTAAGAGATATGTGCTGGATATACTGAGATTTAGTCTGTCGACTTTGAAAGTCAAATAGTATGTAGTTGGGCAAAATGTGTCGAACCTTTGGAATATTGATCAGTAGGTGGTGGCATCTGACACGCAATGTGGCATTAAAGCCATTTTAAATTTAGTATTGTTACTTAGGTGCTAAGTCTGCGGTTTTCAATAAGCAAATTAGGGTGTTCTTGTAGTCAACGAAAGTCACTATTCTTCTAAACTGAATCTGCATTAGACTACTCAAGAAGCCGCAAGACCGCTCATAATTACCCTAGCTGAAGCTGAAAAAAATAAAAGAAGATATGAAAGTAGGTATTACAAACAACGCTTACATGACGTTGAAAGTACCACATGGATAAGACATCTATTATCACTGGATATCACAAAGGGCTTATAATAGTTGTGGCTTTAAGCTCACTAGATTATATAAATGTTAGAGTAGTACACAATAGTTGAAATATCAAACCAAGCGTGTGTGACAAGCTGTGATAATGTCATAGCAAATAAATGTCCAGACACAAACCTAACAACAGATAACTGATTTTGTTTTTTTGTTTTTTGTTTTTGTTTTTTATTTTTTATTTTTTATTTTTTTTTTGTTTTTTTGTTTGTTTGTTTGTTTTTATTTATTTATGAATAAATGAAAGGTTTTAGACCATTTCATGCAGCAAGAAATGGAAGTTTGATCTTCGGCTTAGGAGTGGTGTGGTGGATCAATATCATATAAGTCGACTTAAAGGAAAAAGCTTGGGATATTTTGTCCAAACAAAACGGTATGCTAGATAACGTCAAAACCATTTTTAGTTCTTAGTATGTTTGACTTTTCCAGTTTTGTCATTGTGCATCGACATCAAGAAAACTTTTATACATAACATGCATACAAAATAGATGTTATTTTTTTTCATAGCTACACTGTTGTGCATTTCCAGGTTGAGCGAATATAATACTGCTTCAGGAAATGGAAGAAACGACGCATCCCATCCGGACAAAGGAACTGGAGATGTCCGTTGAACGATTCCAAGGATGACGGACATCGTGACCTTGACTGTCGCAAGTACACGTTCTAATACTGCCACATATAATTTGATAACAGTTTTTTTCTGAACTTAACCTGCAATACTAATTTTTCTGTACACGTGATGTTAAATGAGTTAGGATAAATATACACAATTCTCATTGAGTAAATGGACATGAAACTAAAATGATTTCGGTCTATGTGATAAGTCAAATTCTTATTAAAACTTCATCTCTCTAAATTGTCCTGTTGCATTTGCAGGTCCTGCAATTTCGCTTGGAGAAGGAGCATTATTGGGACATTATGACACCCCATATCAAAGTGATTTAATCATGCCAAGATTTATAGGAATAACTTCGTGTCTGCTATTAAAACTTCAGCTTTGTACTTCTAAAAAAATACCGTGCAATGATCAATGGCGTGAAACAACGCAGTGGCAGTAATGTGGGACACGAAACTATAGAAAGAAATGGATGTGATAGGTCTCCCTCCAACATTTGTAAGTTAGCAGTTATTATATGAAGAAAATTTATTTGCTTAATCAAAATTTTAACGAATTTACGCTCTAACAAACATTTCACTGGGAGAACCATATACACTATGTTATTAATTCTCTTGCATTTTCGTGAATGATTTAATTGAGGGAACGAAGAAAGTTACTACAAATTTACTTTAGCTTTACCATAAGCAATTTAAATTACATGCAAATTTGGGTGGAGTTTAGGCGTGATTTCAAATCACATGTTGAGGAATGCGAGTGATTGCAGCAACAGTGTAATATATTAGGTGCTAATTTGGATTTCAGTGGCAACAAGCGCGAGGTTTTTGTAATAACAGATGAAGTAGATACGCATTTTTCCTTTGGATGGAATCCATTTCTGCCAAGACACCTGTTCTTATACTTCGTTGTATATCAAAAAGTTAGAAACGTTCTGCTTATGATTCTCCTTCCAGCTGTGACAAGTCGGCAACCACCTTATTTTGACAAAGGCTTATTCAAGACCTCACTGATATCAGGTTTATCTTTAGCATTCCATTTTTTGTTCCCTGGAAAGCAATTTATACAGACACAAGGACCAGAAATTTAGTCTTTCAAATAGGATAGAACTTTTGCTTAAACTTAGATATAAATGGTATGCAATTTGAACATAAACATAGTGGTTGTATAAGGATATAAGTCTTGATCTTTTAGTAATGAAAGTTGGTTACATTTTTCATATTCCTGCTGAAAGTGATGCATGGTTTGTTTGACCCGTTTTAGATAGTACCGAAGATGCAACAATGATTGATCATCAATCAAATATTTTTGGGAAAGCAATTTAGGTGGTTTTTAAGGAAAGGTCAGTGTCTTATTTACTGATCCATCTGACCTGTTTTAGATAGAAAGCGTACCACTTTGGCTCACTTTTGACATTTATTTGAGTTTCATTTTTGATTCTTAATCGAAATGAGCTAATGTTGGTGTTGACATGTAACATTTGTTGTATACAAATCAACATACGAAACCGCAAAAAAAAAAAAAAAAAAAAAAAAAAAAATGAAAGTAGCGAACGTCATATACAAACACTAATAAAGCTCCCTGATAACTTTCATAAAAACATCTAAACCCAAATACAACGACCCAAGCTGGCCGGCGCCAACCTCGTTCTTTTAACATTCAAACGGTTTGACCCGACGATCCAATAGTGATCTGATCGACTCGGTCGGATCAATTAAAAATTCGTGAAAACACTCTTCTATACTCTATATAAAAGAAAAATCCTCAAAGTTGAAAAATTAAATAAACTATTTATGGAAAGGTGTAAAGCTATAAATACGCAATATATTTTTTCAAATAAACACAAGTACGCAACATACTTTGTAAACTGTCAAACATGCAACATATTTCAAATAATCTTCGATCTACCTAATATGACCGGCTCAGGTTACCCAAGATTAAAAGTTACAGCTTTGGTCCCCAAACTGTCTCATATCTCGCATATTTGATCCTACTTTGGTAACGGTCATTAAATACGCATTTGGTCCTATTTTGGTAACGCTCGTTATTTTTCTTTCGTCCATATTTTTTTTTAAAATTAAAAAAAAAAGTTTTTAATCCAGATTAAAAAAATTAAAAAAAAAAATAAACTAAAAAAAGTTAAAAATTTAAATTTTTTTTAAAACAGTTAAAATTTTTTAAAAATTAAAATTTTTTAAAAACAGTCAATTTTTTTTTAAAAAGTTAAAATTAAAAAAAAATAGTAAAATTTTTTTTCACAAATATATATATTTTTTTAATTTTGATTTTATAAAAAAAAATTAATTTTTTTTCACAAATATTATTTTTTTTTAAATTAACTTTTAAAAAATAATTTCTTAAATTTTTTTTCCATTTTTTTAACACATTTTAATTTTTTTAATAATTTTTTTTATTTTAACTTTTTTTTAAATTTTAAAATTTTTTAACTTTTTTTTATAAATTTTAATTAAAAAAAAGGATTTTATCTAGATTTAAAAAAAAAATGTTAAAAAGTTTTTTAAAACTTTTTTAACGACCGTTACCTAAATAGGATCATATACGCGAGATATGAGAATGTTTGGGGACCAAAGATGTAACTTTTAATCTTGAGTAACCTGCTACCAGCCGGTCATATTTGGTAGATCGAAGATTATTTAAAAATATGTTGCGTATGTTTGATAATTTGTTTGGGTAAAGGGGAGTAATCCTGCACCCTGTTAAAATATATTAACCAACCAAACATTGAAGTACATAGGATGAGGGTGAATCCCTCATCTCAGTCCCTTAGGACACTTACAAGCAACTCTATATAAAGTATGTTACGTACTTGTGTTTATTTGAAAAAATATGTTGCGTATCTTTAGCTTTAATGGAAACTATAAACTTTTATTGTTATTTTCATTTATAACACATCTTATTAATTCAGTTTAAATAGTCTTAGTGTTTAATCAATGTTTTGAAATCGGGTCTCTAATTGACTCAGTCAAGTCACCGGTTCACCAGGTTACCGGTTCAACCAGTTTGACTATTGGGTCAACCCGGTCTTCCACTAAAATTAAATTTATATATATTAGGAATGATACATGTCTCGAAAACTTGGCTGATCCAAGTCACTTAACCGGGTTCTGAAAATATAAAAACCATTGACCCTTTGCTACTATATAAGGGTATTGTTTATGGTACAAGTAGGGTATATTTAAAAAGATTTCTCCGCCTGAGAGAGAGAGAGAGAGAGAGAGAGAGAGAGAGAGAGAGAGAGAGAGAGAGAGAGAGAGGGTTTTAAAATAAAGAAAGATTGTTGTGATTGAGAGTTGGAAATGGATACATCAATTAGACTAGACGAGTACCCGTGCATAGCAACGGGATTTTATAGCGACAGATAGTTTATTGATAAAAAAAATGTTTATTAGGTTATAAATGAAAAATAATAAAAGTTTGTAGATTTGGGAATTAAACATAATGTTTTGAAACCCGGTTCGATCCGGGTGGTTCAATTGGTTGAATCGGTCCAATTGAATATTGATTGATTTAAACCGGGTCAACTTGCTAGGTTGGGTCGAAAACAGGTCAAATTAAACCGGTTCAACCCGTCGGGTTTGAAGCATACCGGGTCAACCCGGTTTGTGATTTGTATTAATTGTTTTAATTGGTTGTATTTAATTTGTTAGATATGTTTTTAATTGGTTGTACAATGTGAATAAATCATTGTATTTTTAAGTAATAAGGTGTTTTAATAAGAGTATTAATTATATTTCATAAGATATCAAGATTTCACTTTCAATAATGTTGACCAAAGTTTCAAGAGTTCACTTTCAAGGTTGACCATTTTTACATTATATGTAGTTAAGATATGGTGGAGAATCAGGTGCTCTCATGAACATCGGTGACTACAATCCCCCTTCTCCCACGGTTAAGTACGCCGGAAATGTGGGCGCCATCAGAATAAATGCGAAGCAGAAGCTTCAAGTTAGGGATTCCAACATTCTTCTTCAGGTCCTTCAACTTCCTTTTATTTCTTAATTATTGTTATTTTGTTTTTCAATTATTACATAGTTGACATCGTTATTAGAATTTTCAATTTTGCTTTTCTTTATAACATCACCACCAAATAATATTTGTGTTTGTATCGGCTTATGGCTTATTTGGTTTTGGGCTTATGTTTCATATGCTCACTTTTTATGGCTTATTTTAATACTTTTCAGCTTATTATATAAGTTTAATATGTCGTAATAAGCTTATATAAGTCGAAAAGTATTAAAATAAGCCACAAAAAGTGAGCATATGAAACATAAGCCCAAAACCAAATAAGCCGTAAGCCGAGTATATAAGGCAAAACAAACACACACCCTTACTATACTCGTCAGCAATTTTATCCTAATTATCTCGCCCCAAACTATATTTAAGATATTTTCACAACAAGGTCTATTTCCCTAGCTTAAACGTCCTTGTGGGGTCGACTTCTATAAATAGTTCGCAGGAAATACACATGAAATGCCATTTCAAATGTGGTGGAAGTTATTTTCTATTTTAAACATACACAATGCCCACAAATAAGCAATGTATAATTATTTATGGTAATTAAAGTTTCAAAAAAAATAAATGTTTATAAATTTTTATAGTGTTAATGAAATGTTCAAAATAAATGTAGATACTTGCAACTTTTAATCCTTAATGTTCAAAGTAACCAAGATACAGGACTCTCTGAATTGCTTGGATACATATATCCGATGATGTTTGTGTTCCTTTTGCACATTTTATCTTTCTCTAGTTATGGCTAAAAACACCACTTGTGTTTGTAAACTCACTCAGTTAACTTGTACTCTTCCTGAAAACTACAGAAACAAAGTGGTCTTTCATATGTGGTTTTAGCTTAAACTTGCGAATTCTTATCAACGTTTTAATTGCTAATACTGCAGCTTAATGGAGAACTCGATACAGGGACCGGAGCTCCCACTTTTCTTTGTGCACTTGTTAGGCAATTCTATCCTAATGTATGTTTTTATTTCTCTGCTTAACTTGACTTACTTGAGTAAAAGTGACAACATTTACCATTCGCTTAGAATTGGGTCAATTATTTGAATTTTGTTATATTGCTATCGGGTCAAATAGTAAAAAAGTAAAATAAAGTAACTCCCAATACCATCTTCCACGGTGTATGGGGGAGGTTGAGACGTAGACAACCATAGCCCTACCTAAGGTAGAGAGGCTGCTTCCGGTTCTACCAAAGGTAGAAAAGGTCCTCCGGCCTTGCAAAGGAACGGGTTCTGGAATGAGCTGAACAAGTCAATAGACACCGAAAGTGGTTCTGAGTTATTCTATTCTTAATATAAGATTTATATTGAAAAGTTGCTAGACTCGTACGAGTCACGAGTCAACTCTTACGAGTCGAGTCAAAACACACCCTAAACGAGGCGACTCGCAACGTTTACTGATTGCCCCTCTAAACTTTTACTACCTGTACCGAATATGTTTACATGTCCTAATTTACATGATGATAACACGTCTACTTACTCAATACAGCTGTCAGCTAGTCTTGGAGCTGGATTACACTATGATCAAAATGAAAAACCCTGTTGTACCCTACATGGCAAAAAGGCATACAATCGGTTTGTGAACTTTGTTCTTAAAGGGCGTTGTGATATTGACCAAGAGTTGAATCAGGTGAGTCTCAATATTCATTTTTTTACTAGTATTTTGGTTTTAGGCTACATATAAGCAATTATGGGAAACTGGGTTAGCGGGAAGGAGGGGTTAAATGGGGTATTATCAATTCTTTGTACTAAATACTTTCCTAAACTTAAAGCATCGATAACTTTCATCAATTCTTATGCTATCTTAATGCTACTTGTGCATCAGTTTCATTTTTCTCCGTTTGACTTTCTGACGAAACCTTAAACGGTCCACTTGACCCAAAGGGAAGTCATCAAATGAGTATGTATCACCATGGTCAAAACCTGCATTGCTACTCATTGAATCAAACCTTGCGAAACTACAGTCTTGTGCCGTGCTGCTCATTGAGTCAAATCTTGAGAAATTATCCTGTGTGGAGCTGCTCATGGAATCAAATCTCGAGAAGGTTTCTTGTTTGGGAGAACCTCGGTCAGTGGCACTGAAAGTCATATCTCGAGAAATTATCAAAGAAAGAATTCTCTGCTCTTCCCCCACTGTATCGTGGTAAGGTGCCAGCTCGAGAAGCTGGTGAGCCAGGAACCGAATCATCAAACCCAAATGGACTCTTTTTCTGGAAGAAACTGTTATTGCCTTGCTGGGAATCACTTTTCCTTGGACTTGCAGTGAAATGTATTGTATTAATTTTCATGCAATGATATAATTGAAAAAAAGATATGAACTCGCCTTAGCTGTGTCACTATTGAATCCCCACACCGAATCTACATCATCATTGTTGTCAAAAGTACCCCATCAATAGAAGAAGATCGAACTCAATGAAAACAAGAGCAATAGACTAGTGCATGTTTAGATCTTTCCACCAAACAAGGTATAGGTACACGTTTTGTTGTATTTAGACAATGAAAGATCAAACCATAAACTGAATCCAATTGGTACCTTTCTGTGTCAGCATCAAAGCTCTTTCTGTAATGTTTAAATGAATCCTCCTTGGTTGAACTTTCAAACATTTTTTGAGCGGTGGGACTACCAACTGGGCTTTTAGCCGACTCATCTTCGCTATGTACGTATGCTGATTCAGTCTTGAAAGGCTTCTTTGACTTCCTGTCAGCATTTGAATATGAATCCTCAGAAGCGTCATCCATCGTAGATGAGTTTTCTGCCTGAGATGTTGATTTGGTTTAGTGCAAAGTGCAAAGTGCAAATGTAGTTGAAGAGATTAACGTGAGAACAGAGGTAGCAAAATAGATTGGTTAACTAATAAATTAGATGTGTTTGGGTCAAAACGGATATTTTGTGTGGAACACGGGTCGGATTGACCCACCGACGCTGATATCTTTTAACAAAAATGAGCTGACATTGCTCCTTCTATGATAAATAGTTACTATAAAACAAAGAGCGTCATACCTTCATCTTCGAATTCATCCCAATCCTCATCCCACAATGCAGATATCTCTGGAATTCCAGGTAGCCAACCTTGACAAACAAAACAGGTGAACCATAACGCAAACAGTGACATTATTGCTAATGAAGTATTCTGAGATGAAAGATGATACCCTTCGGAAGCTCAATAACTGAAGTTGACTTGACATCAATTCCATGTTTTTTGCAACGTTCAGTTAAAGCCTTCAGTAGTTCCTCGAGATTGGATTGGATATGATCAGTACTGGAGCACCTGTGGGTTGCCTTGTAAAAGCATTCAGTGGTTCTATCTTGGCTGTAGTCTGGGGCTGAGAAGTTACAGGACCAATTGCAGAAGAAACGGGTGGAATGCTTGCAGTTTGTGTTGGCATTGAGGATGATGACGGTTTGGATATAGATTGAGAAGCGGAAAACAAGTCACCTCCAAACATAGCAGCAGAAGTAATTGCATTTCCTCCAACAGATGGTCTAGGAGCTGTGAAAGATAAGGATGAAAGTGGCTCTTGGGGTTTTGGCCAAGCCTGTTAACCCTTCTTACATGACACAAAAATAAATAAAAAAATATCCACAATCAAATGTAACATTTAGATATGCAGCTAAACGCTAGCCTAAATATAGATTTCGTGTCTAGCTTAACCTCGAAAGTGAGATCGCACCTGGCTCAACTGTTCAAGGGTAGAGACTAGAGAGCACTAACCAGTGCAAAACTCCTTAGGTTGGTATCATTGTCACTTGTATCAAAGGATTACTCTAAGGAACTGTCAGACGGTTTGGACCAAATTGTAAGTTCTAAGACCTTTATATTGCTTTCAACAAGTTGGTCTAAGTAACAGTCAAGTGCGGTTTAACTCATGATCAGACTTTATTAATAGCCCGATAATAGACTTGTATGGTTGAAAATCCACAGATTAAAATGGAATAGAAGCAGAAGTTTAGTTCTTTACACTTGGACAAGCAAGCACTCGAATATGACAAGTAAAATCGCACGGTCAAAAACGACCCAAATGACACACGTGTCAACTAAAGTACTCGAATTGAGGACTTATAAAGGGTGACTCTGTATTTTATCGCCACAGATTATACTACAAAAACTCTTTTTTTTTTTTTTTTTTTTTTTTTTTTTTTTTTTTTTAATCATCCACCACAGATTTCAGTTTCGAATTGAGTAAATTTTTATGCTCGGGAAGGCGCCACAAGCAAAGATCCCTTTACCCAGACAAGTTTCGAGCTATGGGTATATTGATTATTTATTTTAATTAACAAAATTAAGGGTGGGTTGAATAGCATACAAAATAGATCGATCATAAGCAATTTTACAGGATAAATAACAACAAGCCACAAGTGGCGTGATTGACAAGATGAGTTTTGGAAGATATAAAAGGAGTATGGAACTAACAATCTATGATTACGAATAAATTTAACTACTAGTATATATCCTAACAGTTGCGTTTTTTCAGGCTTTTAATTTATATATCTTTTTCAAATTGAAAGTAGGAGGTTGTTGATTCAGTTCATTGCTCAATTTTACATTATCAGATACATCCAAACCGGATTTTTCTTTTTATTTCTTCTCTTTTCTTTTTCTTCTTTTTCTCAATGTTTTAAAAACTGGGTTTAGAATCGACCCGGTCGAGTCACCGGGTTACCAGTTCAATCGGTTTGACCGCCGGGTTAACCCGGTTTTCCACTTAAGTATATTGCAATATTTCGGCTTACCAAACACCTATACAACCTTTAATACTCAATACCAAACATACACAAAGCCTAAAAAATTCAATACAAGTCAAATAATAGGTTTATAAAACATATATTATACAACACCAGCACACATACAATTCAACGACAATATAAGTTTTAAACATAAATACAAAAATATTCATTATCACGATTAATCTAAACTTATTATATATCATTGATGTTTTGCTTCATTAGTAAAAAGTATTAAATTAGGCTCGACACAGCTATATTCGACCCGACTCTATCCAACCTGACTCGAGGTGATTTTAGCCGACCTGACCATGACCTAGTGAGCAACGACCTTAGCTTTTTCGCTAAGTCCGCCACTTAGTCGGTTCAATCCGATTTAATGAACACTCCTAGAGAAACTAGTAGAAAAATGGTCCATAATAAAAATGAGCTTGCAATTTTTTGTGCATTAAAATGAATATGAAATGAAAAAGGAATAATCAAAGACCTTGGAAATCAAGGAATCATCAACCAAATCCTATTTTGCATCACATCTTTTGAATAATTGAATTTTGTAAAAAATAATAATAATAATAATAATAATAAAAATAAATAAAGACATTGATTTGATTGAACTAATATGAGATTATTAGTCCTTTATGCAATTTAACCGAGTGATGATTTTTTTACATAGCTGAAGTCACTGTAAACACTTATAAAAAAGAGTAAATTACATAAATGGTCACAGTGGTTTGTCCATTTTTTCACATTTTGTCACTGAACTTTTTTCAGTCATTAAGGTTTCAAATCGTTACGTATCCGGTCATTAAGGTTTCAATTTCGTTACATAAATGGTCACTGTGTTTTGAAACTTTAGTGACCATTTATGTAACAAAATGGACTGAATCTGTAACGATTGAAAACTTCAGTGACCATGTATATCAAAAAAAGTTCAATGACTAAATGTGAAAAAAATGACAAACCATAGTGACCATTTATGTAATTTACTCTATAAAAAAATTGCTACAATTACATAATTTTCACATAATGAGACAGCGTGATGTGACATGATAAGCTAAACACAAAAACTTATAAGATTGACTTATAACTTGATACATGAAATTGATGTATAAAATATCATGTCAGAGGGAAACCATGTTCAATTCCCGGATAGAGTAAGAAAACAACTAAATAGAAATGAGTGAGTGAAAATTATGTGATTGTAACAATTATACCTAAAAAATACAATGATCCCTTTCATGGTTACCACTTTAGATTGACATGTAACTTAAGACTTAAGAGTAATGCTATTTAGGTCTATAATTCATGTCTAATGTATAATTGACTTGTACAATTGTATTATTCATTTTCTCTCTCCAAATTCCCACCAACCACTTTTTCAAATCCGCCAATCAAATCATTAGGCATACAAGTAGGCTTGTTAATTAGGCATACTCTATCATTTTTCGTAACTTAATACATGAAAGTGCAGGGTATCTAAATTTGAGATACTGAAATTGAAATTAAGAATGACTTAGAGTCAACCAACTTGCCTTTACTCTTTTCTAAACTTCATTTGATCTTTTATTTAGGGCCGGCCCTGGCTATGGGCGGCACGGGCGACCGCCCAGGGCAGCATACAGATAGGGGGCATCAAAATTTTGATGTTGTGAGTTGATTTTATATGATGAGGCTTATGTTGTAATGATTAAACGTTGACTGGTAGAATATAGAAGAAATAAATGAAGAAAAAAGTAATGTTTTAAAAGAAAAAAATAAACTCGCCGAGGAATACAGTCACTTGAAAACAGGAGAGAGAGAGAGAGAGAGAGAGAGAGAGAGAGAGAGAGAGAGAGAGAGAGAGAGAGAAAATGATGAAATGGGCTGTTTTAATTGACTTTTAGTCTTTATCTTTCACCAATACTGGTAGTATTTTACTAGTTAGCTCAAATGGTCAAACATATTTTCTTACTTTTAAGCAAATTTAGTTTGTTTCTGAATTTTTTTTTTACATTATTTCATTACTTTCCATTTTTGAGTTTGCAACTTTGCATCAATTAAATACTCCTTCCGTCTAATATTAAATGTCCTGTTTTGATTTTTGCAGTTTTTCTTTTTTAACTTTAACTTTAAATATTTTTATTTATGTTAAATAAAAATAACACTTGATGAAAATTATAACAAAGAAAATAAATTTAAAATCCAATCTATTAATATATTTTGCATCAAGTATTATATAACACAAAAAGATATAGTTAAGATCAAAGTTGTTACAAAAATGTTTCAAAATATAAAATAGGGCAATTAATATTGGACAGAAGGAGTAACATTTGGCGTGAGGATGATGCGCTAGCTTAATTATGTTCTAAACTAAAATATAGTGTGTTGTTTGTTTGAAAATGGGCATTTTTTGACCGGCTCGCCCAGGGCAGCAAAATACTCAGGACCGGCCCTGCTTTTATTTTCAATGAATTCATTCACAATCTTCCATCCATCCATAAACTCTAAGTGGTTTTAGTCACAAATTACTTATATGGTAAATTTTCATTGAAGGACTGAAATATATAATTATTATGTTCTTGAGTTTTTCTTAAACAGAAAGAAAAAGAAATAAACAAGAAATAACAAGAAAATTCGTAACATTTTTCTTCAAATATTTTCCGCCTAAATATGGGTGGATTTAGACGGAAATAAAATTACACATAAACTATTGAGTATGTAATAACCAATATAACTTTCAGTTAGGGAAGGCAACGGGTCGGGTTCGGGGCGGGTTTTAGTGTACCCGTATCCGCACCCGTTTATAATATCCAAACCCGTATCCGCTCCATTACCCGTCGGATACCCGATTAATATTATACATATGTTTTTCGGGTTTCCTCACGGGTTTCGGTTATCCCCAATTGAATATTATACGGAAAAAATGGTGGTATTAATATTAAGTCAAACTAAAATCCACTGAAAAATAAAGGAAAACACTCTAATATATTCAAATTTTTTTAAAGTTAAGGAAAATGAATATCGTATTAAACGATTTAACGCTTTTGAATAATTCGTGTATAGAATAAAACATGTTATGTAATAGAGATACGTATATAAAAAATATAATGGAAGAAATTATATATAATGTAAATATATTCTAGTTAATTATAATATCAATAAAGCAGGTATAGATTGGGGTAAACATATACGGGTACGGGTAATCAGGCGAGTATTACCAGAACCCGTACCCTGCTAAAAAATTATACCAATACCCAAATCCGCATCCAAATCCACCAACCAGCCCCCAAACCCGACCCAACCTGTTCGGGTTTCGGTTTTCCCTATCGGTTTCGGGTGCTTTTGCAATCCCTACTTTCAGTATTTTAAGTCTCTTACTCATTTGTACTTTTGTGATAAAAATGAACACGTTTTAAAAGGCATACATGTAATTATGTCTCTTTTCTTTTTAGTTTCTTCGTGACTCGATAACACAACATTTTTTATTTTCCTTTCCTTTCATTTCAACTCGATAACATGAAATAAAAAAAATCAACATTCTTTCATTTCCATTTCTTTTATATTCTCTTATTTACCCATCATTTTTATCCCACCTAAAAAATCTCCAGCATAAGTGTTCATATTTTTATTTTGGGAGCATTCACTTTTATAATTTACTCCCTCCGTCCCATAATTATAGTCCACTGTTGACTTTTAAAGTCTTTAGTTTTCAACTTTGACCTTAAATATTTTTATTTGTGTTATATATTACCTGACGCAAAATATATGAATGGGTTGAGTTTTGAATGTATTTTCCATTGGTATAATTTTTATCAAGTATTATATAACACAAATAAAAATATATAAGGTCAAAGTTGTCAAATGAAGACTTAAAAAGTCAACAGTGGACTATAATTATGGGACGGAGGTAGTAACTAATAAAAAAAAACTTTAGTGGTCAAAAATGAAATTTTCTTGATAGAGAATGCAATTAGTGGGTTTTACTAAAACTTTATACATTTTAAAAAATTATAACACTTCAGTTTTTACGATAATGGCTTTAAATATATTTTAAAGCTTTCAAGGCAAGTCATGTTACTTTTAAGGTTCCGTTAGTCAAAGGACATATCATGAAAATAAGTTATTAAAGGAATAAGGACTATCCTTGTAATGGTTTGACTAATAGGGACTAACGTTGCCAAACTTAAAAAGTTAAATAATAACTCATGTATAATAGTAATAGATTACTTAACATCACAGGAACTTCATAAATCTCTTTTTTTTTCTTCCTTATACCTCATGTCACATAACTCATGTCATGTATTATCGCTTGGAACAGGGGCGGTGCTGAGAACGTAAAAAAAAAAAAAAAAAAAAAAATGCCCTTATATTTCCATAGACCATAATCAAGTATGAAAAGCCAAAACTACGAACAAAATTCATTCTTGCAACAAAAGTATTACTTCTACAAAATAAAGTATATTTAAGTAAACCGTGCGGTTCTTCTCGCGTTTTTTGAGGCAAAGTCTTGGATTAAATGATTAATAGTGTTTATTTTTAGTGCCCTTTAGTGGGCTGGGCCTAGTACATATAATGAGTATAAAAAGATTTAGTGCCCCTTAGTGGGTTGGGCCCGGCTCGGTTGCTGATGGTGCACCGGCCCAAAACCGCCCATGGCTTAGGAATTTTATCAAGGATGAACTAAGTTAAGCTAATACGTATATGACAAAACTCAAATGATAGACATGTAACTTAATACACGAAATTTCATAGTATCTAAAACTGAGGGACTGAAAGTGAAAATAAAGTTGACTTAAAGTCAACCAAGTTGCCTTTACTCTTTTCTCCTCAACTTCATTTCATCTCTTTTCATTCTCATTTCATTCATTCCATCCATCCGCTAACTGTAAGTTACCAATTACTTGTTCAGTAGTTTTAAATTATTTTTGTTGTTTCGCTGTAATCTTTAGGGTCATTTGGTTGAAGTAATCGCTGTATATTTCAAATTTATAGTATGATGAGACTTTTCAGTCTGACTCGATTAATAGCATTAGGATTTCGAATGGTTATTGAAGTTTGTTAATTTTGGTTAATTGAAACCGACAATTTGAGGATGTTCTGATGATAGATGCAGTTAATTAAGGGGGTGTTTGTCTTGGCCTATTTGCTGGGTTATATGAGCTTATATAAGCTATATCCTCAAGTTAATAAGCTCATAAGCCATTAAAAATTGAGCTAATAAAAAGTTCAGTAAGCTCGTCAAATAAGTTAAAACCAAACACCCCTTAAACTAGTTGGGATACAATTGACATGATTGACTGATTTGAGTATGTGAAAGATTTTTTTTTTTTTTTTTTTTTTTTTTTAATTAGGTTATGTAGCATAAGATACATGGCATTGAATAATTAGATTTTGTTAAAGAAAGTAAATACTAATTGGAAAATGCCACTGTAGGAGAACTTTCAATAGTTGTAGTGTTGTGTGGATCAGTGACTCGAAGGAACTTTACGACTTTACGTTAACCGTTTGGTTTCTTGATGCTTGTGCATGTATTCTATGAAAGCTTTAACGGTTACTAAAACGTAGTAAGCTTGGTGTTACTTATATTAACATTCATTGTTGATACAAAAGTTGGGCGTACCTGGTTGTTGGGCTTTGCTCTTATATCAATTCGTTCTTTAGCACTTTGTTACCTGCGTACTAAGAAAAATAGAACAACACCGTTAGGCTTATCGAGGGATTGTCTCCCCCGATTAGACTCCGGCGTGAGAGTAAGTAATCGAATTAGGTTTTTAGTTGAAGAGTTAGGGATTCTGTAAATCGTACCTTGAATGAGAATCGTATGATTCTATATATAGGGGCTAAGAAACCGTGTTTCTTGCTCCTTACACTTCGCACGCATGGTGCTTATCCAAGGTAAGGATATCTATTCCTTGAATAGATAATCCTTATCGTGTACCCGGTGGGTTAGATTGGGCCTTTGGGCTTTATGAGCCCAAAGCGTTGATACTATGGCCCATACCATTGTCATGGTAGCCCATTCGTGATGGGCTTAGGTGTAAGTAATGTCTATCATTTGGGCTTGCGGCCCAAATATAGGCTATACGTCATCATGTCCCCCCAGTCTAGTGTGCGCGGCGCGTAGCCGCGGGTACTAGACTTAATATCAGCAGCGGTAAGTGTGGCGGGAGATTAAACAAATTGTTACCGCCTTTTTGGAGGTGCAATGCACCTAATAGGTTCAAAATAGTTGCCTCGGAGATCGGGGGTGGTGTCCACGTATCTCTTGGGATTCGGGAAAAAGTGCATGTACCTTTTCACCTTCTAGCCACACATTCACTGTGAGTGGGTTCCACGTGGATAGGGATTAGGGTTTTTACCACCCCTATATAAGGGTCACCGCCTCCCTTTTTTACACACACAGTAAAAACACACACACAACTACTATTCACCTTTTTCTTCATTTTTAGAGCGTTTTTTGCAAGAAAACCTTTTAACCTTCGTAGGTAATTTTTGTGTGCGTCTTCTTAGGTTTAAGATGAAAATTGTCGCTCAGTTAGATGAGTTTCGCTCTGCGATGTCTGTCGAGGATGTGATGCATTTTTCTTCCGACTATTTTGTGCCTTTGGATGTACGTCCAGAGGCGCCAGATGTCGATGCGTGTATAGCCGACTTCCTCGAAGGGAAGATAGGTTTATACACGAAATTTTTTGAGTACACTAATTACCGCGTACCTATATCTGTATTTCTGAGCGATTTGCTCAATCACTATCGCCTTCACATCTCTCAGCTGCACTGTATAGGTGCGGCGAAGGTGTCGAATTTTGAGATAAACTGCCGTTTATTGGCGATAGAACCCACCGTGGACTTGTTCCGCTCCTTTTACCACTCAACGTGGTCAAACGGTTGGGTATCCTTTGCGAAGCGCCCGAGGGCGTTTCAGTGTTATACGGAAAAAGTTGCCGCACTCAAGAATTGGAGGGAATATTTCTTTTGGGTAGGCGACGTGGTCTTTCCCTCCAATTTTGAGTTTTATACTCAGGCGTCCTTACCAAGGGATGGGCGTCCCGCACCCGGTTCATATAGGATTGCTGACGCGCAGACGTTAGATGCCAATCGATTGGCCATTAACCCTTATCCGGAGGAGTTTTTGGTTCATGTAGGATTGAGTCGCGCGTATTTTGGCGCAGCAGATGAGGTTCCCACTTTCCTAAGTGAGGATGGCCGGGGTGGGTGTTCATCCTTTGTAATTGTTTGTAAGTTTTTCATTCTTTATCTTTGCGCATTTGCCAACTAATCTTTCGTTGTTTGCTTGCTTTATTTTTATATGTGCAGAGATGGACTTGTTCGCGGTGGTGAAGCTTGACAAACCAAAGCAGGTCACCATAGGGGTTCGTCCCTTGAGGGAAGGGGAGCCGCCCCTACTTGACGCGGCCGCGGGGTATTTGACTGCTCTGCCCACGGCCGCCCCTGAGGATACGCCCCTACTCGTAGTGACGCCTGTGCAGACTGTAGCACCCGAGGTGGTGGCGGAGCCTACTGAGAAGTCGGTGCCTGAAGTGGAGGTGGCGCACAAGGAGGCGCGCTCAGGGTCATCTGATAGCATCCGGATCCTGAAGCCTGAGGAGGTGCTGAGAGAGGAGGTTGCGCAGAGTTCAAAGCGCAAGGCTGAGGCTGGTGGGAGTGGCAATAGGAAGAGGCGCCGACACGTCATTGGAGACGCGGAGTCGAACGCAGAGGAGACTTCGACCTCCGGCGCTCGGTTGAAGGTGGATGACACTTCCCCGTTTTTGTAAGTGTAAATTAGTGGTCCTCTCTCTTTTTCCTTTATTATTACTTGTTGTAATTATTGGCTTTGTTGCGTAGGGATGGTGGCGCAAAGGATGATGAAGTTTCCTCTCCACAGAACGAAAACAAGGAGGGGGATACTTTGGCTGCTGATGGTGGTGAGGCGCAGCAACTGCTTGACGAGTTGGCTGCGACTACTGCCCGTCAGGCTGAGCTGGTGGCGCAGCTGAAGGGGAAGTGTGCTGGGGAGAGTCGTGCTCTAGCCCAGAAGGAGGAAGAGCTGGAAAAACTTCGCGCGCAACTGGCAGACGCGCAAGTGGAGCTTGGGGAGTCAAGGGCGTATGCTGAGAAAATCGCCCAGGACAAGATGAGCATATTGGCTGATCTGCTATATGCGAGGGCGAAGCTGGAGCAGATAAAGGCCAAGACGTCGTGGTCTGTGTCGTTCCTTGAGGAGAAAAGGTCAGAGCATTATGCTAGGCTTCAAGAATTCAAGGAGCGCATGGAGAAGACGCTCGTGGTGTATGAGGAGAAGCTGTGCGCCCTCAGCATTGAGTATGACGAGGAGCTGTACCCTCATCTTATGTCTGTGATAGCTGAGCGCAGGTATTCTTACACCCTTGCCTTTTAAAATTGCTTGTTCACTTTATTGTGTATCTTACCTTATTATCACTTTGTGAATGCAGGTGGTTGATCAGCCATGGGCTTCGTCTGGCAGCTCTAAGTACTTTAGAGTCTGCGGAGGTGGTGGAAGCCTTTGGGAAGGTTGTTCACTGCGCGATGGCGCGTGGCCGTTCGCAGGCCATGGAGGAGCTCCGTGAGGCCAAGTTGTTGGAGAAGGACTTGGCGGAGATTCCTGGTTATAGCGCAACAGCGTATGATGAGCTGGTGCAGGCGATGGCGGGGTTGAAGGTTCTGGAGCTGCCGCATATAGGGAAGTTGGAACGCGACCAAGATGACCCCATTGATGTGCTCATGGCGGGTCTGACGTTGCAACGTCATCTTGGGGAGAATGCAGAAGAGGAGTTAGATTATTATCTAAAGCCCGAAGTCTCGCAGCTTCAAGTTCCAGTTTTTGCGCGGCCCCGTGATATCCTCAAGCCTTTTGCTTTGGAGAAGGAAGTTCCTTTGAAGGAGGTGCTGGAGCGTCACGAGCAAAGGGTTGCCATAAAGAAGGGTATTAAGGGCAAGGCTGTGATGTGCGGCATTGGTGCTGCGCACCTTCCTCGATCTGATGGCGTGGCTGTGAGTGTTCCAACCGTTTCCCTCAAGGATGCTATAACCTTGAGTAAGCTGAAGGAGGCGGGTAGTTCCGCCGCACCAGAAGAGAGCCATGATCACCGCCATAGTATATAGGTTGTTTGTATGTATTTTTCCTTGTAATTTTAATAAATATGGAATAAGATACATTTTGTTATAAGTTCGTAACTTAAATGTGCTTGCATTGTTTGCTAAGTTTTGATTTATTTTACTAAGTCTTTTAAGTGCGTGACTTAAATATACTTTTTATTATCTGACCAAGTGTCTTGGCTCGTTATGTTGCTAAGCTTGTACGGTGTACTTTGTATATGCGCATCCGTCGTGGGGTGCGCATGCGAATCTTACCTCAACGTCTCGAGAGTAAGGCGCTTAGCAAGGATTCGTGATCCAATGTTGATGGGTTTGCAACCCTCTTATTCAACAAGTCAATTAGTAGGTTAACTTATCCTTTATGCCTTCGTGGGTCTTTAAGTGGTGCATGCACGCCATGTAGGCAAAAATATAAGATAGACAATATTGACATATATGCAATAAAGTAAAAGTGCGCTATGGAGTTAGCTAGAAACCATAACATTTTATTAATACTTGCAAGTTTATTGAAAAAATAGAAAATATAATTCCTAAAAAAGAAAAGAAAGACAAACACTTATTGGGCACCTCGTAGGGTGTGAGGGTGTTTGTGTAAGGGCCGTAGCCTAAAAGTAACATTTCTTGAGGTTACAGATGTTCCAAGTGCGCGCCAGGTCATGACCTTCCATGTCGCGCAACCTGTATGCGCCGTTGCCGAGTGCGTCCGTGACCTCGTAGGGTCCTTCCCATTTGGGTCCGAGCTTGCCTGTGTCTTCTGCGTGGCTTGCGTCATTGGCGCGGTAAACAAAGTCCCCTGGTCTGAATGAAGTGTTTTTGACTCTTGCATCATAATACTTCTTCATTTTTGCCTTAGCCTTTGCTTCTCGTATAGCTGCACGTTCGTGTCTTTCTTCCAGTATATCTAAGTCTATGCGCCGTTCCTCGTCATTTGTTGTGACGTTGACCTCTGCTGTGCGTAAAGTGGGCATTCCTATCTCAGCTGGTATGACGGCTTCTGTTCCATAGACTAAGGAAAATGGCGTGTCGCCAGTACTGGTTTTGATTGTCGTGTGATGCGCCCATAAGACATGCGAGAGCTCATCTACCCATCTTCCTTTGTGTCTGTCCAGGCGCGCTTTTATTCCTTCGCCTAAACTGCGATTGGCGCGCTCAACTAGGCCGTTGGTTTGTGGGTGTTTGACTGAAGCAAAGTGTTGTGTTATGTTCAAACTGGTGCACCAATCTTTGAATGGGTTATCACAGAATTGTTTTCCGTTGTCTGATACGATCTCACCTGGTAGGCCGAAGCGACAGACAATATTGTCCCAGACGAAGCGTTTGATTTGGTTTCCCGTAATGTTCACCACAGCCTTTGCTTCGATCCACTTTGTAAAATAGTCTATGGCTACAATGAGGAATTTTATTCCTCCCGCTGCGACGGGGAAAGGTCCTGCGATGTCAATACCCCATTTGTAAAATGGCCAGGGTGAGGTGATTGGTGTTAGCTCGTTCTGTGGTCGGCGCGGAATAGGTCTATGTACTTGGCAGTTGCCGCACTTTCTTATTAGGTCGCGTGCGTCGCGATGCATTGTTGGCCAATAGTATCCTGACCTTAAAGCGCTTGCCACCACGGATCGTGGCCCTGAGTGCATACTACATGACCCAGCGTGAATCTCGCGGAGTACGTAGTCTGCTTGGAGGGGTCCGACACATCTGAGCCATGGTTGTAAGAAAGATCGCCGGTAGAGTACGTTGTCTCGTAATTCGAATCGTTGCGCTGTGCGCCGTATTCTTCGAGCGTCTTTATTATCTTGGGGTAGGATTCCCTTGCTAATAAATTCGATGATAGGTGTCATCCACGTAGGATCTTGTTCTTCTATCACCGTTGATATCTCCATATCCAGGATTGACTTGTTCTTTAAAGTTTCCACCAATACCTGTTTTGAAAGGTGTGCGAAGCTTGTGGATGCAATCTTTCTGAGTGCGTCCGCCTTTCTGTTATCTCCTCTAGGTACTTGCTTTATTGTGAACCTATCAAAGTTTTTGATCAAAGATTTTGTCTTATCCAGGTATTGGATCATGTGGTCGTCTTTGGCTTCGTATTCTCCTAACATGTGGTTAGCGACTAGCCGAGCATCTACATTTGCTTCTAGATTGCGTACACCCATTTGGATTGCGATGCGTAGTCCGGCTAGTAGGGCTTCATATTCTGCCTCATTGTTTGTGGCTGTGAACTCGAAGCGTAGCGCATAGGTGAATTCCATACCTTCTGGATTTGTGAGAATAAGTCCTGCGCCTGATCCATCTGCGCATGAGGATCCATCGGTGAACAGTGTCCATGGTTCTTGTAGATCCGTTTTAGCAGCAGATGTTGGGCTATCGCCCTCTGGCTTCTCCACGATGAAATCAGCTAAGACTTGTCCTTTGATAGCAGTGCGCGGCCTGTATGAGATGTTGTACTCATTTAGCATTACACTCCATTTTTGTAAGCGTCCTGATGCGTCTGGTTTGGAGATAACTTGTTTAATTGGCTGATCAGTGATGACCGCAATTGGATGCGCTTGAAAGTATCTGCGCAGTCTTTTTGCGGCGAACACTAGAGCCAAGACCAGCTTTTCCATGGCACTGTAGTTAACCTCTGTTTTCTTTAAGGCTTTGCTTACAAAGTATATGGGTGTCTGGACGGAGTCTCTATCTGTCAATAGTACTGCGCTGACTGCTCCATGAGTTGCTGATAAGTACATGATTAGTTCTTCCCCTGGTCGCGGTGCGACTAGTTTGGGAAGAGATGCCAGATGGTGTTTGAGTTGTTGGAAAGCTTCCTCCGCTTCGTTGGTCCAGCGAAAGTCTCCCTTTTTTGTGCACTTCGTGAGTGTTTTAAAGAGGGGAAGGGATTTGTCTGCTGACTTAGATAAGAAGCGGTTCAGCCCTGCCAGCTTTCCATTCAGTGACTGGACTTCTTTGAGTGTGCGCGGGGAGGGGAGATCAATAACAGCCTTCGTCTTCTCTGGGCATGGTTTGATTCCATCGGGTTCTATTAAGTATCCGAGGAACATGCCTTCAGTTGCGCCGAAGGTGCACTTTTTGGGATTCAGTTTCATGTTTATCCGCCCCAACGTTCGGAATGTTTCCTCGATGTCGCGCACCAATTCGTCCTCTGTATGGCTTTTTATAACAAGGTCGTCAACGTAAACTTCCAAGTTGCGGCCTACTTGTTTTTCGAAAGCTGTATCCACCAGCCGTTGGTATGTCGCGCCTGCGTTCTTTAAGCCAAAAGGCATTTTTGTGTAGCAGTATACCCCTTGACTGGTGTGGAAAGCTGTTTTTTCTTCATCTTCCACTGCCATTTGGATCTGGTGGTACCCTTTATATGCGTCTAGGAAGCACTTGAAGGGGTATCCACATAAGGATTTGACCTTCCAGTCTATCTTTGGCAATGGATAGCAGTCCTGCGGGCATGCTTTGTTGAGGTCCGTGAAGTCCACGCACATCCTCCAACTACCATCGCTCTTTTTTACCATAACTGGGTTAGAAAGCCAGTCGTGGTAGTACACTTCGCGCATGATGCCCGCATCTACTAACTTGTGTACTTCCTCCAAAATAGCCTTTGCACGATCTGGGGCCTGGCCGCGCTTCTTTTGCCGTATTGGAGGGTATCCTTGTCGGATTTGTAACTTGTGCTCTGTGATAGAGCGAGGTACTCCCGTCATATGCTTTGGTTCCCATGCAAAGATGTCTAGGTTCTTTTGCAAGAGTGCGCATACGGCTGCTTTACCTTTGTCAGATAAAGATCCTCCAATCGAAACTTGTTGTTCCGGATAATCTGGGTGAAAAGCGACCTTTAAATTTGGCGATTTTTCCGTGCGCTGTTCTGGAATAGTCTCCGCTTCGGTTGTCACTGCGATGCATTCTCTTGGTGGTACCGTTGTGTTATAGAGAGTGACTACTCCTCCTTCAACTGGGAATTTAAGCATTCCGTGTGCTGTGGATGGTACTGCGCGCATGGATGATATTCCTGGTCTTCCAATTATACCATTGTATGGTGAAGGAGACTTGATTACCATAAAATTTATCCATGCCGCGGTTGAGTGTTGCTCATCTCCTACGACCACCAATAAGCGTAACTGCCCCATGGGCCAAATCTTCTCTCCTGTAAATCCTGTTAGTGACATTGTAGCTGGTGTCAACTGACTTTGGATTTCAGGTCGCAGCCTTTTGAAGCAGTGATCATACATGATGTCTGCGGATGCTCCTCCATCAATATACATGCGGTGGATGTCGTGTCCCCCCGCATGTATTTCAATGGTTAGAGGTTCTACAACTGCGTTGTCCGCAGCTATTGTAGGGAAGGATATCTCTTTTTCTGGAGAGAATTTTTGGCTGACTTTTTGCTTTATCTTGCGCTGCCATGATTGTATCATGTATATAGTATCAGCCTTTTCCTTTGGGGGTTCTTTCTTGCCTCCATTTCTCAGTCTCTCTTTTCCTTCCTTGATGTTTTTGACGAGGTGGTCCATCCTTCCTTCTCTAACTAATTTTTCGATTAGTTGTTTCAGTTGGACGCACTCGTTGGTTGTATGACCCTTTTGGCCGTGGTATTCACAGTATCCACTACCTAGGCGCTTTTCTTCTGCCGTGCGCATTGGTGGTGGTCTTGGGAAGTTCGCGCCTTCTGTTGCAAATATCTCCCTCGGAGTTTTAGTGAGAGGAGTATATTTGTCGTTGTCTCTTCCGCTGCGACAATTCCTGCTGCGGTTGTTGTTTTGGTCATTGGATTGTTTCCGCGGCTGTTCTTGTTGCCTATAATTTGGATATCCTTTCTTACTGTCCGCAGCAGCTGCTTCTCCTTGTATAAAGGATCGGGTGCGCTTTGTTAGCTCGTCGAAAGACTGTGGAACTCTGTCATTAAGCTTCCGGATGAGTTCTGGATTATTAATTCCATTCATGAACCCTGAAATTTTTAGGATTTCGGGACATGCTTTGACTTGTATGCACTCATTCTTGAAGCGTTCCATAAAGGCGCTGGTTGATTCCCCTTGACGTTGCTTCGCCCTTGCCAATTCCACGGGATTTTTAGCGCACTTCTTTCGCTGGGTGAAGTTGTGGCGGAACGCTTTCCGTAATTCCTCAAAGCCGCCTATACTCCTACGTGGGAGTTTGCTAAACCATGTGCGCGCGTTCCCTACCAATGTGGAATTAAACATGTGACACCACACAGGCTGTGGCCAATTTTCGATAGTTGCGGCTGACTCGAAAATTTTTAGGTGGTCATCCGGGCCACCTGTTCCATCATATGTCTTCACATTAGCGGGCATGCGCCTGCGCCTGTCGTCTGAGTAATCACTTATGCGACGTGTAAACGCATCAATTTTGTGGCGTCGCCATGGGAGAGACATATCTTCGTTCTCTTCCTCGCGACGTCTTCCTTTTGATTTTCAGTGCCCTGTTTCTTTATCCTCGTTGTCCGAGGAATCACTGGAAGAAGGGTAATCTCTCCTTCGGCGTTTGCGCCTGCTCCTTTCAGAAGAGGAGCCTGAGGGATCTCTGCTTGGGGATCTTCTTCTCCCCAATCTGTCTTGGATCCGCCTACTTCCGGGCTTGGACGATCCTTGGCTTGGCGAATGTTGAGGGCCTAATCGATCATGTATTCCCCGACTGCCAAGTCTGGAATGGACATTGGTGCGCCTACCGCTGTCTCCAGAGTTTTGTGAGTCAGATACCGTACCCAACCTGTCATGGACATTGGGACGTTCTGTACGTCTTCCTCGTGGGTGACGTGATGGTGATGGTTCACGTTCTGGACCAAAATTAAGTCGGGTTTGCAGATCCGCACCTGCTCTTCTTGCCGCCTCTTCCTGCATGAGGGCGGTTAGGGTTTCATAATTTTGGGATACAAAGTTTCCCAAAGTTAGATCGGGTATGTCCTCAGTTGTTGCAAGAATTTCTGCTTCAGTATGGGGCGCCCTGTTTCGTTCAGGCGCGCCTGGTGGCGCAGTGTTGTTCACTGCGGATGTAGCCTGATGAGGAGTGGTGAAGAGGGTGCGTTGGAGTTCCTCAACGCTTGGGACCACTGAAGAGATTATAGGTAGTTCCATTGTTGGAAGAGGCTGGGTTGTTCCTGCCCCGTGGTGATCAGGTGTGCTGGTTGTCCCAGCAACCTGTTTAGAGGTCGAATCTTGTCGATTCTTCTTTTGATGGTCACGTTTTTCTGACTGCGGAGTCCGCTGGCTCGAATTCTTGTGTTTTGTCATTCTAGTTCGTTGTAGGGTCCCACGGATGGCGCCACTTGTTGATACAAAAGTTGG
The DNA here is from genome assembly GCA_030686995.1 of Artemisia argyi. NCBI lineage: Eukaryota > Viridiplantae > Streptophyta > Magnoliopsida > Asterales > Asteraceae > Artemisia > Artemisia argyi. Next base: position 245,806,219 of record CM060702.1, on the reverse strand, counting down.
GCGTACCTGGTTGTTGGGCTTTGCTCTTATATCAATTCGTTCTTTAGCACTTTGTTACCTGCGTACTAAGAAAAATAGAACAACACCGTTAGGCTTATCGAGGGATTGTCTCCCCCGATTAGACTCCGGCGTGAGAGTAAGTAATCGAATTAGGTTTTTAGTTGAAGAGTTAGGGATTCTGTAAATCGTACCTTGAATGAGAATCGTATGATTCTATATATAGGGGCTAAGAAACCGTGTTTCTTGCTCCTTACACTTCGCACGCATGGTGCTTATCCAAGGTAAGGATATCTATTCCTTGAATAGATAATCCTTATCGTGTACCCGGTGGGTTAGATTGGGCCTTTGGGCTTCATGAGCCCAAAGCGTTGATACTACGGCCCATACCATTGTCATGGTAGCCCATTCGTGATGGGCTTAGGTGTAAGTAATGTCTATCATTTGAGCTTGCGGCCCAAATATAGGCTATACGTCATCATTCATAGTTGTCAATTTAATCTACATTCGTATTCTTAGGAAACTTAAAAGACATAACGCCTCTCTTAAGCTAAATGCAATGGTAATATTGCGCCTCTCTGTTTATGTGTATAATAGTCTGTTTTCAAGAGAGGTGGCAGTCTATTTATGTGATGCTGTTTCTACTATCACATATAAACAATTAGCATGTTTGTCCTGTCTACATATTACATAGTATTACACAAAAGCACTCACATGTTTGATTGTTTTATGCTACTTAGTCATGCGTTAGTGGTGTTTATAAATTGTTTCAACTTTATTTTGACTTTTTCCTGAAAACGTTTACTGTACTTGTAAATGCAGCACAATCTCATTATTGACAATGGCTACTACGTCCATTCCTCATCGGTGGAAATATGACGTTTTTGTAAGTTTTAGAGGTGAAGATATCCGTAAAAGTTTCATGGATCATATGTTCAACGACTTCAAGCAAAAAGGAATTTATGCTTTTAGAGATGATACCAAATTGCCTCATCTCTACAAAGCCATTGAAGAATCGAGATTTTTGATAGTTATCTTCTCCAAAAATTATGCTTCTTCATCATGGTGTCTAAGGGAACTTGTCAAAATATTTGACTGCAAGCAAATGGGAGAGCCTAAACACGAGGTTCAAATAATCTTTTATAATATTAAGCCTGATCTCGTGAGAAAACAAACTGGGAGCTATGCTCGTGCTTTTGCCAAACATGATGTTTCAAATAGAAGAGAGGTGGATAAATGGAGGGAAACTCTATTCAATGCAGCTAACTTATCTGGGGATCTCCAGGACATGACAAATGGGTAAATTTCTTGTTTTTGTGTAATTAGTCTTGTAGCTCTACTAAAGCTTAACACTATACAGTTTCTCTTACTTATTGTCTCTTTGTGTTTAACAGGTATGAGTACAAGTTCATCGATTCCATCTCCAGAGAAATCCTCAAAACATTATGTGATGGACCCTTACATGTTGGTGAGAACCCTGTTAGCATCGATTTCCATTTCAAGAAATTAAACTTGTCACGCCTCGTTGGGTCACATAAGGTTAATATGCTTGGTATTTGTGGTATAAGTGGAATAGGAAAGACAACCGTTGCCAAAGCTATTTATAACTTGATGTATATCCACTTTGAAGGAAGTTGCTTTTGTGAAGATGTCAAAGAAGTCGAAGAAAACAAAGCCTAACTCAAGTTCAGATGCAAATGATTGGTAAGATTCTGAAAACAGATGATCTGAAGATATCAAGTGTTGGAGAAGGTTCTATGGTAATAAAACAAAGGATGGCATGTAAGCGGATCCTACTTGTTTTGGATGATGTGAATAACATGAAGCAGTTAGAAGCACTAGCAGGTTCACGTGATTGGTTTTATCCTGGAAGTCTTATTATATTCACTGGTAAAGACAAACAATTGCTAAGGTATCATAAAGTGGATGATATTTATGAAATGGAGTCTTTAGATGATTATGAAGCTCTTGAGCTCTTTAGTTTATATGCATTTGGCAAAAGGCATCCTACAGAAGATTTTGAAGAGCTCGCTTCCCAAGTTATAATACATTTGCAAGGTCACCCACTGGCTCTCAAAATTTTTGGTGGATTATTGTGTGAAAAATATGTGGATGTTTGGAAAGGCGAGTTGGTTAGACTCCAAACATATACTAATTCAGAGATAGTACAAAAACTTCGACCAAGTTTTGATAGCTTGGCATCTGACCAGAAAAGAATGTTTCTTGACATTGCATTTGCGTCCAAACATAAAGATTTTGCTGCAAGTGTACTACACAGCAGTCATTGTTCTGCAAATGCTATTATTGAAGTTCTAGCTGATAAGTTCCTAATAACAGTATCTGAAGATTATCTTAAAATGCACGAATTGATTCAAAGCATGGCAAGGGAAATTAATGGTGAAGAGCTCAACATGCCTGGGAGAAGATTGTGTATATCATCTTCATCGAGTTAAAAGAAAGTAAGAAGTGGCATATTATTCTTTACCTTCATATTCATACAAAAGTATACACAATTGCATATGTTACTCTTTATAATTTATGTTACATGTTCTTGCTTTTCCAGGTGGAATTGACTGAAGCAATTGAAGTTCTAGTCCTTTTGTTAAGGAAATCTAGTCAAGAGGTTCACATAAACGCTAATTCTTTTGCACTTATGAAAAATTTGCGGATCCTGAAAATTTATGCTGAGGAAGAATTTGATCAGAAAGTGGAATTGAAGGGCTACAATGTGAAGTACTCAAGAAGTTTGTATTTTTTGTCCAATGAGCTAAGCTTGTTTTGTTGGCATGGATGCCCTTTCAATTACTTACCTTCAGATTTCTGTCCAGAAAACATTGTTGCCATCGACCTCTCTTACAGCAACATAATGCAACTTTGGACTACACCAAAGGTATTTACTTGTTCATACATGTGTTTATGTTTGACACCTAGAGATATAAGGACTAATCTTTTTTCTATTGATATCAGTGTTTAACAAGGTTGAAAGTAATGAAGCTAAGGTACTGTTATAACCTAACAACCACCCCTGACTTCTCAGAGATAACAAATCTCAAAGAGCTAGATCTTGAAGGTTGTGTGAATATGGTTACAGTTCATCCATCAGTTGGAATGCTCAGGAGACTTGTCATCTTAAATATGAAAGACTGCAGACGGGCTAGGAGTTTTCCTAGCAAAGTGGAAATGGATTCTCTTCAGGTTTTGAATCTCTCGGGATGCTGAAATGTCAACCAAATGCCAGAAGCCTTTTGGTCTAGATGCTGGACTTCAATATCTGGTTTCATATGGAACCAACAACATCCCCAAAGATCAGTTTCAGTTTCATTGGCAGGTTTAAATATGTTAAAGTCCCTGAATTTAAGCTACTGCAATTTAGTACAAGTGCCTGAGAGCATTGGAGGCTTATCATATTTAGAGTATCTGAACTTGGAAGGGAACAATTTTACTAGCTTGCCTGGAATTTTGAGTCAACTTTCTATTCTTGATTGGCTTAATGTTAATGGTTGCAAGAAGCTGGAAGTGTTGCCCGAACTTCCACATAGTCTAAATGATCTTTATGCACGTGATTGCACCTCCTTATGTTTAATTAGGGGATCAAACCCAATCATGAGCACAAGTTCCATTTATCTCAACAATTGTCCAAAATTGTTTAAGGTGTCGACATCGGAGACTCAATGTCTCGACTCATCTGTAACTTCCCAAGGCTCTCTACTTTCTTCTTTCCTTCGGTATGCGCATAACAGATGTGGATTGTTCCGTTTGCCAGGAAGTTCCATTCAGAATATGGATATAATATATGATGGAAATAGCATTCCAAATTGGTTTACAAATAAAAGTTTGGGAAATCATGTAAAGGTTGAATTGCCATCAGATTGGAGCTTCAGTAAGTTAAGGGGATTTGGAATTTGTGCTGTTTTTAAGAGAAAAAAACCTTCCACCACATCTTTTGGATATTTTGGATACTCTGTAAAGAACTTTGATGGAGCTTATTTGGGAGGATACTACTATGAAGAATATTTTGAGGATAAGCCAATAAGAATCGATGAGTCAGATATGATATGGTTGCATTATACGACAGAAGAAATATGGGGATGGGAGAGAGCAAAGAATTTTCTAACATTTTGTTTTGATGAGAATGAAGGAATTGAGGTGAAGGAGTGTGGTGCAAGACTTTTTTGGGATGAAGATATAGATGAAGAAGCAGGAGACATCCCAACTCTATCACAGCATGGTGGGGCCTTTTGCCATTTTGGGGAGCTTGGAAGAATCGACTGGACATGGTAGGATAAATTATTTATATGTCCCCTGTAGATTTTGTAGTTTCTATTTGGTCTTTTTATTAGCCACAATAATCTTTGATAAATCCATGTAGGAGACACTCACCAGGTGTTTGATGAAACGCATGAGTAGAAATCGTTTGCTTGGAAGATTAACGAATGAGACGAAAGGGGGAAGACTGAGAGTTGGAATTCAAGGGTGCAAAATACTGGAAATGAGTTGTGGAGATCATGACAGACTAGCTTTTAAAAGCCAATTTGTTAGTCACACCATAAGCAGTACAAAGACACCTGTAGACACAAAGGGGTTTGACAAGCTACCCATGTCATTGTTTAATACTTAGTTTTGCAGTTTTGCTTTTGCTATTAGTTTAGTTACTAATGTCATCAATAACTTTATGTTTTTTTTTTTTTTTTTTTTTTTTTCATCATATTTTTGTTGACACAACAGAAGATTGTATACTACACATGAGCAGCACAAGTTGAGATTAAGATTAATGGATGAAGCGCGCCAACAGAAGTTTGTTTTTATTTCATTGTATGGGTATTAGTTGTATGATAACCACTTCTCTTGTTGTTTAAAATAAGCCGCGACACACACCCTTTTTATTTATTATTTGTGATTCAAAAATCAAACCGAAACATGCATGCATGAAAACCAAATGAATTTGATAACAACCGGACCGAAAGACGAAACGGAGAAGCAAATATCAGGACCCTTATTCATGTAAACAACCATTTGTCTTTACGTTAAAAAGGGCTTAAAATGGTTATGAAATTGTATCAAGAATCGTCTACGGTTTTTCCTGTTGTATGAATATGTAACGCTGAGGTTTTTAATATGTATCAAGGTAGTAATGTAATGTAAAAGATAATAGCTTCACGGTCAGACTCATTTCTGTATAAAGATGAAGAGATTATTTTCTTAAACGATCAATTTTATTAGAGATTGTATGATCCATGCATGTTTTCTCTCTTTTTAGCTCGTAGGTATAGTTTCCAAAACCTGTTCAAGTCGTGGGTTCCTATTGTTCTTTTAAAACCATTCGACACAAGAAAACTAACATGTTCTAAAGATCTTTACCAATTCGATTTGTATCATGTTTTTACCCAGCGAGCCACCATCTGAATACACTATACACACACAGGCATACGTTTGGTCATTGACTAACATGTTTTAGTTTCATTATTTTATGTGTCGGTTATGTGTTTATGATATTTCGATTGAAACATGTGATAATGAAAACACAAAGATGCGATCGAACTAGAAAATAATAAGAGATGATTATTGAACAAGGTTGTGATGTTATACCCTCGTAGTCGTGTCGAAGCAAAGAAAGATAACCATGATCGAACACCACATCAAATACCAGTCGCAACAACTTCGATCATAGCATTGAACACCCCTCGAATAGCAAACAAAAACCCACATTCGTAGTCCCCTATTCGAACAGAATCACCACGTACACCCAACCCTAGTCGAACCAGCATCAGCCACGATCATAAGCTCACAAAAATGGTCACAACGAGTCTCCTTGGTGGCTTGGTACCTCCTCGAACGACGGAAAATGGAAATGCAAAACCCAAGATTTTCTAAACGCGTAAAATACCTAAATTACCCTTAAACCCGACTTTATAAAACAAGTTTAAATATTTAAGACATTGCATCCCGATTATAACCTAAGTACTTAACTAGTTAATATTTGAACGAATAAACCTAATACGAATATTAAGAACTTATGTTAAACACTATTGTAACCATTTAAAATGTTGTGTACACGTTTCTTTCTTTTCTTTTTTTTCTTTCTTTTTCGTCCCTAGCCAAATGGTGTGTTGTACACAAGAGTATGGAGTAGTGAATTTGGTCCAAGTTCGTGATGGGTTTAAAATTGTTAAGTCCTTCCTATTAGCCAATAATTTAGGCTATTCCTTTGCTTAGCCAAGTCCTTACTCGTTTTCCCATTTATAACCGAATCAAACCCACCCCACAAATATATCATGGATATTTTTATTTCATACAAAACTTCACAAACCCTAAAAGCTCCTAATCACCAAAGTCGGCTGAAGCTTTCTTCTCCATTTTTCTGTCGAGCAAGGAGTGCCAAAGGGAGGATTATTCGTGGTCTGTTGTAAGGATTGTTGTACGTGGGTTGCTGGTTCAAAGAGGATTGGCTCGTTGGTCTTTTAGTCGTGGTTTGTAATTCGTACATGGGTCACTTTGCTGTTCGATTAAGGTGGGACGAGGGTTTTTATTTTCTGAAGTGGGGTTGGTATTTCTATTCGAAGGTTTGCTTGGTTCGGCTTGGAGGTGATTTGGTTAGTAATTGATCTTGTTCCTCTTCTTCTTCTCGTGAAAATTCTACGAGGGTAACGTATCGCGAAACCTTGTTCAATTCTCTTTTTAATTGTTTCCTTTCTAAATCGTGTTTGTGGCTTCCTGATTCGGCTAGTGTTGTCTTCGTTATTCGATTAATAAGTTCACATAAAATCATACCGCGACAACATAAATAACGAGACGTATATAATCAACTAACGCTCCATGTCTTTAAATCATATATATAGAGTGCACATAAAATCATAAAATCAGTACGTAAATAATGAAAACTAAACAACAGGTAATTGGCTATAAATATATATGATTTCATGTAATATACAATTGTTATTATGGTCAGATGGAACAAGGGTCATACATGGCAGGTTTGTGGTTTGCCTTCTATCAACAGTAAACTATATTTTGAATAATATACTAATATGCATGTGCATGTATTTGAGAATTATATATTTGACTCAGTTATGGTGGGAGTTTTGGTTCGGATTATGTGTGTGAGTATCTCGAGATGTAGTTCATGAATGTGCATATTGTGTCGTGAGGTTGGTGGTCTAAATAAAGGCTAAAATTGTTTACGAGACTAGAGTAAAAAGGGTATAAGATGTGTGTTGGACTCATAATATAAATATATGTATTCATGGAAGATTGTTTTGAAAACGTGTAGGCTTATGGTGTTGTTATGCTGGCCACCGAGTAGTGTGTTGGCATGTGAGTTTTGCAAGTCACGTAAGGTCTAAAAACATGGGTACCAACTATTTGAAATGGGTAGAGTGATGCCGTATTTTACTCTTATTTTAGAATGTCTCGTGTGAGCGTCGATTATATTTTTGGTCATCACGGTCTAATATTGACATCGTGGGTACGATAGAACAATGATATAAAATTTTAACGACGGGGTCCAAAATTATTATCTTAATATTAATCTATTAAAATAAAGTTTAAAATAATTGTATTTGACTTTTAATATTTAATTTTGAAAAATTACATTTTAGTCCCTAAACTTATAATATTGACATTTAAGACATAAAATATTATATTGGTCATTTTAACCTTAAATATTATAAATTTTCGATTATAACCTGTAAGTATTTAATTACAATCACAGGAACTTACTAAATTTGGAAACTGACTAATTCGGGAAACCTGCTAAATATAGATAGCACTAAAAATGAAAAGCATACTAAAATGAATAACCTAATTCATGTGAACTTAAAGTAATACTTGGTATTTAATTCGTATAGGTTTCGTGAAGCGGGAGTGATCGTGTGTCTTGTGATCCATCTATCTTTGTTTGCTTTTGTTGTTGAATAAGGTACAGATATTTTGACCTTATCTCTTAAGGTTTCTCATGATTCGTTCTCATCTTTTGATATTGGCTTAATTATGATATCTTTAATCTGAGCCTTCTTAGTATGGCTTTCTTTGACTTATGCTCTATTTGATCCTTTGCTATGCACCATTAGATTTGTGAACCTTTGGCATTTGAACTTTGATATAAACCTTTGTTTTGAACTGTGACATGAACCTTTGCTTTGAACCTTTGATATGGACCTTTGACATTTGGACTTTGATTATGACTCTTTGATGACTTAGACTTTGACTTTGATATGGTATGACATTTGAACCCTTCAGTTTGATACCCGAGCCAAGTTCGTTTCCTAGCTATAAAGGTAACATGGCCGTGTCATTGATGCACCAGTGGCATGACTCACGTGTGGGTGAGTGATTTCTCACAACGTCCCCATCTATATTGTAACAATTCGCATTTTTCAGGATAATTACTTTTCCCGGAAAATTTCACTATTCACTTTTACTATTCATTTTTCCCGAAAATTTTTCCCGAAACTTGATTTTTATTTCTTGGGCTGAAGTGATAAATCATTTCCATGGCAAATTAAAAGTTTGACATTCATAAGCTCATTTTCGTGAAAGTTATTAAGGAATTACACGGAATTATACGTTTTAGGGTAAAACGTCATTCAAAAATTCTACGTACAACGAAATTCGGTCGCGTTAATTTTCCCCGTATCAGAAAAATGTTTGACACACTCATGATTTATTTGAGAATAAATCATGACTGAGAAAAACATGACCAAAATAAACCTCGGCCGTGAAAAACTGGAATTTTCAGTTTTAAGCGTTTTTACTCAGCCGTAACCTTAGCCTATACCTGCACCGCGTTTCTAAAAATATTTGAGTTTTCAACTTATTAGAAAAAGTCAACATATTTTTCCCTCCTCCATTGACCAAAAACCATTCCTTGATTTTATAAGTCATTTCGTGATTTTTAGGCTTACGGTTTGATGTCTAAAAGACATTTAATACCAACCGACACTAGATTGAGCCCAGTCTAGACATTATAAGTCTTTTTAAATCATTTATATCATATTAGAAAAGTAACATTTTACTTTTCTAAATTTTACGCAATATTCGTACATTTTACGTATTACGCGTTTTAGACCCGTGTTTCCAGTTTTTAGCAGGGTTTTACCACCCAAATGGAACCTACCACTTATTTTATATTTTATTATGGGACATATGGACATGTCTAACAATACTTTAAAGTTCCATAATTTTACGACACCCGGTTTTACGTTTTGAGGCCTAATCATTTACGGTTGTCATTTCCCGGAGTCAAAACTCTTCCTAATACTTAGGATAATACCAAGCAAAGTCCACACCTTGTCCCCCAAGTTTAGGAACCAACCTAGGAGGGGGGAATTCAGCCTTGTGTGTCTTAATCTCATGCTAGGAGCCTTAAGATGTGAACATGTGTTCAACTTGGCCTCCAAGTGTTGACTAGTCAACAATGTAACCTCCTCATTTGCACATAAATGCCTCTCCTTCCCCTCCTTGGCCATTCCAACGACACACACACATAAAAACACACCATCATCTCATCCTTAGCTCATTTACTTCAAGTTCCATCCAAGAAATCAAGTGCAATATCCATACATAAACCCTAGTTTAGTTTTGATTCATCAAAACTACTTCAAATCCTTAGAAACTTTGGTGATTTCTCTTGAGTTTGAATCCACTCAAGTCACCTCAATTTTCATCATCTCTCTTTCAAGATTACAAGAGTAGAAAGATTGCATGATGTGAAGTGGGTTGAAGCAAGTCTATCAAAGTCCTATCCTTACATGTTAACTTCCTTTCATCTTTGAAAGCCAAAAGTTGTGAGCCAAACCCTAACTTGATTCTTGTTAAATAATCATGTTCATGTTATTTACATGTTATTCTTGCAATATTATGTCTTGTAGTTATGTCCATGATGTATAAAAATGATTAAAACAAGTATTGTTATTGATTGTTACAACAAGTTACTAAAACAAGTAAACTAGTGACTTTCTTGGTAAGACCTGATCAAAATGGTAAAAATATGATATTTGATCATTACATATTACAGTAGAGGACTTAACAAGGAAACCGTAGCAACTTGAACCACCCAAAACGAGTATACGAGTCAAAAGTTACGCCCATTTGAAATTACCAAAGATTTCCGGCAAAACTGCCAAATAGCTTCCTGATCAAATTTGGGTTTTGAAAGTCCTACTTCTGCTCCGATTCATCAAAAAGTTAAAACACGAAAGTTGTCCGGAACGACGTTTTCATTCAGGAATAAAGAAGCTCGAGCCCTGAAAACGCTTTCCGAGTGATAAAATTCTTCAAATTCTAAACAGCCCATTTTTAGACAAAGTCATTACATATAGGTTATGGTTTATGAAGACCAAAGGGGTCTTATGACCTATAATCAAGACCACCACCATGGATAGAGCCAAGGTTGTGTCTCATGACCTTGGAACAAGGACCAAAGGTCATGGCTAGGCCATGACGAAATGACCATACCAACTTACATAGGCGTAAACATGAAACAAGGAATTGGCGATAACTTGAACAAACAATTTGGATCTACTTCACCTAAAAGGAAACCATGAGATTTTACCAAGAGAAAATGGTCATTCAAGACTTATGAAACTACCCCTAATAACAATCTTCATGTACTAATAAACTTTCCTAAGTTTATTCAAATATCGGACATGTAACTTTTCGGATCAAAACTTATATCTATATATTTCATCAACTACTACAATAGTAGGGAGCCTCATGTGAGGAGTTCATTATGTAAGCCGTCGAGTTGAGTTGTGGATTTACGAATTAAAGTGTCCTGGCTCCTCGAACGCTTACTAACATGACTTCTGAATTATGTCGGCCCGAACGGTAGTAAACGATATACAAAACATACATGTTTCATGAATCTTTCTTTCAAAGACTTATACTATACATCATACCACATCATGGACTAAGTGCAAGATATATATATTGGCGTGTTTATGTCTCCTTAGACATTACTCCGATCCTAAGTCGCAACATTCGATTATAGGTTGCTCGTAGAAACCTTCACGATTCAACCGTTACATTCATTACTTGCTATCTTAACTTAAGGTGAGTTCATAGCCCCACTTTCCATTACTTAATTGTTTTACAAATCCTTGGGGGGAATACATGCTATTTCTAAATCGAATACAATGCTTTCTAATGTATGCTTCACGACGATGTTTTATTATCACTAAGTACCAACCTTGCTAAACCGAGATCCTTTATTATGAACCATTTAGTCACTAGCAATAGTGAGCGCGAATATTAATAATAGGCCTATTGGGATTGACGAATCCCATTTGTATTGACTAAGTTCAAACAAATGCATTAATATTTGAGATTTAGGTATGTTAGCAAAGTACCTACCGGGATGAATCTGCCGATCGATATTGGTACACGTTAACGTTTTGGTGTCATAAGCTTAGTGAAATAAATAACGATTTTGTTTTCCAAACATTGGTGTGAGCCTATAACTCACACTACCAACATATTGTGTTCAAACGATTAAACAAACTCTATGAATATCACTCAACCTTTGTGTTGACCTCTCAAGCATGTATTTCAGGTTCATGACAATCAAGGATGGCACGGAAGGATACGGATACTCAAGAGGGCTATAAATTTACTTATCATTCAAAAACTCACTTAATGTGATTTGTAAAACATGGAACCAATTGGGACCTCATTTTGTAACCTCTGATATTTATATAATTTGAATGATAAATCTTTTAAAACGACTCAATTGGAGTTCGTTTTCTATTATTGTGACTATTGTGCCGTCGAGTAACACCCAGTTCGAATTCCGCTGCATCAATGAATTGGGGGTGTTACAGATTGGTACCAGAGCCATGGTTATAGAGAAACGGGTCTAATTGAGACCTAAACTATAACTACAACTACAAGCAAAACCATTTTTATAGCCTTCCGCTCTCCGTGTCTTCCATCCTCCAGACGATTATGGACTTAGTAAGCATTTTATGCTACATGAACATATTAGTATATTGATATATACACACTAGGCATTTTATGCTACATGAACACATATAAGTATATTGATATATACACACTAAGCATTTTATGCTACATGAACACATATAAGTATATTGATATATACACACTAGGCATTTTATGCTACATGAACACATATAAGTATATTGATATATACACACTAGGCATTTTATGCTACATGAACACATATAAGTATATTGATATATACACACTAGGCATTTTATGCTACATGAACACATATAAGTATATTGATATATACACACTAGGCATTTTATGCTACATGAACATATTAGTATATTGATATATAAACTCGGTTTATTTTCAATCATTTATCTAAACAATGGACTAAACATATCTGTGTATGCCTATTCTAAGGCATTTCGGCACAGCCACACTCTCCCAATCATGTTCCTACTCCAATATTATATGTCCAAGACATTGTAACTGATTGCAATGGTCTTTCCTATTTTTCAAGACATTGTGAGATACAATGGTCTCATTCACTTTTCAAGACATTGTGAGATACAATGGTCTCATTCACTTTTCAAGACATTGTGAGATACAATGGTCTCATTCATTTTCCAAGACATTGTGAGATACAATGGTCTCATTCATTTTTCAAGACATTGTGAGATACAATAGCCTCATTCATTTTCCAAGACATTGTGAGATACAATGGTCTCATTCATTTTCCAAGACATTGTATGATACAATGGTCTTAATCATTTCTCAAATGTTTTGTGTCACACAATGACCTAACCTACTTCCCAGACATTGTGAATTGCACAATGGTCTAACCTACTTCCGAGACATTGTGTTTTGTGCAAATGGTCTCTAGAATTATTCCATCACATCATCAATATCATTTCTTATGATATCAAAAACCCGTCACAATCTATCGATTTCAAAACAAGAAATATGAGATTTCTAAAGGACAAACTAATCCATCATCGACAAAAGCTGAACTTTCTCTACATTCATCAAAGTTTTCTTATGAAACCTTCATTATTAAAAGTTCGTGATCCTGGCCAAGTAGGTTCTATTTTAGAACTACTTAAAACTTCCTTTCCATACGTATCTACCCTTACTACCTTCTATGCAATGGAATATGAAAACATACGTTACAAGTCTTGTATGGACGGGACTTGCAACTTAAGGGTTTGACATCGCCTTTGTTTAGTGGACAGTTTCCCGAAAGCAACGGACATATCAAAAGTATACCTAGTTTAGGTATTTGAAAATTTTATCCAACCTCGGCTAAATATAGACTAGTCACCTATATTTAACCTAGGGACAGTGGAATATAGTCTGACTAACTATATTCGACTTAAAATTTCCAAATACTGAGAGTAGTTGTACTAGGGTTATGTTTAGGTTGATTTCCTACATGAACTCGATAAACCACCAGAATTCTTTAAAAGGATCTAGAGACACGATAGTGTTTTACCACTCAACAAAATCTTAACACCTTATTTGTGTTACCTAATTTCATTCTTGAAATTCTTCATTTATGAGATAATCCGAACTACTATCTTGGGATAGTTATCAATTATTCTCTTCATCCTATAGAAGTACTATCCTGTTTAGGTCCTAAGGATACCATTCCATCATAAACTTTTAAAATCTCTTAAGATTTTTAAAGCAAACTCAACATCTATACCTAAGAGTATTAATGTTAAGCATACACTACACACTTTTGTTCATCAACATATCATAACATTATCTTCACAACCGTTGGAACCACAAGCTCATTAACAGATTTTGATGCACTTTTAAAGCTCAAATCATCCTTAGTTACACCACAAGTACCCTCATCAGCTTAACAAGTTTGAATATTCATCTTGTACTTTTGGAACACCAGTATCATCTCGTAATACACTACCTTGTAACTCACCGGCTAAGTATGAATGTTGTGTCGGGAATTCTTGAGTAGGATGATTTATAATATCCTTATTTGAATGGATTGGGATGCCTTTTCATTTAAATAAAGAAATTATAAATCATCGAACCATACGTTTATATTCCTTTAGTTACATTGTTTGGGATGCCTCTCTATGTAAATAAAGAATTATAAACAAGTGGGCTTAATTATATCCGAAATAACATAAGTATGAAGTCAATAAACACTAGATACAACAACAGATTACCTACTAGGCTATGATTGCAACGACTATCCCAATTTCCATTAGTACGAGGTTTACATTTTGGTTTTCATAATGATAGTGCAATAACAAACAAACTCATTACGGGGCCATGTAACCATACGCATGCGCAGTCGTACCAAACTCATTGCAAAGCCATGTAGCCATATGCATGGGCAGCCGTACAATTCAAACAAGACTTGGTCCAACCACATGTTCAACGCTTATTCCATGATTCGATTCTTATATCAATTGCTATTGATACTTGACAACTATATCAAGTTCTATTTTGATATTCAACTACTATATCAATTCCTATTAATATTCGACTGCTATATCAATTTCCTTTGATATTCGACTATTACCATACCTTTCCTATATAAAAGTAAGCCTCATCCTACACCATACACTGAAATGACAAATCAAGTTACATCACCGGTAATCCCAGACTTTAGTCCTCATAAGTAACCACACCTTTTCATCGACACCACTCCAACATATGATACACACAGAACTTCGGGACGAAGTTCCCCGTAAGGGGTAGAGACTGTAACAATTCGCATTTTTCAGGATAATTACTTTTCCCGGAAAATTTCACTATTCACTTTTACTATTCATTTTTCCCGAAAATTTTTCCCGAAACTTTATTTTTATTTCTTGGGCTGAAGTGATAAATCATTTCCATGGCAAATTAAAAGTTTGACATTCATAAGCTCATTTTCGTGAAAGTTATTAAGGAATTACACGGAATTATACGTTTTAGGGTAAAACGTCATTCAAAAATTCTACGTACAACGAAATTCGGTCGCGTTAATTTTCCCCGTATCAGAAAAATGTTTGACACACTCATGATTTATTTGAGGATAAATCATGACTGAGAAAAACATGACCAAAATAAACCTCGGCCGTGAAAAACTAGAATTTTCAGTTTTAAGCGTTTTTACTCAGCCGTAACCTTAGCCTATACCTGCACCGCGTTTCTAAAAATATTTGAGTTTTCAACTTATTAGAAAAAGTCAACATATTTTTCCCTCCTCCATTGACCAAAAACCATTCCTTGATTTTATAAGTCATTTCGTGATTTTTAGGCTTACGGTTTGATGTCTAAAAGACATTTAATACCAACCGACACTAGATTGAGCCCAGTCTAGACATTATAAGTCTTTTTAAATCATTTATATCATATTAGAAAAGTAACATTTTACTTTTCTAAATTTTACGCAATATTCGTACATTTTACGTATTACGCGTTTTAGACCCGTGTTTCCAGTTTTTAGCAGGGTTTTACCACCCAAATGGAACCTACCACTTATTTTATATTTTATTATGGGACATATGGACATGTCTAACAATACTTTAAAGTTCCATAATTTTACGACACCCGGTTTTACGTTTTGAGGCCTAATCATTTACGGTTGTCATTTCCCGGAGTCAAAACTCTTCCTAATACTTAGGATAATACCAAGCAAAGTCCACACCTTGTCCCCCAAGTTTAGGAACCAACCTAGGAGGGGGGAATTCAGCCTTGTGTGTCTTAATCTCATGCTAGGAGCCTTAAGATGTGAACATGTGTTCAACTTGGCCTCCAAGTGTTGACTAGTCAACAATGTAACCTCCTCATTTGCACATAAATGCCTCTCCTTCCCCTCCTTGGCCATTCCAACGACCCACACACATAAAAACACACCATCATCTCATCCTTAGCTCATTTACTTCGAGTTCCATCCAAGAAATCAAGTGCAATATCCATACATAAACCCTAGTTTAGTTTTGATTCATCAAAACTACTTCAAATCCTTAGAAACTTTGGTGATTTCTCTTGAGTTTGAATCCACTCAAGTCACCTCAATTTTCATCATCTCTCTTTCAAGATTACAAGAGTAGAAAGATTGCATGATGTGAAGTGGGTTGAAGCAAGTCTATCAAAGTCCTATCCTTACATGTTAACTTCCTTTCATCTTTGAAAGCCAAAAGTTGTGAGCCAAACCCTAACTTGATTCTTGTTAAATAATCATGTTCATGTTATTTACATGTTATTCTTGCTATATTATGTCTTGTAGTTATGTCCATGATGTATAAAAATGATTAAAACAAGTATTGTTATTGATTGTTACAACAAGTTACTAAAACAAGTAAACTAGTGACTTTCTTGGTAAGACCTGATCAAAATGGTAAAAATATGATATTTGATCATTACATATTACAGTAGAGGACTTAACAAGGAAACCGTAGCAACTTGAACCACCCAAAACGAGTATACGAGTCAAAAGTTACGCCCATTTGAAATTACCAAAGATTTCCGGCAAAACTGCCAAATAGCTTCCTGATCAAATTTGGGTTTTGAAAGTCCTACTTCTGCTCCGATTCATCAAAAAGTTAAAACACGAAAGTTGTCCGGAACGACGTTTTCGTTCAGGAATAAAGAAGCTCGAGCCCTGAAAACGCTTTCCGAGTGATAAAATTCTTCAAATTCTAAACAGCCCATTTTTAGACAAAGTCATTACATATAGGTTATGGTTTATGAAGACCAAAGGGGTCTTATGACCTATAATCAAGACCACCACCATGGATAGAGCCAAGGTTGTGTCTCATGACCTTGGAACAAGGACCAAAGGTCATGGCTAGGCCATGACGAAATGACCATACCAACTTACATAGGCGTAAACATGAAACAAGGAATTGGCGATAACTTGAACAAACAATTTGGATCTACTTCACCTAAAAGGAAACCATGAGATTTTACCAAGAGAAAATGGTCATTCAAGACTTATGAAACTACCCCTAATAACAATCTTCATGTACTAATAAACTTTCCTAAGTTTATTCAAATATCGGACATGTAACTTTTCGGATCAAAACTTATATCTATATATTTCATCAACTACTACAATAGTAGGGAGCCTCATGTGAGGAGTTCATTATGTAAGCCGTCGAGTTGAGTTGTGGATTTACGAATTAAAGTGTCCTGGCTCCTCGAACGCTTACTAACATGACTTCTGAATTATGTCGGCCCGAACGGTAGTAAACGATATACAAAACATACATGTTTCATGAATCTTTCTTTCAAAGACTTATACTATACATCATACCACATCATGGACTAAGTGCAAGATATATATATTGGCGTGTTTATGTCTCCTTAGACATTACTCCGATCCTAAGTCGCAACATTCGATTATAGGTTGCTCGTAGAAACCTTCACGATTCAACCGTTACATTCATTACTTGCTATCTTAACTTAAGGTGAGTTCATAGCCCCACTTTCCATTACTTAATTGTTTTACAAATCCTTGGGGGGAATACATGCTATTTCTAAATCGAATACAATGCTTTCTAATGTATGCTTCACGACGATGTTTTATTATCACTAAGTACCAACCTTGCTAAACCGAGATCCTTTATTATGAACCATTTAGTCACTAGCAATAGTGAGCGCGAATATTAATAATAGGCCTATTGGGATTGACGAATCCCATTTGTATTGACTAAGTTCAAACAAATGCATTAATATTTGAGATTTAGGTATGTTAGCAAAGTACCTACCGGGATGAATCTGCCGATCGATATTGGTACACGTTAACGTTTTGGTGTCATAAGCTTAGTGAAATAAATAACGATTTTGTTTTCCAAACATTGGTGTGAGCCTATAACTCACACTACCAACATATTGTGTTCAAATGATTAAACAAACTCTATGAATATCACTCAACCTTTGTGTTGACCTCTCAAGCATGTATTTCAGGTTCATGACAATCAAGGATGGCACGGAAGGATACGGATACTCAAGAGGGCTATAAATTTACTTATCATTCAAAAACTCACTTAATGTGATTTGTAAAACATGGAACCAATTGGGACCTCATTTTGTAACCTCTGATATTTATATAATTTGAATGATAAATCTTTTAAAACGACTCAATTGGAGTTCGTTTTCTATTATTGTGACTATTGTGCCGTCGAGTAACACCCAGTTCGAATTCCGCTGCATCAATGAATTGGGGGTGTTACATATATGATATGCGCGCTTTATGATTATTATGATGATTGTTATTATTTGTTCGGGGGGCGTATGGATTGCAATCCTAGATTCGTTTTGTATTCGAGGGAATTGACATGATTATGATTATGATTTTGATTATTATATGTTCGGTGAATGTGCATGGGTGCAATCCGTGTCTTCACACTTTAGGAGGTCTCCCCTCCATTATGGTTGCCATGATATGTGATATGATTTGTTAGGGCTCGGGATTTGATAACTGACTTTCCTTACACATTGATTGATTACTGATTTACCTTACACTTTGATTTGATATCAGATTATCTCATACCTTGTTATCCTTGATTATACCTTATGCTTTCACCAATGCACCTTACATTATATTCTTGTTCGTTCGTTATCATTTACTTCTGTTTTTATATATCTGTTCACTGGGCTTTTTAAGCTCAGCCGCACTTTCTTTTTCCTGCGGCAGGTATCTAAGCTAGGAGCGGGGGTTTAGCTTTGGGGATTGAGAACGATGTGTGGACTTACCCTTAGACTTCTTAGTTTGGACATTTGATACTCATCATTTGATTTTGGATTATTTATGTACTCTTGTTGGTTACTTTCATTCGGGTACTTTTGTATTGATAAGTCATGTTGACTTATTTCTTTTGGTTATGTATGTAAGACTTCCGTTGCTTTGGTTATTGAATGTTTCTGATATGACACCATTTATTGTGATACTTTTACCCTTGTCGGGTTGGGGTGTTACAGGAAAAGAATTAGGGTAGCCGCTGGTTGTGTTTACGTGTAGGTTTAGGGTTTTAGGTTTAGAATGTTTTGTGACGTGGTATTCGGTTATAACAATATCCGTGTGAAGGGTTTGGAACAAAAAGGAAAGCACCGAATATGGTATGTCGTGTATAGGTTTATGGCAATTGTTGATCATGCATATCTTTTAAAAAGAAAGGATATACACATGAATATTTGGTCTTATCTACGTGAAATATGCAAGTCAAAATGTATATATGGAAATGGGCATGCAGAATTTTTTTTGATTTCATAGACAAAATGTATGTGTGGGGTTTACAACAAAAGGTTGTGTCGTATATATTAAGGCTAGGATAAGAAAAAAAAATGTGTAGGTTAAATTAGTTAAATCTAGTTTAGGTTAAAGATTAATAACTTGTTTTATTTCATAACATAAGGCTTTAATATTACTTATTATTTAAACTTAGGGTAAAATCAAAATGAATAATTAAAATGTAACCCAGATTTTAGGGTGTTATAAACATCCTTCTTTTGTATCCTCAACTTCAATCAGTGCTCCTTTTGGTTTACGAAGTAAACAACAACATCCCCAAAGATCAATTTCATTGGCAGGTTTAAATATGTTAAAGGAACTGAATTTCAGCTACTGCAATTTAGTTCAAGTGCCCGATGGCATTGGAGCTAGGCTTATCATGTCTAGAAGTGCTATACTTGAAGGGAACAATTTTACTAGCTTGCCTGGAAGTTTGAGTCAACTTTCTAGTCTTGAATATCTTGATGTTGATGGTTGCAAGAAGCTGGAAGTGTTGCCCGAACTTCCACTTGGTCTATATAAAATTTGTGCGTCTGATTGCACCTCCTTAAGAGAAGTGTAGGGAAGTTTGAGTGAACTTTCTAATCTTGAAGAGCTTAGACTTGATGGTTGCAAGAAGCTGGAAGTGTTGCCCGAACTTCCACATAGCCTAAATGAACTTTATGCACGTAATTGCACCTCCTTAAGTTCAATT
Source organism: Artemisia argyi (assembly GCA_030686995.1). Classification (NCBI taxonomy): domain Eukaryota; kingdom Viridiplantae; phylum Streptophyta; class Magnoliopsida; order Asterales; family Asteraceae; genus Artemisia; species Artemisia argyi. The sequence goes on along the minus strand of CM060702.1, from coordinate 245,786,330 downwards.
ACGGGATCAAACCCAATCATGAACACAAGGTACACTGATTTATCCGTGTTGTTGTTCATAATGTGAAAATCTTTACAAAAAAAAAAAAAAAAAAAAAAAAAAAAAAAAAAAAAAAAAAAACTAACTAACGAAATGATCAGACAAGATCGTATGAACAAGGAAAACTAACCCATCTGATTGTGAGAAACTGAACCAAGCTAAATTTGAAGCTGCGACTAAAGCTTCTCTCCACTTATTCATTTTATTTGGTTCTCCCCTAAACTTCACTTGTTGTTGTTGGAATGCAGAACCAAATTTTCTTTTCTGCCCTTGCACGTCGGATGGGTCCACATGGTAGAACACTGGCAACACCCTCTGTCCCATCAATTTATGGCATTCCATAATTTTGACAAGTTCATCCAAGCACCATGATGAGTTAGAAGGGCAGCCACAAAACAAAACCATAGAGACCAACTCAGGGTTTATATTCGACCAGGTCCAGGCGAGGTTAGACCAACCAGGTTCAGAATATATTTCGACCAGGTTCAGGATATATTTCGTCAGGTCCAGACAGGGTTAGAGCAAGCAGGTTCAAGATATATTTCGACCAGGTCCCGGCAAGATTAGAGGAACCAGGTTCAGGATATTTTTTGACCAGGTCCAGGCAAGATATACAACCAGGTTCAGAGCATATTTCGACCAGGCCCAGGCATGATTTTAACCTAGTCCAGGTAAGATTTTAGCCAAGTCGTCTATAATTTTGACAAGTTCAGGCATGATAATGACCATGACAGGTTAGGATGGGTGAATTTTGACTTCAATTTGTACAAAAGTGGCTTAATGGTGGAGGCCCATAAATCTTTTTAAGACGAGATACGCCTCAAATCCCCATTTGTTCATATTGTTTATTTCATTCTTCATTATTTTAGGTGATTTAACAAAAATCTTATTTTAAACTGGTGTCATTTCACGATTTAACGAAAATCCATATGTTTGCATAGGATTTAGCTACTCTCATTTTCAAAATGAACATGAGAAGTCATGTTGATAAATGATAATATTATGAGAGTAAACAAAAATGTAGGCCTTTAACTTTTATTAAGAAATGAACCCTCATTTCATTTATCTTACTCATTTGTACTTTTGTGATAAAAATGAATACGTTTAAAAAGGCATACATGTAATTATGTCTCTTTTCTTTTAATTTTCTTCCTGACTCGATAACACAACATTTTCTCTTTTCCTTTCCTTTCATTTCAACTCGATAACATGAAATAAAAAATTAACTTTTTTCCTTTCCATTTCTTTATATTCTCTTATTTACCCATCATTTTTATCCCTCCTAAAACAGCTCCAGCGTAAGTGTTCATATTTTTATTTTGGGTTGTCACAAAGTACCTTAGTGGTAAAAAAAAATACCTTAGTGGTCAAAAATGATATTTTATTGGTAGAGAGAATGCAGTTAGTGGGTTTTACTAAAACTTTGTACATTTAAAAAAATTGTAACACTTCAATTTTTACAATAATGGATTTAAATATGTTTTAAAGATTTCAAGTCAACTCATGTAATATTTTAAGGTTCCATTAATCAAAGGACCTTTCCTGAAAAAAAGTTATTAAAGGAATAAGGACTATCCTAGTAATGGTTTGACTAATAGGGACTAACGTTGCCAAACTTCAAAAGTTAAAAGAATAACTCATGTATAATAATAGATTACTTAACATCACAGGAACTTCATAAATCTCTCTTTTTTTTTTTTTTTTTTTTTTTTTTTTTTCTCTTTCCCTCTGCCTCACGTCACATAACTCATGTCATGTATCAGGGCTTGGAATTTTATCAGGATGAATTAAGTTAAGCTAAGATATGACAAACTATACTCAAACATGTAACTTAATACACAAAATTGCATAGTATGTAAAACTGAGGGACTGAAAGTGAAATTAAAGTTGACTTAGAGTCAACTTACCTTAACTCTTTGTAACTTCATTTTCATTTCATTCATTCACCACAAACTTCCATCCATACTTGCTGGGTTTTGGTTATTCGATCAATTACTTATAACAAAGGTAAAATTATTTGTTCCATACTTGCTGGGTTTTGTTTATTCGATCAACAATAGATTGTCATATTTCTAATTTACAGAATTATTGTTGTTTCGCTGTAATCTTTAAAATTGGGATACAATTGACATGATTGAGTGATTTGGTCTGTGAGAGATGTTTTTTTATTAGGTTATGTAGCATAAGATACATGGCGTTGAATGGAATGAATAGCTAGATTTTGTTAAAGAAAGTAAATACACTGTAGGAGAAATAATGTTTTCGTGTAAATGACATGAAGTGTGCAAAACTTTCAATAGTTGTAGTGTTGTGTGGATCAATGACTCGAAGGAACTTTACGTTAACCTTTTGGTTTCTTGATGCTTGTTCATGTATTCTATGAAAGCTTTAACAGTTACTAAAACATGTCACTTATAATTAACATTAATAGTGGTAAATTTAATCAAAATTCATATTCTTAGGAAACATAGAAGACAGAACGCATCTCTTAAGCTAAATGCAATGGTACTATTATGTGCCACAGTTTTTTTGTCCCTCTACTTAAGATGTGATGCTGTTTCCACTATCTATGTTTTGTTTTTTTTGTGTTTTTTAACCGTTAACTTATATATAAGCAATTAGCATGTTTGTCCTGTCTACATGTTACATGCTATAAAACAAAGAGATTAGATCCCTAAAGAACCACCACTTGTCATAGAACCATTTAATAAATCCCAACCATCCAATCTAATTTGATCCAAAGGCTAAGATCAAATCATCTATTTACACTTGAGGGGCAAAAAGGACAATTATATAAACTAAAAAAATAACAATTACCTTCATTTTTTAACAAAAAAAATTACGGATAAAAACACACACTTCACTATGTGTAGCGATAACCACCAATCACCGCCATCAACCACCTTCAATCCGCCGTTAACCACCTTCAATCCACCATCACCACCTTCAATCCGCCATCAACACCTTCAATCCACCGTCACCACCTCCAATCCGCCGTCACTGCCTTCAAACCGCCATCAACACCCTCAATCCGCCGTCACCACCTCCAATCCGCCGTCACCACCTTCAATCCGCCGTCACCACCTTCAATCCGCCGTCACCACCTTCAATACGCCGTCATCACCGTCAATACACCGTCATCAAATGGATAGTAATCAGTTAAGCGAAACAAATTTAGTTGATGTTCAAGTTGCAGTCGATGAAAATCATGTAGATGTGGCTGATTTAGTTGATGTTCAAATTGTGGTTGCTGAAAATTCAGATGAGATTATGGAGGCTGAGCTTTTGGAAGAAAATACATCTATTATTAAAGGTAAATCACATATGATTCAGCTTATTTTGTAGCTTATTTTGTTGCTTATTTAGATTTTTAAGTTTTTAAGGTAAATCACATTTGATTCAGCTAGTTTTTAGGGGTTTAGGGTAAAACACATGTTATTCAGCTTATTTTGTTGCTAATTAAGATTTTTAGGGTTTTAAGTTAATGAAAATCACATGTGATTCACAATATTTTTTTTAACAAAATCACATGTGATTGTGTAAAACAGAATCTGTGGTGACACCAAGACCAACTTTATACGCACATGAAGAAACTCCTGGAGGATCAGTGTATTGGGAACCCGTTGTTGATGATATTTATCTACCTGTTGAGGGGAAAAAGTTTAAGACGATAGAGGAAATTGTTGAAATGTACAACAAATATGCTGAAATAGCAGGCTTTGAAGTTAAAAAATCGGCACAAAAAAATACAAGAAGTGGTTTGGTAAAAAGTAAGTACATTATGTGTAATAGGGAAGGACTTCCAAAAGACATAAATATAAACACATTGGATCTAGAAAAGAGTGATAGAAAAGTCAGAAATACAAGACAACGGATAACAGGTTGTATGGCGCGAATATTCATCACTTTGGATCCTGTTTCTGGAGAGTATGAAGTAGCTAAATTCATTGCTAAGCACAATCATTTAATGATTCCGAAAGAGTATAAGCATCTAACAAAGAAACAAAGAAGGATGACTCAAGGGGAAAAAAGGTTCGTTGTCAAAGCTTCAACTTTCAAACTTGGTGCAACAAAGGCACACCATATATACTCTAGCATGAAAGGTGGTACTCAATATGTTCATGGCACATCTACTGATTTTAAGAATCAACTAAGGGATATAAATGCATTCATAGGTGAAAGCGACGCACAAATGCTATTAGACAAAATGGAAAACCGACAAAAGTATGTGCCGAACTTTACATTTCATTATAAGGTTGAAAATAGTGAGTTGGTTGCCATATTTTGGGCGGACGAAGTTGCCAAATGCAACTACAAAGAGTTTGGAGATATAGTGTCATTTGATGCCACATTCAGAACTAACAAGTAAGTCTGTTTTCAAGTTTTCAAATCTGTTATACCTTTATTAAAATTTAACACATTCATGAATCACATGTGATTTTCATAAAATCACATGTGATTATATGAAAATCAAATGTGATTCTTTTTGAGATTTTTCTGTGAAACTTGTGATATTCAGGTACGACATGGTGTTTGTTCCATTCACCGGTATAGATAATCACAGAAAGTGTGTGACACTAGGTGCTGGAATGCTTCTAAAAGAAGATGAAGAAGCTTACACATGGCTACTAAAATCATTCATGAGTGCACATGAAAAACAACCAAAAATGATAGTAACGGATCAAGATGGAGCCATGAAGTTAGCTGTTGAAGCAGTTTTTACTGAATCCAAACACAGACTATGCATGTGGCATATCACCCAAAAAATTCCAGCAAAGGTATTTTAATTCATATAATATTTTAAAATTTGTTTATGATTTATCACATAAAATCACATGTGATTCACATAGAATCACATGTGATTCTGTGTGGATCACATGTGATTCACTTTTGTTCATATCATGAATAACATGAAATTTCTTTACAGATTTGTAAAGAAATCTATGATGAAACTGATTTCAAAACGCACTTGAACAAGATTGTGTGGAATATGTTCATGGAACCGTTGAAGTTTGAAGAAAAATGGACAAAATTGATTGAAGATTTCAGATTGCAAGACCACAAATGGATGAAAAAGATGTTTACACTTCGAGAAAAGTGGATACCAGCGTATTTTATTGACACACAATTGTTTGGATTGATGAGAACTACATCAAGGTCTGAGAGTGAAAACGCTTTCTTCCGACATTTCACAAATCATGGGTCAACATTAGTTAATTTCATGATGTGCTTCGAATCAGCAATGGAGAGGCAAAGGTATAGGCAAGAACAAATGGACTTTAACACATTTGACTCAGCTCCAAAATTTTGTACACAATTAAATATGGAACGCCATGCATCTAAAGTTTATACAAGAACCATATTTCTGCTTGTTCAAAAGGAGATTAAAGAAGCTTGTTGGAATTGCACTATAGAAGAGTTTAAAACGGAAGAGGGTTGTGAGATACTTAGGATCAGAGATAGGAATGCGGCTGCATATAGGACACTTTACCAAGAAAAAGGAGAACAGGTGCAGGAATGTGATAAAGTAGCAGAATACAAGGTAAATTTACTTGAAATCATTAAAAAAAAAATTACTATTTTAATCTGATATAACAAATCACATGTGATTTTCTCAATAATCAAATGTGATTTTCAGAGAATCACATGTGATTCCAACATTAAAAAGTTTTAATTTTCTTTCCTCTTTTCTGAAAAAAGGTTCTGCGTTCTCTTGAAGACGGGTCAGTGGAATGTACTTGTAGGCATTTTGGTAGATTCGGATTTTTATGTCGACACGCATTTTGTGCTTTGAAGAATCGTGATGTTCAAATGATCCCGGAAAAGTACATTTTGAGGCGTTGGAAGAGGGACATAATACCACCTGCATTGAGAAGAAAGACAAATAGGTATGGAGAAAAAAATGAACCAATTGAAAAATTAACAAATGAGGCTACTTATGTGGTAGATGAATGTTTGTATTTGTTGAGTAAAGATGAAGTCAAGTTAGGAAAGTTTGTGGAACAATTGAAATCAATCAAGAAAGAAATTGAGGATGAAGTGCCTAAACCTCCTTCGCGGAAAAAAGAAATTGAGAATGTGGTTGAAGATATATATGCAGTTGAGAAACCTGAAAAACTTTTGGTCAACAATCCATCCAAGGGTAAAACCAAAGGTTGGTCTAAAGAAGCACGTAGAAAGAGTGGAAGAGAAATGGCACTTAAAGAAAGATCTAAACCAAAAAGGAAATGTGGATACTGTGGAGAGAAGACTAACACGCACACCAAGACAACATGTCCGAAGAATCCAACGTATATTGAAAAACAAAGAATTGTTGCTGCTAAACAAGCGACAAACACTTCTTGAAATTCATATTTTGTTTACATTATGATTTCATACTTTATTTGGTATTATGTTTGAACTTTTTGAATTTCATATTTTGTTTACATTAAGATTCTTAATTCGAACATATCGAATTTCTGAAAGTGTGTTACAAGGATTTTTTTTTTCTTGTTTAATGTTCTGGAAGATTAAACACATGATGTGAAAATCACATGTGATTCTATTAAAATCACATGTGATTCTCTGAAAATCACATGTGTCTCTGAAAATCATATGTGATTCTCTGAAAATCACATTTGATTCTCTGTATAAGAATCTGACAAACAGAAGTCAATGTTGAAGTCACATGTGTCTCTGAAAATCATATGTGATTATCTGAAAATCACATGTGATTATCTGAAAATCACATGTGATTATCTGAAAATCACATGTGATTATCTAAAAAACCATTACAGCAACTTGTTCAAAACATAACTTGTTCGAAGCATACAGCAGAACAACCATTACATAAAACCATTACATAACTTGATTCTAGCTTTATAACTTAAGGCTATAATAAACTTGTTCAAAACATACAGTAGAAATACCATTAGTTACTAAACTTGTTCAAAGATTATTACATAAACCATCAAAATACTACCCGTCATTACATACAGCTTTAAAGATCATCACAACTTGTTCAAAGACTACCATCAGAAGACTACCGTCATTACAAACTAAAACTACTTTCAATACTACCAAAACACAACACAACTACCATCAGTTATCGACCATCAAAAGACTACCACCATCAGAAAACTACTCTTGACTTTCACGTTGACCTCTGTTTCTAATTGCATCAACAATAATTGAGATTCTTGTAGCATCATCATGTTCGTTGTGGAAACTCATAGCCAAGTCATACATCTTCTGTGCATGGACATTCTCTTTATTAAGCAGAATCTTCGTTGCTATTTTGAACCTCATGCGCTTCAACATTGACTTCTGTTTGTCAGATTCTGAACAAAGTCCAACATCCCATTTGGAAGCAGCTTGACCCATGTAATACTCCATATGAATCATAGTGAAAATTCCACAGTCTACGTGATTCATCTTTGTCCTCCATTTCAATTTTAGAATGCGTGATTTTGCTTTAGCAACAGCAGCATGTTTTGGATGTTTATAATTCTTCAAATACCTGGAAAACAATTTTTTCTACAAAAAAAAGGAGAAGATATTGGTAAGTAAACTGAATGATTTTGACACAAGAATCACATGTGATCCACACAGAATCACATGTGATCCACAAAGAAGTTCTAATGGAATTAAAAAAAAATACTTACCAGAAGTTCGCAAGCTTTTTCGTAATATTTCTCGTAGGCATTTTCTCCACAGTCACGGTTATCAAGGATGGTCATTGTTGTTTGCTTCTTAAGGTTGAAAACAACCACATAAAAATGATTGGACACACAAACAGGGAAAAACGCCTGTTTAAACAAATAAAAAGGAAACTTAAATACCAAATCAAGTATCACAAAATTATATTTCTCACAAAATTAAAAAATTACCAGTTCAACTAAAGAAAGAGTAGCATCGTCTTTTTTAAGCTGAGCCGAAATCTCTTTTGAAAAAATCTCCCAATGCTGATCCTCATCTAAACGTGGATCATTAACCATAGCATTTGTCTGAAATATATATATATATATATAAAGTTATAAAAAACGTACAATACAAACATCTATAAAACTGCATGTATGCTGAAAAAACTTACAAGACAACCCGTTGGAAAAAAATGCCTCCATGGTGAGGATTCCTCTTTATATCGCTCTTCATAGTTAAGTATTACTCCCCAGCAGTCAACAACATTAGAATCTACCCACAAGCTTGGTGCCAACGTCTCCATGTTCAAACGCACAGACGAAACCTCAAAGATGCCAGAACTACTTTCAAAAACCTTTTCACTGTAAGAAAATCACATGTCAGAATAAGAAAATCACATGTGATTTTCCAAAAATTTAAAAAAAGGAATTTAAACTCACAGCTTCTCGCCCTGCATTGCAAATAAGCTATTTCCCAACTTGAACTCCAACTTTTGAATGTTAGTAATTACTACCATCTTCTTATTCATGTATGAAGAGCACAAGTACGAAGATGGTTTGACAACGCGTTTCTTAAGATTTGGAGAATGTGGGCTTCCTTTAGAAACACGAGTGACCATTCCTTCAGGAGTTCGAGGACCATCATTAGCCACCTGAGCAGCCTGAGGATCATCATTCGGTAGTCCCTGAATTGAAACAAATATTTAGTTTTAAAAATTTTGAAAAAAAAGAAGAAACTATATTTTTTCTAAGATAGATAGAGTACATCATAATAAACTTCAGAAACAATATCAATCACATCACCAACCACATCATAATTTTCTTCAAGCCACTGCGTGAAACTTCCAACTTCAATTATCTCTTCATCTTGAGCATCACCTTTCTCACCATCACCTTTCTCACCACCATCACCTTTCTCACCACCATCACCTTTCTCACCATCACCTTTCTCATCACCATCACCTTTCACACCACCATCACCTTTCTCACCACCATCACTGTCTTTTTTCGGACCACCTTCATTCTTTTCATGATCTTCTTGGGAAAAATCATCAACGTGAACTTCCTCTTGATCAAGTGACACAGTTTCCTTGAAAAGTTCAACATACTTCTCATACAGTCGAAGCACATTCTTATCGCCCGGATACTCTGAATTAGCATGTTTCAATATATCTTCAAGATCATGCTTCTCATCAGATAGTATTGAAAGCTTTTCTTCAATCCTCTGATAAAAACTCTGCAATATAAAATCAAAAATCATATAAAGCATATGGATGATTACAAATATCTAAAAACTAAAAAAACTAAAAACTACTTTAAACTAATGAATCATATGGATTAGTAAGCCTAGTTGTATAAAAAAATCACATATGATTATCTCAAAATCACATTTGATTCTCTGAAAATCACATATGATTATCTCAAAATCACATTTGATTCTCTGAAAATCACATATGATTATCTCAAAATCACATTTGATTTTCAGAGAATCACATGCAGGTTAATCCACACTCAAGCTACCACTCTAACAATAGGATCCAAACACTCCTTAAATGACAGATTCAAATCACTAAGATGCAACAGTCAATAACAGCAACAAAAAATCAAACAAACACATATGATCTATAGAACAATTAAACTATATCTCAACTATAACAGCAACAATAACAGCAAGTAACCTCAATCAAACAGTATTCTCACTAATAATAACCAAACACCCCTATATGTATCAACTAATAAAATTTATGAATTATAGAATATCAATTAAGCAGGATGATCAAACAAACAAGCAATTCAGATTATATAAGCTAAATCAAATGTGATTTGTAAAAAATCAAATGTGATTCATGAACAAATCACATATGATTTCAGTCCACTAACCTGTTTGTCAGTTGCAGGTGGAAAAGAGTCCGAGCGAGGCCGACTTCTAACAGCATCGCCAATAACAAAGCCTTCTGTTTCACGAGCTTCATTTTCAGTCCACTCTTCAAGCAATTCAAGCTTTCCAATGACTCGTTCTTTAATTTCAAGATCTTGTCGTCTCTTCATTGCATATGTGTTCCAGTTTTTGATAGCAGGCCATACACGTACAACAGGAAACGAGTCAAACTTCGTAGAATCCAAGTACAAGAGCTTGTAAAAATAAACAAAAAATAGTAAGATTACAATAAAATAGTAACATTGGAATAAACAAAATATAAAAACATAAAAGGTAAAAACTTACAATCAAGAAGGCGATTGGCCCAATGTAGTAGCCAGTGCCAGTATTTGGAAGTTGACTGTATTGAAGACAATTGTGAAGAAACCCGCACCAGTCAATTTCTGAGATTATTGTATCTTCCCGAATACGTTTAAGCACAGTCAAATTCAGAAACCCCTTCATGGTATCAGCAAGACACATTGTGTTAGTAAATAGCATAAGGAAGTTGACTTTAAACATAAAGTCAACTTTCTTTGCACCCACCAACATTGAAGCAAGATCAGTGAGATGGATATCCTTCAGATTTTTATTACCAAATTGCTTAAACCACCTCTTAATAAACGGGTCATCAGGAGATCTCTCAGGTAAATCAAACAAAAATTTACCACCAAGTGCTATTCCTAAAATCTCATGTACTTTCTTAGAAGTAACAACAAACGTCCCCTTAGCCAACTTAAACTCATAACTTTTGCTATCAAAGCTAGTCACAACAAATCTAGCAAGCCGAGATGGCATTGTATCCATGTCAATATTGAACAAAGAGCCAAAACCAATACCCGACAGGAAAGATTCCATGTTAACTCTTGAGTTACGGATGGCAGCACACAAGGTCCTAGGAACAGTCCTTGATTTCATATTTTGGAACTCCTTCAGATACGCCAACCTCTTCTTCTGCTCTTCAGTTAAAGGTTTCTTCTTTTTCTTATTCGAATCCTTTATCTTCTCTTTCTTTGATTTAGACTTCAGTAAATGTTGTTTCTTCTTTGAAGGTTTCTCATCTTCAGAGGAAGAGGAAGATGATTCATATTTTTTCTTACGCTTGGACACCTTCTTTTCTTCAGAAACATGCTTCATTTTCTTAGACTTTGGAACATTCTTTTTATAAGAAACTTGCTTCCTTTTTTTAGACTCAGAAACCTTCTTTAAACCTTTTTCCTTAAGCACTATCAAACTCCTATTATCAACACTCTTTGATTTTACCTTCTTAACAACTTCCACATCATTTTCCTCATCACTTCCCTCATCCTCTTCACTTTTCTCACCCTCTTTAGTTTTCTTAACTTTGTATTCCTCGTGTTCATCATCCGAAGCCTCTTCATCATCTAACTCATCACTTTCTTCACAATTTTTTTTGTCCTCTCCATCCTCTTCTGAACCCACATCCTCTTCAGAACCGCCATCCTCTTCTAAACCCCTATCCTCTTCTGAACCACCATCCTCTTCCTCCTCTTCAGAACTCCCATCCTTTCCATCCTTTGAACCCTCTTCTTCATTCTCTTTATTTGAAACTACCTTTTCACCATCTTCTTCATTATCAGAAACCTCATCATCAGAAGCCTCATCATCAGAACCCTCTTCACCAGAAACCTCTTCATCATCAGAACTTTCTTCATCCTCTTCAACTTGTTTCGACGACTTTGTAGCAACCCGTAAATTTTCATAAGGCAAAATGACTATTTTGCCATTTGACATTGACTTTTGACTATTTCACTTTTACCGTAACGTAAAAACAAATACTGTAATCGATAGTTAACCGGTAATTTCCCAAGTTAAATAATTCGCTCTGATTCGAATTATTACTTTATGAACAATTATGTTCACCGTTGTCAATTTAACGAGAGGTTATATTGCTTTTCCTGAAAAACGACACCGCACGCGTACTGACATCGCATTAGTAATTGTTTAAATTCGATAATTGTTAATCGGAGTCAATAATTTTATTTTTTTATATTATTATTATTATAACGATTCAAGAAATATATTTCCCGCAATTACCAAACGGAGGTATCGCGTTACATTTTAACTTAACGGGACACGAAATACACGGTATGATAATAATACAAGCCCACCTTTCCATTCCTATCCTACTTAACCACCGCCTTTTAATTGAGAAAGATAAAAATCAGATCTTATCTATCTCTTCCTCATCTCACTCTCTCTTATCAAAGAAAAGGTATTATCTCCTCCCTCCCTCTCTCCCAAGCTGCTACGCCGCCTCATCCTCCACCGCCATCACCAACATCAACGCCACAAGGGCGTGGGTGTTTATTTGGTCTCGGGTTTACAAAAATCTGCAAAAGGTTGGCTTGGTTTTGGGTGTATTTTGGTCCGAGATAACCACCGCCGCCACCACCTCTTCCACTCTCGTTTTGGGTATTAACACAACCTTGTTTCATCTCTTTTTCATTTTTATTCTTGTATCCGAATATTGAATCAAAACGTTACAAGTTTTTCGTGTAAATAAACTAGAATAAAACATGTTTTTAACAATAAATCGTGTGGTGAATCAACAAAATTCGTGGGTTAGTGTAGTTTGGAATGAGTCATGTCAGACCCGTGTGGGTACAGGTCAAGACCAGTAAGGGTCACGGTTTGGTATTGTATGGATTTGCTTCTAGTCAATATTCCAGCTTATCTTGGCTTCATTGGTTTTTATTTTATGTTTGGTTCTGGTAAATACCACCCCGAAGGGTGTGCTTGCCTTGCTGTCACATCTCACCCAAAAGGGGTGTTTGCTTTTGTTAAACCAAGAAGTCCAAGGTTGAGCTTGGTTTGGTTTGTTTCCTGGCCGCTAACAGCACACCCCAAGAGGGTGTAGGTTTGGTTTTGACTTGTTAGTTTCAGCCATAGCCGAAGGGTGTGTTTGTTGTGTTTCGGCCGGAAAGGAAATACTCAAAGGATGTGTTTGTTTTTGCGTCAGACATCCCGACTAGGGGCGCTTGATGCTTGTTTGTGCACAGTTCAAACCAACCCAAGAGGGTTGTGTTTATTTGTGCTCGGTGAACCCAACCCACAAGGTATTTGTTTGATTCTGCTTCTCGACTGGAAACTAACACAGGGGTGTTGTTTTGCTTACGACCCACCACAGCAGCGACTCAACAAAAAAAGGGTGTCCGTTTGGTTTATTTCAGTCCACACCACAACACCCAAAGGGTGCGCTTGGTTTTGTTGTTTTGACCCACACCATAGCTTACAAGGGTGTTCGTTTGTCTGCTGTCACAGCCACCCAAAGGGTGCGCTTGGATAGGCTTATTACAGCCCAAACAGGGGCATTTGCTTGCTGCTACGCAGCCCCAGCAATGGTGTGTTTGTTTGCTGAAACGCAGCCTAACTAGGGTGCGTTTGTTGGCTGCTAAAACGGCCCAACCAGGGGTGTCTGTTAACTGCCAAAACAGCCCCAAATAGGGCACGTTTGCTACTGATTTTCTGCATAATAGGGTGCGTTTTGTTTGTTTATTTACTGCATACATGAGCTGTTTGGAACAACTCACTGCAGTCCCACCTTTTCGGCGATATCTAGAGTTCTACAACTCTGGTTGATGCGCCGTTTGCGGCTACATTTACGTTTATGTCTTACCTACATTTCATAAAACTGGGCCGAACTCCAGAAATGACCAGAACCATGAGCTTTTTGTGATTGAAATCTGGTGTGCAGATTTTGACACCTTTCGCCATTTTGGCTCTCATTTACTCATCGGGATGAGTTATGAGGTGCGCCACCCGGCGAAACGACCACAAGACATAGCTCTATCACCCTATCTAATTACCTAAGGCCCATAACTCACTGAGTTGTGCAGACTTTCCAATCTTTGGGACTGTTTCAGAATTTCAGGTTTCTAACTCATACATAGGGCTTGTTTTAGCAAATCTTCAAGTTACAAACCTCATGTACCATGTCAAATACATATATAATCTTACAAGGGTTTAGGATTAATGTATTGCACTCTTCATGGACTTACGACTTAATAACAAATCACTTATTACCGGACTTTATTACACGGACTGTCACTTGTTTATTATTGGATTTCTACCCAATAACCAATAAATACAAGTTGGAACTTCTAATGACTATTTATTAGTTGAACGTAACTAATCCATATATCTCATTTATATATCTGCTTAGGTTTATTCTTTTATACGTGCTTATTACCTTTCATACTTATGCTATATGATTTGTACTTTGGCGTGTGTTTTGTCTGAGTCTATGACTTTATACCACCACACGAATGGGATACTAAACTTTTTACAAACATTGATACAAATATTCCACGAAAACTACAACACTCTACCTTTTGAAACTCATACGTATCGATTACTTTCTACGTATTATGTTTTGAGACAAGCTTATATTCATTAGGTTATGCCGATTCTGCATCGTTGCGCTCTAATTATTGACATCACGTATGTTACTATTCTGCCATACTCCTTGGCACAGTTGTGTTCATTACATCACTACATCCCAAGGTGAGTTCATAGCCCCATTTTCTATTACTTAATTGTTTTACAAACCATTGGGGGGAATACATGCTATTTTTAACCGAGCACAATGTTTTTAAATTGTATGCTTGCCTGATTGTTTTATTATCACTAAGTACCAACCTTGCTAAACCGAGATCCCTTATTATGAACCATTTAATCACTAGCAATAGTGAGCGCAAATATTGTGAATAGGCCTATTGGGATTGACGAATCCCATTTGTATTGACTAAGTTCAAACAAATGCATTAATATTTGAGATTTAGGTATGTTAGCAAAGTACCTACCGGGATAAATCTGCCGATCGATATTGGTACACGTTAACGTTTTGGTGTCATAAGCTTAGTGTGTAATACATTTTATGGGCGTATAATAACGTAGCCTACCTGTTTTGTTTTCCAAACATTGGTGTGAGCCTATAACTCACACTACCAACATATTGTGTTCAAACATTTAACAAACTCTATGAATATCACTCAACCTTTGTGTTGACCTCTCAAGCATGTATTTCAGGTTCATGACGATCAAGGATGGCACGGAAGGGCACGGATACTCAAAGAGGGCTATAAATTTTATTATCATTCAAAAACTCACTTAATGTGATTTGTAAACATTGAACCAATTGGGACCTCATTTTGTAACCTCTGATATTTATATAATTTCAATGATAAATCTTTTTAATACGACTCGGTTAGAGATCGTTTTCTATTATTATGACTATTGTGCCGTCAAGTAACACCCAGTTCGAATACCGCTGCATCCATGAATTGGGGGTGTTACAGATTGGTATCAGAGCCATGGTTATAGAGAAACGGGTCTAATTGAGACCTAAACTATAACTACAGTACAAGCAAAAACATTTTATAGCCTTCCGATCTCCGTGTCTTCCATCCTCCAGACGATTATGGACTTAGTAAGCATGATATGCTACACAAACATATTAGTATATTCATATATACTCATTTTGAGCATTTCCCCGTAGACATTTGTATGCTACACAAACATAATTGCATATTTATATATGTACCCTTAACATAATTGAGCATTTCCCCGTAAGCATTTTATGCTACATGAACATATATAAGTATATTGATATATACACACTAGGCATTTTACACTACACGAACATATATAAGTATATTGATATATACATTCGAGTTATTTTCAATCATTTTATCTAAACATATCTACGTATGCCTATTTTAGGGCATTTCGGCACAACTACATTCTCCCAATCATGTTTCTACTCCAACATTTTATGTCCAAGACATTGTAACTGATTGCAATGGTCTTTCCTATTTTCCGGAAATTGTATGATACAATGGTCTTAATCATTTCTCAAATGTTTTGAGTCACACAATGGTCTAACCTACTTCCTAGACATTGTGAATTGCACAATAGTCTATTCTACTTCCGAGACATTGTGTTTTGTGCAATGGTCTCTAGAATTATTCCGTCACATCATCAATATCATTTCATATGATATCAAAAACCCATCACAATTTATCGATTTCCAAACAAGAAATATGAGATTTCTAAAGGACAAACAAGTCAATTACCTACAAAAGCTGAAGTTCAGCTCTACATTCATCAAAGTTTTCTTATGAAACCTTCATTATTAAAAGTTCGTGATCCTGGCCAAGTATGTTCTATTTTAGAACTACTTAAAACTTCCTTTCCATACGTACCTACCCTTACTATCTTCTATACAATGGAATATGAAAACATACGTTACAAGTCTTGTATGGACGGGACTTGCAACTTAAGGGTTTGACATCGCCTTTGTTTAGTGGACAGTTTCCCGAAAGCAACGGACATATCACAAGTATACCTAATTTAGGTATTTGAAAATTTTATCGAACCTTGGCTAAATATAGACTAGTCACCTATATTTAACCTAGGGACAGTGGAATATAGTCTGACTAACTATATTCGACTTAAAATTTTCAAATACTGAGAATACTTGTACTAGGGTTATGTTCAGGTTAATTTCCTACATGAACTCGATAAACCACCAAAATTCATTAAAACAATCTAGAGACACGATAGTGTCTTACCACTCAGCGAGATCTTAACACCTTATTTGTACTACCTAATTTCATTCTTGAAAGTTTTCATTTATTAGATAATCCGAACTACTATCTTGGGATAGTTATCAATTCTTCTTTTTATCCCGTAGAAGTACTAGCCTGTTTAGGTCCTAAGGATACCATTCCGTCATAAACCTTTAAAATCTCTTAAAATTTTAAAGCAAACTTGACATCTCTACCAATATTAATGTTAAGCATACACTACACACTTTTGTTCATCAACATATCACATCATTATCTTCACAACCGTTGCAACCACAAGCTCATTAACAGATCTTGATGTACTTTTAAAGCTCAAATCATCCTTAGTTACACCACAAGCACCTTCATTAGCTTTACAAGATTGAATATTCATTTTGTACTTTTGGAACACCAATATCATCTTGTAATACACTACCTTGTAACTCACCGGCTAAGTATGAATGTTGTGTTGGGAATTCTTAGGTAGGATGATTTATAATGTCCTTATTTGAAATGGATTGGGATGCATTTTCATTTAAATAAAGAAATTGTAAATCACCAAACCATAAGTTTATATTCCTCTATTTATATTGTTTGGGATGCCTCTCTATGTAAATAAAGAATTATAAACAAGTGGGCTTAGTTGTATCCGATATGACATGAGTATGAACTCGAACTTTAGAATCTCCGGTATTCTATTTCTCAGCAAAAGTTTTAAGATCTCATTAGAACTTCCTAAGTTCATTCATAAGTTGTCACTTTTGTCGTTGCAAATCTTTACAATCATGAGTTATTTATTGAGTTAACAGACTTGTTACACTTTTGACTTGGTTCAATCTCAAACTAGCAGACTGTGTTTGATATTCTACCTACTTTACTTGAGTGTCTGGACACTTACACATAAACTCTCCCAAGAGTTCCTTCCATTTGTTGACCTTTATTTTAGAGACATTGTTTCTCGAAATGTTCTCTCTCCACATCCCCACACCGTTTGTTACTATTGTTATTTTTGCCATTATTTAATTCATGAGCAGACCGAGCTCTTACAACATGATCCACTGGCTTACGAGACATCAAAATTGATTCATCATCTAGGCACCTAAATGCAACCACTCTCTCTAGGCTTTTGAAACTGCTGCATTTGCAACTCATGAAATCCTTGTGAAAACAACCTCTTAACACCTAGCACAACAATCACTCGAAGAGGCGCCACAACATTTGGTTCTCCAATATTTTCAACTAGCCCTGCAACATTAGACTCTCCAATTGTGTTAGTCCTCCAAACATCTATACCCTTACTTTATTTCTTACAAATGTTAGTTTGAGCCATGATATTAATCGTAGCACTTTCGCTCACCCATCAAAACATTAAAAGAGTTCCTGATTTCACCTGGGAGTGTGAGATCAAAATTCTCCACAAATACCTACACTCTTTCCCATACATCTCAACATCGGACTATACAAGATCCAGACTAGGATTGGTCACTATTCCTCTAGAAGAGTTCCAGATTGATGAATGTCTGAACTTTATCACAGAACCAATCAAGATCATAGACCGTAAGGTCAAATGACTTAAGTAAGGTCGCATTCCTATTGTTCAAGAGTTCGTTAGAACTTTCGGTAAGAACTCGAATTCACGTGGGAGCGTGAAGACCAGAATGTACTTCCATCTTGTCTCGACTCTCGAACACTCTGTCAACAGATAACACCCGCTGAACTTCGGGACGAAGTTTCAAATGAGGGGTGGATACTGTAGCAACCCGTAAATTTTCATAAGGCAAAATGACTATTTTGCCATTTGACATTGACTTTTGACTATTTCACTTTTACCGTAACGTAAAAACAAATACTGTAATCGATAGTTAACCGGTAATTCCCCAAGTTAAATAATTCGCTCTGATTCGAATTATTACTTTATGAACAATTATGTTCACCGTTGTCAATTTAACGAGAGGTTATATTGCTTTTCCTGAAAAACGACACCGCACGCGTACTGACATCGCATTAGTAATTGTTTTAATTCGATAATTGTTAATCGGAGTCAATAATTTTATTTTTTTATATTATTATTATTATAACGATTCAAGAAATATATTTCCCGCAATTACCAAACGGAGGTATCGCGTTACATTTTAACTTAACGGGACACGAAATACACGGTATGATAATAATACAAGCCCACCTTTCCATTCCTATCCTACTTAACCACCGCCTTTTAATTGAGAAAGATAAAAATCAGATCTTATCTATCTCTTCCTCATCTCACTCTCTCTTATCAAAGAAAAGGTATTATCTCCTCCCTCCCTCTCTCCCAAGCTGCTACGCCGCCTCATCCTCCACCGCCATCACCAACATCAACGCCACAAGGGCGTGGGTGTTTATTTGGTCTCGGGTTTACAAAAATCTGCAAAAGGTTGGCTTGGTTTTGGGTGTATTTTGGTCCGAGATAACCACCGCCGCCACCACCTCTTCCACTCTCGTTTTGGGTATTAACACAACCTTGTTTCATCTCTTTTTCATTTTTATTCTTGTATCCGAATATTGAATCAAAACGTTACAAGTTTTTCGTGTAAATAAACTAGAATAAAACATGTTTTTAACAATAAATCGTGTGGTGAATCAACAAAATTCGTGGGTTAGTGTAGTTTGGAATGAGTCATGTCAGACCCGTGTGGGTACGGGTCAAGACCAGTAAGGGTCACGGTTTGGTATTGTATGGATTTGCTTCTAGTCAATATTCCAGCTTATCTTGGCTTCATTGGTTTTTATTTTATGTTTGGTTCTGGTAAATACCACCCCGAAGGGTGTGCTTGCCTTGCTGTCACATCTCACCCAAAAGGGGTGTTTGCTTTTGTTAAACCAAGAAGTCCAAGGTTGAGCTTGGTTTGGTTTGTTTCCTGGCCGCTAACAGCACACCCCAAGAGGGTGTAGGTTTGGTTTTGACTTGTTAGTTTCAGCCATAGCCGAAGGGTGTGTTTGTTGTGTTTCGGCCGGAAAGGAAATACTCAAAGGATGTGTTTGTTTTTGCGTCAGACATCCCGACTAGGGGCGCTTGATGCTTGTTTGTGCACAGTTCAAACCAACCCAAGAGGGTTGTGTTTATTTGTGCTCGGTGAACCCAACCCACAAGGTATTTGTTTGATTCTGCTTCTCGACTGGAAACTAACACAGGGGTGTTGTTTTGCTTACGACCCACCACAGCAGCGACTCAACAAAAAAAGGGTGTCCGTTTGGTTTATTTCAGTCCACACCACAACACCCAAAGGGTGCGCTTGGTTTTGTTGTTTTGACCCACACCATAGCTTACAAGGGTGTTCGTTTGTCTGCTGTCACAGCCACCCAAAGGGTGCGCTTGGATAGGCTTATTACAGCCCAAACAGGGGCATTTGCTTGCTGCTACGCAGCCCCAGCAATGGTGTGTTTGTTTGCTGAAACGCAGCCTAACTAGGGTGCGTTTGTTGGCTGCTAAAACGGCCCAACCAGGGGTGTCTGTTAACTGCCAAAACAGCCCCAAATAGGGCACGTTTGCTACTGATTTTCTGCATAATAGGGTGCGTTTTGTTTGTTTATTTACTGCATACATGAGCTGTTTGGAACAACTCACTGCAGTCCCACCTTTTCGGCGATATCTAGAGTTCTACAACTCTGGTTGATGCGCCGTTTGCGGCTACATTTACGTTTATGTCTTACCTACATTTCATAAAACTGGGCCGAACTCCAGAAATGACCAGAACCATGAGCTTTTTGTGATTGAAATCTGGTGTGCAGATTTTGACACCTTTCGCCATTTTGGCTCTCATTTACTCATCGGGATGAGTTATGAGGTGCGCCACCCGGCGAAACGACCACAAGACATAGCTCTATCACCCTATCTAATTACCTAAGGCCCATAACTCACTGAGTTGTGCAGACTTTCCAATCTTTGGGACTGTTTCAGAATTTCAGGTTTCTAACTCATACATAGGGCTTGTTTTAGCAAATCTTCAAGTTACAAACCTCATGTACCATGTCAAATACATATATAATCTTACAAGGGTTTAGGATTAATGTATTGCACTCTTCATGGACTTACGACTTAATAACAAATCACTTATTACCGGACTTTATTACACGGACTGTCACTTGTTTATTATTGGATTTCTACCCAATAACCAATAAATACAAGTTGGAACTTCTAATGACTATTTATTAGTTGAACGTAACTAATCCATATATCTCATTTATATATCTGCTTAGGTTTATTCTTTTATACGTGCTTATTACCTTTCATACTTATGCTATATGATTTGTACTTTGGCGTGTGTTTTGTCTGAGTCTATGACTTTATACCACCACACGAATGGGATACTAAACTTTTTACAAACATTGATACAAATATTCCACGAAAACTACAACACTCTACCTTTTGAAACTCATACGTATCGATTACTTTCTACGTATTATGTTTTGAGACAAGCTTATATTCATTAGGTTATGCCGATTCTGCATCGTTGCGCTCTAATTATTGACATCACGTATGTTACTATTCTGCCATACTCCTTGGCACAGTTGTGTTCATTACATCACTACATCCCAAGGTGAGTTCATAGCCCCATTTTCTATTACTTAATTGTTTTACAAACCATTGGGGGGAATACATGCTATTTTTAACCGAGCACAATGTTTTTAAATTGTATGCTTGCCTGATTGTTTTATTATCACTAAGTACCAACCTTGCTAAACCGAGATCCCTTATTATGAACCATTTAATCACTAGCAATAGTGAGCGCAAATATTGTGAATAGGCCTATTGGGATTGACGAATCCCATTTGTATTGACTAAGTTCAAACAAATGCATTAATATTTGAGATTTAGGTATGTTAGCAAAGTACCTACCGGGATAAATCTGCCGATCGATATTGGTACACGTTAACGTTTTGGTGTCATAAGCTTAGTGTGTAATACATTTTATGGGCGTATAATAACGTAGCCTACCTGTTTTGTTTTCCAAACATTGGTGTGAGCCTATAACTCACACTACCAACATATTGTGTTCAAACATTTAACAAACTCTATGAATATCACTCAACCTTTGTGTTGACCTCTCAAGCATGTATTTCAGGTTCATGACGATCAAGGATGGCACGGAAGGGCACGGATACTCAAAGAGGGCTATAAATTTTATTATCATTCAAAAACTCACTTAATGTGATTTGTAAACATTGAACCAATTGGGACCTCATTTTGTAACCTCTGATATTTATATAATTTCAATGATAAATCTTTTTAATACGACTCGGTTAGAGATCGTTTTCTATTATTATGACTATTGTGCCGTCAAGTAACACCCAGTTCGAATACCGCTGCATCCATGAATTGGGGGTGTTACAGACTTTTGCTTCGACACTAGCTTTCCTTCGACGATATTTGATTTAGTTGCTAGTTTAGACTCGAATTGTGATTTTGCTGCAATCACTCTGTGTTGAATGACGTATCGGTTTTGTTTTGGTTCGGTTTTGTTTTTGTTTTGTGTTATGTTTAAAGCAGCCGCGAGTTTGACGGGAGAGTTTGCTTTGACGGGAGGGTTTGGTTTCACGGGAAGGTTTGGTTTGACGGGAAGGTTTGGTTTGACAGGAAGGGTTGCTTTGACGGGAGGGTTTGCTTTTTCCTTTCCTTTGGCTTTTACAACAGATTTTTGATGGCCAGATGTCTTTTTAACAGTTTCACCTGCAATAAATTATAAAATGGATTAGTAAGCCTAGCTGTATAAAAAACAATCACATGTGATTATCTGAAAATCACATGTGATTATCTAAAAAACCATTACAGCAACTTAAAACAATTTATTTTATGAAACCACATTAAACAGTTAATTTAATTCCTATGCAATAAAATAAAATCAGCTATCAATATTGTAGAGATACTTATAAGTTTACACCTCAACTGTATTGCGATGACAACTGTATAAAAATGTGATGAAAGTATAACAAGTGTAGCAGAATCACAATGTTAAATCAGTAAATCACATATATAATGCGTAAAGCAGATACTAAATCAACTCGTGAACAAAAGAAATGTTAAAAGCATAAGGACGCCATCAAATAAATAACAATAGTAGCAATAGAACAATCAGAGTCTAAGTAAATGATACTATTTCAGTTCACGGACTAAAACAAAACCGATACTAATGCTGAATCACAATTCGAGTCTAACCTAATGCTGAATCACAGAGTCTAACCTAATGCTGAATCGCTCAAATAAGGCCTAATACATC
This sequence comes from Artemisia argyi, assembly GCA_030686995.1. Classification (NCBI taxonomy): domain Eukaryota; kingdom Viridiplantae; phylum Streptophyta; class Magnoliopsida; order Asterales; family Asteraceae; genus Artemisia; species Artemisia argyi. Next base: position 245,763,631 of record CM060702.1, on the reverse strand, counting down.
ACCAAATCAGTTACGAACAGATAATAATAAACAGATATCAGTTTAAAAATCATTATACTAGCCATAACCATCAAATGCATAACAATTGTAGCGAAATCACAAGCAGTGTCTAAACGAATGCTAAATCACATAAATAATGCGTAATTGAGACTAAATCAGTTCGTGAACAAAAAAACTCACGATGAAGTCGTTAAATGCATAACAAGTGTAGCAAAATCACAATAAGAGTCTAAACTAATGCAAAATCAGCTCACGAAAAAGAATAGTAACATACTTTAATTTAGAATTCGTCAAATTGCGTTGACGTCATCAAATGCACAAAGTTTATTAAAAATCACAATCAGAGTCTAAGTTAACGCTAAATCACACAAATAACGCTTAAGCCGAAACACAATCAGCTAGTCCCTGAATTGAAACACATTTCATATTGCTCCACATCTACTCTGCAAATCCCATAGACCCAAACACCATCAACAACTACCACACCATCAACAACTACCACAAATCCACAACAACTACAACAAATCAAATGGACAACTACAGCAAACCAAATGGACCTTGCGTCCCTTTTCTCAGCTACAACACCATCATCAACTACCACAAATCCACCATTCAAGACCCAAATCCACCATTCAAATCCTAGTTCACGGCTAAATCTAATATGAATCATATTTGATTTTCATCAAAACATAAAGAATAACACATAACAGTATCATCTAGATCTAAGCAACAATATCATCTATTAAATATATATATATATATATATATATATATATATATATATATATATATATATATATATATATATATATATATATATATATATATATATATATATATAATTAGGGGAAAAATTGAACCTTCAACAGTATAGAGAGCACGAGCAGATGATGATTGAACCTTCGATTTATGCTTATCCATTGATATTTCATCTCGAAGATCCGCCATTCATAGAAATTAGGGTTTTGAAATGGAGAAGATAGTGTGAGAATCAGAGCGTTGTGTATGAGTGTGTGAGTGTAAGTGAAATTCGTGGAAGGTAAATGACGATGTTACCCCTTCAATAATTGAGAAAAGAAAAAAGAAAAAAAAAGCTGATTGATCTCAACCGTAGATGGTGATAAAAATGGATGGATGAGATGATATATCCGGATCTATGACAAAATTAGGATCTATACCGAACTTTTATCATAAAACAAAAGCACTCACATGTTTGATTGTTTTATGCTACTTAATCATGGATTGTTGGTGGTAATAAATTGTTTCAACTTTATCTTCACTTTTTCTGAAAACATTTACTGTACTTGTGAATGCAGCTCAATCTCATTATTGATAATGGCTACTACGTCCATTCCTCATCGATGGAAATATGATGTCTTTGTAAGTTTCAGAGGTGAAGATATTCGCAAAAGCTTCATGGATCATATGTTCAATGATTTCAAGCAAAAAGGAATTCATGCTTTTAGAGATGATACCAAATTGCCTAAAGGAGAAGAGATATCTCCTCATCTCTACAACGCCATTAATGAATCGAGATTTTTGATAGTTATCTTCTCCAAGAATTATGCTTCTTCAACATGGTGTCTGAGGGAACTTGTCAAAATACTTGAGTGTAAGAAGATTGAGAATCCAAAACATGAGGTTCGGATTATCTTTTATGATGCCAAGCCCGATGATGTGAGGAAACAAAAAAGAAGTTACGCAGAAGCGTTCCGCAACCATGAAGTTTCAAATAGTACAGAGGTGGGTAAATGGAAAGAAGCTTTATCCATGGCGGCTAACTTATCCGGATGGGATATCCAGGACATGACAAATGGGTAAATTTCTTGTTCCGTGCAGTTATTTTTATGTTGGTTGTTTACTTACAAACATCTTTATTAGTAAAGGTTAACGCTAGTAGGGATTTTTATTTTTATTTATTTTTTATTGTTAACAGGTATGAGTACAAGTTCATCAATTGCATCTCCAAAGACATACTCAAAAAATTATGTGCCGGGCCCTTGCATGTTGGTGAAAACCTGGTTGGCATAGATTTCCATTTCGACAGATTAGGCTTGTCACGCTTCGTTGGGTCCCATAAGGTTAACATGATTGGAATATGTGGTCTAAGTGGAATAGGAAAGACGACTCTTGCCAAAGCTATATATAACTTAGTTTATGCCCACTTTGAAGGAAGTTGCTTTTGTGAAGATGTCAAAGAAGTCGAAGAAAAACAAAGCCTAACTCAAGTTCAGATGCAAATGATTGGTAAGATTCTGAAAATAGATGATCTGAAGATATCAAGTGTTGGAGAAGGTTCTATGGTAATAAAGCAAAGGATGGCATGTAAGCGGATCCTGCTTGTTTTGGATGATGTGAATAACGTAGAGCAGTTAGAAGCACTAGCAGGTTCACGTGATTGGTTTTATCCTGGAAGTTTTATTATTTTCACTGGTAAAGACAAACAATTGCTAAGGTCTCATAAAGTGGATGGTATTTATGATATGGAGACTTTAGATGATCACAAAGCTCTTGAGCTCTTTAGTTTATATGCATTTGGAAAATTGGAACCTTTAGAGGATTTCAGAGAGCTTGCTTCCCAAGTTATAATACATTTGCAAGGTCACCCATTGGCTCTCAAAATTTTTGGTGGATTATTGCATGAAAAATCTGTGGATGTTTGGAAAGGCGAGCTGGTTAGACTCCAAACATATACTAATTCAGATATACTACAAAAAATTCGACCAAGTTTTGATGCGTTGGCATCTGATCAGAAAAGAATGTTTCTTGACATTGCATGTGCCTTGATTGGGGAAAATAAAGATTTTGCTGCAAGTATACTAGACAGCGGTGACTGTTCTGCAAATGCTATTATTGAAGTTCTAGCTAATAAGTTCCTAATAACAGTATCTGCATATAATATGCGTCTTCAAATGCATGAATTGATTCAAAGCATGGCAAGGGAAATTGTTCGTGAAGAATTTATCCTGACTGGGAAACAAAGAAGATTGTATATATCATCCGCATCGAGTGAAAAGACAGTAAGAACTGGCATATTCTTCTTTACCTTCATATTCATACAAAAGTATACACAATTGCATATGTTACTCTCTATAATTTATGTCACATGTTCTTGCTTTTCGAGGTGGAAATGACCGAAGCAATTGAAGTTTTAGTCCTTTTGTTAAGGAAATCTAGTCAAAAGGTTGACATAAACGCTAATTCTTTTGCACTTATGAAAAATTTGCGGATCCTAAAAATCTATTCTAAGGAAGAATTTCATCAGAAAGTGGAATTGAAGGGCTACAATGTGAAGTACTCGGGGAGTCTCAAAATTTTGAATTTCTTGTCGAATAAGCTAAGCTTGTTTTATTGGCATGGATGCCCTTTTAACTACTTGCCTCCAGAATTCTATCCAAAAAACATTGTTGCCATCGACTTGTCTCACAGCAACATTAAACAACTTTGGACAACACCAAAGGTATTTACTTGTTCATACATGTGTTCATATTTGACACCTCGAGAAATAAGAACTAATCTTTTTTCTATTGATATCAGTGTTTAAGAAGGTTGAAAATAATGAAGCTAAGGTACTGTTGTAACCTAACAACCACCCCTGACTTCTCAGAGACTACAAATCTCGAAGAGCTAGATCTTGAAGGTTGTGTGAATTTGGTTACAGTTCACCCATCTATTGGAATGCTTAATAAGCTTGCTGTCTTAAATCTGAAAGACTGCCCACGGGTTGGGAGTTTTCCTGAAGCCTTTTGGTCTAGTTGCTGGACTTCAATCTCTGGTTTAATATGGAACAAACAACATCCCCAAAGATCAGTTTCATTGGCAGGTTTAAATATGCTAAAGTCCCTGAATTTCAGCTACTGCAATTTAGTTCAAGTGCCCGATGGCATTGGAGGCTTATCATGTCTAAAAAAACTAAACTTGGAAGGGAACAATTTTACTAGCTTGCCTGGAAGTTTGAGTCAACTTTCTCATCTTCAGACACTTGTACTTGATGGTTGCAAGAAGCTGGAAGTGTTGCCCGAACTTCCACTTGGTCTATATTCTCTTTATGCAAGTGATTGCACCTCCTTAAGAGAAGTGTCGGGAAGTTTGAGTCAACTTTCTAGTCTTGAATTTCTTTATCTTATTGGTTGCAAGAAGCTGGAAGTTTTGCCCGAACTCCCACATAGCCTATATTGTCTTTATGCAAGTGATTGCACCTCCTTAAGTTCAATTAGGGGATCTAACCCAATCATGAGCGAAAGGCGCAGTGATCTCACCGATTGTCCAAAATTGTTTAAGGTGTCGATATCGGAGACTCAATGTCTCGACTCATCTGTACTCATCTGTATCTTCCCAAGGCTCTCGATTTTCTTCTTTCCTTCGGTATGCACATAACAGATGTGGATTGTTCCGTTTGCCAGGAAGTTCCATTAGGAATATGTATATAATATATGATGGAAATAGCATTCCAAATTGGTTTACAAATAAAAGTAAGGGAAATCATGTAAAGGTCGAATTACCATTAGATTGGAGCTTCAGTAAGTTAAGGGGATATGGAATTTGTGTTGTTTTTAAGAGAAAAAAACCTTCCACCATATCTTTTGGATACGATGTAAACAACTTTGATGGAGCTCTTTTGGGACACTGCAATCCATACTACTATGATGAATATTTTAGGGATAAGCCAATAAGAATCGATGAGTCAGATATGATATGGTTGGATTATACGACAATTGAAATATGGGGATGGGAGGAAGCAAAGAATTTTGTAACATTTTGTTTTGAAGAGAATGAAAGAATTGAAGTGAAGGAGTGTGGTGTAAGAGTTGTTTGGGATGAAGATTTAGATGAAGAAGTAGACTTGAGTAGTATGTTCCAAGACATCCCAACTCTATCAGAGCATGGTGGGGCCTTGTGCCTGTTTGGGAAGTATGGAGAAATCAACTGGACATGGTAGGATAAATCATTTACTCTACAGCCTGTTTGTAGATTTTTTTTGGAGTTCACGATGTATTAAGAATTGATGTTGTGTTTTGAAGTTGCGATTTGTACCGTAAGATAATAAACCTTGCTGCAGTTTTATGTCTTTGGAAATTAATATCGTAGCAATTACATGACTGGTATGGTATCATGTTAAAACGTGCACCGTCTTTGGAAAGTGTGCTCTTTCCAGTGCCAGCTCAACCAACAATTGAGACAACATGTAAATTTTTTGCTGGAAAAACTTGACATTTGTTTTGATTGCTGAAAACGCTCTTCTTTGATACCTGCCTTCTGCATCTGTTCTATTGGGTTAATCCCAATCCTTATTCCTACCCATTATCATGGTCAAACCCGAAGTCAAAGTCAACCCGTATTTAAAAGTCAACTCTTACAAAATAACTGTCAATTGACAGTTACATTCGAACCATCACAACTGTTGGTCGAATACCTTTAGAACCGAACCATTACAATGGTTCTTTGTACCGTTTCATTATGTATATATAGTACAAATTCTGTAAACAATTACTTGATGACATTTTTATATTACAAGTTATAAGAAAAAAGCATTTTAGTGTTTATATCATTTTTATTTCACAATTGGTATATTTTGCATTGAACGTTAGACCATTAGATCCACGTTATTGAGGCCAACAATTGGTATCAGAGCGGTTTGGATTAAACTAACCAATTCATCATATACCTTTTATTTTTTTAATCTGTGAATCGAAGAAAAAATAGGTCTCGGTATTTTTCCTGCAAATTACAACGAACACAACAACAACAAAAGTTGCATTTCAATCAAGGGATAACTTCAACTAATTGTCGCCCCATAATTTTAAATTACCGGCATCAATTAGAAGGCACCCCTTTATATTTTTGCAGAAATTATTCTTAATCATACCGAAAATAACAAGACCCATTTTTATTTGTTTTTTTTATCAAAACATAATTCGACCCAGAAAAAAAACCATACGGTTTTGTCATCAAAAAAAGGGGCAAATTCATTATTGAATCAATACAAGGAACAAACACACCTGTATTTCAACGATTCGATTCATAGCACCCTTATTCTTGAATCACCACTTGATTCAATATATACACGGAGGAAAAATCCCAACAGGAACACCACATATCCGTGAAGAAGAAGTGGTCAACCACAGCCAACATCCGGCGGACAACCACCAGAACATCATAGCAGTACGATCTCACTCAAAAGAGTCAGAAATCTTTTATCTCTCAAAGAGATAACAAAAAGAAAGGAAAAGAGGCGTAATAAAAACGCTAAGGGCAAAAGAACCGGACACCAAAATATTATTAGGGATTCGTTTTTAAATAAACACCCTCCAGGTTCTATCTTTCCACAATCCACCCTTTAACTTTTATTTTATTATACTTAGAGTATTAATTTTTGTTTTACAAATAATATACCTAGTATAGTTTTTTTGATAAGTACTTTAGAAAAATAACATTTAGTATCTTATCATTTTTTTTGTATAATAACCTAGTGAAATTTACACTGCTTATTATATTTAGAAATATCTTTTAAGGAGTAATTAACCTTAGGCTTATTTCATTTTTATTTTTATAATCTCCAAGTTTTTTTTTAAAAAAAAAAAAACAAACCCTTTAAGCGCGCTATAAACTTTATAACACAATTAGTGTTAGATTTTAGGAGATTACTTAGTCATTTATTTTTATTTTAAAAATGACAAACGGTGGAAACGGTGGAAATAAAGAGACTGGTGTAAACAACACCAATCCTCAATTTCAATGCCCAATGTTAAAACCAGCGAATTACTCGTTATGGGCAATTCGCATGCAAATTATTTTAGAAGCAAATGGATTATGGGAAACGATTGAGCCAACTGAAAATACTCAATCATCTGATAAGAAAAAAGAAAAACTTGCAATTGCATACCTTTACCAATCCTTACCCGAAGAACAATTAGTTCAAATAACAAAGCACAAAACCCCAAAGGCAATATGGGACGCTTTAAGAGCTAGACACTTAGGCGAAGAAAGAGTACAACAAGCCAGACTTCAAACACTCAGATCAGAAATGGAGATGTTGACTATGAAGGAAGATGAAACCATCGACACCTTTACAGGAAAACTAACAACTCTAGTAAACAAAGCCGCTAGTCTAGGACACACTATAAAAGACACAAATTTAGTCAGAAAATTACTAAATGCTGTACCGGATAGGTATCTGCAAATAGTAGCATCAATAGAACAATATTCAGACTTAAACACTATGACATTTGAAGAAGCCATAGGAAGACTTAAAACCTATGAAGAAAGGATAAAATATAAGAAAGGAAAACAAGAGAACAATCAAGAAAAATTGATGTTCACAAGACACGAAGGTAGAGGGAGACATTTTAAACGTGGTAATGGAAAACATAAGTACTCACATTACAAAAACCACGATAAATTTAAAGGAGAGAAAAAGGAAGGAGAACATTCTCAAAACAACTTCAAAAGGCCAGATTTTGACCTTAGTAAAGTTATATGTTACAAATGCAACAAAAAGGGACACCTTGCAAACAAGTGTTATTCAAAACCGAAAACAACTGTGCAATCTAATCTTGTCGAGGAAGACTTAGAACCTACATTATTAATGGCAATTTTAGAAGACCCTATAGTAACAAAAATTGAAGATCAAAACATATCTCTTCACGAAGAAGTTGTAGAAGGTAAAGAAACAAATATGGATAGTCTATGGTACTTAGACAATGGAGCAAGTAACCATATGACTGGAGTAAAGGAACATTTCAAAGATTTAGATGAGAAAGTTAGTGGAAATGTGAAATTCGGAGATGGATCACACATAGAGATTAAAGGAAAAGGTTCAATTCTAATAGAATGTGATGACGAGAAACAAAGAATTATTTCACACGTTTATTACATTCCAAGTCTTAAAAGCAACCTATTGAGCCTTGGTCAATTCACCGAAATTGGATGTAAAGTTGTAATGGAAGATAATGAACTACGACTTTATGACATGGATGACAAAATCTTCATAAAAGTCACTAGACAAAGAAACCGTCTATATCAAGCAAGTCTAAGAATAGGAACACCTGTTTGCTTACTTGCAAACTTGAAAGATAACACCTGGTTATGGCACGCGAGACTAGGACATCTCAACTTTGAATCATTAAAATTTATGGCTCAAAGAGAGTTAGTTCAAGGAATTCCCGCCATTAAACATACAACACAAGTCTGTGATGTTTGTTTAATTGGTAAACATAGTAGAGCACCATTTCCAAAGAAAGCTAAAACTAGATCTACATCACCTTTAGATTTAGTATATGGAGATTTATGCGGACCAATCACACCACCAACACCATCTGGAAAGAAATACATATTCTTACTAGTAGACGATTATTCGAGATATATGTGGGCATATTTTCTTGAAACAAAAGATCAAGCATTTGATACTTTCAAGGAATATAAGAACACAATAGAAAAAGAATTAAGGACGACATTAAAAATGTTTAGAACTGATCGAGGTGGAGAATTCACATCAAATGAATTCACACAATATTGCAAAGATAATGGTATTTCACGACAACTTACCGCACCTTACTCACCACAACAAAATGGAGTAGTAGAACGAAGAAATAGGACAATCATGTCTACCACTAGATGTATGATGAAAGCAACTAACATGCCACAAAACTTTTGGGCTGAAGCCGTCAGGCATGCAATATACATTTTAAATAGTGTACCTACAAAAGCACTAGAAGACATTACTCCATACGAAGCAATTAAACAAAGAAAGCCAAACTTAGAAAATCTAAGAGTATTCGGCTGCATAGCATATGCTAAGGTACCATCACAACGCTTAACCAAGCTTGATGATAGAAGTAACAAAATGGTATACTTAGGAAATGAACAAGGATCGAAAGCTTATAGATTATTTGATCCAACAACACAAAAGATATGTGTTAGTAGAGATGTTAAGTTCAAAGAGGATGAAGCATGGAATTGGGAAGACTACATGAGTGAACACACCAATAATGAACCTGAATGGGTTGATTTCAGAATAGAAAATTTTGAAAACACACATGAACATCATGAAGAAGATATTCAACATGATGACATTATTCAACCTAATGATGATGACGTTCAACAAAATGATGATTACAATGACTTTCCCAACGACAACAACTTTGATGATGATAATTATACAACATCAGCAACAAACTCACCCTCTCAAACACAAACACCTAATACACCATCTACAGTTTCATCACGAGTAAACCCTCAGATTACACCAATCAACTCAATACAGTCAACTCATCAGAATAGTGGTTCAACATCAACCACATCTTCACACTCACAATATGATCATACACCCGTAAGAGGATTTAGAATTATGACTGATTTACTTGAAGAAACTGAGAGACTATTATGTAACAAATCACAATTTCAGGTTAATTTCTATTTTCGGAAAATTTTACTATTCATGTTACTATTCATTTCTACTATTCATTTCTTTTTGAAATTTACCCGAAAGTTGATTTTTATTTCATATTCTCGAGTGATAAATCATTTCCATGGCAAATTAAATGTTTGACACTCGTCAGATCATTTTCGTGAAAGTTATTAAGGAATTACACAGAATTATACGTTTTAGGGTTAAACGGCAATCAGAAATTCTACGCACAACGAAATCTGACCCCGTCAGGTGACCCCACATCAGAAAAATGTTTAACACATTCATGATTTATTTGAGAATAAATCATGACTGAGAAAAATCATGGCCCAAATAAACTTCGGCCGTGAAAAACTGGAATTTTCAGTTTTAAGCATTTTTACTCAGCCGTAACCCTAGCCTTTACCTGCACCGCATTTCTAAGATGATTTGAGCTTTCAACTTATTTAAATAAGTCAACATATTTTTCCCTCCTCCATTGACTAAAAATCATTCCTTGATTTTATAAATCATTCCTTGATTTTTAGGCTTCCGGTTTGATGTCTAAAAGACATTTAAGACCAACCGACACCAGACTGAGCCCAGTCTAGACATTATAAATCATTTTAAATCATTTTTAGCATATAAGAAAAGTAACATTTTACTTTTCTCAGTTTTACGCAATATTCGTACATTTTACGTATTACGCGTTTTAGACCCGTGTTTCCAGCTTTTAGCAGGTTTTACCACCCAAATGGAACTTATCACCCATTTTATATTTTATTATGGGACTTATGAACATTTCTAACAATACTTTAAAGTTTCATAATTTTACGACACCCGGTTTTACGTTTTGAGGCCTAATCATTTACGGTTGGCATTTCCCGGAGTCAAAATGCATCTTTTAACCAAAGATAATACCAAACCAATCCACCTCCCCTCCTTATCTGTTTTGAACCGCCACAAGGGGGGGGAGTCACACCCCTTGGTGGCTTGATCTTGTGGTTTGGTGCCTAAGATGCATACATGTGGATTTTTGGCTAAAATATCTCATGAAACTAACCTCCTCAAAGTCATATATATACCCCCTCTCCCCCCTTCCTTGGCCGGCCATCCCAACCCACCAAAACCACTCACACTTAGCTTATTTCTTCTAATTTGTTGCAAGGTTCAAGTGAAGTTCAAGTGTAGAAACCCTAGGTAGTTTATTTCTTACCAAAAATCTTCCAAACCCTAACATACTTGGTGTTTTCTCTTGAGTTTAAATCTACTCAATACACCTCAACCTTTATCATCTATCTTTCAAGAATACTAAGAGTAGAAAGGTTGCTTGAAGTGAAAAGGGTTGAAGCTTGTCTATCAAAGTCCATTTCCTTACTAGTTACTCCTTTCTTTCATTAGAAAGCCTAAAGTTGTAAGCCTAAACCTAACATGCTTCTTGTTTATTTATCATGTTCATCTCATTTATATGTTATTCTTGCTATATTATGTGTTGTAATTATGTCCATGATGAATCATGATGAGTAAAAGATGTTGTTGTAATGACTTATTGAAACAAATTACTAAAACAAGCAAACTAGTGAATATCTTGGTATAACCTGATCAAAATGGTAAAAATTTTATATTGGATTATTACATATTACAGTAGAGGACTTAAAAAGCAAACCATAGCAATTTGAACCACCTAAAAAGAGTAAACGAGTCAAAAGTTATGGCGATTTGAAGTTACCAAAGATTTCCGGCAAATCTGCCTAAATGTTTCTGTGATTTCTGAGACAGAACCTAAAACACGCAAAAAGAGGCCTTTCTGGTCCGATTCATGAAAAAGTTAAAACACGAAAGTTGTCCGGAATCATGTTTTCATTCAGGAACAAAGAGGCTCAAGCCTTGAAAACGCCTTCTGAGTGAGATATTTCTCAGTTTTCTTAACAGCTATTTACATATTTTAAGTCACTAAGTTATTGACATACTTTCAAAGGAATAAAAGGTATTATGACCTATAACCAAGACACCCACCATGGCTAGAACCAAGGTAGTGTCTCATGACCATGGAACAAGGAGCAAAGGTCATGGCTAGGCCATGACGAAATGACCAAACCAACTTACATAGGCGTAAACATGAAACAATGAAATTGGCGATAACATGAACAAGCAATTTGTATCTATTTCACCTAAAAGGAAACCATGAGATTTTACCAAGACAAATGGTCATACAAGACTTATAAAACTACCCCTAATAACAATCTTCATGTACTATAAACTTTCCTAAGTTTATACAAATATCGGACATGTAACTTTTTCGGATCAAAACGTATATCTATATACTTTATCAATTACTACAATAGTAGGGAGCTTCATGTGAGGAGTTCATTATGTAAGCCGTCGAGATGAGTTGTGGATTTACGAGTTAAAGTGTCCTGGCTCCTCGAACGCTTACTAACATGACTTCTGAAATATGTTAGCCCGAACGGTAGTAAACGATATACCAAAACATACATGTTCATAAATTTTTCTTACAAAGACTTACAAATATACATCATACATCATCATGGACTAAATGCAAACCATATATATAGGCACTCCGTTATATTCTTTACACAAATCCTAAGTCGCAACATTCTATTCTAGGTTGCTCGTAGAAACCTACACGATCCGATCATCACCTTCATTATTTGCTATCATACTTGAGGTGAGTTCATAGCCCCGCTTACATTACTTTAATGTTTTACAAACCCTTGGGGGAAATACATGCTACTTTTAAACCGAACACAATGCTTTGAAACTGTATGCTGCCTGATTGTTTTATTATTACTAAGTACCTACCTTGCCAATCCTAGGCCCCATCATGAACCATTTAATCACTAGTATTAGTGAGCGCGAGTATTGTGAATAGGCCTATTGGGATTGACGAATCCCATTTGTTTGAGCAGTTAGTTCAAACGAATGCACTATATTTGAAACATTAAGTATGACGGCAAAGTACTTACCGGGGCATCATAACCGCCGATTGATATTGGTACACGTTAACGTATTGGTTGCATGAGCTTAGTACATAATAATAACTGTTTTGTTTTCTAACATGAGTATGAGTCTAATTAACTCATTACTACCAACATATTGTGTTCAACCTTAAACAAACTCTATGAATATCACTCAACCTTTGTGTTGACCTCTTAAGCATGTATTTCAGGTCCATGATAATCAAGAATGGAGCGGGAAGGGCACGTACCGAAGGAAGAAGGCTATAAACAATTATGTCATTCTATAAAAACATCATAGACTTTATATTGATGTGTTTTGAAACAATGGATCATTTTGGGACCTTACTATGTAAACTTTGATACATTTGAATAATATGAATGACAACTCTTTTTATTACGATTCGTTTAGAGTTCGTTTTCCTATTATTATGACTGTTGTGCCGTCGAGTAACACCCAAGTTGAATTCCGCTGCATCATGAATTGGGGGTGTTACAGATTGGTACCAGAGCCATGGTTATAGAGAAACGGGTCTAAGTGAGACCTAAACTATAACTACAATAACAAGCAAAAACATTTTTATAGCCTTCCGCTCTTCGTGCCTTCCGTCCTCCAGAAGATTATGGACTTATTACACATGTTATCCTACATGAACATATTTGTATATTGTCATATGCACATTTCCTTAGTTTGAACATTTTCCATAAACATTTGATTATTTTTGACATCATAAATTGTAGACATCATGTCCGCACCTCCATCTCCCGATCATCTTCATGCTATGCCCGAGTATTTACCAATTCTTCCCGGACCCGATGATCCTTACTTTGAACAAATTGACTATGACGATGAGGAAATACCTTATGAGGACCTAGAAAATGAAATAGATTCGGACGAAGATCCTGAAATGGATTTGGACATAAATATCGATGAGTACGAAGAGGATCCTGAAATGGATGTTGACATCGAAGGCATCGAGGAGGAAGCGGAGGAACTATTAGTGGTGCCACATTTATCACCATTGACATCTCCACCTCCGGTTTCACCAATTTCATCCGAATCTAACCGTACCACTCCAGCTCAAGTTCCGAATTCTACTCACCAAACCGGCGGTACATCTACATCTACACATATGTTCGCAAACTCAGCTCAATACGAAATCTACTCTTTGAAACAAGCTCTCAACCTAACCCAACTCAAAGTTAAATGTATGGCAAGTCAAATGCATGAATGTATGTCCAAGGTAAATTCTGCTAGAATGGATGCCATGAATGCTCGAGACGACCTATATTGGTTTAAGCTTGACATGAGCTACGTTAAGAGTGACTCGGATCATGTTGGGGAAGTAGTCTTAAATCCTTTGACTGGCTTGGATGATGTCAAGGATAGACTCACTTTGGTTGAGAGGGCCCAAGAACAGGACGCGGTTCAAATTCACCAACTACTTCACCGCCTAAATACCGCCGAAATCAGGTTAGATGTGGCAAACTTTGACAGGTATCAACTTAGGAATGATTTGTGTGGAATGCAAACTCAAATGAGTTCCATACAACAAAGGATATACCGAAAGGAGGTCAAAGAATACCGTCCAAATGAAAGCGTAGATGTGTTAGCAACACGCGGAAATAATAATCCAACCGGACCACAACAACCTCCCAACCAACGTTAGACTAGTGTTATAGTACTAGTTAGCTTTTGTACAACGTTGTAATTACTAACTGAAAGTATCAGTTAGTAAGTTTTGAATGAACTTGTAATAAGTTCGATTTTGTAATCAACGTTATATAAATATAACTTTGTTTTATATACTACCATGTGTTGCTTTTAAGTTTCAAACATTATCATCCTATCATTCTTATCAAACATTGTGCTCATCTCACAACTCTCTAATTACAATGTATCTTTTGAACAATAGAACCATGGCGCCCAAGAAAAAGACCCCACCAACGATGACACAAGCCGCCATCCGCAAACTGGTGAAGGATAGTGTCAATGCAGCACTTATCGCTGAACGAGCAGCCGTAGCTGCAGCAGCTGCAGCAGCTGCCGATGCCACCACAGCTGCTGGTGCTGCTGATGCTGCAGCAGCTGCTGATGCTGCAGCCGCTGCTGATGCTGCAGCAGCCGCAGAAGCCGCCACTGCTGCGGAAGCTGCAATAGCTGCAGAGACTGCCAGACTTGCCAGTCTTAACCTTGGAGGACCTACCCCTCCAGTGACCAATGTTACTACAGTACCAAAGGGTTGCTCGTTCATTTCCTACCTGAAATGTGAACCCCTCAAATTCAAGGGTACTGAAGGGGCTGTAGGTTTGACCCGTTGGTTCGAAAAGGCGGAGTCGGTGTTCATTGTTAGTAAATGTACTGAGGTTGACAAAGTTCAGTATGCCACAAGTACTTTGTTGAATGAGGCGTTGTCCTGGTGGAACTCAATTGCTCAACCCATGGGCATTGAGAATGCCTACAAAATTACTTGGGCTAATTTGAAACAAATGATGATTAAGGAATACTGTCCACGCAGTGAGATACAAAAGTTGGAAGTTGAGTTCTGGGATCATACGGTTAAGGGAAATGATATCCTGACCTACAACCGTAGATTCCAGGAACTGAGGATACTTTGTCCATCAATGGTTTCCCCAAAGGAAAAGATGTTGGAAAGGTATATTTGGGGACTTCCCTCAAGCATACAGGGGAATGTGACTTCGGCAAATCCCAAAGAACTTGATGAGGCTATGCGGATGTCCCGTAGTCTCATGGATCAAGTGGTACGTATGTCGGAAACCCGCAGGCAAAACAACCTCAACATCAACAACAACAACAGCAATGCCAACAATCCCAACAACTCCAACTACCGTAACAACAACAACAACAAGAACAACAACAATAAACGACCATATGATGGTAACCGTGGGAACAACAACAATAACAACAACAACAACCAAACCCGAAACAACAACCACCACAATCAGCAGAACAGGAGACAAGAAGCCGCGACGGCTTATGTTGCTGCACCTGCTGGTGGTAGGTACGTGGGTAATCAACCACAATGTACCAGGTGTAACTACCATCACGAAGGTCCTTGCCCGGCCAAATGCCACAAGTGCCAAAAGCCCGGACATCTTGCCAAGGATTGTAGGGGCAAGGGTATAGCTACTGGGGCTAACTCACAGCCCATAGTTACATGTTTCGGGTGTGGTGAAAGGGGACACTATAAAAACAACTGTCCTCAAAACCAAGGACCCCAAGGCGGAGGTGCTCGTGCTAGAGCCTATGTCATAGGAAAGGAAGAACCACACCAGGACCCGAACGTGGTTACCGGTACGTTCCTACTCAATAATATTCCTGTTAAAGTATTATTCGATTCTGGTGCTGATATGAGCTTTATATCTACTAGAATTGCGCCCTTACTTGATATTCCATCAATTACTTTAACCACTAGTTATAATGTTGAGCTAGCTACCGGTGACTTAGTAAATACCAATACCGTAATCCCAAACTGTACCCTTAATCTCTTAGACCACCCCTTTAACATCAATCTTATGCCAATCGAACTCGGAAGTTTCGATGTTGTTATTGGCATGGATTGGTTGTCTAAACATCAAGCTAACATTATTTGTGGTGAAAGAGTTGTGCACATTCCATGTGACAATGAAACTTTGATCATTCGTGGTGATCAAAGTGGAACCCGAATAAACATCATCTCATGTATCAAGACCATGAAGTACATTGAGAAAGGATGTTATGCTTTCTTAGCCCACGTAACAGAAAAGAAAACCGATGAAAAAT
Organism: Artemisia argyi; assembly: GCA_030686995.1. NCBI lineage: Eukaryota > Viridiplantae > Streptophyta > Magnoliopsida > Asterales > Asteraceae > Artemisia > Artemisia argyi. The sequence continues at coordinate 245,747,484 of CM060702.1, read as the reverse complement.
GTCTCGAAGATGTTCCTATTGCCCGTGAGTTTCCTGAAGTCTTTCCGGAAGACTTACCCGGACTACCACCACATCGACAAATAGAGTTCAGAATTGATTTAATACCAGGAGCGGCGCCAGTTGCCCGCGCACCATACCGGCTAGCACCTTCAGAGATGCAAGAGCTATCAAATCAATTACAAGAACTTGCGGACAAGGGATTTATTCGACCTAGTTCCTCACCTTGGGGAGCTCCAGTTTTATTCGTGAAAAAGAAAGACGGGTCATTACGCATGTGTATTGACTATCGTGAACTAAACAAATTAACCATAAAGAACCGATACCTACTACCAAGAATTGATGATTTATTCGATCAATTGCAAGGCTCAACCTATTACTCAAAAATCGACCTACGTTCAGGTTACCACCAAGTTAGAGTTCGTGATGAAGACATTCCAAAAACAGCCTTTAGGACACGATATGGTCACCACGAATTCCAAGTGATGCCATTTGGGTTAACAAATGCACCGGCAGTATTCATGGATCTCATGAATCGTGTGTGTAAGCCGTATTTGGACAAATTTGTGATCGTATTCATAGACGACATTCTCATTTATTCCAAAAACGAAGAGGAACACAAAGAACACCTTAGAACAATTTTAGCACTACTCAAGGAAGAGAAATTGTATGCAAAGTTTTCCAAATGCGAATTTTGGATTCAATCCGTACAATTCCTTGGGCATGTGATTGACAAGACCGGTTTACATGTCGATCCCGCTAAAATTGAAGCTATCAAAAACTGGCCAACACCTACCACACCTACAGAAATTCGTCAATTTCTGGGTTTAGCCGGGTATTACCGAAGGTTTATTGAAGGATTTTCTTCAATAGCAAAATCTTTGACCAAGCTAACTCAGAAAAACAAGAAATACGTGTGGGATGAAGACGAAGAAAATGCTTTCCAAACCCTTAAACAAAAACTTTGTAGTGCTCCTATCCTAGCATTGCCAGATGGGATCGAAGATTTTGTAGTCTATTGTGATGCATCGTACCAAGGTTTAGGTGCCGTGTTGATGCAACGTGATAAGGTCATGGCTTATGCTTCACGACAACTCAAGGTTCATGAAGAAAATTACACCACTCATGACTTAGAGTTAGGAGCTGTGGTCTTTGCACTAAAAATCTGGAGGCACTATCTATACGGTACTAGATGTACTGTGTACACCGATCATAAAAGTCTACAACACATTTTGAACCAAAAAGAACTAAACATGCGACAACGTCGTTGGTTGGAATTACTAAGTGATTATGACTGCGACATTCGTTACCACCCAGGAAAAGCCAACGTAGTAGCCGACGCCCTAAGCCGAAAGGAACGGATTAAACCATTACGAGTCCGAGCCTTAGTTTTAACCATAAATTCCAACTTTCCTACCCAAATCCTTCACGCTCAAGCTGAGGCGGTGAAACAAGAAAATATCCAAAAGGAAAGGTTGGATGGCATGATGCAAAAGAAATTCGAAACCCGTTCAGATGGAACTCTATGCTTCCAAGGTCGAAGTTGGTTACCACTTTATGGTGGCTTACGAGACTTGATCATGCATGAATCACATAAGTCTAAATACTCCATACATCCAGGATCTGATAAAATGTATCATGATCTTAAGTTACTTTATTGGTGGCCGAACATGAAAGCCGACATTGCAACATATGTTAGCAAGTGTCTTACCTGCTCCAAAGTAAAAGCCGAACACCAAAAACCATCCGGTCCATTGCAACAACCAGAAATTCCTACTTGGAAATGGGAAAGAATTACTATGGACTTCATTACCAAACTCCCAAGGACATCAAGCGGTTATGACTCCATCTGGGTCATAGTTGATCGTCTCACAAAATCAGCACACTTTATACCAATCAAAGAGACTTACAAAATGGAACAACTAACCCGACTGTACGTCAAAGAAATAGTCTCAAGACATGGTGCACCGATATCCATCATATCCGACAGAGATGGTAGATTTACTTCCAATTTCTGGCAGTCACTCCAAGACGCCTTTGGAACAAATCTAGACATGAGTACAGCATATCACCCTCAGACCGATGGTCAGAGTGAACGAACCATCCAAACTCTTGAAGACATGCTTCGAGCATGCATAATAGACTTTGGAAAAGGATGGGATACTCATTTACCATTAGTCGAATTTTCCTACAACAACAGCTATCATACAAGTATTAAAGCAGCCCCATTTGAAGCACTTTACGGTCGAAAGTGTCGTTCACCTGCTTGTTGGGCTGAAGTGGGAGAAGTTCAACTCACTGGACCAGAACTCATCCGTGAAACAACGGATAAAATTGTACAAATCAGAAGTCGATTACAAGCCGCAAGAGATCGACAGAAAAGTTATGCCGACACACGACGCAGACCCCTAGAATTCCAAGTCGGAGATAGGGTTATGCTAAAGGTATCGCCTTGGAAGGGCTTGATACGATTCGGTAAACGAGGAAAACTAAACCCAAGATACATCGGACCATTCAAAATCCTAGCCAGGGTTGGTCCTGTGGCGTACAGACTTGAGCTTCCGTCAGAACTCAGTAATGTACACCCCACTTTCCATGTATCTAACCTAAAGAAATGCTTATCGGATGAATCACTTGTGATTCCACTCGATGAAATTCAACTCAATGACGATCTTCAATTTGTTGAGGAACCTGTAGAAATCATGGACCGAGAGGTCAAACAACTCAAACAAAGCCGTATTCCAATTGTCAAAGTTCGTTGGAACTCACGACGTGGTCCTGAATACACATGGGAACGAGAGGACCAGATACGTAAGAAATACCCACATCTTTTTACCAACGAAGCTTCTACCTCCAACGTAAATTGATCTCCGGGACGGAGCTCTCATATGGGGTGGAGACTGTAACAAATCACAATTTCAGGTTAATTTCTATTTTCGGAAAATTTTACTATTCATGTTACTATTCATTTCTACTATTCATTTCTTTTTGAAATTTACCCGAAAGTTGATTTTTATTTCATATTCTCGAGTGATAAATCATTTCCATGGCAAATTAAATGTTTGACACTCGTCAGATCATTTTCGTGAAAGTTATTAAGGAATTACACAGAATTATACGTTTTAGGGTTAAACGGCAATCAGAAATTCTACGCACAACGAAATCTGACCCCGTCAGGTGACCCCACATCAGAAAAATGTTTAACACATTCATGATTTATTTGAGAATAAATCATGACTGAGAAAAATCATGGCCCAAATAAACTTCGGCCGTGAAAAACTGGAATTTTCAGTTTTAAGCATTTTTACTCAGCCGTAACCCTAGCCTTTACCTGCACCGCATTTCTAAGATGATTTGAGCTTTCAACTTATTTAAATAAGTCAACATATTTTTCCCTCCTCCATTGACTAAAAATCATTCCTTGATTTTATAAATCATTCCTTGATTTTTAGGCTTCCGGTTTGATGTCTAAAAGACATTTAAGACCAACCGACACCAGACTGAGCCCAGTCTAGACATTATAAATCATTTTAAATCATTTTTAGCATATAAGAAAAGTAACATTTTACTTTTCTCAGTTTTACGCAATATTCGTACATTTTACGTATTACGCGTTTTAGACCCGTGTTTCCAGCTTTTAGCAGGTTTTACCACCCAAATGGAACTTATCACCCATTTTATATTTTATTATGGGACTTATGAACATTTCTAACAATACTTTAAAGTTTCATAATTTTACGACACCCGGTTTTACGTTTTGAGGCCTAATCATTTACGGTTGGCATTTCCCGGAGTCAAAATGCATCTTTTAACCAAAGATAATACCAAACCAATCCACCTCCCCTCCTTATCTGTTTTGAACCGCCACAAGGGGGGGGAGTCACACCCCTTGGTGGCTTGATCTTGTGGTTTGGTGCCTAAGATGCATACATGTGGATTTTTGGCTAAAATATCTCATGAAACTAACCTCCTCAAAGTCATATATATACCCCCTCTCCCCCCTTCCTTGGCCGGCCATCCCAACCCACCAAAACCACTCACACTTAGCTTATTTCTTCTAATTTGTTGCAAGGTTCAAGTGAAGTTCAAGTGTAGAAACCCTAGGTAGTTTATTTCTTACCAAAAATCTTCCAAACCCTAACATACTTGGTGTTTTCTCTTGAGTTTAAATCTACTCAATACACCTCAACCTTTATCATCTATCTTTCAAGAATACTAAGAGTAGAAAGGTTGCTTGAAGTGAAAAGGGTTGAAGCTTGTCTATCAAAGTCCATTTCCTTACTAGTTACTCCTTTCTTTCATTAGAAAGCCTAAAGTTGTAAGCCTAAACCTAACATGCTTCTTGTTTATTTATCATGTTCATCTCATTTATATGTTATTCTTGCTATATTATGTGTTGTAATTATGTCCATGATGAATCATGATGAGTAAAAGATGTTGTTGTAATGACTTATTGAAACAAATTACTAAAACAAGCAAACTAGTGAATATCTTGGTATAACCTGATCAAAATGGTAAAAATTTTATATTGGATTATTACATATTACAGTAGAGGACTTAAAAAGCAAACCATAGCAATTTGAACCACCTAAAAAGAGTAAACGAGTCAAAAGTTATGGCGATTTGAAGTTACCAAAGATTTCCGGCAAATCTGCCTAAATGTTTCTGTGATTTCTGAGACAGAACCTAAAACACGCAAAAAGAGGCCTTTCTGGTCCGATTCATGAAAAAGTTAAAACACGAAAGTTGTCCGGAATCATGTTTTCATTCAGGAACAAAGAGGCTCAAGCCTTGAAAACGCCTTCTGAGTGAGATATTTCTCAGTTTTCTTAACAGCTATTTACATATTTTAAGTCACTAAGTTATTGACATACTTTCAAAGGAATAAAAGGTATTATGACCTATAACCAAGACACCCACCATGGCTAGAACCAAGGTAGTGTCTCATGACCATGGAACAAGGAGCAAAGGTCATGGCTAGGCCATGACGAAATGACCAAACCAACTTACATAGGCGTAAACATGAAACAATGAAATTGGCGATAACATGAACAAGCAATTTGTATCTATTTCACCTAAAAGGAAACCATGAGATTTTACCAAGACAAATGGTCATACAAGACTTATAAAACTACCCCTAATAACAATCTTCATGTACTATAAACTTTCCTAAGTTTATACAAATATCGGACATGTAACTTTTTCGGATCAAAACGTATATCTATATACTTTATCAATTACTACAATAGTAGGGAGCTTCATGTGAGGAGTTCATTATGTAAGCCGTCGAGATGAGTTGTGGATTTACGAGTTAAAGTGTCCTGGCTCCTCGAACGCTTACTAACATGACTTCTGAAATATGTTAGCCCGAACGGTAGTAAACGATATACCAAAACATACATGTTCATAAATTTTTCTTACAAAGACTTACAAATATACATCATACATCATCATGGACTAAATGCAAACCATATATATAGGCACTCCGTTATATTCTTTACACAAATCCTAAGTCGCAACATTCTATTCTAGGTTGCTCGTAGAAACCTACACGATCCGATCATCACCTTCATTATTTGCTATCATACTTGAGGTGAGTTCATAGCCCCGCTTACATTACTTTAATGTTTTACAAACCCTTGGGGGAAATACATGCTACTTTTAAACCGAACACAATGCTTTGAAACTGTATGCTGCCTGATTGTTTTATTATTACTAAGTACCTACCTTGCCAATCCTAGGCCCCATCATGAACCATTTAATCACTAGTATTAGTGAGCGCGAGTATTGTGAATAGGCCTATTGGGATTGACGAATCCCATTTGTTTGAGCAGTTAGTTCAAACGAATGCACTATATTTGAAACATTAAGTATGACGGCAAAGTACTTACCGGGGCATCATAACCGCCGATTGATATTGGTACACGTTAACGTATTGGTTGCATGAGCTTAGTACATAATAATAACTGTTTTGTTTTCTAACATGAGTATGAGTCTAATTAACTCATTACTACCAACATATTGTGTTCAACCTTAAACAAACTCTATGAATATCACTCAACCTTTGTGTTGACCTCTTAAGCATGTATTTCAGGTCCATGATAATCAAGAATGGAGCGGGAAGGGCACGTACCGAAGGAAGAAGGCTATAAACAATTATGTCATTCTATAAAAACATCATAGACTTTATATTGATGTGTTTTGAAACAATGGATCATTTTGGGACCTTACTATGTAAACTTTGATACATTTGAATAATATGAATGACAACTCTTTTTATTACGATTCGTTTAGAGTTCGTTTTCCTATTATTATGACTGTTGTGCCGTCGAGTAACACCCAAGTTGAATTCCGCTGCATCATGAATTGGGGGTGTTACATATTACTTGTTGAAGATGAACCTAAGAATTATAAGGAAGCATCAAACGACCAAAAATGGATTGAAGCAATGAAGGTCGAAATAGATTCCATCAATAAAAATAATACATGGGAACTAACCACTTTACCCAAAGGACATAGAGCAATAGGTTTAAAGTGGGTATTTAAAACCAAGAAAGATGCAAATGGAAATATAGTCAAGCATAAAGCAAGACTAGTAGCAAAAGGATATATTCAGGAGCATGGCATAGATTTTGAAGAAGTTTTCGCACCCGTAGCAAGAATGGAAACTATAAGATTATTACTCGCCATAGCTGCTAATAACAAATGGGAAGTACATCACCTTGATGTAAAATCTGCATTTTTACATGGAGATTTAAAAGAAGAAGTTTATGTTTCACAACCGGAAGGCGTCATAAAGAAAGAAAATTCAAGAAAAGTCTACAGACTTATTAAGGCACTTTAGGGACTAAAACAAGCACCACGTGCATGGAACATAAAACTAGACCAAACTTTGAAATCCTTAGATTTCAAGAAATGTGCGTTAGAACAAGCGATCTACACAAAAGCCACAAAAGATACAACTCTACTTGTAGGAGTCTATGTAGATGACTTAATCATCACAGGCACACCCAAGAAAGAGATCGAAAAATTTAAAGCTCAAATGGAAGACAAATTTGAAATGAGTGACCTCGGTTTATTAGCTTATTATCTAGGAATAGAAGTTTCACAAGCTGAAGGAAATATATCAATAAAGCAATCTGCCTACGCAACAAAAATCCTAAAGGACGTTGGAATGACAGACTGCAACGAAACTTTAATACCTATGGATCCAGGAACAAGACTAACAAAGAATACTGAAGGAACAATGGTCAACTCAACAGAATATAGAAGTTTAATTGGATGTCTACGATATCTACTTCACACAAGACCCGACTTAAGTTATTCCATTGGATTACTTAGTCGATTTATGCAGGAACCAAAAGAGCAACACATGAAGGCAATAAGACAAGTACTACGTTATGTTAAAGGAACAATCAACTACGGTATCACCTACAGACATAATGGAGGAAACAAGATACAAGGTTTTAGCGATAGTAGTTACGGAGTCAACACTCAAGAAGGCAAAGGAACTACTGGAATCATTTTCTATTATGGTGATTCCCCAATAAGCTGGAGCACGAAGAAACAAGCCACTGTAGCATTATCATCTTGCGAATCTGAATTTATTGCAGCAACAGCAGCAGCAACACAAGCATTATGGTTAAAAAGACTACTTAGCAGGCTTACACACTCAAATGAAGAAAAAGTAACTATTATGGTTGATAACAAATCAGCTATAGAACTAATGAAGAATCCCGTCTTTCACGGAAGAAGTAAACACATTGATACAAAATATCACTTTATACGTGAATGCGTTGAAAGAGAAGACTTACAAGTTGAATTTATAAGCGGAGAATATCAAAAGGCTGACATACTAACGAAGGCACTACCGAAGATCAAATTTCTAACCATGAGGCAACTCATTGGAGTCAAAGATCTAGGAGATAACGATTGAGATTAAGGGGGAGAATATTGGGTTAATCCCAATCCTTATTCCTACCCATTATCATGGTCAAACCCGAAGTCAAAGTCAACCCGTATTTAAAAGTCAACTCTTACAAAATAACTGTCAATTGACAGTTACATTCGAACCATCACAACTGTTGGTCGAATACCTTTAGAACCGAACCATTACAATGGTTCTTTGTACCGTTTCATTATGTATATATAGTACAAATTCTGTAAACAATTACTTGATGACATTTTTATATTACAAGTTATAAGAAAAAAGCATTTTAGTGTTTATATCATTTTTATTTCACAATTGGTATATTTTGCATTGAACGTTAGACCATTAGATCCACGTTATTGAGGCCAACATGTTCTTCGTTGCACTAATAGCTCAAGATCCATTCCTTGAGGTAGCTGCCTGGACATGCTACATGTATTTCGACCCACTTAAATACAAACTGTATGTAACCATTTACTGGTTTTTGTATCTCCCAAAATTTAAATACAAACTCTATCTTCAACATTTTATAGTTTTAATAGATTTTTTTGGTATTTTTTATTTTACAAGGAGGTGGGGGCTGATTGAGGATCTCAGTATCTCACATATATAGAATCAACAAGGTTTGGCATATGTGATCATTTTACATAACTCTTTTCATTCTTCACTTCAATTGTTAGTATGATATGGATTGATGTTTTATGTGTGTTTTTAGTGCATACCGTATAGTCAAAGGGAAGTTATAAAGCTTAATATATATTGGTGGAATCGAGTCTTTCAGGAAACAAATGTATGCTTATCGAGACACGAACCTTATCTTTCTAACTATTACTGATTTTCTAAGTTTCTTACCATGATGTTTATTTGTGCTCAATAATGTAATTTTTACTTTAGTTTAACATGTTCTCATACTATCCTTCTTCGTATGTATATTTTACTTGATACATTATATTCATTTCAGGAAAATAAAGTGGACTTGGTAGCTTTGGCATGTGGTGCAATAGTGAGTTAATGGTACGTTGGTCAAAACAGGGGTACAAGGATCATACTTTATAACCGATCAAAACACATTTTATATATGCAATTGGTGACCCATATGATAAAGTGCTACTTTTAAGAATTTTTTTATGTTTATTTACACTACATATAGTTACGAGTAGTGTTAATTCATTTGTTTACATACAACAGGAAAGAATCAAGACCCACTGCAACTTCTGAAGTTGACTTTAAAAAGACAGAGTATACTTTATTAATCCATATTATTGTATCGTCCAAGTTTTTTGGTAACCCTGAGTGATATTTTCTTTTCATATTGTTGGTAACAAAGAAGAATTGAAAACAAAGCTGAAGGACATACCCCGCGAGAAATCTGATGCGCTTAATTCTGAGCAAACAGAGGAAGATAAGGTTAGATCCGAAAGGTCTCATTAGCTCCTACTATGAACAAATTTTTGTTCGCTGTTGTTTGAAACCATATCCTGCTGTTTCAAGTATTGTTTCAGGAATCAAAACACACAATCACATCAACCAATAGACCTTTCTCATAATGCAGACCCATTAATCGTTGTCCTATCACAAAACAACCATCTACTACATAAAAAAGGTGAAACATCTATGAGAAAGACCTGCATTATATGATATATAATGCATGTTGGTATAGGATAATTATGACATCCGAAACGTTACATGAGAACTTAGTTTACAATGAACTATGCTTTATTAGTACTCATTTGGGTAGTAAGATTTACACTGATGACTAAAGAAACAAGTAAAGAGGTGACCTTTTGGTCTTAAGAGACTATGGGAATCCTTCTATGTTTTGGTATTGCAGTAATGTAGTTGCTTACAAAGATGAGGATGTAAGTGCATAACTTACTTTTTCTGATATCTTTCATTTGAATGGAAATCTCGAACCATTTGCTTGTGACTGGGTCGCTTTAGAGGGTGGATTAGCTTATTTTTCGGGCTTATGAGCTTATTTGAAGTTGTAAAGGCTTATAAGCTAAGTTTTTTTTTTTTTGGTGGACTTATGAGCCTATCAAGTTGAGCTAATTGCTTATATAAGCTCATAACCTCAACTTAATAAGCTTATAATCCAGATCAGATTTGCTTATGAACTTAATTGTGAGAGGGAGGTCATTCAAATAACTCCAAAAGTCCACAAAGTAAGCTTATCCAAACATCCTTTTAGGTTATATTTTATTTCTAGAATAAATATGAACTTTTTGCAGCTTAAAAGTAAATGAATCAAAGGAGGTTTGGGTCACACTAGGTAATTATTGGAACGGGTTGAAATGTATACTTGGGTTGACCTTGAACGGCTCAAATGATATACATTTGAATTAATGTATTCATACTCTGATTTATCAGCCTTTAGCCTACATAATCAACATTTTGTATATCTGTTTTTTATATTGTTTATTGTTTGGTGATATTTTTGTAGTTGTCATAAGCAGGTTCGCAATGATGAGACGATGAAGCAATCATTGAACCAATTATTGTTCGTGGTTTGAAGAGCAGCAAAAGAGATCGTCCTAAAGAGATCAAACAATAATGCAAAAAGATTGTAGACTGATTAGTCCAACTCAACCCATAATCCAAACCCACCTATTTCGGCACTTCGAGTGAATGCCTTAGGTTAATAATTTCAAACATGATTATAAAGACTCGAGAGTACACTATTATCAGATATAATAACATTGAACAAATATAAAGAAACAGTTGTCACCAATGAGAAAGACAAAGTCAAAAGTGATAATTCATGTAAGTATGAACTTTTAATTGAATTATAGGATCATTAGGTTTTCTTTTGCGTTTGATAAACACTATTTGTTCTGAAATATTATTTGTAGTACCTAAAATTTTGCAGCATTCTGTAGCATCGGTCCAACAAGAACACCCCAAAATGACAGATGAAAGAAATGGCGGATGAAGAGCAAAAAAAGGACAATCAAGTAACTTTATATTGATTTGTTGTATGTGTTTCCTTTGAATTTTGAATAGTACACATAAAAAAGATTGTTTGGGTCAAAACGGATATTTTGTGCACGGGTCGGTTTGACCCACCAACGCTGATATCTTTTAACAAAAATGAGCTGACATTGTTCTTTTTCTGATAAATAGTTACTGTAAAAGAAAGAGTGTCATACCTTCGTCTTAAAGTTTATCCCAATCCTCATCCCACACTGCCGAAATCTCTGGAACTCCAGGTTGCCAACCTTTACAAACAAAATAGGTGAACCATAACACAATGTCAATCATTTGATTATAATATTATACAGATACAGTGACATTATTGCTAATGGAGTATTCCTGATAGCATGAGATGAAAGATGATACCCTTTGTAAGCTCAATAACTGCAGTTGACTTGACATCAATTCCATGTTTTTTGCAAAGTTCAGTTAAAGCCTTCAGTAGTTCCTCGAGATCGGATTGGATACGATCAGTACTGGAGCACCTGTGGGTTGCCTTGTAAAAGCATTCAATGCACCAAGTGGTTCTATCTTGGCTGGAGTCTGGGGCTGAGAAGTTACAGGACCAATTGCAGAAGAACGGGTGGAATGCTTGTAGTTTGTGTTGGCAATGAGGAGGATGACGGTTTGGATATAGATTAAGAAGCAGAAAACAAGTCACCTCCAAACAAAGCGGCAGAAGTAATTGCATTTCCTCCAACAGATGGTCTAGGAGCTGTGAAAGATGAGGATGATAGTGGCTCTTGGGGTTTTGGCACAGCAGGCCCCAACACCTCTGCCCCCAAGCCAATCACCTGAGACATTAGAGTTTGATAGACCAGGACCGGCCAGACCACCACCTGCTGGAAAACTAGGACCACCAACACCCTGTGATGGAAGAGGATCGCTCTGAGGTGGCGGCCTCATTGACTGATTTCCTTGAGGTGCAAGATACCGTGCAGAAGGTGGAGCAACTAAAGGTGGAGCCATTGAATTAGGAGGCCCCTGTGATCTTATACCGAAATTTTGAGTTTGTATTGAATTTACAACCCCGGGCTGTTGCGTAGGAGGCGTGGGGCCATTGAATTGACAAGAGGCTGTTGTGCAGGTGGACGTGGTCCCATTGCATTTGGTTGAGCTGGAGGCAGAGCTGCAAGGTTAATCTCTGGAGCAGGAATTTTAGATGAAGCAGGTCCATATAATGCCGCCTTTACTATATCTGGTGCTAGTTCTCTTTTTCCTTGTGCCACAGTTACAAGCGTGCTGCCATATCTGCAATCAAATACAGTAGTATTATCATAAGAAACATGACCCAGATGCGTGGTTAAATTGTTCATTTTTGTCAAAGTATAGTCCTATAATCTTCTTAGGATTGTAATTTGTAAACATAGATAGGATTCAATCAGAGATCAAAGACATACAAGAAGAATGAGAGACTATTCGCATCTATCTAACACAGTAATTTTGTATACTTAGTAAGCGGCGTTATTTTGTATACAGTCTAGATGCAACAGTTTTAACTCATCTATCTAACATAGGTCGACTAGGGTTGCATTATCTCAGTCACCAACTACACCTCCTTCAACACCACTAACCCAAACACCCACAATATCACAGTCACCAGCTCAAACTGCACCATCACAAGAACCAATACCATCACCTCCAACACCACCTCCCCCACCCTTAAGACAATCCACAAGAATCAAAACCATTCCAACTAAACTTCAATCATTTCAATACCCAAAACACTCACGGCAACCAACATTGCAAAGCATCATCACTCAAAATTCCTAAATTATCATAACTTAACATCATCATGCATACATTCAATACACAACATCAGTAGTACTAGTACCCATGAGCCCCACTCCTACCTCCAAGCATCTAAGGATCCTAAATGGATAGAAGCTATGAACAAAGAAATCAAGGCACTTGAAGACAACAACACATGGACTTTCATAATCCTCGCTCAAGGAAAGTCACCCATTAGCTGCAAGTGGGTCTTCAAGATCAAGTTAAGGGCTGATGGCACAGTTGAAAGGTACAAGGCAAGGCTAGGATACTCTCAAAAGCTACCTCCTAACACAGTTTGTAAGCTCACCAAATCCATTTATGGCCTGAAACAAGACAATAGACAATTGTTTGAGAAGTTGACCTCCTTTCTAATACAGTTGCGATTCAAACAAAGCCATGTGGATACATCCTTATTCACCATTCTTCATCAAGGCACCCTCACCTTTCTTCTTGTATATGTAGAAGACATCTTGTTGGTAGGCAAAGACTCCGTCTTTAAATTCGCAGCAGAAGTATTCACATCAGAAACATCGCAACATCCCATATTCGTTGCATTATTACCACTAGTGACACCAACATCAAAAGTTCCCACTTATCAGAGTCTTAAGATACATTAAACTATGTCCAGGACAGGGTCTATTTTTCCATGCAAAGAACACTCTTCAACTTACAACCTTGGGCCTGTGCTACAACAAGAAGATCACTTTCAGGTTATCCTATCTTCCTTGGACAAAGTCTCATCTCTTGGCAATCAAAGAAACAAACCGTGGTATCTAGAAGTTCTACAGAGGCAGAGTACAGATCCTTGGCAGATAGTACTTGTAAAATCTCATGGCTTAAATGTCTACTCTTGGACTTAAATGTGACTGTTCCTACACCATCCTTAGTAATGTGTGACAATGCTTCTACTATTGCTCTTGCTAAGAACCCCATCCATCATGCTAGAACTAAAACTAAGAGTTCAAAGAGAGACAATTACACTAACCACATAAAAGTAACCTCAAAAGATCTGAAACAATTTTCAAAGTATCAACACTTAGGAAAATCATACTAACTGATGCATGCAAGACCTTAACACAGTCGATAAATATAAAAACATGCAAATAAAACGTTAAAGGACAAATGGGACTGAAGTTGGCATATAGTAAATGAAATTTTGAAGGTGACTGCACCCAACACTTGCACACTAACTTCATGTTTGGTTTTGCATTACCACACAAATTCACGCGAAACATCATTACAATGACATCTTAATTTGTGATCGCCCTACTTGGTTTACAACTAAACAAAAGTAAGTTTTGGAGCGCCATTTTGTGCACCTTTCGGCAACTTCTTTAGTAAAGACCTAACTAAAAGAACAACATATGTAACAATTTTCATGAGTGTAACATATGTTAATACGATACCATCAACCAATTAATAATTTAGAAGTTTGCTTAATTAAGCTTATTTTTGGGCTTATATAAGTTTCCTTCTTGATAATACACATTTCTATACTCATATTTTTTCACTGAGGCGTAATATCAAGCACTTTATGTGCATCATAAAAAAAGGGCTCACTGAGGCATTTCATTTCTACAATATTTTGACCAGTTTGTTTGTGGGTTATAATTAAAACAGAAGTACCTGTATAAATATATGAGGAAATATCCTCAACAATACCTGGAAAATACTAGTTATATACAACTTTGCCAACTTATCAAAAACTGAGGGACTGAAAGTGAATCTAAGTTGACATGAGTCAAAATTCTGATTAGATAACCCAATTTATTCATAATATGAGGAAATATCCTCAACATCACCTGGAAAATACTAGTTACATACAACTTTGCCAACATATCAAAACCGAGGGACTGAAAGTGAATCTAAGTTGACATGGAGTCAACCCACTTGGCTTTACTCTTTTTAACTTCATTTGATCATTCATTTTTATTGCATTCATTCAGGTAGCAAATCTCCCAAAGAATTCCATATATATCCATCGTTAAATTGTAAGTCATTCTATCTCAATTTGCTTTTCTTATAGTTTTGCTCATCTTATAACTCATTGTTCTATCTCTGTATGCTAACTATTTTCTTCATTTCAAAATATTAAAAGTTATTATTTGATCTAACTATTTGGTTTTGGTCTTTTGATCGCTGGATTGTCATATTTGTAATTTCTAGGACCATTGAAGTTAGAATCGTTGTAGTTTTAGATTTGTGTGGCCCGAAATCCCGAATTATTGTTGTCGTCATTTGGCTGAAGTTATGTTGTACCCCTAGCCTAGGGAAAAAAAAAAAAAAAAAAAAAAAAAAAAAAAAAAAAAAAAAAAAATCTGATTAGATAACCCATTTTATTCATTTCCCAAATTTGCTAGTTTTTTAAATTTGCTAGTTTCTAAGGCCGGTGTAATGGTCACCTGGTCACCTGACCATCACCTGCACCGAGAGCGCTACATTACCTTTTTAACACACCACCCTTAAAGACGTAACTGTTATCACTTAACCAATCACATAAAAATATTTCACTTTATACAAACATATCTCACAATATACCTCACAATAATTTTGTTTTGTATCACTTAAAACAAAATAAATGAATTGTTTGGATTTTTTGTTGCGTGACCCTTTAAAAAGAAGTATTATTTTTGGTGAAGATATGTATTAGAAAAGTATGACCCTTGAATTATTCAGTTTGACACGTGTTTTCTGAGGATGTTATAATGTTATTAGGTGCTATTTTCCACAAAATAATAGTAGTTGAAATTTGACATTGTAGCTTATAATCTAATTACTTTTAATACTGTCTCATTTTATAACTTGTCAATATAATAATCGATCCAATGGGCTATATGACAAGGTCTAAATACTGCAAGTCGTTTTACTTTTTTATATTGTTTAATGTTACATTCTTTATTCCAAGTTATATATATTTGTTTTAGGGCAGATTAATGACTAAAAATCTTAGTCATGGATTCTTTGTACTATTAGCTCTACTCTTTCTGATGCTCTTTACTTGTAGACACAGCTCGATCTCGTTATTGTTAATGGCTGCTTCTTCCATTGCCCATCGATGGAGATATGATGTCTTTGTTAGTTTTAGAGGTGAAGATATCCGCAAAAGTTCATGGATCATATGTTCAATGATTTCAAGCAAAAAGGAATTCATGCTTTTAGAGATGACAACGAGCTGCCTAAAGGGGAGAGATATCTCCCCATCTCTACAAAGCCATTGAAGAATCAAGGTTTTTGATAGTTATCTTCTCCAAAGATTATGCTTCTTCATCATGGTGTCTCAAGGAACTTGTCAAAATACTCGAGTGCAAGCAAATGGGAAAGCCTAAACACGAGGTTCAAATAATCTTTTATGATGTTAAACCGGATGTCGTGAGGAAACAAACTGAGAGCTATGCTAAAGCGTTTGCCAAACATCAAGTTTCAAACAGAAAAGAGGTGGATAAATGGAAGGAAGCTTTATCCATGGCAGCTAACTTATCTGGATGGGATCTTGAGGACATGGCAAATGGGTAAAATTCTTGTTTTTGTGTATTAGTCTTGTAGCTCTACTAAAGCTTAACACTATGTAGTTTCTCTTACTTATTGTGTCTTTGTGGTTAACAGGTTTGAGTCCAAGTTCATCGATTCCATTTCCAGAGAAATCCTCAAAACATTATGTGATGGACCCTTACATGTTGGTGAGAACCTTGTTGGCATCGATTTCCATTTCGAGAAATTAAACTTGTCACGCTTCGTTGGGTCACATAAGGTTAATATGCTTGGTATTTGTGGTATAAGTGGAATAGGAAAGACAACCGTTGCCAAAGCTATATATAACTTGATGTATATCCACTTTGAAAGAAGTTGCTTTTGTGAAGATGTCAAAGAAGTCGAAGAAAAACAAAGCCTAACTCAAGTCCAGATGCAAATGATTGGTAAGATTCTGAAAACAAATGATCTGAAGATATCAAGTGTTGGAGAAGGTTCTATGGTAATAAAGCAAAGGATGGCATGTAAGCCAATCCTGCTTGTTTTGGATGATGTGAATAACGTGAAGCAGTTAGAAGCACTAGCAGGTTCACCTGATTGGTTTTTCCCAGGAAGTTTGATTATTTTCACTGGTAAAGATAAACAGCTGCTAAGATCTCATAGAGTGGATGAAATTTATGACATGAAATTTCTAGATGAAGATAAATCTCTTGAGCTCTTTTATTCCTTCGCTTTTGAGGAAAAAAATCCTTCAACAGGATTCAAAGAAGTTTCTGAGAAAGTTGTGAAATATGTGAAAGGTCACCCTCTTGCCCTCAAAGTTTTGGGTCGTTTTTTATATGGAAAAAGTGTGCGTCATTGGGAAAGTGAACTGGAAAGGCTCAAAGTACATCCGAATGAAGAGATACAAAGAGTGCTTCGTTTAAGTTACGATGGGCTAAACCTCGAGCAGCAAAATATCTTGCTTGATATTGCATGTTCATTCATTGGAGTAAATAGTGATTTTGCAGCGAACATACTAGATGGGTGTAACTTTTTTGCAGATAGAAATATACAAGTTCTAGTGGATAAGTCATTGATCACGATCTCGAGCGATAATTCACTTCAAATGCATGACTTGATTCAAGCAATGGCAAGGGAAATTGTATCTGAAGAATCTAGCACGCCTGGGAACCGAAGCAGATTGTGGGTTAATCCATCAGAGATCTACAATATCTTAAGTGAAAAGAAGGTAAGAATTGTTTTTTACTGCATATGCAACTCATTTCCATATGCTTCATAATACAATCTAGTAATGCTATTTCTTGTATGTAGGCAACAGAAGTAGTTGAAATTCTTGACATTTGGCAAAAGAAATCTAGTCAAAAGTTTGATATAGACGGTAAAGCATTTGCGCAAATGAAAAACTTGCGTATTCTAAAACTACCAATGGACAATGAGGTGAACTTTTCTGGAAGATTGGACTTTTTATCCAATAAGTTAAGATTGCTCTATTGGCATGGATGTCCCTTCAAGCTCTTACCTTCAGATTTTTATCCAGAAAACATTGTTGTCATCGACCTCTCTTACAGCAACATAAAACAACTTTGGACAACACCAAAGGTATTTACTTGTTCATACATGTGTTTGTGTTTGACACCTTGAGATATAAGAACTGATATTTTTTCTGTTGATATCAGTGTTTAAGAAGGTTGAAAATAATGAAGCTAAGGCACTGTTGTAACCTAACAACCACCTCTGACTTCTCAGAGATTACAAATCTCGAAGAGCTAAGTCTTGAAGGTTGTGTGAATTTGGTTAGCGTTCATCCCTCAATTGGAATTCTCAAGAGGCTTGTTGTGTTAAATCTTAGAGACTGCAAACGGCTTCAGAGTTTTCCAAGTAGAGTGGAAATGGATGCTCTTCATGTTTTGAATCTAACAGGTTGCCTAAAAGTCGACCAACTCCCTGATGCATTGGGTCAGATCAAAAGCTTAACAGAGCTTCACATTGACAGAACTGCCATAACCGAACTTCCTTCCTTTGTATCCTCTTTGATAAACCTTGAATCATTGTCATTTGGTGGCCAAGGGAGGATTCAACCTAGATGGCGGACTTCAATCACTGCTGCTTTTGGTTTACTACTAAGTAAACAACCACATCCCCAAAGATCAGTTTGGTCATCAGTGGAAGGTTTACATATGTTAAAGAACCTGAATTTAAGCTACTGCAATTTAGAACAAGTGCCTGAGAGCATTGGAGGCTTATCATGTCTAAAAAACCTAAACTTGGTAGGGAACAATTTCACTAGTTTGCCTGGAAGTTTGAGTCAACTTTCTAATCTTCTAGGTCTTTATGTTACTGGTTGCAAGAAGCTGGAAGTGTTGCCCGAACTTCCACTTAGCCTGGATTATCTTGATGCATCTGATTGCACCTCCTTATGTTCAATTATGGGATCAAACCCAATCATGAGCAAGAGGCACATACTTTTTAACAACTGTCCAAAATTGTTTAAGGTGTCGATATCGGAGACTCAATGTCTCGACTCATCTGTAACTTCCCAAGGCTCTCGATTTTCTTCTTTCCTTCAGTATGCGGATAACAGATGTGGATTGTTCCGTTTGCCAGGAAGTTCCATTGAGGAATTGAATATGTTTTATGATGGAAATAGCATTCCAAATTGGTTTACAAATAAAAGTTTGGGAAATAATGTAAAGGTTGAATTGCAACTTTGGGGTTGAGTATGGAGATATCACCTGGACATGGTAGGATAAATTATTTATATGTCACCTGTAGATTTTGTAATTTTTATTTGGTCTTTTTATTAATCACAATAATCTTTGATAAATCCATGTAGGAGACACCCACCAGGTGTTTGATGAAATGCATGAGTAGAAATCATTTGCTATTTACTCTACAGCCTGTTTGTAGATTTTTTTGGATTTTACCATGTATTAAGAATTTATGTTGTGTTTTGAAGTTGCGATTTGTACCGTATGATAATAAACCTTGCTGCAGTTTATGCCTTTGTAAAATAATATCGTAGCAATTACGTGACTGGTATGGTATCATGTTAAAACATGCACCATCTTTGGAAAGTGTGCTCTTTCCAGTGCCAGCTCAACCAACATTTGAGACAACATGATTATTGTTTGTTATAAAAACTTGACATTTGGTTTGATTGCTGAAAACGCTCTTCTTTGATACATGTTTATGTTTATAGCTCAAGATCCGTTCCTTGAGTTAGCTGCCTGGACATGCTGCAAATATTTCGACCCATTTACATATGGGTCAGATTTCAACCCGTTCCCAAAATTACATCTTTTACCATTTATGTGAGTATTAAACACCATACGGATAAACAGAGAAAGTATCAATAACTTGTTCCTTCACTTCACTTAACCCAGGTTGTTATCTTCTGTTTCATTACCCCCACCCTAGTGGTTTCTTGAGACGATATGGATATCATTGTACTTTCTGCTAGTAGTGGTAGTCTAACTGAAAACCAAGTGGGGTGGTAGTAAAATTCATTGCTCTTTAATTTATAAATAAAATTCAAAGGGGAAGAATGGGCATTTTAGTCATTTCACTTCACCCATAGAGACAAATAAACTCGAAACTTTCTCATGGCCGCCTGCACTTTCAAAACCACTAGGACCGCGGATGCAATTTGGCCAAACCACAATGATGGTTTTTGCAACATGAACTTTTCATGGAGCGTACACCAGGTGTTTGTTAGAATGGAGTATATCATTATAAATCATTGACTATTATATTGGCAAACTGTTTGGTAACTATTACTCATCAACTTGTTCGATGTGTACTTGCAGTTAAGAACAATGTGTTTTGTAGTCCAGTTTTGCAGCTCTTTATTTAGCTCTAAACCAGTGTTTGGGTAAACACTTAACTTCATGATCTCAGCTTTAAAGTTACATTGCTTGTACTTTGCCTCTTACCATCAACCCATTGTACTTTGCCTCTTACCATCAACCCATTGTACTGGTGGTTTAGTGGTACCTCTGAATAACATCTTCTTATTGTTGTACTCAAACTCCATTCTCAATTCTTTAAAGTTGCATTTGATGTTACTCAATGTAGCTAACCATTGTATGCCCAATACCATTTCACAACCCCCAAGTGGCAATAGCATGACATAAGTAACAAAAGTCTCTCCCTTAATTTTCTAAGTGAAATTCTTACAACCCAATGAACTTATGAGTTGTTTACCACCAGCTACAGACACACTCAATGGTCTTGTCTGCCTAATGTTACAACCCATTCTTTTTGCCATATTAATATCAAGGAAGTTATGGGTGGAGCCTGAGTCCACCAAAATATGCAACTTGTACTTATTATCCACAATTCCAATCACTCTCATGGTTTGATAGGAACTTACACCAGTGAACATTCAGTGACATGTGAGGCTGCAAACCATTAAATATTCTTCTGCATCCACAAACTCAGGCTCTTCATCAACACCCAACACCACAATAGAGAACAATTGCACTTCATATTTATGTCCAGGTACAAACTTTTGATCACAATAGAAGCACAAATTCTTGGCTTTCTTCTCCTCATACTCCCTTTTGATCACAATAAAACTACCAGATAGTACTCTAATGCAAAAAACCATAACTTAATAAATCCATGACAATCTAGTTGTCATTTCGCCCCAAAAGATGTTATGCTATCCTGAGAGTAATACATAGCTGAACTTGTAGGACCTTAAGCATACAAAAAAGTACTTCAACACCTAATCACTATACCAATGCCACACCATCATTTTCATGGATTCTAATCTAATAACAAATTGGCACACCATCAAATATACGCATCCCGTGTCATCATTTCTCTTAAAACTCCATCGCATATTGTGATTTAGATCATCTACGATATTTCGCCACATCAGTAATCAGTACCTTAAAACAGCATAAGCAAGCATTTTAAGTAGTTCAGTTAATAAAAACATGCAGACAGCATAAGCAAGCATGCAACGATCAAAAACAGAACACAAAATTAAGCTTTGGTAAGAAACAAGGTAAGTTTCATTAATTCATCCTTCCCTTTTTATTTCTTACATATATACAATACAAGTAGCAAGCTTTGTATCAACATTTAATGTTTGCTGTCAGAAGCAAGTTTTACTAATATGGCTAATTTCTCGTTTGCAGTTTTTTAAAATATCTTACAAGTGTTACTAATATGTCAGAAGCAACTTTAGTGTACTCGCTAAAATATCTAACAAGTTTTTTAAAATGTCATTCTTGCCCCATTTGGGCTTCAAGAATCTACTCTTACTGAATATTCAAGTCATGTTTTTGATACTTGTTTTTGATGAAAGTTTGTTTTGTTTGTTGGCGTTTTAGTTTTGTTTTTCTTCACGAAGCTGATATAGTATATGTTAGTGTATCCTCCTTTCCTGCTAATACATGAACTTTCAAGCATACTCACAGTTATGAGGCGTATGTATTATGTGTAGTGTAATACGTAGGTACAAAGTAATACTAAAATAATATGTTGACTATAATATTTTCGTCAAAAAAAGATGAACATGAAAATCTGAGTACGAAAAACAAACATGAAAATTATTAAGAATAATTTCTGTTGAATAGGTTTGCTGTCTGACGCTATTTTTACTTTATTCTTGCACACCAAAAAGGAATTTTATCAAGAGCTTGTTTTCGAAAGAAAGAAAAAAAATATTGAAACAATGATGAGTGCAAATATAAACAAATAAACAAAAAGGAATAATCAAAGTGGCTGTAAGAATAGGGCTTTTGTTTTGGTCTAAGACCCTATGATGAGTATAATGAAGTTAACTTGTTTCTGTTGTTCCTGTATATATTATTGGTTTTCATAACTTAAGAAGCAAATCCTCACTATAAATGCTTATGTTATATCCAGATATATTGAGGATGAATTTGCCGACAATCATTCCTCCATCATACAGGTGGAAAATAAGCTCAGGAGCCCATGGTACCCATTGATCCCATAAGCCTGTCTGATGAGCTTCTCAGAAAGCTAAAGAGCATATGGTGGGGCCCACAGTTGAGCTTAATAGGTGCTTGTGAAATGGGACAGATGATGTGAAACACTTGGTGCAGGGCATGAATGGGTCAAACAAGCTGAATTGAGCACTCAAATAAGGCAGAAATAAAAATGCTAAAAATAAGCTGATGATGAATTTCAACAGTTAAACTAACAAATATTAATCCCTAAAAAGTTCAAAGCCTAATACTACCCACAAAAATCATGAAAAATCTTTGAACATTTGTAAAAACTGTCCTCTAATGCAATTTTGACTTTTTTCAAGAACACTAATTATATGGATTTTGATTGCATCTAATGAACTGAAAATGATATTTTAGGCTAAGATAAGATTAAATTAAGCTAAAGCAACTACTTTTAAAAGTATATGAATGATTTGGGTCCTAAAAATTCTATCAGTGAACCAACACTAAGGTGACAAAGAGATGTTTGACATTTTATGAACAAGTAATGAAATCTAAGGACTTATATTACCTAATAGGGCCTGTGGTAACTTGTGTAAACAACAAACAACAACACAAACAGTCAGTAGGCCAGGTAGATCAGCAATTCCAAACACCCCTTAAAATGCAAAATTACACTACAAATCTAAGTTTTTAGCTTAGGTCTACTGGATTTATGGTTGAAACAAATTCAGATGGTGCTAAAGACATAGTATGCTCTCCATGCACAGTCCATTCTGTATACCCGGGTAAAAACCCATAAAGCAATATGTGGCCGTGAGCTTTATTCAAACTTACCCATTCACCGAGACTAACATTTATTACATGGACATTTAATGGATCCTCTTATACTTGTAACACGAGCAAAACTTATAAAATTATTAGCTCCATCTCTAAAAGTTTTGCTTTTGATCAGAGCATTAATCCATCACTTATACTTACCAAGTTTCCGATACAATGCCTAAAATCATTAGAATTGAAATCTTTTAGTTATAATAAATTCCAAATATGAATGAGTACCGACAAAAAACGGGTATAGAATACACATTTCAATTCATTTATATACTAGATTTATAACGAGGCAGCAACTATTGAAATTGACTAATAGCATAAGCAAGTGCCCATAAAAGGCTTAATAAACTACTAGTAATTATAATATCTCAGCCTTAACAAACAACAGAAAGTGTAAATCAACTACACCACACACGAATTTCCTAACGCCATCTTACACCGACTCACGCTATTAACAGAAACTAAACAACTTAACATTCATCATACACCTACTCGTTATTAACAGAGAAACGCTTAAAATTGATGCGTAGCTGCTGCAGCTGGACCAATGACCGATTAAACTATCAATTTGAAGCTGAAACCCTAACTGCTGCAACTGGACCGATTAAGCTAAAAGCTAAATTTATAACAAAAACGAATTTAAAAGTGATTTATAAAAGTTATTGATTTATAAAAGTGATTTGAGTGATCGAATTGATTTATAAAAGTCATTATTTAATTGTGGAACTGATAAAAGTGATTGAGGTGTTATGATTTGGGGAAAATGATATGAAGGTGGAAATAAATGTGTTTATCAAAATAACTACATGTTTCTTTTCTTTTTTTTTTTTTCTTTTTTTTAATAAACTATTGTACACGTTTTTATTTGTGTATTTATATTATTATTTTTTTTATATATATAAAATTAGTTTCTACACGCTTTTTTTAGTGAACCCCATATTTTTTTTACACACTTATTACCGTGTTTATGGTTTGCAAGTCTTCTTACATCCTTTAAACGCAAATAACCGTGTACAAAATTAACCACACTTATTTTCGTGTAAAAAAATGAATAAAAGTCCACCCACCCTTTCAGAAGGGTGAAAAAATAAGCGTTTTTTTGTAGTGAATCCACCGCCTGCTCATACTTATCTTTTCTGGACGTGATGTTTCTGCTACTGTTTACAACCTTCACCGCCTTTCTCTCTTATTATTCATCCAATTTACAACCACAGGTATCGCCGGATCCTTAACACTTGCCAAAAAAGTATACCAAGAGTTGCAGGTATGTGTTTACAAAAAGTTTGACAAAAGTTTTTCTTTAATTTTTTTTAGTTTCAGATATTGTTTTTCTTCAGAGGGTTATTGAAGTAGGGGTTTAATCAAGTTGGTATCTAATGGTTTTTGGATTTTATGAACACAATATAGAGTTTGATTTGTTCTCAATTTGATTAAATCAATAGAAATTTTGAGTTGACTTTGCTCAAAATGTCTTTGTTTTGCACAGCAAATAGTGTTGACCAAAATCAAGGAAAATGGGAAAATATCATAATCAAGGAAAAATACTTTCTTCAAAGCATTGATTCTCTATCACCATACAAACACCATAAAGCATCCCCGTCACAGGTAAAGAAAATCAAGTGAGCCAATCCCAAGTTCTAATAATGCTATCAATATTGGACACAGACCAATATGCTCATATTTGATTGAGGTGTTATGATTTGGGGAAAATGATATGAAGGTGGAAATAAATGTGTTTATCAAAATAACTACACGCTTTTAATTGTGTTTCTTTTTTTTTTTTTTTTTTTCTTTTTTTTAATAAACTATTGTACACGCTTTTATTTGTGTAATTATATTATTTTTCCTTTTTATATAAAATTAGTTTCTACACGCTTTTTTTAGTGAAACCGAGTATTTTCTTTTCACGCTTATTACCGTGTTTATGGTTTGCAAGTCTTCTTTCATCCTTTAAACGCAAATAACCGTGTACAAATTTAACCACACTTATTTTCATGTAAAGAAATGAATAAAAGTCCACCCTTTCAGAAGGGTGAAAAAATAAGCGTGTATATGAATCCCTTGTGATTTCATACAGAATCCCATGGGATTCACAATGAATCCTATGGGATGCACCAAAGAATCCCATGGTATTCATATAGAATCTCATGGGATTCACAATGAATCCCATGGGATGCACCAAAGAATCTCATGGGATTCATACTGAATCCTTTGTGATTTATCGTCTTTTTACGAATACCGTGGGATTTTTTTTGATTGAAATTTTGAAAAAAAAAATCGTCTTTTTACGAATCCCATGGGATTTTTACGAATCCCATTGGATTTTTCTGGACGGAAATTTTGAAAAAAAATCATCTTTTTACGAATCCTGTGGGATTTCTTTACGAATCCCGTGGGATTTTTCTGGACAAATTTTTGAAAAAAAAAATCCGTCTTTTTACGAATCCCATGGGATGCACCAAAGAATCCCATGGGATTCATACCGAATCCTTTGTGATTTATCATCTTTTTACGAATCCCATGGGATTTCTTTACGAATCCCGTGGGATTTTTCTGGACAGAAATTTTGAAAAAAAAAATCGTCTTTTTAAGAATCCCATGAGATTTTTCTGGACGGAAATTTTGAAAAAAAAAAATTCGTCTTTTTACGAATCCCATGGGATTTTTACGAATCCCATGGGATTTTTACGAATCCCGTGGGATTTTTCTGGACGGAAATTTTGAAAAAAAAATTCGTCTTTTTACGAATCCCATGGGATTTTTCTGGACGGAAATTTTGAAAAAAAAATCGTCTTTTTACGAATCCCCTGAGATTTTTTACGAATCCCGTGAGATTTTTCTGGACGGAAATTTTGAAAAAAAAAATCTTTTTACGAATCCCATGGGATTTTTACAAATCCCGTGGGATTTTTCTAGACGGAAATTTTGGAAAAAAAAATCGTCTTTTTACGAATCCAATGGGATTTTTTACGAATCCTGTGGGATTTTTCTGGACGAAATTTTGAAAAAAAAAGTTCGTCGAAAGTATATAACAATGCATATCTATAGAAAGATAATTTTTTTCTCGTCGCGATGGTGTATTTTTCGTAGCTTGAAGATTTACCGTTTGCAAGATATGTTGTTTTTTAAAAAAAGATGGAAAGTGGGTTTTTATATTAAATGAGCTAAAATGTCAATTTTGCCCTCCCTTTGTTATTTTTTGATTTGATATTAGTCATTAGATGAAAGGTGGATGGATGGTTAAGATTGACTTATTTGTTTTTTAAGTAATACTTGTTTTGCATAGATCTCACCTCTTCGTATCTCAGCCATCATCTCCTCGCTTCTCAACTACGGTTTATCGATGGCCTCTAAAAACACTAAACACATCACCGCTGCCACTCATTTACCAACCAAACTCACATCTCAAAACTATCCCGTGTGGAGAAAAAACAAGTTGGATCCACACTTATCAGCCTTGAATTCGAAAACTTCATCTTCGGACCCTCCAATCAATCTCCAAAGCAGGTTAATGACAAGGACGACAAACCAATATCCAGCCTCGAATATCTCCCATGGTATCACAAAGACCAAATGATCTTCAACGCAATACTAGGGAGTTGTTCCGATTCCATTCGACCCCTCATCTCGTCTACCTCCACCGCTCGAGAGGCCTGGGATCGTCTGCACTCAAGTTTCGCCTCATCCTCACGGTCTCGCATCATCTCCTTAAAATCCAAACTCACCAAGAACCCTAAAGGAACCCACTCTATCACAGAGTTTCTCCATGAAATGCGAACCATTGCTGATGACTTAGCCCTTGCTCAAAGTCCTGTCTTTGAAGAAGATCTCATGATTCACATTCTCTCTCAACTTGGTGAAAATTACAACACCATTGCTGCTGCAATTAAGGTACGAGACACCCCGCTCTCATACTCAGATCTTTGACAAACTTACTGATTATGAAAGAGCACTCAAGGAAACCTCTTACACCCTGGAATCTATTCCCACTATAGTCAACTATACCTCTCGCCAATAGGGATCTAATAATCGCACCAACACCAACTACTCATTCTCTAGGGCAAATCGATTCTCAAGCTAATCAAGAGGAGCATCTCAGTCTCAATGGTCAGGTGCCAAATCTCATGGAAATCGCCCTAACAGGAACAACAACTCCTGTCAATTTTGTAATATTCGAGGTCACCTTGCAAGAGACTATCGCAAACTTGGTCGTTTCCTACGAGACAATAATGTGATCACTGACTCCACAAAACCTGCAACACCAGTCGCAAATGTCACCACATCAGCCCATGTTTCACCCTCATTGCTCTTTGATACCGGGGCCTCGAATCATGTCACTTCTGATCAGAATACCCTTCACAGTGTTTCCAAGTATGGCGGTCCAAATGAAAATGTTCTCAGAGATGGTACAACTTTACCTATTTCCCATACTAGTAACACGTACATAAATACTCCTCACAAACGATTAGTGTTATCCAATGTATTGCATGTTCCTCGCTTACACATGAATCTTGTTTCAGTTTCCCACTTATGTGATACTAACTTAGTTTCAGTGGAATTCTTTCCATCCCATTTTTTGTGAAGGATCTTTGCAAGGGGACGCGTCTAATGCGAGGCGAGAAAACTGAAGGTGTTTATCACACTAGCCTATCTCCCAAGCTTCAAATCCATGCCACTCTCAAGAACTCACCACTCGGCCTCCATCATCAACTCGGCCACCCATCTCTTCAAGTCTTCATGGGAACTAGTTCCAAAATCATCTCATTTCCCAATTGGATACAAATGGATCTTTCATATCAAACGTAATCCTGATGGTTCCATATCCAAATACAAAGCCCGCTTGGTTGCAAAAGGGTTTCTTCAACAATATGGTAAGGACTATTTTGACACATTTAGACAGGTTACCAAACGTGTTACTATTCGTAAGTTCCTTTCCATAACTCTCTCTTATTACTGGCCACTTCGACAACTGGACGTGAACAATGCCTTTCTACATGGTACCCTTCATGAAGAAGTCTTTATGACTCAACCACCGGCTTTGTTCACCCCGAATTTCCCTCTCATATTTGCAAACTAAAAAAATCTCTATATTGCCTCAAACAAGCCCCACAAGCTTGGTACCTAGAGCTCACCACCTTCCTTCTCTCGGTTGGTTTTCATAAGTCTCGAGCCGACCCATCTCTCTTTATCTACAATCATAATGCCATCCTTAGCTATCTCCTAGTGATGTTGATGAGCTCGTTCTCACTGGCAACAACACCTCCTTCCTAGATGATTTTGTTGCCACCTTGGCCAAACGTTTTTCAATGAAATATCTAGGCTCTCTTCACCACTTCCTTGGCGTTGAAGTCATTCTAACATCCAAGGGTCTCTTTCTTTCTCAACATCGCCACATTCATGACCTCTTGGAATATTTTCACATGGATGGAGCGAAGGAGGTACCCACCCCGTTAAACTCTTCGGTTATTCTCAAGTATTAAGACGGGTCCACGAGCATTGATCCAACACCCTATCGGAAGTTAGTGGGCTCTCTCCAATACTTGGCTTTCACAAGACCGGATGTCTCGTTTGCTATCAATTAGACGAACTAAGACCGCATATCTTCTGTATCGACACTTTTAATCATGTAGCACTTTTTACCCATTTGCTTATGAACGGGTCACTTTGTGTTATGTTATTTTTGGAAAGTGAAAAAAAATGAGTCTAATGGATTGAAAGTAGCCCAAAGCCTAAATTAGGCGGGGCAACGCATTAAATAAGTACATCTATTAAGATACATAACTTTGAACAAAGGTGTTATGGGTTGAAAGTAAATGGTGTGTATTAATTTACACACCTTTTATAAGACCAAAACCGGACCAAATAAGACCAAAAACTGGCCAAATATGCCAAATATGTTGTGTTTTTGTGTTTATGTGTATGCAGGTACGGATATTGTGAATATGGACAAAATAAAGATCAAAACGGACAAACACGAGCACGGGATAATGGAAAGAGATCAAAAGCCGAGGCTGAGGAAGGATTTCTCGATTACAGATCAGATTTATGCTCAATTTGTCAAAGTTATCCTTGAAGATTCATCATTTGACAAATTCAACCCTTAAGTATTTTGGAAGATTTGGAATAAGTACACTTTTTGTCCCTTGCTTCACTCATGCCTAAAATCCTAAATCTAAATAATACTAAATCCCAAATTTAGTCCAATCCAAGTCCACAAACAAAACACAAAGCCCACTTTCAAAAATCTCATACCCGGCCCACTCACCACTTTGGTCAAACAAACAAATAAAAATAATATTTTCCCTTTTTCCCTCCACCCTTTTTAACCCCGTACACCATCATCCCCAGCCACATGAACCCTAGAAATTACCAATCTCCAATTAACCATAAATTAAATGTTCTAGAAGCTATCCCACATGTTTGGAGCGTGACAGAGAGAATATTCAAGCTTAGTCAGACCTTGTAGACACTTGGCAGAGATATATTGCATGGACGAATTCTCACCCCTGATTGGCTGTGCCACCTCACACCATTTGATCCAAGGGATGAAATAAGAGCTTCTGGAGCCTTCTGAAGCCCTAAAGACCTCTCTCCTCAACTTGCTATTTATACTCCTCCTCATTTATGGCTATTTATGTCTTTCTGTGTAATTGAGATAAATATTCTTTTAATTCAATCAATATGGCTATTTATGTCTTTCTGTTTTAAGTAGTGTAATTCTCAGCTTTGTAATCGATTTTTAATCAATATAATCTCAGTTTTCAATTTAAAAGTTTTGTCTGAATTTACCTTTCAAGCTTTCATAATTTTCATCTATAAGCACTAATTACTGTTACATAAGCCCATTTAACCTTTTAAATCTTCTGTGAGCTTATTAGTTGGATAGTTACCGTTTCATCTATTAATTCCATAAAACTCAATGATAGTCAACATAAAACTCAAAGAGCTCAATGGTCTGACAAGCTATTTCGTTTTGAGGTTAGCTTACTTATTCTCATTCTTCATCTAAATTTTAGCTTAACAACTCTTTTTGTGCTCATTGCTCATCATTTAATGTTCGTTAGTTGTTGCTTATTGCTCTTTATGACTTATTATAGTTAGTTTGTCATGTGTTACCTAAACATCAGCTTGGATTAGTAATTTCAAGCCTTATAATCTGTTTTTAAAGTGCTTAAAGGAGTGTTTGTGACAACCTGTCCTTGTAAAGTTTAGTTCATGAATTGATTTGTTACAGCTTCATTGTAGTCATTTGAGTTGTTTAAAAGTCAATTTTAGCATCTTTGATTAGTTTCGTAGGTTTTGCAAGGATTTCTCAATTTACATCTTCTTACATTTAGTTAAACAGTCTCTTTTTGATTCTACTGAATTAAGGTGTTTTTGGTTGCTTAGGTTGGTTCAAATGAGTCTATTTTACATGTTTCCAAGTTCTGTGCTCAAAGGTTTTAGCCACACACCTGTTTTGAACCATTTTGTTCCCATTTTCATTAACTGCATCATTTAGCCCAACACTTTTTCTCAGTTTCAGTTCTCCTTCTATTTAGCTTATTAGGATTTGATTTTTGGATCATAAGAATGTAGTAGTACCAGCTCGTTATTGTATTTATTTGGTACTCTAGCTTATTGTTTTTTATAGCTTTTAGGTAGCTTGTATACACCTCAGCAAACTTGCATACCTCTGCTCAGTTTCAACCCATTTTGCCATCTGCCATCAGTTTGATATTTGCCCAAATCCATTTTGTTTTTAATTTTGCATTTGCTTATTATTAATTCTTATCAGCTGAGATTTTGCATGTTTAATCTTTTGGTGCTCTTGTTGTTGTTTCTAATTTTTGCAGATTTTTACATAAGCTTTTTATTAGTTTTTTTTCTCCTAACTCAATAAGCCCTTCTTAGGCTACTGTTCCCTGCACCAACAGCTTTGGTCTAATTAGCCTTTTTCAGAAGCTCATAGCAGCTTCCTAGTGCTCATTTTTGGTTTCCTAAATAGCTTCTAGTGTAGAGTTTAGGTTTTAGCTTGTAGTTCAGAGCTTATTCTTAGGCTTAAAGTAGCTTTGTGAACTGTTTGTTTACTGATGCAAATCTGTCCCAACATAGCAATTTAATCAGCCCCTTTCGACCCATTTTTACCAACTGCTTCAGCAGTCCCCCTGTCTTACTAGGCCTTCTTCCTTGCTCCATAGCTGCTTATCTAGATTAGCTTTTTGATCGAAATTTGGTTCTATTAAAAGTTTTTGGTGTAAGCTTCTCATAACTAAGCTTGTTTTGGGGTTTAAAACTTATTCGCTAGACGGTAAATAGCCTGCAAGTCAGCTCACCCACTGTTGCCCTGCACATCATTTCTGTCCCAACAGCTTACTTTATAAGCTATTTTAGAAGCCACTCATAAGACCATAACTGTTTGAGATTTGGTTTACATGTTCCTTGCTTGGTCATTGATTTAATTTTTCACTTATGGATTAGCAGCTTAGGACTGTTTGAACCTTTGTTTCAGTTATTGTTTTTTTATAGCTTGTTGGCTTTTCTGCTTTTTAGAATATAGTTTTCAGTAATAATATAGCTTATTAGAGGTAGTTTACTTAGTTTAGTTGTACGTATTTAGGTTTCCTTAAATCAGTTTAAGCTTATTTGATCATTGGTTAGAGTTTTTAGTCCCATTAGCTTAAGCTTTTAGTAGATTTTTGGATTGCCATAATTAGCCTTCAGTCCACTTTCACCTCATATGCCCCCATAGTGAGTATTTGTCTTAAACTCAGTTTCATTATTATACTTTTGTGCCTCTTAATTGCTTATCTGTTCAATTTTTAGTTGCTCATTTGGACTAGGTAGATGCATTAGGTTAGTGTTAGGATTAAGTGTTAGCTTTTTATAAGTTTTGGCTCAAGGTTATGCTTAACCACTCTTTTTCTACTTTAACTTTTCATGTTACCCTTACAAAACTGTTTTGCATCTAAGTTCTAATCTCAGCTTATTTTCAATTTTCATAAAAGTTGTTTTCACAAAATATTCTCATTTTCATTTTCAGTTTTTCAAAGAAAAAAAAAATAATAATAATAAAAATAAATAAATAAAGTTTTAATAAAAAACTGAGGTCCAGGTTCGAACCATAGACCCTCTGATCCCAACACCTCACACAGAACCACTCTTGCCTTTGGGCTTTCTTGTCACACTTCTCTTCATTAATTCTTTTAGTAGTTATTTTTCATTTAGCTTATTAACTTTCTTGACTTATTACTAGTAGCTTTTCTAAATTTTGTATTTTTCTTAAGTTCAAATTAGTTTTAAGTAATTTTAGAAAAAGTTTCAAAATTATTTGATTAATTTTATTATTTTTAAACATTTATTTTGTTTTAAATAGTTTTTAATTCATAATAAATAAATAAAAAGTTGAAAAAATATTTTTCTTTTTCCCGTAATTTTCTTTTATCTTTCGTAACGTAGGAAAATCATTTTAATGCCCGTAGGATTAGATTCGCTTTAAATTCACTTTTTATTTTGCGCTTGTACGTAGTTTCTAAATTAGATTTTGCGTTTTTAGTTTAGATTGCGTTTTAGGTTTTTAAAGCTCTTCGTTATTATTTCTTGTGTTTTATTTTATGCTTTTTAATATCGTTTTACTTTCCGTAGTTAAAACTACCATCAAATCTCTCTTATTTTCATTATTCACTACACGATTCACGAACCAAAATCACGATTCCGTTCAACCTTCGTTGGGACCACGACCCGGGGAAATACTTTCACCGGTATTTCTTCGGAAATATTCTTACCCTATAAATCTACAACTTATCAGTAAACGGAAGCGTAAATTAAGCTACTTCGTTTGTTTTAATATATGTATGTTATTTACAAAAACACGATGCTATACATACATTATTTATTAACTTGCAATTTTAGTTTTTTAGCTAAATCGTGGGCATCGATGTCATATAGTGTTTATTGTGTCAAGAAGTGGGCTGGAAATGAAACTTCGGCTACTTAGTAGATAATTTCTGTGAGCAAGCAAGGAAAAGAAACTGGAAGAATGAGAACTCAGGCGACGTCACGTAAAGCTATCAGTGCGATTAAGAATAGCTCCGCTGTTAACTCGGCCAAAGTTAATAGTGACTACAAGGTACGAAAGTATTTTCTTTGGAATTCAGTTTACAATTTGAGACAGCGTATGAATTTTGGTTGGCGTTAATTTATTTAATTTGATTTCAACTATATAGGAATTGGATATAAATATTGTGACACTTCCCAGCGTGCGTCATATGATCAGATCTGCGCTTCTTTTATAAAGAAAAATTCCTGATTGAAAAGTATATGTTCAATACGATATATCAAACTATATGTCGAATTCGATATAAATGTGTTTCGAGTCTGCGGTCATGTTTGAGGTGGATATTGGCATATTGATATATTATTCGGTATTGTATTAACAATCTGATACACTTCATTATGAATTATGAATGTAATGTGTATAAAGTGAAACTGCGAGAAAATGCAATGCTTATTCGCTGTTTATCATCATTTTGTGGTTGAAAAGCTGAATGCCAATCTAAACGAATGGATCCAAGCATTGTTGTTAACAGGTTTGTTTTACCTACGCAGGATAATTGCTTTGAGCAGCAGCTTGGTTGCAGAAGGCGTCAAGAAGACGACACGGCTGGAGACACCGTGGATGAATTTGGTTGGGATAACAAACATGGTGGCATCAATGTTCTCCTTTCAAAGGTACATATAAAAGTAAATTATATGATCAGTTTATAGCTTTCTCATGCACTTGGGTTTCTGTGTTACAGGCCACAATAAGTTGTGCCATGGTTTAATTTACGATAATTAATAAATAAAACCAAAACGAGTTAGTCAAAGAGGAATGCATTGTCAAATGAGAATAAAGATATGCGACGTTATCATTCTATGCCACAGGCTATTTTAAATGTTTTTTAAGACTATCTAGCTAATATGAAATCTACATTGCTATTAGACGAATTAAACCCTTCTAAACTTATCTAGCTGATATGAATTAAGCTTATCGAACAAATGTTATTTAAGGTGAGGATAAGGGTGAAATTGGAAAAAAGCGAAAATTTGTTTGCCTTGCGGGAATGGACAACCGCAGCAGCTAATTTAATCGATTGCTAAGCCTCCCCATCTGCCTTTGAGCATGCTTTTCGCGCCTGTGCATTCTTATTTTTTTATGATTTCTTCATGCATAACGAATTAGTAATATTAGTGTATATGTACCTGTGATTTATAAATCTTTGATCTTGAATAAAGTTTGAGTGTCCACACAATCAAAATTATGATAGTACCTCACCGAAATTAAAATGTTGCAAACGGGTAAAAATGGGCACGGTTTAACGCAACACACAAATAGTGACAGATCCTCATGGGTAAGATATGGGTCAGTAGGAAAAGGACCAAAGGGTGGTGCTAATCATCGAGACACATTATAAAGTTGTTATAAAAAGTTAAAAACCATATTTTATGATACCAAAAGGTATTATAATATGGAGATTTTATATCGTCAGTTCCATTGTTTATACGTTGTACATAGAATCGAAGTATAGAAATTTTGATACAAAAAGTATATTGTGTGCTTTAAGGCTTACTATCTTTCATTCCCTCATGTTAGATTCACATTTTTTGCTTTACCTCTGGAGTCTGCTTCTTCCTATAAATGTTCATATGGCCCGCTAATTAATTAGTTTTACTCAAGAAATAAAGAACGCAAAAGAACAGGAAAACACAAAATGTAACATATGTCAGGTAAGTTTTGTTACCATCAAGTCTTTGACCATATATTCCCATGTATGAACAACCCAAATGTGTATGCTTACTCGAGCTAATAGTTGAAGGGTGGCTGGAAACACTAATTGTTCATTTTTACAAAGTAAGTTGTTTGCTAAGAAAATAACAATAGCCTATCTCCCTTCTACCAAAGTCCATATCTGAGTAACGGGGTTGTCTATTGGATGGAAATTAGTGAATATTCACATTTTTTTGTATAAAGTGTTTAATGATATGCATTCTATAAGTCTTCGATTTTCCTTAACTTTGAAGAGCCATGTACTATCATCTGGACTTTTAGTTATTGCAATTCAGCATCCTTCTTTTGGTCCTGCACCAGGCCCAAATCTGGACACACGCGAGAACGGGGCAACACGTCCAAGGCAAAGAGGTTGGCCTCACGTAATCCTTAATGGTTCCCTTGCATTTATTTCTTATCAGTTGCCGAAGGATTCTCAAGTAAGTAGCTACTGGTATCGCTAAAATTACCCAAGTACACAACTAATATCGAAGCAACGTAAGTTTTCAAATAGACACCATTTTGATTATATTAGCATTGATTTCATAAAAATCCATTTATATTGTTGTGTTATCGCTATCTGCACAATCAGGTTGTGATTAGCTTCTTAACCAAAAAAATGAACGGGTCAAAAGTCAAAGTCATAGAACCTCCTCTTTCACTTTGTTATAACATAAGTGGAATTACTGTTGTACTATTATAATGAAATGTAACTATATTTAACATGTTACTGTAATTATTTGCATATCTGGAAGAAATGTACAAAAAAGGTGTTGGTCGTTTGGCCTAAACACAATCCATTTTGACAAGTAAAATTGACCCGTTTTGACCCGAACTCATTTTGACCCATTGATCAACTTCTTTGACCTGACCCGCTCATTTTTTCACCTTTGGTTTAAATGGATAATGCTAATTCTAAAAATATGACCGTTTCATCGTGAGCAAAGATGCAGAGCAGATGTAGGTATAGTAGTTAGAGATTTGTTTGTAATTTGTTCATATGTGATTCGTAGATTAATTTGTTGTCTGGTTTGTAAACAGTTTGCAGCGAGTTCATTGGATAGAATAACTGACAGTCTCGGCTACTCAGCCCACTGCACCATTGCTCAGTGTTCTAAAACCATATGGGAAGATTAACGAATGAGACGAAAGGGGGAAGACTGAGAGTTGGAATTCAAGGGTGCAAGTTGTGAAGATCATGATAGACTAGCTTTTAAAAGCCAATTTGTTAGTCACACCTGTAGACACAAAGGGGTTTGACAAGCTACCCATGTCATCAATAACTTTATGTTTTCTTTTTTTGGCTACTTCATCATATTTCTGTTGACACAACAGAAGATTGTATACTACACATGAGCAGCACAAGTTGAGATTAAGATTAATGGATGAAACGCACCAACAAAAGTTTGTTTTTATTTCTTTGTATGGGTATTAGTTGTATAAAAACACCCCGCGGCAACGCGCGGGGTTAAAACCTCGTTATGTTACAAAAAGTGAGCTTATGAAACATAAGCCCAAGACCAAATAAGCCGTAAGCCAACTATATAAGCCGAAAGAAACACCCCTAATTTTATGTTAAATTTGGAGTTTTTGAACCCACGTAATAGTATACTGTTATCACAAAACATTGGTTGAAAGTTGAAAATCAAATAAATTGCATATAATCTAAAACCGAGGGACCAGAAATGCAAATAGCTTGACTTTGGAGTCAACCCCAGTTGTCTTTACTCACTTCATTTCATCTTCATTTCTTTGTAACTTCTTAATTGACTTGGGGTCAACCAAGCTGCTTTTTTACTCTCTTTATAAGTTTATTTGATCTTGCATTTTGATTGCATTCATTCACACGAACCAAAATACTTGTACTCAACTGGAACTTGCATTTTGATTGCAGCCATTCAGTGATTTAGATTTCCATCCATCCATCCATCCGTAAATTGCAGGTCAATTCTATTCTCAAATTACTTTTTTTTTTATATATTATTGTTTCAATTGTTAATTATAGTAACTCCTTATCAATTTTGAAACATCAAAAGTTTTTATTTTTCGATCTAATACCCCATAACTAAACTACTTATTAATATTAATTATTATTTGTTCAGTAGTCGATTATATGCCAAAAAAGGGTATTTTTAAAACGAAGCAAAAAGTAGTACTACATAGCCAAAATAAAAATAAAAATTAAGTCAAATATTTACTGAGTAATTGACCATATATGGGTGGTTATACGTAAGTTGGGTTTTGTCCTTGGATTGTTGGGCTGTCATATTCGTAAGTTAGGATCGCTGTAGTGTTTAGGGTCATTTGTTATCTCAACAAGAAAAAAATAATATTTCAAGTCCAATATTTCAACAAGTTTTTGTACACCAGATTTTTACAACAATAGAAAATAGTATTATCTTGGTTTTGTTAGCAATACTAACTAAAAATAGTGTTAAGTGTGTTCCACCTGCTTCATATGTCCAGCCCATTTGACCCGTTTTCTTTTTATTTCACTTTGCATGTTAGACACAAAACAACCTGCATCAACCCGTTAAAATGTATACGGGTCGAAATTGGCACCTCTAGTTCAAGAGCCTTTAGGTAAGGATCAGGTGCTTTCACCACCGATGATAACCAAATGGAAGAAATCAGTATGACCAAGAGTTGAAATCATTAGGTAAGCGTTTGGCCTCGGGGCATTAGTAACAGCAGCACGTGATCTTCAACGCATTTTGTATAGACCCTCTATAGGCTCCACCTTTCCTTCACCAATCTGTATACAAAATAAAGATCACACACAAAATGAAAACACACAAACACAAAGAGTGTCTTAGTTTCTAAAATATTCTTCTTTGTCTTCACCAAACTTTAAGCCCCCTTGGGATATCATCAGGAAAAGGCAATGTCTCAAGTTGAGCTTAATGCCTTCTTAAAATTCATAAGCTTAACTTCATAAGCAATTTCAAGCGTAAAAACTAAATCCAAACAGTCCTAAATCTTAATTTGGGTGATAAAGTAGCGATACCACTTATTTGGATGGTGACACTACAGGAAGGACAAAAGAGCAACAAATGCACAACAGGCATCACAAAAGACACAACATTCACAAACAGATAAACACGCACAAACTGACCACAAAAGCACACAAGTCTCAGTATCAGCAAATGCACCCAGAAAACACCAAAAGGTTACAGCTAATTGGCTAGATTACAACCTGCACTTTACGGGTACAAATCGCTAAATTAGGGTTTAGCCGGTGCCAAATACCCACGTTGGCTGCAACCACAAAGTCCACGTGGCTACTCCGCCTAGATACGTGAACTGAAAAAGCACCATAAACCAAAAGTGGTAGGCGTCAAACAACCACCCCCACCATGGCTGCAGCCAAAAAGTCCATGTGGCTACCCCGCCAAGATACGGGAGTCGGCCATCGCCTAACGCCAAAAATTAGGGTGTCCAGTCAACTGTGTTGGAAGTGGTAGGCGTCAAACGGCAGCAACTCGCAACAACAAACTCACCGTGGCTACCCCGCCAAGATACGGGAGTCGACCGTCGTTAAGATTTTGTGGGGTACACTGTTTTGGATCCAGGGTTTGATAGATTACCCCAAGATCAAACAACAGATTATGAACATGGTGGATCCAGGGTTTGATGTATCTGGAGAATTCTGATACAATGTGTATGGGCCAAAATTAGCCCACTAAAAAAGGCGGGAAAAGCCTGCAACAAAACAGGGTCGTGTGGAACGGGATATTATATATATATAGTAATAATCGATCCAATGGGCTATATGACAAGGTCCAAATACCTACACAAGTTATTAGATCTAAATCTCTAATTTAATAACCCAAATTTTGGACAGATATGAGGAAAATTAGTGTCCAAATTGTAATTTGTTATCTTCTTTTGTAATTAACATATACTTTACATTTGCAAAAAAAAAAATATATATATATAAAAAAAAAATAAAATAAAGTATCCAGATTACTTTGCTAAACTGCAGTTTTCATAGTCCAATTACTTCCCTCCATGGGATAGATAACAAGGTCTAATAACTAAACAAGTTACTAATAAACCCAAAACTTTATGAAATTCCAAATTTTCGATAGATCAAGGAAAATACTATAGTGTCCAAATATTTACATAGCATGAACAACAATAGAAAATAATTTACTCACATTTTATGAAATGCAATCATACGTACAAGCTTCTTTCTACAAACCCAATTGCCTTTATTCTTTTTAACTTTGAGCTTCCATCCATCCATAAACTGCAAGTCATTTTACTTTTTTATATAGTTTCGATGTTATTTTTTTGTAGCTATCCTTTTAAGACAACGTATGATCCAGAGTCACATACTTAGTAAAAGGAATTTTCTTAGAAATTGCATTCTTTATTACCAAGTTATATATATTTGTTTTAGGGCAGATTGATGACTGAAAGTCTTAGTCATGGATTCTTTTTACTATTATTGATAATGGCTCTACTCTTTCTGATGCTCTTTACTAGTGGACGCAGCTCGATCTCATTATTGATAATGGCTACTACATCCATTCCTCATCGATGGAAATATGATGTCTTTGTAAGTTTCAGAGGTGAAGATATCCGCAAAAACTTCATGGATCACATGTTCAATGATTTCAAGCAAAAAGGGATTCGTGCTTTTAGAGATGATAGAGAATTGCCTAAAGGAGAAGAGATATCTCCTCATCTCTATAAAGCCATTGAAGAATCGAGATTTTTGATAGTTATCTTCTCCAAAAATTATGCTTCTTCAACATGGTGTCTGAGGGAACTTGTCAAAATACTTGAATGCAAGCAGATTAAAGATCCCGAACATGAGGTTCGGATTATCTTTTATGATGCCAAGCCTGATATTGTGAGGAAACAAAAAAGGAGTTACGCAAAAGCATTTGCCAAACATGATGTTTCAAATAGAACAGAGGTGGATGAATGGAGGGAAGCTCTATCCATGGCGGCTAACTTATCTGGATGGGATCTCCAGGACATGACAAATGGGTAAATTTCTTGTTTTTGTGTAATTAGTCTTGTAGCTCTACTAAAGCTTAACAACATGCAGTTTCTCTTACTTATTGTCTCTTTGTGCTTAACAGGTATGAGTACATGTTCATCGATTCCATCTCCAGAGAAATTCTCAAAAAATTATGTTACGGAACCTTACATGTTGGTGAGAACCTTGTTGGCATCGATTTCCATTTCAACATATTAAACTTGTCACGCTTCGTTGGGTCAGATAAGGTTAACATGGTTGGAATATGTGGTATAAGTGGAATAGGAAAGACTACTCTTGCCAAAGCTGTCTATAACTCGATGCATACCCACTTTGACGGGAGTTGCTTTTGTGATAATGTCCAAGGAGTTGAAAAACAACATGGCCTAACGCAAGTCCAGATGCAAATGATTGGTAAGATTCTGAAAACAGATGATCTGAAGATATCAAGTGTTGGTGAAGGTTCTATGGTAATAAAACAAAGGATGGCACGTAAGCCAATCCTGCTTGTTTTGGATGATGTAAATAACGTGGAGCAGTTAGAAGCACTAGCAGGTTCACGTAATTGGTTTTATCCTGGAAGCCTTATTATTTTCACTGGTAAAGACAAACAATTGCTAAGGTCTCATAAAGTGGATGAAATTTATGAAATGGAGTCTTTAAATGATTATAAAGCTCTTGAGCTCTTTAGTTTGAATGCATTTGGTGAAAGGCATCCTACAGAAGATTTTGAAGAATTTGCTTCCCAGATTGTGAAATATTTGCATGGTCACCCTTTGGCTCTCAAAGTTATTGGTCGATCATTGTATGAAAAATCTATAGATTTTTGGAAAAGCGAATTGGAAAGACTCCAATCATATCCTAACTCAGAGATAGTTAAAAAACTGCGACCAAGTTTTGATATCTTGGCATCTGATGAGAAAAGAATGTTTCTTGACATTGCATGTGCCTTCATTGGGGAAAATAAAGATTTTTCTGCAAGTGTACTACACAGCAGTCATTGTTCTGCAAATGCTATTATTGAAGTTCTAGCTGATAAGTTCCTAATAACAGTATCTGCATATGATATGCGTCTTCAAATGCATGAATTGATTCAAAGCATGGCAAGGGAAATTGTTCGTGAAGAATTCAGGATGCCTGGGAATCACAGCAGAAGATTGTGGATTTCATCAGAGGATGATATACTGAATGAAAACAAGGTATTAAGTGGCATATGATTCCTTTTTCAACATAAACATTTCATTTGACTATTTGAGTATAAGCAATTGCTTTTTTTTTTTTTTTTTTTTTTTTTTTTTTTTTTTTTTTTTTTTAAATAAAAACAAGTACAATCTGATGATCTGTTATTTGTATCTAGGTAGCGGAAGAAGTTGAAGTTCTTGCCCTTTTGCTAAAGAAAAACTGTCAAACTATTCCCATAGATGGACAAGCTCTTACATGTATGAAAAACTTGCGGATACTAAAAATATGCTTTCCAAAAGTCAAAGGACGTTGGCAGCCATTTGCAGTAAACTTCTCTGGAAGACTGGATTTGTTGTCCAATAAATTAAGGTTGCTTTATTGGCATGGATTACCTTTAGAGTCCTTACCTTCAGATTTTTATCCGGAAAACATTGTTGCCATCGACCTCTCTTACAGCAACATAATGCAACTTTGGACTACACCGAAGGTATTTACTTGTTCATACATGTGTTTGTGTTTGACACCTAGAGATATAATTAAGGACTAATATTTTTTCTATTGATATCAGCGTTTAAGAAGGTTGAAAGTAATGAAGCTAAGGTACTGCTGCAACCTAACAACCACCCCTGACTTCTCAGAGATTACAAATCTTGAAGAGCTAGATTTTGAAGGTTGTGTGAATTTGGCTACAGTTCACCCATCTATTGGAATGCTTAATAAGCTTGCTGTCTTAAATCTGAAAGGCTGCACACGGGTTGGGAGTTTTCCTGAAGCCTTTTGGTCTAGATGTTGGACTTCAATCTCTGGTTTCATATGGAACCAACAACATCCCCAAAGATCAGTTTCATTGGCAGGTTTAAATATGTTAAAGTCCCTGAATTTCAGCTACTGCAATTTAGAACAAGTGCCTGAGAGCATTGGAGGCTTATCATGTCTAAAGGAGCTATACTTGTCAGGGAACAATTTCACTAGTTTGCCTGGAAGTTTGAGTCAACTTTCTAGTCTTAATTGGCTTGATGTTGATGGTTGCAAGAAGCTGGAAGTGTTGCCTGAACTTCCACTTGGTCTACATACAATTCATGCATCTGATTGCACCTCCTTAAGAGAAGTGTCGGGAAGTTTGAGTGAACTTTCTAATCTTCTAGGTCTTTATGTTACTGGTTGCAAGAAGCTAGAAGTGTTGCCCGAACTTCCACATAGCCTAGATTATCTTGATGCATCTGATTGCACCTCCTTATGTTCAATTACAGGATCAAACCCAATCATGGGCAGAAGGCACACTTATCTCACCAATTGTCCAAATTTGTTTAAGGTGTCGATATCGGAGACTCAATGTCTCGACTCATCTGTAACTTCCCAAGGCTCTCGATTTTCTTCTTTCCTTCGGTATGCGAATAACAGATGTGGATTGTTCTGTTTGCCAGGAAGTTCCATTAGGAATATGGAAATGTTTTATGATGGAAATAGCATTCCAAATTGGTTTACAAATAAAAGTTTGGGAAATCAGGTAAAGGTTGAATTGCCATCAGATTGGAGCTTCAGTAAGTTAAGGGGATATGGAATTTGTCTTGTTTTTAAGAGAAAAAAACTTTACGCAGATTTTGGATACTCTGTAAAGAACTTTGATGGAGCTTCTTTGGAAAGATGCAATCTAGACTACTATTGGGAATATTTTGAGGGTAAGCCAATAAGAATCGATGAGTCAGATATGATATGGTCGCATTATACAAGTGAAATACGGGGATGGGAGGAAGCAAAGAATTTTGTAACATTTTGTTTTTTTGAGAATGAACGAATTGAAGTGAAGGAGATGGGTGTAAGATTTGTTTGGGATGAAGAGTTAGATCAAGAAGCAGACTTGATTATGTTCCAAGACCTCACAACTCTATCACAACATGGTGGGGCCTTGTCCCTGTTTAATAAATAACCTTTATTATAATAATTTATTTGGTCGTTTTATTGAATAATCTGTGATAAATCCATGTCTTTGTTTTAGATAAAGAGCTATTTTGTAGGAGACATCCACCATGTGTTTGATGAAATGCATGAGTAGAAATCATTTACTATTATACCGGCACACTGTGTAGCTATTATTACTCTTCAGCTTGTTTGTATAAAATTTTTGGATTTCCAACAGATTAAGAATAGATTGCTGTCTTTTGAAATTGCGATGTGTACAGTAAGATAAGAAACTTTGCTGCGGTTAAAGCACATCTTTGTCAGAAAAACTTGACATATGCTTTGATCGCTGAAAATGTTCTTGATGCTTACATTATGCATCTCTTCTTTGTTGCACGTATAGCTGAAGCTTAGTTCTTTGAAGTACCTACCTGACATGCAAGATGCTACATGTGTTTCGACACATTACATACGGGTCAGATTTCAACCCGTTTACAAAAGATGTGTCTTTTACCATTGATGTGATTTACACACTCAGGAGGCGCACATAAGTGGTATTGACATTGGTTTAAAAGATTACTCATCGCCAATTTACTAGCACAGACGAGTATTAATCACTACTTCAATTCCAAGATTGCCTTTCCCTTAACCTTGATCTCCACCTTCTTTGTAGCTGGGACAATCCGGAAAAACATAGCTCTTATCTAACACCAAACTCATTACCAGCACCCAGGTGGTTTCTTTAAATTTTATATTTTAGTCATTTCACCTCGCCCATAGGCAAAAATAAACTCGAAACTTTCTCATTGGGAGGCCGCCTGCACTTTCAAAACCACTAGGACTGCAATTTGGCCAAACCACAACTATGCCGCCTGCATACTCTTTTATCTATTTGACAGTGTGTTTCTTTAATTGACCCATATGATAATGAGATTTTCATATATAGTAGCCCACACCAGGTGTTTGTTAGAATGGAGTATATCATTATAAATCATTAACTATTATATTCGAAAACAGTTTGGTAGCTATTACTCCTCAACTTGTTCCATTTTGCAACCCGCTGATGTGTAGTTGCAGTTAAGAAAATTGTATTTTGTTTTGAAGTTGCTATGTATATTGTAAGATTATATCTCTGGAAAAGATTATCGACAATGCTTGTCGAGACTACATTCTTGCCTGCCAGTTGAAGTATAGTTTACTGATCATATTTATGTAGTCCAGTTTTGCAGCTCTTCATTAAGCTTATCTTTTTATAACTAGCTAGTTGGGAGAAATGCCAGGACTAGATATGGTTGACTGTTATGTAGGCTAATATGCATTTTTAAAGAGACAATGTGAGAGCATCGTCGAAACAATTATGCTAGTTGATGATTAACATTGGTAATTTTAACAAAACAGACAGTTGGATATGAGTTATTTTATCAGGTCCCATGTCTTCCTCTAACAGAACTTAAAATTTCTAGGCAAACAACCAATAAGCCTTTATAGGAAACAGCTATTACACACCCTTATAATGCTAGCATACTCGAGTTTTGCTACCCGACATTACTTAGATGTGGTACGCAGAGAAGACATGATCAAATTGTAGCATGCTGCACTTATGGAACATAGTGCCACTTTTGCTAATTGAAGAAGTTTATTAAGTTAAGTTCCGTTCATTTCAACTGGCAATTTCATATAATATACGAGTAAATTGATTCTTTCATGTCTAAAATGTGCAACCTGAGTTCAAGAAACTTCAAGCAATAAGATTGATATCTTAATTGATTAAGTCAACAAGATGTAATTAGGAAGAAATTTACAAGAGAGAAGACTTTTGTAGAATGACGTCATCATGTGGGTCTTACCTAAAACTATTAAAAAGACTATTGCTGGTTAAATTATAAGTTTTAC
This sequence comes from Artemisia argyi, assembly GCA_030686995.1. Lineage (NCBI taxonomy): Eukaryota > Viridiplantae > Streptophyta > Magnoliopsida > Asterales > Asteraceae > Artemisia > Artemisia argyi. The sequence goes on along the minus strand of CM060702.1, from coordinate 245,702,827 downwards.
CAATGGGCATCATCTTCTTTCAAGAAACTTCAGGAAACACAATTATAACCACTTTAATTCAAGAATCTGGAAGGAAGATGATGCCCATTGGTAAAACTTATAATTTACTTTGTTCTGTTACTTTCGATTTGGCATATGGTAACAACCTTAATTATAGGTTTGATCCATGCTTCTTTTTTTTCTTTTCTTTTTTTTTTTTTTTGGTGCAAAAGGGTGAAATATTTTATTAACATCAAACTTTTACAACAAGAATTCAACTGCAATGGACATGCCCATTCAGTGAAATTTGCTAAACAATCATTACATTCACAACAAGATCTCAGACAACAAACATAAGTCTCTAACAGACATTCCATACCAAATTCATACAACCTATGCTACATGAAATGAAGCCATCAGACTAATTTGTAGCAGCAAAGTAGCAAACCAACCCATAGTTTGCATACTCCAATTCACCCATAATTGCACCAAGACCATAACCTCACAATATACATTTCCCTACCAACATCCTAATTGATCCATGCTCTTTTTTCCTCTATATCAATGTTCTTTCTGTGTTAATGTTTTGTTTTAACTTCTTTCCAGTTATAGGTTTGATGTTTTAACTTCGTTCATTTTAACTGGTAAATTCATGTAATATACGAGGAAATTGATGCTTTCATGCCTAAAATGTTGAACCTAAGTTCAAGAAACTTCAAGCAATGAGAATATGAGATTAATATCTTAATTGGTTAAGTCAACTAGATGCAATTAGGAAGAAATTTACAAGAGAGAATACTTTTGTAGAATGACACCATCATGTGGGTCTTACCTAAAACTATTAAATTTCTGTTATTTCCTAAAAAATTGTTGTTTTTTTTTTTTTTTTTTTTTTGGGCATCATATGAACAGAAACCAATTTGAAGATACTGGAATATCAACTGAATTTAAGATATCTAATGCGAGTTAACATATGTCGAAATTATCATTGGATTGCTAAGTTGATAAGATATCAAATCCACATAATTTACAATCAAAGTCAACATAATGAGTAGCTGAAGTTTTGGTTACCACTGATAGTTTGATAGGCCAATATCAATTTGATCTACTGTCACTTTCTAATACTATAAGTTAGAGAAACTAATTTTTTACAAGTTAAAGAAAAAGGAACTCATTAGGACTACATGTCATTTTCTAATACTCACAGAAAGCTATTCCAAGTGGTACCAGATGACGTTAAGCATATGTGGAACGAGTGGGCCCTACGTCGACTTATTCACATCAGCCTTGTTTCACAGATCACATTAAGTCTACTAGGAAATGTTCGGAAATACAATCCAAGAACACGAGTTAGAATCGCTCTCTGGTTTGCCTACTTATTAGCATTAGCTGTTGCATCAGCAGCGCTTGGTGTTATTACCCGAACCGCCTTAGACGTATGCAGCAACACTTCTCATTTCAGTTCAGAAGATACTTACAAACAAAACACAAGTGAACTCATGTCTTTTTGGGCACCTTTTCTTCTCCTTCACCTTGGTTGTCCAGATTCTATTACCGCGTTTGCATGGGAAGATAACGAGCTTTCATATTAAAACATTTTGTTGAGATTGTGTTTCAGTTTGCAGTAGCTCTTTATATCTTCTTGTTGTCCTGGCCGGGCTGTTCTGATCTCCCTAAACTAAGTGTATTGGTTTACTTAGCCGGTTTCATCAAGTGTTTTGAACGTGTTAAGGCTCTACAGTTAGCAAACACTGAGAACCTTCATGACTCAATTCTTGGTCCTCCTGACGCAGGTCCCAATTATCCTAAGTTTCTGGAGGATTACCAGTTAAAAAAGTCACAAGGGTTTGATGTATAAACGTGGAGGAGGTCGCTGAACTCTCCCATACAGTCAATATTCTTTTATATCCTGAAGAAGGTAAAGAGATATCTGAAGCTTATAAACTATTTAAAACATTCAAACGGCTATTTGTTGATCTCATCCTTACTTTTGAGGATAGAGAATATAGTCAATCCTACTTCCGCCGTCTTGCATCAAGCAATGCTTTCCGTGCTGTCGAGATTGAACTTGGATTTGTGTTTGACTTGCTTTACACCAAGGCTAATGTGGTTTATACATTTAACGGGCTTTTGTTTCGCATTACTAACATTTTTGTCCTTCTTCTAGTACCTTTGGGCTTCCATTTTATTTGTAATATCAACGATTACCACTTAATTGACATCGTCATTACTTGCCTATTACTCGGTACTGCATTGATAATGGAAATCTTTGCGGTAATAACCATGCTGCGCTCTGATTGGATAGATCATTGGTTGATCCAACAAAACCTCACTCGAAAAATCCTCATATTCCCATTCTTAAAGCAACCGAATAAACAAAGGTGGTCTGGTTCCATTGCACAGTTTGACCTGCTTAGTGTTGCCCTTAATGAGAGACCCGCTTGTTTCTTAAAAACTCAAATATTTTAAAAAATAGATAAGGTTCGCGAACAACATCATTACAAGACATACAGCGAAGTTTCTGACAACCTAAAAGAATTAATTTACTCTCAGTTTCGCGAGTATATGGTTGTCAACTCAAATCTGAATGAGTTATGTACTCATAAAGGTAGTTTTTCGCTACAAAAGAATGAGTATGACGCTTTTCTATGGAGTGTCAATGAAGTTGAATTTGATCAAAGCATTCTTATATGGCACATTGCTACCACTCTGCGCTATTATTCAGATGTTGGCAATCAAGAAGGTTCTGATATTGATATATGTCGCACGGATAGCAAGCACATATCTGACTATCTGATGTATCTTCTTGTGACATACCCTGTGATGTTGCCAATAGGTATTGCATGATCAGGTATCGCGACACCTGTGCTGAAGCAATGCGTTTTTTCAAAGAAAAAGGTCTTATTACCGAAAAAGTTGAAGCGTGTCTAAAGCTGCTGGAAGTTGATTCTCTTGAAGTGTTGCCTAGTAAAGTGAAGGGGGATCGATGCAAATCTGCACTGTGTGATGGTTGCAGGCTCGCGTTATCTTTGAAAAAGATGGAAAAAGAGCGTATGTGGAAAGTCATGAGTCAAGTATGGATCGAAATCTTAGCTTATGCTGCGACTCACTGCAGAGGATTTCACCACGAGCAACAGCTTAGAAAAGGGGGCGAGTTTTTGACTCATGTTTGGCTACTGATGGCACATTTGGGCATCACCAAGCAGTTCCAGGTGTCTCAAGGTCACGCTAGAGCTAAACTCAAGGCTTGTAATGCACATAACTGTGAAATAGGCTCCCACATTCTTTCATTACTTACTGTTAATTCTGTAGATAAAGATTTTATATTCATATACTTGTACACTTCTTGATACCATGAACAAATATGACTTCATTTGTTTTATCCAAATTTAAATTACTTTGCTCTGTCAATATACCAAACATGCTCATTCATCATATCGCCAGAAACCTTTTCCAATATATGTTGTGGTTTAGTCTATCATATGTAACAGGATTATGTCAAAATTGTATTCTACGGCTTTAACAATGAGGTTTGGTGCGTGCTATTATCCAGGCTGCGGCGGACATGCTTAAGGCGACGTGCATACCTTAAAGGGCTAATGGCCTTTCATTTAAATGTATCATAGTTGTCATCATTTTCTTCTATATGTATCGAATTTTTTTTTTTTTTTTTTTTTTTTTTTTTTTTTTTTTTTTTTTTTTTTTGCTATTATATGTACTAAACTTGATTTTTTGGGCATTTTTGTGTACTTTATGAGCATTTTGCCCCTCCTATGTTAATAAAATGAGGGGCAAAATGGTTATTAAGTACACAAAAATGCCCAAAAAATTAAGTTTGGTACACATAATAGCAAAAAAAATTATTCGATACATATAAAAAGAATAAGTGACAACTATGATACATTTTGATGCCATTAGCCATACCTTAAAAACGTCATCACTAGTGTAAAAACGAATTTTTTTCTTCACATATTTCAAAGTTTAATACTAACTGCATACCCATTTCAAATTTCTATAAAAAAAGTGCATATCATGTGACAATTTTGTGCCTCTGCCACTACATCCATGGCTGTTCTCAAAGGTGGCTGACCGCCCAGGCCCAGTTTTATGAGGCCCAAAATTTTTACAGCGCCAAAATTTACATTCAATGCATGAAACTTGAAAGATGTTATTTATATGAATAAAGACAAAGATTTCTTATTTTACCGGGTATTTACCCTTTTATCCAAGAAAAAAGACAGATTTTTCACAAAAAGTTTTTGAAAAATAACTAACGTTTTATACAATAACTCTTGATCGTTATCATTGTATATTTTAAAATATTTTATTTAGCTTTTTAATAGAGACCCCATTTTTCACTTCCCTCTCAACTCTTTTAAAATCACGAAAACGGCCCTACTAATACCATGAATGTGTAGTGTCATATTATGGTCAAATGTACAACATGGCCCTACTATCCGTACGTTTGTTAACTTCTATACATGATTTAGCTCGACACTTTCCTAACTACTGTATATCGTTCAAAACCTCATTTGACACCATCGCTAAGTATAAGATCCAAAGTACAAACTTCAAACTTATATTAAACATGCTTTTGGACAAACTTCCCAAAACTTTAGTTCGATCCAGATGTAATCATGACCACATTCATCATCGCCACATCGATCTTTTTCTCCACCAACAACTTCACGACCAAATAATTGTAATAAGATCATCAATTTCATCACCTAAAACACACCCTACTTAAATAGAAATAGACCCCACAATATACTCACACACACACACACACACACAATTATTTAACTCTTTACAAAACATGAGCGCATGCAATATCTTGAAAACAATTGACCTACTCAAGTCACCAGTTCATTTGGTTACCCGATTCAACCGGTTCAACCAATGTGTCAATCCGGTTTTTCTACAAAAATAATCTTATTTAAAAAAAAAAAAAACGTATATATATCATGGCTATTGATATATTGAGCCTAAAAATATATTTACCAAAAAGGTGACATGTAAATATAAAATTACGTCGCAATTACATATATTTAACTTGTGTTATTTGAAAAAAAAAAAAAAAAAAAAAAAAAAAAAAAAAAAAAAAAAAACCCGGTTTGGATCTCGAGAACCGGGTTGAACCAGGTAGCCTTAAAACCAGATTAATTTGACCATTTTTTACCGGAATCCGTTGAACAGATATCTGGTCAAGTCGGGTGTTAAAACAACGCTTATGCACACCACCATATTATCAACAAAAAGAAAAATAACGGAGACAACTATGGTGGTGAGGATGTATTTAATAGCACGACTTGGTGGTGAGAGGAATACATTTCATGGTGAATTTTACCATTACACTTAGCCTCATGGCCGTAGAGTACCGGGCCCTGGATATTAGCATGTGCATAACTGCATAGGGCCTCACTTTTCGGAAGGGCCCAAAATTTAAATCCATTAAACATTTAAAGGGTCTTAAATATGGGGGGAGAGTTAATTTGTATACCAAACATTTTTTGTATACCTAATCTTCACCATCCATCTAAAAAAATCTACCAATCCATCTAAAAATATCAATGGTAGAGATTAAAAACATTTTTATATTCCTCATATTTTTTATTATTTAAACATCTCATGAAATGATAATCGATAGACAAAACAAATTATACAGTCACGACCAGCATTTAATTATCTGTATATAGACGGGCATTCTGATATACTTTTAATAAACTTTTTTTCATTTTTCTTTCGTTTTTTCTTCGTATTTGAAAATTGCATGAGAAATCACATATGATTAAACATTAATTTGAATATTCTATTAGATTATAGTAGTTCGTTTATTAAAATCACATGTGATTGAGATCACGTGTGGGAAAAATCACATGTGATTAAGATACATGTTTGAAAAATCACATGTGATTTTATTAGGAATATTCAAATTAGTGTTTAAACACATATGATTTTTCATGCAAGTTTCAACTACGAGAAAAAAAAATAAAAAAACAACAAATGTAAAAAAAGAAAAGAAATTATCGAAAATATATCAAAATGCATAAAAGCTGCCACACATAACCCCTCACATATCCTCATTTCTATTAATATAACCCAATACACTTCATTTTTCTCAAACCCTAATATTTCATTCTCTCTCTCCCCCTTAACACAGCCGCCGTCACACCATACATGGCCACCACCACTACCATACGACACCGCCACCCCACCTTCGAAACAACAACAAACCCACCCTAATTTCACCTTCCTTGTCTTCGATCTGTAATGTACGCGTTGTATAACCACCCACGAGCCACCACCGCCGCCGTATTTTGATTGTTTTCTTATTTTGGTTAGTAAGGTAAAGTAGATCGACGGGTTTAAATCAAACAGGAAACGAATAATAACTTGGTTTGTTTGTTGGGTCACCTTGGGTTTTGGTCAATCATGGGTAGCTAGGATTTAGTTATGTCTTTTGGTTAGAGTTTTGTCCGTTTGTGTTGTCTTGCTCGCGGTGTAGAGTCACAGCCGAAACCTCGTGGTCTCGGCGAGGTAAGATTATTTGGTCTGATTAATTTGTGATAATATGGTGGTTATTATGACTTGGAACTCGAGCCATAGGATTAGATTCGGCTGAGCATTATTGTGGTTGATTGTGACTTGGACTCGACATTATGATGATTTGTCCATGTCGTGTGTTAGCCGAGACCCCGTGGTCTCGGTGTGACCTCGATAGCCTATAATGGACTTATGACTAGTAACTTGGACATTATTGACATAATTGACTTTTGAGCCAGCGTTATGACCGAGGGATTGATATGGAGATGTGGCTCGAAACGGAAATATAACTCGTGACACAATTTGACGTGATAAAAATTAAAAAAGAATAAGGGTCCGTTTGTTTGAGGTTTTTAAGCCAGGGGATGAGTCATAAAGTCATAAAGTTAGGCTCCGTTTCTTTTTTTCTTTCACTAATAGATACATGGGACCTACATCTGTTGCTTCCTCTTAATGGGGAGGAGCATATATTTTACACCCACTAGATATAGATGATTTAGTGGAATTTTTTAGGCCCCACTACAAAAAGAAATATTAAATTATGTCTTGTGGGTCCATTTCCTTCACTAATAGAAAAAAGAAACAAGGCCTTAGTTTGGTTGACATAAATAGGATTTGAAAATAGGAGTCAGTCCGAATAAGAAGGCATCTACAAATCCCACCATAAGGGTCAGGAGTTGATGCGTGGGAATCGCAACAGGCTTTACCTCTTAAGGGATCTTGAGAAGCTTACAACCCCCACCAGGCAGTGTACCTGATCGTTGTAGTATAGTATAGTGACAAGTACCGGGGGATTGATCGTTCAGCTTAGGAATAGTGTCGCTAGGGTTAGAAAACCTAAATACTAGTTCTAAAGGTGAAGGATGATTATTTTTGTGTTTTTATACTTTTTAGAAAGCAATTAAAAATCTCGGGTTTGAAGGATTTGGGCAGAATTAGCTGCTAATCAACTAACCCAATACTAAAGATGCAATCAAAATAAAATACTAAAAATGAAAATAAACTAAATTATACTAAAGTTGTGAGCAGTAATTGGAGAAAATGTGTTTACTTAGATTTCACTACTCCCTAGATATCTTTTACCTGTTTATTACTTGTTATAATTGCATGGATGACGGATCGTATTCCTTAATACCATTCATGGGGTGGCACACATAACTCCCCAATTCTATGAGCTCTTATCTCCTCCTACACCATGCCCAGCACAACTATAGGGATTGTAAACAGTGGCTCATGCATTAAATACAACCAATAAAGACCTAGTGCGCGTTGGTTCATGTTTCTTAAGACGTTCAAGCATGTTACCAATTGGAGATCTGCCAGTTTTCTTAAGCCTAACATATAAATCATTCAGCCAAGACAAGAATAAACAAGTAATCAACATGATTCGTGAAAAACACAATATCAATATTATAGTATAGATGTAAGCTCAAGAAATCCGCAAAGAAATACGGATAATCCGAGGTCGTATTCCGTGTGAAGGGTGAATGGAATTCCGAATTTCCGATTCGGAAAACGTGTCGTGAAAAGTGGTAAAAAGTGATGAAAATGAGATTATACTAATGAAATAGTAAATGAAGCACAAATAACCAACTAAACACGTAATTCAAGTAAACAAACCAAAAACGTAACGTAGAAACGAAAACCGTAAATTAAAACGTAAAATAAACGTAACCGTACAAAATAAAACGCGACTTTTAAGCTACACTACTCCTACGGACTTGGAAATAATTTTCAAAAATTAAAAATGATAAAAGAAAATTTTGAGAAAAAGAAAAATATTTTTTTGACTTTTTATGTATTTATTATGAATTAAAAACTATTTTAAGTACTTAAAAATTAAAAGAAAATGAAAATAAAGTGAGAAAAATAAAAATTAAATTTTGAAAATTATAAAATAACTAAAAAGAAATTTTAAAACTAAAAACTAATTTTTTTTTGGCTTTTTGTGGAATTTTTAGGAATTAAAAAGTATTAAAACTATTTAAAAATTCAAAATAAATTCAAAATAATTGAGAAAAATGCAAAATAAATTTCTAAAAATCTAAAATAACTAAAAATAATTTTCTAATATTTTTTTGGATTTTTCTGGGGTTTTTCTGATTTTTTTTGGAATTTTTAGTAATTAAAAAGTAATTAAAAATGATTAAAAAGGAAAATAAAATAAGAAAAATAGCAAATGAACTTGGAAAAATCTGAAAATTTCAGGAAAATTCTAAAATAATATTCTAAACTTATGAAAAATTTGAAAAGTCAAAAATAAGCTGTGGAAATTGAATAAGCTAAGAAACTGCTTAAATGGAGTGCTTATTTATAAGCACTGTTGACCAAAAATTTACCAAACCTTGACCAAAAGCTTATATGACTCAATGAAGCTTAATGGGACAGTATTAAGGCCAATATGAACTCAGAAAAACAGATTATGGTTCAAAATTAGTCAAATAAGCACTTAAGTGATAAGCAATAGGTAAAAAGAATAAGCCAGAAGCATAAACTCAATAAATCAAGCAAATACTATATCTGAGAGACTAAAATGAACCACAAATCACAAGTCACAAGTAGCAAAACACAAAAGCAGCCCTATAAACTAGAAACCAAACCTTATGATAAAACACCTAACTGATAAGCTAAATAAGTGGTACAAATAGCTGATAAAGACAAACTTATGGGTCCAAACTTTCAACTAACCAGCTGAGATCTCAAAACTAACAAGAACTATGATAACTAAGCTAATTAAATCACCTAAAAATACCCAAGGAATCTGACTGAAACCTGATGTGCAGGGGAGATAGCTGACTAAACAGCCAACTTGAGTGTAAGTTTTCAATAAGCAAATGTATCTCAAACTTAAATTTCCTTGTTGATTATAATTAACCTACTGCTAAGCTTATCAAAACAGCAAACCAAATGAATTTCCACTTAATTTCAAAACCTACAATCTCTCACAAAGTTATTGAAACGAAACTGATTTGAAACTATTTTGACTTTTTATTTTAAAGCAAAACTTTGACTAAATTGAAATTTAACTGTCCTAATTAGCCTCTAGATGATATGTAGTGATTGAATAAAACCTAGTTTAGCTTAATGCAACACCAAAATACCTAATCCTAAGATTGTGGACTCTGATTTTACCTAATGAGCAGACTACGACCAATTTGTTGTGCTATTTTACTTTTTGTGCTTAAACCTACTAAATTTATGTTTGAAATAGCCTAAATCTAACCTAAGAATGATGTCTAAACCAGCTAAACTCTCTGAAACAACAAGAACACCAGCAAACTTAACTAAACCAAACACTCTTAATTTGACTGTCTATACCAAAAACTACCACAGACCACTTCAACCTAAATCCAAACCTACACTTCAGTACCCAATTATGATATGGATGGAACAGTTACTCAACAACTTATCACCACAGATCCAACAATTCCAATGCAGCCAATTACTTTGAATCAAACTAAGACCACAATTCAGAATATGCAAGACTTAAATATCAATCAAAAACTACTGACAAACATCAACTCAAAGCAATAGAACAGTCAATTACTACTTCTACAAATTATACTACTGAATTTATAAGAACTTAAAAATTGAAAATGAATCTTACTTAACCTCTCAGCCAAACAGAGAGGGTCGCCCTCACAGCCTGTCTTTAAGACAGGCCAATAGCTCCTTATGGCTGCCTTGATTCCAATAAGCTCAGCTTATAAATAAGCTGCTTTTGACCACAGTTGACTGATTGAGATTTATGAGAGCTTTTATTGATTGGTGCCACACAAAGTATCACAAGAGCTATAGAAAGCTAATATGAAACTGAATAAACAGATACAAGCTTATTGAAGCTTGTTGAATTAAGTATATATATGTATTTTTTTTTTCTTTTTTTCTTTTATTTTTTTTATTTTTTATATATATAAACTGAAAAGGAAATAACACTTGAATGCTTAAATCAGACTTGAAAGTGAACACTGAATTTAAATGAGTACTAAAATGAATGACAATAAGCTAAAAAGACTAATAAGCAATAAGCAGTTTTAATTATAGAAATAAAAAGACAATTGAATTAAACTAAATAATTTTTCATTAATATTGAAAGAGTATTACAAACTAAATTTAACAGCATAACAATACAAAATAAAGGCACACAGATTACATGAAATGGAGGGGTATATATAGGAGAGCTGAGGTAGCTAGGGCTTGAGTCCAGGTCATCAATCCGCGTCATTTGTGCTTCTTTGAGTCCCTTCTTAGCCGTTTGATCATATTCCCGATAGTTCCAATCATTTAGGACCCTTGATTGATTGATTGATGGAGACCTATCCTCGTGATGTTGTCCTATTGGTCCACGCGTCCACGCTTACATTCCCTGACCACACCTGACATCTTCTAGAAGCCTAATGATTAGGTAATTATGACTTACGTGGGGTAATTGGGTGATTGGTAATTTTAGGGTTCATGTAACACTGGTATTTCTGGTTTGGGATTAAAATTGGGGGGCGGTAAAAGTGAATTGGGGATTTTATTAGTTTTTGGGTGTTGACCGGGTTTTGGGTGAGGTTTGACCTGGGTAAACATAGCAGGCCGGGTTATGGGTAACAAGTGTGGGCTGGGTAAATGTGGGATTGGGCTTGTATTATTTTTAGGAAGTGGTGGGCTTGCAATGTTTATGGATCCGGTTGTATTACTTGGTTTAGGAGTAGTTTTATTTTTAGGACCAAATATGTAATATTGCAAATCATAGGGACCAAAGCTGTAATTTGCTCAAAGTACTTCCCAAGGGTATTTGTTGACTTTTCTGAATTCATGAAGGACCAATTTTTGCCATTCCTTTAATTTTTCTTCAAAGGGCCACTTTTGTAATTATCTGAAACTTGAGGGACTAAATTCGCTAATTTCTCAAAACTTTGTTCAGGGACTAAACTTGTAACTCTGATGAATCACTGAGGTTGAATTTGACTTTTTGAGTTTGGACTTTGACCAGTTGACTTCCCCGGCTCCGGCTTTTGACACTTTCCATTCCCGTGCTCGTTTTTGTCGGTTTTGCTGTGTTTTCGTTCATTTTTCTCATATCCGTACCTGCACATACACAAATACAAAAACATGCATTCTCTTGGCATTTTTGGCATTTTTGGTTAGTATTTGGTATTTTTGGTCTGAAATAAAGCCTAAAAAGGATGAGTGAATAAGCACTCATCAAAATCCCCCAGACTAAGGTATTGCCGTGCCCTCACGCAATGTCATCACCTCACGCTTAAAAGATAAATAATTTTCAAAACCTCTCTTTACTGACGTTGTAAAGTAGCAATGATGTTCAAGAGAGATAGTAAAATCATTTATTCTCAAAAACGCTCCGTTTTCCGATTTTCATGAATAACAACTATTACTACTATTTTTGTACTTTTTTTTCATTTTTATATGTGACGGTTTGATTTGACTTTCATTATCAATTCTTATCTGTTGATAATTTTCAGGGTCAACGAGTAGAAACACTTCTCACAGAGAAGAGACCATACGGATAAAAATCGTCATCCTTGATTTTTCACAAGCTCCCAAACTAAGCGTAAAATCGAAATCATTGTTTACCAGAAGTTAGATGCTAACACTGCCCACAAAAGTTACTTGTGTATTACCTCTTGTCCCCAGATCCTTAGTTGTATCTAAAGATTTTAATTTGTGAGAAATGAATTGCTTCATATTTTCTCGTTTCGATATTTGTTAGTCCGATAAGAGCACAAAATTTGAACGCTAAGTAGTTTCCAAACTTTCCCTCGAAAACCCCTGCGTACAGAAATCGGGTCCACATGAAGGTCTCTGATTTAACACGATTTGTGGAGGCCCCCTTTTTATTTACGACTGAGACATACCATGTTTGATACCCGAAACGGAAGCTTTTTATTAGGGAAACCTCCGGTGTCGAAGCTTGGCATTTTTGCATAATCATAAGCACTTTAATAATACTTTGGTCCTTAGTCCTTTATTCTTTTACAGTCAACGGTTTATGAGCCGCCAAGATGTAAGAGCTTTATTATGACTTTGGATTTCTATCCGCTGCTTTTTTATAGCTTTGGATTCCTCTGCCTTTTTATTTGGCTTTGGACTATTATTATTGATATTCATAACTATATGCCAAACCCCAAGTCCTACGGCCTTTACTAAGATCACAACATCGGCTGCGAACCGGCAAGATGCAATAGTCTATTTCACCGTAACACTGGCAGTACCTCAATGTGTACCAAACCCCCATATGCAGAGATTTTGTTGGGAACGAGAAAAAACTAAGTATTGCCCAAACCGTATACCCTTAATTAATCCTAGACATCTATTTATATATATTGGTGACGTTGCTGATGGGAACAAGGAGGCCACAAGTACCTCTCGTGGGTTTTTTAAATCCCAGTAATGCGATCCGTGTATAGCACGAAACTTCTAAATAAACTCTATCATTCCTCGATCTCCGCAAATTTAAAATCCCAAATAATGAGATCCGCGGATGCTTAGCCATAATCTTTTGATTATATTGGTTAAGGGAGACGAGCTAGGGCTCAACACGCCCGGTCAAGTCGGAACATTTATTTCTACTCTCGCCGGTAGGAAAGTCAAAACAAGGTGTCAAAACTTATTATTCTTATCATATATATATATATTTTTTCATTTTTTTTTTCTTTTTCTTTTTTTTTTTTTTTAAAGCGGTGACAAAAATTAAAATTTTTGGTGGAAAACGGAGTTGCGTAAGTCAAACAGCTCAGACAATGGTACAGGTTAAATCGAATCGAAGATTCACCCCCCCAGACTAAAGTGAAACATTGTCCTCAATGTTTTAAGGGTACGGGTAATCCTACGTAAAATCTAAGGCCATTTATTAAGTATGCCAAGAGATAAACGTTAGTCGATAAGATTTTGGATATGGTGAATTTCCGAAAGAGCAGCGAAGGATGAGACTCGAGTGGAGAGAACGACAAACCACGAGCACGAGAGTCCTCAAACTTCGGGGAAATTCCTGAACATTCATAAACAACAACCACGAAAACACGAGATTGGAAAGGGTCGCCCCCCTCACGTCACGTTATTAAGAAAATAGAAAATAAAGAAAATGAAATGGATAAGCATGGGGTGCCTCCCACGAAGCGCTTGTTTTTGTTAACCGAGTCACATGAGCTTGACTCGATCCCCGAATTTAATCGTCTTTGGGGAAAGTCTGGAGATCCGGGACAACCATGGGTGGTATGTCCCCTCCGAAGTAATGTTTAACACGATGACCATTCACCTTAAAATTAGGACCATTAGGTTGAGCAAGTTCAACGGTCCCATAAGGAAATACTTGGGTAATGGTGAATGGTCCAGACCAACGGGTTTTTAACTTGCCCGAGAAAATCTTTAATCGAGAATTGAAAAGAAGGACTCAGTCACCAACATTGAAGACGCGATCTTTAATTTTAGCATCGTGAATCCTCTTTGTCTTCTCTTTGTAGATCAAAGAATTCTCATAGGCCTGATCACGAAGCTCGACTAATTCATTCAATTGAACTTTTCGGTGATCACCCGCGGTTTGAAGGTCAAAATTAGCATGTTTCAAGGCCCAGTAGGCCTTGTGCTCAAGTTCAAAGGGCAAATGGCAGGCCTTCCTGTAAACCAGCTTGTAAGGAGTGCACCCAATGGGTGTTTTGTAAGCTGTACGGAAGGCCCAAAGTGCATCATCTAACTTATCGGCCCATGAAGCACGATGTTCACCTACGGTCCTTTCTAAAATACGTTTCAAGCCACGATTGGAGACCTCAACTTGACCACTCGTCTGTGGATGATATGCCGTAGAAAGACGATGTGTGACACCATATTTGAGCATAACTTTAGCGAATTGGTCGTTACAGAAATGGGTCCCACGATCGATTATAATAGCACGAGGTGCACCAAATCGGGCGAAGAGACTTTTAAGAAATTTCACTACAACTCGGGCGTCATTGGTGGGTAGCGCCTTCGCTTCGACCCATTTAGATAAGTAGTCGACGGCCACGAGTATATATTTGTTACCACGAGAAGATGGGAATGGACCCATGAAATCGATACCCCAGACGTCAAAAATTTCACAGACTTGGATGGCATTTTGAGGCATCTCGTCCTTCTGAGTAATTTTTCCTTGACGCTGGCAAGAATCACATGATTTAACCAACTCATGAGCATCCCGGTAAATCGTCGGCCAGTAGAAGCCGGAATCAAAAACTTTCTTAGCGGTGAAGTTGGCACCATGATGTCCCCCCGTGGGTCCATTGTGGCATGCCATAAGAATTTCAGCGGCTTCCTTGCCGTGAACGCACCGCCGGATCACTTGATCCGCACATATCTTAAACAAATAGGGATCGTCCCAAAAATAATGCTTAACATCTTTGAAGAATTTTTTCTTCTGCTGGAACGACATCCCTTTCCGGATAAAATTCCCCGCATGGTAATTCGCAAAGTCGGCGAACCATGGGGTACTAGAATCACTATGTGATAAACTCCCCAGTGTCTCGAGAGGAAATGCTTCGTTAATCTCCTTTTTCTCGAAAATACTTTGGTGGGGATTCTCTAAACGCGATAAGTGATCAGCAGCAAGGTTCTCAGCTCCCTTTTTATCTCGAATTTCAACTTTGAATTCTTGAAGGAGGAGAACCCACCGCATCAAGCGTGGCTTAGCGTCTTGCTTTGCCATAAGGTACTTAAGAGCCGAATGATCCGTGTACACTATGCATTTCTTCAAAAGCAAATAAGATCGAAACTTTTCAAAAGCGTAAATGACGGCTAACATTTCTTTCTCAGTAGTCGTATAATGGTATTGAGCGTCGGTCATTGTTTTACTAGCATAGTGTATCGGCTGAAAATGCTTAGACTTGCGTTGCCCCAGGACTGCACCAATGGCATAATCGCTAGCATCGCACATTAGCTCGAAGGGCAAGTCCCAGTCGGGGGCAATTAAGACGGGAGCCACCGTTAACTTCTTTTTAAGAATATTAAATGCTTCGATGCATTCATTTGAGAAGATAAACAGAGCATCTTTTTCAAGCAAGTGTGTTAGAGGTCGGGCTATCTTAGAAAAGTCTTGAATGAAACGTCGGTAAAAGCCGGCATGACCTAAAAAACTTCTAATTCCTTTAACGGTCGTGGGATGAGGTAATTTTGCAATAACGTCGACTTTAGCTCTATCGACCTCAATCCCAGATTTCGAAATCTTGTGGCCGAGGACAATGCCCTCTTTGACCATGAAATGGCATTTCTCCCAATTTAGAACCAAGTTGGTGTCTTCACACCGTTTTAGCATATTTTCTAAATGGGAGAGACACGAAGTGAAAGAATCTCCATAGACCGAGAAATCATCCATGAAAACTTCCATGGTTTTCTCGATCATATCCGAGAATATCGACATCATACACCTTTGGAACGTGCCTGGAGCATTGCATAAGCCAAAAGGCATACGACGATAGGCAAACGTACCATAAGGGCCAGTAAAGGTAGTCTTTTACTGGTCCGGAGGGTCAATAGGTATTTGAAAATAGCCGGAAAATCCATCAAGAAAACAATAGAACTCATTTCCCGTTAGGCGTTCTAGCATTTGATCCATAAATGGAAGTGGGAAATGGTCCTTACGAGTCGCATCATTCAATTTGCGATAATCAATACAAACTCTCCATCCGGTAACGAGACGTGTCGGAATCAATTCATTATCTTCATTTGTAACGACGGTCATTCCACCTTTCTTCGGTACGCAGTGGACCGGGCTAACCCAAGAGCTATCCGAGATTGGATAAATCATTCCGGCATCGAGGAGTTTGATAACTTCCTTTTTGATAACCTCATGAATTTTCGGGTTAACCCGTCGTTGTTGCTGAACGGACGGTTTGAAATTATCTTCAAGTAAGATCTTATGCGTGCAAAAACGAGGGTCGATACCCTTAATATCAGAAATTTTCCAAGCGATGGCACTCTTATGCTTCCTGAGCACATCTAAGAGACGTTTCTTCTCCTCATCTTTAAGTTCCTTAGAAATTATAACGGGAAGTTTATCGGTTTCTTCCAAAAATGCGTATTCGAGATGAGGAGGTAAATCCTTGAGCTCGGGCTCCGGAGGATTCTCAGTAGACGGCTTAACTTCTTTAACGTCGGCCATTTTAAGGTCAAGCGGAGGGAGGGACAGGTTGGGATCTTCATTTAACAATTTCTCAATCAAAAGTACATCCCCCTCCGGGTCACAATCGGAATGATCAATTTCCGGTGAAATCAAATCATTAGCAAGAAAGGCCTCGATCTCTTCCAAAATGAAATCACTTCCCTCAAACGGAGTAAGGGAAGGGGAAGGATCAGAAATTATCGGTTCAGAAGAATGAGTGGGATTGCCACTCGAAGCATGTTCGGTAAAACCAAGTAACTCTTGAGCGTACTCCTCCGTAACTTCATCGATAACGTCGATTCGGTTAACGGAATATTTGTCAAACTCGGAGGAGTACCTCGCGGTTTGATCCAAGTTAAAAGTTACGGCTTCGGTACCAACGCGTAAGGTAATTTCTTCATCGAAAACATCAATCAAAGCACGGCCAGTCCTTAGGAAACCTCTTCCAAGAATGAGAGGTACCCGCGGATCAGCATCAAAATCAACAACGACAAAATCAGCAGGGAAATGGAATTTTCCCACATTAACAAAGACATCCTCGGCTATTCCCATCGGGCGGGAAGTAGTTCGGTCGGCTAGCTCGAGGGTCATACAAGTCGGAGTTAAATTAGGTAAAGACAACTTCTTCCAAATTGATAACGGCATTAGGTTAATGCTAGCACCAAGATCGGCCAAGGCGAAGCATTGAACCATCCCAGGAAAATTACACGGAATAAGAAATCGACCGGGGTCTTCAAGCTTTTCGGGAAGCTTTTTGAGGATAACCGCCGAACAATTCTCATTCATCTGGGTGCGAGATTTTTCAAAAAAATTTTCCTTATTATTCAAAAGACCTTTTAGCATAGAAGCAAATTTAGGCATTAAAAGTATAGCATCCGCGAGAGTTATGTCAAAATGTAGCTCTTGAAAAACTTGGTAAAACTTTTCCATCTGAATTTTATCTCTCTCACGGTGCGTTTGTTCGTTTAAGCGTGACGGATAAGGTAATTTTGTTTTGACGGGTGTTTCTTTCTCAGATTCGTAAACAACTTTATCTTTTCCTTTGGACGTCGGGACCACCGGAGGTTGGATGTTCTCGGTCCTTCCATTATCAGTAGGAATTCCCGTATCCGTTGTCGCCTCGGTTTCACGGACGACTACCTTAGGAGACGAAGAAGAAGAAGGGGTAGTCGGAGCCGTTGGTCCATCGATTACAACACCACTCCTAGTCGTAATTGCCTTTGCATCACCCCGCGGGTTAGCAATTGTGTTGCTCGGAAGAGAACCAGACGTCGATGCTTGATTCATTTGTATAAAACTGCTCATCATTTGCTTAAGCTCATTCGTTTGTCGACTCATGGTTGTGTCGATTTCCTTCTTAAGTTCCACCCTCATATTGTTGATTTGATTTTGCATTGCTCGAAGGTTAACATCGTTCGTTTTGATGTAATTAGCAAGCTCAGGAGAAGGTTGCGGTGATTGATAAACTTGTTGTGGTGGAGGGGCTTGATAATTGTTTCCACGGTTTTGATTGTAACCTTGGTTTTGATAACCTTGGTTAGTTTGAGGATAACGGTTTTGATGAGTTTGCACGGGTGGAAACCCAGGTGGACTTGTTTGGTTAGTACGAAAACCTTGGTTTTGATTGTAGTTCACGGCTGCTATGTTAGCATTATAAACTTGGCCATCGGTGGCTTGACAATCATAATACGGATGCGGTCCACCACAAATCACACATTTTTCATTAATGGCTTTAACGGGCTCGGGTTTTTGGTTTTGCAACTTAAACTCTTTCATCATACAACGGATTGCGTCGGTAAGTTCGGCCAATTCCGATGATTGGACCGACGAAGGTGAAGGAGGAGTAAAAGAAGTTATTTTCGAAACATTCGGTTTGTTACGAGAAGTCGGAACCTTAGATTTGTTCTCTATAATCGTCAAAATATCCCTAGGCGTTCGATTCAAGATATTGCCACCGGCGGCTGCGTTTAAAGAATCTTGATCGTTTTGCGTCAAAGCGTTATAAAACGTGTCGATTTGGTGTAACTCAGAGAAACCATGGTGAGGACATTTTCGAAGAAGATCCTTAAAGCGTTCCCAAGCCTCACCAAAGTTCTCATCAAAACGTTGTTGAAAATTAGTTATATCATTCTTAAGATTAGTCGTTTTGGACGGCGGAAAGAAATGATTAACAAATTTCGAGACGAGTTCTTCCCATGTGTGAATTGATCGAGGGGGTTCTTTTTCGAGCCAAATCCGGGCTGAACCCTCGAGTGAAAATGGGAACAACATCAATTTGATAGCATCGTGAGGGACATCCTTAAATTTCAAAGTCGAAGTTAGCTTATTAAACCATCGGATGTGTGCGTGAGGATCGTCCCTCTCAAAACCGTGAAATTGTTTTGACGTAACAAGTTGAATCAATCCAGTTTTAAGCTCAAAATTATCGGAAAGGATTGGTGGTAAAACAATTGCATCCCCGTATCCCTCGGTGGGACACTGGAGCAATTCTTGCATAGTACGTTGATCGTAAACCGGTTGTGGTCCCATCGGCGGGATCACATTGTTTTGGATACCACCCATCGGCGGGGGTCCCAAGTGTTGTTCGTTCGGGTTCATTTCCTCTGTATTAGGAAATAGAACTCGGTGTGTGTGACGAAACAAACTTTCCGGATTTGAAAGTGGTGAAACAAGTCGTTTAGACGTAGAACGTGTGTTCATACACCACAAAAATCAAATTTTTGAAAAATAAAAGGAAAATCAAATTTGAAAAGGAAAATCTTTTTGTATTTTTGTTTTTATAAAGCAAAATTTAAACTTTTGTTTTTTTTCTTTTTCAAACGTTACGTTAATCGTAAACCGTTTCCCTTAATCTACTCGCGACGGAACGGGAGAGAAGAATGGATCTCTCTTCAGCTTGCAATTTAATGTCAAAGCTATCCGTATTTTCCGCTTATTCGGTTGTAGAATTAAAGTAATCCGACTCGCAACTAATTTCACGCGTAGTTATATTGAGAGACTTTTTTGGTTTACAACGCCCTTTCTTTCAATCGGAACGAGGCTGTAACTTTATTATTTTTTTTGGTATTTTTGTGAAAACACTTTAGGAAAAGTGTTTTTGATTTTTCGATATTTATATAATATATACAAAATAGAGGAAGGCTTATCAAAACACAATTTTTCAAAAACGAATATTCAAAAATTCACTTCAACCTTCCCCGGCAGCGGCGCCAAAAATTGATTCGTGAAAAACACAATATCAATATTATAGTATAGATGTAAGCTCAAGAAATCCGCAAAGAAATACGGATAATCCGAGGTCGTATTCCGTGTGAAGGGTGAATGGAATTCCGAATTTCCGATTCGGAAAACGTGTCGTGAAAAGTGGTAAAAAGTGATGAAAATGAGATTATACAAATGAAATAGTAAATGAAGCACAAATAACCAACTAAACACGTAATTCAAGTAAACAAACCAAAAACGTAACGTAGAAACGAAAACCGTAAATTAAAACGTAAAATAAACGTAACCGTACAAAATAAAACGCGACTTTTAAGCTACACTACTCCTACGGACTTGGAAATAATTTTCAAAAATTAAAAATGATAAAAGAAAATTTTGAGAAAAAGAAAAATATTTTTTTGACTTTTTATGTATTTATTATGAATTAAAAACTATTTTAAGTACTTAAAAATTAAAAGAAAATGAAAATAAAGTGAGAAAAATAAAAATTAAATTTTGAAAATTATAAAATAACTAAAAAGAAATTTTAAAACTAAAAACTAATTTTTTTTTGGCTTTTTGTGGAATTTTTAGGAATTAAAAAGTATTAAAACTATTTAAAAATTCAAAATAAATTCAAAATAATTGAGAAAAATGCAAAATAAATTTCTAAAAATCTAAAATAACTAAAAATAATTTTCTAATATTTTTTTGGATTTTTCTGGGGTTTTTCTGATTTTTTTTGGAATTTTTAGTAATTAAAAAGTAATTAAAAATGATTAAAAAGGAAAATAAAATAAGAAAAATAGCAAATGAACTTGGAAAAATCTGAAAATTTCAGGAAAATTCTAAAATAATATTCTAAACTTATGAAAAATTTGAAAAGTCAAAAATAAGCTGTGGAAATTGAATAAGCTAAGAAACTGCTTAAATGGAGTGCTTATTTATAAGCACTGTTGACCAAAAATTTACCAAACCTTGACCAAAAGCTTATATGACTCAATGAAGCTTAATGGGACAGTATTAAGGCCAATATGAACTCAGAAAAACAGATTATGGTTCAAAATTAGTCAAATAAGCACTTAAGTGATAAGCAATAGGTAAAAAGAATAAGCCAGAAGCATAAACTCAATAAATCAAGCAAATACTATATCTGAGAGACTAAAATGAACCACAAATCACAAGTCACAAGTAGCAAAACACAAAAGCAGCCCTATAAACTAGAAACCAAACCTTATGATAAAACACCTAACTGATAAGCTAAATAAGTGGTACAAATAGCTGATAAAGACAAACTTATGGGTCCAAACTTTCAACTAACCAGCTGAGATCTCAAAACTAACAAGAACTATGATAACTAAGCTAATTAAATCACCTAAAAATACCCAAGGAATCTGACTGAAACCTGATGTGCAGGGGAGATAGCTGACTAAACAGCCAACTTGAGTGTAAGTTTCCAATAAGCAAATGTATCTCAAACTTAAATTTCCTTGTTGATTATAATTAACCTACTGCTAAGCTTATCAAAACAGCAAACCAAATGAATTTCCACTTAATTTCAAAACCTACAATCTCTCACAAAGTTATTGAAACGAAACTGATTTGAAACTATTTTGACTTTTTATTTTAAAGCAAAACTTTGACTAAATTGAAATTTAACTGTCCTAATTAGCCTCTAGATGATATGTAGTGATTGAATAAAACCTAGTTTAGCTTAATGCAACACCAAAATACCTAATCCTAAGATTGTGGACTCTGATTTTACCTAATGAGCAGACTACGACCAATTTGTTGTGCTATTTTACTTTTTGTGCTTAAACCTACTAAATTTATGTTTGAAATAGCCTAAATCTAACCTAAGAATGATGTCTAAACCAGCTAAACTCTCTGAAACAACAAGAACACCAGCAAACTTAACTAAACCAAACACTCTTAATTTGACTGTCTATACCAAAAACTACCACAGACCACTTCAACCTAAATCCAAACCTACACTTCAGTACCCAATTATGATATGGATGGAACAGTTACTCAACAACTTATCACCACAGATCCAACAATTCCAATGCAGCCAATTACTTTGAATCAAACTAACACCACAATTCAGAATATGCAAGACTTAAATATCAATCAAAAACTACTGACAAACATCAACTCAAAGCAATAGAACAGTCAATTACTACTTCTACAAATTATACTACTGAATTTATAAGAACTTAAAAATTGAAAATGAATCTTACTTAACCTCTCAGCCAAACAGAGAGGGTCGCCCTCACAGCCTGTCTTTAAGACAGGCCAATAGCTCCTTATGGCTGCCTTGATTCCAATAAGCTCAGCTTATAAATAAGCTGCTTTTGACCACAGTTGACTGATTGAGATTTATGAGAGCTTTTATTGATTGGTGCCACACAAAGTATCACAAGAGCTATAGAAAGCTAATATGAAACTGAATAAACAGATACAAGCTTATTGAAGCTTGTTGAATTAAGTATATATATGTATTTTTTTTTTTATTTTTTTTTTATTTTTTTTATTTTTTATATATATAAACTGAAAAGGAAATAACACTTGAATGCTTAAATCAGACTTGAAAGTGAACACTGAATTTAAATGAGTACTAAAATGAATGACAATAAGCTAAAAAGACTAATAAGCAATAAGCAGTTTTAATTATAGAAATAAAAAGACAATTGAATTAAACTAAATAATTTTTCATTAATATTGAAAGAGTATTACAAACTAAATTTAACAGCATAACAATACAAAATAAAGGCACACAGATTACATGAAATGGAGGGGTATATATAGGAGAGCTGAGGTAGCTAGGGCTTGAGTCCAGGTCATCAATCCGCGTCATTTGTGCTTCTTTGAGTCCCTTCTTAGCCGTTTGATCATATTCCCGATAGTTCCAATCATTTAGGACCCTTGATTGATTGATTGATGGAGACCTATCCTCGTGATGTTGTCCTATTGGTCCACGCGTCCACGCTTACATTCCCTGACCACACCTGACATCTTCTAGAAGCCTAATGATTAGGTAATTATGACTTACGTGGGGTAATTGGGTGATTGGTAATTTTAGGGTTCATGTAACAGTGGTATTTCTGGTTTGGGATTAAAATTGGGGGGCGGTAAAAGTGAATTGGGGATTTTATTAGTTTTTGGGTGTTGACCGGGTTTTGGGTGAGGTTTGACCTGGGTAAACATAGCAGGCCGGGTTATGGGTAACAAGTGTGGGCTGGGTAAATGTGGGATTGGGCTTGTATTATTTTTAGGAAGTGGTGGGCTTGCAATGTTTATGGATCCGGTTGTATTACTTGGTTTAGGAGTAGTTTTATTTTTAGGACCAAATATGTAATATTGCAAATCATAGGGACCAAAGCTGTAATTTGCTCAAAGTACTTCCCAAGGGTATTTGTTGACTTTTCTGAATTCATGAAGGACCAATTTTTGCCATTCCTTTAATTTTTCTTCAAAGGGCCACTTTTGTAATTATCTGAAACTTGAGGGACTAAATTCGCCAATTTCT
Organism: Artemisia argyi; assembly: GCA_030686995.1. NCBI lineage: Eukaryota > Viridiplantae > Streptophyta > Magnoliopsida > Asterales > Asteraceae > Artemisia > Artemisia argyi. Next base: position 245,679,440 of record CM060702.1, on the reverse strand, counting down.
CAAAACTTTGTTCAGGGACTAAACTTGTAACTCTGATGAATCACTGAGGTTGAATTTGACTTTTTGAGTTTGGACTTTGACTAGTTGACTTCCCCGGCTCCGGCTTTTGACACTTTCCATTCCCGTGCTCGTTTTTGTCGGTTTTGCTGTGTTTTCGTTCATTTTTCTCATATCCGTACCTGCACATACACAAATACAAAAACATGCATTCTCTTGGCATTTTTGGTTAGTATTTGGTATTTTTGGTCTGAAATAAAGCCTAAAAAGGATGAGTGAATAAGCACTCATCACAACACATAATCAATATCTAGGTTTCATTAGATCTAAGCAAACACAAGATAGATCTAGCCTAGCATGATGGAATTAAGACAAGAACAAGATATAGACAACCAACACATAGACATATTGATTGAATTAGAAGAACACTTATCTTGATTAATCATGCAAGGTATCAAGGGGTTGGAACCCTTGAAAAACCTGTAAAGTTACACCAAAATCGTACTTAGGGTTTCTCCCAAAACTTCTCTTTTTAAATGTGAAAAATTAGAAAACTATATATAGGAAAAGGGGTCTGACGGCGTCAAGACCAATTAGGTGACGCCGTCACCTCGCCGCCAAAACAATCCTCGAACTGCCTAGATCTACATTTGACGCTGTCAAGAACAATTCATTTCCAGGCCGTCACGACTTTTACTCTTGACGCCCAACCTTCATGACGCCGTCAAAACTCTTCTGGATCGTCATGGAATTTTACTCTTGACGCCGTCAGGGAACTACTCTTGACACCGTCATGCACTGTTCCCAGCATGGAAAATTAAGACTTTGGCGTTTTCTTCACTTTTATGCTCCAAAAACGTCCGAATTGCTTCCTTTTCCAGATTTCACTCCCAAAGTACCTAAAATCACAAAAGGAACGATTTAGGGCAATATTTTATCTAATAAATTCGGATTCGGGCTTAAATGACCCCCTAAAAACGGATCATTTTTCGCCTCATCATATACCCTTACACTTGAGATTTGCTTGTCCTCAAGCAAATGCGCTTTTATTCTACTCAAAAGACAAGTTAGGGGTCATTTAACACTAATATAAAAGTAATTACAACAAATAATCGTTCCACTAAAGACCAATAGACAAGCACGGAGGTCATACACAAGCACCTCACAAATAGTGTTTAGATACTCACATCTCTCGGGTTTAATAAAGTGTAAATTACAATATGGAAATGGAAGACATCTCTCACTACCTGTCATAGCAAAATAGATTACCATAGGCTTGGGAAAGGATCAAACCTCCACCACATGGCGTAAGCACCTAGGATAAACTATCAAAGAGGTCTTTTAAAGGGTTGTAACGTTAGGTGTAGGGATATGAAATACCCGGTTTTGTTGGATAAAGGAAGTTTTACTGGTGGCGAGTTAACAATCTTGGTTAATTACATGTACAAGATGGCGTTGCTAAGCCAAGACTAGACTCGACTTAACCTAATAAATGAGAAATAACAAAAACATAAAATGAACATAGAATAAAAAGGGATGGTAGTCCGTATGTTTTTTCTATATTTTTTTTTCTATATTTTTTTTTTAATTTTTTTTTTTGCATACACTCTTACCCTACCATCCAAAATAATACATCATAGGGAATGAACATTTCCCTTACACTTGAATCTTTACATACTTTACATTAAACTAATCTAATGACTCGAATTAAGAAAATCAAAACACTTGGAGCACTTTTAAGATTAACATACATACGGGGGTAATAATATGATGTTCTTCCCCATTACTCCATAAATAAGTACTTACCCATGAGTCCCGATCGTCCCAAAACAATATGTACAAGGATATGACTCGAGTTAGCAACCATGTAATCAATTAGAAAGTTAACTTAGGGTTTAACAAATAACAATAATGCACTAAAAAATGAGCGCATACACGGAAGGCTAAGGCGATTTGGTTGTACATTTAAGTGGGGTGTAACAAATTCTTCCTTTAAGTAAAATGCTTAAAGTTTGAAACGAAAAGATAGGCTCGGAGGGGTATACTAGGGGTTTCGTGTACTAAAAATGAGTACAACGCTAAGGGTGTGGGAAAAATTAGTTGACTTAACTAGCCAAGTAATATGACTTAAATGGTCAAGTAATTATGATACGGGTTTAACACAAGGGTAATCCTAATGCCTCTTATCATGTAGTAAATCCTACTACACGAATGTAGTCTCACTAGCGGTCTCGGGATGCATCACTAACGCAAGTTCTAGAATCTAAATGCTACCGGTACACTCATAAGCACTAATAGTGAATGCTTTTCCTATCAAATCTAAAGGCGAACCTCACATATTTGGGTGGAAAATTTTTCTGAATATACGGTTATGTGCTAGTCATACAATCTCCTATCAATGAGACGCTTGCTATGGCTAAAGTTTCACTCCTAAATGTTGTAAAAAATTTTAAATTTGGCGCTAAAATTGCACTAACAAGTATTTCTCATAGTTTTATTACACATCTACCATCAAACAAAACAAACTCAAGCGAAAGTGCATATGTAAGGTATCATCTTTTTACCCTCCCCTTACACTTAAGATGAACATTGTCCCCAATGTTCAAGTAAAGAATGTAAAAGTGAAAAAGTAAAGAGAATGAAATCAAATACTCCCCTGATTCGCTCGGTATGGATAATAGGATGGCCAGGTTAAATCTTCCTCCAAGAAAATGAACAATCAAAGCTTCCCTTCCAGAATATAAATCATCTTCTTGTCATACATAACCTGTAAAACCTGACAAAATAGACAAGACAACCTCGCGTAAAATTGATGGCATCCTATATAAGTTACTAAATCCTAGAAAACAAGATAAGATATAATGCTTGTGGAATGAAGTTTGCAGATCTCCTGGAGATTATAAAACTTAATAATTCACAAAAACCATAAGACTCCGTTAGAAAAACAAAACCGGTAAAATTTCCAGATTTTTACTCCTGACGCCGTCAAGAGTAAACCCCTGACGCCATCAGAATTGACTTGCAGAAATTCTTATGTTAAGTTTCCGGAAAATTTCTGGAAAAACTTGGTCCTACTTCCTGGAAAATCCTGCAAAACTTCATTATGACTCAATACAAGCATTTGACTCTAACAAATACGAATATACATGTTCATTTAATATTGTGGAGAATCATGATCGGTTTGTTTCTTAAAAACATATTTGGGGTTTCCCCTTACACTTATCTTTTGCAAAAATACCTTTAAGTAGAGTTAAGACTAGGCCAAAACAACAAAGTAAAGTATTTCCACTATTTAGTTTAGAAACATGATCTACCAACAATAAAAATAAAGCATGCATACGGAAGCAAACAACAAACAAACAAATAAAATCACACAAAACATGGGTTGCCTCCCAAGAAGCGCTTTTCTTTATTTACGAGTCTTGTAGCTAGACTCAAAGTCATGTGTTACTACGTGACCTCATCATTGGTTCCATTCTCTGATTGTAGATATTCTTTGTAGAAATCAATCACCTTTTTCTCAACCGCCCCCATAATCATTTGGGCAAATTCTTCATCGACTTTATACCTTGGTCCAAGGGCCAAGCAATCTTTGTAATAGAGACTCCTTTTTTCCCATACATAATCCATGCCTTTTTTCTTATCCTTCTCATTAATATCCTCAAAAGCACCAACGTTGTCCTTATCAAAATGAGATATAAAGCAAAATTCATTCATCCTATTAGGCATCCTATAAGTGATACTATCGGTGCTACTTGCAAATCGGATCGTACCTTCTACCTCATCATATTCCAACTTAGACTCTTCAACAAATGGTTTGCCAAACACAACATTGGATAATCGGCAATCAATAACATTAGCAAGATCCTCCACAATCATAAAGTCGGTAACAAAAGTGAAATTACCAACAAAGACATGTAAACCTTTAACTCTCCCGACAAAGTTACAAACTCCACCGGGGTACTTGGGATCCCTTCTAGGTTCAAGTCTTGTTTTCACTATATCATTATAAACAGTTGAGGACATAATGTTGATTGGAGATTTAAAGTCAATGTAAGCATTGCTAATGTGCCTATATCCAATCATACATGGTATCTTAGCATTCTTAGGATCGCCTCTCTTGATCTTAGGTTCAATTATGGTGAAAGGAGATCGCGGGTTATCAATAAGATTATTATAATATGCAATCTCCTCCTTAGTGGGGTATAGATTAAAGTACTCATTAAGCTTCAGATCTATTTCCTCCTCTTCTAGTCCCTCAACAACATTCACAAAGCCATTAGGCCCTAGGTCCTTATTTGAATACAAGGCGGTTGCTAGGTCACTAAATGCATGTTCGAGTTCAACCTTAATCAACCTATTAAGCTCTCTAAGCTCCATAATCTCACTCTCAATTTGTTCACGTAACACAGCCACTTCTCTAGGGGAAAGGGGTGGATTCGCGTTTTCCATAATGGTCAACGGAATAGTCAATGAGTTTAATTTACTAACAAAGGCACAAAGAAAGAGATAGACTAAAGAAGACCTAAAAATAAAAAATAAAATCTTATTAGAAAGGAATCTAGCAAGTAGACCTAATACAAAGAAATTCTGACCTAGACAATAACTATTCCCCGGGCTGTGGCGCCAAAAACTTGATGCGTGGGAATCGCAACAGGCTTTACCTCTCAAGGGATCTTGAGAAGCTTACAACCCCCACCAGGCAGTGTACCTGATCGTTGTAGTATAGTATAGTGACAAGTACCGGGGGATTGATCGTTCAGCTTAGGAATAGTGTCGCTAGGGTTAGAAAACCTAAATACTAGTTCTAAAGGTGAAGGATGATTATTTTTGTGTTTTTATACTTTTTAGAAAGCAATTAAAAATCTCGGGTTTGAAGGATTTGGGCAGAATTAGCTGCTAATCAACTAACCCAATACTAAAGATGCAATCAAAATAAAATACTAAAAATGAAAATAAACTAAATTATACTAAAGTTGTGAGCAGTAATTGGAGAAAATGTGTTTACTTAGATTTCACTACTCCCTAGATATCTTTTACCTGTTTATTACTTGTTATAATTGCATGGATGACGGATCGTATTCCTTAATACCATTCATGGGGTGGCACACATAACTCCCCAATTCTATGAGCTCTTATCTCCTCCTACACCATGCCCAGCACAACTATAGGGATTGTAAACAGTGGCTCATGCATTAAATACAACCAATAAAGACCTAGTGCGCGTTGGTTCATGTTTCTTAAGACGTTCAAGCATGTTACCAATTGGAGATCTGCCAGTTTTCTTAAGCCTAACATATAAATCATTCATCCAAGACAAGAATAAACAAGTAATCAACACATAATCAATATCTAGGTTTCATTAGATCTAAGCAAACACAAGATAGATCTAGCCTAGCATGATGGAATTAAGACAAGAACAAGATATAGACAACCAACACATAGACATATTGATTGAATTAGAAGAACACTTATCTTGATTAATCATGCAAGGTATCAAGGGGTTGGAACCCTTGAAAAACCTGTAAAGTTACACCAAAATCATACTTAGGGTTTCTCCCAAAACTTCTCTTTTTAAATGTGAAAAATTAGAAAACTATATATAGGAAAAGGGGTCTGACGGCGTCAAGACCAATTAGGTGACGCCGTCACCTCGCCGCCAAAACAATCCTCGGACTGCCTAGATCTACATTTGACGCCGTCAAGAACAATTCATTTCCAGGCCGTCGCGACTTTTACTCTTGACGCCCTACCTTCATGACGCCGTCAAAACTCTTCTGGATCGTCATGGAATTTTACTCTTGACGCCGTCAGGGAACTACTCTTGACGCCGTCATGCACTGTTCCCAGCATGGAAAATTAAGACTTTGGCGTTTTCTTCACTTTTATGCTCCAAAAACGTCCGAATTGCTTCCTTTTCCAGATTTCACTCCCAAAGTACCTAAAATCACAAAAGGAACGATTTAGGGCAATATTTGATCAAATAAATTCGGATTCGGGCTTAAATGACCCCCTAAAAACGGATCATTTTTCGCCTCATCAGGAGTTCTGACACAACCCAACTTTGCCCATTTCTCTCCACAAATATATACTTTTTCTTTTAATATTCGAATATAACTTTTTAAAATAATAATATATTTATTTTATAATATATTTTCTCTCTCCCACATCAAATCAAAATCCAAACTCTAATCTAAATTTTAATCAAAATCCAAATCAAAATCCTATACCCATCTATATACCAAACGGGCCCTAAGTAATAAACAATACTTATTAGAAATAGTAATTTACAAAACTTATTTGTTAATTATTTTACATATCACTATGTAACACCCCAAAATGTAATGAGGTGCTACTAAACTGGTATCATAACATCATGTATAAAGAATGGTTTTTATCACAATCGTTTAGAATAAATTTCACTATTATGAACAATGAGTTTACATATTTCAAAAGTATTGCGGAAAATAGGCCCATAAAATAAATGAAGTGGTCCCAACTATTTATCAGAGTCATCTATTACCATGCCATGCCGTTTGCCAAGTGCCTCAAAGAGTAAGTTATCACCTGAGAATACATGCTAAAAAGTGTCAACACAAAGGTTGGTGAGTTCTTAGAATTTATATAAAATAGTTTAAGTGATTCGAGTTTGTGAGATAATGAAGTAAATAGTGGGTTACGTTGTCATACACCCATAGTTCATTAAGTTGTTTGCCCTACCCGGGTCAAAAGTTGAGTGAATCAATAGTGTTTATATAAAAATCAGTTGAACACAAGTTTCAAGTTTGATAAACAGTGGGCTACGTTGTTATATGCCCATAAATTTTGTAGTTGCAGTAATGTATCATGACTACAGTACCGCCTTATTGCCCTAAGTCTCATGAACGCAACCCTTAACATGTGTGACATCATAAAAATGACGTAATTACTCACATCATAGGGATAATGTAAGTAATAGTGCCCTCGTGTAGGAGTTTGCCAACATCCTATTGTTCTTCAAATAAAGTGCATTTGGTTACCTATCCGGCTAACACAAATGGGGCGTCAACTGCCAATAGATCTATTCACTATATTCGCGTTCACTAGCAAGTGAGTAAGGTTCATGATATGAGGGACTTTCAGTGGCAAAAGTGTGTCTTAGGCAATAAGAATCAGGGTAGCATACAGAGAGTATTTGTGTTCAACATGTAATAAGTTTCACTATACAAATAATGTGTTTCATAAATCAAATAGTAACGAGCAAGATTGTAAATAAAACGAGCATGTATCTCCCCCAAAAAGTTCAAAATGATAAAAGAGGGGCTATGACTCACCTCAGTAAAGTAGTCTGAATAGATTAAAGTCAAATGGTGTAAGTGTGCGGCACCGACACGCGACCTAAATTAGTACGGCAAGTTTAGTTCACATATTCAGCTTAAGACTCGATGTGTTTAAAAGTTTAAAAGAGTTTTAAAGTGTTTGTATTATTGTTGCTTGTGTGGCAGCATTTAAATTTGAAAATGGTTTTATAAGTGTTTGCGAGTATTGGCTCTTGGAAGTGCGTAAGTGTATAAGTATGTAATAACAAAAGTATCAAGAAGAATGAATCTCCAGTTGACAATAACCGGAAAACGATGCACAAGAGGCAATTACAAATGGATACGAGACACGGTCGAAAATGGAATTATTGTTGTTAAAGGTATATGATTAAAAGTATATCAATGGCTTATCCAAAATGTTTGTGGTTTTAAGAAGCTAGTTTATAAGTGATGCACAAAATGTTTAGCTTTCCTATTTGGATAAAACCTGATAAGTTTATATACATGACAAAAATCGGCATGACCCGTGTATATATTTTAGTTTTCTCGAGATAACTAATTGTGACCCCTTTTTATATTTGTATGATAAGCCTTTTTACATTGTTTTGTAACCTCAAATAAGTTTTTATAAATTGAAGTATGTCACCATGTGTTTAGATAAGTTAAACTAGACAACATAATCAAATATCTTATAAAAAAAATGGGTTTAAAACTTTATCTTTGGTTTAGTCTAGTATTTATAAGTTTTAAATTTATGTAATAGCTTATAGTTTTATGTGTTGAGTATATTTTAGTGTTGATTGAAAATATATATATATATATATATATATATATATATATATATATATATATATATATATATATATATATGTTTTAGAAAAAAAACAAGTATCGAATGAATTTAAACAAGCCGGAATCAAGTCGTGAAATAATATGTTGAATAAGCCGGAACCAATTATGCAGAAGCAAAACGCACTGTTGTTTGGGCTAGACACAACATCATTAAAAGTAATTTACCCAAGACCAAGGTAACCCATATTAAGTATATTGGAAGTTATTAAGGGGGTGCTTGGTTGGGGGTAATGGGGGGTGGGGAATGGGAAAGGTAATGATTAAACATGCCTGTTTATAACTAGGGAATGTAATCATTGTTTAGTATGGGGTAATGAGGCATTACCCAGTAAATTGGGAGGTATGGTAATGATTACCCACCAGCAGCAGCCACCACTACCACCAACCACCACTTCCACCAGTCACTACCATTAGCAGCCACCACCACCACCACTAGCCACCAGCCACCACCATTAGCAGCCACCACCACCAGCCACCACAACCACCACCACCACCACCAGTAGCCACCACCACCAGCACCAGCCACCACCACCACCACCACCAGCCACTAGCCACCACCACCACCAGCCACCAGCCACCACCACCGCCACCCACCACCACTAGCCACCACTACCACCAACAACCACCATTAGCAGCCACTACCACCAGCCACCACCACCACCAGCAACCACCATTAGCAGCCACTACCACCAGCCACCACCACCACCACCTGTAGCCACCACCACCACCACCACCAGCACTAGCCACCATCATCAGCCACAAACACCACCACTAGCCACCACCACCACCACCAGCCACCATCACCACCAGCAGCTACCACCACCACCACCACCACCACCACCAACAGCCACCACCACCAGCCGCCATAACCACCACCACCAGTCACCACCACCAGCCAGCCACCATCACCTTGGAAGTTAATGTGTTTTTCTTAAACCAAGCACCATCAAGGATGATGATAATCTTCATTCCATTCATTTGCATTCCCTTTGCATTCCCTTTGCCTTTCCCTTTTCCATTCCCCATTTTGAACCAAGCGCACCCTAAGTTGCTTTATTTTTTATTCTCATGTTTGGTGACATGAACACAAAAATGCCCCATGTGGGTCTCGATTCATAGCCACACTCGACCGAACATGCAATAAATTTTTCAAACATTAAAAGCACCCTCTGCTTGGGCAGTTGGGCCTCGTTTGAGCTGGGTTGAGCTCAGCTCATCACACACCAAAAATTAAACAAACTCTAGTCCAAACCAAAACAACCCAAAACACATTATGTTTACTAGGTTACTTGAGTTATTAGCTATTTGAGTAGATTTGTCTTTTGACACCTGTGAGCAATAAAACCAAAGCGCATCTATACACTTTTAGTATACAAATCTTGTGGTTAAGCGAGGGTAGTTAAAAGAACACGAACAACAAGAGGAGAACGCCCATTGTGATAATGGGGTCTCGACATACCGAAACACAAACAACCATTTAACTCAAACACTTAACATAAAACCAGCGGTGATGTGCGACACCCTTACTAGTGAAAGAAAAGAAAGTCCTAAGTACCCTATTATGAGTCTCGACCCAACAGGCTAAAGAAGCGAGAAACAAAGTCGAAACCAACTTCAAATGATTAAAACCAAACGACAACATACCACTTTGGTTCTACCACAATGGCCACGACCAAAACCAACACCAACACCAACACCAACACCAACACCAACACCAACACCAGTAAATCTTTATCTCAAAACCATCATATCCCAAGTTTTAACATAATGAATAAGCCAACAAAATAAGCAAAAACAACTTGAACATTTAGAAGAAGATAATCACGAGTCGAGTAATACGGTCCCCAAACTCAATCGACACCACAAGAATTGACACTTCTAATAGCCATTATTAAATCTAGTTTTAGTTTATTTATTTATTTTTCAGGTTTCCATTGTAAGAGTGCCACTTGTTGATACAAAAGTTGGGCATTCCTAGTTTGGGCTCTTGTTCTCGTACCAATTCGCTTCTTAATGCTAGAAACCTGCGCACTAAGAAAATAAACAAACACCGTTAGGCTTATCGTGGGATTGTCTCCCATGATTATCCTCCGGCGTGAGAGTAAGTAATCGGTATTAGGGTTCTCGTAAAGAGTTTAGGGTATGTGAATCGTACCTTTAATGAGAATTATGTCATTCCTTATATAGGTGCAGAATCCTCATAGGTTTCTTGCTCCTTACTTTTCGCACGCGTGGTGCTTATCCGGGTTAAGGATATCTATTCCTTAATTAGGAGATCCTTATCTATACCCGGGTAGTATGGTTGAGCTTGGGTCTACATGAGCCCAATCTCATTATCAATGCGGCCCAAGTTATAATAGCCCACTCATGGTGGTATTGGGCCTTAGTGATGTTTATCATTTGGGCTCGTGGCCCGAATATAGACTATACATCATCATGTCCCCCAGTCTAGTGTGCGCGGCTAGTAGCCACGGATGCTCGACTAGTGAGAACAGCGGTAAGTGTGGCGGGACAAATTTAGAAATTTGCAGCCCAATATTAAGAAACATGTATCTAAGCCAAGATATTTCAAAAAAAGTACCTCGGAAAACGGGGGGTGTGTCCACGTGTTCCTTGGAAAACGGGAAAAAGTGCATGTACCGTTTCGTATTCTAGCCACACGTTTTATGAGTGGGATCCACGTGGGCTTCATCTAGGGTTTTTGAGGACCTATATAAGAGTCACCGCCTCCCTTTTACACAGTAAAAACACACATTCACCATTTCTCTTTTCTTCAAAGCGTTTTTTTTAAAGAAATCAACTGTTTTATTAGGTAATTCCGTGTGCGCATCCTAGTAGATCTTGTGATACTGTAAAAATGGTTGCTCAATTAGAGGAGTTTCGCTCTGCGATGGATGAGGATGACGTGCGTCAGTTCTCATATGATTACTTCATTCCTCTGGATGTGCATCCAGAGGCCCCAGACGTCGATGCGTGTATTGCCGATTTCCCCGAAGGGAAGATAGGGTTATACGCGCGCTTCTTTGAGTACGCTAACTATCTCGTACCAATATCCATATTTTTTTAGTAACGTGCTCAATTTCTATCGCCTTCATATCTCTCAGCTGCACTGTATAGGTGCGGCGAAGATATCAAATTTTGAAGTAAACTATCGTTTACTTGCGATAGAACCAACTGTCGACCTATTCCGTGCGTTTTACCACTCAACGTGGTCGCATGGATGGGTATCCTTCGCGAAGCGTGCAGGGAGCCTTCAGTGCTATACCGAGAAGGTAGATTCCCTGAGGCATTGGAGGGAGTATTTTTTCTGGGTGGATGATGTGGTGTTTCCTTCACCATTTGAGTTTTATACTCAAGAAACGTTGCCGAGGGATGGGCGCCCCGCACCCGGTTCGTATAGCTTGGCGGATGCGCAGACTATCGATGCCAACCGCATCCCCATTAACCCTTATCCTGAGGAGTTTTTGGTGCACATGGGGTTGAGTCGCAACTACTTCCATGGTGCTGACGAGGTGCCAACATTCATTGATGAGGAAGGCCGGGGTGGGTGTTCATCCCTTTTAATTGTTCGATTCCAATAATGTAAGTTTTTCTGTATGCGCACTTTTAGTAACTTGACATTATTAACATAATTGATTTTTGACCCGGCGTTATGACCGAGGGATTGATATGGAGATGTGGCTCGAAACGGAAATATAACTCGTGACACAATTTGACGTGATAAAAATTAAAAGAAAATAAGTAATAAACAATACTTATTAGAAATAGTAATTTACAAAACTTATTTGTTAATTATTTTATATATCACTAAAAGGATAGTTATAGTGTAATTATTTAATTGTGGAATGAAAACGGAAAAACGCGAAGGTTATTAGACGTTTTGAGGCACTTTTATCCTAGTATACTATATGGAGTCATTTGTTGGATTATTTAGCTGGTTGTTGATTGGTGGTCGGATTATTTAAGATTTTGCAACACTGAACTTGGGAAGTATATTCTAACATGGAATATTACTGGACTTTAGACTCATTATGAATTTAATGTATTCGAGCCGATACGGATAACAATGGAAATAATGTCTAACGGACAATAATATTTATAACATTTGTTGTCTAAACTTATTTGGAAATTAATTAAGTCATTCGACTTAGAGACGTCCTCTAAACGGATGAGTCATGGCGAATTTCTATTTAAACATATACAAGTATGTTTCATGAAATTAAATGGGGTTATGGGGAAATATCGACGACTACTAGTCTATTCTTTTTATTTGGTGAGTTTGCTATGTGGGATCACTTTAGGTTATCTCCATCATCTCTTCTTGACTTATTTCGTGACATCTTCAATGTTCATTCTTCGTTTGGCATGTGTACTCTAGAGTCAGTGTCTTCCTACCGTAACACAAGCGATGATACCAAACTCTAATAAAAGGATAAAACGATATTATTTTGGTAATGTAATTGGAATAACTATGGGAATGGGAATAAGTTTTGGAAACTTTTACGCCTTAGATTATTTTATGGAATATATGTTAAGACTAGTCTTTATATTATTAGGTCATGCCGATTCTGTCATGCAGTGAGATTCTAGTTGCTGTTATGCTAGGCTACCCTTGACTGTTGAGTTGTGCTACTATTAGGATCGTTGTGTTGTTCCATACCAGTTATTGTTGTTGATATTGCGTTGCTGAGACTAAGGTGAGTTCTCGTAGCCCCACTTTTTAATATGCTTTACCTTGGGGTGGAAATGATACTCAATGCTTTCGAATGTTTTCATGATGTGATCCACTGTTTTCATGTTTTTGGACAATATGTGTGCTTTGATTTGCAATATGTGTCTTATTGTGTAAATTCCAATTTGTGTGACTTGGCTTGAATGTGCTCAAATAATTTTGGGAAGTGGCACCCAGTATATCATTTGGGAAGTGGCACCCTGACTATGTGTGGACCAATTATATGTATTTGCAGTCTGAGATAGTTTGCGATATTTACTATGTGCTCACATTTGTATATCTCGCCCACTGTTGTGCTATATTATATTATTCACAGCTTCGTGGTTTAACTTTCAAACCTACGAGCTCACCAACATTATGTTGACGTTTTCTAGTACCATTTTTAGGTGAACATTGTTAAAGTATTTGAGGGCACATTTATTGGAGTCAGACTATTTGGTACCTTGCTATCATGTTTTCAAGATAATAAGATTTCAATATGGAGACACTTTTACTTTAAAGAGTTAAACAAAAATTGTTTTGTAATGATGTAAACTATTATTGAAATTAATGTATGGTATGAACTATAATGTTATGCAATGTGCCTTCTGTAATATCCCGTGAAATTTCCCTCTTAATTTTAACGATGGGTAATCTATAATCACAACTTAATTAACCGTTTTTACAGGCTAAATTTTTGCTTTTATTAAAACTATTAACATTACTAAGCTTACGTATCGACAGTTTATTGAACAAGTTTATTTATTTATCGAGCTTATCAAAAATTAAACAAAAACTAACTAAACATACACCGATAGCATGGGCCTCGGCCCACATCTCAAAACAACCCAACGGACCCTTATTACATTTTCTTTTCTTCCTTTCTGTTGGGCCAGTCCTTGACACAAACCCAAGCACAAACAAAAACCTTTATATTATTTTCAAATTACATGTCCTAGGCATGTTTACTTTGGCTAGTTTGCTCGCAAATTTCCTTAACAACCTACGAATATTTTTGCACAACTCGATTCACCTCCCAGCTGAGAATCGTAAGCAACAAACTATTTTATTTAACTCGATCATCTACAAGTCTAAAAAGACCCAAAGCCAACCCCGTTTGTCACAATACCAACTATACTCAAAACCATTTTTGTCCTAGCTCTATGTATCGTACCAACTCTAAACGACTTCAAGCGATCCTTAAATGTTTTCTAACACGGTTTTAATATTGCTTTGACCTTCAAACCTATCCAAACGACGTAAACAAAATAACCATGATCATTTTTGTTTTCTTCTTCTCGGCAAAGACACCACAAGGATGATACCATGCACCAACTATCCTATTCACTCTTTGACTCCAAATGATGATCAATTGATCATGAAGCAGGCATTTGAGCACATGTTTAAGAGGGATTGACCTTCCCTTTTGTGCCAAAGACCTCAGCGCAAAACCATGGTTTCTTTGTCTCCTTCTCGTTGGAGATTTGCACAAGGACGAATTATGCTACTTACTCTCCATTGACTTCATCATTACACTTCTACCAATCCATACCCTCTTCATCATGGTGCATCATTTCACTAAAAAATCTAGTGTCTTCTTCTTTGTGTCATCCCAAAATTCTCGCTGCCACATTACCAACTCCAATTGACTATATTTTTAAACATATGCTAGCTTCCCTTTATAAACCCATGCACACTACCATCTGTTCTCACCACGAATCAAAAACAAAGATAAAACATAAATTGTAACCCATTTCGTTTACTACTGTCGCGAGAGGAGGAAGAAGGAAGAAGCAGAGTTGAAGTTGAAGCTTAACTTCGTTTCTCGTCCATCCTTTGTTCACATGCTTCGGTCGTCCCTCACCACATTTTGGTGTCGTAAGTCTCCAAACCCATTTCGATGCGTAGCATAACTTCATTGTTAGGGTTCTTTAAAACTTTCATGTCGTATGCATGCTCATTCGATATAGTCGATCCCATGCATCCGTAGCATAACTAACGTGGTATTGTCAAAACTTGTGTGGTCATGCAACGAATAAACTTCATCAACAAAAACTACATATACACGAACGTAAGTATTGGCTCTTGTACACAAGTACTTATTAGAGACAAAATTCTTCTTGTAGATTATTTTCAAGCGATGAGATACTTATATACTATGTTACAAGCTTATATCTTATCTGCAGGTTAATATCGCGAACCCAAACCAAACATACATAAACGAGCTATAAAGCCCAACCCATTTTACCAAGTGCTTATTAATAATCAAACTACATTTTAAATGTTTTTAGCGTAAAAGAACTATTGAAAAATTTCACAAAACGGATTAAGGTTTTTGTTTAATTTTGAACGAGTTGGGTTTCATTTTGTTTTGAGTCGTGGTAAACACAAGGATAAATTGGAGTTATTTTGAGCTCGGTTTGGTTTACACGAATGGAACCCAAGTGCTCATTTGGAGAAGAGAAAACAGTTTTTGAAAAGAAACACAAACTCAAAATAAATCAATGATAAGTAACATTAAATACAGTTAAAGGAAAAATGAAACCAACAAACGCCATTAGCTCAATTGGTTGTGTCGTTGTTGTTGTAAGCAAGAGGTCTTGAGTTTAATCCTTAGCAATGGCACTTTGCCCAATTTTTGTTATTTTTGCAACTTTTGCTTTTGACAGTTTCAGCCCCTCCAATTCGAGTAACTTGCTACTTTTCTTAAAAACTTTTTTAAGTTGTATAACTTATATAATAAATTGTTACATTTTCAACCCCTCAACTTTAAACCACTTGACATTTTCTAAAAATCTTTATAAGTTTGTAACTTATATAGTTTTTACAACTTCAATCCCTCAAGGTTGAATACTTGAACACTTTTCATCCTAAAAGTTTTGTAAGTTAATAAACTTATGTTATTTTTACCATTTTTCGCTAAATAGATTTGTCTAAACACATATTTTATATGGCGACCACGTCGACGTAAACTATAAATAATATATTGTCCTAATATATTATTTAACCACGACTTTGATAAATATATATTGTATGTATATTTTCACACCTTGAAATCAAACGAATCTAATAAATACAATTCGACTTGTATTTATTCCCACTTCGATCGTACTTTAGCCAAAGTTGAGCCAACTCTCATATGAATATATTGTATATATTCTCATACTTACTCCAAGAGCCAATACTTACAAACATTTTTACAACTACATTTTTATATACATTATCGAAAATCAAACTAATTTATGAAACTCCGCATAAGCAATAACGATACTTTATACTTAAAGACAACACTTACTAAATGCAACGGAACCTCCTTCTTTAGCACAACACCCCGCCGCAACGCGCGGGCTTCCAACCTCGATGAATTAAAAAGACCGGGTTATATCTAGCCTTACAGTCCAATGTCTCAACAAGAATAACGAGTAATTGTAAGTTGCAAGAGTCCCACAAAATCAAGGATTATTCTTAGGATAGGTTATAAAGACTCCTTAAAACACTATTTGTACTTTGTTTTGTTATTTTAATTTTGTTTAATTTCTTTTTTATTTTTATACAGCAATTTTTTTATTATAAAACTACAATATTGAAGTATGGAAAAAAAATATAAAGTTTAACACGGAAAAAAAAAAATTAAACTAACAAACAAAAAATAAGAAAAACAAACTGATAAAAACCGTGTCTCTTAAAGGGGAAGGTGTGATCTCGTTGTAGCTCGTTGTTGCCACCATGGCAACTACTCATCCCTCGCCACAACACCACATGACTTCCTCATCACTCACCAAAACCATCCTCCTCACCTGCACGGCGAGGTGAACTTCTGACAAAAGAACTGTTTGGAGATGGAGCCTAATTAATTTGAATGGTAATATTCCCGTTCAACTATTTTTTTTTCCTAACGTTATTTTTAGTTGTGTGTAATTTAGTATGTTGTAATGTAATTTTATTTTTAATTAAATGAATTTAGTTTATTTGATAATTTGAATAGAAAAATAAAGTTTTAAGTGGTGGAGACCAAATGAGTAAGTTGTAGTTAGTTGTGAGTGAGGAGGGTTGTAAGGGAAGGTTTGTTAAGATGATGGTGTCACCCCTAGTGCCCAAATAAGAAGGGTTACCTCCTCACCACACCTAGTCCTCTTATAGGTTTCTTGAAGTTTCCTTTTTCAGTATTTTACATATTTGAGTGTACCACCATGAATGATATGTATATATGAAAAATTATACTGTAGTAGTTGTTAAATATACATGTACTAATATTTGGGTGTAGCACAACCAATTCTATATCACGACCAAATGAAAAGAACCAAGTAAAAAGAAATATAAATTAGACTAAACAAAAGGTGATTAAACATGAATTAGATAGCAAAACATGGTTGATCAAACAATAGAAGTGTGATTGTATATCCTCTTCCCATAAATTCATCTAAAAATAGCAAGAAATGAGATAAACCAAAACAATTTGAAATGTAACTATCGTTAATCGAAAGCATATTAAAAGGTTTAGAAAGTATAAAAAAAACATCTTATGCATTAAAAAGAGCATGATTAGAAAGAAAAACTAACCGAAATCACAAAGAACCATAACAATAACATATGAGGAATATATCGACTATGTCAAAATACTAAACGGATTTAAGTTTTAATCTTTAAAGTTTAGCAAAAAACTTCTTTGCTAATGAAAATTTGTCAATTTGGATGTTACCATACTCCAAACATACCTGACTTTGATGCTCATAACCTTTATATATTATATAATCAAATATTAGTATGCATTACCTTTATAAATTGATGATAATGAACAACGAAAGAATAAACCTGCAAAAAGAAAAGAAAAGAAAAGAAAAAAAGAATAAGAATGAAAAAGTACATATGAAAAACTTGCAGGGGAAGCAAACAAAAATTTCAAACTAAAATTGAAATTTTATTAGAAGGCCCATTTAAATGCATGAGTTGTAAATAATTAATTAAGCCTTTTAAATACATTTGCTAAATTACCGGGGTTGACTAATTAGAAAAAAACACCCCACTAAAAATTGATGCTTAAAAAGATGGGTTTAAAAAATAAGTAAATCAATTTAAAGACTTTGCCGTTTGAATGCTTAGAAGGTTGTCAAATTAAAAACGAACACTATATGTTTCAAATGCATGCAATTAATGAATGATAGCTGAAGATATCTTAGGAAAGAATTGTGCTTGCCAAAGTTGTATCATATCTCATTTCGAATGTATCAAATTCTTTCTGTCAAAGCTGGTTGACCATACAGCGATCCAAATGACGAATTCAAAACTCTTGTGTGGACAGGTGTCATAATAATAGCTCAAGATAGTGCAATAGAAGGCTAAAAACTGTGTTTTATTAGTAGTTTAGATAGATAAACACACACCCCACTCAAATCCTCTCTCTCTCTCTCTCTCTCTCTCTCTCTCTCTCTCTCTCTCTCTCTCTCTCTCTCTCTCTCTCTCTCTCTCTCTCTCTCTCTCTCTCTTGATTATCCTGCCAACCACAACTCACCGGAACACCAGCAGAATCCGACGCCGGTCACCGGGAAATTTTCCGGCGAAGTCTTTTCTCCTCCCATTCTATAGATCAACCCCACCACACCATCTCTGGAGCTTTGGAGCCCACTGCAACACCCCCTACGCGCCACCTCTCACCACCTCAGTTGACACCGAGCATCACCACCACCTCCCTTCACCTTTATTTTATTTTATTTCAAAACCCTAGTTTTAATAAATTTTAATAAAACCGATTTTGTTGTTAAATCTTTTATAAAAATCTTTTAATAAATGTTTTTAAGCATAAAACTCGTGTCGATTTGTGTTTGGTTGCGACTCGGTCATGACTCGAATGGACTCACTGAGTCAACTCGTGACTCAGTGAGGGTTTTGTTATTATATAGGTTTTGATGTTTGAGATTGTTGCGAGGGTCCGTTTGGGCTCGTTGGTTTTAATGTATTATAGATGTGGTATTGATGTTTGTGGCTAGGATTAAACAAGGTATAGGTACACGTTTTGTTGTATTTAGACAATGAAAGATCAGGCCATAAACTGAATCCGATTGGTACCTTTCTGTGTCAGCATCAAAGTTCTTTCCGATATGGTTAAATGAATCCTCCTTGGTTGGACTTTCAAATATTTTTTGCGCCGTGGGACTACCAGCTGGGCTTTTAGCCGACTCATCTTCGTTATGTGCGTATGCTGATTCAGTCTCGAAAGGCTTCTCTGACGTCCTGTCAGCATTTGAATATGAATCCTTGGAAAGATCATCCATCGGAGCCCGAGTTTTCTGCCTGACATGTTGATTTGGTATTTGCAGGCACCGTAGCATCAAATGAGAAACCTGTCATTACAAACTAGTTTAGTGCAAAGTGCAAATGTGGTTGAAGAGAGTAATGTGAGAACATATGGTAGAGGCAGCAAAATAGATTAATTAACTAATAAAAAAGATTAATTAACCAACGCTGATATCTTTTAACAAAAATGAGCTGACGTTGTTCTTTTTCTGATAAATAGTTACTGTAAAAGAAAGAGTGTCATACCTTCGTCTTAAAGTTTATCCCAATCCTCATCCCACACTGCCGAAATCTCTGGAACTAAAGGTTGCTAACCTTTACAAATAAAATAGGTGAACCATAACACAATGTCAATCATTTGATTATAATATTATACAGATACAGTGACATTATTGCTAATGGAGTATTCCTGATAGCATGAGAAGAAAGATGATACCCTTTGTAAGCTCAATAACTGCAGTTGACTTGACATCAATTCCATGTTTTTTGCAAAGTTCAGTTAAAGCCTTCAGTAGTTCCTCGAGATCGGATTGGATACGATCAGTACTGGAGCACCTGTGGGTTGCCTTTTAAAAGCATTCAATGCACCAAGTGGTTCTATCTTGGCTGCAGTCTGCGGCTGAGAAGTTACAAGACCAATTGCAGAAGAAACAGGTGGAATGCTTGCAGTTTGTGTTGGCATTGAGGATGATGACGGTTTGGATATAGATTGAGAAGCGGAAAACAAGTCACCTCCAAACATAGCAGCAGAAGTAATTGCATTTCCTCCAACAGATGGTCTAGGAGCCGTGAAAGATAAGGATGATAGTGGCTCTTGGGGTTTTGGCCAAGCTTGTTAACCCTTCTTACATGACACAAAAATAAATAAAAAAATATCCACAATCAAATGTAACATTTAGATATGCAGCTAAACACCTCCCTTCACCTTTGTACCTTTTTTTTATTTTATTTCAAAACCCTAGTTTTAATAAATTTTAATAAAACCGATTTTGTTGTTAAATCTTTTATAAAAATGTTTTTAAGCATAAAACTCGTGTGGATTTGTGTTTGGTTGCGACTCGGCCATGACTCACCGAGTCAACTCGTGACTCAGTGAGGGTTTTGTTATTATTGTTGTTGTTTTGGGTTTGTGATGACGAGGGTATATAAGTTCTGATGTTTGAGATTGTCTCGAGGGTCCGTTTGGGCTCGTTGGTTCTCGGCAGTCACCACACCCCACCACCGAGGCTCTTGTGGTGGTGAGGGTGGGGTATTAATAGGTATTATAGATGTGGTATTGATGATTGTGGCTAGGATTAGGTTGTTGAGGATTTGTTTGCGTTCGGTTTGGATTTAGATTTGGAGCCGAGTAGTTTTGGAAGTGGATTTGGACTTGGGTGATGTTGTTATTGGTGGTGTGATGTTTGTTTCGGATTGTTTGGATTGTTGCTCTCGGGTCGTCTCGAGTCACGGCAAGTGTGCTATTATTATTGTTGTTTGTTTGGTTTTTAGTTTTGATAACGGCCTCGGCTAAATATTTTGAAACGGGAAACTTAACGATATATATATATATATATAAACTTAACGATAATATAACTTGACGATAATAATAAACGTGAACTAATAAATATGAAACAATAAAACCAATTGATATAGTTAAGTGGATTGTGACATCGGACTTGGATCCGGATATTGATATTTTGACGTTATTTGTGATGGACAAGGATTGGGTGCATTGGATTTACGAGTTGGTTATTTAGACATTATGGACCCTTTGGTACTAACAATACAAAATGGTCGATAAAACTAAACAACTAAAGTTAACACGAATAATGTGTTCAATTGTATATTATAACTTGCGACATTTAGCGATATATAAGATATTTAAGAGTCGTTGACTCGGGGAAAACGTTGTATAAACGGGCAAGTTATGCCAAAATTTCATAAAATCTTTAATAAACTTTAACCGTTTAAGATTTGCTAAATAGATAAAAAAACCTTTTCAACTTATATTGGTTTCGACGTTATATTTGGGAAATGGGAAAAGCCGAGACTAGTTATTTACGTGTTGTCGTTTATTTGAGTGTGTATTCATTTTCTTTTCGATATCTTCTTCGAGTTACTCTTTCGTCTACTTGCATATTTCTTGGGTTATCGTTCACTTTTGCCGACATGTTCATTTTCTAATTTTCTTGTCTTCCACACGAGACTTTTAAAATCTATTTTCTTCAAACGCCATTGTTATTGAAACCTTTTGTTCAAGTATTGTTTATTGAGACATTCGAGTATTATTTCTGAGTTATGCCATTTATATTGATTAGGTTGTGCTGAGGATTACTTGACGTGACATATTACTTGCTTGGTTATTATATCTCGTTTCCTGCTGCTTTAAGGTGTGATTCATATCTCCACTTTTAATCTTTTTAATTGTTTATAAACTCTTGGAGTGAGATACATGCTTTTAAATGTTTTCTGAGCACCAGTGTTTTTGTTATGCTTTTCCTGATTGGCATGCTTTCGTGACGATGTGCTAAGTAGCTTATCTTGCCATGCAAGACCCTCAGATCATGAACCATTATAGGAATTGACCTTCCCACTCCTTTTTCCAGATAAGCAAATTGTGGTGTACTATATTCGATTTTGCTGGGTATATGGCAAATACCCATCCTTGGGGGCACTATTATATTATGAAATTTCGCGGTTATTGTCGACTTATGATGGATTGGTTAACGTTTTGCGTGTCATGAGCTTAGCATCATCAACAATATTATATGCACTGGGATGCCTCTATATATTGTATGTTACCTTGATTACCCGATATTTGCATATGTTGCTTATATCACCTGATTAAAATCTTGTGCTCAACCTTATTTATTTAAACCTATGGATTACACTCAATCTTTGTGTTGACTTTTAAGCATGTGTTTCAGGTATTACTATTACTAATAATTAGCTTTGGAGCACAATATTTTGGGGCATGGTGGAGTGGCTTGGACTGAGGAGGCTTTCTGTCAAGGCAGCTTAACCATCTTTACTATCTTTATTTGCATGTCATTCGTAAAACCTTTTGTGTGTCGTTTGTTACTTCCGCTTCTAAACTTTGTTATTTTCCGCTGTAAACTCTATTTACTTTTCCGCTGCTACTTTGATAAAGTGTCTTTGAACTATAAATGGTTTGTAAACTCGAATGATATGTTTTGAAACATTTATAAACGTCCCGTGTTGTGGTCGTTAGCTATAAATGTGCATGGTTCCTTTTGCGTAATACCCCCAGCTACGTCAGCTACCATATTTAAGTTGGGGGTGTTACATATTCGTCCACCAAAGACACAACAATGGACAAACAACACGTTGTACTGCACCGTGCCTCATGTTATTCGTCCGCCGTTTGTCCCTTAGCCATTTCAATCACTTGTATTGTTTTTTATTTTTATTCATTTATTTATTTTTTGAGTGGTGGGTATTTTTTGTGGGACCCAATCAATTTTTATTTTTATTTTCTATTTATTTATTTATTTTTTAAAGAAAGGGTTTTAGTTATTTGTGTCTTATTGGGAAATGATGAGGTAACGTTGAGATGACAGACGAATAATGTGTTATTCGTCTTCCCTACAACTTAGCACTCTAAATTTGAATGATGCACCAATGAAACGTTTAACAAACTATTTAACTAGATGTTTGTTTAGTAACACATCACAAATACGGTTTTATATTTGTTTAATCAACTCAACCGACACCGATATTAATCTATTGATACTTTTTGAACATTATTTGATGGTACGCCATTTTAAATAGGTGACAAATCTGGTTAGAAGATAATTTGATGGTACATATAATATAATATTTGTGATAATAAGTGTGTCCCCTCTTGAGAGTTATATGTTTCTCACTGTGTTAATACTTCAATTAAAAACGCTTTTATAATTTCAATTATTAAGATTTACACTTTATTTAGTGACCACAAAATGACAATATTTATTGAGTTCTTATAAAATGCATGAGCAGTTAAGATTAAATGAGAAAAAAAAAATTAATAATAATAATCATACATTTCAGATGTACTTATAAAAACAAATGCATACCCATTTAATTTTTTTCCTTTAATTTAAAATATTTGGTTAGAAATACTTATCATTTTTTTTAATTTTTCTTATTATTGAATACATTCTTCAAACACGGGTTCTAAACTAGTTAAACATGAAAAATTGAATTACTCTCTCCGTCTTAAAATATAAGTCCATTGTGACTTTTCAAAGTCTTTTTTCCCCCGACTATACTTGATGAAAAGTATACAAATGAAAATACATTTAAAACACAAATCCATTTATATTTTGCCTTAAGTATTATATAACATAGAAATAAATAATTAAGGTCAAAGTTGTAATAAAAAGAGTTTAAAAAGTAAAAATATACTTATATTTTGAGACAGAGGGAGTACTACTTTTCTAGGGTAACGACATGAAAACCTCCATAAACCAACAAAACATGTTTCATTGTCACACATTTCAAACAATGTGAAAATGTTGTCTATCAAACACATCTTATTTAGGTAACACGTCTAATTAGGTGAGTGAAAAATGATCAACGTGTTTCGCTTCTTTGTTTTTGACTAAATCAACTTCTTAGGAATGTGGCTATTGTTCTTGGTGTGTGTGTAATTACACATACATTTTGCCTAATTTAACCGGACTAAAATGATCAAAAACGACCTAAAATGCCAAATATAGTGTGTTTTTGTGTTTATGCATGTGCAGGTATAGATATCTTGAAAAAGGACAAAAAGAAAGACAAAAACGGCAAAAACAAGCACGGGATTGGAATGAGCACAAATTATAAGTCCAATGTTCGACAAATGAAATCCAAGACCAGCTCGTGCAGCAGCACCGGTCCAAGTTGATGAATATTGAAGCAAGTTGTCCAATGGCCCAATGATATTTAAGATAAGGCCCATGTACGCAATATATATAGGCACTTGGCATTCTCGAATGAAACAAGGAGCTATGCACTAAAGTCCAACAATGAATTGCATTTAAAGACTAGCCACGGAAATAAAAGACCATTGCCACGTGCTACTGTTGTTATCTTTTGGGCATTCGGCCAAATGGAGAAGAGAAAAAAAAATATATAGAAAGTGGGTCATGTTGTCTTCTCTTGAGGCTAGCGACAAAAGATTGAAATGCAATTTATGATGAAGACTGGCGCTTGATATTTACAAAGTGGAATAATTTTTTGACCAGCTGCTATATTTGCAAATTGAAATCTTTGTCACTAGGAGGCATGTGAAGAAATAACAAGAGATTAACCATTTGAATACATAAGTGTCACGTGAGGCACTTTTATTTGATAGCCAGCATGTTACAAAAGAAGAGAAAAAGAAATAATCTTGAAAGCTGGCCAAGTGAAGTCCAAACTCACTAGCCCATCGAATGGTGACAAAACAAATTAAGAATGAAAGTTATCAAAGCCTAAGTGATCCCAAGCTTTTTACTCTCATGCTGCTACAAAATAAAGAAAAGAGCTTTTTGTTTATATTAATTGGAGTGTGGTAGAGCATGTGAAGCCTCCTTGATTTCTGAGCATCAAATATATTTTTAAAGAGAACATCACATTGAATATTTTGCTCTTGAAGACTTGCACATGAAGCTCAAACTGCCAAAATATTCCAAACAAGCGCGTGACACAGCCAACCAATTCACATGCTCCATTCTTTCAACAGCAAATCGTGAGCCGCCATATGTCAATTATGACGTGAATGCTAAGTGAATTGAAATGATCGAGAATGCATTTGCATGCAGACACATTGTAACCACCGGTAAATTTTTACTTAAATTAAACTAATACTTATCCATTTTTCCACGTCTAATTTTTTTTTTTTAACATTATTAGTTTAACTAATCACAACAACTAACTAATATGATGTAACTCATCTTCTGAATAAACGTGTGCACTTAAATATCTTTATATGTCAAATATAAAACCCTATGACACTATACCTACTACTTTATATTAATACGTTAATATACGATAATTAAACGTTCAACCTAAACGTTTTCTATCTATAAGAATTTTCCCGAAACCCTAAGTTATTATAACTATGATTTTAAATAAATCATAAACTCTAAAGTACAATACTCTAAATCTCATGTATAAGTTTCTAAAGCACAAAACCCTAACTTTACGTTATATCCCGATTAAAACCCTAATTTTCTAAAACTATGATTTTATGTGATAAAATCGCAAACCCTAATTAGTGTGTACAAGATTTTTATAAAATATAAAAGTACAAGTCATCCAAGCTAGGGTACAAGTCATTAAAGCATGAGATCATAATATTAATATAAATTCATTATAAACCTCAATGTACTTATCTTTAAACACACAATACACGAATATTTTACACAAACCCTAACCCTAGTATTTTCATAAATGTTAAACTAAATGTACAAGTCCTTAAACCTAGTATACAAGTACTTGATGCATGAAACCTAAAAATTATATTTATATTAACCTAAATATACATAAACTTTCCTAGTTAACAAAATACTAAAAATATATATTTTCTATAATCCTTAGACCTTAGTACAACTCTAATAAGCTATGGTACCACCGCTTTAGGCACAATTCGAAATATACTTTATATTATTATACATTTCGACATAAATCTTAACCAAACAAACCCTAAATTAGATATAACATAATCTAAGACCTAGACTAACTTACTTACACTAGATAAACCTTAGGTACAAATCACTTAAGCATGATTGGTCCAATATCAGATTTTTAACTCAAATAAACTAGATCGAGAACAAGATAATTGGAACATGAACACTTGTAAACACCCTAGCCCTAGAACCCTTACTCGGCCTCCTAAAACTCCACATCACCCTTTCTCTAGAAGGAAACCTTAAGTCAAAAATTGTAGGAAAAGTTCATGCATAAGATCGAACCACATCTTTATGTTTCCAGAAGTATTTCATGGTTAGTTAGATTTCATGGACAATATAATTCCACACACACATACACTACCCCTCGTTACAAATGGTGAACCAGGAACTTAAATTAAATCACCATGTCTCCCTTTGCACAACAAGGTGACTTAACATACTTTAGAAGCCCAAGCACCCATATCCTATAAATAACGAGCTCCATTCTGCCTTTTTACTCCCATTCTACTCGAAACCCTCACCAACTTAGTTCTAGTATGCTACTTGTGATTTCCCTAGCCACAACCTCCTTTCTAGTTCCTCGTAAAACCACATCAACATGTTTATCCATGGTAGGTAGAACCTTTGGTTAAGATTCGAACACCATGCAACTTCATGCAATCTCTATATCATCATATTATATAAACCTCAATACACCACCTCACCATGTCTCTTATTCCCATAACATGATAACTAGAACCAGTAGAATCTCTATTTCCTTTCACCTATATAAGTCGACTCATACATTTCTACTTTTCATCACCACCATTTGAACCAAACCAAACAACACCCACACTCATTTACGTACTGATCCGAGAAGCACACAAGAGGAGTAGGAGCAAGTATTATAAGGGCTAGAAGCTTGGAAGACTTTGGTTCAAGTCGAAACTCACTATTGTTGAGTTTCTTCCACCTTCAATTTCTGTAAGTCCTAGCCTTTCTAAAATCTTTAGATCATGTTCGTAACTCCTTTTAGTAAGCTTGAACCAAGTACAAGTTAGTTCATACATTTCTTTTCTTTTCTTTCTTTTTCTGTTTTGGTCAAGCAGACATCAGACAACCATATAGGTTATGGCGTGAAAAACAAATCAAGAAACCTTGAATCTTGTTTAAAATTTACTTACATACGTTTAATAACATGAAACTACTCTTATAATGTTGGTTTGATAAGTTAACATCGAAAACAAAAACACCTTTAATAACAGAAACATGTCGAGACATGTTTCTTTGAGGTCAACTTTGGCCATTCGTTTCTCCTATCAAACGAGCACCTAAAATTTCGAACATAGGCTCTAAATAAAGACCTTCCAACATAGATTTATGAGAAGCAAAAACATAGGAATAAGATGTAGAGGCCTCGTTTTTATTCAGCCCTATTTATGGGAGTCGCAACCTGAAAAACAGCTTTTAAATACTTAGTTTCTATTTCATAAAAACAGTTTTATACGCTCCACTTTAGTGACTCGTTGTGAGCAAACCGTAATACGTTAGAACCTCTAGTTTGAACCTATAAGAAGACCTCCTAGTAGACTACTAAAAGGAACAATAACGTAGTAGAAACCTCTTCATGTCTCGTGTATAACTAAGCTCACTTTTGGTCGAAAAATCCGTTTTATAAACTTTTCTTTTGATTATTTAGAACAAACAAGCTAACATTATAAGTAGATAAGCGGATGAAAATTATTTATAAACTTGTTTTAAACTTATATAAATGAGTCGTAGAAAGTTGGATTTATTTTTGTGGCTAAAAACGCGTTTTTATTGAAAAAGGACATCGGGTGTAAGTTATATTTGCATGAGGGGTATATATTGCCAAAACTATAAATAATTTTATATTTTGGACTTGAAATAAAATAAACTTACGGTTAAGGGTAGAAAGTGTCAATTGACCAAAGTTCAAGGGTAAAAGTTGCCATTTTTATATAGTTCGAGGGTAAAATTTGTCAACTTTAGAAACATGAGGGTCTAAAATGAAGATATTGTAAATCCTAATTAATTATTTAATATTATTATTAATATTATTATTATTATTATTATTATTATTATTATTATTATTATTATTATTATTATTATTATTATTATTAGGGTTTGGAAAATAAACCTAAAATATGTTTTGTACCGTAACTAACAAACGAAATATTCATTTAATGAACGGACAGAACCAAATCTTGCAGATAAGAAATATAATAAAATAATACTTTTGAAACTACATATTGGTTCAATAAAATATTTAACCATTAAACTAAAACGAAACGAACATTTAAAAACTTATATAATCAGAAGCAATTACTAAAAACTTGACCTAATAACTCAGGTTACAAGCCGGAGACGTTTATCAACTTCATTTAACTTTGTTTTCCATCCAGACTGCCCAGGTGAGTCATAGCCCCTCTTTTCCTATTTTGAATGTTTTGGAGGATATACATGCTCAATTAATTGCTTCATACTTTTACATGTACTTTAAACTTTTATGAAATACCGTGAGTTTCATAGCCCCTACTTTTATACGTTTTGAAATACTTTTAGGGGAGATACATGCTCAACTATTTTCATTTACTTTCACAAGTACTCTAAACTTTTATGGATTACTGTGAGTTCATAGTCCCACTTTTATACTGTTTTTCAAACTTGTGGGGAGATACATGCTACAAACCGAACACAAGTATTTTTTTGTATGCTATCCTGATCTGGTATTGCCTAAGTTAACTGTGTTGCCACTAAAAGTCCCTCATATCATGAACCATTAATCACTTGCGAGTGAACGCGAATATAGTGAATAGATCTATTGGCAGTTGACGCCCCATTTGTGTTGCCGGATAGGTGGCCAAATGCACTTTATTTGAGAACTACTAGGAAGTTGGCAAGCTTCCTACTCGAGGGCACCATTACGTTATAGCTCATTACTATAATGTCCAAACTGTTAAGGTTTGAGTTCATGAGGCTTAGTGCAATACGCTGCGTTATTACGTTTTGTAACTATTTAACTTGTGTTCAAACTATTACTTATTTATAAACGCTGTGAATTCACTCAACCGTTGTGTTGACTTTTTAGCATGTTTATCTCAGGTCCATAACAAGCAAGGATGGCATGGAAGGGCATGGATACGGAAGGAAGGCTAAGATTTTATTATTCTTTGATAAATTATTGGATAAATTGTAAACTACTGGGATCTCATTTTGTAAACTCTGATATTTGAATAATAAAATTTCTAAAACAACTCGATTAGAGATTGTTTTCCTATTATTATAATTGTTGTGCCATCGAGTAACACGCAGCTTTAATACCGCTGCGTATCCCAAATTTAGGGGTGTTACAGATTGCTATCAGAGCTATAGTTATAGAGAAACGGGTCTAATTGAGATCCGAACTATAACCACTTTTTCACAAAAATATTTTATAGCCTTTCGTTGTCCGTGCCTTCCAGCCTCTTGATGATTATGTGACTTCTAGGTAATTATGTTACTCAAAAACTTTAATAAACTGGTATATGCATATATGATATACTTCTTATAACTTTATACAAATAAACATATCTGCACTTGCCTATTATAAGGCATTACGTTTTATTCCTATTTCCCTGAGCATGTATCTACTTCAATATTTTCAAAATTTACGAAATCTTCTTAAGATATTGTGGTTTGCAAAATTCTTACCCTGCTTATGTTAAAAATATACTCTCCACTATTTTAAAAACTATGTTGACTCACCTTGATTATCTTACTCCTATATTAAAAAATGAGTGTAAATACCCTCTCCGTACTCCCAGAATACTTAATTTATCGATTAATTACGACTGTTAAGACATAAATTCTTAAGTAGGATGATTTTCAATGTCTTTATTTGAATTAATTGGGACGCCTTTTTATTTAAATAAAGATATTATGAATTAATTGGGACACCGAAACATAAGTTTATATTTCTTTATTTACATTGATTTGGAACGCCTATGTAAATAATGAATTATAAATAAGTGGGCTTATGTGTATCTGAAATAACATGAGTATAAAATCCGAAGATCACTAAAATTCATAAAATAGGAATAACGTAAAATTTTATTAGAATCCATAAATATTAATACACAATGAAATAATTAACATCCGTAGGGCTAATGTTACAAAAATTACTAAGTAAATAATAGAATCGCCAATAGGTTGATCCCCAAGGCTAATGAAGAACATCACTACGCCTACGAGAGCAAGAATCATGACTGGATGTAAAATCTTGAATACTCTGTACGGAAAATATAAACGAACTATTAACGCGATATTAAAAGAGATGTCATACGCATAGAAACAAGTAAGTCTTATTACACATTCATAAACGACTACAAGAAAATATGAATGAAATAAAATTTGCTTAGACATTCCTACCCCCATATTTTATCCACTCCGATAGCTAGGACCACTAGGGGTACGAGAACTGCTAAGACTATAGCCAAGAACTCATAGTCTTCCTCTGGAACATAGGCGAAATAAATCGCAGCAGCAACGGTGTAGATAATCGCGATAATGGTAATGGGGTATTTATGGAATCAAAAACTAGCCGTTAGAATTTACTATTCATGACCGTTAGAATTTACTATTCATGACCGTTGGATCACTGTTCATGAACGTTTGAAAATTTTAAAAATTTTTACTAAGGAACAAACGGATTCATTATTTACAAAAGTTTAAATTTCAAAAAATTATCACTGCATTTATCAAAGTTTTCATCCAAAATTTTCTCATTTAAAAGACAGTTTTTGATATTAAAAAAATAAAAAAAATAATATATATATATATATATATATATATATATATATATATATATATATTTTGATTTTTACTAAATGAGAAATTTGAAATCAGGATATTTCCAAGGATAATTACTGAAATAGGATAAATTTCATAAATAACAATCTTCATTTAAAATAAATTTTCTTAAGTTTATATGACTTTCGAAATAATATTTACATGTGTTGTTCTAAATTATAAGTTTTCATAAATTAGACAATTCGTCCTCATCAATTTAAAACATAACATACACTGAATCTCGGGACGAGATTCCGTTAAGGGGGTGAGACTGTAACCACCGGTAAATTTTTACTTAAATTAAACTAATACTTATCCATTTTTCCACGTCTAATTTTTTTTTTTTAACATTATTAGTTTAACTAATCACAACAACTAACTAATATGATGTAACTCATCTTCTGAATAAACGTGTGCACTTAAATATCTTTATATGTCAAATATAAAACCCTATGACACTATACCTACTACTTTATATTAATACGTTAATATACGATAATTAAACGTTCAACCTAAACGTTTTCTATCTATAAGAATTTTCCCGAAACCCTAAGTTATTATAACTATGATTTTAAATAAATCATAAACTCTAAAGTACAATACTCTAAATCTCATGTATAAGTTTCTAAAGCACAAAACCCTAACTTTACGTTATATCCCGATTAAAACCCTAATTTTCTAAAACTATGATTTTATGTGATAAAATCGCAAACCCTAATTAGTGTGTACAAGATTTTTATAAAATATAAAAGTACAAGTCATCCAAGCTAGGGTACAAGTCATTAAAGCATGAGATCATAATATTAATATAAATTCATTATAAACCTCAATGTACTTATCTTTAAACACACAATACACGAATATTTTACACAAACCCTAACCCTAGTATTTTCATAAATGTTAAACTAAATGTACAAGTCCTTAAACCTAGTATACAAGTACTTGATGCATGAAACCTAAAAATTATATTTATATTAACCTAAATATACATAAACTTTCTTAGTTAACAAAATACTAAAAATATATATTTTCTATAATCCTTAGACCTTAGTACAACTCTAATAAGCTATGGTACCACCCCTTTAGGCACAATTCGAAATATACTTTATATTATTATACATTTCGACATAAATCTTAACCAAACAAACCCTAAATTAGATATAACATAATCTAAGATCTAGACTAACTTACTTACACTAGATAAACCTTAGGTACAAATCACTTAAGCATGATTGGTCCAATATCAGATTTTTAACTCAAATAAACTAGATCGAGAACAAGATAATTGGAACATGAACACTTGTAAACACCCTAGCCCTAGAACCCTTACTCGGCCTCCTAAAACTCCACATCACCCTTTCTCTAGAAGGAAACCTTAAGTCAAAAATTGTAGGAAAAGTTCATGCATAAGATCGAACCACATCTTTATGTTTCCAGAAGTATTTCATGGTTAGTTAGATTTCATGGACAATATAATTCCACACACACATACACTACCCCTCGTTACAAATGGTGAACCAGGAACTTAAATTAAATCACCATGTCTCCCTTTGCACAACAAGGTGACTTAACATACTTTAGAAGCCCAAGCACCCATATCCTATAAATAACGAGCTCCATTCTGCCTTTTTACTCCCATTCTACTCGAAACCCTCACCAACTTAGTTCTAGTATGCTACTTGTGATTTCCCTAGCCACAACCTCCTTTCTAGTTCCTCGTAAAACCACATCAACATGTTTATCCATGGTAGGTAGAACCTTTGGTTAAGATTCGAACACCATGCAACTTCATGCAATCTCTATATCATCATATTATATAAACCTCAATACACCACCTCACCATGTCTCTTATTCCCATAACATGATAACTAGAACCAGTAGGATCTCTATTTCCTTTCACCTATATAAGTCGACTCATACATTTCTACTTTTCATCACCACCATTCGAACCAAACCAAACAACACCCACACTCATTTACATACTGATCCGAGAAGCACACAAGAGGAGTAGGAGCAAGTATTATAAGGGCTAGAAGCTTGGAAGACTTTGGTTCAAGTCGAAACTCACTATTGTTGAGTTTCTTCCACCTTCAATTTCTGTAAGTCCTAGCCTTTCTAAAATCTTTAGATCATGTTCGTAACTCCTTTTAGTAAGCTTGAACCAAGTACAAGTTAGTTCATACATTTCTTTTCTTTTCTTTCTTTTTCTGTTTTGGTCAAGCAGACATCAGACAACCATATAGGTTATGGCGTGAAAAACAAATCAAGAAACCTTGAATCTTGTTTAAAATTTACTTACATACGTTTAATAACATGAAACTACTCTTATAATGTTGGTTTGATAAGTTAACATCGAAAACAAAAACACCTTTAATAACAGAAACATGTCGAGACATGTTTCTTTGAGGTCAACTTTGGCCATTCGTTTCTCCTATCAAACGAGCACCTAAAATTTCGAACATAGGCTCTAAATAAAGACCTTCCAACATAGATTTATGAGAAGCAAAAACATAGGAATAAGATGTAGAGGCCTCGTTTTTATTCAGCCCTATTTATGGGAGTCGCAACCTGAAAAACAGCTTTTAAATACTTAGTTTCTATTTCATAAAAACAGTTTTATACGCTCCACTTTAGTGACTTGTTGTGAGCAAACCGTAATACGTTAGAACCTCTAGTTTGAACCTATAAGAAGACCTCCTAGTAGACTACTAAAAGGAACAATAACGTAGTAGAAACCTCTTCATGTCTCGTCTATAACTAAGCTTACTTTTGGTCGAAAAATCCGTTTTATAAACTTTTCTTTTGATTATTTAGAACAAATAAGCTAACATTATAAGTAGATAAGCTGATGAAAATTATTTATAAACTTGTTTTAAACTTATATAAATGAGTCGTAGAAAGTTGGATTTATTTTTGTGGCTAAAAACGCGTTTTTATTGAAAAAGGACATCGGGTGTAAGTTATATTTGCATGAGGGGTACATATTGCCAAAACTATAAATAATTTTATATTTTGGACTTGAAATAAAATAAACTTACGGTTAAGGGTAGAAAGTGTCAATTGACCAAAGTTCAAGGGTAAAAGTTGCCATTTTTATATAGTTCGAGGGTAAAATTTGTCAACTTTAGAAACATGAGGGTCTAAAATGAAGATATTGTAAATCCTAATTAATTATTTAATATTATTATTAATATTATTATTAATATTATTATTATTATTATTATTATTATTATTATTATTATTATTATTATTATTATTATTATTATTATTATTATTATTATTATTATTATTATTATTTTTATTATTATTAGGGTTTGGAAAATAAAACTAAAATATGTTTTGTACCGTAACTAACAAACGAAATATTCATTTAATGAACGGACAGAACCAAATCTTGCGGATAAGAAATATAATAAAATAATACTTTTGAAACTACATATTGGTTCAATAAAATATTTAACCATTAAACTAAAACGAAACAAACATTTAAAAACTTATATAATCAGAAGCAATTACTAAAAACTTGACCTAATAACTCAGGTTTCAAGCCGGAGACGTTTATCAACTTCATTTAACTTTGTTTTCCATCCAGACTGCCCAGGTGAGTCATAGCCCCTCTTTTCCTATTTTGAATGTTTTGGAGGATATACATGCTCAATTAATTGCTTCATACTTTTACATGTACTTTAAACTTTTATGAAATACCGTGAGTTTCATAGCCCCTACTTTTATACGTTTTGAAATACTTTTAGGGGAGATACATGCTCAACTATTTTCATTTACTTTCACAAGTACTCTAAACTTTTATGGATTACTGTGAGTTCATAGTCCACTTTTATACTGTTTTTCAAACTTGTGGGGAGATACATGCTACAAACCGAACACAAGTATTTTTTTGTATGCTATCCTGATCTGGTATTGCCTAAGTTAACTGTGTTGCCACTAAAAGTCCCTCATATCATGAACCATTAATCACTTGCGAGTGAACGCGAATATAGTGAATAGATCTATTGGCAGTTGACGCCCCATTTGTGTTGCCGGATAGGTGGCCAAATGCACTTTATTTGAGAACTACTAGGAAGTTGGCAAGCTTCCTACTCGAGGGCACCATTACGTTATAGCTCATTACTATAATGTCCAAACTGTTAAGGTTTGAGTTCATGAGGCTTAGTGCAATACGCTGCGTTATTACGTTTTGTAACTATTTAACTTGTGTTCAAACTATTACTTATTTATAAACGCTGTGAATTCACTCAACCGTTGTGTTGACTTTTTAGCATGTTTATCTCAGGTCCATAACAAGCAAGGATGGCATGGAAGGGCATGGATACGGAAGGAAGGCTAAGATTTTATTATTCTTTGATAAATTATTGGATAAATTGTAAACTACTGGGATCTCATTTTGTAAACTCTGATATTTGAATAATAAAATTTCTAAAACAACTCGATTAGAGATTGTTTTCCTATTATTATAACTGTTGTGCTATCGAGTAACACGCAGCTTTAATTCCGCTGCGTATCCCAAATTTAGGGGTGTTACACACATAAGGGGTTTGTCAGTACACCCCTCACCCCATCAACCTTCACTCACAAACAACCAATTCCTTTATGCCATATCACCCTCCATCTTTTCTCTTCACTCACTCATTTTTTGTAGGCATCACACCCCTCACCCTTCACTCAATTCTTTTTTTTTTTTTTTTTTTTTTTTTTTTTTTTTTTAAATTCTATTAAATTTATTAAAAACTAAAATTCATTGAAACTAAATAAATATTACATAATATTATTAAAAGTCTAAAATTACATTAAAATTTAAAAAATGTTACATAATATTATTAAAACCATAAAACTAAACTCCTACAAACTACACGGCTACCCGTATTTTGCGCATATCTAGCATTTTTTCTTGATGACGAATTCCTTAAAAGTCGGGTCTGGGATACTGTCATACGGATCCATAACGAACCTCATGTCACGATTCATCACCTCTCCATTAAGAAACGCGAAATATTCTTCATCTTTTTTCTTTTGCACCTCCAATTGCTGCTGCATTAAACTTCTCTTTTTGGCCGTGTAACTTGCAAGGGTATCACGCATCGAGCTTCGGCTTGAATCTTCAGAAATCGTCTTTTTTTTCCTTTCGATTGACGTGATGGAGTTGGGTTCTCGTTGAGGTTCGGTAAGTCACAGTCGAAATTTTCCACGGTTATTGGCGTCTCGTTTGTTGGCGTTTGAGCGCTACTTGACTCCGACGACTTTCTTTTCTTGCTCGATCCCGTGGATTCTGCAGCCTGATTAACCAACGGTTGTTCTTTCCACTTTCGTTGATCTTTGAGAATGTGCCACGCTTTGGTATGCGCGAAAGCTTTGTTGTAGTATTTTTCAAAATCGAGTTGGGCTCTCTCATAAACTTGAAGATCGTTGCATCCACTATCTCTCAAACGGTTCTAAAAAAAAAAAAAAAAAAAAAAAAAAAAAAAAAAAAAAAAAAGTATATATGAAAGAAAAAAGAAAAAAAAAACAAGCATATATGAAATAATTATATATGAAAAAAAGTATATGCGAAACAAAAAAAAAACAAGTATATAAATATAAAAAAAATATACCGCTTGTATGTAGTAACCGTTGAACGCAGCGACCATTTGATGCATAGGAGTCCATTTCGAGTTCAATTGATGACGAGTGCGTTCGGTTCTCGGGACAAGGGTTCTAAAATGATTTAGAACTCGCTTCCAAAATCCTAGCTTTGTTTGACGGTCGCCAACATCTTTGTCCACCGAAATTTTAATCCAAGACTTGGCTAACGCCTCCTCCTCATCGGGCGTCCAAATCTTACTTGGTTTTTTTCCACTTTTAGGCCGCGGCACCTCTTCGACCACTTCGACCTCATCGGCTTGTTCGGCTTCTTCATCAATTGGTTGTGTCTCGGGTACCACATCAACATTGTCAAAATATTCGTCATCTTCGTTATCATCGTCAATGGGTAACGGTTCACTAACCCGCTCACGCCTTTTTTGTTGGTTATAGCGTGGCTCATACGGGTCAAAGTTACTAGGCATTTGCGGTGGGGGTTGTTGGGTATATTGATAATCAAACGGCTCAAAGTTTGTAGGAATTTGTGGGAGGGGTTGTTGGGTGTAGAAAAATGGTGGAGATTGCGGGTACATTTTTGGGTAGTAAGGGGGTTGTGAAGAAGATGAATCATGATCGGGTTGTAATTGCGGGTACATTTGTGGGGGGTGACCGGGTTGTGAAGAAGATTCGTGACCTGTTTTTGATTGAACTCAAGGACGAATTGCGCATCTCGATCCACCTCTTGATCTACGAACATTTTTTCTCGGATCTCTAGTTTTTCTTGACTCCATTTTTTGTAGGCTTTTTTTTTTTTTTTTTTTTTTTTTTTTTTTTTTTTTTTGCTCATTTCAATTGTGTGCTCATATTTTTTTTAGTGTTATTAAATCTAGTAATTTTTAGCATAAATCAATTAGTCTCTTCTAATTTCAAACTTTTTCTTAATAAATCTATTTAGTTTATTTCTTTTCATATACTTAGTTTATTTTAGATCTATTAAGTTTTTGCCATAAAGTTTTAATTTCCTAACTTTGTCTTAACTTGTTTTGATTAAGGTTTAGGATTTTGATTAGTACTTCTTTAACCAATAAGCTTCTTCCATAGCTTTAATTGGTTCATATTATATATTATTTGTACTAATTTTTCATAAAGTTTTGATTTTTATTAGTTTCTCATCATTTTCAACATCTAAGGCGGAGCTTAAGGGTTTTATAAGCTTACTTATTAATAAAGCTTATAGCTTTTCTAGTTTTTATAAAGCTAATTAGTGATTAAAGTCAAAAACTTTATTTACTACTTGGTAATATTAAAACTATTAAATAAATAAACTTTATAATTTGACAAGTTTATAAAATCGGATGGTTAATTTCGTCTCATCTCTTAGATCGGGTTCTATTTTATATTCCTTTTCACTTTTATATAATTAGTTTACTAATAATCATGTTTGTTGGTATAACATCCTGTAAAATTTTCCTACGATTAACACGTTATTACAACATAAATTAACCATTTTTACCCATAACAAATTTTTTTTTTTTTTATATACATTGTCAATTACAACGTTATTCACTCTTACCTTGAAACGACATGTACACCTGAACCTTAATAACCTAGATACCATACATAACTTAAAATGTTGATACTTAATAATTATACGTTTCAATAAGTAACCAAATACGTTTTATATAAATCCCGAGCCTACAAAAATTCCCATGTGTACTCACTAATAATATTGGACCTCTAAGAACCAAAAGGCCTTTAACCCCTCATTAATCAATCAAACGGACTCTTTATTCTTGGCTCCCTTCCTTTGGACCTGATCCATTAACGAGCTCACCAAGCTCCACAGCCCAAGCACACCTCTAACTATTACTTTTACAAGTCACAAGTACATGTTTGCTTTGGCTCAGTTGATCATAACTTTTACACACGACATACCTCTTTTATTTCACAACTCTAGTTTTCATGCTTCTAAGAACCATGAATGACAATTGTTATCAACCTTCAAATATAATTACTATACTAGAATATTAATAAAGTTAAGGCATCTTACACGTCTCATCTCAATTTGACACAAATAGTAATTTCGTTCCAACGACACTTTGTATAAATTCTAATGAACCACCAACTTTCTGTAACGATTTAAATCCTAATTTTAAGGCTCTTCTGGTCCGAACCAGGAAAAGTGTAAAACACGAAAGTTGTCCGAAATAATGTTTTACGTCTAGAATCGCGAGATTTTAAACCGAAAATGTAATACTAGGCTGTCGTCTGTGGAATACGACCTGGACTCAAACATGAAGACTCACCTCCCTCAAATGTAACCTATAACTCATGTGTAAACTCTTACACCACCTCCCTCAAATGTAACCTATAACTCATGTGTAAACTCTTACACACCACCTCCCACCTCTTATGCTCTCCAATCCACTTAAGACTTGCACATGTTTCCTGCACCTTATCATCATCTCATTCATGCACCCAAGTCTCTATATAAGGATACATGTAAATCATCCATACTTCCATACGCACATACTCACTTACAAACGTTATTCTATCAAAATGCTTTCTGGTCCTTTATTTTCTGATGATGACACGAGTAGTTGGCTAAAGTTTCCCTAGGTTCCAAGTGTTGTTCAAGTCAACTTAGGGATAGACTCAATTCATGATGAATCCTTTTAGCAAGCCACGTTTCTCCTCTTCCAACTTCTGGCCATAACGTGAGGTTCACCACACCAATATTACGAGTACTCCACCCTCAATTCATGCGTATCACTCACAAACTGAAGTAAAACAACAACTATAAAAGCAAATCTTGGATGACTTGGTATTAGCTCGGAGTTTTGGGAGTATAACAGTTTCAGTTCTTGATTCCTTTATCCATTCGAATTTCACATTACTCGAACCCCACTGTAAGCTATCGATTCGTTTATTCTTTCATGTCTTAGTTCAAGCTAGAAAACTAAATGATGATTATTTCATGTCCTTTCGGGATACTTATACCCACTGTCAACGCATGCTTATACACGTTCATATGTACATGCATGCAATATGGCTAAGATGGGGATTAAACTTGTGTGGCAAACTTTACACCTAAAAGGAACTAGCATTCAAGATTGTCTCCAAATCAATACACACTTTCATATCAACCTTGTTAAATTTTCGAACCTATAATAACTAAACAAAAGCTTATATACAAACAAGGGTAAGTTTTGGCTCATCGGACAAGTATCTATTCGTATAATATTTCTAATTCACAATAAGATATATCTAACTTATCTCGTGAGTTAACTAACTTATGTATTAGTTTACCGTGCCTACTCATTAACTTGACAATAACATATATGTACATAAAACGTATAGTGAACAAATACTTTTATTTTTGGGTCAAGAAACTCTAATAAGGAAAAGCGCATTAGTCTCAAAGTTGGCTAACCCAACTGCTTTTTTGAGGGGAAAGAGCTCAGTCTTGGTTTTGAAAATGAAACACTAACGATTTTATAAAACATATACAAACCCACGACTCTATATATATATATATATATATATATATATATATATATATATATATATATACATGCCAAGTGAAGTTTACTAGACCTTAAATATAGTTAAACGTAAAAGATAATCAAAACAAGCTCACCTAGCTCAGTTGGTTGGAACGCTAGGTAGTAAAGGAGAGATCTTGAGTTCGAATCATTCACACAGTAGTTTTATTTTATTAAGCTATTTTGCAAACTTCCACTTGTTAACAACTTTAGCCCCTCTACTTTGCACCCTTACTATTTCCTAAAAGGCTTTTATAAATTTAACATTAATATAAATACTTTACACTCTCAACCTTTAAATCTAGAAACATATATCGTTTTCTTAAAAGCTTTTATATAGATTTTGGACTAAATATGTAATCATTCAATTATTGGCGTTGAAAGAGTAACCTAGTATAACTTAAGGGTTTACACAGAAACTTAAGTACGGTTTGACAAGTTAACATTTTACGACTGTACCTAAATCTACATTTTGAGACTATATTCTAGATAACTTGAATTATAAAACATATGACTTGAAGTTATTATCATTTTTCTTGAAAACCTTTATAAGTTTGTAAACATATTTATTTTGGGTTAAATACGAAAATCATTTAAAAGAGTAACGTTGGCATAGTTTAAAAGTTTACATAACAACTTAATTACACTTGACAAATTAACATTTCATGACTATAAAACGAGACCTACATTTTGAGGCGATAATGAAATAATAATCTTGAATAACTATATATTTCTGAATATATATATAATTTATAACGTAAATTATATAACTTGACGTTATTATCGGATAACTTGAACACATGTTAAGAAATGATTATTCCTACAATAAAACTCATCGGTTCACTTAACCAGGCGTAAACTTGAAAGTTACTATAATTTATCATTCACCAACTTTCGATACATATTATAAATTCATGACGAGAAATATAAAATAATAAACGATACTTATACATAAAGACAAGTTATATAGTATATAACTTGCTCTTGAACTATTAAGCGTTTTGCCACGCAAGCCACCTCTGCCACAAGAATCATTTTGTCATCGAACACTTTTCAAATCACGAATCTCGATAAGTCGAACTTATCTCGGACTTCCATATCATTCAGGTTATCTCGGACTTTACATTATCTATGCCTATCATAACTCTCAGGTGAGTCATAGCCCCTACTTTTACTTGTTTTATAATGGTTTATACACGTTTTTGGGGGAGATACATGCTTAACTACTATTTTTACTTTTACAAGTATTCATTAACTAAATACATGACTGTATTTCATATAAACATTACTGGTTTACACATTTTTATATCTCATAAGGAAATACCTGCTATAGACATGATTACAAGTGATTGTTCGACGATATGCTATACTTGATTTCTATTGCCTAAGTACCTATTACCAAAAGTCCCTCGTTCATGCACCTTAATCACCCAAAGGGTGAGCGTAAGTAGCTGTGAATAGATCAATTAGGGATTGACAATCCCCATTTGGTCGCTAGAGGAAAGCCACCAAATGCACTCTATTTGATTTCATAGGTTATTGGTAAATACCTATCTTGAGGTCTACTATTTTACATCATTAGTATGGATAATTTTGATGCCTGTTAATCGTTGAGTGTCATGAGCTTAGAGCAATAGAACGGTAGTACTGTAGTCATGATACAATACTACAATGACTGATGTTTGGGGGCGTGCAATGCTGTAGCCTACTGTTTTATCAAACCTCGAGATTGTGCTCACTATATAGCAGGAAAAACTACTAACAATTGGCAAACGAACAAACTATTTTGGTGTTGACCCGATTAGATCAAACAAACTACTATTTTGGTGTTGACCCGGTGAAGGGCAAACCAACGGACTATTTTTTAATTAATGAGGAAATCACTCATTTTCTGATTTTGATAAATCAACGATTTAAGCTATGAATATTATGGATTTACTCATACTTTAATTTGATAATCAACTGCTATTATAACTTCTATGGAATCATAAACTCTTTGATTTTGGAAATCGATATTCGAAACTATAAACTCTATGAACTCACCAACCTTTGTGTTGACACTTTTAGCATGTGTTTATCTCAGGTCCATAATGAGCAAGGATGGCACGGATACTTATAAAGGCTATAAATTTTCCTATCATTTGAAAACTGATTTAATAAACTTTGGGATAAATGGGGACCTCTTTTAAAAACTCTGGTGTTTATATTCGAATGATAGATCTTTAAAATGACTAAAATGACAAATCATTTTCTACTAATAAACTGTGCGCTATGAAGTCACACCCAATCTAATTTCCGCTGCATGTTTTCAAAACTAAGTGTGTTGCATATTGGTATTCAGAGCCTTGGTTATAGCGAAACGGGTCTAAGTTAGATCCGAACTATAACCGTTTTTACAAACAAAACATTTTATAGCCTTACGCTCTCCGTGCTTTCCATCCGCCAGACGATTATGTGACTTCTAGATAGTTATGCTACAACAACACTCTAGTATATTGATATATATGCTCACCAACTATTTTGAATACTATCCCAATCCTCCTTAATTATCTCACTCTCATCAGTATAGATGCGTATGACATACTCTTTTCGTACTCTCAGAAAATCCGCGCATGAATTATTTTGTCGATTAGTATGGATGTTAAGTCAGAATCTTAAAATGATTTACAATGTCTTAATTTGAATGGATTGGGACGCCCTTTTATTCAAATCAAGAAATTGTAAATCATTGAACCATAAGTTTATATTTCCTTAGTTACATAGTTTGGGACGCTTCACTATGTAAATAACGAAATATAGATAAATAGGTTTAATTATTTTTGAAATAACAGGCATATGAAACCAAGAACCACTAAATCTCACTAGAAACCACAAATATTAATACACAAGGATATAACTAGCATCGATTATGCTAACGTTACAAAAATCATTAAGTAAACCTTAACATCATTGAACGATCGACCCACCAAGCTGATGAAAAATGCCACCACTCCTATGAGTGCAAGAACCACGACTGGATGTAATACATCGAATACTCTGTACAACAAAACCAAACAATGAAACGTTAATGCCTAGTGCATGATGATACTAGTTCAAAACAACACTCCTATTATAAACAATATCTCTTACACGCATATTTCATCCACACTAACGGCTAAAACCACGATTAGCATGAGAAGTGCTATGATCCAATCCAAGGACTCAGGATCTTCTTTTGAGAAGAGAGTTGCAACAACATACACAATTACGAGAACAATATATGTATAAGACATTTTAAAATTTTGTTTGAAGAAAGAATGAACGATAAAGAGGAAAATCAGGGCGTATATATAGGGATGTAGCCATAAATCACTATTTTTGCCATGTGCATTCACTTTTCCCTAAACTGATTTCTATCCACAAGAACTGATAATTCAAGGACCTTCTCTATCCTCTTCTCTTTGTAAAAATCTGTATCAACAAAACTCTTTTATTTAACGGGTAGATTACCCGCACAGATTTCTGTAATTATAAATTATGAAGAAAATCTAAACGTAGCAGAACAAATAAATTCTCATCCAAATTATCATCATAAGGAATTTTATTTAAGCATTCAAACGACATATTATTAAAAAGCAGACTGAACAGAAATACATAAAAACAATACGAATGATGCTGAATTAAAACATCACACTTCAGCGGTAATCTGGGTGATCCTAAGTCAGAGAATTGTTAGAATCATACCCATCATCATAAGGGTCGAAGCTCGCCAACCTCTCTTCTTCTATTTAAGCCTCCAACCTACTTAACTCCCGCTCCATGTCAGAAGTCCAACCACCATCGTCAACTGCCACATTTTCCTCAAAACTTGGCTGGAATTGATCCAGATGAGGCAGCTATTGTTGTTGCACAACCACTCTTGGTGCAGAGGAACTTGATGCACCTTGTTGTAGTAGTGGTTGTTGTTGCTGTTGTTGTGGTGGTGGTGATGGATTTTGTTGTTGTTGTTGTTGTTGTTGTTGTTGTTCAACCCTAGCAGCTTCAACATTCTCTTTAAAACTCCAACGGATCTTGTTGGAACTCTGGTCCTCTATCTGATGAACACAAGCCCATTCAATAATAGCCGCATCCTTACGATATTCGTCATACAAGAAAGTATCGATCACATGTTTCCGATCATCCGATATGTCTGTGCACTCTACATAACGTTCTCTAAGTCGTTGTTTCAATTGTTTCGCCACCTCAAACTCCAGGATGACCCTCACTATAGCATTTTTGTGATCCACATCACTATTTTCGGTTTCTGCTTTGATATATTGTTGAATTTGTTCAGCGGTATGTGGTAATTTGCAAGCCATTGATTGTTTTGTGTGTGTGTGTGTGGATAACCCGACACGTACCAATGGTATTTGTAAGGGATTGAAAAATAATTCTCAATTATTTTATTAAATATAACCGTTTGTATTCAAACGGTAAAATTTTCAAAAGCCTATGTCTATTAAAACCAGCAAATAATTTTTGAGATACGTGGTAAAATTCTAACTTGGATATAGCATTTCAACACAAGTGGCAGGAGCAGATCGCGTTAAACACGTAACACCATAACTTAAATCATGAACGTGTCACGTATAAGTAATACACTCTCACACGATTTGACCCCTCAGCCTCTAAGAAATTATGAACTTATCAATAATCTTTACAAACTCTCAAACATTATACGATACTTCAACGAATCTCAAATCAACTCATTACCTCATATATATTAGAATAATAAAACGTATGTCAATAAAACATACTCGCAAAAAAAAAAAAAAAAAAAAAAAAAAAAAAAAAAAAAAGAAAAAAAAATAAAAAAACCAAATCAAATACACCTTCTTAACTTGGGCCTTCACCCACTGCTTCTATGCGCCGACACACATTTGGGCCTTAACTCATTTCTCACAATAACCCAACACACCATTGGACTTGATCACCAACTTGAGCCCGACATTGCTCAAGCCCAGAAACTAAATATTACTCCCAACCGACTCATGC
The DNA here is from genome assembly GCA_030686995.1 of Artemisia argyi. Classification (NCBI taxonomy): domain Eukaryota; kingdom Viridiplantae; phylum Streptophyta; class Magnoliopsida; order Asterales; family Asteraceae; genus Artemisia; species Artemisia argyi. The sequence continues at coordinate 245,634,685 of CM060702.1, read as the reverse complement.
CCTACAGTTTTGAACCATTTTTCCGTAACATTTTCCTAGCACCCTATCAATATTATTGTGCATCTCGAGTTATCATATACCTAAAAATCAAGTGTGATGAATCTCTTTCAATTAATCAATCATTCGATGGTCAAATTTTCATCAAAGCTCAACCCGATTTGTACCTCCTCCAAACTATTCAACTATACCAAAAATCATATGTATCTAAATACTCGGTTTCACACGAAGACAAACAAACTTCCATATATAGTATCGGTTGTAATTCATTAAAATCCACCTTTGTAAACTTAAATACAATCAAACCAACCAATGTTTTGACATATAATATACAAATCTAACGATTCATAAGCAGTAAAAACAAGCGAAAAATCAACATAAACCACAACATCAGAAAATGAAGAAAATTTTATTCATACACTAGAAGTTACATGGAAACACAATGAACCTTTATTTCATCATTCCTACTGTAACACCCCCAAAATTTGACACAGCGGAAGACTCAACAAGCTTTCGGGGTGCTACGGGGATTGGTATCCAACACAAGACAATATAGAACGAGATAAAGTAAACATAGTAAAAACACAACCAAAACGGGGTTTTAAGGTTTACATTTATCCCAACATCATTCAGAGTCAGGCCCAAAATAAATAACAATAGGTCCAAATTTAATTATCAGAGTTTAGAAAATATAGATCCATAACCATGTGCCTCAGCCGAGCCTTCCAATCCAAGCATGCACCTCAACACTTAATTACCTGAGAAAACGTGCTAAAAGTCAGCTTTCGCTGGTGAGATCATAGGTTTAAATTCAACTAATAATATAGTGGACATATACGCAAAACGCTTGCTAGCTAGACTAAGGATTCGCTAAAAGCCTGCGGATACCCTCCGCTCTCAACATAACACACGGAAACCCTTCCGCAATAACCACAACACACGGATACCCTTCCGTAACAACATAGATATTCGGGTAACCCCCGCAATACCAATAAATACTCGGATAACCTCCGAAGTATTAATAACCTATAGGTGCACACTACAGTATCTAATAAGCCAACCTTGAATAGTACACACGAAACTATGTGACTAAAGCTGACAATCCAAATAAGCCAACCTTGAATAGTACACACAACAAATATGTGACTAAAGCTGACAATCCAAATAACCAAATAAGCCAACCTTGAATAGTACACACGAAACTATGTGACTAAAGCTGACAATCCAAATAACCAAATAAGCCAACCTTGAATAGTACACACAAAAGGTGTGACTAAAGCTGACAATAGATCCTAGTCCATACGCATAGCAAGTTTAGAAATAATATAAAAGCGATAATAGTCCACGTAAAATGATTTGCACGTTTCTCACCCCAATCATTGAAAACATAGTTCAAGAGTAAAAAAGTGGGGCTATGACTCACCTCAAGTCCAGAAAATAGCAAGACGAGGTAGGTAGAAATAAGATGTATGATAACTCACGAAACAGCAACTACGGACTTGGCACGACCTAACAATATTAACTCTTTCAGAAATCATTTCCTCAAATATATAATATTCCCAAACCCGGACGAGAATCCGTTTTATTTCCGAAAATCCATTTCGTATTAGTTTGGTGTATTTGCGTTTGGTATCCATACGGGTGGTGGGTCGACTCAAAACAAACCAACAAGATCACACATAGAAAGATAAAATAAACTATAGATCTAATATTAGTCCAATATATCATTTAAATAAATCGTCAAAGTTTACCAAATCCGTCGATTTGATAATCCTCATATTTATTTACGTAATATACCGTTCCAAGATTACACCCAATCTAAAACACATATAAAGCACATAGCACATAATTACTATATAGTATATATCACAGTTTAATAAATTCCTCGTATATATCGTCAAATTGGCCAGATTTCCCGATATATACACTCGCAATCTATTACCCTTTACATATACTACAACCTATGGGCGTCGTAGGATACGATGCCCACTAATATATTCGTTTCATATAACCAAACAACCCGACTCAACCTTATGGTTGAGTGGTTATTTACTTATAGAAAACGTCTATATTAGTCGTCATATATCCGAGACAACACGAATGTCACAAATAATAACTTACCTGGACCCGAGTGACAACAATTTCGCCTAACTCAATAAATTTATCCGTTGTATATTCGAAATGACATTTTATTAAATGTTTCATAATTGTCGGGAGTTTCCCGTTTTATAACACAATTTTTATAATAATAACACGTTTAATAATATTACGCCACGCTCGTAGCCTAATATATATCTAATCGTATTATTTATAACACGACTCGTGATTATTATTATTATTAATATACGCGTTTATATAGTTATATATACGTTATTCACGTATATACTTTCGTATAAACGTTCATATTATTAATAATTATTATTACGAGTTTTATTATTCTCGTTTCACTTTTAATATTTATTGAGTTACACGAAATGGTCATATGTCCGAGTCATGACTCTCGGCTCATTGTCCAAGTCCAATAATAAACCAAAGTCATAAATAATAAATCTCCGTCCAAACACAATCTCAACCACGGGCTACAACAATAAGGTCCGACTACGGTACCCGACTAACCTATCTCCGTCATCTAACGACCGTCTCATAACCGGTCCTCATATCACATTCCAATCGACCCAAAAGTATTCGGCCGAGAAATAAATACCACAACAATATATACCAACGACAATCATAACCAATAATAATATAACAAATAGTTCACAATTGTCACAAAATAACATTAACCAAATTAGAGTTCGGGTCGGTTTACCAAGCCGAACCCGAGGCTATACCACTCAATTGAGTCTCGGTCACTTCACGAGCCAAGAGGCTCGAACCGAGTATCCAAGGTTAACAACTTAGGCTCCAACGAGCACTCCAAACATACCCATTCGACCCATGAGGGTCTCGGTAAAATCAACAACCATACGGCTAAGTGCCGCGACTCACAAGAGTCGAATCAAGGCCACAACGAGAACAAGGCTACAAAGAGCCAACCACGGCTCATAACCAATAAGATAAACAAGCATCACAGCTCGAAACCATAACCAAGCCGTGAGTCGGGGACTCACGGTTCGAATCAACCATCATGAAAAACCAACCCGGATACCAAACTTATTAAGAAAAACGTTTTTCATCCAAGATCCATTATCATATCACGTTTTTAATAAAAACCCATTCGGATATCATCAAGTCGTGACCTTAGGTCACGATTTTATTAACCATACGAGTGAAAACTCGTCTCACCTTCGATCTAGAACTCAAAATCGTGATAACCCTTCAAGAATAAACGATTTGTGGTAAATTTGGTGGTGATTCGTGTGATAAAAGTGGTGGTAGGAGGCGCGTGGTATTGTAGATCTAGTAGATTAGATGATGTAGATCAAGAATATGGTGGTGGTTTAGAGTGGTGGCCGGCGGTGGTTAAGGTGGTGGCCGGATTTATGTTGGCGGCTAGGGTTAGAGTAGTAGGGGAGAAGAAGAAAATAGAGAGAGATGAAAAATAGTGAGTGTTTGTGTGTTGTGTGAGTGAACCAAAACCAAGGACCGGCTTTTGTAGTTTTTACTCTTCTTCTTTTATTATTAATAACAATAATAATAATAATAATAACAATTATAATAATAATAATAGTAATAATAGTATTACTATGGTGTTGAGCGGGTAACGCGGGTAACTGTAAAAACACGTGGCCCGAACCCGAACTCATTTTAAAATTTCAATATTACTCGAGAACCTCTCGTGAATAATTAAAAATATATCGGACTCGTTAAGACGAATCATAAAATTGTCGTTAGGTAATCCTAGTGCCAAAGTCAACGTAGTACCAAGTGAGAATTCAAATATACATCACCGATCATATAATCAAAATGAATTATGAACATAATTCACGAATTCCATAACGTCATTAATTAAAATATCCATAAAATAGGTCTTACAAGTTCGTTGTGAAATGAAAATTTCAATTAAAAATTATAAACGAACTTAAGTTGTAATGCGGGTTTTAAAAATAGCTCCCTAAACTGCCAGTTGTCACACCTACCACTACACTATGATACTATTCCTCACTTCCAGAACTTGTCAATGATGATCGATAGAACCACGAGTGGTACAAGAAACATTAAGATTCCGGCTAACATAGCACGATCTTCGTTCGGACCATACACCAGATAAATAGCAGCAACGATGACATACAAGATTGCAAGAATGGTGATGAAGTGCGGCATGTCGACAGCAAATAAGAAAAAGATTATTTTGGGTAAAAAGGGATTCACTAGTGGAGATTTAAAAGGGAAGAAGAATTGGGTACTATACACCACTGTGGTAAAATACTGTCTACAGCTTAAAAACTACATTTAATGTTGCCACGTAATAATTATATTTTTGGACTAAAGTTCCCCAAGTTTTTCTTTAAAAATCATATTAAGATCCGTCATCATCAAGGAAAAAGCTAATGTAGTAGTAGATACGTTAAGCTGGAAAGAAAAATTAAAAAGAAGAAGCTAATGTAGTAGTAGATACGTTAAGCTGGAAAGAACAACTTAAAACCGCTCAGGGATTAGATCGTTAGGAATGACTATTTGTTCACCCCGTCCACTCACCTTTACAACTACCTTATCTTGGAATCCCGGGACGGGATTCAGTTTAACGGGTAGGTAATATAACATCCCGTAAAATTTTCTTACGATTAACACGTTATTACAACATAAATTAACCATTTTTACCCATAACAATTTTTTTTTTATATACTTTGTCAATTACAACGTTATTCACTCTTACCTTGAAACGACGTTTACACCGGAACCTTAATAACCTAGATACCATACATAACTGAAAACGTTGATACTTAATAATTATACGTTTCAATAAGTAACCAAATACGTTTTATATAAATCCCGAGCCTACAAAAATTCCCATGTGTACTCACTAATAATATTGGACCTCTAAGAACCAAAAGGCCTTAACCCCTGATTAATCAATCAAATGGACTCTTTATTCTTGGCTCCCTTCCTTTGGACCTGATTCATTAACGAGCTCACCAAGCTCCACAGCCCAAGCACACTCTAAGTATTACTTTTACAAGTCACAAGTACATGTTTTCTTTGGCTCAGTTGATCATAACTTTTACACACGACATACCTCTTTTATTTCACAACTCTAGTTTCCATGCTTCTAAGAACCATGAATGACAATTGTTATCAACCTTCAAATATAATTACTATACTAGAATATTAATAAAGTTAAGGCATCTTACACGTCTCATCTCAATTTGACACAAATAGTAATTTCGTTCCAACGACACTTTGTATAAATTCTAATGAACCACCAACTTTCTGTAACGAATTTAAATCCTAATTTTAAGGCTCTTCTGGTCCGAACCAGGAAAGGTGTAAATCACGAAAGTTGTCCGAAATAATGTTCTACGTCTAGAATCGTGAGATTTTAAACCAAAAATGCAATACTAGGCTGTTATCTGTGGAATACGACCTGGACTCAAACATGAAGACTCACCTCCCTCAAATGTAACCTATAACTCATGTGTAAACTCTTACACCACCTCCCTCAAATGTAACCTATAACTCATGTGTAAACTCTTACACACCACCTCCCACCTCTTATGCTCTCCAATCCACTCAAGACTTGCACATATTTCCTGCACCTTATCATCATCTCATTCATGCACCCAAGTCTCTATATAAGGATACATGTAAATCATCCATACTTCCATACGCACATACTCACTTACAAACGTTATTCTATCAAAATGCTTTCTGGTCCTTTATTTTCTGATGATGACACGAGTAGTTGGCTAAAGTTTCCCTAGGTTCCAAGTGTTGTTCAAGTCAACTTAGAGATAGACTCAATTCATGATGAATCCTTTTAGCAAGCCACGTTTCTCCTCTTCCAACTTCTGGCCATAACGTGAGGTTCACCACACCAATATTACGAGTACTCCACCCTCAATTCATGCGTATCACTCACAAACTGAAGTAAAACAACAACTATAAAAGCAAATCTTGGATGACTTGGTATTAGCTCGGAGTTTTGGGAGTATAACAGTTTCAGTTCTTGATTCCTTTATCCATTCGAATTTCACATTACTCGATCCCCACTGTAAGCTATCGATTCGTTTATTCTTTCATGTCTTAGTTCAAGCTAGAAAACTAAATGATGATTATTTCATGTCCTTTCGGGATACTTATACCCACTGTCAACGCATGATTATACACATTCATATGTACATGCATGCAATATGGCTAAGATGGGGATTAAACTTGTGTGGCAAACTTTACACCTAAAAGGAACTAGCATTCAAGATTGTTTTCAAATCAATACACACTTTCATGTCAACCTTGTTAAATTTTCGAACCTATAATAACTAAACAAAAGCTTATATACAAACAAGGGTAAGTTTTGGCTCATCGGACAAGTATCTATTTGTATAATATTTCTAATTCACAATAAGATATATCTAACTTATCTCGTGAGTTAACTAACTTATGTATTAGTTTACCGTGCCTACTCATTAACTTGACAATAACATATATGTACATAAAACGTATAGTGAACAAATACTTTTATTTTTGGGTCAAGAAACTCTAATAAGGAAAAGCGCATTAGTCTCAAAGTTGGTTAACCCAACTGCTTCTTTGAGGGGAAAGAGCTCAGTCTTGGTTTTGAAAATGAAACACTAACGATTTTATAAAACATATACAAACCCACGACTATATATATATATATATATATATATATATATATTTATATATATATATATACATGCCAAGTGAAGTTTACTAGACCTTAAATATAGTTAAACGTAAAAGATAATCAAAACAAGCTCACCAAGCTCAGTTGGTTGGAACGCTCGGTAGTAAAGGAGAGATCTTGAGTTCGAATCATTCACACAGTAGTTTTATTTTATTAAGCTATTTTGCAAACTTCCACTTGTTAACAACTTTAGCCCCTCTACTTTGCACCCTTACTATTTCCTAAAAGGCTTTTATAAATTTAACATTAATATAAATACTTTACACTCTCAACCTTTAAATCTAGAAACATATATCGTTTTCTTAAAAGCTTTTATATGGATTTTGAACTAAATATGTAATCATTCAATTATTGGTGTTGAAAGAGTAACCTAGTATAACTTAAGGGTTTACACAGAAACTTAAGTACGGTTTGACAAGTTAACATTTTACGACTGTACCGAAATCTTCATTTTGAGACTATATTCTAGATAACTTGAATTATAAAATATATGGCTTGAAGTTATTATCATTTTTCTGGAAAACCTTTATAAGTTTGTAAACATATTTATTTTGGGTTAAATACAAAAATCATTTAAAAGAGTAACGTTGGCATAGTTTAAAAGTTTACATAATAACTTAATTACGCTTGACAAATTAACATTTCATGACTATATAACGAGACCTACATTTTGAGGCGATAATGAAATAATAATCTTGAATAACTATATATTTCTGAATATATATATATATATATATATATATATATATATATATATATATATATATATATAAAATTTATAATGTAAATTATATAACTTGACGTTATTATCGGATAACTTGAACACACGTTAAGAAATGATTATTCCTACAATAAAACTCATCGGTTCACTTAACCAGGCGTAAATTTGAAAGTTACTATAATTTATCATTCACCAACTTTCGATACATATTATAAATTCATGACGAGAAATATAAAATAATAAACGATACTTATACATAAAGACAAGTTATAAAGTATATAACTTGCTCTTGAACTATTAAGCGTTTTGCCACGCAAGCCACCTCTGCCACAAGAGTCATTTGTCATCGAACACTGTTCAAATCACGATTCTCGATAAGTCGAACTTATCTCGGACTTCCATATCATTCAGGTTATCTTTGAAGTCATTTCCATTCTACCTCTGACTTTACGTTATCTATGCCTATCATAACTCTCAGGTGAGTCATAGCCCCTACTTTTACTTGTTTTATAATGGTTTATACACGTTTTTGGGGGAGATACATGCTTAACTACTGTTTTTACTTTTACAAGTATTCATTAACTAAATACATGACTGTATTTCATATAAACATTACTGGTTTACACATTTTTATATCTCATAAGGAAATACCTGCTATAGACATGATTACAAGTGATTGTTCGACGATATGCTATACTTGATTTCTATTGCCTAAGTACCTATTACCAAAAGTCCCTCGTTCATGCACCTTAATCACCCGAAGGGTGAGCGTAAGTAGTTGTGAATAGATCTATTAGGGATTGACAATCCCCATTTGTTCGCTAGAGGAAAACCACCAAATGCACTCTATTTGATTTCATAGGTTATTGGTAAATACCTATCTTGAGGTCTACTATTTTACATCATTATTATGGATAATTTTGATGCCTGTTAATCGTTGAGTGTCATGAGCTTAGAGCAATAGAACGGTAGTACTGTAGTCATGATACAGTACTACAATGACTGATGTTTGGGGGCGTGCAATGCTGTAGCCTACTGTTTTATCAAACCTCGAGATTGTGCTCACTATATAGCAGGAAAAACTACTAACAATTGGCAAACGAACAAACTATTTTGGTGTTGACCCGATTAGATCAAACAAACTACTATTTTGGTGTTGACCCGGTGAAGGGCAAACCAACGGACTATTTTTTAATTAATGAGGAAATCACTCATTTTCTGATTTTGATAAATCAACGATTTAAGCTATGAATATTATGGATTTACTCACACTTTAATTTGATAATCAACTGTTATTATAACTTCTATGGAATCATAAACTCTTTGATTTTGGAAATCGATATTCGAAATTATAAACTCTATGAACTCACCAACCTTTGTGTTGACACTTTTAGCATGTGTTTATCTCAGGTCCATAATGAGCATGGATGGCACGGATACTTATAAAGGCTATAAATTTTCCTATCATTCGAAAACAGATTTAATAAACTTTGGGATAAATGGGGACCTCTTTTAAAAACTCTGGTGTTTATATTCGAATGACAGATCTCTAAAATGACTAAAATGACAAATCATTTTCTATTAATAAACTGTGCGCTATGAAGTAACATCCAATCTAATTTCCGCTGCATGTTTTCAAAACTGGGGGTGTTACAGTTGGAATATTTGTTTTTGTTAGTTTAATTGAGATGAGTAGCAAGTAGTCTTTTAGTGTTTGTTAAGTGATATGAATTTGTGATTTAAGTGTGGACTAATAAAAAGGGATTGCGATTAATAATTAGTCAAATTATTTAGATTTGTAGTTTTATTATTTGAATAGCAAAAGCCGGAGAATAATCGAATTACACATCTAGTAATTATTTTCTTTTTAAATGATTGTTTTCAAAATAAACCAACGTTGTGAGAAAATAATCTTGTTTAAGGAATATAATTCCTCATCAAACCTTAGTTCACACTTAATGAACTTTTCACGTCACTTAGCAAACATATTTCCCATGTATCATTTTTAGAATAATCTAGTTGCCTTAATTTGTTGGATTAATATTAGTGTAATTAGTAGTATAATAATTAGTTTTAGATTATTCTCTTGCTTCTAGTTTGTTATATTAGATTGCATTTTAGGAATTTGAACTCTACGTGCTTGTTTTATATGCTTAATTCTTGCCTTTTAGTTTATGTTTGGTATTCGTAGTTTTAATATTACAAAATCTCTATTATCTCTCACTATTCACTACACAAATCACGAACCGAATCACGAATTCAATTCACACTTCGTTGGGGCACGACCCGGGGAAATACTTTCACGAGTGTTTCTTCGGAAAAACACCTTACCTCTAAATTACATCAGTTCACTCTTTTCTTTTGTTCTTTTGTTAAAAGTACGCTTGGCTATGAAGGGGCACATATATGAATTGATGACTTGTAATTTGGTGATAATTATTTAGGTCATTCAAGCTATTTATTGTCATGTTTTCACTTGTTTATGATAGAAACAAGTAGGGGGACCCGGCTGCGTCGCAGCGGGTATTTTTTTTAATTATTGTTTTATGATAATTTTATTGGTTTTTTTCTTTTTTTTTTTTTGGAGTTTCGTGTACCTTTTTTTACCATTTGGTGGGTTATCTTTTTAAAATTTTATAATGGGTGAACTGATCAAAAGCCTATGACTGGATATATATTACCTACATGAGGTGGGATCTATGCAAAACATATATCATTTAAAAAACAAATAAGTCAATCTCAATCATCCATCCATCTTTCATCTAATGTCTAAGATCAAACCAAAAAATAACAAAGGGAGGGCAAAATTGCTATTTTAGCTCATTTAATATAAAAACCAACTTTTCACTTTTCTTAAAACAACATATTTTGCAAACGGTAAATCTTCAATCTACGAAAAATACACCATCGCGACGAGAATTAAATCGTCTTTCTATAGATATCCATTGTTATTACTTTTGACGATTTTTTTTTCAAAATTTTCGTCCAAAAAAATCCCACGGGATTCGTAAAAAAATCCCATGGGATTCGTAAAAAGACGATTCTTTTTTTTTTTTTAAATTTCTGTCCAGAAAAATCCGACGGGATTCATATAGAAATCCCATGGGATTCATAAAAAGACGATTTTTTTTTCAAAAATAATTTCCGTCCAGAAAAATCACACGGGATTCGTAAAGATATCCCACGAGATTCATAAAAAGACGATAAATCACAAATGATTCGGTATGAATCCCATGGGATTCTGTATGAATCTCATGGGATTCTTTGGTGCATCCTATGGGATTCTGTATGAAATCATAAGGGATTTATTGTGAATCCCATGGGATTCTGTATGAAATCACAAGGGATTCATTGTGAATCCCATGGGATTCAGTATGAATCTCAAGGGATTCATTGTGAATCCCATGAGATTCTTTGGTGCATCACATGGGATTCACAATGAATCCCTTGAGATTTGTACAGAATCCCATGGGATTTATACAGATTACCCATGTGATGTTCCATCAAAAGATCAATGAGTTATGTGAATCATCTTTCTTATAGTTTATTGGCAAATCATCTTTCTTAATTAGACTCACCAATGCTTTTAAAATTTAAATGTTTCGATTTTGCATTAAGATATTCTTTGAAATAATTCGATTACTACTATAAGAATAGGTAACAAAGAAAAAAAAACGAGAAAAAAAATAAGACCTGTTAGAAAAATAAGTCAAAAAGTTAAAAGTACTATTTCATTTTTTAAGTAGTTTATTTCCTACTTCACAAATAACAAAGTATTTTCTTCTTCTTTTCTCCATTTTACCATCATCCCTACATCTTCTTTCTGTGTAACTGCAAGTTCTAGCTCCGACATCCAAACTAATTTTAATAAACAGGCCCATTTAAAGCAAGATTTCTTAATCATCTCTACACAATCTTCATCGCATAAAACCTATTCGTAACACCAAAAATTTGATGCCCCTAAGTTGTTTGATGCCCTGGGCTGTCGCCCAGCTCGCCGATGGCCAGGTCCGGCCATGCTGTTTGTGTTTTTATGTAAAATGCAACAGAATGAGCGTGGAGTAGACGAACACATGCACATCCTACATGGAGTAGTACTGGTATTCTGTTGCAACTGTTTTTTTTTTTCTCAAGGAGCGTGTGTTTCGCGAGGATGATGAATATGAGCGATGGTTTTGGCGATGGTTTGCTGGTGAGAGAGAGAAAGTCGATTTGGGATTTTTGAATCAACTGTGTGTAAGTGTGTGTTTGGGAGGTTAGGTGGTTTATTGATTTTAGATAATGACTAAAATGCCCCTCATTATATTTTTATTTTAAAAAGCTAATTAATCTAAACCGTTGGATGGAAGGGATGAATGGTTGAGATCTTGTGGTTTGTTCTTTAGATAAATGTTATTTCGTATGAAACTTTTGTCTTGCCTACATATTAGAATGTTACAGATAAGAAAGTGAAGTATCTTTGTGAAAGTCAGTGGATGGGCCAAATATTGTGAAAGAGGTGAAGTGTCAAAGAAGGCTAAAAATAGCCCAGCAAAACAACCCATCTAAAAACAATTTTTTATGGCTCATTCTTCAATAGGCGAGCTATAATATATATAGGGAATGATACTTAGAAAACAAAATATTCATTTTCAGATATCACAAGAATGGTAGGAGACTTTAAAGCTAAATACGTCTTGAGATCACCTCCGTCGTCTCATATCAGTTGGCCACCTGAGTTTCTTCTAGAGCTTGGGGAGGGGTTTTACCCGGATTCGAGTCTCACAAGTGACAAAGAAAATCAAGATTTTCCTCTTAGCGGGAAGCGATGAGTTCTAGGGATTTCCCTTCGCGGGTCTCTGCTGGTGGTTCGGTCCCGGGTACTGCTCGTTTGGATGATTTAAATCGGGGGATCTGATTTCAAGTGTGGTGCCATTCTAAATAAATAAATAAATAAATAAATTAAAAAAAAAATCTGATCACAAATAAAAAAGGTTAAATAGAAAGGGGTATAATTTAGCAAGAGAGCCAAACACCCAAAGTCACTCACCAATATCATCATCATCATCTCAGTCGTCAAGTTGAATTGAATGAATCAAAACCAGGAAGAATAAATTAATGAAGTTTCAAAATCAGAAATTGAAGAAGAAACATTAATAAATTTCCTTGATTCATTATTTGGTATTAATCGATTCTTTATCCAACACTCTTCTTCGTCAGGTAATTCATTCATTCATCATTTCTTTTTTTATAAAGGGGGTGTTTATTTTGCAACTTTTTGGCTTATATAAGCTTATTCTCACATCTTATTATTTCTTCTGTTTCCCTTTATCATTTCATTTTAATAAAGGGGGTGTTTATTTTGGCTTATATAGCGGCCTTATGGCTTAATAATAATCCTATGTAATTCAGGGATGGTTGGAGTTAGCAGGTGCTCGCTATTCGATGGGTGCTTCACGTGTAAACACCGCATTGCTTAACCTTCAACCCCATTCCGCTGCTACCACTGTAGAGATTACTCAGGACCAAGATGGTACCATCTTCCCTTTAACCTTAACCACACATATCTTGGATGATTTGCTTGATTAGTTTTTGTATGGTTCACATAAGGCACACCCTAAGAATTACTTCAGAATGTAGGATATGATATGTATAAGCGTTAGAAAAACTTTCAACTGGTTACCAAGGCATGTGAAAATGTCATATATGTTTACTTTCCATGGCAAAGGCTAAAAAAATTGACGCTAGTAATAAGCCAAAATGAAAGATGAAATTCCTATTCATCAATTTGGTTCGGTATATGTTTCATCTCTAACGGGTAAGTGCAAAATCAAATTTGTAAAAAGTACATGGGTCTAGTCTCTCATCAAGTGTATTTTCATCTTATTTACAAATTTAGATTTTTATTGGAGTAATATCGATTTACTAATCATATTTGGTACACTGATTATATAGAAAATTGTTTCAACATGAATGAAAGATCTGCCCGTTTGACTTATTGCCAACCCACCCGACTCTCCCATGGTTTTCTACCTCTGCCAAGTAATAATTCTAGTTTGTTATCATGGATGCCTGGACGTAAACTTCTGCAAATCATAAACTTAGATTCACACAGCCATAGAAATTGGATCCGACATAGTTTTGCCCCTTAGTTTTGCAACTTTTGGCTTATATAAGCTTATTCCGACATAATAAATATGTATAAGCCGGAAAGTTTCGGAATAAGCCACATAAAGTGAGCTTATGAAACATAAGCCAAAAACCAAAGAACTATAAATAATCCGAAACAAACACCTCATTAAGCTTATTTGCCCGGCTTATTCAACCTTTGAAAATCCAGAAAGTTTGAGCTTATAAATAACAACTGTAGACAGATTATACCTGCCTAAAAAGTTTAACAAGCCAGCCAATTAAGCTTAAACAAACACCCCATTCAGCTCCTACCACAGTAGAGATTGTTTTTTGTCAAGTGTATTTTCATCTTATTCAGAAATTTAGATTTGTATTGAATTTATATCGATTTTCTAATCATATTTGGTACACTGATAATATAGAAAATGTCTGTTGTGTAATCGACCTGTTTCAACATGATACATGAATGAATGATCTGCCCGTTTGACTTATTGCCAACCTATGTTACATTGACACGGGTACGGGTATCCGATATTGGTACGGATCCGAGTGTCGGATACGTCATCCAAAAAAATTTAGGACACGGGGACACCGTCCTAACTTTGGACTCGGGTTCGGATACGGCAATAATTTTTCCTAAAAAAATATACATATAGATAAAAACCCTTAAAAAATAATTTATTAATCTTTCTAATAGTACAAAAGTTTAAAATAAATAAAATTTTTTGGGCAATTGATGACAGCTTGCACCCACCTATCTTTCTAATAGTACCCTTAAAAAATAAAATTTTTTGGGCAAAGAAAAAATAACTTGTTACCTATGCATCACAACTTGTCCACTCACTTTCAAAAGTCATAAATATTACAGTACCAAACAAAACATACACATTTTACTCATCCACCCAATGTAAACCATTTTTTTTTTCAAAAAAAACTGATAAGAAATAATAATAAAATAACTTTGTTTATATTTCCTAGATTACACCCACGTGCCTCCCATTTATATTACTTTTTCATTTCTCACTCTCCCTTTCCCATCTTTTCACCATCTTCTTCTTCTTCATGTTTCTACCCTCCAAACACATAACTCACGATTTTTTTTTGTACCGATCCATTTTGTCTTCTTCCTCATGCTTCAATCACCGATGAAAAGGGGTGTAGCCGGATCCGATGATCCGATGGCGTGTCCGGACCGGATTCTGTACCGGGATCCGTGTCGCGTCGTATCAACACCGGTATGCCGGCCATTTCGCCGTGTCCGGGTAACATAGTTGCCAACCCACCTGACCCTCCCATTTTTTCTATCTCTGCCTAAAAGAGACGAAGTAATAGTTCTAGTTTCTTAATTTTTAATGTGAACATCGAACTTCGACACACAACCATAGAAATTGGATCCGACCTAGTTTTGCCCGGTAGTTTATGTCCTATTCTTTGGTTCACAAGCAATTGCCTTCTTTGAAGGTATAGACTAATTAAAAATCTTTCCTTTGTTAGTGTTGATGACAAGTGAATGGAGATCGGGTCGTGAGAAACTTATCAGACACCTTTTTTTTGTTTGCTGAGATATCTAAAGGAAATAACAGTTTAGCTCAACTATTTTGCTTAATTTAAAGAAAAGTCAAGTACTTTTTGTCACTAAAGGGTCGTTAGATCAGGTTGTAAAGTTTCGGGGGTCAAAATGTAAAGGTCATCATAAGCAAGTTTTAGCTAGTGCACATTGTATAACATGAAAATTGTAAAATCCTTAGTTACATACTTAGAGATGACATGATATGTAAATATGAAATATACTGCACATTCTGTGTCCCAGACAATTCAACGTGTGACGTAATTTTTTAAGAATATGTGATTAGTTAAATGTCTATACTAAAATGGTCATCGTTGTCAACCAAACTAAATTTTATCTGTAATTTGTGATGGTAGCCTAATAACTTTTATCTAATGTTTATGTCAATACCACAATCTTGTCATAGTCGCCCCCAAATGATAATTGATGCAACTTTCATGAGAAGCGGGTACTAAATGATCTTTCAATGTCACACTTTTGTGTTATCTGATGATTTAGGCTCAGAAATGTCATGCTAACAGGTGTAGAAAAGTGTTAATTGGTTTCACCTCTGTTTTAGGTAGCATCATGACAAAGTCGCCAAAGTTCAATTTGTGCAAATGGGCATCTCCTGACAATAAAGACTCCTCTTTGGAGAAAGAAAACATCGAGGAAGATGAGCAGTTAAAAGAAAATATTAGCAGCCAAAGCAATTCTGGTAAACATATGTAATTACCTATATTGTGCACGGCAACGGTTTGATAATATTTTATAGGGCAGTGCTTATATTGCTTCATGCAAACTGGTTATCATAGTAAAAAAACATATAGTAACACATGTTCCTTATCAAAATCCAAGATTTTTCCAAGCTAACTTCACTAATGAGAAATGTCTTTTGTTTCTCGTAAAGAAGTTCACTTTGACATCGGAGACTATTTTAACCTCAAATCTTATTAAAAAGTTTGCATCTACAAGCAAAAATTCTCGTCTTTCGTTCCAAATGAGAGATGTTTCAGCCTTTTGAAACCAAATGCGAACATATTTTTTCCATATTCATAATTGATGTTGTGTTTGTTACTTATTTGTAATTTTTTATATCTGTCGATTTTTGCAAATTTTGATGATATTATTCATTAAATCCATGATATTTTTTGAAGTCTAACTTCTTCGTTTATCATATGGAAGGATTAAACTCCAAGAAAAGTTTTAATTATCGCAACTTTGTGCGAAGTTTTAATGGAAGGATCTGTTATATTTACTGAATACTTATAAAGGTTTCTTTGTCCATAAAGGAAAACAGGAGAGTTCACTGGAAAGCAGCATTGAATCTATTAGTAATGCATCACCAAGAGAAAGCAACGGATCTGAAATCAATGCATCACCACGTAAAATAGAGAATCCTTTGAGTGAATCAATACGGTTCTGAAGTTTGTTTCAACTTTCTTTTCTGACAATAGTAGAAATACATTTTTGCAAGAACAATCATTATTTTTTTTAACCAACAGTGGAAGTATGATAATTTGACAAGTAACCACCAAGTTGCTATTTTCATTAAACGAAGAGAGTGTTTCTGCTCTTCAAGTATTTTATGATTG
This sequence comes from Artemisia argyi, assembly GCA_030686995.1. Lineage (NCBI taxonomy): Eukaryota > Viridiplantae > Streptophyta > Magnoliopsida > Asterales > Asteraceae > Artemisia > Artemisia argyi. The sequence goes on along the minus strand of CM060702.1, from coordinate 245,617,910 downwards.
TGACTCCCTTGCTATCTTCTTTTCTATGTATGCAGCTTTAGAAAGAACGAGCAAAGGTACTATCAATGTTTGGGACTTTAGTTTCACCCAAGCTTCGGGCCTCTCAACTTACATTTGAGACAGCTGAATTCAAAAAACTATTTATAGAAAATTGTCAAACTTAGAGCATAATGATATCTATTATTGTTCATCATTTTTCCTGACTTGTGTTAAAAAGAAATCATTATTTCCTTTGTTGTGCAACGCTAGAAACACTCGTAGAAATAGCATAGGCTCGTTCATCTATTCTTAAATCTTATGAGGCGTTACATAGGGATATGAAAAGCACCAAGGAATGACAAGTGATAGGGGTTCAACAGTCCAAAATAATAATTGAAGCAACATCATTCACATGTCGAGAACAAAATTCAATGCTAAACACTCCGGCTTAGACTTTGGATTTTGTTCATCAGATAATGGATCTTAAAATTTTGTGTAATAGTTTATGAACAAAAGATCTTGGATCGTTTTTGTTAGCAGGAATAGTATTAAGAAATACTAATTTATTCGACTTTAGACAGTTAAGAAATTCTGAAGACACCAATTTTCTTGACGTGTTACACACTTTTATATCATATTGGTTTATTTCGGATATATACCAAAGGAAAAACGATACATGTGCCTAATAAACACGCCTAAAACAATTGTGATTGGTTAAACATGTAATCAGTTTAAAAATTAAACTAACTTATATTTTATATAATAAAGGAATTACATCATTTCAGAGTAATTTTGCAAAAACAATCGTATTAAAAAAAGAATTAGGTCAATCAAATTGCTCAATTAAGTCTAACAAGGCACACGTATCATTTCTCAAATGCAAACTTGTAACAATTCGCATTTTCAGGTTAATTACCATTCCCGGAAAATTTCACTATTCACTTTTACTATTCATTTTTCCCGAAACTTTCCCGAAAGTTGATTTTTATTTGATATTCTCGAGTGATAAATCATTTCCATGGCAAATTAAATGTTTGACATTCGTCAGATCATTTTCGTGATAGTTATTAAGGAATTACACGTTTTAGGGTAAAACGTCATTCAGAAATTCTACGTACAACGAAACTCGACCGCGTTAAGTGACCCCGCATCAGAAAAATGTTTGACACACTCATGATTTATTTGAGAATTAATCGTGACTGAGAAAAACATGACCAAAAACTTCCCAGCAGGTCACCCATGTCGGTACTAATCTCACATGAGCACGCTTAACCGAATGAGCGATTAACCGTTAGACCACAAAACGAGTTTCTAAGACATTTTGAGTTTTCAAAATTATTAGAAAAAGTCAACATAATTTTCCCTCCTCCATTGACCAAAAATCATCCCTTGATGTTATAAGTCATTTCGTGATTTTTAGGCTTACGGTTTGATGTCTAAAAGACATTTAATACCAACCGACACTAGACTGAGCCCAGTCTAGACATTATAAGTCATTTTAAATCATTTTTATCACATTAGAAAAGTAACATTTTACTTTTCTCAATTTTACGCAATATTCGTACGATTTACGTATTACGCGTTTTAGACCCGTGTTTCCAGTTTTTAGCAGGGTTTACCACCCAAATGGAACCTACCACTCATTTTATATTTTATTATGGGACATATGGACATGTTTATCAATACTTTCAAGTTCCATAATTTTACGACACCCGGTTTTACGTTTTGAGGCTTAATCATTTACGATTGGCATTTCCCGGAGTCAAAACTAACCAAGTAACTTGGATAATATCATCCAAGGCACACCTCACCCTCCCTTATCCATGTGAACCGCCTCTAGGAGGGGGGATTCACACTATGTGGCTCAATCTCATGCTAGGAGGCCTTAGATGAGAACATGTGTAGAACTTGGTGATCAAGTGTTGACAAGTCAAAGGAAGTAACCTCCTCAAGACCCTATATAAGCCCCCTCCCATCCCTTTTGTGCCGTGCACTTCCACACACACAAACACTCTCATCTTAGCTTAGTTCCTTCCATGTTTCATGCAAGATTCAAGTGATTCTTCAAGGTTGAAACCCTAGATAGGTTATCATTCATCAAACACTTCCATAACCTCATATACTTGGTGATTTCTCTTGAGTTTAAATCCACTCAAGTCACCTAAACCTTCATCATCCATCTTTCAAGAATACCAAGGGTAGAAAGATTGCATGAAGTGAAAAAGGGTTGAAGCAAGTCTATCAAAGTCCTATCCTTACATGTTAACTTCCTTTCATCTTTGAAAGCCAAAAGTTGTGAGCCAAACCCTAACTTGATTCTTGTTAAATAATCATGTTTATGTTATTTACATACTTTTTGTGCTATATTATGTCTTGTAGTTATGTCCATGATGTATAAAAGTGAGCAAAACAAGTTATTGTTATTGATTGTTACAACAAGTTACTAAAACAAGTAAACTAGTGACTTTCTTGGTAAGACCTGATCAAAATGGTAAAAATATGATGTTGGATCATTACATATTACAGTAGAGGACTTAACAAGGAAACCATAGCAATTTGAACCACCCAAAACGAGTATACGAGTCAAAAGTTATGGCGATTTGAAATTACCAAAGATTTCCGGCAAAACTGCCAAATAGCTTCCTGATCAAATTTGGGTTTTGAAAGTCCTACTTCTGGTCCGATTCATCAAAAAGTTAAAACACGAAAGTTGTCCGGAACGACGTTTTCGTTCAGGAACAAAGAAGCTCGAGCCTTGAAAACGCTTTCCGAGTGATAAAATTCTTCAAATTCTAAACAGCCCATTTTTAGACAAAGTCATTACATATAGGTTATGGTTTATGAAGACCAAAGGGGTCTTATGACCTATAATCAAGACCACCACCATGGATAGAGCCAAGGTTGTGTCTCATGACCTTGGAACAAGGACCGAAGGTCATGGCTAGGCCATGACGAAATGACCATAACAACTTACATAGGCGTAAACATGAAACAATGAATTAGGCGATAACATGAACAAGCAATTTGGATCTACTTCACCTAAAAGGAAACCATGAGATATTACCAAGAGAAAATGGTCATTCAAGACTTATGAAACTACCCCTAATAACAATCTTCATGTACTAATAAACTTTCCTAAGTTTATTCAAATATCGGACATGTAACTTTTCGGATCAAAACTTATATCTATATATTTCATCAAACCACTACAATAGTAGGGAGCCTCATGTGAGGAGTTCATTGTGTAAGCCGTCGAGTTGAGTTGTGGATTTACGAATTAAAGTGTCCTGGCTCCTCGAACGCTTACTAACATGACTTCTGAATTATGTCGGCCCGAACGGTAGTAAACGATATACAAAACATACATGTTTCATGAATCTTTCTTTCAAAGACTTATACTATACATCATACCACATCATGGACTAAGTGCAAGATATATATTGGCATGTTTATGTCTCCTTAGACATTACTCCGATCCTAAGTCGCAACATTCGATTATAGGTTGCTCGTAGAAACCTACACGATTCAACCGTTACATTCATTACTTGCTATCTTAACTTAAGGTGAGTTCATAGCCCCACTTTACATTACTTCAATGTTTTACAAACCCTTGGGGGGAATACATGCTATTATTTTTCTACTCGAACACAACGCTTTCTACTGTATGATATTCGACTATGTTTTATTATCACTAAGTAACATCCTTGCCAAACCAAAATCCCTTATTATGAACCATTTAATCACTTGCGAGGGTTACTTCCAAGTGAGCGCGAATATTGTGAATAGGCCTATTGGGATTGACGAATCCCATTTGTTTTGATTAGTTCAAACAAATGCATTAATATTTGAGACATTAGGTATGACGGCAAAGTACCTACCGGGATAAATCTGCCGATCGATATTGGTACACGTTAACGTTTTGGTTTCATAAGCTTAGTGTATAATACATTTTATGGGCGTATAATAACGTAGCCTACCTGTTTTGTTTTCCAAACATTGGTGTGAGTCTACAGCTCACACTACGATTATTGTGTTCAAACGATTTACCTACAAACACTACGATTATGGTGTTCAAACAATTTACCTACAAACACTACGATTATGGTGTTCAAACGATTTAACTACCAACACATTGTGTTCAAACGATTTAACAAACTCTATGAATATCACTCAACCTTTGTGTTGACCTCTCAAGCATGTATTTCAGGTTCATGACGATCAAGGATGGCACGGAAGGACACGGATACTCAAGAGGGCTATAAATTTACTTATCATTCAAAAACTCATTTATTATACATTGTAAACATGGAACCAATTGGGACCTCATTTTGTAACCTCTGATATTTATATAATTTGAATGATAAACCTTTTTAAAACGACTCAATTGGAGTTTGTTTTCTATTATTGTGACTATTGTGCCGTCGAGTAACACCCAGTTCGAATTCCGCTGCAACCAAGAATTGGGGGTGCTACAGATTGGTACCAGAGCCATGGTTATAGAGAAACGGGTCTAATTGAGACCTAAACTATAACTACAACTACAAGCAAAACCATTTTTAAAGCCTTCCGCTCTCTGTGTCTTCCATCCTCCAGACGATTATGGACTTAGTAAGCATGTTATGCTACACAAACATATAAGTATATTGATATATACACACTAAGCATTTTATGCTACATGAACACATATAAGTATATTGATATATACACACTAGGCATTTTATGCTACATGAACATATTAGTTTATTGATATATAAACTCGGTTTATTTTCAATCATTTATCTAAACAATGGACTAAACATATCTGCGTATGCCTATTCTAGGGCATTACGACACAACCAGATTCTCCCAATCATGTTCCTACTCCAACATTTTATGTCCAAGACATTGTAACTGATTACAATGGTCTTTTCTATTTACCGGACATTGTATGATACAATGGTCTCATTCATTTTTCAAGACATTGTGAGATACAATGGCCTCATTCATTTTTCAAGACATTGTGAGATACAATGGTCTCGTTCATTTTTCAAGACATTGTGAGATACAATGGTCTCATTCATTTTTCAAGACATTGTGAGATACAATGGTCTCATTCATTTTCCAAGACATTGTATGATACAATGGTCTTAATCATTTCTCAAATGTTTTGAGTCACACAATGGTTTAACCTACTTCCCAGACATTGTGAATTGCACAATGGTCTAACCTACTTCCGAGACATTATGAATTACATAATGGTCTAACCTACTTCCGATACATTGTGTTTTGTGCAATGGTCTCTAGAATTATTCCATCACATCATCAATATCATTTCATATGATATCAAAAACCCATCACAATTTATCGATTTCCAAACAAGAAATATGAGATTTCTAAAGGACAAACTAACCCATCATCGACAAAAGCTGAAGTTCAGCTCTACATTCATCAAAGTTTTCTTCTGAAAACTTCATTATTAAAAGTTCGTAATCCTGGCCAAGTATGTTCTATTTTAGAATTACTTAAAACTTCCTTTCCATACGTACCTACCCTTACTATCTTCTATGCAATGGAATATGAAAACATACGTTACAAGTCTTGTATGGACGGGACTTGCAACTTAAGGGTTGACATCGCCTTTGTTTAATGAACAGTTTCTCGAAAGCAACGAACATAACACAAGTATACCTAATTTAGGTATTTGAAAATTTTATCGAACCTCGGCTAAATATAGACTAGTCACCTATATTTAACCTAGGGACAGTGGAATATAGTCTGACTAACTATATTCGACTTAGAATTTTCAAATACTGAGAGTAGTTGTACTAGGGTTATGTTTAGGTTGATTTCCTACATGAACTCGATAAACCACCAGAATACATTAAAACAATCTAGAGACACGATAATGTCTTACCACTCAGCGAAATCTTAACACCTTATTTGTGTTACCTAATTTCATTCTTGAAATTTTTCATTTATGAGATAATCCGAACTACTATCTTGGGATAGTTATCAATTATTCTCTTCATCCTGTAGAAGTACTATCCTGTTTAGGTCCTAAGGATACCATTCCATCATAAACTTTTAAAAATCTCTTAAGATTTTTAAAGCAAACTCAACATCTATACCTAAGAGTATTAATGTTAAGCATACACTACACACTTTTGTTCATCAACATATCATAACATTATCTTCACAACCGTTGGAACCATAAGCTCATTAACAGATTTTAATGCACTTTTAAAGCTCAAATCATCCTTAGTTACACCACAAGTACCCTCATCAGCTTTACAAGTTTGAATATTCATCTTGTACTTTTGGAACACCAATATCATCTCATAATACACTACCTTGTAACTCACCGGCTAAGTATGAATGTTGTGTTGGGAATTCTTAAGTAGGATGATTTGTAATTATTTGAATGGATTGGGATGCCTTTTCATTTAAAGAAATTGTAAATCACCGAACCATAAGTTTATATTCCTCTATTTACATTGTTTGGGATGCCTCTCTATGTAAATAAAGAATTATAAACAAGTGGGCTTAATTGTATCCGAAATAACATAAGTATGAAGTCAACCTACATTACATTGCTCGGGTATGGCTTGATACCTACATTACATTGCTCGGGTATGGCTTGATACCTACATTACATTGCTCGGGTATGGCTTGATACCTACATTACATTGCTCGGGTATGGCATGATACCTACATTATATTCGCCACAAGAAATCCTATCTTTTCACCAACATCGCTTCAAACCATGACATAAACACTAGGTACAACAACCAATTACCTACTAGACTATGATTGCGACTACTGTCCCAATTTCCATTGATATTCCACTACTATATCAACTTCCATTTATTGGATTCCTATGTAAATTGCTATTGTTGTTCAACTGTTATATCAATTGCTATTGATACCTCACAACTATATCAATTTCCATTTTGATATTTAACTATATCAATTTCTGTACAACTACTATATCAATTTCTATTAATAATCGACTGCTATATCAATTTTCTTTGATATTCGACTATTATATGGATCTCTACTGATATTCAACCGTGTTATCAATCTCTATTGACACACCATATTCTGAGACAAATCAAACTACATCACTAGTAATTCCAGACTTTGGTCCTCATAAGTAACCACACATCTTTATCGACACCACTCCAACATATGACACACAAAGAACTTCGGGACGAAGTTCCCCGTAAGGGGTAGAGACTGTAACAATTCGCATTTTCAGGTTAATTACCATTCCCGGAAAATTTCACTATTCACTTTTACTATTCATTTTTCCCGAAACTTTCCCGAAAGTTGATTTTTATTTGATATTCTCGAGTGATAAATCATTTCCATGGCAAATTAAATGTTTGACATTCGTCAGATCATTTTCGTGATAGTTATTAAGGAATTACACGTTTTAGGGTAAAACGTCATTCAGAAATTCTACGTACAACGAAACTCGACCGCGTTAAGTGACCCCGCATCAGAAAAATGTTTGACACACTCATGATTTATTTGAGAATTAATCGTGACTGAGAAAAACATGACCAAAAACTTCCCAGCAGGTCACCCATGTCGGTACTAATCTCACATGAGCACGCTTAACCGAATGAGCGATTAACCGTTAGACCACAAAACGAGTTTCTAAGACATTTTGAGTTTTCAAAATTATTAGAAAAAGTCAACATAATTTTCCCTCCTCCATTGACCAAAAATCATCCCTTGATGTTATAAGTCATTTCGTGATTTTTAGGCTTACGGTTTGATGTCTAAAAGACATTTAATACCAACCGACACTAGACTGAGCCCAGTCTAGACATTATAAGTCATTTTAAATCATTTTTATCACATTAGAAAAGTAACATTTTACTTTTCTCAATTTTACGCAATATTCGTACGATTTACGTATTACGCGTTTTAGACCCGTGTTTCCAGTTTTTAGCAGGGTTTACCACCCAAATGGAACCTACCACTCATTTTATATTTTATTATGGGACATATGGACATGTTTATCAATACTTTCAAGTTCCATAATTTTACGACACCCGGTTTTACGTTTTGAGGCTTAATCATTTACGATTGGCATTTCCCGGAGTCAAAACTAACCAAGTAACTTGGATAATATCATCCAAGGCACACCTCACCCTCCCTTATCCATGTGAACCGCCTCTAGGAGGGGGGATTCACACTATGTGGCTCAATCTCATGCTAGGAGGCCTTAGATGAGAACATGTGTAGAACTTGGTGATCAAGTGTTGACAAGTCAAAGGAAGTAACCTCCTCAAGACCCTATATAAGCCCCCTCCCATCCCTTTTGTGCCGTGCACTTCCACACACACAAACACTCTCATCTTAGCTTAATTCCTTCCAAGTTTCATGCAAGATTCAAGTGATTCTTCAAGGTTGAAACCCTAGATAGGTTATCATTCATCAAACACTTCCATAACCTCATATACTTGGTGATTTCTCTTGAGTTTAAATCCACTCAAGTCACCTAAACCTTCATCATCCATCTTTCAAGAATACCAAGGGTAGAAAGATTGCATGAAGTGAAAAAGGGTTGAAGCAAGTCTATCAAAGTCCTATCCTTACATGTTAACTTCCTTTCATCTTTGAAAGCCAAAAGTTGTGAGCCAAACCCTAACTTGATTCTTGTTAAATAATCATGTTTATGTTATTTACATACTTTTTGTGCTATATTATGTCTTGTAGTTATGTCCATGATGTATAAAAGTGAGCAAAACAAGTTATTGTTATTGATTGTTACAACAAGTTACTAAAACAAGTAAACTAGTGACTTTCTTGGTAAGACCTGATCAAAATGGTAAAAATATGATGTTGGATCATTACATATTACAGTAGAGGACTTAACAAGGAAACCATAGCAATTTGAACCACCCAAAACGAGTATACGAGTCAAAAGTTATGGCGATTTGAAATTACCAAAGATTTCCGGCAAAACTGCCAAATAGCTTCCTGATCAAATTTGGGTTTTGAAAGTCCTACTTCTGGTCCGATTCATCAAAAAGTTAAAACACGAAAGTTGTCCGGAACGACGTTTTCGTTCAGGAACAAAGAAGCTCGAGCCTTGAAAACGCTTTCCGAGTGATAAAATTCTTCAAATTCTAAACAGCCCATTTTTAGACAAAGTCATTACATATAGGTTATGGTTTATGAAGACCAAAGGGGTCTTATGACCTATAATCAAGACCACCACCATGGATAGAGCCAAGGTTGTGTCTCATGACCTTGGAACAAGGACCGAAGGTCATGGCTAGGCCATGACGAAATGACCATAACAACTTACATAGGCGTAAACATGAAACAATGAATTAGGCGATAACATGAACAAGCAATTTGGATCTACTTCACCTAAAAGGAAACCATGAGATATTACCAAGAGAAAATGGTCATTCAAGACTTATGAAACTACCCCTAATAACAATCTTCATGTACTAATAAACTTTCCTAAGTTTATTCAAATATCGGACATGTAACTTTTCGGATCAAAACTTATATCTATATATTTCATCAAACCACTACAATAGTAGGGAGCCTCATGTGAGGAGTTCATTGTGTAAGCCGTCGAGTTGAGTTGTGGATTTACGAATTAAAGTGTCCTGGCTCCTCGAACGCTTACTAACATGACTTCTGAATTATGTCGGCCCGAACGGTAGTAAACGATATACAAAACATACATGTTTCATGAATCTTTCTTTCAAAGACTTATACTATACATCATACCACATCATGGACTAAGTGCAAGATATATATTGGCATGTTTATGTCTCCTTAGACATTACTCCGATCCTAAGTCGCAACATTCGATTATAGGTTGCTCGTAGAAACCTACACGATTCAACCGTTACATTCATTACTTGCTATCTTAACTTAAGGTGAGTTCATAGCCCCACTTTACATTACTTCAATGTTTTACAAACCCTTGGGGGGAATACATGCTATTATTTTTCTACTCGAACACAATGCTTTCTACTGTATGATATTCGACTATGTTTTATTATCACTAAGTAACATCCTTGCCAAACCAAAATCCCTTATTATGAACCATTTAATCACTTGCGAGGGTTACTTCCAAGTGAGCGCGAATATTGTGAATAGGCCTATTGGGATTGACGAATCCCATTTGTTTTGATTAGTTCAAACAAATGCATTAATATTTGAGACATTAGGTATGACGGCAAAGTACCTACCGGGATAAATCTGCCGATCGATATTGGTACACGTTAACGTTTTGGTTTCATAAGCTTAGTGTATAATACATTTTATGGGCGTATAATAACGTAGCCTACCTGTTTTGTTTTCCAAACATTGGTGTGAGTCTACAGCTCACACTACGATTATTGTGTTCAAACGATTTACCTACAAACACTACGATTATGGTGTTCAAACAATTTACCTACAAACACTACGATTATGGTGTTCAAACGATTTAACTACCAACACATTGTGTTCAAACGATTTAACAAACTCTATGAATATCACTCAACCTTTGTGTTGACCTCTCAAGCATGTATTTCAGGTTCATGACGATCAAGGATGGCACGGAAGGACACGGATACTCAAGAGGGCTATAAATTTACTTATCATTCAAAAACTCATTTATTATACATTGTAAACATGGAACCAATTGGGACCTCATTTTGTAACCTCTGATATTTATATAATTTGAATGATAAACCTTTTTAAAACGACTCAATTGGAGTTCGTTTTCTATTATTGTGACTATTGTGCCGTCGAGTAACACCCAGTTCGAATTCCGCTGCAACCATGAATTGGGGGTGTTACAAAACTATTCTATCCACTAGCACCACATGATATATGGATAATGAATTTGCATGAAATTAATGGTAAACGTACATATGAGAAATGCCAAACTTCGCGATGAAGACTTTGTCTTTTCTTTTTTTTCACTCTTTTTTTTTTATATGGCGGACATTTATTAATAATAAGTCTAAAGGATATACAAAGTCAAGAAAATACAAACTCATTTAATTCACGCGTTTCTTCTTGTTTTCTTTTTCAAAATTTCATCTTTAATCCTTAGGTCTCCAAAAGAATAAAATGTTACCCCTCAAATTCGTCATCAAAAGAAACAAATCTCGTGTAGCCAGTTATTGCATCATTCAAGCTAAAAAATTCTGTTAATTTTGTTATAAAGGACCATTTTGCCATTCTATATTTAGGGGTGTTTCTTTGCCACTTATTTGACTTATGAGGCAAGATTTAGGCAAGGTCACTTATTCTACATGGGAGGCGTGCCACACCTGATTTTGAATCACGAAGTGATTTTTCCAAAAAAATGTCTTTTTATGATATGTGTAACACCCGGTACTATATTTGCACATCTTTCTTCTCCAACGTTAGTTTTGTTCAAAACCTTTTAATAGTGCAAATCTTAGTAGTTTTGGTAAAAGAAATTTTGTGCAAGATCTTCCCAAAACATTGCGCAACACCCAATTGTTGGCCTATCTTTGTGTTTATGTGCTTCTATTTTTATCATTTAGGCCCATACTTTTAACATGGTCAAAGTGTAGCATGCTCAACATATTGAACCTACATTCACATTTACTGATTGATGAAGTTTGTCAATTGAATCGATGTTTCGGACATTTAATTTGTAATTTAATAAAATGTACGAGGAAATTGGTTGAATTATGTGTGCAAGGTAAATTGCGAGGCTTATTGCAAAACTGAAGTCTTTAGAGTTTCTGAATGGTTAAGTCGATTTGATAAAGTAGAAGCAAGTTTGAAGAAATATGGCTAGTATAAGCACTAGGTTTAGCAATCAAAAGCTCGATGTGTTTGGTTTACAAGCATGGAGGTTAACAGAGACGGAGAGAGTGGGGGAGCCAGGGGGTGCTCGGCCCCCTCCAACACACCCAATCGCTTTGCTATTTACCTTATAAAATTTAAGCATATGACGCAACTGTAGGCAAATGACCTCCTAACCTTTGGGAAAAAAATTTCGGCCCCCTTATTCCTAATTCCTGGCTTCGTCCCTGGAGGTTAAGCAACTTGATCACAGGAGTCCTTGGCATACATGTTCAAAAGTGTGTTTGGTTTGAGGTTGAATTGCAGAGAGCCCAAGTTAATCATGAAGATGAGGTTATTCAGTATAGTAACAATGATACTGCATTGAATCAAGACGATTGAATCTAAGGTTAAACAGCTTGAAGAAAATACAAACACGAGATGCTTAGTAAATGTACATGTCTGCTTGGTAAAGGAGCAAGAAAGTTTCTTAGTAAAGGAGCCGGGAAGACACTTGGGAAAGGAGCGGGAAAGGTTACACCATTGGACTGCCAACTCAACATGATGCTAAAGACTTTTTTTTTTATTTATTATTATTATTATTATTATTATTATTATTATTATTATTATTATTATTATTATTATTATTATTATTATTATTATTATTATTATTATTATTATAAAAAGCGACATATTATTGAAACCATGAAAAATTACATGAAATTGGAGGGGAGTCTAGACACAATCTGTGCTCCCACCCCATTTTGAATACAGAAACTAACTCGATGAAAAATAAAAGCACCACTCTTAACGTTGTTAAAGTGGTTGCTGGCAATAGTCCCGACACGCGAAAGTGTGTTCAAAGCTTCCACGTCGAGTTCCCCAAACGTAAAAAAGGCGAAAGGGACGAACTTGTATCCATTGTCTTCACACTTGGACGCATACTTCTTCCTTTTCTTTTCCACATCAATACTCAAAGCAGCCCCAGGAGCCCATGACGTTACTCCAGTCCCAGTAAACAGAGAGACCCCAGTCACATCAAGACATGCGTCCTTACCTTTGAACCGGTTGAATAATAGCACATCTGCAAGGCGTAATTCTCTCCCTTCCTCTGAAAGAAATCCCATTGGAGCCTCTTTACGCACCATAAAGAATAAGGAATGAAGGAATGAAGGATGATGTCATGACTAAGGTGGTTCCTAGGTAGAGGTTCAAACATGGTTAAAGGATGCCTAGTATCGGGATTGGCTAAGGTATTAGTAATAAGGTGAAAATTGTTAGTAATGTTAGTAATACATTAGGCGTATATTATGCAAATAGTCAATTGTGTAGAGGCTAGGAATGAAACTTAGAATATAAGGCATATGTGGGTCGAGATAAGCTCACATGAGAAATAAAATGAAAGATAAGTTTCATATAACATACGAGAAAATTGATGTTTTATGTGTAAAAAGGTAATTTGAAGGAAGTTTACAAGAGACTAAAGATAGTAGACTTTGTTTTGAAAGATATTATGTAATTTCTAGAGCTTGGGGATTGAAAGTGCAACTTATGAATAAAGTTGACTTGAGGTCAACCTATTTGCATTATTTAACTTCTTATCGACATGAGAAGAATTATCAATAACTTTGTGAGTCCTCTCCAACAAAAAAATTTTCATTATTTTTCGATAGCCATTCTATCTTGTGCTTGCTTCTTAACCAATAAAAAGTTTGTAAGTCCTCTCCTCATTTATTATTATTATTATTATTATTATTATTATTATTAAAACCAAACCAATAGGATTACAAGAAATTAGTGGGGAGCCTCGACACTAACTGAGCCCCCACGCCTTTAGCAATAGCAAAACTAATCCTACTGAAGATATGGTTTGCAGCACGCGCCCCAATGTCTTGAGCGAAGGAAAACTTCTGGATCCGCTTAAGTAGGGCCACCGCACTTGTCTCGAGTTCCCCTAAAGAGAAAAATGAGAAAGGGGTGAACCCATATCCCATATTTGCACATTTAGCCTCATATTTGACACGTTTGCGTTTTGCGACATCAGTCACAGCGCGCCCCGGCACAAAGTCAATCATGCCGGTTTGCGTGAGGGGTGACGATCCCGTTAGATCAACACACACATCCTTCCCTTCATCCCATGAATAGAGCAAAATATCTGCTGGCCTTAAGACTTGCTCTCTTTCACCACCCAGCCCGATGTCGACCTCCTTGCGAGCCGAGACCCCGGATCGAGAACAGATGTCAAGCAGAGTATCTCGCACTATGTTGTGTCGATGTTTAACACCAATTGTGCCAGTACATGATACAGCGTGGTCCCCATAAATATCACCGGCGAAAACCTTAGAGCACGCTGAGCACGGCCCCTGAACAGAGAAAAGGGGAACACCTAGCCGATAACACAAAATGCACCTATAAGTTCTGGCGTTCAGAGTCTGTCCTAACCCGGATATCGGGACCACCCTAAGCCAGTCTGATGTGTGGTCCTCTTTTTGCGACCTCCAGAGTGCCATTTGGCGAGGGGAAAGACAAAATGTGGATTCAACATTTTGGGTAACACGTTTGAAATATATATCTGCCAGTTTCTTCATGAGGTTGGGGGCAGCGATCTCATCTGGGTTACTCAAAAGGTCGGTCTCCATTTTCGCATTAAACGCACACAAGGCCTCATCGAAGGGAAGGCCAGAGGTTACCACACCAGAGCACATTAGAAGCTTAGTCTGTAGCTTGGCAGTTTGGAGTCTAGATGCAAGGAAGGCATAGTTCAACGTATCCCCTGCTGAGTATACCCCCAGCCCCCCAAAAGCAAATGGCAATGTGGCCAGCCTCCATTGCCAATCACTAGATCCAGGTCCAGAGGCAGTAACAATACGTTCCAAGGAGGAACGCAACGCCCCATCGAATGCAACGCGGGCACGCTCGAAAGCCCTAGGGGAGCATGTGCGCATAGAGAAATATAACTTTGAAATGCCTGCACAAGCTCGTAGGAGCAGTAATTCGCATTGGGGATCCTTAAGTTTAGCGATAGCCTCCATAAGCTCGATGGTTTTGGAAACCCGTTTCATGGCCAAATCGCCGCTAAACTCCAAGTCCGCACTAACGGGCCCACCAAGTAATTTAACTCCGTGCATAGGGCGAGCGATATTAGGTGGGAAAATGCCCACAAGCCTACTACGGGGGTCTTCTTTAGGCCAAAAGATCTCAGTCTTATTCACATTAAGGTGCAGACCTCGTAGTGGCCCATCCTCCATAATCAGCTCCAGAGCCTTCCCCACAACCAACGTATCTCCGATGATAGTGCCATCATCTAGATACCAGGCTTGAAAAGACAGACTAAATGAGTCTTTAACCTTACACACCAGGGGATGTAGCACTAAGGCAAAGAGAAGAGGTCCAAGTGGATCCCCCTGTTGCACACCTTGATGTGACCAGAGTGTGTGTTCCCCATAATATAGTCTAGCTGGCCTGGCGTAACAAAATTCAACCCAGCGTGAAATAGCGGGGCAATGTAAGCGGACTTCTCGTAGCATAACCTCTCGGTCCACCAAATTGAAGGCATTTTGGAAGTCCACCAATAACATTGACAGACCCTCCTCGTCGCCCCGATCTTCAATGAACCTATTCACCGCATGAAGAATGGCCTCTCCCCCACCAGGTACCCCGAAACCAAACTGGAGATCATTTAAATACCCATCTAAGGAGTGCCCGATCACAAAAGCACTTACCTTGGAGACTAAACGCCTCCAAATCGTCCCCACAGCAATGGGGCGAATTCCGCCCCCAGGTTTAATCAGCGGTGTGAGGGGGGCACTAGCAATATACTCTCCCAACAACCTCGGGCATTTTCCGTCGAGAAAAAGGTTTATCACGTGAGTGATAGAAGTGATTAACTCATCATAAACAGCCACAGCAGCGCCACTGAGGCAATCTAAGAGGTGTTGTGCACGTAAGCCATCACGCCCGCAAGATGTGCCACGAGGAAAACTCCTGATCATATCCAGCACTACAACAGGGGATACGTTAAGGTTATGATGATCAATAGGGTTATCTGGTAGGGAAGGGGCAGGTTTGAAAGGGTGCTTAGCTTTTAGGTCCTCAAGGGTAATGTCATTATAGGGAGCAACACCGGAGGAAGAGAGAACCCTGACGGCAGCGGAAAAATGGCCATCACAAATTTTCCTCCTACATTGCTTGACATTGTGCTCACCCAAGTCCATGTAATCCTCATCAATATTGGACCATGCAGGAGGGGGTTCAGCTAGAACCTCCCTAACAAGTTGCAAACGACCACCAGGCGTACTCCAGGAACGAATAGCATTAGCGATATATTCTTCTTGGCGTTGGTGCTTGATGGCGGACCTGCATTCCATGTTACTCCTCGGAGCAAAGGCTTTCAGAAGACAAAGAGGTAATACAAGCAGGCCAACCCAGCAAGAAATATCTTCAGGAGTGCGGATCACCTTATCAAGAGCTTCTTTCAAGACGCGAGAAAAGCCCAACTGGCATTTAGGAGGGATGGATTTGAAAGTGTGTATTCCTCTAGAAAGCAATGTGTCAAGTAAATGTAGGTCAAAACAACAATGCTCTTCCAGGCCCGGGTCTCCAGCACCAATAGGGCCCGAGGGGGGAAATTGTGGTTTAACGAGATCAAATAATATGAACTTGACAACACCGTCTCCACAATCAGGGGGGGACACAATATCAGTACCATGCCAACACTTAGAGCGAAGGGAATGCGTCTTGAAACAACCCCCACACAACCAAAGGTTCATACGTTTCAAGGTGATCTCAGTCGCATCAAAAACAGCACGGCTAGTAGCCAAAGATAGTTTGGTAGTGGCAAGCGCATCACCCTTAAAATGACGATCCCGAAGGTGATAAATCAATGAGGTTTTGGTGAGCCCATTTCCACACCCGTCTTGACAACCATTTAGCCCCACAAACGGGCAATGAAATCGTATTATTGCCATGGAATGAGACAAACCTCGAGTAAGAGTTTTTTTCCTTTTTTTTTTTTTTTTTTGTTTTTTGTTTTTTCTTTCTTCTTAGTTTTTTTTTTTTTTTTTTTTTTTTTTTTTTTATATATATATATATATATATATATATATATATATTTTAAATCAGTCACCGGAACCAAAATCCAACAATAGAGGCCCAGGCAACCAAGGAAACAAAAGGCTATCCAAATAAGAGAGTGAAGCCCACGAAAAATTCAAGCCCAACACATAAAGGTGCAAGCCCAACTACACTAACAAAAACTGCATTTTAGTTCCCACAAAATGACACAAACCACAAGCTAACAGCTGCAAGGGATAACCGCAACCCAAGTGGGACCCACCAGATAAAGATGCAACCTGCTAACCACCACTGAATGGAAAGACAAACCGCAACCCGTGGGGTACCAACTAACCGCAAACTATGAAAACACAAGACAAGCAAACCGCAACCCCCACAAATGACAAAACGTGTCTTCTTCCTCCAACAACCACAAACAAGGATTATCACAGTGGACTAGCAAAGAACAGGTCGGTGGGGGACCCCCACGACAGCAGCAGCTAACGGAAAGGAAATACAAACCGAGTCTCAAAGTGAGACCCCAAACCCACTCGAAAAAATAAGAACAAAGGGGAAAAAAAAAAACTATGCACAGGCAATTATTATTATTATTATTATTATTATTATTATTATTATTATTATTATTATTATTATTATTATTATTATTATTATTATTATTACTAGTTATAATGCCCGTGCACGCGCGAGTTTTTTTTTAATTTTTTGAATTATATATTTTTATTTATTAAAAAACAAATAATTTAATCTTTGTTTTGTTTGATTTATGATCTTTAATTATAGTTTTTTATTATTAAAGATAATTATTTAAAAATTTTAATCATATTGTTAATTGCATCCTATCTATATTTTTTGTATTTATCTTCTACTTGTGTTATGGATAAATATAAAATATTACATAATAAGAAAATAATTATTTTTTTTAAATAAAATTATTACTAAATAAGGTATTAATGCATTATAATTATTTAAAAATTTTAATCATATTGTTAATTGCATCTTATCTATATTTTTTATATTTATCTTCTACTTGTATTATGGATAAATATAAAATGTTACCTAATAAGAAAATAATCTTTTTTCTAAATAAAATTATTACTAAATAAGGTATGAATGTATTTTTTTGAACTGGAAAATTCCCAATAGGTGTTTTGTTTTATTATATAAAAGATTATTATTATTATTATTATTATTATTATTATTATTATTATTATTATTATTATTATTATTATTATTATTATTATAATTATTATTATTATTGCTTTTGCATTTGTGTTTATTTATAGCTTTAACCTACAATGATGAAACGTTTCTTCTTTATGTATTGTCAATCAATTGTAGCCCGCTACACCATCTATACTACAGTATAAAGCATTTGAAAGACTCTCGAAATAAAGATCTTAAAATATTAAGCCAACATACTTATTTATTATGACAAATTTTAAAAATTAACCGGTCAACGTCTGTTAACTACATTGTTAAAACACCTCTTAAATAAAAAATACAAGTTATATATTAAGCTTATTATACAAATCGATATAACACAAAATATACTCTCATTTTCAATGTAAAGATATTATTAAATCAATAGAGTTTCAAAATACATAGTACTAAATTACAATATTTGAAAAATATTATTGAATCGTAAGAGTGCGTCGAGAACAAACATATACATTTTTTAGATTTTTTTTGATAAAACTTACCGTAAAAACTAAGAACTATGTTTTTGATGCGTGGGAATCGCACCTTGCTTTACCTCTCGAGGGATCTCGCGAGGCTTACAACCCCCACCAGGCAGTGTACCTGATCGTTGTAGTATAGTATAGTGACAAGTACCGGGGGATTGATCGTTCAGCTTAGGAATAGTGTCGCTAGGATTAGAAAACCTAATTAATAGTTCTAGAGATGAAAGATGATTATTTTTGTGTTTTTATGTTTTAATGAAAGCAAGTAAAATCTCGGGTTTTGAAGGAGTGGGCGGAATTAGTTGCTATTCAACTAACCCAAAACTAAGATGCAATCAAAATAAAATACTAAAAATGAAATTTAAACTAATATTAAACTAAGGTTGTGAGCAGTATGTGGAGAAATTGTGTTTACTTAGACTTCATTACTCCCTAGATATCTTTTACATGTCAATTACTTGTTATACTTGTATGGATGACAGATTGTATTCCTTAATACCATTCGTGGGGTGGCATACATAACTCCCCAACTCTATGGGCTCTTATCTCCTCCTACACCATGACCCAGCACAACTATAGGGATTGTAAACAGTGGCTCATGCATTAAATACAACCAATAAAGACCTAGTACGCCTCGGTTCATGTTTCTTAAGACGTTCAAGCATGTTACCATTGGAGATCTGCCAGTTTTCTTAAGCCTAACATATAATATCATTCATCCAAGAACAAGAATAGACAAGTAATCAACACATAATCAACATCTAGGTTTCATTAGATCTAAGCAAACACAAAGAGAATCTAGCCTAGCATAGTAGAATTAAGATAAGAACAAAAGATAAACAACCAACACATAGACATATTGATTGAATTAAGAGTATACTTATCTCAATTACAATGCAAGGTCTCAAGGGTTTGGAACCCTTGAAAAACCTGTAAAAGAGGCACCAAAATCGTCTTTAGGGTTTCACCAAAACTTCTCTTTTTTTTAATGAAAAAACTAGAAAACTATATATAGGAAAATCGTCCTGACGGCGTCAAGAGTTAAATCTGACGCCGTCAACTCGCCGCCTTAAACTTCCTCGGACGCCCTAGATCCACTTGTGACGGCCTATGTGACGCCGTCACCACCTACGGTAAATTAATCTTGGCCACTTTGACGCCGTCATCTACTCATCTGACGCCGTCACCAGCTACGGTAAAATATTCATCTTGTCTGACGCCGTCAAGACTCAAGTCGTGACGCCGTCACCTTGTATTTCCAGCTTGGATTTTTGGTACTTTGTCGTTTTCTTCACTTTATGCTCCAAAAACGTCCAAAATAGCCTCTTTTCCAGAATTCACTCTCCAAACACCTAAAATCACAAAAGGAACAATTTAGGGCAATATTTGATCAAATAAATTCGGATTCGGGCTTAAATGACCCCCTAAAAACGGATCATTTTTCGCCTCATCATATACCCTTACACTTGAGATTTGCTTGTCCTCAAGCAAATGAGCTTTTATTCTACTCAAAAGACAAGTTAGGGGTCATTTAACACTAATATAAAAGTAATTACAACAAATAATCGTTCCACAAAAGACCAATAGACAAGCACGGAAGTCATATACAAGCACCTCACAAATAGTGTTTAGATACTCACATCTCTCGGGTGTAATAAAGTAATATAACATTATGGAAATGGAAGATATCTCTCACTACCTGTCATAGCAAAATAGATTACCATAGGCTTGGGAAAGGATCAAACCTCCACCACATGGCGTAAGCACCTAGGATAAACTATCAAAGAGGTCTTTTAAAGGGTTATAATGTTAGGTGTAGGGATATGAATTACACGGTTTTGTTGGATAAAGGGAATTTTACTGGTGGCGAGTTAACAATCTTAGTTAATTACATGTACAAGATGGCGTTGCTAAGCCAAGACTAGACTCGACTTAAGCTAATAAATGAAAAATAACAAAAACATAAAATGAACATAGAATAAAAACGGGATGGTAGTCCGTATGTTTTTTTCTCTTTTTTTCTTTTCTATTTTTTTTTTTCTTTCTTTTTCTTGATTTTTTCGATTTTTTTTTTTTTTTTTTTCTTTTTTTTTTTTTTTGTGCATACACTCTTACCCTACCATCCAAAATAATACATCATAGGGGATGAGAATTCACCTTACACTTGAATCTTTACATACTTTACATTCAACTAATCTAATGACTCGAATTAAGAAAATCAAAACACTTGGAGCACGTTTAAGATTAACGTACATATGAGGGTAATAAATGATGTTCTTCCCCATTACTCCATAAAATAAGTACTTACCCATGAGTCCCAATCGTCCCAAAACAATATGTACAAGGATATGACTCGACTTAGCAACCATGTAATCAATTAGAAAGTTAACTTAGGGTTTAACAAATAACAATAATGCACTAAAAATGAGCGCACACACGGAAGGCTAAGGCTATTTGGGTGTACATTTAAGTGGGGTGTAACAAATTCTTCCTTTAAGTAAGATGCTTAAAGTTAGAAACGAAAAGATAGGCTCGGAGGGGTGTACTAGGGGTATCGTGTACTAAAAATGAGTACAACGCTAAGGGTGTGGGAAAAATTAGTTGACTTAACTAGCCAAGTAATATGACTTAAATGGTCAAGTAATCATGATACGGGTTTAACACAAGGGTGATCCTAATGCCTCTTATCATGTAGTAAATCCTACCACACGAATGTAGTCTCACTAGCGGTCTCGGGATGCATCACTAACGCAAGTTCTAGAATCTAAATACTACCGGTACACTCATAAGCACCAATAATAAATGCTTTTCCTATCAAATCTAAAGGTGAACCTCACATTTTTGGGTGGAAAATTTTTCTGAATATACGGTTATGTGCTAGTCATACAACCTCCTATCCATGAGACGCTTGCTATGGCTAAAGTTTCACTCCTAAATGTTGTAAAAAATTTTAAATTTGGCGCTAAAATTACACTAACAAGTATTTCTCATAGTTTTATTACTCATCTACTATCAAACAGAACAAACTCAAGCGAAAGTGCATATGTAAGGTATCATCTTTTTACCCTCCCCTTACACTTAGGATGAACATTGTCCCCAATGTTCAAATAAAGAATGTAAAAGTTAAAAGTAAAAAGAATGAAATCAAATACTCCCCTGATTCGCTCGGTATGGATTTTAGATTGGCCAGGTTAAATCTTCCTCCAAGAAAATGAACAATCAAAGCTTCCCATCCAGAATATAAATCATCTTCTTGTCATACATAACCTGTAGATTCTGACAAAAGTAGACAAGGCAACCTCGCGTAAAATCGGCGACATCCTATATAAGTTTCTAAATCCTAGAAAACAAAGTAAGATATAATGCTTGTGGAATGAAGTTTGCAGATTTCCTGGAGATTATAAAACTTAATAAATCACCAAAAACCATAAGACTCCGTTAGAAAAACAAAACTGGTAAAATTTCCAGATTTTTGACTCCTGACGCCGTCAAGAGCAATTGCCTGACGCCGTCAGAATAGACCTGCAGAAATCTTTATGTTAAGTTTCTGGAAAATTTTTGGAAAAATCTTGTCCTACTTCCTGGAAAATCCTGCAAAACTTCATTATGACTCAATACAAGCATTTGACTCTAACAATTACGAATATACATGTTCATTAAATATTGTGGAGAATCATGATCGGTTTGTTTCTTAAAAACATATTTGGGGTTTCCCCTTACACTTATCTTTTGCAAAAATACCTTTAGGTTGAAGTTAAGACTAGGCTAAACAACATAATAAAGTATTTCCACATTCTAATTGAGAAACATGATCAACCAACAATAAAAATAAAACATGCATATGGAAGCAAATAACAATCAAACAAATAAAATCACACAAAACATGGGTTGCCTCCCAAGAAGCGCTTTTCTTTATTTACGAGTCTTGTAGCTAGACTCAAAGTCGTGGATTACTACGTGATTTCATCATTGGAAATGATATACCCCATATAATTTCGATCATTACTGTTATGGTGGTAGTGCCTCAATCTATCAATACTCGCAATCACCTTCCCACCTAATTTGCTCCTCAAGTTAGCTACCCCATCTTGGCTCAATCCTTTGATGGTGAATGGCCCATACCACCAAGGACTTGGTTTATCGGGTGGTATTGTTGTTTCTAAGTGTCTCAAGAGTACTAAGTTCCCTTCCTCAAACGGTGTATGATTGCTTTCGTGTTGAGTGTGTTTGAGTTCTATCGGATCCTTACTGCTTTTTCTCCTTTCATCTTTAGCTTTCTTATAGCTTTTGATTCTTGCCTCCCAGGCAAGAATTTTGTTCTGAACGCGAATGGGTGTTGTGCCAATGTTGTTTTTAATCATTCTCCAACTCATATTCTCATGTCCACCTCGCGGAGTCGTTTGGAAGCTAATCTTTCTCTTTCCAGATTTAAGTTCAATCTTCCTATCTTCATATTTAATGACAGCCCTAGCGGTGGTAAGGAATGGTGCCCCAAGGATTATCGGCATGCATCCATCCCCTTTATCATCAATGACCATAAAATCAACGGGGTACATGAACCCTGCCACATTAACTAATACATCTTCTGCGATTCCTAGGGGGTATACGTACGAGTGTCCAACAAGAGATAACCTAACACGAGTAGGTGCTGGCATTTTCGACGTTAGTTGGATGTAAATAGTTAGGGGCATAAGATTTACTTCCGATCCTTGGTCGGCGAAAGCACTAAGATGTTTCAAGTCCCCGATGCTTGTTGGTATTTCAAAGTTTCCACATGCTACCTGCTTAGTAGCCACTTTCTGCACCAATAACCTTTCGACCACTGATCCTCCAATAAGCGTATCATACTCATCCTCCTCTTCTTTCTCTTTCTCGGGAGCATGTTCGGAGGATTGGTTACGCCTGTCACCCTTAATCCAATTTGTTATGGTGTTTTTGTTTATGTCATGTTTAAGGTAGTAGCTCAAAGGTTGGGATTCTGGCGATTTTTCTAAGGTCTGTTTAGCAGGAGTTTTTTCTTTCTCATTATCTTTATGGACAATGGTGATGGAGTTAACAAATTGGGTGGTGGGAGTGGCACTTTCTTTCCTTAGCAGTATTCGTTCGGGGGTTTTCTGACTGGCATACTCCTCCAGTAGACTCAACATCTCATTCATTTTCTCCTGCATCTCCTCCTTTTGCTTATATACTGCTTCTTCGAATCTAGCAAGCCGATCAGAGTGGGTCGCCATATATTCTCTCATCCTAGCCTCAAATTCCGAGCTAAGTTCCTTGGGAGGGGAGCAAGGTGGAGTGCACCTCTGAAAAGTCTCGACATGTTCTCTAGAGGGTGATTCAGATAATGGTACCGAGGTTGATCTTGAGACAGAATTGACCGTGGCTTGTCTAGGACTTAAGGGTCTCCTTTGCCTTTCCTCAAAATAGTCAACTTTTGCCTCAATTTTGCATAAGAGTTCCTCGGGGATTTCGGTGGTCCCTCCAGATGCCGAGACTGCATTGATGGCTGCTTCCACCGTATGTTTAAACTCCCAAATCTCATTGTTATCTACAGCGAGTTCTTCTATAATTGCCCATGACTCCTCAGCATCCTTGTCACGCAATTTCCCTCCCACGGCCCTGTCGATAGTGCGCTTAGTGTGATAATCAACATGGTCGTAGAAAATCTGAACTAATAACCAAAGGTTTATGCCATGATGAGGGATCTTGTGGAGGAGATCCTTAAAACGGGCCCAAGCCTCGTAAAAAGGTTCACCCCGCTGTTGCTCAAACATCAAAATGTCCCTTCTAAGCATTGCAGTCTTTTCCGGCGGAAAGAATTGGGTAAGGAAACGATTGGCGAGATTGTCCCATGTGGTGATGGATCCCGCGGGGAAACGTTCAAGCCATTGGCTAGCTTGATCTCGCAGAGAGAATGGGAATAGGCGTAAACGGGTAGTCTCTCTAGTTTCAACACCTAGGTCTATGGAATCTACGATTTTGAGGAAGTCCTTAAGGTGTTGGTTTGGATCTTCGGAACGAAGTCCATGGAATGCACATCCGCTTTGCACCAACCGGATGGTGTCGGATCGCAAGGGGGTCACATTGGCTCCGGTGAGCTCAATGGTGTTTCGGTAGCCTTGGTGGCTAGGTCGGGAATATTCTCCTAAGGTTCGGGGCCTAAGGGGTTCAAGTGGTGGGTTTTGTTGTGGTGGGATGATGGGTTCAAAGATGTTACCACCTTCCATGATGTTGGATGGTAAAGAGTTACGAACAAAGGCACGAAGAAATAAGATAGACTAAAGAAGACCTAAAAATAAAAATAAAATCTTACTAGAAAGGAATCTAGCAAGTAGACCTAATAAAAAGAAATCCTAACCTAGACAATAACTATTCCCCAGGCTGCGGCGCCAAAAACTTGATGCGTGGGAATCGCACCTTGCTTTACCTCTCGAGGGATCTCGCGAGGCTTACAACCCCCACCAGGCAGTGTACCTGATCATTGTAGTATAGTATAGTGACAAGTACCGGGGGATTGATCGTTCAGCTTAGGAATAGTGTCGCTAGGATTAGAAAACCTAATTATAGTTCTAGAGATGAAAGATGATTATTTTTGTGTTTTTATGTTTTAATGAAAGCAAGTAAAATCTCGGGTTTTGAAGGAGTGGGCGGAATTAGTTGCTATTCAACTAACCCAAAACTAAGATGCAATCAAAATAAAATACTAAAAATGAAATTTAAACTAATATTAAACTAAGGTTGTGAGCAGTATGTGGAGAAATTGTGTTTACTTAGACTTCATTACTCCCTAGATATCTTTTACATGTCAATTACTTGTTATACTTGTATGGATGACGGATTGTATTCCTTAATACCATTCGTGGGGTGGCGTACATAACTCCCCAACTCTATGAGCTCTTATCTCCTCCTACACCATGACCCAGCACAACTATAGGGATTGTAAACAGTGGCTCATGCATTAAATACAACCAATAAAGACCTAGTACGCCTCGGTTCATGTTTCTTAAGACGTTCAAGCATGTTACCATTGGAGATCTGCCAGTTTTCTTAAGCCTAACATATAATATCATTCATCCAAGAACAAGAATAGACAAGTAATCAACACATAATCAACATCTAGGTTTCATTAGATCTAAGCAAACACAAAGAGAATCTAGCCTAGCATAGTAGAATTAAGATAAGAACAAAAGATAAACAACCAACACATAGACATATTGATTGAATTAAGAGTATACTTATCTCAATTACAATGCAAGGTCTCAAGGGTTTGGAACCCTTGAAAAACCTGTAAAAGAGGCACCAAAATCGTCTTTAGGGTTTCACCAAAACTTCTCTTTTTTTTAATGAAAAAACTAGAAAACTATATATAGGAAAATCGTCCTGACGGCGTCAAGAGTTAAATCTGACGCCGTCAACTCGCCGCCTTAAACTTCCTCGGACGCCCTAGATCCACTTGTGACGGCCTATGTGACGCCGTCACCACCTACGGTAAATTAATCTTGGCCACTTTGACGCCGTCATCTACTCATCTGACGCCGTCACCAGCTACGGTAAAATATTCATCTTGTCTGACGCCGTCAAGACTCAAGTCGTGACGCCGTCACCTTGTATTTCCAGCTTGGATTTTTGGTACTTTGTCGTTTTCTTCACTTTATGCTCCAAAAACGTCCAAAATAGCCTCTTTTCCAGAATTCACTCTCCAAACACCTAAAATCACAAAAGGAACGATTTAGGGCAATATTTGATTAAATAAATTCGGATTCAGGCTTAAATGACCCCCTAAAAACGGATCATTTTTCGCCTCATCAGTTTTATAAAAAACTGATGATTTTTTCAAATTAAAGGATGTAAGGTGCAAAGTGTTAAGTGCTAAATATATTATTTTATATAATAATAACTATCCTCTCTCCACATGATTTCTTAAAAATTTAGATTTTTTTGTTTTTTTCCTCCTTCTTCTTCTTTTTTTAGTACTCTTTTACTTGTATCTTCTATTTATGTGGGATAAATATAACAAATTGTTAACAATTTAAATAAATGCCAAAAAAAACTTATAAGATGTATTTTTAGAGAAATAAATTTTCTTAACATGCTGTGAGTTTTAAAATTCGATATAGTTTTTTTTTTTTTTTTTTTTTTTTTTTTTTTTTTTTTTTTTTTTTTTAACTCGTAACTACGGGCCATTGTCAACTACTTCAACTTCATTCCTCCATAATATACCAGCTTCCACTTCTGTATCACCACAACGTCACGTGGATAATCTACAATGTTTATATGAGCTAACTTGTTATTGTTTAAAATTATTCACAGCTAAAATTTTCGTCATTTATGAAGCTATTGTATCGTAAAATATAGAACTGAAAAACAATTCTCGCTAAAAATTTTTGTTTCATGGTACCCACCGCCGCAACGCTCGGTTACCCTGCTAGTTAAAGTAAACAAATTTGTTCAAGAGTAAATTACACCGTTCATCCCTGTGGTTATATCAAATTCACTAGTTTCATCCCCCGACTTTATTTTTTGCATGAACGGTCCTTATCCATTGAAAACTTGTAACACCAACAGTCCTTATTGAGATAAGGACCATTGGTGTTACAAGTTTTCAATGGATAAGGACCGTCGGTGTTATGGATAAGGACCGTTGGTGTTACAAGTTTTCAAGATAAGGATGGTTCATGTAAAAAATAAAGTTGAGGGACGAAACTAGTGATTTTGATATAACCACAAGGACGAATGGTGTGATTTACTCTTTTTTCAAATTGTTGTAACTGACCATCTTGCCATTCTCTGTTTAGTTCAAACACCCTTTAGTTATACTTATCATTTCTAAAAAACGAAGCACCCCAATGTAATTAATGAGGTTAGTAATGGTCGCGTGTTGTTGCGTATATTTTTATTTTTTGCATCGTTATAGTCAGGGGATACTCCAGTTAAGCCGTGTAAATCTGAGTCGAACACTTGTGTTCCCCGAGTAACTCGTATCTTATCTATATATTTGTAAATAAACGGTACGAGGTATATAGCAAAACCACCTTGAATGAGTGATAGTGCATATTTAATACGTATACAGGAATACACTTTACAAGATTGACTGATTGTGTGATAATATCATTATATCAGTGAATAATGTGGCAAAACCTTTTTTTCCCCCTAAAACAGCGTCAAAAAACTTACTTTAATTATGCTTTATAGATATTTTTGAACAGAGCTTTATAGGTTGTAGTATATAAAATAAATAAATTAGAATGTTAATCATTTTTAAACTATCAAACAGTTTAATTAATGATTTTGATATAAGTCTAAACTAAAAGCATGTGTATAGAAATTTAACATTTAAAAAGAATTTACGCTAACTCCTCAAAATGGTTAATGTACAATAAGCAATTCATTATTTACCCCTTTAAAATTAAAATTAGATCTTATATTATAAAATTAATTTTATACTTCTAGTTTTATTTAAGATGTACAAAGTTTCAATACACGAATTTATACAACATATATCGTTGTAAGATAACAAATAAAGGATAATTATTCTAAATGTATTAAACTAATCACTATATTATATATTTATACCCGGAAAAGAGAAAGAAAAAAAAGTAAGTAAAATAAAAAACCACTATTATTTTTTGTGTATCAAGCTTATTTTATCCTAATTTACATACGAAATTTTAATAAATTGTATTTTGCGTATTGTAAATTTTATTAACTTATATTATGTATCATTACCCTCAATTATAATACAATACTACTTAATTGTTAACTGTTTAATATATACATGTTTCGTTTAAATTATACTATTTGTTATATATTAACTACACACACTCCAACACCCCATTCTCTTGTTAAGGGTGCAGATTTGTGAATTGTTGTAAGGATGACTTAGACGTTAGGTGGGAGAAATAAGAGTTAATTGGGCATTATGTGAGAGCAGAGATGTTTGAGATATCTTTAATTTTAGAAAAAAACAATTGTTAAACCGATTTTTAGTTCAATACCTAATTCAATTCCATATCTTAAATCCAAAACCCTGATTGAAGTGTGTTAAACCCCGTGCCCGCTTTGACCAAAAATTTAAACTTTACGCGCGGAAACGCTTGACTTTAATGGACATACCGTTACTCTTTTGACCATTTATAAAAATATATAAACTTTCAGACCTTGAGACTATTTTTAAATGAAACTAGACTCAATTACCTTCGAAACGCCGGATGGCGCGACTCGTGACGACTTACGGATTAAAAGATATGATTTTCTGAAAATTTACAAAATCTGAAAATCGCCTCCAAACCGCTGGTATGATACCAAACCGTTTTGGTTCATCCCATTCTGTCTCCCAGACACTTCCAAACTGCATGGTTTGATTCCAAACTGCCGGTTGCTGGGC
Source organism: Artemisia argyi (assembly GCA_030686995.1). Classification (NCBI taxonomy): domain Eukaryota; kingdom Viridiplantae; phylum Streptophyta; class Magnoliopsida; order Asterales; family Asteraceae; genus Artemisia; species Artemisia argyi. The sequence continues at coordinate 245,589,026 of CM060702.1, read as the reverse complement.
TGCAGGCCCTTTTTGCTATATTTTGACCCGTTTCACTTGTATACGACTCATACTACTTCCGTATTACACTAAACTTTCTAGAGATCGTTATACTTACATAATAAAACGTTTACATATTCACTTGACCCGTTTACAACCCAAATGGGTAAGATTAAACATTAATCCAAACGCCCTTTTTAGACATATTCATCACACTAAAACTCATTTACTTGACAACCCGTTATACATTCTTCACCAAAACCAACAAGGACATAACTTGACACTTGAATACAATTATATAACTCGATAAACGAGTCACGGGGGTACGATACAATCATAGAGCTCGGTATTCTATATTAAGCTCCTAAATGCTTACTACCTTCTAACCTTCCGCATAATCAAACCTTACTCCATATTCAACGCCATCCACAATCACAAGAACCTACAAAAAGGTTAGACAACTAAACCATAAGCTTTCGCTTATTAAGTAAAACGGGTATTACATAACATTATAACTCATTCACACATTAAGCATCATAACCCATTCCTTTCATCACAATACTAACATAACACATACCTTAGCCACTTAAAGACTTATCTTTACATCTCTACCTTTCCTACACACTTACACTAATCCAACTAAATTCTCAATCTCTTTTGCTAGTTATGCCAAACTAGCCTTACATCTACTTCTTTATCACATCATCACTTAAACTCTTTCAATCATCTCATCATAACAATTATGTAACACAAAATGTAAGAAATCATTATAATATCAAATCATAACCGGTTTACTTACCTTAGCATCCAACCTAAGCTAATCACAATCTCATCATCATCTTTACTAGTCATCATCATCATCATCATCATCATCATCAACCTCATCGTTTATGAAAACCTAATAACATAACAATCAATAACATAAACAAGGGTTTACATAACCCATTTAAACATACTCATCTTCCTTTCTATATCATCATATGATCATACTTTGATCATATGATGAAAACCCACTTCAATCATAAACCTTAACCTCATTAACATTAAGATAGGGAGATTACTTACTTGGGATGATCATTGCTATTGCTTATCCTTAACAAGGAACTCATCTCCTTCATCACTTCATCGTCCAAGCTCCTTTTCCTCTTTTCTCTTTTCCCTCTCTTTTCTTCTAACCGGACTCACAAACACACCTAGAATGATAAGGAATTCTCTAGAATTCCCTAGATATAATTATCTAGGCACAAGTTTAGGCCTATGGCAATAATGGTCCTTCTAATCTCTTTTCTTATACTTTGGCCACATATAACTTATAACACATCTAACACTTATCACAACTTTAGTCCTTGAAATCTTTCCTTCTACTTATGCCATACAATACTTTCATAACCTTATAATACGTTCTTTGATCACAAGATTGACTATCGGGTTTGACCATTATGCAACATTTGTTGACTAACCAATCACATAAGACCCTTAGTCCATTTCATCTAGGGTGGGGTCCAAGTACTCGGGAAATGGGTCTAACAAAGTGACGTGTTCTTTTATAGAATAAATTGATATGATAAGGAATGAGATTTGAATACACGGCTCAGTTTATGTTTGGTTCGAACCATGCTAAGAGACGACTTTCTATTAGACGCTTAGATTATGGCTCAAACCTGGTTGTGGGTTTAAGTCCATTAAGTAGGGTTAGTTGGCTTATTCTTCAAGATATGTTTTATTATAAATAGAGATGATATTCCATTATGTAAATGTCAAAAATTCAATCAATAAAACTATATTGTTATTTTACATGGTATCAGAGCTCTAGGTAAAATCCACCAATAAAAGTTATGTACTTTTTTGTTATGATCAAATGGAACAAAGTTTTAATTAAGAAATAATTTTGGGCAACTTTTATATTTTTTGGGCAACTTGTGTATTTTTTGGGCAACTTGTGACACTTGGCATCCTATGGGTGGCTATTGGCTTTTGGGCAACTGGCCAGTTTGGGAACTTTCAAATCTAAGGTCAGAAAAGCATGACGCTTGGGCAACTTGGTCATTTTTGAAATTATCCCTTTTTAAAAGGTGTATAGGTTATGGGGTTTTATAACATGTATCATCCGCCGCCTTTATTTATGAAAATATTTATATATCTGAGGGTTTTATGCAAATATTTATACGTTAAGAGGTTTTATGAAAATGTTTTATAGTTTAACGATGTATTTTTAAAATTTTTAAAAAATAATTATATGTCACGGGTTTTATGAAATTGTGTTGCATACTAAGAGCATAAGGTATGTTAACGTATGAGGTGAGTTAAAGTTTCACATTTTCGAGTTAAGCCCCAAGTTAACATACCGCCCCTCAAGTTAAAGTTGCGTTAACTCCCAACGTTAACTACTTAACACAGCGTGAAGGGTGATTTTTTTGTGAGTTAAGCTTTAACTCCAAAATGTTAGCACCCCCCTCCCCCCAAAAGTTAAAGCAATGGGTATGTTAACTCAGTTTTTTTTGTTTAATTATAATAAAAGTGATGCCCAAAATGTTGTTATGATACGGGTTTTTTTTTTTTTTTTTTTTTTTTTTTTTTTTTATTTTTTATTGTAAAAAGGTTAAAGTTGATGTGTCGTTGACGTGACAGTGAGTGAAACTTTAACCTCAAGGTTAAGACACCTTATGCTCTAAAGGAGTAATTTTAAAATTGTTATGAATAGCAATTTTATGAATTGTAATTGTTATGAATAGCATAAATTTTCCATAAATGTATATTAGTTAAATTAAATTAAATATATAAAATATAATATTATATAACATAATATATAAAATTGTGGGACTAGACGTGGATGTTTTTGATATAAAAATACACTTAAAGGTGTGAGTAGAATGATCCTCCATTATTTGTTGTAGTTCTAGATTGACATCATTTTAAGTTCATATAAACATACTAGTAACAAGTTTCACAGTAAAAAAAAGTCTGAGAACTAGTAGGCCTTATTGTTGTATATGTGAGAGAACATTATCACTCATATTCATATAAACTTGATAGGATCTCAGCCTTTCTAAAAACTGTAAATCATTTTCTCTTTTTGTACTTTTTAATTGTTTATTCTCTTAAGTTAGTGCTTTTAATAAATCATATTTCTAAATGACTTCAGATTTTGATTTGATGAGGTTCGTTATTAGATTAATGGTTCGTTATTAAATTTCATAAGCTTAAATCGATCAGCAGTGGTTGAATACGCAAATATAACTACAGACAAAATTATAGACTTCGAGACTTTTGTCGAATCAACTTATGTTATTGATCAAGCCATCTATGTTTTGAAGTTGAACATTTTAATAAAAGCTTCATTAATCAATTATCACTTGTTTTAAATTCTCAAACTACTTAGTTCATTTTTATCACTTAATTTATTAAACTAAATAAAGCTTCCATTCTTCATACTCCGTATAAGTTTAGCCTTTATAAAAAGAATTAGTAAATAATCATTAAATCCTTTGATTCAATTTGATAATTTACCTTTTAACATCTTTTATACAATGTTCATCAAGCAATCTGCTATTTTCACCAAGAAGCATTCCAGCGGCTATAAATGTAAATTTTTACATAGTATACTAGTCGAAGCTAACGAAAGAAAGAATGGTATTTTTGCCTATCTTGCATTATTTTAAATATAACATGTAGCTTAATACAAGAAATTGCATATTGTCTAAACTCGAAGGACTAGAAGTGCAATTAAAGTGGACTTGGAGTCAACTCGCTTGTCTTGAGTCTTTCTAACTTCACTATCATCCATTGGCAAATTGTAAGGCAAATGTTAATAGTCACCAACATCATCACCACTTACTTAACGTTACGTTAGTTTCTATCTTTACAATCAACATCATCATCAAAATAGTGTAATAACACAATTAACATCACTACTAAAACATACCTCATAAAAATCAAAATATCACACACACAACGACAAACCACAACTCGGTCGTCTGAACGATCGATTTCTCCTTTTTCCAACCTAACACATGTCTTCCATGGGTTAAGGTAATAAGGCAGCATGCGTCTTTATATATACAAGTTCCAGGTTAAACCGGCCGGTCCGGTCCAATTTTCAAAACCATGGTTTTATGTTTGTATACAAACTGTAAATCATTTTTTTTAATGGTAAACTACCCACTGTATGTATATTTCTAACTTTGTCCAATCTTTTGCATAGCATGAAGAATGTAAAATTATCTGATTAGAATTGGATTCTTTGTAATAAAGTTTAGTAAAACTCTTAGTCATGGATTCTTTGTAATAAAGTTGGCTACTCTTTCTGATGATCTTTACTTGTGAACGCAGCTCGATCTCATTATTGATAATGGCTGCTTCTTCCATTGCCCATCGATGGAGATATGATGTCTTTGTGAGTTTTAGAGGTGAAGATATCCGCAAAAAGTTCATGGATCATATGTTCAATGATTTCAAGCAAAAAGGAATTCATGCCTTTAGAGATGACAGAGAGTTGCCTAAAGGAGAAGAGATATCTCCTCATCTCTACAAAGCCATTGAAGAATCAAGGTTTTTGATAGTTATCTTCTCCAAAGATTATGCTTCTTCATCATGGTGTCTGAGGGAACTTGTCAAAATACTTGAGTGCAAGCAAATGGGAAAGCCTAAACACGAGGTTCAAATAATCTTTTATGATGTTAAACCTAACGTCGTGAGGAAACAAAATGGGAGCTATGCTGAAGCGTTTGCCAAACATCAAGTTTCAAACAGAAAAGAGGTGGATAAATGGAAAGAAGCTTTATCCATGGCGGCTAACTTATCTGGATGGGATCTCGAGGACATGGCAAATGGGTAAAGTTCTTGTTTTTGTGTATTAGTCTTGTAGCTCTACTAAAGCTTAACACTATGTAGTTTCTCTTACTTATTGCGTCTTTGTGCTTAACAGGTTTGAGTCCAAGTTCATCGATTCCATTTCTAGAGAAATCCTCAAAACTTTATGTGACGGACCCTTACATGTTGGTGAGAACCTTGTTGGCATCGATTTCCATTTCGAGAAATTAAACTTGTCACGCTTCGTTGGGTCACATAAGGTTAATATGCTTGGTATTTGTGGTATAAGTGGAATAGGAAAGACAACCCTTGCGAAAGCTATATATAACTTGATGTATATCCACTTTGAAAGAAGTTGTTTTTGTGAAGATGTAAAAGAAGTCGAAGAAAAACAAAGCCTAACTCAAGTTCAGATGCACATGATTGGTAAGATTCTGAAAACAGATGATCTGAAGATATCAAGTGTTGGAGAAGGTTCTATGGTAATAAAGCAAAGGATGGCATGTAAGCCGATCCTGCTTGTTTTGGATGATGTGAATAACGTGAAGCAGTTAGAAGCACTAGCAGGTTCACCTGATTGGTTTTTCCCAGGAAGTTTGATTATTTTCACGGGTAAAGATAAACAGTTGCTAACATCACATAGAGTGGATGAAATCCATGAAATGGGGAATTTAGATGAGTGTGAAGCTCTTGAGCTCTTTAGTTTATATGCATTTGGCAAAAGGTATCCTTCAGAAGATTTTGAAGAGATCGCTTCCCAAGTTATAATACATTTGCAAGGTCATCCATTGGCCCTCAAAATTTTTGGTCGATTATTGTATGAAAAATCTCTGCATGTTTGGAAAAGCGAGTTGGATAGACTCCAAACATATCCTAATACAGAGATAGTACAAAAACTTCAACCAAGTTTTGATAGCTTGGCATCTGATCAGAAAAGAATGTTTCTTGACATTGCATGTGCGCTCATTGGGGAAAATAAAGATTTTGCTGCAAGTGTACTAGACAACGGTCATTGTTCTGCAAATGCTATTATGGAAGTTCTAGCTGATAGGTTCCTAATAACAGTATCTGCATATAATATGCGTCTTCAAATGCATGAATTGATTCAAAGCATGGCAAGGGAAATTATGCGTGAAGAATTCAGGCAGAATCACATAAGATTGTGGATTTCATCAGAGGATTACGATGTACTAAATGTAAACAAGGTATGAGTATTAGCAATTTCCTTTATTGATTTTTTAATAAAAGTAAGTACAATCTGATGATTTGTTACTTGTATCTAGGTAGCAGAAGAAGTTGAAGTTCTAGTCCTTTTGCTAAAGAAAAACTGTCAAAATATTCCCATAGATGGACAAGCTCTTACACGTATGAAAAACTTGCGGATACTAAAAATATGCTTTCCGAAAGTCGAAGGACGTTGGCAGCCATTTACAGTAAACTTCTCTGGAAGACTGGATTTGTTGTCCAATAAATTAATGTTGCTTTATTGGCATGGATTGCCTTTAGAGTCCTTACCTTCATATTTTTACCCGGAAAACATTGTTGCCATCGACTTGTCTTATAGCCACATAAAACAACTTTGGAAAACACCAAAGGTATTTACTTGTTCATTTGTGTGTTTGTGTTCGACACCTATGAGATATAAGAATTAATCTTTGTTCTATTGATATCAGTGTTTAAGAAGGTTGAAAAGAATGAAGCTAAGGCACTGTTGTAACCTAACAACCACCCCTGACTTCTCAGAGATTACAAATCTCGAAGAGCTAGATCTTGAAGGTTGTGTGAATTTGGTTACAGTTCATCCATCAATTGGAATGCTCAAGAGACTTGTTGTCTTAAATATGAGAGACTGCAGACAGGCAAGGAGTTTTCCTAGAAAAGTGGAAATGGATTCTCTTCAGGTTTTGAATCTCTCGGGATGCTTAAATGTCAACCAACCGCCTGAAGCCTTTTGGTCTAGATGGTGGACTTCAATTCCTGGTTACATATGGAACCAACAACATCCCCAAAGATCAGTTTCATTGGCAGGTTTACATATGTTAAAGTGTCTGAATTTAAGCCACTGTAATTTAGAGGAAGTGCCGGAGAGCATTGGAGGCTTATCATGTCTAGAATATCTACGCTTAAACGGTAACAATTTTACTAGCTTGCCTGGAAGTTTGAGTCAACTTTCTAATCTTCAAGATCTTTATGTTAATGGTTGCAAGAAGCTGGAAGTGTTGCCCGAACTTCCACATAACCTAATGTTTCTTAGAGCTGATGATTGCACCTCCTTATTTTCAATTATGGGATCAAACCCAATCATGAGCGAAAGGTCCGTAGGTAGGTATAGGGGTAGTTATTTCAACAATTGTCCAAAATTGTTTAAGAGTCTTGCCATTGATAGCCAGGTGTCGATATCCGAGACTGAGTGGCTCAACACATCTTTAACATCCCAAGGCTCTACAAACCGATTTTCTTCTTTCCTTCGGTATATGCAAAATAACAGATGTGGATTCTTCCGTTTGCCAGGAAGTTTCAATAAGTATATGGAAATAATATATGATGGAAATAGCATTCCAAATTGGTTTACAAATAAAAGTATGGGAAATCAAGTAAAGGTCGAATTACCATTAGATTGGAGCTACAGTAAGTTCAGGGGATATGGTATTTGTGTTGTTTTTAAGAGAAAAAAACCTTACACATATCTTGGATATGAGGTAGCCAACTTTGATGGAGCTCATTTGGGAGGATACAATCCAGGCTACTATCAATATTATTTTGAGGATAAGCCAATAAGAATCGATGAGTCAGATATGATATGGCTGAAGTATATGACAGGTGAAATAGAGAGGTGGAAGGAAGTAAAGAATTTTGTAACATTTTGTTTTTATGAGAGTGAAGGAATTGAAGTGAAGGAGAGGGGTGTAAGACTTGTTTGTGATGAAGATTTAGATCAAGATGCACCAGACCTCCCAACTCTATCACAGCATGGTGGGGTCTTGTGCAAGTTTGAGAAGTATGGAGAAATCCTCTGGTCATGGTAGTCAGATAAAAAAAGCTTTCATGTATGAGACACCCACCAGGTGTTTGATGAGTAGAAATCATTTACTATTTGCACTACAGCCTGTTTCTATATTTTTTTTTGGATTTTACGATGTATTAATAATTGATGTTGTGTTTTGAAGTTGCGATTTGTACAGCAGATAATAAACCTTTGCTGCAGTTTATGTCTTTGTAAAATAATATCGTAGCAATTACGTGACTGGTATGGTATCATGTTAAAGCAAGCACTATCTTTGGAAAGTGTGCTCTTGCCAATGCCAACAATTTGTTGTAAAAACTTGACATATGCTTTTATTTCTGAAAACGCTATTCTTTGATACCTACACTATGCATTTGTTCTTTGTTGTACTAAGAGCTCAAGATCCGTTCCTTGAGGTAGCTGCCCGGACATGTTACGCGTGTTTCGACGCATTTACATATGGGTCAGATTTCAAACTGTTTCCCCAAAATACATCTTTTCACATGATTACACATTCAAAAGAGGCACATGAGCAGTACTGACTTTGGCTCAAAAGATTTCTCATCGCCAATATACTACCATAGACGGGTATTAATCACCGCTCCTGTTCCAAGATTGCCTTCCCTAATCCTTGGTCTCCACCTTCTTTGTACCAGGGACTAACACCCAAACATATACACCCAGGTTGTTACCTTCAGTATCACTTCACCTGCAAACCACTCCTTCCCTTCATTCAAAAGAAATGCCAACAAGGATCTATGTAAATAGCTACTTTCATATCAGCGAATGAACTTGTAAGTTATCTACCTTTAGATAAGACATTTGAATGACCTTCTAGGTCGATCTTCAATAAATCTGTAAGTTTTCTAGGTCGTTTCTGTAATTGATTCTACCTTCGATTTAAAGCAAGTATGAACCTGTTATGTAATTTGATCAGTTAACTTGTAACAACTTTCTACCTACTGACCAATTTTCTTGCACAAACTAGTTCAAAAATTTGTAAACTTGGTTCTTTAATAGAAAATAGTAAACGATCTGCAGAAAAAATCTTAAAACATATGTACCTTATATGCAAAATATTGTGTTTACACTGGCGAATTGTTCCAGATATTGTTATATTGTAGAAAATCATTTGAGAAATGAAGAGGGTTTCTTTACACTTTATGGATTTATGAGAAGATCATAATAATCCAAGTTGAGATAGCTATACTTATGAAACTATTACTTGTATATCTGTTCGATCTCTACTTATTTATTGACATACATAGTTACAATCTAAGTACAAAGTTACAAATTTTGATTTGTGTACCAACTGCTAGCTACACATACTTCATACAAACTTTCTCGCTAATGTCGTGTATATATATTCACAAAATTTTGATGCTAAAGTAACTACTGCAAAAGAAAAAATGTTATTGAACCTAACATAATTGTTACCAAACCAAGACATGCGCAATATACTAAGTTTAGTGAGAGCATCCAACACAATCTGCGCCTGCTCCTTGACAAGCTCCAACCTTAATTTATTTGAAAAGCATCAATTCTTGAACTTTGAGATCATTCCTCTTCTTTTTCGAACATAATAATTGATGCTAACTCTAATCCACCAACAGAATTCTTTACATTGACCATTCTCAGAAGAGTACCAAGGAGAATGTGTCCGGCATGATGCTAACTAGAAAATAAACAAAAAGGTCTACTAACCAATAGACTTAAAAAATACTTACTGAACTATTTCCTTAAAGTGTTAAACCTCATTCTGAGGGTCATCCTCTATGTATATGGGAAAAGTGGTCATCAAAGTAGCCTAAATGAGAATTGATTAACCAAAAAAATCAGGTTTAAGACAAAATAGCCAGGAACCCCACTACATTCCTTGCTACCTTGTGAGGCTCAGATTCTTGCACTGAAAGAGCCTGCAAGAGTCCCATATGTCAGGCCACTTTCACTATGTGAGTTCCATGTCAAGCCGATTTCATGGTTGCTACATAAAAGCCTCCAACTTTCACCATAAAATCCCACATCCGCTGCAAAAAGACTAAACCTCGCAAGGTTTGAAAACTTTCTAGCAGACCAGCCCACAAGGAATCTTGCAGAATTCTTTGCTAGTTTGTCATAAACAGAATTGTTGCCATCTAGTCAGATTCAATTGTCATTTTGGCAAGTTTGACCAACTACCCTGTTTCTGTGATAGAACTACTAAAAAATAAGATTGATGAAAGAAGCAGAATCCTAACTTTTTTAATCTAGTTTCCACACAAGTGACAAAATGGTCTTGTCATGCAACTGGTCAAAACAGAGTTCTTTTTTGGTAAGGGGTTAAAACAGTCGACTTGGCAAAAACTGTTTTGCCAAATTTTCAATAGGAAAATAGTGTCTTGCAAGATTAAAAAAATTAGATTACGTCGGAACTATTTAGTTAACTAAATGAAGAGGTTTTATGCATTTAATTTACATTTAGGAAACTTCCAATCAGTTTTGACCCATTTGCTCTGTTTCCATTAAGCTGTTTTTATCATATAGCTGTTAGACACTTAAGACGGTTATACATACTAGAGATAAGCATGAGTGCATGACCCAGATCAAAAATTCATAAGTAAAGGGTTTAAAATTGCCACCTTTAATGTTCTGATGTTGTTGCTTGTGTCATGAACAGAAAAAATGGGAGGAAAGAGGGACAAAACAACTCAACGAGCATGGAAGGATTCATGCCTCATGCAATATGCTGAGCAAGACTAAGAATCTTGACATGCTTTTTCTTCCTTAGCTCATGTGGAATGGACCAAATACCCTGGTCCCAATCGGTTCACCTTGCTTGTTGACAAGTACAACAGCATTATCATCAATCTTAACCTCACTCCATCACACCGGCCATACACGACCAGTCCTTTCTTTACTTTTCCGCCTGGTAGTGCTTCCTTCACTGATGCTACTATTCTGTCCCCTAATCAGGCTCCTTTCTGCCCCTTCAAAGCTTGTATGCACATAACTCGTTGTGCCCCTGAGTTGTCCACCACTTTCAAATGGGTCGAAACTACCACATCTAGATCACATAAAAGAGCAGACCTGGGTCAAGAAACTATTGCAGGGAGTCTCCTGTTGTGATTTTAGCATTCTGGACGAGAAACTGTTGAGTCACCGCAAAAGTGAACGTCCAACTAGTTCGATTTTGTTTCATGCATTCAATATGACACAAATCAGATGATGAAAAACTTATTGCAACAGAGCAAAAAGAAACTATGAATGAAGTATCAAGCAACCAACCACTTATAACAAGGACTAAAAGTTTATTCAAGTACGAATTCCGAAGGTTGCATCGGGTAACACAAATATAGTGCCGGACCTAACAAATGATAAACAACTACAAGATGCAGGTGTTGGACGAATAATGTCTGCTATGCCAAAGAGATCAAGTTGGGTCAAAAGAAAAAGGCCTGTAGATTAGATACTGGTTTGGGCCGCAGGCCAACAAACCCAATAGGTTTAGTAAACGGTTATTTAGGTTAAGATATGTAACGATTAGTTTTAGTTTGTGTTGTTTACTTTTTAATGAAATGGTGTGACTCCTCATGAAAGCATCGGTTCATTCAGTATATATAGGATTAGGATTCTTTGTAAACATGTAACCTTTTCAGTTATAAATATCAATTATAAAGGTTCACCCATCTTCTTTGTTTCACCCATCTTCTTTGTTTCTGTGTTTTGTATTCAATTAAACGATGTCATGATGTTGTTTGAACATCAACACGATCCTGGAATCAGACCTGGCAGAGATTCTACAGTGGCATCAGAGCCGATGGTTAGATTGAAGAAAAAGATAGAAGAAGTTGGTTGCGTGGAAGAGAAATAAAGAATGGAAGCGGTCATACCCAAGTTATTATGAAGAATAAAGGAAGCCTATGCGATGGGGTTCAGGGAGGAATATGCGAGGCAGTCAAGGAGTACATAGGAATGGTGTAGATAAAAGTGTACTATGAAGAGGGTGCAAGGAAAACCAGTTGTGGCGAATCGCAGAGGTGCTGCAGACATTCAGGTACCACAGGTTGATGCTGAAGTACAAGAGACACTAGATGAAACTCCAAAGGAAAAGTAGGACTGCAAGAGATGTCAAAGTAAAGGCATATTGGAACTGAGGCATGATAGGCAAAATAGAAATTCAGTGATAGAGAAAAGTTAATTATAACTTTTGAAGATAACTATGAAGAACGCATAGCAACCAACAAGGAAATGGAGAAAGCAAATGGCTGTGACGGTCACAAAGAAGATGAAGAAAGCAGATTTTTGGCATATCGACATTAGGGAGGAACTGTTGGACGAATAATATCTGCTATGCCAAAGAGATCAAGTTGGGTCAAAAGAAAAAGGCCTGTAGATTAGATACTGGTTTGGGCCGCAGGCCAACAAACCCAATAGGTTTAGTAAACGGTTATTTAGGTTAAGATATGTAACGATTAGTTTTAGTTTGTGTTGTTTACTTTTTAATGAAACGGTGTGACTCCTCATGAAAGCATCGGTTCATTCAGTATATATAGGATTAGGATTCTCTGTAAACATGTAACCTTTTCAGTTATAAATATCAATTTTAAAGGTTCACCCATCTTCTTTGTTTCTGTGTTTTGTATTCAATTAAACGATGTCATGATGTTGTTTGAACATCAACACGATCCTGGAATCAGACCTGGCAGAGATTCTACAGTGGCGTCAGAGCCGATGGTTAGATTGAAGAAAAAGATAGAAGAAGTTGGTTGCGTGGAAGAGAAATAAAGAATGGAAGCGGTCATACCCAAGTTATTATGAAGAATAAAGGAAGCCTATGCGATGGGGTTCAGGGAGGAATATGCGAGGTAGTCAAGGAGTACATAGGAATGGTGTAGATAAAAGTGTACTATGAAGAGGGTGGAAGGAAAACCAGTTGTGGGGAATCGCAGAGGTGCTGCAGACATTCAGGTACCACAGGTTGATGCTGAAGTACAAGAGACACTAGATGAAACTCCAAAGGAAAAGTAGGACTACAAGAGATGTCAAAGTAAAGGCATATTGGAACCGAGGCATGATAGGCAAAATAGAAATTCAGTGATAGAGAAAAGTTAATTATAACTTTTGAAGATAACTATGAAGAACGCATAGCAACCAACAAGGAAATGGAGAAAGCAAATGGCTGTGACGGTCACAAAGAAGATGAAGAAAGCAGATTTTTGGCATATCGACATTAGGGAGGAACTGTTGGACGAATAATGTCTGCTATGCCAAAGAGATCAAGTTGGGTCAAAAGAAAAAGGCCTGTAGATTAGATACTGGTTTGGGCCGCAGGCCAACAAACCCAATAGGTTTAGTAAACGGTTATTTAGGTTAAGATATGTAACGATTAGTTTTAGTTTGTGTTGTTTACTTTTTAATGAAACGATGTGACTCCTCATGAAAGCATCGGTTCATTCAGTATATATAGGATTAGGATTCTTTGTAAACATGTAACCTTTTCAGTTATAAATTTCAATTATAAAGGTTCACCCATCTTCTTTGTTTCACCCATCTTCTTTGATTCTGTGTTTTGTATTCAATTAAACGATGTCATGATGTTGTTTGAACATCAACACGATCCTGGAATCAGACCTGGCAGAGATTCTACAGCAGGAAAATGAGTAAAAGATGCAACTTTTGGTTGCAAATTAGCTCTATGTTGGAACTTGGAAGGATGAGATTTTCCATATCCTTGTATAAATTAACACATATGGATATACGAGATGAGTTATGCAGATTTCCAAGTCATCTATACAGGGAAAGATCATTACCTTGGCAACAAGTCAGTTTTGGGTTAGTTGAATAGCAACTAATTCCGCCCACTCCTTCAAAACCCGAGATTTTAACTTGCTTTCTAAAAAATATAAAAACACAAAAATAATCATCCCTCACCTTTAGAACTAGTAATTAGGCTTTCTAATCCTAGCGACACTATTCCTAAGCTGAACGATCAATCCCCCGGTACTTGTCACTATACTATACTACAACGATCAGGTACACTGCCTGGTGGGGGTTGTAAGCTTCTCGAGATCCCTCGAGAGGTAAAGCCTGTTGCGATTCCCACGCATCAATGTTCCTTTAGCTATGTTCTCTGATGACGGGCTTAGCCTCCTTGCTACTGTGATTGGGACGCCCAAAAGGTTAGATGCATTTACTAGTCAAATGTGCAAGGAATCTTGGGGCCAGAGTAGCTTTGCTAGGTGTATGATTGAAGTAAAGTCGGATGAGGTACTTAAGGACAGTCTCACTGTTGAGATTCCTCTACTTGATGGTACGGGTTCGACTATTGAGATGATCCGGGTTGAATATGAGTGGAAACCGCCTCGCTGTGATAAATGTAAGGTATTTGGTCATACTTTGAATGAGTGCCCTAAGGTTGTCATTCTGAATGCTCAACCTACTAAGAACGCAAGTGATGGGTTCCAGCCTGTTAACAATAAGAAGAAGGGAAAGCAAGTTGGTTCGAATCCAGGTCGAGGAGGTTTTACCAAACCTGTGGTGGGTAAGCATTTTGAATATCAGCCCAAAAAGACTCTTCCAGAACCAAAGCAAGCTAATGTCAGTAAGAAGAAGGCTTCTGATGTGGCTAGTACAAGTGGAATCAAGATCACTACTTCTAATCAGTTTGATGCTCTTAATATGGAAGATACTAATGGATTTGGTATTCCTAAGGTTGTTACTAACATGGATGTAGATGCTGGCAATACAAGGGAAGTTAATAATGAAGCGTCGGTTAAGACTGGTACTACATCACAAGTCCCTCTTGTGAGTGATATGCAAGAACCAATTGTGAGTGATTCAATGGGTACTATGGAAGTTGGATCTACTCCTATTGCTGAGAAAATTAGTAAGATTGAAGAGCTACTGATCGATGGGAAAGCTATTCTTGTGGATGATGCTGGTCATCCTATTCTGTCTACCTCTGTCACTAAGAGGACTAACCCATTCTCGAAGGTGGGTGTGGTTGAGGTTTCTGAAAGCGATGAGGATGAGGTTCTTAACACGTTCGACGAATCAGCAAATCTTTTTGGTGGTGGTCATGAGCGTGAAGATGAGTATGACTATTATAGTGTTAATCTCCAAAGTCGTAGGAAGTAGTTTATCTTTTGTAAAAGTCATTACTATCATGTGATTAATGGCTTGTTTTATTGTTTAGAACATTGGAAGTATCTTGTTATGTAAGCTTTTCGCCTATGTAACGGGCTGAGATATGGGATTCACCCATATCCTTTGTACTTAAACGTTTTTTGGAGTAATATATTTACCGGGTCGTTGACCTTGTCACAACTCGTAAATTCTGGTCTTTTCCCGAACTTTCAACATTTACTATTCATCGGTTACTATTCATCGATCACTATTCATCATTTTACTATTCATCTTTTTCGGAGTCAGTTTGATATTCTGAGAAGCGTTTTAAAATTTTACTATTCATAAAACACTATTCACCTCCGGAGAAAATTTGTCGTTTATGCGTGAGTTGCGTCATTTCTGTATACGCACGGTTATTTACTTAATAAACATTATCCTACAAACTATTACTATGAATAATTGATCCAACAATCCCAACTATGGTCCTAACATATTTTATACTCATAATAATGATATAAAAATTATATTATTAATTTACCTGGTGTTTTGAAACCGATTACTATATTTCACGATCGGAGCTTATTACTTCGTCGGTTTGCGTTATTTCAATTCAATAATTTTTCTAACACCCGATTCTCATCAGGAATAATATTTTACAACTTTTACAACTTCGTCGTATTTTATTTTACCTTGTCACGATTTATTTTTAGTTAACTCGGTACTCGATAACACCCAATACACCTCAACTCCTATCTAAACCTTACAACTATTAGACAACTACATTAATTAGCACACAAACCCCATCTACCCTCCCCATTACACGCCCCATGTTTCCCTCCTAGTCCAAGTTAGCACTTGATTTCAAAGACTAATACCTACATATAATATCTACACATTTAACTTGTCATATTTCAAGTAACAAAAGAAAAACTCATCTCTTCTTCCTCCCTTTTTGTATGATCGACCAAACAAAGAAACACCAAGAAGATCCATCAATTTTTGAAGATCAAGACATAATCAAGTTCTATTTTCATTCCTAGTTAGGGTTTTGTGGTAAAAATCCCTAGGTTTCTTATACATTCTCATCCAAATCATCTCAAATCTTTCTTGTAAGTTGTCAAACTCTTGTTCATAATTTCTTCACGTTATTTTTATCATCATATGATTTCTATTCAAGATCTACATGCATATGTTAGTTATACCACTCATTTATATATATATATATATATATATATATATATATATATATATATATATATATAACTTTTGAACCCTAGAAATAAATTATAGTTAGATCCTTGTTAGATCCACTTGATTTATGATGTTTAGGAACCCATGACACCCTAAGAAGGTGTATGGTAAGATTAGACTAGATTTGTCGTGATTGAAAGTGGTTTGGTTGGATTAGAAACTAGATTGAAACACTAGAAATGGATTTTAAACTTATATATTTACCTACTGTCCCAAATCGACCAATCCAGAAAACTCAGGGGTTTCCGGGTAACATTGGGCTAGAGATTTAGAAAATACTTTTAAAAACGAAACTTTTGGCGAAAGAACGGATTAAAACGAGTTAATAACGAAGGAGATATGATTTTCCGAATTTAACGACGAAAACTATTTTCTGAAAAACTGCATGCTGTTTGACAGTTTTCGACGGGCAAATAGAGGCGTTAAACGTAACCTAGAGGAACCGAGCTATCGAAAATATATTAGTATATACTAAAACAAATCCGTGAATATAAAGAACGAGTAAAATGAGCTTAAAACGACCAAGTTATACATGTTTTAAAATCGTCAAAACTATATATATATATTGTCACTACTAGAAAATAATATAACTACGTACTAAATAATATAGTTTCTAGGTTTCTTATTCAAGGAGTTTATTTTTAACTAATTAAATACATAAGACCCAAGGTTTATTTATGCGACTACTAGACGATATCTTAAGGTTTTCAAAATGAGGAATATAACACTAACGTTTTTATATACGATATATTACGACAAGTTTTTATTATTCTAGTTGGACTTATTTTTTCCTAAGTATGGAAAATACTTTACTTTGACGATAACAAGTATTTTCAAGTTACGAGTGGTATAGGTATCATGTGCATGTGCATTCATTACATCATTTCATGATCTAAGTAGATCACTATCATTCCTATTAGGTTGCGGTTAGAGATCGAACCTCATTTCTGTGTATCCACTTTTGTCATCGTAGCTATTCGCACCAGGTGAGTCATAGCCCCACTTTTACTCTTTATACTTGTTTTAACTCTTTGGGGGAGATACATGCTCAACTACTTGCTTACTAGTATAAATACTCAAAACATACTTTCTTGATACTCAAAACATTTTATTCTTGATTGTTTTATACTTGATTGTTTTATACTTGATTTCATACATACGTGATTGTGCTTTACTTAACTGTGTTATACTAAACTGTGATGTGTATTCTTGAGCTATTGAGACTTCCAATGGCCCCAGATTAAATTGTTGGGCACAACCATGGAGACATACATACTTCCAATGGCCCCAGATTAAGTTGCTGGGCACAACCATAGATTAAGTTGCTGGGCACAACCATGGAGACATACATACTTCCAATGGCCCCAGATTAAGTTGCTGGGCACAACCATGGAGACATACATACAAACGTGAGGTCTTTGGAGATGAAGTGTAGACTCACGACTAATTGCTTAACTGTTGTGATGAACTTATACATGTTTAATCTTACTATATATATATTAGCAGTGGGTTGTGAACACACAGGTTACAAGTCTCTTATAGCGGGACTTGTAACTGAGTGGATTTACGATGCCTTTGCTGTGTGATCATTTTTCTATATACTTTATTTGTTAAACAAACTCTATGAACTCACCAACCTCGTGTTGACACTTTAGCATGTATTTTCCGGTTTTAACCTATGGCACACTACTGAAGGTTTTGGCAGGGCATGGCACGGTCATAGAAGACTCTGATTATTTATATGGGGACCATTTTTAACTATTTTAAGGGCCTACTTCCGCACTACTTTTAACAATGTAAATTTAACATTTTTGATTAAACTATTTTATTCTAAATGATTCAAGTGAAAACCATTTTTGAACTTGTGTTGTAATACCAATTGAGTTACACCCCAGCTACACGTATGCTTCCGCTGGACCCGATTTTGGGGGTATGACAGATTGGTATCAGAGCTTTGGCTATAGCGAACTAAGTGTTTTTAAAACCTAGACTGTAGCTACTTTTACGAAAAACTTAACCCTATGACCGTCACGTGCCTGCCTGCCAAGCTGAAGCCTCATTGTGGTTTGTTGCTGACTTAGGTGATGAGATTTGTGTCTCATTATCTGGTATATTATATTCACTTATTCTAGTTGATTACTATAATTGTCTTTCATATAAGCATGTTGACGTATCATATATGTCACCCTGTTATGTTTCTCCTTGCATAGTTTCATCCTTTGACCTCGAGTTTGGTCACCTGCCTTAGTCTTTCTGAACGTCTTGGTATTTGTGAAGGACATAGTATTAGTATAACTGAGCTGAGTATTTCAAAATTCATGGAACCTCGGTGGAATATAGACTAGTCACCTATATTCAACCCAGGATAGTGGGACATAGGCTGACTACCTATATCCGACTCAGAAATGAATTTTGCAACACTGAGAATGGTTATAATAAAATTCTGTCTAGATTGAATCCTCTACTAAATTTCCAAATGTTTCATTTTGTGTGTGTATACCCTCGTTGTCAGAACGCTTATACTTTTCATCACTTCGTAAACCACCACCTGAAAACACGTCAACTGGTCATTTCATCTCATGAATTTTCACCTTTATAACACTTCAGGACCTACGTTAACTGAACTTCGGGACGAAGTTCCCTTAAGGGGTAGAGACTGTCACAACTCGTAAATTCTGGTCTTTTCCCGAACTTTCAACATTTACTATTCATCGGTTACTATTCATCGATCACTATTCATCATTTTACTATTCATCTTTTTCGGAGTCAGTTTGATATTCTGAGAAGCGTTTTAAAATTTTACTATTCATAAAACACTATTCACCTCCGGAGAAAATTTGTCGTTTATGCGTGAGTTGCGTCATTTCTGTATACGCACGGTTATTTACTTAATAAACGTTATCCTACAAACTATTACTATGAATAATTGATCCAACAATCCCAACTATGGTCCTAACATATTTTATACTCATAATAATGATATAAAAATTATATTATTAATTTACCCGGTGTTTTGAAACCGATTACTATATTTCACGATCGGAGCTTATTACTTCGTCGGTTTGCGTTATTTCAATTCAATAATTTTTCTAACACCCGATTCTCATCAGGAATAATATTTTACAACTTTTACAACTTCGTCGTATTTTATTTTACCTTGTCACGATTTATTTTTAGTTAACTCGGTACCCGATAACACCCAATACACCTCAACTCCTATCTAAACCTTACAACTATCAGACAACTACATTAATTAGCACACAAACCCCATCTACCCTCCCCATTACACGCCCCATGTTTCCCTCCTAATCCAAGTTAGCACTTGATTTCAAAGACTAATACCTACATATAATATCTACACATTTAACTTGTCATATTTCAAGTAACAAAAGAAAAACTCATCTCTTCTTCCTCCCTTTTTGTATGATCGACCAAACAAAGAAACACCAAGAAGATCCATCAATTTTTGAAGATTAAGACATAATCAAGTTCTATTTTCATTCCTAGTTAGGGTTTTGTGGTAAAAATCCCTAGGTTTCTTATACATTCTCATCCAAATCATCTCAAATCTTTCTTGTAAGTTGTCAAACTCTTGTTCATAATTTCTTCACGTTATTTTTATCATCATATGATTTCCATTCAAGATCTACATGCATATGTTAGTTATACCACTCATTTATATATATATATATATATATATATATATATATATATATATATATATATATATATAACTTTTGAACCCTAGAAATAAATTATAGTTAGATCCTTGTTAGATCCACTTGATTTATGATGTTTAGGAACCCATGACACCCTAAGAAGGTGTATGGTAAGATTAGACTAGATTTGTCGTGATTGAAAGTGGTTTGGTTGGATTAGAAACTAGATTGAAACACTAGAAATGGATTTTAAACTTATATATTTACCTACTGTCCCAAATCGACCAATCCAGAAAACTCAGGGGTTTCCGGGTAACATTGGGCTAGAGATTTAGAAAATACTTTTAAAAACGAAACTTTTGGCGAAAGAACGGATTAAAACGAGTTAATAACGAAGGAGATATGATTTTCCGAATTTAACGACGAAAACTATTTTCTGAAAAACTGCATGCTGTTTGACAGTTTTCGACGGGCAAATAGAGGCGTTAAACGTAACCTAGAGGAACCGAGCTATCGAAAATATATTAGTATATACTAAAACAAATCCGTGAATATAAAGAACGAGTAAAATGAGCTTAAAACGACCAAGTTATACATGTTTTAAAATCGTCAAAACTATATATATATATTGTCACTACTAGAAAATAATATAACTACGTACTAAATAATATAGTTTCTAGGTTTCTTATTCAAGGAGTTTATTTTTAACTAATTAAATACATAAGACCCAAGGTTTATTTATGCGACTACTAGACGATATCTTAAGGTTTTCAAAATGAGGAATATAACACTAACGTTTTTATATACGATATATTACGACAAGTTTTTATTATTCTAGTTGGACTTATTTTTTCCTAAGTATGGAAAATACTTTACTTTGACGATAACAAGTATTTTCAAGTTACGAGTGGTATAGGTATCATGTGCATGTGCATTCATTACATCATTTCATGATCTAAGTAGATCACTATCATTCCTATTAGGTTGCGGTTAGAGATCGAACCTCATTTCTGTGTATCCACTTTTGTCATCGTAGCTATTCGCACCAGGTGAGTCATAGCCCCACTTTTACTCTTTATACTTGTTTTAACTCTTTGGGGGAGATACATGCTCAACTACTTGCTTACTAGTATAAATACTCAAAACATACTTTCTTGATACTCAAAACATTTTATTCTTGATTGTTTTATACTTGATTGTTTTATACTTGATTTCATACATACGTGATTGTGCTTTACTTAACTGTGTTATACTAAACTGTGATGTGTATTCTTGAGCTATTGAGACTTCCAATGGCCCCAGATTAAGTTGTTGGGCACAACCATGGAGACATACATACTTCCAATGGCCCCAGATTAAGTTGCTGGGCACAACCATAGATTAAGTTGCTGGGCACAACCATGGAGACATACATACTTCCAATGGCCCCAGATTAAGTTGCTGGGCACAACCATGGAGACATACATACAAACGTGAGGTCTTTGGAGATGAAGTGTAGACTCACGACTAATTGCTTAACTGTTGTGATGAACTTATACATGTTTAATCTTACTATATATATATTAGCAGTGGGTTGTGAACACACAGGTTACAAGTCTCTTATAGCGGGACTTGTAACTGAGTGGATTTACGATGCCTTTGCTGTGTGATCATTTTTCTATATACTTTATTTGTTAAACAAACTCTATGAACTCACCAACCTCGTGTTGACACTTTAGCATGTATTTTCCGGTTTTAACCTATGGCACACTACTGAAGGTTTTGGCAGGGCATGGCACGGTCATAGAAGACTCTGATTATTTATATGGGGACCATTTTTAACTATTTTAAGGGCCTACTTCCGCACTACTTTTAACAATGTAAATTTAACATTTTTGATTAAACTATTTTATTCTAAATGATTCAAGTGAAAACCATTTTTGAACTTGTGTTGTAATACCAATTGAGTTACACCCCAGCTACACGTATGCTTCTGCTGGACCCGATTTTGGGGGTATGACAGATTGGTATCAGAGCTTTGGCTATAGCGAACTAAGTGTTTTTAAAACCTAGACTGTAGCTACTTTTACGAAAAACTTAACCCTATGACCGTCACGTGCCTGCCTGCCAAGCTGAAGCCTCATTGTGGTTTGTTGCTGACTTAGGTGATGAGATTTGTGTCTCATTATCTGGTATATTATATTCACTTATTCTAGTTGATTACTATAATTGTCTTTCATATAAGCATGTTGACGTATCATATATGTCACCCTGTTATGTTTCTCCTTGCATAGTTTCATCCTTTGACCTCGAGTTTGGTCACCTGCCTTAGTCTTTCTGAACGTCTTGGTATTTGTGAAGGACATAGTATTAGTATAACTGAGCTGAGTATTTCAAAATTCATGGAACCTCGGTGGAATATAGACTAGTCACCTATATTCAACCCAGGATAGTGGGACATAGGCTGACTACCTATATCCGACTCAGAAATGAATTTTGCAACACTGAGAATGGTTATAATAAAATTCTGTCTAGATTGAATCCTCTACTAAATTTCCAAATGTTTCATTTTGTGTGTGTATACCCTCGTTGTCAGAACGCTTATACTTTTCATCACTTCGTAAACCGCCACCTGAAAACACGTCAACTGGTCATTTCATCTCATGAATTTTCACCTTTATAACACTTCAGGACCTACGTTAACTGAACTTCGGGACGAAGTTCCCTTAAGGGGTAGAGACTGTCACAACTCGTAAATTCTGGTCTTTTCCCGAACTTTCAACATTTACTATTCATCGGTTACTATTCATCGATCACTATTCATCATTTTACTATTCATCTTTTTCGGAGTCAGTTTGATATTCTGAGAAGCGTTTTAAAATTTTACTATTCATAAAACACTATTCACCTCCGGAGAAAATTTGTCGTTTATGCGTGAGTTGCGTCATTTCTGTATACGCACGGTTATTTACTTAATAAACGTTATCCTACAAACTATTACTATGAATAATTGATCCAACAATCCCAACTATGGTCCTAACATATTTTATACTCATAATAATGATATAAAAATTATATTATTAATTTACCCGGTGTTTTGAAACCGATTACTATATTTCACGATCGGAGCTTATTACTTCGTCGGTTTGCGTTATTTCAATTCAATAATTTTTCTAACACCCGATTCTCATCAGGAATAATATTTTACAACTTTTACAACTTCGTCGTATTTTATTTTACCTTGTCACGATTTATTTTTAGTTAACTCGGTACCCGATAACACCCAATACACCTCAACTCCTATCTAAACCTTACAACTATCAGACAACTACATTAATTAGCACACAAACCCCATCTACCCTCCCCATTACACGCCCCATGTTTCCCTCCTAGTCCAAGTTAGCACTTGATTTCAAAGACTAATACCTACATATAATATCTACACATTTAACTTGTCATATTTCAAGTAACAAAAGAAAAACTCATCTCTTCTTCCTCCCTTTTTGTATGATCGACCAAACAAAGAAACACCAAGAAGATCCATCAATTTTTGAAGATCAAGACATAATCAAGTTCTATTTTCATTCCTAGTTAGGGTTTTGTGGTAAAAATCCCTAGGTTTCTTATACATTCTCATCCAAATCATCTCAAATCTTTCTTGTAAGTTGTCAAACTCTTGTTCATAATTTCTTCACGTTATTTTTATCATCATATGATTTCCATTCAAGATCTACATGCATATGTTAGTTATACCACTCATTTATATATATATATATATATATATATATATATATATATATATATATATATAACTTTTGAACCCTAGAAATAAATTATAGTTAGATCCTTGTTAGATCCACTTGATTTATGATGTTTAGGAACCCATGACACCCTAAGAAGGTGTATGGTAAGATTAGACTAGATTTGTCGTGATTGAAAGTGGTTTGGTTGGATTAGAAACTAGATTGAAACACTAGAAATGGATTTTAAACTTATATATTTACCTACTGTCCCAAATCGACCAATCCAGAAAACTCAGGGGTTTCCGGGTAACATTGGGCTAGAGATTTAGAAAATACTTTTAAAAACGAAACTTTTGGCGAAAGAACGGATTAAAACGAGTTAATAACGAAGGAGATATGATTTTCCGAATTTAACGACGAAAACTATTTTCTGAAAAACTGCATGCTGTTTGACAGTTTTCGACGGGCAAATAGAGGCGTTAAACGTAACCTAGAGGAACCGAGCTATCGAAAATATATTAGTATATACTAAAACAAATCCGTGAATATAAAGAACGAGTAAAATGAGCTTAAAACGACCAAGTTATACATGTTTTAAAATCGTCAAAACTATATATATATATTGTCACTACTAGAAAATAATATAACTACGTACTAAATAATATAGTTTCTAGGTTTCTTATTCAAGGAGTTTATTTTTAACTAATTAAATACATAAGACCCAAGGTTTATTTATGCGACTACTAGACGATATCTTAAGGTTTTCAAAATGAGGAATATAACACTAACGTTTTTATATACGATATATTACGACAAGTTTTTATTATTCTAGTTGGACTTATTTTTTCCTAAGTATGGAAAATACTTTACTTTGACGATAACAAGTATTTTCAAGTTACGAGTGGTATAGGTATCATGTGCATGTGCATTCATTACATCATTTCATGATCTAAGTAGATCACTATCATTCCTATTAGGTTGCGGTTAGAGATCGAACCTCATTTCTGTGTATCCACTTTTGTCATCGTAGCTATTCGCACCAGGTGAGTCATAGCCCCACTTTTACTCTTTATACTTGTTTTAACTCTTTGGGGGAGATACATGCTCAACTACTTGCTTACTAGTATAAATACTCAAAACATACTTTCTTGATACTCAAAACATTTTATTCTTGATTGTTTTATACTTGATTGTTTTATACTTGATTTCATACATACGTGATTGTGCTTTACTTAACTGTGTTATACTAAACTGTGATGTGTATTCTTGAGCTATTGAGACTTCCAATGGCCCCAGATTAAGTTGTTGGGCACAACCATGGAGACATACATACTTCCAATGGCCCCAGATTAAGTTGCTGGGCACAACCATAGATTAAGTTGCTGGGCACAACCATGGAGACATACATACTTCCAATGGCCCCAGATTAAGTTGCTGGGCACAACCATGGAGACATACATACAAACGTGAGGTCTTTGGAGATGAAGTGTAGACTCACGACTAATTGCTTAACTGTTGTGATGAACTTATACATGTTTAATCTTACTATATATATATTAGCAGTGGGTTGTGAACACACAGGTTACAAGTCTCTTATAGCGGGACTTGTAACTGAGTGGATTTACGATGCCTTTGCTGTGTGATCATTTTTCTATATACTTTATTTGTTAAACAAACTCTATGAACTCACCAACCTCGTGTTGACACTTTAGCATGTATTTTCCGGTTTTAACCTATGGCACACTACTGAAGGTTTTGGCAGGGCATGGCACGGTCATAGAAGACTCTGATTATTTATATGGGGACCATTTTTAACTATTTTAAGGGCCTACTTCCGCACTACTTTTAACAATGTAAATTTAACATTTTTGATTAAACTATTTTATTCTAAATGATTCAAGTGAAAACCATTTTTGAACTTGTGTTGTAATACCAATTGAGTTACACCCCAGCTACACGTATGCTTCTGCTGGACCCGATTTTGGGGGTATGACAGATTGGTATCAGAGCTTTGGCTATAGCGAACTAAGTGTTTTTAAAACCTAGACTGTAGCTACTTTTACGAAAAACTTAACCCTATGACCGTCACGTGCCTGCCTGCCAAGCTGAAGCCTCATTGTGGTTTGTTGCTGACTTAGGTGATGAGATTTGTGTCTCATTATCTGGTATATTATATTCACTTATTCTAGTTGATTACTATAATTGTCTTTCATATAAGCATGTTGACGTATCATATATGTCACCCTGTTATGTTTCTCCTTGCATAGTTTCATCCTTTGACCTCGAGTTTGGTCACCTGCCTTAGTCTTTCTGAACGTCTTGGTATTTGTGAAGGACATAGTATTAGTATAACTGAGCTGAGTATTTCAAAATTCATGGAACCTCGGTGGAATATAGACTAGTCACCTATATTCAACCCAGGATAGTGGGACATAGGCTGACTACCTATATCCGACTCAGAAATGAATTTTGCAACACTGAGAATGGTTATAATAAAATTCTGTCTAGATTGAATCCTCTACTAAATTTCCAAATGTTTCATTTTGTGTGTGTATACCCTCGTTGTCAGAACGCTTATACTTTTCATCACTTCGTAAACCGCCACCTGAAAACACGTCAACTGGTCATTTCATCTCATGAATTTTCACCTTTATAACACTTCAGGACCTACGTTAACTGAACTTCGGGACGAAGTTCCCTTAAGGGGTAAAGACTGTCACAACTCGTAAATTCTGGTCTTTTCCCGAACTTTCAACATTTACTATTCATCGGTTACTATTCATCGATCACTATTCATCATTTTACTATTCATCTTTTTCGGAGTCAGTTTGATATTCTGAGAAGCGTTTTAAAATTTTACTATTCATAAAACACTATTCACCTCCGGAGAAAATTTGTCGTTTATGCGTGAGTTGCGTCATTTCTGTATACGCACGGTTATTTACTTAATAAACGTTATCCTACAAACTATTACTATGAATAATTGATCCAACAATCCCAACTATGGTCCTAACATATTTTATACTCATAATAATGATATAAAAATTATATTATTAATTTACCCGGTGTTTTGAAACCGATTACTATATTTCACGATCGGAGCTTATTACTTCGTCGGTTTGCGTTATTTCAATTCAATAATTTTTCTAACACCCGATTCTCATCAGGAATAATATTTTACAACTTTTACAACTTCGTCGTATTTTATTTTACCTTGTCACGATTTATTTTTAGTTAACTCGGTACCCGATAACACCCAATACACCTCAACTCCTATCTAAACCTTACAACTATCAGACAACTACATTAATTAGCACACAAACCCCATCTACCCTCCCCATTACACGCCCCATGTTTCCCTCCTAGTCCAAGTTAGCACTTGATTTCAAAGACTAATACCTACATATAATATCTACACATTTAACTTGTCATATTTCAAGTAACAAAAGAAAAACTCATCTCTTCTTCCTCCCTTTTTGTATGATCGACCAAACAAAGAAACACCAAGAAGATCCATCAATTTTTGAAGATCAAGACATAATCAAGTTCTATTTTCATTCCTAGTTAGGGTTTTGTGGTAAAAATCCCTAGGTTTCTTATACATTCTCATCCAAATCATCTCAAATCTTTCTTGTAAGTTGTCAAACTCTTGTTCATAATTTCTTCACGTTATTTTTATCATCATATGATTTCCATTCAAGATCTACATGCATATGTTAGTTATACCACTCATTTATATATATATATATATATATATATATATATATATATATATATATATATATAACTTTTGAACCCTAGAAATAAATTATAGTTAGATCCTTGTTAGATCCACTTGATTTATGATGTTTAGGAACCCATGACACCCTAAGAAGGTGTATGGTAAGATTAGACTAGATTTGTCGTGATTGAAAGTGGTTTGGTTGGATTAGAAACTAGATTGAAACACTAGAAATGGATTTTAAACTTATATATTTACCTACTGTCCCAAATCGACCAATCCAGAAAACTCAGGGGTTTCCGGGTAACATTGGGCTAGAGATTTAGAAAATACTTTTAAAAACGAAACTTTTGGCGAAAGAACGGATTAAAACGAGTTAATAACGAAGGAGATATGATTTTCCGAATTTAACGACGAAAACTATTTTCTGAAAAACTGCATGCTGTTTGACAGTTTTCGACGGGCAAATAGAGGCGTTAAACGTAACCTAGAGGAACCGAGCTATCGAAAATATATTAGTATATACTAAAACAAATCCGTGAATATAAAGAACGAGTAAAATGAGCTTAAAACGACCAAGTTATACATGTTTTAAAATCGTCAAAACTATATATATATATATATATTGTCACTACTAGAAAATAATATAACTACGTACTAAATAATATAGTTTCTAGGTTTCTTATTCAAGGAGTTTATTTTTAACTAATGAAATACATAAGACCCAAGGTTTATTTATGCGACTACTAGACGATATCTTAAGGTTTTCAAAACGAGGAATATAACACTAACGTTTTTATATACGATATATTACGATAAGTTTTTATTATTCTAGTTGGACTTATTTTTTCCTAAGTATGGAAAATACTTTACTTTGACGATAACAAGTATTTTCAAGTTACGAGTGGTATAGGTATCATGTGCATGTGCATTCATTACATCATTTCATGATCTAAGTAGATCACTATCATTCCTATTAGGTTGCGGTTAGAGATCGAACCTCATTTCTGTGTATCCACTTTTGTCTTCGTAGCTATTCGCACCAGGTGAGTCATAGCCTCACTTTTACTCTTTATACTTGTTTTAACTCTTTGGGGGAGATACATGCTCAACTACTTGCTTACTAGTATAAATACTCAAAACATACTTTCTTGATACTCAAAACATTTTATTCTTGATTGTTTTATACTTGATTTCATACATACGTGATTGTGCTTTACTTAACTGTGTTATACTAAACTGTGATGTGTATTCTTGAGCTATTGAGACTTCCAATGGCCCCAGATTAAGTTGCTGGGCACAACCATGGAGACATACATACTTCCAATGGCCCCAGATTAAGTTGCTGGGCACAACCATGGAGACATACATACAAACGTGAGGTCTTTGGAGATGAAGTGTAGACTCACGACTAATTGCTTAACTGTTGTGATGAACTTATACATGTTTAATCTTACTATATATATATTAGCAGTGGGTTGTGAACACACAGGTTACAAGTCTCTTATGGCGGGACTTGTAACTGAGTGGATTTACGATGCCTTTGCTGTGTGATCATTTTTCTATATACTTTATTTGTTAAACAAACTCTATGAACTCACCAACCTCGTGTTGACACTTTAGCATGTATTTTCAGGTTTTAACCTATGGCACACTACTGAAGGTTTTGGCAGGGCATGGCACGGTCATAGAAGACTCTGATTATTTATATGGGGACCATTTTTAACTATTTTAAGGGCCTACTTCCGCACTACTTTTAACAATGTAAATTTAACATTTTTGATTAAACTATTTTATTCTAAATGATTCAAGTGAAAACCATTTTTGAACTTGTGTTGTAATACCAATTGAGTTACACCCCAGCTACACGTATGCTTCCACTGGACCCGATTTTGGCGGTGTGACAGACCTTTTACCCAAAAAAAAAGACGTTAAAATTGTTATGTTTTAAACAAGAAATCATTGAGTTGATCTATGATTTATAACGTATAGTGGGAATATAATAGTTTATGTCTTCTTAAGACATGAACATGAAGTAACTTGTTCAAAAGGTACTTATGTTATATAACATGCAATTGGCTTGGAAATTCTATTGTACCATTAAGACTGACTTAGTTGGTAAATAGGTAAGCCAAAAGGAGTATAAGTTTATCTTACATATTGTTAGTTTATCTCACAATATTAGTTCTAATGAAACATCACAAGTTGGTGGTGTGTTCAAACTCTTGTTATATTGTTTGATTAAAAGATAAACATGACTTCTTTCCTTCCAAAAGTTATCAAGGTTAGAAAATTGAGTATGGATTGAATATACTCAATAAGACTCCAACCTAGAAGATTAAATAAGACATTATAGAATGTGATGAATCACATTAAAGTCTTAATATGATGTCCTGATTTTGTTAATAAGATGTTTTAACAAACAAGAGTCAGGAACTGTAAAATGTTTTGTAATATCCCAAAAGAGAACGATTAAGTGTTGCTCAACTTGCTAAAGTATTTATAGATAAATTACTAAAGGCAAGTGGGAGTTTTATCTTGAAAAGATAAAATTACAAGATACATAATCTTCTAAAACTAAACTAGTGAAAATCATGATGAGGCTTGAAATGTGAAGGTTAAACCTCAACATGATCAAATTCTCATTCATAGATCCGTAGGGATGTCTCAGATATTTGATTGATATGCTGAGTAATATGAATTACAGGATCAAAGTAAGCTTGTTAATCATAATGACGCATTTACTAATTATGGTAAATTGCTCATACTATGAATGTTAAGATGTTGTCCATAAAGATAAGTCAACTTTGAAAACTTGGTTTATCTTAATGAAGATGAGTTTCTTCAAGAGAAGGAAAACCCTAGAGGTTTAAATCTTCATGTAATGAATCATATGGACAGAATTGTATACATATTTTAATGTATGTCTTATGACAAGATTATTAATCATACTTAAGTAATTAACTATGATTGAATACTCTTTCCTAAGCACATTAAAATACAAAGATGGTAATTGTCATATTCATTTTTAAGAATACGGAATTTGACAATGGATTATAAAACTCTTTCTTGTATAATTACTTAAGCGAGGACGATAAGTAATTAAGAGTTTATGAATTCATGTAATCTTTGAAAGTATACAAAATGCAAGAATCCAAGTATGGATAGATGCATGCATCAAGGAGATAAGTCTTATGTTTAAATATTAAATCCATCTTTGATTTATAATTTAAATAAGATAACTCCTAAGTAATTCTGAAAGCTAGTGGGAGTATTATGTTTACTTACTTAAATCATATATGTTGTATAACATATAGGAAGTAACATTCTATATAAGTTAAATGTTAAGTCATAACTTGGAATGAAACTTTACTTGAAAGATTTCATAAGTAAAACATACAACCTTGAATATATGTTTATTGATATAAACATTTGTGGTAAATGAATCTAATAAAACATGATATATCATTTAGAAAGTTTAAATGGATATATAGTACATGAATGAAATTTAAGTTCGACACAAGAATTTTTCATGTACATCATGTTGTTATGTCATGCTTTGATAAAAGATGATTTGACAACATTGATATCTAATTGAAAGATATTAGATAAGTTGTGTAGTGAATATTCTAAAGGAATATATTTGGATATAGAATCACATCCTAAGCCTGGAACAATTTCATGATTCTATAGATGAACAATTTGTCAATTGTCATAGCCAACAAACTTGGAAGTTTGGTAGGCATAAAACATTACACATTAAAGTTTACGGAAAAGAGCATATTGTTGTTTGCATACAATGATGCTAATGGAATTGAGATGACACTCAATAATAGTCATGGAAGGATTTCATCCTTGTTAATAGCCATGTATACTAGTTATACTTAACTAAAAGCATAGTTGCATTATACATTAAAGAATAAGAATACTTTAAACTTTAAAATGTTTGAAAGTTTTGTTATCATAAATTAAGTGTTGAGGATGTCACACGCTTTATGATGTATTATGTGGTTATATCCAATTATTTGAATGCACATATACAAGAACTTCTCTAATTGAATTCTTGAAATAAGTATTCTCAAAATTCCAATAGATCAAAGTTAGTTGAATAATGCCTTGTCAACAAGTAAGATTACTTGAGGCATAATTGTCAACAAGTATGATTGGTATTACTTGAGACAAAATTCATTAACGAGAACTTTCATGCATTGATCTATTTAGTATTTGGATAAGGGTTGTTAAGGAATTATTATTTAATGATAGATTGTATTCTATATTTGCATGTTTAATCCATGAATAACTTATGTTGTGTTATTCTAAATAGTCCGTTGTCAATTAATGATATGGGAGTATCATTGAACTAAGACAAATCTGAGTTTTGCTATAATATACTTTAAGTATATTGATGCGTAGACATGCCAAATTCACATGATATTCAATAAATGATAAATTGAATATAGGACAAAATCCCAATTACATGATTATACTTATGGATGTTGTCATTATAGTAAATCATGAATATTTATCCTCAGACTTGAGATACTAGGTAACTACTGTGGATGTAGCTCATTTTTTGTGAGATAGTATAATGCTATCCGTAACTGGTAGTTATAAGGATTATTTTCAGAGGTGATGCGAAGTTCATAGGTTATGCTTGTAGTCAACACAGGATTTTTTTCCTTCAAATTTGTTTTGAAGTTTAATACTGTTGGGCCCCTCGTAGGGTTGACAAGATGTTTGCATGGCCATGCCCAAGGTCTATCTGGAATGCGTTCAGATGAATTGGTAATCTTGCTCAATCATAAATAACGAGAAACAGAATAGTTAATTATGGAATGACTTAGATCCATATCCATATTAACGTGGTATTGGAAACAAAAGGATAACTATGATGATGAATCATCAAATGTGGTTTTTTCCAAGAAACCATACTCGTGATCGTTCTGGGGGCATTGGCGTGTTAAGATAGACTAACCATTGTCATTATTACATTAATGTATATCCGAGTGGGAGCTGTAAGTTTTAATGGATAAAAATTAATGAATATGTCCGGACTCAAACATGAGACTTCGGGATTGCACACTTTACGTATGAGTTTCAATTAATTAATAATTATTGTTTAGTGACGAATAATTATTAAATTCACGAAATGAGCACTTAACGGTACCTAACGACCGTTAGACGAAAGATGAAGGACTAGATTTGAAATTGAATTGAAGAATGCTATGGATTGGGCTTCTAAAGCCTATGTTCGGCCGATCCATGCCCTTTAGGGTTTGGTTTGTGTCTTTTGCTCCAAGCTATTAGATTTGTATAAATACATGCCTCATGTATTCATTCAAATCATCCCTTGATTCATTTGCAATCTTATTCTTCTTCTTCGCTCTTCTTGAGCCTAGAAATCGAACTACACCCTTATAGGGTTCCTACTAGATTTCCTAAGCTCAAATTCATTCAAGTTTAGTTGATCAACTACACCCTTCTAGGGTTCCTACGCGATCTTCTAAATATTGTGTTTGGATTGCTCGTGAATCAAGAACCTAGCTTTTCTAATTGAAATGCTAATAGTACGTGTGTACAAGAATGAAGTGTTGGCATACTTTTGCTAACGTTGTGATTGCCCATTCGACTAACACATTAGTCGATCCA
Organism: Artemisia argyi; assembly: GCA_030686995.1. Lineage (NCBI taxonomy): Eukaryota > Viridiplantae > Streptophyta > Magnoliopsida > Asterales > Asteraceae > Artemisia > Artemisia argyi. The sequence continues at coordinate 245,556,125 of CM060702.1, read as the reverse complement.
CATTAAACCCTAATTAGGGTTTATAAGTTCTTGTTAATTGATTTCTTGTTCTTGCTAGAAATCACAAAAGTACGTTTCCTTTTATATTCGGTTAATTTAATTACATGTATTTGATCCTATTCTGCTGCGTGCTTGATGTGTTTTATGTTTATATACTTTGTTATGATTTACATATTCCAACAAAATGCCCATTTATCAGTTTCATTTTTCCCCATTTGACTTTGTGACGACACCTTAAACGGTCCGCTTGACCCAAAGGGAAGTCATCAAATGAATACGTTTGACCATGGTCAAAAGTCAAAACCTGTATTGCTACTCATTGAATCAAACCTTGTGAAACTACGGTCTTGTGCTGTGCTGCTCATTCAGTCGAATCTTGAGAAGTTATTATCCGGTGTAGAGCTGCTCATGGAATCAAATCTCGAGAAGGTTTCTTATTTTAGGTTTATATTTTTCTAATTATGAAATGCATACAAAACAGTTCGCAACTGATACAAAACCAGTTTTAGATTGGTTTAGTTTCCAGGTCAACTCTATAGTAGTACATCGAAAGGGAAGTCATCAAATGAGTATGTATGACCATGGTCAAAACCTGCATTGCTACTCATTGAATCAAACCTTGCGAAACTACGGTCTTGTGCCGTGCTGCTCATTGAGTCGAATCTTGAGAAGTTATTATCCTGTGTGGAGCTGCTCATGGAATCAAATCTCGAGAAGGTTTCTTGTTTGGGAGAACCTCGGTCAGTGGCACTGAAAGAGTCGTATCTCGAGAAATTATCAAAGAAAGAATTATCTGCTCTTCCCCAACTGTATCGTGGTGAAGTGCCAGCTCGAGAAGCTGGTGAGCCAGGAATCGAATCATCAAACCCAAATGGACTCTTTTTCTGGAAGAAACTATAAGTTTTAACGGATAAAAATTAATGAATATGTCCGGACTTGAACACGAGACTTCGGGATTGCACACTTTACGTATGAGTTTCAATTAATTAATAATTATTGTTTAGTGACGAATAATTATTAAATTCACGAAATGAGCACTTAACGATACCTAACGACCGTTAGATGAAAGATGAAGGACTAGATTTGAAATTGAATTGAAGAATGCTATGGATTGGGCTTCTAAAGCCTATGTTCGGCCGATCCATGCCCTTTAGGGTTTGGATTGTGTCTTTTGCTCCAAACTATTATATTTGTATAAATACATGCCACATGTATTCATTCAAATCATCCCTTGATTCATTTGCAATCTTATTCTTTTTCTTCTCTCTTCTTGAGCCTAGAAATCGAACTACACCCTTATAGGGTTCCTACTAGATTTCCTAAGCTCAAAATTCATTCAAGTTTAGTTGATCAACTACACCCTTCTAGGGTTCCTACGCGATCTTCTAAATATTGTGTTTGGATTGCTCATGAATTAAGAACCTAGCTTTTCTTATTGAAACGCTAATAGTACGTGTGTTCGAGAACGAAGTGTTAGCATACTTTTGCTAACGTGGTGATTGCCCACTCGACTATCCTATTAGTCGATCCCCAATTAAACCCAATTAGGGTTTATAGTTCTTGTTCATTGATTTCTTGTTCTAGCTAGAAATCACAAAGAGGTACGCATCCTTTTATATTCGGTTAATTTATTTACATGTATTTGATCTATTTTCGCTGCGTGCTTGATGTGTTTTATGTTTACATACTTTGTTATGATTTTCATATATTCCAACAGTGGCATCAAGTGCCGTTAATACATTGTAATTAATTACCGAAACACATAAAATTGAATCGTTATGATTATTACATGCTTGGTGTTCTTTTGTTTTTTAAAATTTTCATAAACCCTAGATTTTTTTAATGTCGACTTTTATTTATTTTTATATATACGTCGAATTTTTTTTATGAAAAGAAAATTAGGGTTTTTGAATTTTGTTATAAAACTTGTAGAAACCCTAGGTTGCATGTAATATTTATGTGTATAAAAATGGGTATTTGTGATATGCCGTTTTGGTTGCGTTCCTTTATTGACATGATTATATGTTTTAATATGTGCAATGTGGGCATCCATGACAAACCATACATGTGTTGTCTTGGATTATGGTGATTTGGTTTTGTAGATTTCATGCTTATTATGCGATTTAATTATAATTGATATGTTTTTAGTAAATATTTTGACTATAAAGATTACTAAAATTGAATTAATTATAAAATTAGGGAAGACCCTATTAAAATCGTGTAAAATCAATTGTGTGTTTTAATTGATTTAATTTGCATGTCCATTATTGTTGTTGTTTGTTTATTTTATTTAAATTACTTTTGTTTTTATATATTATATGACATGATAGTAAAAAAGGGGTAATTTTAAAAATAAAATATTAAACGGACTTTATAATGGTGAAATCTTGTTTTGAGCTTATAAGAATCTTGAACTTTTGATTGATTGATCGCGATTGTATTAAGTGGTTGGAAGGTGAGACTAATTTTGACAAACTATTAAAGTGGGTATAAGGTTGGCTTCACATTAAATTGTGGCCTTAGATAGCCTCCATTTTGGCTAAACGCTCGCCTGTGAGTCAAATTTAGTTTAACCTAACAACAATGATAACTACGAAGCACTTAAGGGAAAGTTGTAAGTTTCTCAACTCCTCAATCAAAACTTTGGAGATTTAAGCTCGTGAAGAAACTAATGAGTAAACGTTTTTACATAAAACATATGTTACAAGATGAATGCATGACATCTTTGTACATATATTTTGATTACACACATCAAAATTTACTACCCTTAAAATTTAAGTTATATGCCATCCAACGAAAAGGAAACACCTAAAATTGGGTCTACGTCAGGGCGTAACCTGGCTAGATTGCAATGGAGAGAAAATTACAATGATTTCATCACTAGCAGATCAACTGGTGTAACAATTCGCATTTTCAGGTTAATTACTATTCCCGGAAAATTTCACTATTCACTTTTACTATTCATTTTTCCCGAAATTTGATTTTTGTTTCTTGGCCTCGAGTGATAAATCATTTCCATGGCAAATTAAAAGTTTGACACTCGTCAGATCATTTTCGTGAAAGTTAATAAGGAATTACACGTTTTAGGGTAAAACGTCATTCAAAAATTCTACGCACAACGAAACTCGACCGCGTTAAGTGACCCCGCATCAGAAAAATGTTTGACACACTCATGATTTATTTGAGAGTTAATCATGACTGAGAAAAACATGACCAAAATAAGCCTCGGCCGTGAAAAACTGGAATTTTCAGTTTTAAGCGTTTTTACTCAGCTGTAACCTTTGCCTATACCTACACCGCGTTTCTAAGACGATTTGAGTTTTCAACTTATTAGAAAAAGTCAACATATTTTTCCCTCCTCCTTTGACCAAAAATCATTCATTGATTTTATAAGTCATTCCTTGATTTTTAGGCTTACGGTTTGATGTCTAAAAGACATTTAATACCAACCGACACTAGACTGAGCCCAGTCTAGACATTATAAGTCATTTGAAATCATTTTTAACCTATCATAAAAGTAACATTTTACTTTTCTCAATTTTACGCAATATTCGTACGTTTTACGTATTACGCGTTTTAGACCCGTGTTTCCAGTTTTAGCAGGGTTTTACCACCCCAATGGAACCTACCACTCATTTTATATTTTATTATGGAGTATTTTGACAAGTTTAATCATTCTTCCAAGTTTCGTATTTTTATGATACCCGGTTTTACGTTTCGTGGCTTAACCATTTACGGTTAGCATTTTACGGAGCCAAAACTAACTCAATAACTTGGATAATATCATCTAAAAGCCAACTCTTGGTCCCCAAGCCTCATGAACCGACTTAGGGGGGGGGGGAGGATTTAGCCCATAGGTGGCTTGATCTCATGCTAGGAGGCCTTAGATTGCATGCATGTGTACAACTTGGTCTCCAAGTGTTGGAAAATATCCTAAATACTTGCACCTCCTTAAGGCAACTTCTTAGCACCTTCCTAGCACCTCCTCAAACTCATATATAAGCCCTCCCCATCCCTCCTAGTCGTTCACAACACATACACCCTCTCATTTGCTAGTTTACTTCAAGTTTTGTGCAAGATTCAAGAGCTATAACAACACATAAACTCTAGTTTGGTTTTGATTCATCAAACTACTTCCAAACCCTAGAAACCTTGGTGATTTCTCTTGAGTTTGAATCCACTCAAGTCACCTCAACTTTCGTCATCTCTCTTTCAAGAATACAAGTGTAGAAAGATTGCTTGAAGTGAAGTAGGGTGAAGCTAAAGTCTATCAAAGTCACTTACCTTACATGTTAACTTACCTTTCTTTGTAGAAAGCCAAAGTTGTAAGCCAACTCTAATACACTTCCTTTCTTAAATATCATATTCATGTTATTTACATATCATTCATGCTATATTTTGTCTTGTGATCATGTCCATGATGTATAAAAATGGGTAAAACAAGTTATTACAAATGATTGTTAACTTATGTTATTAAAACAAGTAAACTAGTGACTTTTATGGAGAACCACGACCAAAATAGTACAACGATGATATTGGACACTTACTTAATGTTATAAAGGACTTCAAAAGGAAAACATAGCAATTTGAACCACTTAAAACGAGTACACGAGTCAAAAGTTATGGCCATAAGAAGTTTGCAAAACCAAAACGGCAAAACTGCCTATACCCTACTGTTTTGCATTCTGACTTTTTGAAAGTGGCACTTCTGATCCGATTCATCAAAAAGTTAAAACACGAAAGTCGTCCGGAACGCCGTTTTCGTTCAGGAACAAAGAAGCTCGAGCCCTGAAAGCGCTTTCCGAGTGATATTTTCTTCAAATTCTTAACAGCCCATTTTTAGACCAAAGTCATTATATAAAGGTTATGGTTTATAAAGACCAAAAGGTCTTATGACCTAGATTCAAGACCACAACCATGGCTAGAGCCAAGGTTGAGTCTCAAGACCATGGAACAATGACCAAAGGTCATGGCAAAGCCATGGCTAAAGACCATATAAACATACCAAGGCGAAAACAAGAGTTAAGACCATATATACATACCAAGGCGAAAACATGAGTTAAGACCATATATACATACCAAGGCGAAAACATGAGCTAAAGTATTGGCGATAACTTGAACATACAATTTGGATCTACTTCATATAAAGAACCATGAAATATTACGAGTATTTGTCATACAAGTTATAAGAAACTTACCCTAATAACAATCTTCATGTAAAGATAAACTTTCCTAAGTTTATTCAAGTACTTGGACATGTAACTTTTCGGATCAAAACTTATATACATATATATTTTATCAACTACTACAATAGTAGGGAGCCTCATGTGAGGAGTTCATTCTGTAAGCCATCGAGATGAGTTGTGGATTTACGAATTAAAGTGTCCTTGCTCCTCGAACGTTTACTACATGACTTCTGAATTATGTCGGCCCGAACGGTAGTAAACGATATATAAACTATACATGTTTCATGAATCATTTCTTTTCAAAGATTTACACTATACATTGTACCACATCATGGACTAAGTGCAAGACATATATTGGCACGTTTATGTTTCCTTAGACATTATTCCAAACCTAAGTTGCAACAATTATTCTAGGTTGCTCGTAGAAGTTCTTACGGCATATCCATCATTCTCATTATACATCATCCAACTCAAGGTGAGTTCATTGCCCCACTTTCTATTGTTTAACTATTTTACAAACCCTTGGGGGGGAATACATGCTATTATTTTTCTACTCGAACACAATGTTTTCTACTGTATGCTATTCGACTATGTTTTATTAACACTAAGTAACATCCTTGCCAAACCAAGATCCCTTATTATGAACCATTTAATCACTTGCGAGGGTTACTTGCGAGTGAGCGCGAATATTGTGAATAGGCCTATTGGGATTGACGAATCCCATTTGTTTTGACTAAGTTCAAACAAATGCATTAATATTTAAGACATTAGGTATAACGGCAAAGTACCTACCGGGATAAATCTGTCGATCGATATTGGTACACGTTAACGTTTTGGTGTCATAAGCTTAGTGAATTAATAACCTTTCCGGGCATATAACAACGTAGCCCATCTTTGTTTTCTAACTATGAGTGTGAGTCTATAGCTCACACTACGATTATTGTGTTCAACGATTTAACTACCAACACATTGTGTTCAAACATTAAACAAACTCTATGAATATCACTCAACCTTTGTGTTGACCTCTCAAGCATGTATTTCAGGTTCATGATGATCAAGGATGGCACGAAAGGGCACGGATACTCTAGAGGACTATAAATTTTATTATCATTCAAAAACTCATTTAATGTAAATTGTAAACATGGAACCATCTGGGACCTCATTTTGTAATCTCTGATATTTATATAATTTGAATGATAAACCTTTTAAAACGACTCTATTAGAGATCGTTTTCTATTATTGTGACTGTTGCGCCGTCGAGTAACACCCAGTTTGAATTCCGCTGCATCCATGAATTGGGGGTGTTACAGATTGGTACCAGAGCCATGGTTATAGAGAAACGGGTCTAATTGAGACCTAAACTATAACCACACATACAAGCAAAAACATTTTTATAGCCTTCCGCTCTCCGTGTCTTCCATCCTCCAGACGATTATGGACTTATTAAGCATTTTATACTTGATGAGGCGAAAAATGATCCACTTTTAGGGGGTCATTTAAGCCCGGAATTGAATTTATTTGATCAAATATTGCCCTAAATCGTTCCTTTTGTGATTTTAGGTACTTTGGGAGTGAAATCTGGAAAAAGAAGCAATTCGGAAGTTTTTGGAGCATAAAAGTGAAGAAAACGCTAAAGTCTTAATTTTCCATGTTGGGAACAGTAGGTGACGGCGTCAAGAGTAACTTCCTGATGGCGTCAAGAGCAAAATTCCATGACGACCCAGTACAGATTTGACGGCGTCACGAAGTAGGGCGTCAAGAGTAAAAGTCATGACGGCCTGGAAATGATTATCACATGACGGCGTCAAATGTAGATCAAGGTAGTCCGAGAAGAGTTTTGGCGGCGAGGTGACGGCGTCACAAGTTTATTCTTGACGCCGTCAGACCCCTTTTCCTATATATAGTTTTCTAATTTTCACATTAAAGAGAGAGAAGTTTTGGAGATACCCTAAGTACGAACTTGGTGCGAATTTTATAGGTTTTTCAAGGGTTCCAAACCCTTGATACCTTTCATGTGTAATTGAGATAAGTGTTCTTTTAATTCAATCAATATGTCTATGTTTTGGTTGTCTATATCTTGTTCTTGTCTTAATTCCATCATGCTAGGCTAGATCTATCTTGTGTTTGCTTGGATCTAATGAAACCTAGATGTTAATTATGTGTTGATTACTTGTTTATACTTGTCTTGGATGAATGATTTATATGTTAGGCTTAAGAAAACTGGCAGATCTCCAATTGGTAACATGCTTGAACGTCTTAAGAAACATGAACCGACGCTCACTAGGTCTTTATTAGTTATATTTAATGCATGAGCCACTGTTTATAATCCCTATGGTTGTGCTGGGCATGGTATAGGAGGAGATAAGAGCTCATAGAATTGGGGAGTTAAGTGTGCCACCCCATGAATGGTATTAAGGAATACGATCCGTCATCCATGCAATTATAACAAGTAATTAACGTGTAAAAGATGTCTAGGGAGTAGTGAAATCTAAGTAAACACACTTTCTCCACTTATTGCTCACAACTTTAGTATAATTTCCTTTATTTTCATTTCTAGTATTTTATTTTGATTGCATCTTTAGTATTGGGTTAGTTGATTAACAACTAATTCCCCCCAAATCCTTCAAACCCGAGAGTTTTACTTGCTTTCTATAAAATATAAAATACAAAAAGAATAATCATCCCTCACCTTTAGAACTAGTATTTAGGTTTTCTAATCCTAGCGACACTATTCCTAAGCTGAACGATCAATCCCCCGGTACTTGTCACTATACTATACTACAACGATCAGGTACACTGCCTGGTGGGGGTTGTAAGCTTCTCGAGATCCCTCGAGAGGTAAAGCCTGGTGCGATTCCCACGTATCAATACTACATAAACATGTTAGCATATGGATATATGTACCCTTAGCATAATTGAGCATTTCCCCATAAGCCTTTTTATACTACATGAACATATTAGTATATTGATATATACACTCGATTTATTTTCAATCATTTTATCTAAACAATGGACTAAACATATCTGCGTATGCCTATTCTAGGGCATTTCGGCACAACCACATTCTCCCAACCATGTTCCTACTCCAACATTTTATGTCCAAGATATTGTAACTAATTACAATGTTCTTTCCTATTTTCGGACATTGTATGATACAATGGTCTTAATCATTTCTCAAATGTTTTGAGTCACACAATGGTCTAATCTAATTCCCAGACATTGTGAATTGCACAATGGTCTAATCTACTTCCGAGACATTGTGATTTGCGCAATGGTCTCTGGAATTATTCCATCACATCATCAATATCATTTCATATGATATCAAAAACCTATCACAATCTATCGATTTCTAAATAGAAATATGAAATTTCTAAAGGACAAACTAATCCATCATCGACAAAAGTTGAACTTTCTCTACATTCATCAAAGTTTTCTTCTGAAACCTTCATTGTTAAAAGTTCGTGATCCTCGCCAAGCATGGACTGTTTTAGAAGTACTTAAAACTTCCTTTCCACACATATCTACCCGTACTATCTTCTATGCAATGGAATGTGAAAACATACGTTACAAGTCTTGTATGAGCGGGACTTACAACTGAAGGGTTTGACATCGCCTTTGTTTAGTGGACAGTTTCTCAAAAACAACGGACATATCACAAGTATACCTAATTTAGGTATTTGAAAATTTTATCGAACCTCGGCTAAATATAGACTAGTCACCTATATTTAACTTAGGGACAGTGGAATATAGTCTGACTAACTATATTCGACTTAAAATTTTCAAATACTGAGAATAGTTGTACTAGGGTTATGTTCATGTTAATTTCCTACATGAACTCAATAAACCACCAGAATTCATTAAAATAATCTAGAGACACGATAGTGTCTTACCACTCACCAAGATCTTAACACCTTATTATCTAATTTCATTCTTGAAAGTTTTCATTTATGAGATAATCCGAACTACTATCTTGGGATAGTTATCAATTCTTCTCTTCATCCCGTAGAAGTACTATCCTGTTTAGGTCCTAAGAATACCATTCCATCATAAACTTTTAAAATCTCTTAAGATTTTCAAAGCAAACTTGACATCTCTACCAATATTAATGTTAAGCATACACTACACACTTTTATTCATCAACATATCACATCATTATCTTCCCAACCGTTGCAACCACAAGCTCATTAACAGATCTTGATGCACTTTTAAAGCTCAAATCATCCTTAGTTACACCACAAGTACCCTCATCAGCTTTACAAGATTGAATATTCATTTTGTACTTTTGGAATACCAGTGTCATCTCGTAATACACTACCTTGTAACTCACCGGCTAAGTATGAATGTTGTCTTGGGAATTCATAAGTAGGATGATTTGGAATTATTTGAATGGATTGGGATGCCTTTTCATTTAAATAAAGAAATTGTAAATCACCGAACCATAAGTTTATATTTCCCTATTTACATTGGTTGGGATGCCTTTCTATGTAAATAAAGAATTATAAACAAGTGGGCTTATTTGTATCCGAAATAACATAAGTATGAAGTCAATAAACACTAGGTACAACAACCGATTACCTACTAGGCTATGATTGCAATTATTATCTCAATTCCTATTAATATTCGACTGCTATATCAATTTCCTTTGATATTCGACTATTACCATACCTTTCCTACATAAAAGTAAGCCTCATCCTACACCATACACTGAAATGACAAATCAAACTGCATCACTAGTAATCCCAGACTTTAGTCCTCATAAGTAACCACACCTCTTCATCAACACCACTCCAACATATGACACACATAGAACTTCGAGACAAAGTTCCCCGTAAGGGGTAGAGACTGTAACAATTCGCATTTTCAGGTTAAATACTATTCCCGGAAAATTTCACTATTCACTTTTACTATTCATTTTTCCCGAAATTTTTCCTGAAATTTGATTTTTGTTTATTGGCCTCGAGTAATAAATCATTTCCATGGCAAATTAAAAGTTTGACACTCGTCAGATCATTTTCGTGAAAGTTAATAAGGAATAACACGTTTTAGGGTAAAACGTCATTCAAAAATTCTACACACAACGAAACTCGACCGCGTTAAGTGACCCCGCATCAGAAAAATGTTTGACACACTCATGATTTATTTGAGAATTAATCATGACTGAGAAAAACATGACCAAAATAAGCCTCGGCCGTGAAAAACTGGAATTTTCAGTTTTAAACGTTTTTACTCAGCTGTAACCTTAGCCTATACCTACACCGCGTTTCTAAGACGATTTGAGTTTTTAACTTATTAGAAAAAGTCAACATATTTTTCCCTCCTCCTTTGACCAAAAATCATTCATTGATTTTATAAGTCATTCCTTGATTTTTAAGCTTACGGTTTGATGTCTAAAAGACATTTAATACCAACCGACACTAGACTGAGCCCAGTCTAGACATTATAAGTCATTTGAAATCATTTTTAACCTATTAGAAAAGTAATATTTTACTTTTCTCAATTTTACGCAATATTCGTACGTTTTACGTATTACGCGTTTTAGACCCGTGTTTCCAGTTTTAGCAGGGTTTTACCACCCCAATGGAACCTACCACTCATTTTAAATTTTATTATGGAGTATTTTGACAAGTTTAACCATTCTTCCAAGTTTCGTATTTTTACGATACCCGATTTTATGTTTCGTGGCTTAACCATTTACGGTTAGCATTTTACGGAGCCAAAACTAACTCAATAACTTGGATAATATCATCTAAAAGCCAACTCTTGCTCCCCAAGCCTCATGAACCGACTTAGGGGGGGGGGATTTAGCCCATAGGTGGCTTGATCTTATGCTAGGAGGCCTTAGATTGCATGCATGTGTACAACTTGGTCTCCAAGTGTTGGAAAATATCCTAAATACTTGCACCTCCTTAAGGCAACTTCCTAGCACCTTCCTAGCACCTCCTCAAACTCATATATAAGCCCTCCCCATCCCTCCTAGTCGTTCACAACACAAACATCCTCTCATTTGCTAGTTTACTTCAAGTTTTGTGCAAGATTCAAGAGCTATAACAACACATAAACTCTAGTTTGGTTTTGATTCATCAAACTACTTCCAAACCCTAGAAACTTTGGTGATTTCTCTTGAGTTTGAATCCACTCAAGTCACCTCAACTTTCATCATCTCTCTTTCAAGAATACAAGTGTAGAAAGATTGCTTGAAGTGAAGTAGGGTGAAGCTAAAGTCTATCAAAGTCCTTACCTTACATGTTAACTTACCTTTCTTTGTAGAAAGCCAAAGTTGTAAGCCAACTCTAATACACTTCCTTGCTTAAATATCATATTCATGTTATTTACATATCATTCATGCTATATTTTGTCTTGTGATCATGTCCATGATGTATAAAAATGGGTAAAACAAGTTATTACAAATGATTGTTAACTTATGTTATTTAAACAAGTAAATTAGTGACTTTTATGGAGAACCACGACCCCAAATAGTACAACTATGATATTGGACACTTACTTACTGTTATAAAGGACTTCAAAAGGAAAACATAGCAATTTGAACCACTTAAAACGAGTACACGAGTCAAAAGTTATTGCCATAAGAAGTTAGCGAAACCAAAACGGCAAAACTGCCTATACCCTACTGTTTTGCATTCTGACTTTTTGAAAGTGGCACTTCTGGTCCAATTCATCAAAAAGTTAAAACATGAAAGTTGTCCGGAATGCCGTTTTCGTTCAGGAATTAGGTAGCTCGAGCCCTGAAAACGCTTTCCGAGTGATATTTTCTTCAAATTCTTAACAGCCCATTTTTAGACCAAAGTCATTATATAAAGGTTATGGTTTATAAAGACCAATAGGTCTTATGACCTAGATTCAAGACCACAACCATAGCTAGAGCCAAGGTTGAGTCTCAAAACCATGGAACAATGACCAAAGGTCTTGGCAAAGCCATGGCTAAAGACCATATAAACATACCAAGGCGAAAACATGAGTTAAGACCATATATACATACCAAGGCGAAAACATGAGCTAAAGTATTGGCGATAACTTGAACATACTATTTGGATCTACTTCATCTAAAGAACCATGAAATATTACGAGTATTTTTCATACAAGTTATAAGAAACTTACCCTAATAACAATCTTCATGTAAAGATAAACTTTCCTAAGTTTATTCAAGTACTTGGACATGTAACTTTTCGGATCAAAACTTATATACATATATATTTTATCAACTACTAAAATAGTAGGGAGCCTCATGTGGGGAGTTCATTATGTAAGCCGTCGAGATGAGTTGTGGATTTACGAATTAAAGTGTCCTGGCTCCTCGAACGTTTACTACATTACTTCTGAATTATGTCGGCCCGAACGGTAGTAAACGATATATAAACTATACATGTTTCATGAATCATTTCTTTTCAAAGATTTACACTATACATTGTACCACATCATGGACTAAGTACAAGACATATATTGGCACGTTTATGTTTCCTTAGACATTATTCCAAACCTAAGTTGCAACAATTATTCTATGTTGCTCATAGAAGTTCTTACGGCATATCCATCATTCTCATTATACATCATCCAACTCAAGGTGAGTTCATAGCCCCACTTTCTATTGTTTAACTATTTTACAAACCCTTGGGGGGAATACATGCTATTATTTTTCTACTCGAACACAATGCTTTCTACTGTATGCTATTCGACTATGTTTTATTATCACTAAGTAACATCCTTGCCAAACCAAGATCCCTTATTATGAACCATTTAATCACTTGCGAGGGTTACTTGTGAGTGAGTGCGAATATTGTGAATAGGCCTATTGGGATTGACGAATCCCATTTGTTTTGACTAAGTTCAAACAAATGCATTAATATTTGAGACATTAGGTATAACAGCAAAGTACCTACCGGGATAAATCTGCCGATCGATATTGGTACACGTTAACGTTTTGGTGTCATAAGCTTAGTGAATTAATAACCTTTCCGGGCATATAACAACGTAGCCCATCTTTGTTTTCTAACTATGAGTGTGAGTCTATAGCTCACACTACGATTATTGTGTTCAACGATTTAACTACCAACACATTGTGTTCAAACATTAAACAAACTCTATGAATATCACTCAACCTTTGTGTTGACCTCTCAAGCATGTATTTCAGGTTCATGATGATCAAGGATGGCACGGAAGGGCACGGATATTCAAGAGGGCTATAAATTTTATTATCATTCAAAAACTCATTTAATGTAAATTGTAAACATGGAACCATCTGGGACCTCATTTTGTAATCTCTGATATTTATATAATTTGAATGATAAACCTTTTAAAATGACTCTATTAGAGATCGTTTTCTATTATTGTGACTGTTGTGCCGTCGAGTAACACCCAGTTTGAATTCTGCTGCATCCATGAATTGGGGGTGTTACAACTGGTGTGATGGAATTATGTAAGTTTGATGTTTCTTAAGTTGGTTAACTTAATTGAGTTGATAGCGGGGTCTGATCACTCAAGGCATAAGATGGGGATAAAACATGCTTACATTGCAACTTCGGTTGGCAAATATGTAAATCCCATCCTTTCTAGGAATTGCAATTGAATATTGGTAATTGGGACTCGTCTCATACCTTATTGAATATCGTCATCACTAGCAGATCAACTGATGTGATGAACCTATGTCAATTTGGATCCTAGTTTTTTAGTGAAAATTAAATGGTTATATGATTATGAACCAAGGGTATTTAATTTTCTTGAAAAATTTAATTATCGAAAATACTAAAATTGAATTTTGTAATTCTTTTTAATGTATTAATGCAACATTAAAGCCGTAAACGTGGTTTGGTCTTAAATTGGTAAATTGATCTAATTCTGCTTTCAAACATAATGTTTGATTGAGAAAAATTTACCGAAATGACAGAATGTCTATTTTCCATGAGAGAAGAATAAGACTCAATCCTATTCCTTTTCATGATTGAGAAAGGTATGATAGTGTCACAACTCACCATTTCAGGTCATTTACCGTTTCAGGTCATTTTCCCAAACTTCGACTTTTTACTATTCATAAATCACTATTCATCAAAACACTATTCATCATTTTACTATTCATCGTTTTCGAGGTCAATTTGATATTCTGAGAAACTTTTGGGAAATTTACTATTCACTGAACACTATTCATTTCCGGAAAAGTTTTCACTATTCACTTGCATTACTCATTTCATCGTAAATTTAGTTTACGGGTATTCAAATTCGCGTAACCGGATTGGTTTAGGTGCGAATTCATTTCATTAGTGCTAAGGACACTGCATACGGACTGGAGATAGTCTGCATATCATCATAACAGCATTTTCATGTTATACCACTCTCAGGATTTTCAAATTTATATATTTGATACATTTAACGTTTTTACGTATAAGTATTTATAGTAAACGTTAACACCCAGTTTATACACGACGAATATATCTAAATATTCCCACAATGGTCCCGACATATTTTTATATCCATTTTAACATCATAAAAGTTATAACATTCAGTTACCCAGTATTTTGGAAATTTATTTTATTTATAACGTACGCGTATGAATATAACGACGGTTTTCGTGAAAACTAAACAATAATCACCCGATCACTCAGAAATTGTACCCAACATATTTTCAACATATTTTTATCATTATTATGACTTTATTTCATCCCGGTTAACTTCGTGAACGTTTATTGCTATTAAACCCGGTACCCGATTTTAACGAATAACACGTAATAACACTTAACGTTACACTAATTTCCTAAATAAATACCAAGTACCCCTACCCCCCCCCCCCCCTTTTCTCTTTGAAAACCGGCCCCCTAAAGTCCTCATTAGGATAACACTTAAAATTTTTAACCTTGTGCATTTATAAGTGATTATTATACATTATAACTAGTTCTAAATATCTAAAAACATCATTTATCTTGAACACTTATCCATTTTTAGATCAAAAACTCATTCTCATCTCTTCTCCATCTCAACCCACGACCAAAACCATAATCATAGATCAAGTGAAGGTTTTTCAAAAGTTAAAACACCAAAGTTGTTCCTTATACTTGCCTAATCAAGAATCAATCAAGAAATACACAAGTAATCCAAGGTTTTTAGTCATCTAATCATCTCATTTTATCAAGTAAGTTATCAACTTTATTTTTACATGAATCATCTTATATTTACTTGTATTTCATGAGTTCCATGCTAAAAACCATGTACAACTAGCTATACCACCATTTATTTTGTCAAAAATGGAACATACAAACCCTAACTTTTTATTTATGAATCCCCTTGCTATAATAACTTGGTTAGGAGTCCATGACACCCTAAGAAGGTGTATGGTAGGATTAGATTAGCTATGTGGTGATTACAAGAGGTTTGGTGATGTTAGAAATTAGTTATAAACCTTGAAAACTTGATTTGGAACATATTTTAGACATGCTGTCCCATTTTGTGAAAACCTGGAAAATCAGTAAACACCAAGGGAACTTTGGCAAAATTTTTAGAAAACACTTTCAAAAATGAATCCGTAGGCGAAAGAACGGATTAAAAAGAGTTTATAACGAAGAAGTTATGATTTTTGCAAGATTGTTGACGAAAAGTATTTTTCTGAAAATGTTTGCTGTTGGACGTTTTTCATTGGACAAAAAGAGACTTTAGACGTAACCCGGAGGAGCCGAGCTTTCCAAAATATATTACTACATACTAAGACGTAACCGTGGATATAAAGAACAAGTAAAACGGACAAGTAACGACAAAGATATTCACGTTTGAATATCGGCTAAAACCATTTTTATTTGACAGCTTTTAATAAAAATTGGCACAAAAACTACGAAGTACTTTTATAAGCTAGAAATAATATTAAGTACCAAATTTTATAACTAATGTAGTATTAGTTATTACAAGTATATTTCCATCATTTCAAGGCGGTATTTCAAGGATTACAACCCGAGTATTTCAACACTAACATGGAAACATACGATATATATAAGTATATATATATTACAACTAGCTTATTTTATTTTCTAATAGCAATATTTTTCCAAATTCTTGGATTATATATATTTTTGATAACACAAGTGTTTTTCCAAAGAGTAGAGTGGTATAGGAACATGAGCATGGACATTCATAACATCATTTGGTGATCTAAATGAGATCGTTCATCATTCATATTAGGTTGCGGCAGCTAACCGTGCATTGTTGTTCACTTCATATTATCATCAGTATCATCAGTTGAGGTGAGTTTTCATGGCCCCGTTTTCAATTACTTATTTGATTTCAAATCCCACGGGGGAGAATACATTGCATCAATTACTTTCGTACATGCCCAAGTATTACAAATTCCTTACATTACTTAAGTTGCCTTGCTACCACGACACGACAAGTCCCCTTTATTTCATGGACCGTTAATTACAGTACGAGCGAGAGTGAGTGAATAGATCTATTGAGGGTGACTCCTCCATTCGTGTTTGGGTTGCTCCAACGGAATTACGAATGCATTTCATTTCTAAATTACGAGTGTCTGGTAAACACTCACTTGGGGCAAGATTTAGTACGTCTAGCTTCGGGGTCATGAGCTTAAGAGACAATGTAGCATTTTGACATTTTTGTCAGTTTACTTTATACTTGTGGCTTATGTACATACGATTTAACTTACAAACCTATGATTATTCACCAACATTCGTGTTGACCGTTTTCGCAATGTATTTTCAGGTAACTAAGGCATTATCATATTACATGCATGGAGTCACATTAGGGTGTGCCAGGGATGACGCACTACATTTTGAATTTTTCATGCACTTGTGTAAATTATCGTTTGACATTTCCTGAACTTGTTTTCTGTAAATGTTTCAACCTTTGGGGACCTATGTTTTGTAGCACTGGATGCTTTTAAATAAATCAAACGATATGTATTTTCCAAACGACACTTTAGGTCGTTCAATATTTCCTTGTTATGGTGCTATGACAGTTACACCCCCAGGCATTCCATTCCGCTGCAAGTCAGGTAAATTGGGGGTGTGACAGATTGGTACCAGAGCTAAGGTTATAGAGAACTAGGATGTATCATTGACCCTAGACTATAACCACATCATCATAGCATCTCATCATTTCATCATAAGTGCATAATCATGATACATGTTGTTTCATGCATACCCTGTGCGAGTTATTTATACTCATATCCGTATATGTATATCATTTTATTGACCTGGTTCACAAGTGACATGTCTTCAGATACTCACCCTGACATCCTTTTATCGGATTCTGACATTGAAGATGCCTTGTCATCTTCCACTACCATTATACCACCAGTTGCATTTACACCACCATTAGTACTATTGATTTGCCATAGGAACAGGGTTTTCCTATCATTCAGCCCGTACATAGAATGCCTTTTGGTAGTGTATTCAGAATTAATCTTAATGGACTTATTAGGATGCTTATTGCAAGGAAGATAGTGTGTTTTCTTTCCATCACTAGTAGGGCACTTACTACTCAGGTACTATCACCACCATCAGTTACTTATTACACTATTGGCCTTCCCACAGTGTGTACTTTAGTTTTACCTTTTGGATGTCGCGAGGTAGCACGAAAGAGGGTAATATTTCATTCACTAGTACCATCATTGTCATTTCCCTTTTCCATTCCCACTTGCCATGAACTAGATGACACCTAGTAGATAATACCAATAACACGGACTCAACAGAAACATCCGCAGATTCTTCAGGAATGGTTCAGAACCTACATTATCTAAGATTTGATAGATGCGCAACTTCAGACACCACTTCAGGACTATCTCGACCTTATGATGCCACAAACCTGATTTCACACAGAGGGACACCAGGAAGTCCCTAGACCAGATTTATATCCTCACTAGCTTTTACTATTATCCTAGCCACAGAAGGTGTGGAACAACAATCTAGGTTGCAATGCTGCTCAACAATCACCCAAAGGACAAGAAATGAATAGAGCCTTTGCTGCAGAACCGCACACAAAGAGAAGGTATATTGGAAAGTTACCTTACTACAACTTGTGTAATCAATATCACCAAGGTCATTGCAGTAAAATGTGTGGAGTGTGCAAGAAGCAGGGTCATCGGACTGAAAATTGTAGGAAACTCACAAATCAGAAAATCCCAGGGAGTTGCTTCAAATGTGGAAACTTAGGGCATTTCAAGAATGACTGCCCGGAACTAAGGAACAAGGAAAAATCAGGAACTGGGAATCAAGACTGAATCGCTCGAGGAATAGCGTGAGTTGTTGAAAGAGGACCGTCAGGATATTAGAAACATCAAGGATAACAACAATGCTTCAGCAGGAGGAGCTTTGTTTCGATATATAAACCGTAGTTCGAGCCTTTAGGGTTGTATCTTTCCTTTTGTACTTACCGTTGGTACGATGACATGACTTAGGGGCATTAAGCACTTTCCTATCCAATGTAGTATCTATCCTTTGTTACCTAGGTGATAATCATAACCATCATTTACTCCATTTTCTATCCCAATTGCTCAAACTTCAATCGTTTCGCAACATTATAGCATTGTCTCATCAGGAATTAGGTTGATTTCGTTTTTGACGAATTAGTAGACTAATACCATTCGACAAGATTCACTCACGTATCCAATACACCATTCAAGCTATTTTACTATCATATGGGGAAATTGTTTTACAGAAAAATTTCTGAAGTAAGCTATTTTATTTCCATTCTATAAATTGATTTTTCTGTCATTACACAAAGTATTTACTATTATTACGCGAAGCAATTTTCATGTTACTTGAAAGAAAATATCAGGACACCATTTTTATAACAATGCGTTTAACACCATCTAAAACTTTTGATAAAAGTTATGATATTTTGACAAAATCCAACATCGCATCATTAGTCCTCAATTATACATAGCCTGATCACCTATGTAAAATTCAGGAAGGATTATGCCATGAAGGAAATAATTATCTTTTCAAAGGATTGTTAATAACAATCTTCATCCAAAAGTTTTGGTAAACAAAGGAACTTTTTCATAAACATCCCTTTTGCCGAACTATCCCTGGATACTTACCCCACCAGTCACTCATTCAGCCATTAAGTTGGATTTTCCCACTGACTTCCCTAAGAGAGACTTTCCATATCAATTACATGCAGGACTCCTCAATACAATAAAAGCAACAAAAGGATTACAGAAATACTAACCAGGACTAGAAGCATATAGTGAGAGAATTCATAACTCAACAACAAATTCTAAGATACTGCGAGACCATCCGAATCACCATCTTTAACCTAGTTGTCCAATGTTATTATTCAAGGGTACTAGTTAGACATGAGCACTGCTTACCATCCACAGACCGATGGTCAGAGTGAGAGAACTATTCAGACACTGGAGGACATGCTGCGAGCGTGTGTGATTGACTTTGGGAATGGTTGGGCTAACCATTTGCCATTAATCGAGTTCTCTTATAACAACAGTTACCATTCAAGTATTAAAGCAGCACCATTTGAGGCATTGTATGGTCGTAAGTGTCGTTCACCAGTTTGTTGGGCAGAAGTTGGAGAGGTACAATGCACAGGACCAGAGATGGTTAGGGAAACAACAGAAAAGATAATACAGATTCGAGATAGGCTTGAAACAGCTAGAAGCCGACAGAAGAGCTACGCAGATGTTAGACGTAAACCATTGGAATTCCAGGTTGGAGACAAGGTCATGTTGAAAGTCTCGCCTTGGAAGGGCGTGATACGATTTGGAAAGCGTGGGAAGTTGAATCTGAGATACATTGGTCCATTTAAGATACTGGAAAGGATTGGTCCAGTAGCTTACAAGCTTGAACTACCATCAGAACTCAGCAACGTACATAATACATTTCATGTCTCAAACCTCAAGAAATGCCTTTCAGATGAGTCTTCAGTTATACCATTAGAAGAGATTCAGCTAGATGACAAACTTAACTTTGTGGAGAAACCAGTTGAAACCATGGACCGAGAGGTCAAACAGTTAAAGCATAGTAGAATTCCGATCGTTAAGGTTCGCTGGAATTCTCAAAGAGGACCCGAGTTTACTTAGGAACGAGAGGACCAAATGCAACGCAAGTATCCACACCTTTTCACCAAACCTATTACCGAGACCAACACTAGCTGAATTCAGGGACTGAATTCCTATTTGGGTGGGCGGATGTCACAACTCACCATTTCAGGTCATTTACCGTTTCAGGTCATTTTCCCAAACTTCGACTTTTTACTATTCATAAATCACTATTCATCAAAACACTATTCATCATTTTACTATTCATCGTTTTCGAGGTCAATTTGATATTCTGAGAAACTTTTGGGAAATTTACTATTCACTGAACACTATTCATTTCCGGAAAAGTTTTCACTATTCACTTGCATTACTCATTTCATCGTAAATTTAGTTTACGGGTATTCAAATTCGCGTAACCGGATTGGTTTAGGTGCGAATTCATTTCATTGGTGCTAAGGACACTGCATACGGACTGGAGATAGTCTGCATATCATCATAACAGCATTTTCATGTTATACCACTCTCAGGATTTTCAAATTTATATATTTGATACATTTAACGTTTTTACGTATAAGTATTTATAGTAAACGTTAACACCCAGTTTATACACGACGAATATATCTAAATATTCCCACAATGGTCCCGACATATTTTTATATCCATTTTAACATCATAAAAGTTATAACATTCAGTTACCCAGTATTTTGGAAATTTATTTTATTTATAACGTACGCGTATGAATATAACGACGGTTTTCGTGAAAACTAAACAATAATCACCCGATCACTCAGAAATTGTACCCAACATATTTTCAATATATTTTTATCATTATTATGACTTTATTTCATCCCGGTTAACTTCGTGAACGTTTATTGCTATTAAACCCGGTACCCGATTTTAACGAATAACACGTAATAACACTTAACGTTACACTAATTTCCTAAATAAATACCAAGTACCCCTACCCCCCCCCCCCCTTTTCTCTTTGAAAACCGGCCCCCTAAAGTCCTCATTAGGATAACACTTAAAATTTTTAACCTTGTGCATTTATAAGTGATTATTATACATTATAACTAGTTCTAAATATCTAAAAACATCATTTATCTTGAACACTTATCCATTTTTAGATCAAAAACTCATTCTCATCTCTTCTCCATCTCAACCCACGACCAAAACCATAATCATAGATCAAGTGAAGGTTTTTCAAAAGTTAAAACACCAAAGTTGTTCCTTATACTTGCCTAATCAAGAATCAATCAAGAAATACACAAGTAATCCAAGGTTTTTAGTCATCTAATCATCTCATTTTATCAAGTAAGTTATCAACTTTATTTTTACATGAATCATCTTATATTTACTTGTATTTCATGAGTTCCATGCTAAAAACCATGTACAACTAGCTATACCACCATTTATTTTGTCAAAAATGGAACATACAAACCCTAACTTTTTATTTATGAATCCCCTTGCTATAATAACTTGGTTAGGAGTCCATGACACCCTAAGAAGGTGTATGGTAGGATTAGATTAGCTATGTGGTGATTACAAGAGGTTTGGTGATGTTAGAAATTAGTTATAAACCTTGAAAACTTGATTTGGAACATATTTTAGACATGCTGTCCCATTTTGTGAAAACCTGGAAAATCAGTAAACACCAAGGGAACTTTGGCAAAATTTTTAGAAAATACTTTCAAAAACGAATCCGTAGGCGAAAGAACGGATTAAAAAGAGTTTATAACGAAGAAGTTATGATTTTTGCAAGATTGTTGACGAAAAGTATTTTTCTGAAAATGTTTGCTGTTGGACGTTTTTCATTGGACAAAAAGAGACTTTAGACGTAACCCGGAGGAGCCGAGCTTTCCAAAATATATTACTACATACTAAGACGTAACCGTGGATATAAAGAACAAGTAAAACGGACAAGTAACGACAAAGATATTCACGTTTGAATATCGGCTAAAACCATTTTTATTTGACAGCTTTTAATAAAAATTGGCACAAAAACTACGAAGTACTTTTATAAGCTAGAAATAATATTAAGTACCAAATTTTATAACTAATGTAGTATTAGTTATTACAATTATATTTTCATCATTTCAAGGCGGTATTTCAAGGATTACAACCCGAGTATTTCAACACTAACATGGAAACATATGATATATATAAGTATATATATATTACAACTAGCTTATTTTATTTTCTAATAGCAATATTTTTCCAAATTCTTGGATTATATATATTTTTGATAACACAAGTGTTTTTCCAAAGAGTAGAGTGGTATAGGAACATGAGCATGGACATTCATAACATCATTTGGTGATCTAAATGAGATCGTTCATCATTCATATTAGGTTGCGGCAGCTAACCGTGCATTGTTGTTCACTTCATATTATCATCAGTATCATCAGTTGAGGTGAGTTTTCATGGCCCCGTTTTCAATTACTTATTTGATTTCAAATCCCACGGGGGAGAATACATTGCATCAATTACTTTCGTACATGCCCAAGTATTACAAATTCCTTACATTGCTTAAGTTGCCTTGCTACCACGACACGACAAGTCCCCTTTATTTCATGGACCGTTAATTACAGTACGAGCGAGAGTGAGTGAATAGATCTATTGAGGGTGACTCCTCCATTCGTGTTTGGGTTGCTCCAACGGAATTACGAATGCATTTCATTTCTAAATTACGAGTGTCTGGTAAACACTCACTTGGGGCAAGATTTAGTACGTCTAGCTTCGGGGTCATGAGCTTAAGAGACAATGTAGCATTTTGACATTTTTGTCGGTTTACTTTATACTTGTGGCTTATGTACATACGATTTAACTTACAAACCTATGATTATTCACCAACATTCGTGTTGACCGTTTTCGCAATGTATTTTCAGGTAACTAAGGCATTATCATATTACATGCATGGAGTCACATTAGGGTGTGCCAGGGAATACGCACTACATTTTGGATTTTTCATGCACTTGTGTAAATTATCGTTTGACATTTCCTGAACTTGTTTTCTGTAAACGTTTCAACCTTTGGGAACCTATGTTTTGTAGCACTGGATGCTTTTAAATAAATCAAACGATATGTATTTTCCAAACGACACTTTAGGTCGTTCAATATTTCCTTGTTATGGTGCTATGACAGTTACACCCCCAGGCATTCCATTCCGCTGCAAGTCAGGTAAATTGGGGGTGTGACAGATAGGAACATTAGAATAAGACTCAATCCTAAGTCTATTTTCCACGAGAGAAGAATAAGACTCAATCCTATTCCTTTTCATAATTGAGAAAGGTAAGATAGGAACATTAGAATTGTCTACATTCTAAGATATAACTCATAGCAATCTTTCATACTTAAGATTATTGCACATCCTATTTTCCATAAGAAATTTCATTACCCTAATTTGGTGAATGAATTATTCTATAACAAACATTGCATTTGGTTAACTGGAAAATATGAGTTATTAGAAGTTGGACAGATTACCGCAAAATTGGTAAAAGGCAAAGCTAGTATTTTATCTAGTTGTTGTGCTTTAAAGGTGCTACATACCATTATGGGGATGGAAGGCCTTTTAAGGAAGAAGCTGCATGCCCAAATTCTTCAAGTTAATATCACAGATGGAAAATCCATCATATACATAGTAGAATATATATATTTTAGAACCTGAGTAATTATTACGTATGGGTTTTCCAAAATGTATAGGAAAGTAAAAGCAAGCAAATTGTTTTCATTGGTTACGAATCACTTACTATGTTGTCAAATCCAGTGGGAGCGTTGTGCTGTGTAGTAGCCCAGATTATCTTCAAGATACTTACTTTCCAATTGTAGACACTTATGTTTTTTAGGATAGCCATGTGCGTTTCCTGAAAAGACAAAGTAGTCCTACATCTACTTGTTAATTTATGACACAAATCATATTGAATCACATAAACAAACATATGTGGTGTTGTTTATATACTACATGATATTGTTCAATGCACAAGTGGGAGAATTGTTTATTGTGTGCAAAGGAACAATACATAGAAATATGATTATTGGATTCTCTTAATTGCAAGGTAAGAGATCTATGTTCTAATAGGACGTATACATTTAATGTGTAAGATTATCTTATGTAGAACATGTGTCATGATTTTAACAAAGACTACTTTTATGTCTTATGATATTCAAACTAAAGGAAACACTTGAAATTACAATTTACGTCAGGGTGTAACCTGGCTAGATAACAATGAAAAGGTAAACTGCATGATTTCATTACTAGCAGATCAACTGATGTAATGAAATTACGTGAGTTTGCAGTTTCTTAAACTGGATAATTCATAAAACTGACATAAGCAAATGGAGTAGTAAATTAACTTGAAATTACTATTGAAACCAAATGGTGGTGTTCACAAATACTTTAGTTATATATGTTTATATTTTCTTATAAACATGAAGTATTTTAACTATTACAAGACTTATAATAAAGTAAGACGTTAAACTTGTTATGTTAACAAGAAATCATTGAGTTGATCAATGATGTACAACGTATAGTGGGAATATAACAGTTTATGTCTTCTTAAGACATGAACGTGAAGTAACTTGTTCAAAAGGTACTTATGTTATATAACATGCAATTGGCTTGGAAATTCTATTGTACCATTAAGATTGACTTAGTTGGTAATAGGTAAGCCAAAAGGAGTATAAGTTTATCTTGCATATTGTTAGTTTATCTCACAATATTAGTTTTAATGAAACATCACAAGTTGGTGGTGTGTTCAAACTCTTGTTATATTGTTTGATTAAAAGATAAATGATGAGTGTGTAAATACTCATCATTTTTACCAATTCTGAACTGCCAAAACATCCAAAAAACACTCAATAATGAATCAAAATAGTGAAAATATCCCAGGAAAGTGTTTTACATGTTTTAAATGCAAAAATACCAAAAACAGATGAAAAACACATAAAGTTTGCATAATTGGCAGTTTCAGTCCCCCAACTTTCAAAAATTGTCAAATCTAGTCCCTGGTCATTCTAAAAACTTGAAAAAGTCACCAAAGGCCCTTATAAATCAAAAAAATTACATGATTAATCCTTTGGTGAAAAGTTTCACAAAATGTCAAGTTTAGTCCCTGAACTTTGAAAATTGTCAAAAATGGTCCCTGGGATATGAAAAACTTTGAGAAAAACAAATTTTGTCCTTGCACTAATCTCTTATGGCAGGTTTGGTCCTTGGTGGAAAGTTTGGTGATATTTACACAATTGGTCCCTGAAGTTTGAAAGTTTGACGGTTTCAGTCCCTGGTGAAAAATAAATTGAAAAATCACCAAAGGACCTTCTACTATTCATCATATGGCATTATACACCCTTGGAAACAAATTTAGAAAATGCCATATCCACACCCTCAACTTTCCCACAATTGCAAAATAGGTCCTTGTGTTTTAATCCTAACCGGATCCAAAAAAATAAGCTAAAACCAAACCACTAATCCACTTTGGGCCCAAATAAACAACAAGTCCACACCCTAAGCCCAGTCTAACCCAAACTTTGATAGGGTCCATTTGACTTCGGTCAAAATACCACCAAACCACCATCTCCCCCCAAAAACCACCCCGTAAACCTGCAAAACCACCACCACCACTTGCCCCAGGCCATCATCACCCTCCCACACCCCTCTGCACCTACCCTCACCTCAGCAATTAATGCTACCCCCTCCCCATTGCGTGTATCAGAACAAAATTGCAAATTGTTCATTTCCCGCCAAAAACACGTGTCAACACAAGAGTGGACCAAAATGATCAGAGGATGGTGGGCATTGCTCAGAAGAAGATGGGAACCCTAATGGATGCTTATAAATAGGAAGAGATGCAAGAAGAAGCAAGTAGTAGTTTATTTTTAGTTTAAGTGTGTCAAATTTAAATTATTAAGCAAATTAGTGTAATTCTTTTCAATTAAAGTATTGTAATGTCTTAATTAATGTATTAGAAATCTTTTGAAGTTATAAAATTCAAGCTTTCAATCTGCATTGTGTTTTTTGCATTCTGGGTTTCAATCTGAGTTGCTGCATTACTTATAATGGTGATTATGGACTGAAAATAGCTCACTTAAGTTCCATTAAGCTTATTGAAGATGTTAGAGATCCTAAAATCCAGTATTAGTAGAAGATAATCAAAAAGCTAAAAAAGTCAACATTGGTCAACTGTATATGTTTTTGAGTTATTTTCAGGTATGGAGGATCATTGAGGAGGAAGATTAAGCTGAGGTCTGCCTATCTAAAGATAGGCATCATAGGAAAACCCTCTGTTCATGTTGAGGGTAACCTTGTAAGGATTTGCTCATTTTAATTCTTCACTAAAATTCCTAGTTTAGCTTCTGATTGATTGTTTGCTTATATTTGTTAATCCTTGTTTGTTTGTGTTATTTAAGTATTGTTTAAATAATTTTTAGCTTAAAATTTACAGCTTGTTGGTTAAAATAGTTAGTTACTTAAAATTGTAAGTTTTAACTGTCTCATTAGCTTTGGTGTTAAGTTTGTATGAGTAATATGACAATCTGATTCTTAAGTACTTAAAACCAGTTACAATAGTCATAATTTGTTGTTTGGAATTAAGTTTGTACCCCCTAGTGACCATTTGCCTTGAAAAGCTCAAAACAGTCAAATAATAGGGGTGTTTGGATCAGTTTGGTTGGGTGTGTTGTTGAGGTTCTCAGAAGACAACAAAAGCATAGAAAGCATACAATAGTTCTATTTGATAGTTTCAAAGCCTTAAATCAGTTGTTATTTTGGTCCAAAGTCAAAAACTCAAAAACTACTCTCTCACAGTTAACTGTGAGAGTTTTTAGTGTCCAAAACCATATCATTAGCTTAATAAGTTGTTAATATAGAGTGAATAAGCTCAAGTGTATCTTAATACATCACATTGGATCAGTATGAGTCATTGGAATCTCATCAAAGTCAAAGTTTGAGTGTTCATAAAAAAGTCAAAAGTTGCATTCTCAGGTTTTTACCAAAATTCCAAGTTTAATTGTGAGCTGTGTAATGGATATTAAGTTTTGAAACTTTATGTGATTAAAGTCTACCAGCTGATCTATAAGCTTGATTTTTTGCTTGATTTATTTAGGAGCTTAAGAGGGTCCCACAGACCCTCAAAGTGACTTGCAGGGCAAAGGTGTGCCCTGCTCACCCAGATACCCAGTCACCACCATCACTTTGGTGGTGTTTTGTGACCACCTCAGTGGACCCCAGACCCCATAATTAGGTTTTTACAACCCCCCTCCTACCAAGGAGCAGCCATTGACCATTTGTTTGACCCTTAGCCTAGTGGACCCCATCTGCAATTGCTCACCAAGTTTGTCCCCAGTCTGTGTTAGTTTTCAGTGTGCTAAAGTGCTTATTTCAATCTTTACAGCTTATTAGTGATCTAGTGTTTGTGTTTATTGCTTATTTGTGATTATTAAACTTGCTGAGACTCATTTCTACCATTGTGGACCCCACCCAAGGCCATTTGACCCAAATTGACTACACAGTCAACATAAGTCAACTGTGTAAGCCAAGGGGGTGCTTATAGCTTATTTATAAGCTATCTTGAAAAGTGTCTTTACAAAAGTTTGTCATTTTAAGGTATAAAGTAGTTCTGAAAAAGAAAATTCCAAAAAAAATCCAAGTTAAAGTAAGTGATAGTTTCTATTTAATTCAAGTTAATTTTAATTTTCATTTTTATATTTTAATTAAGTCACTAGTGTTTTTATATTTTTATTAAATACCTTATATAGTAAAGTAATTTTGATAATTTTTTCAGATTTTTATTTTGTCATTTAGTGTTAATTAGATTTAATTTTAATTTTCTTTATTATTAATTAATATCAAATATTAAATAGCTTAATTAGTTTTTATAAGGTTAAATCTAGTTTTTATAATTTTCCTAGTTCTAATATAGTATAATAAGTTTTTAGAAAATAAATTTTGAAATTCTACTGTTCATTTTCTATTTTTCTTATTTTATTTGTTTAAAATAGACTTAAGTTAATTAAAAGGTAAATAATTAGTTGTTTAATCTTAAAACATAATTTTTAGAGTTTTTATAATTTTGTAGGATTCCTGTGATGGTTAAGTAATTTTATAAATTTTATCTTAATTTTCTAAGTTAATTTAGTATTAATATAAATTAAAAGTAGTTTAATTAGTTTAATTAAGTTAAATAGTTTTTAATTAATAACAAATCCACAAAATGACAAAAATATTATTTTTAATTTTTTATACTTTCTTCAAGTTCTAATTTAGGTTTAGAAAATATTTTGGTAAATTTTTAGTTTAATTTAAATCATTTGTCATTTTTAGTTTATTTAAATTAGGTTTTAATTTAGATTTTAAATAGTTTAATTAATTAAATAATAGTTTAATATTATTTTAATCACTTTTATAATTTCTTTTTCATTTTTAATTTTAAGTTTTGAAAAGTGTCAAAAGCACCCCCTGTAGTTTGATAATTACCAAAAACTCACTTTTCCAGTCCGATACGTGTTCTTAATTGTGAATTTGTGCATATATCTGGTACCTGATTTTTGTGAATATTATATCTGTTTGCCAATACCAAAATAACAGTAGAAAAATCAATTCCATATCATCTGGGCTACTGTCCTCAGTCCCACTCACTCATAAACGATTCCAAAAGCACCATTCCAATCTCCCTGGGACTTTAACGACCCGGGAAAACACTACACTATCACCGGAGTATTGATTCTAGGCTGTCTTTGACTTGTTGACCTTGGTCAATAATAATCTGACGGTTCAGGACCAATCAAAATTTGGCGCCGCTGCCGGGGAGGTTGTTGCGTGTTTTATAAAATCGTTTTAAGTTTAGTGGTTTTCAAAACTCTCCCTGTACAAATTTCACACAAATTTGTAAAAAGTTTTGTAAAAATATAATCATATCAGAAAAAACGTTCATTAACACTTCTCCTGAAGTGTTGAATAACACCAAAAAAATTAAAAACAAATCAAAAACAAACTGTGAAGTTAAATTACTTCGTGCCTTTAAGATTACAACCTGAAACAGTTGGTTTAAGGTAAGTTCTGACATTAAATTGCGAACTGTTGAGGAAACCTATTTACTTCCTCCCGCCAGCCTGCGAGTAATCTTAAAGGGACGATTTCGGTTAACGAATCAGTTCCAAAAATATTTCCCAAGTTTTCTGCACACACACCCATAAGCCTAAAGCAGTTTTCTTCAAAAATCAATTAATAAACCCATAATAAGTTCCCAAACTTAAGATAAAAACTTGCCTTTGTATCCCTGTGAGTAGTGTACCTTTTTCAAAGAAGCTGCTCACTCGTGATTATTGGTTTAAGTTCACTGTGGTTTTGCCTCGAACTTGTGTTGAAAAATTGTTTTTAGTGCATGCGCACTCGGTCTCAAGCAAAGAATAAAAAACAGAAAGACGTACCCGAGCTACGTTCTAATACAGAAACCGAGATGGTCGCTGGGCCACCACCACCATTACCACCCCCTGACCCTCCTAGGGGTGAGCCAGCTCCCGATCTCCGAACGATGGAGGAGCTGTGCCAACCTACCATGCAAGGGCGGGGTGGGCCTATTGCACCACTCACTATTGGGGCTGCGGACTTTGGCCTCAAGCATCACATGATCAAACAAGTCCAGAATTCGTGTCAATTTCATGGATTACCGGGTGACGATGCTAACAAGCATCTTGACAAATATCTAACGGTCACCCAAAGCATGAAACAGCATGGTGTCACCGATGATGCCCTTCGGCTGTACCTCTTCCCCTATTCTCTCACTCATCATGCCATTGCATGGTTTGACCGACTTCCAAGGAATTCTATTCGTACCTTTGATGACATGGTAACCAAGTTTCTAGCAAAATATTTTCCACCTTCCATGGTTACCAAGTTACGAAATGATATCAGCAACTTCCGGCAACGTCCCGATGAGTCTCTTTTTGAGGCTTAGGAACGTTATAAGCTAGCTATTGATCGGTGCCCTAACCACAATATGTTGCAAGTTACCATCATAGATACCTTCTATAATGGTCTGACATTGAGGCACCGAGACATTCTCAATGCTGCTGCTGGTGGGACCTTTATGAAAAGGCGTCCCGAGGAGTGCTATGACTTAATCGAGAACATGACTGCCCATCATAGCTTTTGGGATTCCTCTGCGGAGAGGGATGCATCATGTAATTCAGTTACTCCCTCATCATCATCTCCTGAAATAATTGCTCTTACCAAAAAGATGGATGATATTTCTACGGCTGTGTTGAGAATGAACCAAACGATACAACATCATGTTCAAAATCAACAAGTGAAAGCCGTGGCCCGAAGTTGTGAAACTTGTGGGGGCCCACATCTGTATTCCGAGTGTCCAGCTACTGCTGAATTTCTTCAAGAGAACGTTTATGCTGCTAACGGTTCCTACAACACGGGGGGTAATTCTTACCAACCGCAAGGGGACCGTAATCTCTTAAGCT
This sequence comes from Artemisia argyi, assembly GCA_030686995.1. Classification (NCBI taxonomy): domain Eukaryota; kingdom Viridiplantae; phylum Streptophyta; class Magnoliopsida; order Asterales; family Asteraceae; genus Artemisia; species Artemisia argyi. The sequence goes on along the minus strand of CM060702.1, from coordinate 245,525,468 downwards.
ATCGTTCCAACAATTTTCTCTGACCTCCCGGTTTTAACCAAAATCAAAACCGCAACGCGAATCAGAATTTTAACCAAGGTCAAAACTCAAATTTCCAAAACCCGAACCAAAATCAAGGCCAGTTTAATCAAAACAATTTTCAAAATGGCAATCAAAACCAAGGTTTTCAAGGAAATTTTCAAAGAAACCAGAATCAAGGGAATTACAATCAGGGTAATTTCAATAAGAGAAACACTTTTTAGGGTAACAACAATCAAAATCAAGGGAATTTTCAAAACAACCGTGTTCACCCCTGTCTTCCTCCGATGCTGAGATTAAACAATTCATGAAAGCACAAGAGGAAACGAATCGGTTATTGATCAAAACGATCTCTAAACTTCAGAAGTCTTTAAATGATCGACCCTCGGGCCCGGGTACATTACCGAGCAACACGATCGCTAACCCGAGGGGCGATGTCAAGGCGATCACCACCCGAAGTGGGGTATCATACAATGGAACCTCGATTCCTTCTACCTCTTCTTCTCCTCCTAAGGTAGCGGAACGTGAGCCTGAGGTTACTACGGGCAAGGTATTTCCTACTAATAACGGAGGTACCAACAACGTCCAACCTCAAGTTGTCCCGGTCCCGGCTCGTAAGCCGAAAGTTGTATTTGATCCTCCTGTGAGTCCTGATGAAATTCCAAAGAATGATCCTAAGCCTTCAATTCCATATCCTTCACGTGTGTATGATCAAAAGAACCGCGAAAGAGCTAATCATCAGATGGAAAAATTTTATCAAATTTTCCAAGAATTACACTTCGATATTAGCTTCGCGGACGCTCTTCTTCTCATGCCTAAGTTTGCTTCGACAATCAAAAATCTGATAAGCAACAAAGAAAAACTCTGTGAGATGGCAAAAACTTCACTCAATGAGCATTGCTCAGCAGTGCTCTTGAAAAAGCTTCCTGAAAAGCTTGGAGATCCCGGGAAATTTCTCATTCCATGTATTTTCCCTGGGATGGTTGAATGCTTTGCCTTGGCCGATCTTGGCGCAAGCATTAACGTGATGCCTTACTCAGTCTGGAAAAGACTTTCTCTACCTACTCTCACTCCGACCTGCATGACACTCGAGCTTGCAGACCGTACCATATCCCGTCCTCTCGGCATTGCCGAAGATATCTTCGTGAAAGTAGGAAAGTTCCATTTTCCGGCAGATTTCGTGATTGTTGATTTCGATGCTGACCCACGAGTCCCTCTCATTCTCGGGAGAGAATTTTTAAGAACGGGTCGTGCTTTGATCGATGTATTCGAAGAAGAAATCACTCTACGTGTTGGTGGCGAAGCCATCACATTCAATCTTGATCAGACCTCAAGATACTCCTCCAACTATGACGCTGAAACGGTTAACCGAATTGATATCATTGATGTTGCGTCTGAGGAGTATTCTCAAGAGGTCCTTGGTTTCTCATCCAGTGGCAGTCTTTCTACTGACCCTATCAATTCTGACTCTTCCCCTTCCCTCACTCCGTTTGAGGGAGGTGACTTCCTTTTGGAAGAGCTCGAGGCTTTTCTTGCTCAAGATAGCTCAATTCCCGATGGAGTTGATGAAAACTATCTTGACCAGGAGGGGGACATTCTTCTCCTTGAAAGATTGTTAAATGACGATCCTTCACCCTCTCCGTCTCCACAGATACTTCATAAAGCGGAAGTCAAAAATGTTGAAATAACTGAAGACTTCCCCGAGGTTGAGCTCAAGGACTTGCCTCCTCATCTAGAATATGCATTTCTGGAGGGTGATAATAAATTACCCGTCATTATTGCCAAAGACTTAAAAGATGAGGAAAAGGCTGCACTCCTAAAGGTTCTTAAGTCAAACAAGCAAGCAATTGCTTGGAAACTCTCCGACATTAAGGGCATAAGCCCGAACTTTTGTACTCATAAAATCTTAATGGAGGATGACTTTAAACCAGCTGTGCAACATCAGAGAAGGGTAAATCCCAAAATCCACGAAGTTATCAAACAAGAAGTTCTTAAACTTCTTGATGCGGGATTGATTTACCCTATATCTGACAGTCCTTGGGTTAGCCCAATTCATTGTGTTCCCAAAAAGGGTGGCATTACCGTTGTCACCAACGAGGATAACGAGTTGATTCCAACTCGTTTGGTCACGGGTTGGCGTGTTTGTATTGACTATCGAAAGTTAAATGAAGCCACCCGTAAAGACCATTTTCCTCTCCCTTTTATGGACCAAATGCTCGAAAGACTTGCGGGGAATGAATACTACTGCTTCCTCGATGGCTTCTCGGGTTACTTCCAAATCCCCATTGATCCCCAGGATCAAGAGAAGACTACCTTCACATGCCCCTACGGAACTTTTGCTTACAGACGTATGCCTTTCGGCTTATGTAATGCACCAGGCACGTTCCAGAGATGCATGATGTCTATTTTTTCCGACATGATCGGGAAAACTATGGAGGTATTCATGGATGACTTTTCGGTCATCGGGGATTCATTTCAGACTTGCCTCTCCCACTTGGAACAGATGCTTAAACGTTGCAAAGAAACGAATCTAAGTCTCAACTGGGAGAAGAGCCACTTTATGGTCAAGGAGGGCATTGTCCTCGGCCATAAAATTTCAAAAGATGGGATTGAGGTTGACAGAGCTAAAATCGATGTCATTGCCAAATTACCTCATCCCACCACCGTAAAAGGTGTTAGGAGCTTTTTGGGTCATGCCGGCTTCTACCGTAGGTTTATCCAAGATTTTTCTAAGATTGCCCGGCCTATGACCCATCTCCTCGAGAAGGATGCTCCTTTCATCTTCTCTCCTGAGTGCATCGAAGCTTTTGAAACATTAAAGAAAAAGCTTACCGAGGCACCGATTCTTATTGCCCCCGATTGGGACCAACCTTTTGAGCTTATGTGCGATGCTAGTGATTTTGCCATAGGTGCGGTCTTGGGGCAACGAAAAGCAAAATACTTTCAGCCCATACACTACGCAAGCAAAACTATGACTGAGGCTCAAGGTCATTACACCACCACTGAAAAAGAACTCCTAGCTGTGGTGTATGCCTTCGAGAAATTCCGGCCATACCTAATCTTGACTAAATGCGTAGTGTACACAGATCACTCGGCTTTGAAATACCTATTTGCAAAACAAGATGCAAAGCCAAGGCTTCTTCGTTGGGTTCTCCTCCTTCAGGAATTTGATATCATTATCCGTGATAAAAAAGGAGCCGAGAACCTTGCTGCTGATCATCTCTCACGATTAGAGAACCCTCATCAAGATATGTCCGAGAAAAAGGAAATAAATGAAACATTTCCTCTCGAGACACTCAATGCGGTTGCTTTTCGTGGTGACTCTACTACCCCATGGTTTGCCGACTTTGCAAATTACCATGCGGGTAACTTCATAGTGAAGGGGTTAACGTCCCAACAAAAGAAAAAATTCTTCAAAGACGTTAAACATTACTTCTGGGACGACCCCTTCCTCTTCAAAATCTGTGCCGATCAAGTCATCAGGCGATGTGTATAAGGACAGGAAGCCACTGATATTCTCAAGGCTTGCCATGCTGGACCCACCGGGGGCCACCATAGTCCTAACTACACCGCCAAAAAGGTGTTTGATTCCGGTTTCTATTGGCCCACAATCTACAAGGATGCCCACGAGTTAGTCAAAACCTGTGATGCTTGTCAGCGTCACGGGAATATTTCACAAAAGAACGAAATGCCGCAAAATGCTATTCAAGTTTGTGAAATCTTTGACGTCTGGGGCATTGACTTTATGGGGCCATTCCCATCTTCTCATGGAAACAAATACATACTCGTGGCTGTTGACTATTTGTCAAAATGGGTTGAGGCTAAGGCCTTACCCACTAGCGATGCCCGAGTAGTTGTGAAATTCTTGAAATCCCTCTTTGCTCGTTTTGGAACCCCACGTGCCATCATTAGTGATCGCGGTACTCACTTTTGCAATGATCAATTTGCAAAAGTCATGCTTAAGTACGGTGTTACTCATCGTCTTTCTACCGCATATCACCCCCAAACAAGTGGGCAGGTGGAGGTTTCCAACCGTGGTATTAAACGGATTCTTGAGAGGATAGTAGGTGAAAACCGTGCTTCCTGGTCGGATAAACTAGATGATGCACTCTGGGCCTTCCGTACAGCTTACAAAACACCCATCGGGTGCACTCCATACAAGCTTGTATACGGGAAGGCGTGTCATTTACCGATCGAGCTCGAGCACAAAGCCTACTGGGCCTTGAAACATGCTAACTACGACCTTCATAAAGCGGGTGATCACCGTAAGGTTCAAATCAATGAATTAAACGAACTTCGTGATCAAGCCTACGAGAACTCTTTGATCTACAAAGAAAAGACAAAGAAGATTCACAACTCTAAGATTAAGAACCGAGTTTTTAACGTCGGTGACAAAGTCCTTCTTTTCAATTCAAGATTAAAGATCTTCTCGGGGAAATTAAAAACCCGATGGACCGGACCATTCACTATTGCTAAAGTATATCCATACGGGACTGTTGAGTTATCTCAACCCGAAGGTCCCAACTTCAAAGTGAATGGTCATAGATTGAAACATTATTTTGGAGAGGACATACCACCCATGGTTGTCCCGGATCTCCAAACTTTCCCCATGGACCAATGAATTCGGGGATCGAGTCAAGCTAGTGACTCGGTGAACAAAAAATTAGCAGCATATATGGGTTTTCACCCGTATTTCTGACTTCTTTCTACTTTCTACCACCCTAGTGTGGGGGAGTGGCCATCCCCCACCGTTTCAAAAGTAAATATGTTTCAAAAATTCAATAATCATGTTTTGTATGTATATTATATCATTCAACTCCCGGGCTGTCAGGGCAAATTTATTACAGTTAATCATTCACAAGTGATTAGCTAGCGTGGTAAACCTGACACAAGCCTGGGAGGTGTATGTATATTATATACTTTATCATTCAACTCCCGGGCTGTCAGGGCAAATTTATTACAGTTAATCATTCACAAGTGATTAGCTAGCGTGGTAAACCTGACACAAGCCTGGGAGGTGTATGTATATTATATACTTTATCATTCAATTCCCGGGCTGTTAGGGCAAATTTATTACAGTTAATCATTCACAAGTGATTAGCTAGCGTGGTAAACCTGACACAAGCCTGGGAGGTAGTGATTTGTTAAAAAAAAAATAATAAAAAATAAATAAATAAATAAAAAATAAAAAATGGTTGTATGTACAGATAAAATAAAGTGAAAAATAGAAATTTCCACAGTTAGAATCGAATATTAGCTTTTCCCGTTCAGAGATTCGGCATAATAGCCGGGACTTTGAATATTGAAGACAATATTCAGTTCTAGTGTGGGGGGGGGGGGGGGGGAATTCTTACGAATTTTATCACAAAACTTTTCAAGTACCCCCATTTTAGGCCAAAATTTTTCAAAATTTTTCACTTTATTCCAAAATTTTTGTGGTTATCAGTCCGCCAAAGTCTAAATGACAAAGGGATTGGCTAGTCCAGGAGCAAACGGCTCTTGGTAAAGACATCTCAAACCCGTTGATGGCTGGCAGTTTGCCAAAAATTGCATGGTTCCTCAGCTCCCCCGCATCCTCACAAGCAAATGAGTTGGCTAGCCCACAAGATTATGGCTTGTGGTAAAGGCAGTGGAAAATCCATAATTGGTATTCAGCTCACCAAGATGTTGACTTAGTCCATCAAGATGCTGGCTAGTCCAGAAGCAAACGGCTTTTGGTAAAGACAAATCAAATCCGTTGACAGCTGGTGGTTTGCTCAAAATCACACGGCTATCAGGTGTGCCACAGTTCTTACACCTGGCTACTCCAGAAGTGATGGCTTTTGGTAAAGAGTTTCAAATCCATTAAGTTTTTCTCAAAAGATTGCTAGGGACTAGCAATGTTTTAGTGTAGGGGATTGATGAGTGTGTAACTACTCATCATTTTTACCAATTCTGAACTGCCAAAACATCCAAAAAACACTCAATAATGAATCAAAATAGTGAAAATATCCCAGGAAAGTGTTTTACATGTTTTAAATGCAAAAATACCAAAAACAGATGAAAAACACATAAAGTTTGCATAATTGGCAGTTTCAGTCCCCCAACTTTCAAAAATTGTCAAATCTAGTCCCTGGTCATTCTAAAAACTTGAAAAAGTCACCAAAGGCCCTTATAAATCAAAAAAATTACATGATTAATCCTTTGGTGAAAAGTTTCACAAAATGTCAAGTTTAGTCCCTGAACTTTGAAAATTGTCAAAAATGGTCCCTGGGATATGAAAAACTTTGAGAAAAACAAATTTTGTCCTTGCACTAATCTCTTATGGCAGGTTTGGTCCTTGGTGGAAAGTTTGGTGATATTTACACAATTGGTCCCTGAAGTTTGAAAGTTTGACGGTTTCAGTCCCTGGTGAAAAATAAATTGAAAAATCACCAAAGGACCTTCTACTATTCATCATATGGCATTATACACCCTTGGAAACAAATTTAGAAAATGCCATATCCACACCCTCAACTTACCCACAATTGCAAAATAGGTCCTTGTGTTTTAATCCTAACCGGATCCAAAAAAATAAGCTAAAACCAAATCCACTAATCCACTTTGGGCCCAAATAAACAACCAGTCCACACCCTAAGCCCAGTCCAACCCCAACTTTGACCCGGGTCCATTTGACTTCGGTCAAAATACCACCAAACCACCATCTCCCCCCAAAAACCACCCCGTAAACCTGCAAAACCACCACCACCACTTGCCCCAGGCCATCATCACCCTCCCACACCCCTCTGCACCTACCCTCACCTCAGCAATTAATGCAACCCCCTCCCTATTGCGTGTATCAGAACAAAATTGCAAATTGTTCATATCCCGCCAAAAACACGTGTCAACACAAGAGTGGACCAAAATGATCAGAGGATGGTGGGCATTGCTCAGAAGAGGATGGGAACCCTAATGGATGCTTATAAATAGGAAGAGATGCAAGAAGAAGCAAGTAGTAGTTTATTTTTAGTTTAAGTGTGTCGAATTTAAATTATTAAGCAAATTAGTGTAATTCTTTTCAATTCAAGTATTGTAATGTCTTAATTAATGTATTAGAAATCTTTTGAAGTTATAAAATTCAAGCTTTCAATCTGCATTGTGTTTTTTGCATTCTGGGTTTCAATCTGAGTTGCTGCATTACTTATAATGGTGATTATGGACTGAAAATAGCTCACTTAAGTTCCATTAAGCTTATTGAAGCTGTTAGAGATCCTAAAATCCAGTATTAGTAGAAGATAATCAAAAAGCTAAAAAAGTCAACATTGGTCAACTGTATATGTTTTTGAGTTATTTTCAGGTATGGAGGATCATTGAGGAGGAAGATTAAGCTGAGGTCTGCCTATCTAAAGATAGGCATCATAGGAAAACCCTCTGTTCATGTTGAGGGTAACCTTGTAAGGATTTGCTCATTTTAATTCTTTACTAAAATTCCTAGTTTAGCTTCTGATTGATTGTTTGCTTATATTTGTTAATCCTTGTTTGTTTGTGTTATTTAAGTATTGTTTAAATAATTTTTAGCTTAAAATTTATAGCTTGTTGGTTAAAATAGTTAGTTACTTAAAATTGTAAGTTTTAACTGTCTCATTAGCTTTGGTGTTAAGTTTGTATGAGTAATATGACAATCTGATTCTTAAGTACTTAAAACCAGTTACAATAGTCATAATTTGTTGTTTGGAATTAAGTTTGTACCCCCTAGTGACCATTTGCCTTGAAAAGCTCAAAACAGTCAAATAATATGGGTGTTTGGATCAGTTTGGTTGGGTGTGTTGTTGAGGTTCTCAGAAGACAACAAAAGCATAGAAAGCATACAATAGTTCTATTTGATAGTTTCAAAGCCTTAAATCAGTTGTTATTTTGGTCCAAAGTCAAAAACTCAAAAACTACTCTCTCACAGTTAACTGTGAGAGTTTTTAGTGTCCAAAACCATATCATTAGCTTAATAAGTAGTTAATATAGAGTGAATAAGCTCAACTGTATCTTAATACATCACATTGGATCAGTAGGAGTCATTGGAATCTCATCAAAGTCAAAGTTTGAGTGTTCATAAAAAAGTCAAAAGTTGCATTCTCAGGTTTTTACCAAAATTCCAGGTTTAATTGTGAGCTGTGTAATGGATATTAAGTTTTGAAACTTTATGTGATTAAAGTCTACCAGCTGATCTATAAGCTTGATTTATTTGGGAGCTTAAGAGGGTCCCACAGACCCTCAAAGTGACTTGCAGGGCAAAGGTGTGCCCTGCTCACCCAGATACCCAGTCACCACCATCACTTTGGTGGTGTTTTGTGACCACCTCAGTGGACCCCAGACCCCATAATTAGGTTTTTACAACCCCCCTCCTACCAAGGAGCAGCCATTGACCATTTGTTTGACCCTTAGCCTAGTGGACCCCATCTGCAATTGCTCACCAAGTTTGTCCCCAGTCTGTGTTAGTTTTCAGTGTGCTAAAGTGCTTATTTCAATCTTTACAGCTTATTAGTGATCTAGTGTTTGTGTTTATTGCTTATTTGTGATTATTAAACTTGCTGAGACTCATTTCTACCATTGTGGACCCCACCCAAGGCCATTTGACCCAAATTGACTACACAGTCAACATAAGTCAACTGTGTAAGCCAAGGGGGTGCTTATAGCTTACTTATAAGCTATCTTGAAAAGTGTCTTTACAAAAGTTTGTCATTTTAAGGTATAAAGTAGTTCTGAAAAAGAAAATTCCAAAAAAAATCCAAGTTAAAGTAAGTGATAGTTTCTATTTAATTCAAGTTAATTTTAATTTTCATTTTTATATTTTAATTAAGTCACTAGTGTTTTTATATTTTTATTAAATACCTTATATAGTAAAGTAATTTTGATAATTTTTTCAGATTTTTATTTTGTCATTTAGTGTTAATTAGATTTAATTTTAATTTTCTGTATTATTAATTAATATCAAATATTAAATAGCTTAATTAGTTTTTATAAGGTTAAATCTAGTTTTTATAATTTTCCTAGTTCTAATATAGTATAATAAGTTTTTAGAAAATAAATTTTGAAATTCTACTGTTCATTTTCTATTTTTCTTATTTTATTTGTTTAAAATAGACTTAAGTTAATTAAAAGGTAAATAAGTAGTTGTTTAATCTTAAAACATAATTTTTAGAGTTTTTATAATTTTGTAGGATTCCTGTGATGGTTAAATAATTTTATAAATTTTATCTTAATTTTCTAAGTTAATTTAGTATTAATATAAATTAAAAGTAGTTTAATTAGTTTAATTAAGTTAAATAGTTTTTAATTAATAACAAAACCACAAAAAGACAAAAATATTATTTTCAATTTTTTATACTTTCTTCAAGTTCTAATTTAGGTTTAGAAAATATTTTGGTAAATTTTTAGTTTAATTTAAATCATTTGTCATTTTTAGTTTATTTAAATTAGGTTTTAATTTAGATTTTAAATAGTTTAATTAATTAAATAATAGTTTAATATTATTTTAATCACTTTTATAATTTCTTTTTCATTTTTAATTTTAAGTTTTGAAAAGTGTCAAAAGCACCCCCTGTAGTTTGATAATTACCAAAAACCCACTTTTCCAGTCCGATACGTGATCTTAATTGTGAATTTGTGCATATATCTGGTACCTGATTTTTGTGAATATTATATCTGTTTGCCAATACCAAAATAACATTAGCAAAATCAATTCCATATCATTTGGGCTACTGTCCTCAGTCCCACTCACTCATAAACGATTCCAAAAGCACCATTTCAATCTCGCTGGGACTTTAACGACCCGGGAAAACACTACACTATCACCGGAGTATTGATTCTAGGCTGTCTTTGACTTGTTGACCTTGGTCAATAATAATCTGACGGTTCAGGACCAATCAATAAACATGACTTCTTTCCTTCCAAAAGTTATCGAGGTTAGAAAATTGAGTATGGATTGAATATACTCACTAAGACTCCAACCTAAAAGATTAAATAAGACATTATGGAATGTGATGAATCACATTAAAGTCTTAATATGATGTCCTGATTTTGTTAATAAGAAGTTTTAACAAACAAGAGTCAGGAACTGTAAAATGTTTTGTAATATCCCAAAAGAGAACGATTAGTGTTGCTCAACTTGCTAAAGTATTTATAGATAAATTACTAAAGGCAAGTGGGAGCTTTATCTTGAAAAGATAAAATTACAAGATACATAATCTTCTAAAACTACACTAGTGAAAATCATGATGAGGCTTGAAATGTAAAGGTTAAACCTCCACATGATGAAATTCTCATTCATAGATCCGTAGGGATGTCTCAGATATTTGATTGATATGCTGAGTAATATGAATTACAGGATCAAAGTAAGCCTGTTAATCATAATGACGCGTTTACTAATTATGGTAAATTGCTCATACTATGAATGTTAAGATGTTGTGCATAAAGATAAGTCAACTTTGAAAACTTGGTTTATCTTAATGAAGATGAGTTTTTTCAAGAGAAGGAAAACCCTAGAGGTTTAAATCTTCATGTAATGAATCATATGGACGGAATTGTATACATATTTTACTGTATGTCTTATGAAAAGATTATTAATCATACTTAAGTAATTAACTATGATTGAATACTCTTTCCTAAGCACATTAAAATACAAAGATGGTAATTGTCATATTCATTTTTATGAATATGGAATTTGACAATGGATTATAAAACTCTTTCTTGTATAATTACTTAAGCGAGGACGATAAGTAATTAAGAGTTTATGAATTCATGTAATCTTTGAAAGTATACAAAATGCAAGAATCCAAGTATGGATAGATGCATGCATCAAGGAGATAAGTCTTATGTTTAAATATTAAGTCCATGTTTGATTTATAATTTAAACTAAGATAACTCCTAAGTAATTCTGAAAGCTAGTGGGAGTATTATGTTTACTTACTTAAATCATATATGTTGTATAACATATAGGAAGTAACATTCTATATAAGTTAAATGTTAAGTCATAACTTGGAATGAAACTTTATTTGAAAGATTTAATAAGTAAAACATACAACCTTGAATATATGTTTATTGATGTAAACATGTGCGGTAGATGAATCTAATAGAACATGATGGATATGTAGTACATGAATGAAATTTAAGTTGGATACAAGGATTTTTCATGTACATCATGTTGTTGTTATATCATACTTTAATAAAAGATGATTTGACAACATTGATATCTAATTGAAAGATATTAGATAAGTTGTGTAATGAATATTCTAAAGGAATATATTTGGATATAGAATCACATCCTCAGCCTGGAACAATTTCTGGATTCTATAGATGAACAATTTGTCAATTGTCATAGCCAACAAACTTGGAAGTTTGGAAGGCATAAAACATTACACATTAAAGTTTACGGAAAAGAGCATATTGTTGTTTGCATACAATGATGCTAATTAAATTGAGATGACACTCAATACTAGTCATGGAAGGATTTCATCCTTGTTAATAGTCATGTATACTAGTTATGCTTAACTAAAAGCATAGTTGCATTATACATTAAAGAATAAGAATACTTTAAACTTTAAAATGTTTGAAAGTTTAATTTTCATAAATTAAGTGTTGAGGATGTCACACGCTTTATGATGTATTATGTGGTTATATCAAATTATTTGAATGCACATATACAAGAACTTCTCTAATTGAATTCTTGAAATAAGTATTCTCAAAATTCCAATAGATCAAAGTTAGTTGAATAATGCCTTGTCAACAAGTATGATTACTTGAGGCATAATTGTCAACAAGTATGATTGGTATTACTTGAGACAAAATTCATTAACGAGAATTTTCATGCATTGATCTATTTAGTATTTGGATAAGGGATGTTAAGCAATTATTATTTAATGAATTAAAGTACTGAGTACGTTTGTTTTCATTAATAATAGATTGTATCCTATATTTGCATGTTTAATCCATGAATAACTTATGTTATGTTATTCTAAATAGTCCGTTGTCAATTAATGATATGGGAGTGATAACACTCAAAATTAACATGTTTTTAGGAGCATTATTGTGGATTTTATGATTACTTTTATGAGCTTATGGTACTTAACTGAGCATAATTCGTGTTTTAGGTTCATGGAAACTAAAGTACAAGAAAATGATGAAAAAGACGAAGAAATGAGTAAAAACGAAGATTTATGCATGTACGAAGAATTCCTGACTCATTCAAGTCTCTTGGAGTATGTTCGAGAAGATAAAAGTCATGAAGTTGTCACTCAAAAGACTCAAGAATAAAGTACAAGAGGGAAAACGAGAAAAGAAATGAAGAAAATAAGCTCAAACGAAGAATTATTGGAAGACTCGTTGTTCCCGACACACCTTCACCATTTTGGCCATAACTTGAGCATACGGACTCCGTTTGAACCCCCATTCGCGGCCACGGAAAGCTAAGAGAAAGATCTACAACTTTCATTTTTATGACTTTTGCCCAACCGATCGGATGGAGGACCAACCGATCGGATGGAGGCCCCGTACAGATTTTGCAAAAACTCATTCTACCTCATTCTACCCGATTCTAGGCCATTCTTTTTGGTACTCTAGGTCCTTCTAAACTACTTGGAGGCCAAGTTGATGTATTAATGAGCCTAGCCTTGATAGGAGTAAAAATAGAGAACTTTGCAACCATTTCTAACCACCACTTACCATTTCTCTCTATCTCAACTTAAGAGAACACTTCTCTTACCACCATTACTCCCTCTCATACCGAAATTAGTCCATAAAATCCTAGAAAACTTTGGAGGTCCAAGAAGTCATCATTTGGAGGTCAAAACATCAAGAAGTCATCACCAATACTTGAGGCATCATTACTACATCATTTGTTATCTTATTTCAATCATTGTAAGACTTTTAATTATGATTTCTAATGTTCAAAATTCTGAATTTATGTTCATGTTTGCTATGAGTGGCTAGTGCCTTTGTGCACTTGCTTAGATGATGTTTATTATTTAATGGTTTGCTTATGATTGTGATAACATGTTTTAATTCAATTTCAAGTCAATCCTAAGAACCAATTGTTCCTTAAGTTTCATAGTGACATTTGTTGAGTCAAGGTTAACTAATTAATAATAGTTTCAAGGGTCGAAAGATTTGTTATTATTCAACTAGTTATAATCATTTGTCTATGAATGATTGTTTTTCACCATAATTATTCTTGACTAAACAAAGAAACAAGAAGTATGATTGTAATGAGAATGCTTTTATAACATCAAATCAGATTGTTTGTAAACCTTTAGTTGGACGAAAGTTTAGATGTTTATAAACAATTGTAACCTTTTTGTCTATGAATGAGTTACCTTTTGTAATGACCATTTCCTAAGAGTATTTGATTTGTAATAAGAGTTTGTTCTTGTGTTTAAGATATTCACCATACCTTATGAACCTTGGATGGATCTTGAATTAATTGGTTTATACCTAAAGCTTGTTTTTATAAACTAAAATCTTGGCCACGGTTTAACTTGTAGAAACAATATATTAGACCACCATCTAATTATCACAACCAACATGTTATCAAAAGTTATCAAAATCATGTGTGTCATTAAGTAGTAAACTAGTCTAAACAAGTGTAGTTTTTAATCTTATTGAATTTACATAACCATCATTTTCGTGTTACTTATTACTTATATGGTATTTTGGATCGTGACAACCAATTACCATCTTTTTATTGCTTACTATTACATAGATTCTTCACAATTGAAAACACCCAAATCCCTGCGAACTTGCTATAATGGACGAGTACACTTGCTCGTATGTGTTGTTTCTAGATTTGGTAATTCACCCTTATAAATTTAAAACTTGCACTAACAAATAGCACATCAAGTTTTTGGCGCCGTTGCCGGGGATTTGTTTGTGTTTTTGTTTGCTTTGAATCTCTGCTTTAATCATTCCCTAATTGTGTCGCTTTTACTTTCGAAAAAAAAAATTCGAGCATCCAACCGATCGGTTGAACATCCATCCGATCGGCTAAACTGATTGGTGTGAAACCGTCAGACGATTATTGGTCAACCACTTGTGAATGGTCAACTATAATAGTCAAACAGCCTAGGCTAATGCTACCATGAAATACAGTGTTTTCCCGGGTCGTTATGTCCCGACGAGGTGTGGATGGTATTAAAAACGAATCTGTGATTGAGTGAATATGAACTGGAAAGGTATAAGTGTGAGTGAGTGATTACACTAGGGTTTTATAAAATAAAATGACTTAAATAAGCTAATGGAATGATTACGTGAAACCTAGATATTTAAAAACGTTTAAGATCTAAAAACGCGTACGTTTAATTTAATTCTACGTAAACGTACGAAACAAAAATGGTTTTAACTAAAGTAGGAATTTGCATGCCTTAGGGGCTTAAATGCAAATTAAATAAACTTAAAATATTTATTTTATAATTACTAATTATTTAATTAATTTATTATTATTATTTAATAACTATTATTAATTATTTAATAATTAACTAATAAAGAAAATGTAAAATAAGTCTTAGAAAAATAAAATTAAAATTTCTAAAAGTCTAAAATATTATAAAACTTATTTTAAAACTAAAATTATATTTTTAAGACTATTTATCTAATTATTATTAATTAATTATTAGTTAATTATTATTTAACTAATTATATTGATTTAAATTATTATAAATACTAAAAAGACTTAGATAATTAAGAAGATTTTTATAAATCTAATTAACCATCACAGGAATCCTAAAAAATTATAAAAACTTTATTTTATGTATTTTTAAACTAATTTACTAATTATTATTCTATTTATTAATTAATTACTATTCAAACTAATAAATTATAAAAAATAGTAAATGAATAGTAGAAAAATTACTAAAATTATATTACAACATATAAAAGCTAGGAAAAATATAAAAACTAGGTGTTACTTTATAAAAACTAATCATGCTATTTAAAACTTAATTATTAATTAATTATAAATAAAACTAATATTAATTCTAATAAATACTAAATTACAAAAATAAAAATCTGAGAAAATTATTAAAAATACTTTAATATAAAAGGAATTTAAGAAAAATATAAAAATACAAAATACTTAATAAAAATCTAAAAATGAAAATTAAAATTTAATTTATATTAAATAGAAACTATCACTTATTTTTAATTTGATTTTCTTGATTTTTCTTTTACAAACCTAATTTATACCTAAAAACAAACAACTTTTACAAAAACAACTATTTTCTAACTCAAAATTAAGCACTGTGGAAGCTTATTAGCTCCACAGTTGACTTTGGTTGACTGAATAAGCAAATAAGCTCAAATGAGCTTAAGTGGGACCCACTATGGATTATTCTGATTCCAATAAGTTAAGTGAACTAGTTTAAGCCAGAATAAGCACAAGGAGACCACAGCATAAGCAAATAAGCACTCAATAAGCAATTCCAATAACCAATTATCACTCAGAAATGGGACAGGTTTGATTGCTTATTCCAGGTGGGGTCCTCTGAGTCCTAGGTCAAACAAAAGGTCAAAAATTAAAGCCTAGTAGGAGGGGGTTCAAAGGAACCAAGTTTGAGTTGTGGGACCCACTGAGGTGGCCAGAAAAGCCCACCAAAGGTGGTGGTTTGGCCTGATATCTGCTGGTGCAGGGGAGATACCCTTCCCTGCAGCCTTGTTTTGATGGATGGTGGGACCCACAGAAAATTCACAAAAATAAGATGTTACTGAGACCTTGAAGTTGAGGTGGTATAATACAAGACCTGAAAAGCACAAGACCTAAATACTTTTACAAAATTCAATAAAAATCTCCCAAGATTTGGAAAATTTGAAGAACTTGCAATTTTGACTTTTAAGAAAAACTAATAGGTTGACTTTTGTGACTTTTGATCTTATCCTAGTGACTGAATATGAAGTAATAAGGTATAATAATACTTAATTAAGCTACCTTAACAACTATGGAACAGATTTGAGTGATTAAGCAACCTAAACTCCTAACAGTGAAAGGAAAATTAAGACAAAAGTGTGATTTTGACTTTTTACTAAAGAAGACTTGGTTTTTGTGATATAACTAACCTAATAGAACCTGACTTAACATATTTAAACTAATAACTAACACCTAAACACAGAGGGAGTCTAAGCACAACCCTGATCCAAACACTACCTTAATATGACTATTTTGAGATTATTAAAGCTTCAAACTGATTAAAACCATGAAACTGATTCAATAAGTCCTAATATGATATTATAAACTTAAATGAACATATAAAAACAGATTACAAGCTATTTTCTAATAAAAAGCAAAAATTACAAATCTAACTTACAAGTGAGTCCAAGCTGAGAAACAAAGAACCAATGACAAGTAACCAACCTAACACCTCCCAAAAGGTTCTAAACCAGAAACCATCCATTTTTCATCTTGCTCCAGCTTCCATTCTTTCTTGTACACTAATTTTTTATTTTCTTGTATTTTTTTAGTATTTTTCTTTTGTTAATTAATTCTGATAACTAAGGTTTCTAAAGCTTAACTAAGCTTTGTCAGAGCTTAAGTGAACTTAAGATTCCAATAACAACAACAAATAACAGTATTTCATAAACTTGAGATTTTTAATGAAAATTGAGCATAAACTGAATATCAAAAGGAAACTTGAAATTGATTATTGCAAAAGTTTAAGGATACACTAAAACAACTTAATTGATTGCTTAAAAGCTTAGGATTACACTGAAAGACTAAAATTAAGTTACACAACACTAATTTACACTACCTACACTAATACTTCAACTCCTCTGCTTCATTTCTTCTTTATAGCCAAAATTAGGGTTCCAGGTGTCCCTCTGTGACTTTCCCACCAATTGTGGACCATTAGATTGGTCTAATTCATCTTAGCCATTGAAAACACCTTTTTGGCGCCAAAATAGTCTTTGCCACTGTAGTTTGCGTGGAGAGGTTTTTTTAGGCATTAAATGCATTTGGGGTGTTGTGGAGGTGGAGAAGAGTGGATAGGCAAGTGGGTGATGAGCTGAGGTGGAGAAAGCAGGTGGCTATGGTGACTTAGTGTGGGAGGTGGAAGAAGGAGAGGGAAAGGGGGGTCAAAGGGTCGTTTGACCGTGGGATTGACTGCAGGGTTGACCCCGTTTTATTATTTTAGGGGATTTTGGTGGGCTTTTGTAATTTTGGGCCTTGGGGAGATAAGGGTGGGCTGGTGATGGTTTGTATTTGGATTTGGTTTTGGGTTAATATTATTAAGGGTCCGTTTGTATTGTGGAAATGAAAACCATAGGGACCAAAAATGTAAATTGCAAAAACTTGAGGGGTAGGTTGTGTAATATTTCCAAAGTTAATCAAGGGACTAAACTTTCCAATATTGAATACCCCAAGGACCAATAATGATAATTATTTTCCATTTTAATATCTCCAGGGACCTTTTCTGTAATTTATGAAACTTCAGGGACCAATTATGTAATTTCACCAAACTTCACACCAAGGACCATTCCTGCAAAAGATTAGTAGCACAAGGACCAAAATTTATTTTTCTCAAAGTTTTTACATCCCAGGGACCATTTATGTCAATTTCCAAAGTATAGGGACTAAACTTGTAATTTTGTGAAACTTTGCACCAAAGGACTAAATATGTAACTTTGTGATTTAAAAGGACCTTTGGTGACTTTTTCAAGTTTTTAGAATAACCAGGGACTAGTTTTGACAACTTTTGAAACTTGAGGGACTGAAACTGCCAATTATGCAAACTTTGTACGTTTTTATCTGTTTTTGATTATTTTGCATTTGAAACATATAAAACACACTTCTAATATATTTTAAGTATTTTTATGCATATTTGAGTGTATTTGGATGTTTTGGCAGTTCAGATTGGTATAAAATGATGAGTATTTAGACACTCATCATAAACCAAAACATTATTTTTACCGAGCCATCCAACCGACCGGTTTGATATTCAACCGATTCGGTTAGACCCAAAAAACCCAATCCAACCGATCGGTACGAACCCGTATCCGATTCGGTTAGACTAATAACCCAATCCAACCGATCGGCTTGTCCACCAAACCGATCAGCTGAGTCTTTTCTTCTAAAAAAAAAACCCATTTTTACCTTTTCACCTTAGTTTGAAACAAACACCACCCAACCCACCCTTTGGAGTGATTTATTTTTCTTGTGTTCTTGTTATTTTATTTTCTTATTTGTTTATTTGGTAAATTAGTTTGTAAAATTGTCTTTTTAGATTTTTAAACGTATTTAAAAAAAAAGGTCTATTAAAAAAAAAGTTTTGTCGTAATTAGTTTATTTTTCTTAAATTTATAGTAGTTATAATAGTAACGATTTTCTTATCTTAGTTAAGCTTATTTTTGTTTACTTCAATTTAAAAAAATACAAAAAGATTTTCTTTTTCTTAGTATTCATTTTCATTATGTTTTTATTTTTACTTTTTGTGATAATTTACAAATCGCTTCGGGTTTGTATAAACTCACACTCATGGGGTAAACAACTTGTTAGTCCACTTTACGAGCTTAAACGTAAAATCAAAAAGAGGATTCGTAAACCCGATAAGACACCAATCTTACCCTTAAAGATCGAATCAACTGAACTTTATCCAAAATCACCATTCATCGAGGAATTTTTTTTGGTAATTGACATAATCGAAGAAAAAGTTGAAAGTCAACCCGATTCCCTACCTGTAACCGTTGTTGATCCCGATGACCAACCCATGTGGTCAAGCATTAGGACCGTTGCACCAACACCTAGTTCCGCTATTATTCAACGCCCTTTTCCAAACAATTTCCATATCAAGGGTACCCACATGCAAATGATTCCTGAGAATCAATTCGATGGGAGAATCTGATCCGATCCTCACCGACACATAGCTGATTTTCTTGAGATTAGTAACCTATTCCATTATGGTGAAAATCAAAAGGAAGTGGTTAAATTGAGGACTTTTCCTTTTTCATTGTCCGGAGAAGCCAAGATTTGGTTGAATGAATTAAATGAAGGAACAATTACTACGTGGGAAGAGATGAGAAAAGCTTTTGTTAGCCGATACTTTTCTCCCGTAAAGTTTAAACGTCTCCTAAATGACATTCACAAGTTTCAACAACTGGATCACGAAACTCTCATTGATGCTTAGCTCCGTATGAAAGATATGCTTCGCACTTGTCACGAACATGGTCTAACCAAAGGAGCTATCATTCAAACATTCTATCATGGTTTAGACAATCCAACTCAAGGAATTCTCGATGCCGCAGGAATATTCCTCTACAATACTCCCAACGAAGCTTACAAAATCCTTGAGGACAAGGTCCAACTTAAGCTCGATTTCTCGGAAAATTCTCTAATCGTGCCCAAACCAAAAACCGTTGTTTCCGCCGGTGGAAGCAACATCAATGCCGATCATTCCACATTGATTGAGAAATTAGAAGCTCTCACCAGACATATTGACGTTGAATTCAAGAACATAAGAGGAGAGCTAAAGAAGTTACGAGATGCTCGTAGAGATGATGAAGATGACAATGCTTCAGAATACCACACCGATGATGACATGCTGATGATTGAACCTAATGAAGCAAGATATCACGACGGATATCACAACCAAAAGCTGAAAAATTCATACTCCTACTCAAGCCAAAACCCGAACCATAACCATCCTCATTTCTGGCCACAAAATAAAACACCACTTTCATCACAATATTTTGGACAAAACAAAGAAACCAAAACCTCACCGGAGGAGATGATGAGAGAATAGATGGAAGCAAATCAGAGTATGAAAGACCAGGTGGTAGAAATGGAACGACAAATAGATCAAGGAAAAAGGAACCACCAAGCCATAATCCAAGACATGGAAAAGAAGAAAGAAGTCCATCATACCGAATCACTTCCTCATACAACAGATTCCAATCCAAGACATGAATTTGTCTACAAACCACCCTCAATCCGAAATGAACATGATAAGGGTGATGTTGAATTTATCGAGGAGGATGAAACTGAATCTATTCCAACCATGCCTAATCCGAACCAAATCATATCTAGTTCACCAACCGTTTCACCTTTTCTTAAGGATTGCACCGTGCACATCCCGTCCACTGAACGCTTAGTGAAAGAGAAGATGTTTACACACGATGACGTGTCAAATCATGTTGGTAACAAGGAACTCAATGCAATTGGAGACGTTGGAAATGAAGTCTTGAAAGAAAAAGAGATTAGAAAGGATGAGAAAGGAGTGTCAAAGGTACCCGACTTAGATTGGAATGAGGAAGGAAAATTGGTTCTTCGAGCCAATCACACTACTCAATACATTTGGCACCCAACAATTAAGACTCCATACTGGAAACGTATCATCAAAGAGTCCTAACCCGGGGAAGAGTCTAGCTAATGACTCAGTAATAAATTAAGCGCTTCTCGGGAGGCAACCCGAGCTTTTAATTGTTCGCTTATTTAAAAAATAAATTATTTTTCGTATTTTATTCTTTTGTGTTTGTGTTTTGATCATATAAGTTTAAATGTCTTTTGGTTTTTGCAAGAGCGTTATTTCTTATAATTCTACTTAAACTCGGTTTGTCCATTTTTAATTTTTAGTACATTGTTAATAAATAAGTACTTGTTTTTAAAAATAAAAATGTTTTGAACTTTGTGGGTATGTTCACTGGAAACCCTCACGAGACTTCACTCGTCCACTCGGGCCACCGAGGGGTTTAAAAGGATTGTTGCATACGCTAAATGCAATCGTGATGCCTACGAAAGTGAGTTTTAGGATTTTACGCATTTTTTTTGTAGTTTTGTTTGTCTTTGCAGATTCAATAAGCTCTTGGAGATTGGATTATTGGTGACATTATACTTGGTGT
Organism: Artemisia argyi; assembly: GCA_030686995.1. Lineage (NCBI taxonomy): Eukaryota > Viridiplantae > Streptophyta > Magnoliopsida > Asterales > Asteraceae > Artemisia > Artemisia argyi. The sequence goes on along the minus strand of CM060702.1, from coordinate 245,504,627 downwards.
GGAGATGTTTCGTTGAATGAGAAATTGATTGATCTCACAAGCTTATGCTAGCACTTGCTTAGCACCTTATCATTTGGAGTTCGATCGCGATTTCTATGATCCGGGAAGTTTCGTTTCTCTTGGACTATTTATTTATTTATTTTCCCTATTTTACATGCTTTGAAGTTTATTTTTCACATTAAGATAATGCTAAACTTAAGTGTGGGGGGAAATTAAAATAGTGAAAAACGAAACTCATTTTTAAATTTCCGAATTTTTTGCCCAATTTGAAAATAAATTTTGTATACTTGTTTGCCCTTATGATCTAGTTGTTTTCACGCTTTTAGGAAAATATATTAGAATAACTGGATCAATCCACTGGTGAAATCGATAATTTTAAAAAATTTGAGATGTGTCCCGATTAATATTGCAATCCATTCTAGGATCAATAACATTTGCTAGCGCATATTATAACCCTTTTCACTAAACTGTGAGGATTTGAGCCTATTTCATATATAGCATACATCTTTTATGCTTGGATCTTTTGCTATGAGTGTGCCGGTGATTTTATTTATTCTAGAACTTGTACTTGTAAATCATTACCAGACCGTTGTAAGATCGCATTTGTGTGATATAAGTGTATTCGTATGATAAAGAGGCACCTTAGGAATAAAACCAAATGGCCATTCGTTTACAAAATAATTTTTGCTAACCACATCGGTTAGTTATCCTCGTATTTGGAACCCATTTGTTAGCGTTCATCTTTAGTGCTAGATACCCCTAGTTACACCCTTTGAGCCATTCCTTTCTTTTGTTACATCCAGAAAAATACAAAAATATTTTACACTTTAAACCTTAGCCTAACCCTTTGTCAAAGTATAAATGGTGGGTTGCTAGTTGCTTGGTATGTTGGATTGTTTTTGATGATTATTAGTTAGCCACACTTTGTGATTCATGTGTGCCATGCCGACAAAGACGAGTGCACCTTCTTATTTGTATTTTTGTGGTGTATGCTTATACGAAGTGTGGGGAAGATGTCAAGAGAAAAAAAAATGAATGAAAAAAAAGTAAAAAAAAAAAAAAAAAAAAAAAAAAAAAAAAGAAAAAAAAGGAAAGAAAAAAAAATGAGAATAAGTCGTCGCAACTATAAGGTGACAATTATAGCATATGTGCTATATTATGTATGGAGATGAAGAAGGAAGGTTATATGATATGTTGTTAGCCAATGTGCTAAGTATGAAGAATATTTTTATGGTGAATCGATGTATCGACATGTGAAAGTTTGAAGAGGAGGAAGTTAACTATAATCATTTACGGGTTTGCGGTTTGTTTGGTGACTAGCAACAATGAGACTTAGACTTGACTTTATTTTTCTTTTAAAACCAATTTCATAAATATTCCCATGCCTTATCCCTACCCTTACCAAATTACTTTATCTCTACGGATATTGTAATGGCTTTGTGAGAATATCAAGTGCATGAATATTGTAGTGACCATCCGGTTTTTGAGTAATCAAGAATTCGTGCCAGCGAACTATTATGTTTTTGTATGAGATGTTTGAATATAAGCCTGGTATAAACCCTTTAGCCTTACGTTACAACCCAAATAAAAGTCCTCTTTAGATGTTTACACTTGGTGCTTACGCCATGTCGGTGGAGTTTTGTTTCTTGTACAAGCCTATGGTAATAAAGAAATCATGACTGAGCAATGAGTGTGCTTTATATTACATATACTCCACTACCTAAAAAAATGAGTGTTGAGTGAATTATACTTGATTCTTTTTTTCGTGAGGTGTTTAGAAATGTTAATCAAGCAAGAAAATCGTTGGGTATTGTCAAACATCTCAATTTTTCACCACTAAAGCTTAAAAAGATGAATCGTATCTTGTACTTGTGCTTGGTAGATTTGCATCACATTTTTCTAAACATACTTGTGCACCATGTGGATCTATTTTACTTAATTTTTGCTTGAGGACAAGCAAACCCTTAAGTGTGGGGAAGTTTGCGCTCATTTTCGTTTATTTATCTCATTTTCGCTTGTTTGTGATATTACTAAAAAAAAAAAAAAAAAAAAAAAAAGAAAAAAAACCCCAAAAATATTTTTCAAATTTTTATAGTTTTCAAAATTTTCTTTTCGTTTTTTTTTTTTCATTTAGGTATGGTTTCGATTTTTCTTTTTCTAGATTTGCTTGAGGGCAAGCAAAGTTAAAGTGTGGGGGATTTGATAACGCTCAAAATTAACATGTTTTTAGGAGCGTTATTGTGGATTTTATGATCACTTTTATGAACTTATGGTACTTAACTGAGCATAATTGGTGTTTTAGGTTCATGGAAGCTAAAGTACAAGAAAACGATGAAAAAGACGAAGAAATGAGTAAAAACGAAGATTTATGCATGTACGAAGAATTCCCGACTCATTCAAGTCTCTTGGAGTATGTTCGAGAAGATAAAAGTCATGAAGTTGTCACTCAAAAGACTCAAGAATAAAGTACAAGATGGAAAACGAGAAAAGAAATGAAGAAAATAAGCTCAAATGAAGAATTATTGGAAGACTCGTTGTTACCGACACACCTTCACCATTTTGGCCATAACTTGAGCATACGGACTCCGTTTGACCCCCCGTTCATGGCCACGGAAAGCTAAGAGAAAGATCTACAACTTTCGTGTTTATGACTTTTGCCCAACCGATCGGATGGAGCTCTCGTACAGATTTTGCAAAAACTCATTCTACCTCATTCTACCCAATTCTAGGCCATTCTTTTTGGTATTCTAGGTCCTTCTAAACTACTTGGAGGCCAAGTTAATGTATTAATAAGCCTAGGCCTTGAGAGGAGTATAAATAGAGAACTTTGCAAGCTTTTCTAATCACCACTTACCATTTCTCTCTATCTCAACTTGAGAGAACACTTCTCTTACCACCATTAATCCCTCTCATACCGAAATTCGTCCATAAAATCCTAGGAAACTTTGGAGGTCCAAGAAGTCATCATTTGAAGGTCAAAACATCAAGAAGTCATCACCAATACTTGAGGCATCATTACTACATCATTTGTTATCTTATTTCAATCATTGTAAGACTTTTAATTATGATTTCTAATGTTCAAAATTCTGAGTTTATGTTCATGTTTGCTATGAGTGGCTAGTGCCTTTGTGCACTTGCTTAGATGATGTTTATTATTTAATGGTTTGCTTATGATTGTGATAACATGTTTTAATTCAATTTCAAGTCAATCCTAAGAACCAATTGTTCCTTAAGTTTCATAGTGGCATTTGTTGAGTCAAAGTTAACTAATTGATAATAGTTTCAAGGGTCGAAAGATTTGTTATTATTCAACTAGTTATAATCATTTGTCTATGAATGATTGTTTTTCACCATAATTATTCTTGACTAAACAAAGAAACAAGAAGTATGATTGTAATGAGAATGCTTTTATAACATCAAATCAGATTATTTGTAAACCTTTAGTTGGACGAAAGTTTAGATGTTTATAAACAATTGTAACCTTTTTGTCTATGAATGGGTTACCTTTTGTAATGACCATTTCCTAAGAGTATTTGATTTGTAATAAGAGTTTGTTCTTATATTTAAGATATTCACCATACCTTATGAACCTTGGATGGATCTTGAATTGATTGGTTTATACCTAAAGCTTGTTTTTATTAACTAAAATCTTGGCCATGGTTTAACTTGTAGAAACTGTTGGGTTTGAAACTGCTGCTGAGTTAAATGCTGCTAAGTGAAACTGCTGCTAGTAGTAATGATTCTGCTGCTATTGTCAAAGTGCTGCTGAGGATAAATGCTGCTGACAGAATCTGCTGCTAATGGGATAAGGATGTATACGGTTTAGATAAATATAGAATAGATTGTGTAAATATTATATTTATCTAGAATATACTTATCTTGTAGAGAAAGGTATTGTAAACCTAGTAGGACTCCTTGGCCTATAAAAGGAGGATCCTAGGATTAGTTTATGTGCGCGTTATTATTCACTTCAAGGTTGTAAAACCCTAGCATTGTTGAGTGCTCGTATTAATAATATTGAAGTGTTGAAAGAGAATCATAATTCTTCTTAAGTTAAGCTTTTATATTCCGCGTATTAGCTTAAGTATTTGTTCAAGTTAACTTCTATATAAGATCGTTTAAGCTCAACTGGGATCAACAGAAACAATAGATTAGACCACCATCTAATTATCACAACCAACATGTTATCAAAAGTTATCACAATCATGTGTGTCATTAAGTAGTAAACTAGTCTAAGCAAGTGTAGTTTTTAATCTTATTGAATTTACAGAACCATCATTTTCGTGTTACTTATTGCTTATATGGTATTTTGGATCGTGACAACCAATTACCATCTTTTTATTGCTTACTATTACATAGATTCTTCACAATTGAAAACACCCAAATCCCTGCGAACGATCCCGACTTACCATCATATCTTGCTATACTTGCTCGTATGTGTTGTTTCTAGATTTGGTAATTCACCCTTATAAATTTAAAACTTGCACTAACAAATAGCACATCATGGAGTATCATTGAACTAAGACAAATCTGAGTTTTGGTATAATATACTTAAAGTATATTGATGCGTAGACATGCCAAATTCACATGATATTCAATAAATGATAAATTGAATATAGGACAAAATCCCAATTACATGATTATAGTTATGGATGTTGTCATTATAGTAAATCATGAATATTTATCCTCAGACTTGAGATACCAGGTAACTGCTGTGAATGTAGCTCATTTTCTGTGAGATAGTCTAACGCTATCCGTAACTGGTAGTTTAAAGGATTATTTTCGGAGGTGATGCGAAGTTCATAGGTTATGCTTGTAGTCAACACAGGATTTATTTCCTTCAAATTTGTTTGAAGTTTAATACTGTTGGGCCCTTCATAGGGTTGAAAAGATGTTTGCATGGCCATGCCCAAGGTCTATCTGGAATACGTTCAGATGAATTGGTAATCTTGCTCAATCATAAATAACGAGAAACAGAATAGTTAATTATAGAATGACTTAGATCCATATCCATATTAACGTGGTATTAGAAACAAAATGATAAGTATGATGATGAATCATCAAATGTAGTTTTTTCCAGGAAACCATACTCGTGATCGTTCTGGGGTATTTATGACACCCCCAAAATTTTACAATGCAGCGGAATACCAAATTGGGTGTCACTTCATAGTTTATAAAAAAACAAGTTACATAAAACGACCTCAAAAGAGACGTTTAATAAAATGTCACATTCGATTTGATAAATCAGAGTACAAAGGTCCCAACAATTTCTTTTTAAAACTTAAGTTACAAGAATTAAAACATGACACATATATGTATTTTAAAGATAAAAAGTTATCGAATGTGTAGAAAACAAGTCTTTCAATATTTGATATCCACGCGACTCTGATTGCTCCCAATGCTCAGCTAGCCAAATAATACCTGAGAAAATACATGCTAAAAAGTCAACATAAAGTTGAGTGAATTCATAGAGTTTAATAAGTAATCAGTTGAATACAAGATAATTCGGTTTAAAAGAAGTTGGGCTACGCCCGTAATTAAGTTGACATGTAACAAATACAAGTCGGGAAATAAGATTTATAGCATTGAGCTCATGAAACCGAACCTTGGCCAAGTTTAAATGCCCCTCACGAGGTATTCAATTGCCATTTACCTCAATTCTCAATATTATATGTCCGTTTGGTAATAAAGGCTCCAAGTGAGCGCTACTCACCCGAACAGGCCTGCCTGGCCAAATATGCATATCTATAATATTAGCGTTTACTCACGTAATTAACGGTTCATGAAATTAGGGACTTGATGGCAAAGGTACTCAATGTCTATAATTATGTAATCAGGTCAAGCATACCAAAAACAACTTGTATTCCGTTTGTAAAACTAGCATGTATCTCCCTCGCGAGATTTATAAAACGTTTAAATAAGTAAAAGCGAGGCTATAAACTCACCTTAAGAGCAACAAGATCAGAAATAAAATGGATCTTCGGACGAGTGCAAAGCATCTAAGTACAACCTAAAAGACGTGACGCGACTTAGAATGATAAAGAAGAGCGATATGAAAAAGTAAATCAAATGAATGTTTCCGAGATAAGCATGGCATTGCACTAAGACTTAACCCAAGGTATTTTCACTCTAAGATTGATGTTCGACCAGGTCTTATAGGTAATAAAACACCTACCAAGTTTCATCCCTTAATTCTTATTTTACCTATGTGTATCTACACGTTTTAGAGTTCAAGACAAGACGTAAAATATTAAATTCTGGATTTGACTTTATTTTATAGACCCCTAACTCCTAATCTATAAATGATATGAACACAAGGCCTTCACCCCTGGAAAGCTCTTTGAGTCTAGTTTTTAAAAATCCAGGCCTCAACTTCTGAAAGATTAAGAATCATGTGAAAAAGACTATTTTACCCCTGAACATCCAGCCCATAATATTTTCTGAATTTTAATCTCTTACGAAAATGGCCATAAATCCTAAATCATGATAGCAATTTAAGTGAGACCAATTGGAGGTGTTAGACAAAGATGTATACTACTAAGACATGTTTTAAAACCCAACACTATAGCAAAAAAATCTGGAGTTAAACTCCTTTTTGAAACAGTAGTTCAGAACTGACTAGTTTTCGTAAAATGACCAAATCTCCCTCATCCGGAGGAATTGGTAAACCCTCCAATTAGCCACATGGTCCTCATATGTTTTACCCTTCACCAATGTAAAAACCCAGTAGCCCCTAGTTCAAAATTTATTAATTACAAGTGAAACAATCTGTATTACAATTTCTGGGTACACACTAAATATGTTTCCACGGTTTTGGTCGTATCTCGACCATCCAGAATAGTTGGTTTTCCGGCCAACTCGCCACTAGGACCTGAGATATTATACTATCCATTTATGAAAAGCTTCAGTAAGCTCTAAGCCAAAAATTTACCAATAACATACAAACAATCTGCAAGTTACCTATTTTTACTAGTTTTACTAATTTGGGCATAACTTGGTCATCCGGAGGAGATAAAAATTCCTCCAACTCGCCACTTGAAGCTTAGACCTATATCTATCTAAAAATATAATTTAATCATAGGCTCCAGGCCAAAAATTAATGGGAAAACCAACGTTTTTCTACTGATGTAAAAACAGTCCCATCAAATCCAACTAAACCTATTCTAAACTCATCCAAAACATCATCAATCATCATGCAATGCCACACTAATCATCACAAACAACTCAAGAACACTAAATATCATCAAACTCAGAAAACCCATATCAAAAATATAATGTTCATCATGAAAATAAAATTAATGAAAAGGTTTAGGGCTTACTAGAATATAAATAGAGGAAGATGGAAGAGACACACCCTTCATATGAGGTGTGTTTAGTTTGAACCAACAATAGACGAAGACCACAACTCCTAGATGATTTCAATCACAATCAAATCCTCCCAATAACACTTTAACTTCAGCCCTTGAACCCAAGAAAAAAAAATTGGTGTTGATGATGTGATGTTTGATGGTGATTATGAAGAAACAAACCAAAGAACTAGCTAGGAATTATAACACCTTCAATCCAAGATCAATATATTTGGTAAAAATTGAAATAAAATGGTGTTTTGGAGCTGAGTATGGTCGTTCATATGGTGGAGAAAACAAGAAAAATGGGACTTAGGTGATAAGAACTATGTTGAATGAATTAGTGGTAAATGGGTGTAGTGGAGTACACATGTTTTAATTTTTGCAAGAGTTTGACACCACAACATGACTCACCACATGGATATGGATCCATGTGGCTTTTGGGTCGTTCATGGTGTGTGGGGAAGGAAAGTAGGATTGATTTTGTGTTAAATATGAGTTACAATGTGTACTTTGATCCCGGTAATTGAAAACGTGGAGGTTTTAAGATGCAAAAACGTAAAAGCGGGTAACGTAAAAATACTAAATTTGTAAAAATATTAAAACTTGTTAAAATAAATAATTTTAATATATTAGTTTAGTCATGGGTTTATCAGAGTGTTTAAACGGCTTTAAAACTGAAATAGTGAGTCGAAAACACGTTCGGTGACACCGGTTTTTGATAAAAGTGACGTAAGCTATAAAAATAACACGACAAGTATAAAACTCATTTGTAAACATGAAATAGTTTAAAAATTCATAAATATGTAAATTCTCATAGTCTAGGGTTGGTTCACTTTTTCAAAACCTTAAAACGTAAATTTAAATCGGGTAAAACGTAACGGTGCAAGGTTTACGTAAAAATGGAAAAATTGAAAAGTGACCTTTAAAATAGGATTGTAAGGAAACAATGATGCATAAAAATTGCAGAATGGAGGTAGTCTAGTCGCGGTTGAATGAATTGAACGTACATGGATAACTTCCGACGAAGTTAATTATTTAAAACTAGAATAGTTAAATACTCTTAAGGTTAATGACATGAAAATTTTGAAATGTCACAGCACGTACCCCTTAAGAGAGCGACGTCCGGGCGCTCAATTCTTCTTAATCATTTTTGGTCGTTTTAAAGATTTTTGGGATGGAAGCATGTATAAAAACCATGTTGAAACTCGGGTTTATGGTTGTGATTGTAGAATGTCTATTTTCAAATTTTTAGGAATCATTAGTTGAAACGAAGTTTAAATCAGTCATATCCTCAAGACGTGATTAAAATATGATGTATAAAAAGCGTAATTTGAAATATAGGGCATGGTGTTATTATAAATATTGGTTATGATTTTTACAAAAGAGGGTGGTTAGAATCGACTCTTTAACTTAAGAAGGTCATTTTGGTAATTTAAACACTTGTGAAATATTTGTAAAATTTTCATAAAGACTCATAAAAATTTTATAGAAGCCCATGGAGGTGCTTAATGCATTTTGTGCTCGGGATTTGTTTTTTGACAAAGTATCAAGATATCAACGAAGATAGAACAATTGATAGAAATCACCTAATGTGTAAGCAATGGTATGGGGGAACGAATAGAATGTCACGAGGGTCCTTAAAGGAAAGGTTGAATAAAAGTATTGGCGATAAGACAATGGGAGACAAGGAATTTATCAAGTCGTCAATTCGTGGAAGCGAATAATAGTACATTACTATTAACTTATCAAGCTTGCGACGGTCGATACAAAATTGGGAAAAAGAAAAAAAATCCACATAATAAATTACGAGTCGAGAGGAGTTCATAGCCCAAAGAATGGTTAGTACGCACGCTATGGCGGATACACACAAGGCCACTCATTCATAACTCGTCACTTACATAAAGAGGCGTCCCAATCCATGTAAGTGAAGATTTATGAATTTATGGTTCGGTAGTTTATAATTTCTTTATTCAAATGAAGAAGCGTCCCAATTCATTTCAATAAAACGATTATAAATCATCCTACTTAAGTATGTTCGTCACAAAACAAAATACACAACAAGATTAAGTGTTACAATAAATAAAAGGATGTCTACTTAACGACATGATTCATCAAAATCGTAAGAAGAAGTAACGAGAATAATAATATGACATTAGTCAATCGCGTTCCCAAAGGTAAATGCCAAAGGATGGCATGATCCAACATGACAAGTTAAGGTCGTACTCCCATCAATCAGAAGATTTCAAAACAATGGATAACGAAATCAAAATACACGATTCAAAGGTGTAAGAAGAATGTTCACGCTCAGAGTTGAATAATAAAATAGCTATTGGAATTGACAAAGTACACCGAATGTCAATATCATCAAAAGAAAATAAAGTAAAGTAGCAAAAATGTTTCGGAGATCACCGAATCGTTCATAAAAGGTTAAAGTAAACGAACTCATTAATACATATCATAATACTTTACACATGCGTAAGAATTTGAGAAGAGAGTAACACATATATGTACGGGTATCCTTATACAATATTAGTATCAACATTCGAGGGAGAAAATAAGAAAACAGAAAGTACGCGATAATCGGAGTGGTCAGCGTATAAATAATCGATCGATATAAAGTAAATAGTATGACACCATAAGATAGAAGTGAAAGAGTGAATCATGACTAAGGGATATAATCATTAATCATATAATAGAAGTATAGATGCAAAATAGAGCATATAAGTTACCTGGGAGCAAGCGTACGCGGATATCGAACAACGGTGAAAGACTTTTAAAAAAAATTGAAATTCAGTTATAGTTTAGGTTTTGAAAATGGCCTAATTCGCTATAACTAATGCTCTGATGCCATTCTATGACACCCCCAAAATTTTACAACGCAGCGGAATACCAATTTAGGTGTCACTTCATCGTTTATAAAAAAACAAGTTACATAAAACGACCTCAAAAGAGACGTTTAATAAAATGTCACATTCGATTTGATAAATCAGAGTACAAAGGTCCCAACAATTTCTTTTTAAAACTTAAGTAACAAGAATTAAAACATGACACATATATGTATTTTAAAGATAAAAAGTTATCGAATGTGTAGAAAACAAGTCTTTCAATATTTGATATCCACGCGACTCCGATTGCTCCCAATGCTCAGCTAGCCAAATAATACCTAAGAAAATACATGCTAAAAGGTCAACATAAAGTTGAGTGAATTCATAGAGTTTAATAAGTAATCAGTTGAATACAAGATAATTTAGTGTTGACATAAATAATGTCTTAAAACATTGTTAGCATATTAACAGTGTCTCTATGTTTTGATAATTACAAACCATAAACTCATTAATCTAAAACTTATGACGTAAACAAGTTTTTAGTGCTTAATATTTGTCTTTGCTTCCATATCACTTAAGGTATGAATAAACAAAGGGTTTATTACATTTCACGATCAAAGGAAATTTTTCTAATCACTAGAGTTTTTATAAAATGTATTAAACATCTTATATCTTTTACAAAATTACCTTTGGAATTAAAAGAATATGTTTAATTCATTATAAATATATGATTTCAAATTTCCAACCAAAAATGGCAAATTCTATCCAGAAAAATATTCCCCACTAAAAGACAAAAAAAAACCAACGTTCTGAAGGGGCGGCCCCCTTAATCATTAAGGGGACCGGCCACTAATTAAGGGGACCGGCCACGCTCCAGAACAGTATTTTTCTCCCCTATAAATATTGGTTCACTCCTCAGAATTTTCTCACCTTTTGCACTTCTAAACTTTCTAATCTAGATCCATATTTCTATTCTCTTATCCTTTGATCATAAGTGTATAATTCTTTGTTTCAAAGTGATCCAAACTTCATCCTCTCAAGTGCAAGAGAAGAATACTTCTATCCCCCAAGACAAGAAGTATTACAACTTGTTGTGATCTCCACATCCAAGTTGTTGGTGCATCATCAAAGATCATTTACATTATTCTTTGTGAAGATTGTTGTGAATATTTGATTGTAGATAGTTGTGCTAGATATATAGATTGTGTGATTAGTTAGTAACTTGGTGTGAAGAAGAAAAGTTAGGAACTAGATTGGTGTGAAGAAGATAGGTGTGGAGCAGTTAGTTGTGAAGTAGATTGATTTGAAGAAGTTGTGTAGAAGTTGTGACTTAGGTGTGACGAAGTTGTGGTGTGAAAATTGGTGTGTAAATTGGTGTGTACGGTTTTCTCCGCCATAAGGGAGCTTGTTGATATAGTGAAGAAAACTCTCGAGTTAGGTGCTCGGGGAGTGGAGTAGGGCAAGGAAGGTGTCCTTGTAGCCGAACCACTATAAATCTCTTGTCTCGCGGTTCGATCTTTCCATCTCTTACTTATTTCATTACTTACCACTGTTATATATTGTGTATTGTTAGTTGTTTATATTGTACAAGACTTGAGATCACATATTATCGAATCTAAGTTTTTTAAAAGCTAAGAAAACACTAAAACTATCTTTTATAACGAATTAAAAAGACGTAAAACTATTCAACCCCTTCTAGTTTTCCACAATTGGTATCAAGAGCCACGTCTAGCAAGACTTTTAAAATATATTGTATTTTAAAACTTGTAATGATCTATGGAATCTGAAAAATATTTAGAAGGGCAATCTATGCAAAGACCACCACTATTTGAAAGTGATGGATTTTTATATTGGAAAAATAGATTCGAAACGTATGTGAAATCAAAAGATCTTGATCTTTGGCATATTATTACCTTTGGTGATTTTCCCCCTATTCAATATAATGTTGAAACTAAAATGAATGAAATTGTATCTTTCGAAGAACAAAATGATGATTTGAAAAAGAAATTAGCAAAAAATAATGAGGCTAAAATGGTTATTTATAATGCGTTACCACGCAAAGAGTATGAAAGAATTTTTATGTGTAAAACCGCCAAAGAAATTTGGGACTCTTTACTAATCACTCACCAAGGTAATAGTCAAGTCAAAGATAATAAAATAGATCTTCTTGTACAACAATATGAACAATTTACAATTCCGGAAGAGGAATCAATTGATAATGCTTTTGCTAAGTTTAACACTATTATCACAAGTTTAAAAGCACTTGATGAGACATTTTCTAGTAAAAATTGTGTTAGGAAATTTCTTAGGGCATTGCATCCAAAATGGCGAGCTAAGGTCACTGCAATTGAAGAATCAAAGAACTTGATGACGTTATCACTAGATGAACTAATTGGCAACTTGAAGGTTCATGAAGAAATCATAAGAAGAGATTTGGAAGCGGTCAAAGTCAAGAAAGAACAAACCAAATCCATTGCTCTAAAAGCCAAAAAGGAACCTAGTGATGATGATGATTCAAGTGATGAAAGTGAAGACGAAGAATATGCAATGGCCAAAAGAGAATTCAAGAAATTCTTCAAGAGACGAGGAAGATTCACTAGATCATCACGAGACGAAAAAAAAAGCGTTCCAAAGAAATAGAAGTGAAAACTACGGGAAAAGAAAGTGCTTTAGATATGGAATTCCAAATCATCTCATTGGCGAATGCCTAAAGCCACCAGGTTATGAAAATCAAGGCGCTTTTGTTAGTGGAACATGGAGTGATAGTGACAAAGAAGAAGTTGAAAAGCCAAGAGACGAAAAGTGTTTTATGGCAAAAGAAACCGACGAAATATGTTTAGGAATTGACTTGGAACCTGACGAATGGATCAAAGATAGCGGATGTTCGAGGCACATGACGGGGAACCGCAAGCTATTCTCTACATACAAGGCATACAATGGAGGTAACGTTATTTTCGGTAGTGACTTACGTGGAAAAATCATTGGCAAAGGTACGATATCTCAAGACTCACTTACTATTGAAAATGTAGAGCATGTAGATAAATTAACATATAACTTGCTTAGTGTATGACAAATATGTGATATTAAATGTAGAGTCACATTTACCGAAGAGGATAGCGAAATAGTTAAGAATGGAAAATTATAGGTAGAGGAATTAGGAAATGTGGCATATATGTTATGAAACTAGGAAACAAACCTGAGGATAGGATATGCCTAACGACCCTAGATGAAAACTCTACATTGTGGCATAGGAGATTAGGACATGCTAACATGCAACAAATACAATCTTTGGCCTCTAAGGAATTAGTTAGAAATTTGCCTAATCTAAAATATGACAAGCATTTTTGTGATGCATGTAAAATTGGAAAACAAGCTCATGCTAGTCACAAAGCTAAGAGTATAGTATCCACTACTAGGTGCCTAGAATTATTACATATGGATCTTTTTGGTCCATCCGCTGTGCGGAGCTATGGAGGAAACAAATATACCTTAGTAATAGTAGATGACTACTCACGATACACGTGGACTAGGTTTTTAAGTGACAAAACCCAAGCCTTTGAAAAATTCGAAATATTTAGTAAAATGATTCAAAATAAATTAGGATCCTCAATAGTTGCCATTAGGACGGACCATGGTAGGGAATTTGATAACGAAGTACAATTCGGAAAATATTGTGAGTTAAATGGAATATCTCACAATTTATCCGCTCCTCGTACTCCTCAATCAAATGGTGTAGTAGAAAGAAAAAATAGGTCACTACAAGAAATGAGTAGAACTATGTTAAATGAACAATCCATCCCACAAAATTTTTGGTGTCACGCCGTAGATACATCAACTTATATTTTAAATAGGGTATCACTTAGAAGAATTCTAGGAAAAACTCCTTATGAGTTATTAAGAGGTAGAAAACCAAACTTAAGCTACTTTAGGGTATTTGGAAGTAAATGTTATATTTTAAACACTAAGGATTACCTCACTAAGTTTGATCCAAAATCATATGAAGGAATATTTTTAGGATACTCACAAAATAGCAAAGCATATATAATACTTAACAAACACTCCATGAAAGTAGAGGAATCACTAAATGTAACATTTGATGAAACACCACCACCTCCTAAAACATTACCTTTAGAAGATAATGATTTAGTTGAAGATGAAGCTATTGAGGGTAGTAAAACAAAACCCATAGGAAATGATAATGAAGACATTCACTTAGAAAATAACGAAACTGTTAATATTAAAGAATCTAGATCACATCCATTAGATAATATAATAGGACATCTTAACCAAAGAACCCTTAGGTCACAAGCCCAAGATAAAAACAATTTCTTTTGTTTCCTCTCAGCAATAGAACCTAAGAACATTAGCGAGGCTTTAAAGGATGAAAGTTAGGTTATAGCTATGCAAGAAAAATTAAATCAATTTAAGGCAAATGATGTTTGGGAATTAGTCCCAAATCCAAAGAATATGACCATCATAGGAACCAAATGGGTATATAGGAATAAGTTGGACGAGAATGGAATAGTTACTAGGAATAAAGCTAGGTTAGTTGCCCAAGGTTATAATCAACAAGAAGGAATTGATTATGACAAAACTTATGCCCCCGTAGCTAGACTAGAATCAATTAGGATATTACTTGCTTATGCTTGCGCCCTAGATTTTAAGTTATTCCAAATGGACGTGAAAAGTGCATTCCTTAACGGTTTTATCAATGAGGAGGTATATGTGGCACAACCTCCAGGATTCATTGACTTCGCAAAACCTGATTATGTTTATAAGTTAAAGAAAGCCTTGTATGGACTCAAACAAGCTCCCAAAGCTTGGTATGATCGATTAAAAGATTTTCTTATTAAACATGATTATTCCATGGGAATGGTAGATAACACTCTTTTCACTAAAAGGAAAGACCCAAATCTCATCATTGTCCAAATATATGTTGATGACATTATATTTGGATCGACTTGTCAAGACATGTGTGATGAATTTGCCAAAATCATGCATGATGAGTATGATGGGTGAACTTAACTTCTTCCTAGGATTACAAATAAAACAATTAGAAGATGGAATATTTTTTAACCAATCTAAGTACATTAAGGAAATGCTTAAGAAATTTGGCCTAGAAGACTCAAAACCAATAAAAACCCCCATGTCTACAGAAGTAAAGCTCACAAAGGACGATGAAGGTGAGTCCGTAGATAACACCAAGTATAGAGGAATGATAGGTAGTTTACTATACTTGACGGCAAGTAGACCCGACATCATGTTTAGTGTCTGCCTTTGTGCCCGTTTTCAAGAGGATCCCAAAACCTCTCACCTAGAAGTGGTTAAGCGTATCTTCCGATACGTTAAAGGCATTATACACTTAGGATTATGGTATCCTAAGGGATCCGGCATAGAAACCATCGTCTATGCGGATTAAGATCATGCGGGAGACTACGTAGATAGAAAGAGCACTAGCGGTATTTGCACGTTTATGGGATGTTGTCTAACATCTTGGTTTTCGAAGAAGCAAACCGCTCTTGCTATTTCTACCACCGAAGCCGAATATGTAAGCGCCGGAAAGGCATGTCAACAAGCACTATGGATGAAACAAGCTCTCGTAGACAATGGCATTAGGTTAGAAAATGTCCCCATTATGTGCGATAACAAAGGTGCGATAGATTTAAGTAAAAATCCGGTGCAACACTCTAGGACTAAACACATAGAAATACGTCACCATTTTCTTAGGGATAATGTACAAAAAGGAAATATATCTATAGAAAAGGTTGCATCGGAAGACAACATTGCGGATATATTCACAAAACCCCTTAAGCGTGAATTATTCAACCACTTGCGTTTAGGATTAGGAATGATGGAACAAGTTGACTAAATTATATTGAATTAATACAAATTTATACTTGCATAAAATTTATTTTTCTTCCATTTCATCTTTTCTGAGTCTAGGAATCTATTTCGCACAAAACTAAAGATTAAGAAGATTTATTTTCTTTGCATAAACCTTTTTGTAAAACTCAATCAATTTTCTCTAAAAATTATTCTCACAATCTAGGAATCACATGAAGATCATTTTCCTAGCATTGTTGACTAATTCTAAAAACATTGTCTTTCAAAATCATGCATAAACTCTCACATAAATTGTCAAGGTATATAATCTAATATATGTCTTTGACATTCATGATCGAGAAAAAATTGAATCAAGGAGATCATTTGGATTGTTTCTTAGGATCGTTATTTCTTTTTGCATCTAGGAGTCGAAATAATCACAACTCCACATTTGTTGCATATAGACACTCACTAGGACAAATTCACTAATAATGGTGTCATCTTGATCCATCACTAGCTTTTCACTCACTAATTGCCTTTGCCTTTAATCTAAGATAGGTGCCTTAGGAAGTTTAAGTGATCTTGCCCTTACTTACCTCCCCTTGCTTATTATGTGTTGACTAATTGCTCTTTTGCCTATGTGTTATTGCATGCATGCTATATCTTGATTAGATTAAATTCTATATTGCCTAAGGGAATTGAACTTGCTTGAACTCTAATCCAAACATACAACCTTTCTGCAAATTTTCTGCCAAAAACCCAATTCTGGCAACCTGGAAATCACCAGATGGGCGGCCCCCTTAATTTTGTAAGGCGGCCCCCTTAATCATTAAGGGGACTGCCCCCTAATTAAGGGGACCGGCCATCCGATGGTCGGGTTTACAGAATTTTTTCTGCTTTTTAGCCCATTTCAACCTACATTTCCCAATTTTCACCAACACATTTTGTCCTAATCTCCCAAATAAACTTTATCCATCCATAAACACACAAATCTTACACTATAAATACCCCCAATCCTCAAAACTCTTCACTCATCCCTTCATGGCTTCTCCAAACAAACCCAAACCAAAAGCCTCAAGGCTTGCAAGAATGACGGAAAAACCCGTTTGGCGAAGAAAAAGCCCTCGAAACAAATCCATCATAACAAATGAAGTTGGAAGTCACTCAACATCACCAACCACTTACTTCCCAAACTTTCCACCAAATTCACAAGGACATTCATTTGATCCTCTTTACAAACCATACAACATTGGCCAAACATCTTCCTTCATGCCAAACCACTCATCTCATCCTCCAATCACTTGTAATGATGCATACAAGTTTGATCAACCATCCCACTACAACTCCAACTACACAAACCAAATTAGTCCATATCAACACAATGACTTTCTCCGCATTACCATGGAAAAGCAAAAGTTCCGTGATGAAATATCACAAATCCATGATCTTTGTGATCTCAATGCCATGCATCTTGCACAACGCAACAAAGGGCAACCTCCATCATCACCCTACAACAATTTCCTTCCTCACTCTCTCAACTTGGATCAAGTTACAAACCACACTCATTATTGCCCTTGTTGCATCTTTCTTCAAAAACAAATCCTTTACTTGAGTGAAGATATTTCTTGGATTGAATATCTTCTCACTCGACCTCATCCCATTCCACCCTTAACACGATATAATATCATAAGGGCCACCTCTTCCGCTCCATACCCCACTCCATATCCTTCTCCATCTAACAACTAAGCTTTATGCTTATGTTGTCCTTCAAGAAAATAAAACAATCAACCATGAGTTGCAAGCAAGTCCAAGTGCTCTTTTAGGCAATATAGGACTATATCTTTTCTTTTGTTTTATTATGATTAATATGCCTTATGCATATTAAATGTTGTAATGCTTTCTATGATGCTTGAATGAATCTATTTTTTTTTTTTTTTTTTTTTTGCTTTGCATGCATATGTGCCTTGTTCTCTTCTAATATTTTGTGTAGCCAAGATTTCCATAGCTCTATCCCTTGGTGCACTCAAATGAGGGGGAGCATACATCAAGGGGGAGCATTAATCTTTTTGATTTTACAAAAAGGGGGAGAAGAGAATGTTAAACTCTAAATTCTTGTCTAAAAATTAATTTTTAGACCTAATGAGTTTAAGGTTTTGTAATCATTAAAAAGGGGGAGATTGTTGACATAAATAATGTCTTAAAACATTGTTAGCATATTAACAATGTCTCTATGTTTTGATAATTACAAAGCATAAACTCATTAATCTAAAACTTATGACGTAAACAAGTTTTTAGTGCTTAATATTTGTCTTTGCTTCCATATCACTTAAGGTATGAATAAACAAAGGGTTTATTACATTTCATGATCAAAGGAAATTTTTCTAATCACTAGAATTTTTATAAAATGTATTAAACATCTTATATCTTTTACAAAATTACTTTTAGAATTAAAAGAATATGTTTAATTCATTATAAATATATGATTTCAAATTTCCAACCAAAAATGGCAAATTCTATCCAGAAAAATATTCCCCACTAAAAGACAAGAAAACCCAACGTTCTGAAGGGGCGGCCCCCTTAATTCCTTAGGCGGCCCCTTTAATCATTAAGGGGACCGGCCACTAATTAAGGGGACCGGCCATGCTCCAGAACATTATTTTTCTCCCCTATAAATACTGGTTCACTCCTCAGAATTTTCTCACCTTTTGCACTTCTAAACTTTCTGATCTAGATCCATATTTCTATTCTCTTATCCTTTGATCATAAGTGTATAATTCTTTGTTTCAAAGTGATCCAAACTACATCCTCTCAAGTGCAAGAGAATAATACTTCTATCCCCCAAGACAAGATGTATTACAACTTGTTGTGATCTCCACATCCAAGTTGTTCGTGCATCATCAAAGATCATTTACATTATTCTTTGAGATTGTTGTGAATATTTGATTTTAGATAGTTGTGCTAGATATATAGATTGTGTGATTAGTTAGTAGCTTGGTGTGAAGAAGAAAAGTTAAGAACTAGATTGGTGTGAAGAAGATAGGTGTGGAGTAGTTAGTTGTGAAGTAGATTGATTTGAAGAAGTTGTGACTTAGGTGTGACGAAGTTGTGGTGTGAAAATTGGTGTGTAAATTGGTGTGTACGGTTTTCTCCGCCATAAGGGAGCTTGTTGATATAGTGAAGAAAACTCTCGAGTTAGGTGCTCGGGGAGTGGAGTAGGGCAAGGAAGGTGTCCTTGTAACCAAACCACTATAAATCTCTTGTCTCGCGGTTCGATCTTTCCATCTCTTACTTATTTCATTACTTACCATTGTTATATATTGTGTATTGTTAGTTGTTTATATTGTACAAGACTTGAGATCACATATTATCGAATCTAAGTTTTTTAAAAGCTAAGAAAACACTAAAACAATCTTTTATAACGAATTAAAAAGACGTAAAACTATTCAACCCCCCTTCTAGTTTTCCACATTCAGTTTAAAAGAAGTTGGGCTACGCCCGTAATTAAGTTGACATGTAACAAATACAAGTCGGGAAATAAGATTTATAGCATTGAGCTCATGAAACCGAACCTTGGCCAAGTTTAAATGCCCCTCACGAGGTATTCAATTGCCATTTACCTCAATTCTCAATATTATATGTCCGTTTGGTAATAAAGGCTCCAAGTGAGCGCTACTCACCCGAACAGGCCTGCCTGGCCAAATATGCATATCTATAATATTAGCGTTTACTCACGTAATTAACGGTTCATGAAATTAGGGACTTGATGGCAAAGGTACTCAATGTCTATAATTATGTAATCAGGTCAAGCATACCAAAAACTACTTGTATTCCGTTTGTAAAACTAGCATGTATCTCCCTCGTGAGATTTATAAAATGTTTAAATAAGTAAAAGCGAGGCTATAAATTCACCTTAAGAGCAACAAGATCAGAAATAAAATGGATCTTCGGACGAGTGCAAAGCGTCTAAGCACAACCTAAAAGACGTGACGCGACTTAGAATGATAAAGAAGAGCGATATGAAAAAGTAAATCAAATGAATGTTTCCGAGATAAGCATGGCATTGCACTAAGACTTAACCTAAAGTATTTTCACTCTAAGATTGATCTTCGACCAGGTCTTATAGGTAATAAAACACCTACCAAGTTTCATCATTCAATTCTTATTTTACCTATGTGTATCTACACGTTTCAGAGTTCAAGACAAGACGCAAAATATTAAATTCTGGATTTCATTTTATTTTATAGACCCCTAACTCCTAATCTATAAATGATATGAATACAAGGCCTTCACCCCTGGAAAGCTCTTTGAGTCTAGTTTTCAAAAATCCAGGCCTCAACTTCTGAAAGATTAAGAATCATGTGAAAAAGACTATTTTACCTCTAAACATCCAACCCATAATATTTTCTTAATTTTAATCTCTTACGAAAATGGCCATAAATCCTAAACCATGATAGCAATTTAAGTGAGACCAATTGGAGGTGTTAGAAAAAGATGTCTACTACTAAGACATGTTTTAAAACCCAACACTATAGCAAAAAAATCTGGAGTTAAACTCCTTTTTGAAACAGTAGTTCAGAACTTACTAGTTTTCGTAAAATGACCAAATCTCCCTCATCCGGAGGAATTGGTAAACCCTCCAATTAGCCACATGGTCCTCATATGTTTTACCCTTCACCAATGTAAAAACCCAGTAGCCCCTAGTTCAAAATTTATTAATTACAAGTGAAACAATCTGTATTACAATTTCTGGGTACACACTAAATATGTTTCCACGGTTTTGGTCGTATCTCGACCATCCGGAATAGTTGGTTTTCCGGCCAACTCGCCACTAGGACCTGAGATATTATACTATCCATTTATGAAAAGCTTCAGTAAGCTCTAAGCCAAAAATTTACCAATAACATACAAACAATCTGCAAGTTACCTATTTTTACTAGTTTTACTAATTTGGGCATAACTTGGTCATCCGGAGGAGATAAAAATTCCTCCGACTCGCCACTTGAAGCTTAGACCTATATCTATCTAAAAATATAATTTAATCATAGGCTCCAGGCCAAAAATTAATGGGAAAACCCACGTTTTTCTACTGATGTAAAAACAGTCCCATCAAATCCAACTAAACCTATTCTAAACTCATCCAAAACATCAACAATCATCATGCAATGCCACACTAATCATCACAAACAACTCAAGAACACTAAATCTCATCAAACACAGAAAACCCATATCAAAAATATAATGTTCATCATGAAAATAAAATTAATGAAAAGGTTTAGGGCTTACTAGAATATAAATAGAGGAAGATGGAAGAGACACACCCTTCCTATGAGGTGTGTTTAGTTTGAAACAACAATAGACCAAGACCACAACTCCTAGATGATTTCAATCACAATCAAATCCTCCCAATAACACTTTAACTTCAGCCCTTGAACCCAAAAAAAAAAATTGGTGTTGATGATGTGATGTTTGATGGTGATTATGAAGAAACAAACCAAAGAACTAGCTAGGAACTATAACACCTTCAATCCAAGATCAATATATTTGGTAAAAATTGAAATAAAATGGTGTTTTGGAGCTGAGTATGGTCGTTCATATGGTGGAGAAAACAAGAAAAATCGGACTTAGGTGATAAGAACTATGTTGAATGAATTAGTGGTAAATGGGTGTAGTGGAGTACACATGTTTTAATTTTTGCAAGAGTTTGACACCACAACATGACTCACCACATGGATATGCATCCATGTGGCTTTTGGGTCGTTCATGGTGTGTGGGGAAGGAAAGTAGGATTGATTTTGTGTTAAATATGAGTTACAATGTGTACTTTGATCCCGGTAATTGAAAACGTGGAAGTTTTAAGATGCAAAAACGTAAAAGCGGGTAACGTAAAAATACTAAATTTGTAAAAGTGTTAAAACTTGTTAAAATAACTAATTTTAATATATTAGTTGAGTCATGGGTTTATCAGAGTGTTTAAACGTCGTTAAAACTGAAACCGTGAGTCGAAAACACGTTCGGTGACACCGGTTTTTGATAAAAGTGATGTAAGCTATAAAAATGACACGACAAGTATAAAACTCATTTGTAAACATGAAATAGTTTAAAAATTCATAAATATGTAAATTATCATAGTCTAGGGTTGGTTCACTTTGTCAAAGCCTTAAAACGTAAATTTAAATCGGGTAAAACGTAACGGTGCAAGGTTTACGTAAAAATGGAAAAATTGAAAATTGACTTTTAAAATAGGATTGTAAGGAAAAAATGATGCATAAAAATTGTAGAATGGAGGTAGTCTAGTCGCGGTTGAATGAATTGAACGTACATGGATAACTTCCGATGAAGTTAATTATTTAAAACTAGAATAGTTAAATACTCTTAAGGTTAATGACATGAAAATTTTGAAATGTCACAGCACGTACCCCTTAAGAGAGTGACGTCCCGGCGCTCAATTCTTCTTAATCATTTTTGGTCGTTTTAAAGATTTTTGGGATGGAAGCATGTATAGAAACCATGTTGAAACTCGGGTTTATGGTTGTGATTGTAGAATGTCTATTTTCAAATTTTTAGGAATCATTAGTTGAAACGAAGTTTAAATCGGTCATATCCTTAAGACGTGATTAAAATATGATGTATAAAAAGCGTAATTTGAAATATAGGGCACGGTGTCATTATAAATATTGGTTATGATTTTTACAAAAGAGGGTGGTTAGAATCGACTCTTTAACTTAAGAAGGTCATTTTGGTAATTTAAACACTTGTGAAATATTTGTAAAATTTTCATAAAGACTCATAAAAATTTTATAGAAACCCATGGAGGTGCTTAATGCATTTTGTGCTCGGGATTTTTTTTTTTGACAAAGTATCAAGATATCAACGAAGATAGAACAATTGATAGAAATCACCTAATGTGTAAGCAATGGTATGGGGGAACGAATAGAATGTCACGAGGGTCCTTAAAGGAAAGGTTGAATAAAAGTGTTGGCAATAAGACAATGTGTAACAATTCGCAAATTCAGGTTAATTACTTTTCCCGGGAAATTTACTATTCATTTTTACTATTCATTTCTTTCTGAAATTTTCCTGAAAGTTGATTTTTATTTCATATTCTCGAGTGATAAATCATTTCCATGGCAAATTAAATGTTTGACATTCGTCAGATCAGTTTCGTGAAAGTTATTAAGGAATTACACAGAATTACCCGTTTTAGGGTAAAACGTCATTCAGAAATTCCACGCACAACGAAATTTGATTCCGTCAGGTGACCCCACATCAGAAAAATGTTTAACACACTTATGATTTATTTGAGAATAAATCATGACTGAGAAAAATATGACCAGAATAAACCTCGGCCGTGAAAAACTGGAATTTTCAGTTTTACGCGTTTTTACTCAGCCGTAACCCTAGCCTTTACCTGCACCGCGTTTCTAAGACGATTTGAGTTTTCAACTTATTAGAATAAGTCAACATATTTTTCCCTCCTCCATTGACCAAAAATCATCACTTGATGTTACAAGTCATTTCGTGATTTTTAGGCTTACGGTTTGATGTCTAAAAGACATTTAATACCAACCGACACTAGACTGAGCCCAGTCTAGATATTATAAATCATTTTAAATCATTTTTATCATATTAGAAAAGTAACATTTTACTTTTCTCAATTTTACGCAATATTCGTACATTTTACGTATTACGCGTTTTAGACCCGTGTTTCCAGCTTTTAGCAGGTTTTACCACCCAAATGGAACTTATCACCCATTTTATATTTTATTATGGGACATATGGACATTTCTAACAATACTTTAAAGTTTCATAATTTTACGACACCCGGTTTTACGTTTTGAGGCCTAATCATTTACGGTTGGCATTTCCCGGAGTCAAAATTCACATAATATCTAGATATTATCATCAAGCCAAGCCAACTCACCCCCCGTATCCTTGTGAACCGCCAAAAGGGGGGGGGGGAGTCACACCCTTGGGTGGCTTAATCTTGTGGCTTGTTATCTAGGATGCATACATGTGTAGTTTTTGGCAAAATATCCCATGAAATGTAACCTCCTCATAAGGGTATAAATACCCCCTCCCCTCTCCTTAGGCCGGCCATCCCAACACACCACAACACTTCACACTTAGCTTTATTTCTTCCTAGTTATAGCAAGGATCAAGTGCAAGTTCAAGATAGAAACCCTAGTTAGCTTATTTTTCACCAAAACTCTTCCAAACCCTAACATAATTGGTGTTTTCTCTTGAGTTTAAATCCACTCAATACACCTCAACTTTCATTACATATCTTTCAAGAATACCAAGGGTAGAAAGGTTGCATGAAGTGAAAAGGGTTGAAGCAAGTCTATCAAAGTCCATTTCCTTACTTGTTACTCCTTTCTTTAATTAGAAAGCCAAAAGTTGTAAGCCTAAACCTAACATGCTTCTTGTTAATTTCTCATGTTCATATCATTTACATGTTATTCTTGCTATATTATGTCTTGTATGAATGTCCATGGTGTATAAAAATGATTAAAACATGTTGTTGTACTTGATTGTTAAGTTAAGTTACTAAAACAAACAAACTAGTGAATATCTTGGTATAACCTGATCAAAATGGTAAAAATTTTATATTGGATTATTACATATTCCAGTAGAGGACTTAACAATTAAACCATAGCAATTTGAACCACCTAAAAAGAGTAAACGAGTCAAAAGTTATGGCGATTTGAAGTTACCAAAGATTTCCGGCAAAACTGCCTAAAAGTTTCTGTGACAGAACCTAAAACACGCAAAAAGAGGCCTTTCTGTTCCGATTCATGAAAAAGTTAAAACACGAAAGTTGTCCGGAATCACGTTTTCATTCAGGAGTAAAGAGGCTCAAGCCTTGAAAACGCCTTCTGAGTGAGATATTTCTCAGTTTCTTAACAGCTATTTACATATTTTAAGTCACTAAGTTATGGTTATACTTTAAAAGGAATAAAAGGTCTTATGACCTATAAACAAGACCACCACCATGGCTAGAGCCAAGGTAGTGTCTCATGACCATGGAACAAGGACCAAAGGTCATGGCTAGGCCATGGCGAAATGACCATACCAACTTACAAAGGCGTAAACATGAAACAATGAATTAGGCGATAACATGAACAAGCAATTTGGATCTACTTCACTTAAAAGGAAACCATGAGATTTTACCAAGACAAATGGTCATACAAGACTTATAAAACTACCCCTAATAACAATCTTCATGTACTATAAACTTTCCTAAGTTTATCCAAATATCGGACATGTAATTTTTTGGATCAAAACTTATATCTATATACTTTATCAACTACTACAATAGTAGGGAGCTTCATGTGAGGAGTTCATTATGTAAGCCGTCGAGATGAGTTGTGGATTTACGAGTTAAAGTGTCCTGGCTCCTCGAACGCTTACTAACATGACTTCTGAAATATGTTAGCCCGAACGGTAGTAAACGATATACAAAACATACATGTTCATAAATCTTTTCTTTCAAAGACTTACAAATATACATCATACCTCATCATGGACTAAATGCAAGATATTTATATAGGCACTACTTCATATTCTTTACTCCAATCCTAAGTCGCAACATTCTATTCTAGGTTGCTCGTAGAAACCTACACGATCCAATCATCACCTTCATTATTTGCTATCGTACTTAAGGTGAGTTCATAGCCCCGCTTTACATTACTTCAATGTTTTACAAACCCTTGGGGGGAATACATGCTACTTTTAAACCGAACACAACGCTTTGAAACTGTATGCTACCTGATTGTTTTATTATTACTAAGTACCTACCTTGCCAATCCTAGGCCCCTATCATGAACCATTTAATCACTAGAATTAGTGAGCGCGAGTATTGTGAATAGGCCTATTGGGATTGACGAATCCCATTTGTTTGAGCAGATTAGTTCAAACGAATGCACTATATTTGAAAACATTAAGTATGACGGCAAAGTACTTACCGGGGTAACATAACCGCCGATTGATATTGGTACCCGTTAACGTATTGGTTGCATGAGCTTAGTATAAAATAATAACTGTTTTGTTTTCTAACATAAGTATGAGTCTAATTAACTCATTACTACCAACATATTGTGTTCCACCGTTAAACAAACTCTATGAATTTCACTCAACCTTTGTGTTGACCTCTTAAGCATGTATTTCAGGTCCATGATAATCAAGAATAGAGCGGGAAGGGCACGTACCGAAGGAAGAAGGCTATAAACTATATTGTCATTCGATAAAAACATCATAGACTTTATATTGATGTGTTTTGAAACAATGGAACATTTTGGGACCTTACTATGTAAACTCTGTTATATTTGAATAAATATGAATGACAACTCTTTTTAATACGATTCGTTTAGAGATCGTTTTCTATTATTATGACTGTTGTGCCGTCGAGTAACACCCAAGTTGAATTCCGCTGCATCATGAATTGGGGGTGTTACACAATGGGAGACAAGGAATTTATCAAGTCGTCAATTCGTGGAAGCGAATAATAGTACATTACTATTAGCTTATCAAGCTTGCGACGGTCGATACAAAATTGGGAAAAAGAAAAAAAATCCACATAACAAATTACGAGTCGAGAGGAGTTCATAGCCCAAAGAATGGTTTTTTGGGTAAAGGGGAGTAATCCTGCACCCTGGTAAAATATTATAAACCAAAAAACATTGAAGTACAAAGGGCGAGGGTGAGTTCCCTCGCCTCAGTCCCTTAGGACACTTACAAACTCTCATATAAGAATGAAACTCATTCCTATAACTTACCTAGATGACACTACCAATAACCACAATATAAGCGTGACAAACCACAATTATAACTCATAATAGAACATCAAACTATAACGACTATATTATAAAACAATAAAATGCTATTCAAGTAGACACCCTTGAATCTTCACAAGTCGTCATAGTAGTCCAGAATATACCACGAAGCAGCCTTGACAATGGTAGATCACCAAAAGACTACACCGAACCACCAATGATCCAAGAAAGATCAAACAACCCGTAGTACCTTGATCACAAGTGGGAACGTATAAAGATTAGACTTCATCAGCAAACCCACCACCCAAATGATCCAAGGTAACCACACATCCGACTATATATAGTACTCCGTACATCATGCCGGGACACAACCATAAACTGCAACAGATCCGTGATTGTGTGATTGGGGTTTTGAATAAGAGCCCCCAAAACTTAACTTCCATCAACCAAGCATACGACCAGCTGCACCAAATCACATGAAACATTCCAAGCAGCAGCTCCGTCAATAATAGGTTGAGACACACAACATACATAACCCAGATCATATCCAAACCAGAAGCCATTAGCCTTATAACGAATACACTAAAAACCATGCTGATCAGATCTAAACCACACCTGAATAGGGTCCAAGACAAAACCCTTAATATGTAACACAAATCTGCCATGGACTTGCAGTAGGGATACAAGACCCTAACCTCCAGCGATAAAACTTCCAACTCTCTCAAAACCCACTTATCAAAACCAACATCTCAAAAACTTACCAGAACCAATCACGATCACAGATCACATCAACATATGATAAACATGGATTAAAAAATCCAACTTACATAACATATGATATACATGAACGTGCATGACCATCACATCAACAGCAGGACCAAATCAAAACCAAAGAGTAGGAACCCTAAATCTAGGGTTACGTTCGTGAAAGCAACCATAACCAAACGAGGCGGTTATGGACCAGTATTTGATCGCCCAAATCAAATGAATAACGATTAAAATAAGATAAACCATACCCTCAAATCGTTAACCAATAACCAAGAAAACCCTAAAAAAAATAATCGTAACAACAGCATAATAGGGTTTTCATAGATCGCAGCCGAGAAAAGCGATTTATAAGATCAGAAAATTGAACCACCGACCGCCACCACAAGTATAACAACTCCTAAATCGATTGCATACCAGATAATAGGCAGAGAAACGATTTAGGAATTGTTTTGGTCGGAAAAAGTTTGGTGGCGGCGGCCGGAAATCGCCAAACCTCAGCCCAAAGAATGGTTAGTACGCACGCTATGGCGGATCACACAAGCCCACTCATTCATAACTCGTCACTTACATAAAGAGGTGTCCCAATCCATGTAAGTGAAGATTTATGAATTTATGGTTCGGTAGTTTATAATTTCTTTATTCAAATGAAGAAGCGTCCCAATTCATTTCAATAAAACGATTATAAATCATCCTACTTAAGTATGTCCGTCACAAAACAAAATACAGAACAAGATCAAGTGTTACAATAAATAAAAGGATGTCTACTTAACGACATGATTCATCAAAATCGTAAGAAGAAGTAACGAGAATAATAATATGACATTAGTCAATCGCGTTCCCAAAGGTAAGTGCCAAAGGATGGCATGATCCAAGATGACAAGTTAAGGTCGTACTCCCATCAATCGGAAGATTTCAAAACAATGGATAACGAAAACAAAATTCACGATTCAAAGGTGTAAGAAGAATGTTCACGCTCAGAGTTGAATAATAAAATAGCTAGTGGAATTGACAAAGTACACCGAATGTCAATATCATCAAAAGGAAATAAAGTAAAGTAGCGAAAATGTTTCGGAGATCACCGAATCGTTCATAAAAGGTTAAAGTAAACGAACTCATTAATACATATCATAATACTATACACATGCGTAAGAATTTGAGAAGAGAGTAACACATATATGTACGGGTATCCTTATACAATACTAGTATCAACGTTCGAGGGAGAAAATAAGAAAACAGAAAGTACACGATAATCGGAGTGGTCAGCGTATAAATAATCGACCGATATAAAGTAAGTAGTACGACACCATAAGATAGAAGTGAAAGAGTGAATCATGACTAAGGGATATACTCATTAATCATATAATAGAAGTATAGATGCAAAATAGAGCATATAAGTTACCTGGGAGCAAGCGTAGGCGGATATCGAACAACGGTGAAAGACTTTAAAAAAAATTGAAATTCAGTTATAGTTTAGGTTTTGAAAATTGCCTAATTCGCTATAAATAATGCTCTGATGCCATTCTATGACACCCCCAAAATTTTACAACGCAGCGGAATACCAATTTGGGTGTCACTTCATAGTTTATAAAAAAACAAGTTACATAAAACGACCTCAAAAGAGACGTTTAATAAAATGTCACATTCGATTTGATAAATCAGAGTACAAAGGTCCCAACAATTTCTTTTTAAAACTTAAGTTACAAGAATTAAAACATGACACATATATGTATTTTAAAGATAAAAAGTTATCGAATGTGTAGAAAACAAGTCTTTCAATATTTGATATCCACGCGACTCCGATTGCTCCCAATGCTCAGCTAGCCAAATAATATCTGAGAAAATATATGCTAAAAAGTCAACATAAAGTTGAGTGAATTCACAGAGTTTAATAAGTAATCAGTTGAATACAAGATAATTCAGTGTTGACATAAATAATGTCTTAAAACATTGTTAGCATATTAACAATGTCTCTATGTTTTGATAATTACAAAGCATAAACTCATTAATCTAAAACTTATGACGTAAACAAGTTTTTAGTGCTTAATATTTGTCTTTGCTTCCATATCACTTAAGGTATGAATAAACAAAGGGTTTATTACATTTCATGATCAAAGGAAATTTTTCTAATCACTAGAATTTTTATAAAATGTATTAAACATCTTATATCTTTTACAAAATTACTTTTGGAATTAAAAGAATATGTTTAATTCATTATAAATATATGATTTCAAATTTCCAACCAAAAATGGCAAATTCTATCCAGAAAAATATTCCCCACTAAAAGACAAGAAAAACCAACGTTCTGAAGGGGCGGCCCCCTTAATTCCTTAGGCGGCCCCCTTAATCATTAAGGGGACCGACCACTAATTAAGGGGACCGGCCACGCTCCAGAACAGTATTTTTCTCCCCTATAAATACTGGTTCACTCCTCAAAATTTTCTCACCTTTTGCACTTCTAAACTTTCTGATCTAGATCCATATTTCTATTCTCTTATCCTTTGATCATAAGTGTATAATTCTTTGTTTCAAAGTGATCCGAACTTCATCCTCTCAAGTGCAAGAGAAGAATACTTCTATCCCCCAAGACAAGAAGTAGTACAACTTGTTGTGATCTCCACATCCAAGTTGTTGGTGCATCATCAAAGATCATTTACATTATTCTTTGTGAAGATTGTTGTGAATATTTGATTGTAGATAGTTGTGCTAGATATATAGATTGTGTGATTAGTTAGTAGCTTGGTGTGAAGAAGAAAAGTTAGGAACTAGATTGGTGTGAAGAAGATAGCTGTGGAGTAGTTAGTTGTGAAGTAGATTGATTTGAAGAAGTTGTGTAGAAGTTGTGACTTAGGTGTGACGAAGTTGTGGTGTGTAAATTGGTGTGTAAATTGGTGTGTACGGTTTTCTCCGCCATAAGGGAGCTTGTTGATATACTGAAGAAAACTCTCGATTTAGGTGCTCGGGGAGTGGAGTAGGGCAAGGAAGGTGTCCTTGTAGCTGAACCACTATAAATCTCTTGTCTCGCGGTTCGATCTTTCCATCTCTTACTTATTTCATTACTTACCATTGTTATATATTGTGTATTGTTAGTTGTTTATATTGTACAAGACTTGAGATCACATATTATCGAATCTAAGTTTTTTAAAAGCTAAGAAAACACTAAAACTATCTTTTATAACAAATTAAAAAGACGTAAAACTATTCAACCCCCTTCTAGTTTTCCATAATTGGTATCAAGAGCCACGTCTAGCAAGACTTTTAAAATATATTGTATTTTAAAACTTGTAACGATCTATGGAATCTGAAAAATATTTAGAAGGGCAATCTATGCAAAGACCACCACTATTTGAAAGAGATGGATTTTTATATTGGAAAAATAGATTCGAAACGTATGTGAAATCAAAAGATCTTGATCTTTGGCATATTATTACCTTTGGTGATTTTCCCCCTATTCAATATAATGTTAAAACTAAAATGAATGAAATTGTATCTTTCGAAGAACAAAATTATGATTTGAAAAAGAAATTAGCAAAAATTAATGAGGCTAAAATGGTTATTTATAATGCGTTACCACGCAAAGAGTATGAAAGAATTTTTATGTGTAAAACCGCCAAAGAAATTTGGGACTCTTTACTAATCACTCACCAAGGTAATAGTCAAGTCAAAGATAATAAAATAGATCTTCTTGTACAACAATATGAAAAATTTACAATTCCGGAAGAGGAATCAATTGATAATGCTTTTGCTAAGTTTAACACTATTATCACAAGTTTAAAAGCACTTGATGAGACATTTTCTAGTAAAAATTGTGTTAGTAAATTTCTTAGGGCATTGCATCCAAAATGGCGAGCTAAGGTCACTGCAATTGAAGAATCATAGAACTTGATGACGTTATCACTAGATGAACTAATTGGCAACTTGAAGGTTCATGAAGAAATCATAAGAAGAGATTCGGAAGCGGTCAAAGTCAAGAAAGAACAAACCAAATCCATTGCTCTAAAAGCCAAAAAGGAACCTAGTGATGATGATGATTCAAGTGACAAAAGTGAAGACGAAGAATATGCAATGGCCATAAGAGAATTAAAGAAATTCTTCAAGAGACGAGGAAGATTCACTAGATCATCACGAGACGAAAGAAAAGCGTTCCAAAGAAATAGAAGTGAAAACTACGGGAAAAGAAAGTGCTTTAGATGTGGAAGTCCAAATCATCTCATTGGCGAATGCCTAAAGCCACCAGGTTATGAAAATCAAGGCGCTTTTGTTAGTGGAACATGGAGTGATAGTGACAAAGAAGAAGTTGAAAAGCCAAGAGAAGAAAAGTGTTTTATGGCAAAAGAAACCGACGAAATATGTTTAGGAATTGACTTGGAACCTGACGAATGGATCAAAGATAGCGGATGTTCGAGGCACATGACGGGGAACCGCAAGCTATTCTCAACATACAAGGCATACAATGGAGGTAACGTTATTTTCGGTAGTGACTTACGTGGAAAAATCATTGGCAAAGGTACAATTTCTCAAGACTCACTTACTATTGAAAATGTAGAGCATGTAGATAAATTAACATATAACTTGCTTAGTGTAGGACAAATATGTGATAATAAATGTAGAGTCACATTTACCGAAGAGGATAGCGAAATAGTTAAGAATGGAAAAATTATAGGTAGAGGAATTAGGAAAGGTGGCATATATGTTATGAAACTAGGAAACAAACCTGAGGATAGGATATGCCTAATGACCCTAGATGAAAACTCTACATTGTGGCATAGGAGATTAGGACATGCTAACATGCAACAAATACAATCTTTGGCCTCTAAGGAATTAGTTAGAAATTTGCCTAATCTAAAATACGACCGTTAGAGGAAAGATGAACGACTAGATTTGAAATTGAATTGAAGAATGCTATGGATTGGGCTTCTAAAGCCTATGTTCGGCCGATCCATGCCCTTTAGGGTTTGGATTGTGTCTTTTGCTCCAAGCTATTAGATTTGTATAAATACATGCCTCATGTATTCATTCAAATCATCCCTTGATTCATTTGCAATCTTATTCTTCTTCTTCTCTCTTCTTGAGCCAGGAAATCGAACTACACCCCTATAGGGTTCCTACTAGATTTCCTAAGCTCAAAATTCATTCAAGTTTAGTTGATCAACTACACCCTTCTAGGGTTCCTACGCGATCTTCTAAATATTGTGTTTGGATTGCTCGTGAATTAAGAACCTAGCTTTTCTTATTGAAACGCTAATAGTACGTGTGTTCGAGAACGAAGTGTTAGCATACTTTTGCTAATGTGGTGATTGCCCACTCGACTATCCTATTAGTCGATCCCCAATTAAACCCAATTAGGGTTTTATAGTTCTTGTTCATTGATTTCTTGTTCTTGCTAGAAATCACAAAGAGGTATGCATCCTTTTATATTCGGTTAATTTATTTACATGTATTTGATCTATTTCCGCTGCGTGCTTGATGTGTTTATGTTTACATACTTTGTTATGATTTTCATATATTCCAACAGAAACTGTTATTGCCTTGCGGGGAATCACTTTTCCTTGGACTTGCAGTGAAATGTACTGTATTAATTTTCATGCAATGATATAATTGAAAAAAAAGATATGAACTCACCTTAGCTGTGTCACTGTTGAATCCCCACACCGAATCTACATCATCATTGTCGTCAAAAGTACCCATCAATAGACTAGTGCATGTTTAGATCTTTCCACCAAACAAGGTACACGTTTTGCGCTGTGGGACTACCAGCTGGGCTTTTAGCCGACTCATCTTCGCTACGTATGCTGATTCAGTCTCGAAAGGCTTTTCTGACTTTTGGTCAGTATTTGAATATGAATCCTCAGAAACGTCATCCATCAGAGCCTAGTTTTCTGCTTGAGATGTTGATTTGGTATTTGCAGGCACCGTAGCATCAAATGAGAAACCTTCGTCTTCGAATTTATCCCAATCCTCGTCCCACACTACAGATATCTCTGGAACTCCAGGTTGCCAAACCTTGACAATCAAAATATGAATCATAACGCAATATCAATCATTCTATTATACAGATACAGTAACGTTATTGCTCATGACTCATGAGATAAAATATGATACCCTTTGGAAGCTCAATAACTGCAGTTGACTTGGCATCAATTCCATTTTTTTTTTGCAACGTCCAGTTAAAGCCTTAAGTAGTTCCTCGAGATTGGATTGGATACGATCAGCACGAACCTGGGTCAGCCGAAAAAAAATGTCAGGTCAGTCAAGGCATCCTTAAAACTTAATAAAATCTGTTACTCGGGATCATATGAACTTACTTGAAGGATACCATCAGTGCTGCCACCCTGATCCATTTTCACAAGTGCCTGATTCAACTCCATCTTCCTCTCCTAAAAGTCGACAGAAAAATCAATTCAATTAACAAAAATGGGATTATACTCCAAGTTAAAATTAATGTGCTCAGCTGCCCTTATTCTTACCCATTAAAAAAAAAAAAAAAAAAAAAAAATCCAATTACAAAAAATAGATATAATGTACACTAAGCTGCCAGTCCAGTAGAAGGCGATAAATGCAATGCTATTTCGCAAGCCATTTAACAATTTTGAGTAGAAGGGGATATTTTAGCACATTTATGTGGAAACAGGCCAACTTGGGTGATATTTTATCTATAACGGGTGGGTCAAACTCATAAAATCATAATAATCCCTTGATATATAGGAAGATAATATAAAGACAATCAACATCATGTTTGCACTGGAGTCGGAATTTGACCCTGGTAACACGTCTAAACGTAGGGTTTGTTGGAATTATGATATCATTACAATCATATAAATAAACCAAACACATCAAGTAAACATATGCAGAAGCGTTATAACAAGATCATATAACATGTAATTAATTAATCAAATATAAATAGTAAACATACTTTTGTGATTCTAGCCCGAACAAGAATCAATTGCAATCTTCAATTCAAGAACCCTAATTAGGGTTTATGTGGATTATAAGAATTACCCCTTACCTCTTTTGTAATTCAATCCAAGAATCAAACAATAGTGTGTTTGAATCGTGTTCTTGTACACACGTACTAATTCAAGTAAAAGTTTACGCAAGTAAATTAAACACAAAACTTTTTAGCTTTATAAAAATCGAAACCCTTATAGAGATTAAAGATGGATCGATTTTGAGGACAAGAAGAGAGAAAGAAAACACCTATTTTGTGTGTACAAGTTATGAGTAAACAATATCACATGAGGTGTTTATATACTTGATGAAACTTGGAGCTCAAGGCACAAAGGAGGTGGAACTCCTTCTAGAACTTTCTTGACCTTCCAATTATTCACAAGTATTACTTTCCTAATCTTCATCTAACGGTCGTTAGTCTTTTCTGTTAAATACTAACGGTCGTTACTAGTTTTGTGTTTATTAATAATTATATATAACATTTATAAATAATTATTCTTTTACTCTTCATATGTAAAGTGTGCAATCCCAAGACCTCGAGTTCGATCCTAACATACGACTACTAAAATAATGTCCATAATCTAACAGCTCCCACTTGGACATATTTTAATAGTGTAATCACATCGGTTAGCGTCTTGCAACACGCCGATGCCTCTAGTACGATCTCGAGTAAGGCTCCTGGAAAAACCTTTTAATGATTTCTCATTATTATTATCCTTTTGTTCCTAATACCACGTTAATAAGGATATGGATTAAAGTCATTCCTTAGTTAACCATTCTGTTTCTCGTTGTTTATGATTGATCAAGATTACCAAATCTTCTGAACATATTCAGGGGAGATCTTGGGTGCGGCCGCACATGCATCTTACCAACCCTACGAGGGGCCCAGCAGTATTAAACTCCAAAAATAAATTTGAAGGAACAAATTCTATCTTGACTACAAGCAAAACCCACAAACTTTGTAACACTTTCGAAAACAACCCTTATGACTACCAGATACGTATAGCATTAAGTTGTTCCACAAAAATATACTACATTCATGACACTTATCTTGCATCTCAAGTTTGAGGATAACTTCTTATGATTTACTTAATAATAAAATCCATAAAGTAACATCATGTAGTTGGGATAAGTCCTATATTCGGTATCATTGAATATCATCTGAAATGACATGACTACGCATCAATATGCTTAAGTATATTATACCAACATTCAGATTTGTCTTGATTTAATAATATTCCTATATTATTAACTGACAATGGACAATTTAGAATAACATTTATTCATGGATTAAACATGCAAAAATAGGATACAATATATTATAAATTAAACATACCATGTATTTCAATTTATAATAATTGTTTAACATCCCTTATCCAAATACTAAATAGATCAATGCATGATAACTCTTGTTGATGAATTATGTCTCAAGTAATGACATTCATACTTGTTGGCAAGGCATAAATCATCCAACTTTGATCTATCGGAATTTTAAGAATACTTATTTAAAGAATTCAACTATTGAAGTTCTTGTATGTGCATACTCAACTATTTAGACAATGCCATATTTCATAAAATGTGTGACATCCTTAACCACAAATTTATGATAATCAAACTTCCAAACATTTTAAAGTTTAAAATATTCTTATTCTCTTGATGTATAATGCAACTATGTTCTTATTAAGCACAACTAGCAAATATAGCCAAAGATGAAATCTTTACCATAACTAGTATTGAGTGTCATCTCAATTTCAATAACATCATTGTATGCAAACAACAATATGCTTTTAAAAACTTCTGGTAAACATTAATATCTATTGTGTAATGTTTGATGCCCTTCAAACTTTCAAGTTTGTTGGCTAAGACAATTTTCACAACAATTGAGAAATTGTTCATTTATAGAATTTGGAAGCTGTTCCAGATTTTAGGATGTGATTCTATAATCAAACATATTCTTTTAGAATATTACACAAGCTATCTAATAACTTTTTAATTAGATATTAATATTTCCAAATCATCTTGTAATCAATCATGATACAACAAAACATGATGTGCATGAAAAATCTTTGAGTCATACTTAGATTTTATTCATGTTATGCATATACATTTAGACTTTCTAAATGATATATCACGTTATATTAGATTCATTTACCACACATGTTTCAACAATAAACATTCATTCTAAGGTTGTATGTCTTATTTCCTAAATCTTACAAGTAAAGTTTCATTCCAAACTAATAGTTAACTTTTAACTTATATGGAATGTTACTTTTATATGTTCCACAACATATATGATTTAAGAATTTAATCATAATACTCCCACTAGCTTTTAGGAATACTTAGAAATTATCTTATTTCAATTATAAATCAAAACATGGATTTAATAATTAAACATAAGAGTAATCTTCTAGATGCATGCATTTATCCATCCATTGATTATTGCACTTTGTACACTTCTAAAGATTTATTTGAATTCATAAACTCCTTTTGATTACTTATCGTCCTCGCTGAAGTAATCACTCAAGAAAGAGTTTTGATATTACATTTTCAATTTCATAAATGTGACAATCATAATCTTTATATATTAATGTGCTTATAAAAGAATATTCAGTCACAGTTAATTGCTTAAGTGTGATTAATAATCTTGTTATAAGACATGCATTAAATACGTGCACAATATTGTCCATATGATTTCTATACAAAGATTTAAACCACAAGGGTTACCTAATCTTTGAAGAAACTCATCTTCATTTTCTAGTCTAACTATTAAGATAAACCATTTTTCTAAAATTGATTATCTTTATGGACAGCATTTTAATCATTCATATCATGTATACTTTACCGAATTTCATATTTGGTAATGTATCATAATGATTATCAGATTTACAATAATCCTGTAAATCATAGCCCTCAGCATATTAATCAAATATCTGAGATATATTTCTATTCTATGAATGATAATTCCATCATCTTGAGATTTAACATTTAAATGTCAAACTTTATTATCATGCTGAGATTTAACATTCAAATGTCAAACTTCATCATGATATTTACTAGTGTATTTTAGAAGATTATGTATCTTGTAATTTTATCTTTTAAAGATCAAAACTCCCACTTGCTTTTAGCAATTTAAAGACCATCTTTAGCAAATAAAGCAACAATGCAATATTCTCTTTCGGGATATTACAAATACATATTGACAGTTCCTGACTTTACTTTGTTAATAACCTCTTCATAAGCAGTTAAACAAATTTAGAAATTCAATTTAAGACTAAATGTAATTCATTACATTCATCACATTCCATCATATGATAATGTCTTATTAATCTTCTAGGTTGGAGTTTTATTAAATATGTCCAAGCCATACTCAATATTTTAACCTTGATAACTTTTGGAAGAAAAGAAGTAATAGTTATCTTTAATCAAACAATATAACAAGAGTTTGATTTTCCTAGCTGAACATACCATAACCATTTGGTATTTCATTAAGATTAATATTGTAGGACAATCTAACAATATTTAAGATAACCATATTACTCTTGACTTGTTTATTTACCAACTAATCCATTTTAATGGTATAATAATTTTCAAGCCAATTACATGCTTTATAACACAAGTACTTTTTGGCAAAGTCACTTCATGTCCATGTCTTTACAAGAAAACATAAACTGTTATAATCTCACTATACGTTATAAGTCATTTAACAATTTAATGGCTTCATGTTTATGTCTTAATTAAAAAAAACATAACAAGATAACGTCTTACTTTATTATAAGTCTTGTAACAATTAAAAGACTTTATGTTTATATCTTTACAATGAAACATAAACATGTTTAACGAAGGTAATTATGAACACCATCTTTTGGTTTCAATAGTAATTTCAAGTTAATTTATGATGAGGCGAAAAATGATCCGTTTTTAGGGGGTCATTTAAGCCCGAATCCGACTTTATTTGATCAAATATTGCCCTAAATCGTTCCTTTTGTGATTTTAGGTACTTGGAGAGTGAATTCTGGAAAAGAAGCCATTTTGGACATTTTTGGAGCATAAAAGTAAAGAAAACGGCAAAGTATCAATTTTCCATGCTGGAAGCACTAGGTGACGGCGTCAAGAGTTACACCTGACGGCGTCAGATAGCAAGAATAAAATACCGTAGGTGGTGACGGCGTCAAATGTCATCCTGAGGGCGTCAAAAGTCCCAAGAATAAAATACCGTAGGTGGTGACGGCGTCACACAGGCCGTCATAAGGAGATCAAGGCCGTCCGAGGAAGTATTTGGCGGCGAGGTGACGGCGTCACATGTTTGTCTTGACGCCGTCAGACCAGTTTTCCTATATATAGTTTTCTAGTTTTTTCATTAAAAAAAAAAAAGAAGTTTTGGGAGAAACCCTAAAGACGAATTTGGTGACACTTTTACAGGTTTTTCAAGGGTTCCAAACCCTTGATACCTTGCATTGTAATTGAGATAAGTATTCTTCTAATTCAATCAATATGTCTATGTGTTGGTTGTCTATATCTTGTTCTTGTCTCAATTCAACTATGCTAGGCTAGATCTCTCTTGTGTTTGCTTAGATCTAATGAAACCTAGATATTGATTATGTGTTGATTACTTGTTTATTCTTGTTCTTGGATGAATGATTTTATATGTTAGGCTTAAGAAAACTGGCAGATCTCCAAATGGTAACATGCTTGAACGTCTTAAGAAACATGAACCGAGGCGTACTAGGTCTTTATTGGTTGTATTTAATGCATGAGCCACTGTTTACAATCCCTATAGTTGTGCTGGGTCATGGTGTAGGAGGAGATAAGAGCTCATAGAATTGGGGAGTTATGTATGCCACCCCATGAATGGTATTAAGGAATACGATCCGTCATCCATACAATTATAACAAGTAATTAACATGTAAAAGATATCTAGGGAGTAATGAAGTCTAAGTAAACACATTTTCTCCAATTACTGCTCACAACCTTAGTATAATTAGTTTATTTTCATTTTTAGTATTTTATTTTGATTGCATCTTAGTTTTGGGTTAGTTGAATAGCAACTAATTCCGCCCACTACTTCAAAACCCGAGATTTTACTTGCTTTCATAAAAATATAAAAAGACAAAAATAATCATCCCTCACCTTTAGAACTAGTAATTTAGGCTTTCTAATCCTAGCGACACTATTCCCAAGCTGAACGATCAATCCCCCGGTACTTGTCACTACACTATACTACAACGATCAGGTACACTGCCTGATGGGGGTTGTAAGCTTCTCGAGATCCCTCGAGAGGTAAAGCAAGGTGCGATTCCCACGCATCAAGTTTTTGGCGTCGCAGCCCGGGGAATAGTTATTGTCTAGGTTAGGATTTCTTTTTATTAGGTCTACTTGCTAGATTCCTTTCTAGTAAGATTTTATTTTTTATTTTTAGGTCTTCTTTAGTCTATCTTATTTCTTCGTGCCTTTGTTCGTAACTCTTTACCATCCGACATCATGGAAGGTGTCACAACTCGTAAATTCTGGTCTTTTCCCGAACTTTCACATTTACTATTCATCGGTTACTATTCATCAATCACTATTCATCATTTTACTATTCATCATTTTTTAGGTCAGTTTGATATTCTGAGAAACGTTTTAAAATTTTACTATTCATAAAACACTATTCACATCCGGAGAAAATTTGTCATTTATGCGTGAGTTGCGTCATTTCTGTACACGTACGATTATCAACCTAATAAACGATATCTTATGAGCTATTATTTTGAATAATTATCCGACAATCCCAACTATGGTCCTAACACATTTTTATACTCATAATAATAATATAAAAATTATATTATTAATTTACCCGGTGTTTTCAAATCAACTGTTACGTTTTCCAGTCAAAGCTTATAACTCCGTCGGTTTGCGATATTTTAACCCGATCATTATTTTAACTTCCGATTCTCATGAGGAATATTATTTTACAACTTCATTATATTTTATTTTATCTCGTTAAAATTTATTTCTAGTTAACTCGGTACCCGGTATCCCCTAAACAATAAATATCAACACAATAATACACAAAATCACCCACTTTCTTACACAAAATCTCACATTTTCTTCCTACCCTTTGACATTGCCGCCCCCCCCCCCCCCTAAGCCTCCATAAATTATAGATCTTGTCTAGGACAATAATACATATAACCTAAATCTACACTTTTTATCTCATTTCACCTAAAATCAACTAGAAACTTTCTTTCACTTTCTCTCTTTTCTTTCCTTTGGTGTGGTGAATCGGCCAAGAACACAACAACATCAAGAATCCATCATTTTTCCAAGATCAAGCTCTAATCTTGTTCCTTTAGTTGTTCTTGTTTGGGTTTTGTGTTAAAAACTCAAGGTTTCTTTGGTTTTACTCATCCAAGCTCTATAATCTTTCTATGTAACACTACTACAAAAAATTCCACAGAGACCGGTTAGAATAGCTTATAGAAACTGGTTTTGGAACCACTCTCTGTGAGGGGGTATCTCTTTGACTAAAACATATTGAAACCGGTTACGTAACCGGTCTCTCTGTTAGAGCATTGAGACCAATTTTATTGTAGAACCAGTTCTGATTATAGAGTTGAACAGGTATCACAAATGAGAATTACCATTAGTAAGAACCAGTTTCTATTATAGGATTGAATCAATACCAATAGATTTTTAATTTTTCATTTTTTGCTATTATAGGGTTGAAGAATCAGTATATTTCTAATTTTTCATTTTTTGCTTTTATTAATATGTAATTCTGATAGGGATTCTAATTCAGTGCCCATGACACTCAAACGTCAATAAATATCACGCATTCAAATCTTATAATCCAATAAACATCTTCTCAAATATTATAAATCATATCCAAATACACAATCAAGGTTGCAATTCAAATTGAAGCATCCATATCCATATAGCATCTAGAATGTAACAAACTATAAGTATACATTGTGTAACCACATTTCATGTGTAACCACATTTCATCTCTTTTTAGAGACTTTGAACACCAAAACAACTTTATATTTGCTTGTTCAACATTTATCTCCAACTTTGTCAAATGCATAATGTATAAAACCTGCATAAAAATTCAATAAAAATATAAGGAACAATAAGTAACAACTACATTGTTACGATAAGAAAGCGATACTAGTTTTTTGTAAGCTAAAAAAAATAAAAATTAAAAAATAATCCTTACTAGTGGCATCTTAGATAGTTGTTTAATACCTTTTGCGTCATTTTCTATCTCCCACGCACGAACCACCAATCTAAACGCGCTACTGCAAGATCAACGCATCTACATACAAGTAAAAAAAATAAGTTGTACTGTAAACGACACAGTTTTTCTTGAACATATACCAAAAAATGGTTTCATATCACCTCTTGACATTATCACTAGTAGTCATGACTTGTAACAACAACCTTTACATGCCACAGTCTTGTCGTTTCTCAACCAATTCTTAAATCCAACACATGGTGAGTAATGAAATTCAAACTCATAAATCCAAACTGAGAATACTGACCTTTATCAACCAAACTCATAAAAAACCATATCTAAAGCATGATATCATGATATTAAAATCACTAAAACTGAAAACATAAAAACACGACCACCACAATAAAGTGAACCTGTCAAAACAACCACAACACAATATGAGCCAAAAGACCCTCACGATACTACCAACTGATATGTGAACTAATAGACTTAACGATTTAATTCTAGGTGCAATTCGACCTCGAACACCAACACGACCTCGAACACCCTCTACAACAACAACCCTCACTACCTCTACCGGTTAAACATACCGACTAGAACCACTTAAACATACCGACTAGAACCCTTGAACCACCTACCCGCAATGACCGTAAAACTATGATGTGAAAACAACGAGCCCATGAAACCACCTAACTAAAATAATTGACTCGAAACTTGCCTGAACCCACGACCCGACACCTTTCACAACCAACCCAATCAACCACCATAAATACACCAAACTGATGAAAGAATAAAAAGAAACTACAAAAATAATGTGAGGAAATATTTACCAAACAAAAGAGATATAAAGGAGGAGCTTCGGAGCGTCGACCAAATTCGATGGTCGGAAGGATGTTGACGGCTGTTGTTATTGAGATTAGGTTACAAAAGATATGTGAGAGACAGAACATATGGTAACTTAATGTGGAGATAAAAATTACGAAAAGATATGTGGAGATAAAAGCATTAATTTTCTACTCCCTCCGTCCCAAAATATAAGTACACTTTTTAATCGAACTTTGACCTTAAATATTTTTGTGTGTATTATATAATACTTGATGCAAGATATATAAATGGATAGTGTTTTATATGTATTTTCATTTGATATAATTTTCATCAAGTGATATATAACACAAACAAAAAAATTTACGGTCAAAGTTCGATTAAAAAAGTCAAACTGAACTTATATTTTGGGACAGAGTTAATATTATTTTTATGGTTCGTTTCTTTTTTATTGCAAGATCTAATTCTTTTTTTTTTTCTTTTTCTTTTTTTGAAAGATCTAAAAGAACTAGTTATTGTGGCTAGCTCAAGCTAAAAAGTCACATGTGTGTCACGTTATGTTATTTCAGTTTTTTTTTTCTTTTTTTTTTTCCTTTTCCTTTTTTTTTTATCAATCACAAATTAAAATATTTTTTTACTACTTACTCAAGTCAAAACCTTACTTTTTGGTCTCACTAATGTAT
This sequence comes from Artemisia argyi, assembly GCA_030686995.1. NCBI lineage: Eukaryota > Viridiplantae > Streptophyta > Magnoliopsida > Asterales > Asteraceae > Artemisia > Artemisia argyi. The sequence goes on along the minus strand of CM060702.1, from coordinate 245,461,427 downwards.
TTTAATAGTCTAATTTTTTTAGACAAATTAATTTTTCATTTATTAAAAAAAATACGAAAATAAAATAAATAGTGGATTTTAGCTTTTTTTTGTTTTATTATTTGAGTAAACTAACGGCGTTCTCAGTAGTTATAGAACTTTAAAGAAAAAGAGCCATTATGAATTTGGAAAAAATACAAGTGTTATCTAAACAACCGGTGTCTATCATAGAAAAACGTAGAAACTGGTCTTTTCAGAACGTCCAGTGTCTTTGATTTTGTGTAGAGACTGGTTTGTTATAACGGAACCAGTTTTAGTACGATTTGGATTAAAGAGACTGGTTTGTTTAAAAAAATAGTTTGCATGCTTCCCATGCTCTCTACTTTTTAACTATAAAAACTAGTTTTTTTAGAACCGGTCCCTATTAAGAGGTGTCTATGGCCTTTTGTGTAGTAGTGTAAGTTGTCAAACTCTTTTTCATAATTTCTTCATGTTATTTTTATGATCATATGATTTCCATTCAAGATCTACATGCATATGTTAGTTATACCACTCATTTATATATATATATATATATATATATATATATATATAACTTTTGATCCCTAGAAATGGATTATAGTTAGATCCTTGTTAGATCCACTTGATTTATGAGGTTTAGGAACCCATGACACCCTAAGAAGGTGTATGGTAAGATTAGACTAGATTTGTGGTGATTGAAAGTGGTTTGGTTGGATTAGAAACTAGTTTGAAACTAGGAAAATGATTTTTGAAACTATATAAATACCTACTGTCCTTATTTTGAAAACGTGGGAAACTCAGTAACTCAGGGGATATTTTTGAACAAAGATTTAGAAAATACTTTCAAAAACGAAGCCGTGGGCGAAAGAACGGATTAAAACGAGTTAATAACGAAGGAGATATGATTTTCCGAATTTAACGACGAAAACTATTTTCTGAAAAACTGCATGCTGTTTGACAGTTTTCGACGGGCAAATAGAGACGTTAGACGTAACCTAGTGGGGCCGAGCTATCGAAAATATATTAGTATATACTAAAACGAATCCGTGGATATAAAGAACGAGTAAAATGAGCTTAAAATGACCAAGTTATACATGTTTTAAAATCGTCAAAACTATATATATATTTAGTTACTACTAGAAATAATATAACTACGTACTAATTGAGATATTTTCTAGAATTCTTATTCAAGGAGTTTATTTTTAATTAACGAAATACGTACGACTCAACGTTTATTTATGCGACTACTAGACGATATCTTAAGGTTTTCAAAACGAGGAATATAACACTAACGTTTTTATATACGATATATTACGACAAGTTTTTATTATTCTAGTTGGACTTATTTTTCTTAAGTATGGAAAATACTTTACTTTGACTATAACTAGTATTTCCAAGTTACGAGTGGTATAGGTATCATGTGCATGCATATTCTCTTCATCCTTTCATAATCTAAGTAGATCACTATCATTCATATTAGGTTGCGGTTAGAGATCGAACCTCATTTCTGTGTATCCACTTTTGTCATCGTAGCTATTCGCACCAGGTGAGTCATAGCCCCACTTTTACTCTTTATACTTGTTTTAACTCTTTGGGGGAGATACATGCTCAACTACTTACTTACTTGTACAAATACTCAAAACATACTTTCTTGATACTCAAAACATTTATTCTCGATTGTTTTATACTTGATTGTTTTATACTTGATTTCATACATACGTGATTGTGATATACTTAACTGTGTTATACTAAACTGTGATGTGTATTCTTGAGCTACTGAGACTTCCAATGGCCCCAGATTAAGTTGCTGGGCACAACCATGGAGACATACATACTTCCAATGGCCCCAGATTAAGTTGCTGGGCACAACCATGGAGACATACATACTTCCAATGGCCCCAGATTAAGTTGCTGGGCACAACCATGGAGACATACATACAAACGTGAGGTCTTCGGAGATGAAGTGTAGACTCACGACTAATTGCTTAACTGTTGTGATGAACTTATACATGTTTTAATCTTACTATATATATATTAGCAGTGGGTTGTGAACACACAGGTTACAAGTCTCTTATGGCGGGACTTGCAACTGAGTGGATTTACGATGCCTTTGCTATGTGATCATTTTTTTTTCCATAAACTTTATTTGTTAAACAAACTCTATGAACTCACCAACCTCGTATTGACACTTTAGCATGTATTTTCAGGTTTTAACCAATGGCACGCTACTGGAGGTTTTGGCAGGGCATGGCATGGTCATAGAAGACTCTGATTATTCATTTGGGGACCGTTTTAAACTATTTTAAGGGCCTACTTCCGCACTACTTTTAACAATGTAAATTTAACATTTTTGATTTAACTATTTTATTCTAAATGATTGAAGTGAAATCCATTTTTAAACTTGTGTTGTAATACCAATTGAGTTACACCCCAGCTACATGTATGCTTCCGCTGGACCCGATTTTGGGGGTGTGACAGATTGGTATCAGAGCTCTGGCTATAGCGAACTAAGTGTTTTTAAAACCTAGACTATAGCTACTTTTACGAAAAACTTAACTCTATGACCGTCACGTGCCTGCCTGCCAAGCTGAAGCCTCATTGTGGTTTGTTGCTGACTTAGGTGATGAGATTTGTGTCTCATTATCTTGTATATTATATTCACTTATTCTAGTTGATTACTATAATTGTCCTTCATATAAGCATGTTCACGTATCATATATGTCACCCTGTTATGTTTCTCCTTGCATAGTTTCATCATTTGACCTCGAGTTTGGTCACCTGCCTTAGTCTTTCTGAACGTCTTGGTATTTGTGAAGGACATAGTATTAGTATAACTGAGCTGAGTATTTCAAAATTCATGGAACCTCGGTGGAATATAGACTAGTCACCTATATTCAACCCGGGATAGTGGGACATAGGCTGACTACCTATATCCGACTCAGAAGTGAATTTTGCAACACTGAGAATGGTTATAATAAAATTCTGTCTGGATTGAATCCTCAACTCAATTTCCAAATGCTTCATTTATGTGTGTGTATACCCTCGTTGTCAGAACGCTTATACTTTTCATCACCTCGTAAACCGCCGCCTAGAAGCACGTCAACTGGTCATTTCGTCTCATGAATCTTCACCTATATAACACTTCGGAGACCAACGTTAACTGAACTTCAGGACGAAGTTCCCTTAAGGGGTAGAGACTGTCACAACTCGTAAATTCTGGTCTTTTCCCGAACTTTCACATTTACTATTCATCGGTTACTATTCATCGATCACTATTCATCATTTTTTAGGTCAGTTTGATATTCTGAGAAACGTTTTAAAATTTTACTATTCATAAAACACTATTCACCTCCGGAGAAAATTTGTCATTTATGCGTGAGTTGCGTCATTTCTGTACACGTACGATTATCAACCTAATAAACGATATGTTATGAGCTATTATTTTGAATAATTATCCGACAATCCCAACTATGGTCCTAACACATTTTTATACTCATAATAATAATATAAAAATTATATTATTAATTTACCCGGTGTTTTCAAATCAACTGTTACGTTTTCCAGTCAAAGCTTATAACTCCGTCGGTTTGCGATACTTTAACCCGATCATTATTTTAACTTCCGATTCTCATCAGGAATATTATTTTACAACTTCATTATATTTTATTTTATCTCGTTAAAATTTATTTCTAGTTAACTCGGTACCCGGTATCCTCTAAACAATAAATATCAACACAATAATACACAAAATCACCCACTTTCTTACACAAAATCTCACATTTTCTTCCTACCCTTTGACATTGCCGCCCCCCCCCCCCCTAAGCCTCCATAAATTATGGATCTTGTCTAGGACAATAATACATATAACCTAAATCTACACTTTTTTTTTCTCATTTCACCTAAAATCAACTAGAAACTTTCTTTCACTTTCTCTCTTTTCTTTCCTTTGGTGTGGTGAATCGGCCAAGAACACAACAACATCAAGAATCCATCATTTTTCCAAGATCAAGCTCTAATCTTGTTCCTTTAGTTGTTCTTGTTTGGGTTTTGTGTTAAAAATTCAAGGTTTCTTTGGTTTTACTCATCCAAGCTCTATAATCTTTCTATGTAAGTTGTCAAACTCTTTTTCATAATTTCTTCATGTTATTTTTATGATCATATGATTTCCATTCAAGATCTACATGCATATGTTAGTTATACCACTCATTTATATATATATATATATATATATATATATATATATATATATATATATATATATATATATATATATATATATATAACTTTTGATCCCTAGAAATGGATTATAGTTAGATCCTTGTTAGATCTACTTGATTTATGAGGTTTAGGAACCCATGACACCCTAAGAAGGTGTATGGTAAGATTAGACTAGATTTGTGGTGATTGAAAGTGGTTTGGTTGGATTAGAAACTAGTTTGAAACTAGGAAAATGATTTTTGAAACTATATAAATACCTACTGTCCTTATTTTGAAAACGTGGGAAACTCAGTAACTCAGGGGATATTTTTGAACAAAGATTTAGAAAATACTTTCAAAAACGAAGCCGTGGGCGAAAGAACGGATTAAAACGAGTTAATAACGAAGGAGATATGATTTTCCGAATTTAACGACGAAAACTATTTTCTGAAAAACTGCATGCTGTTTGACAGTTTTCGACGGGCAAATAGAGACGTTAGACGTAACCTAGTGGGGCCGAGCTATCGAAAATATATTAGTATATACTAAAACGAATCCGTGGATATAAAGAACGAGTAAAATGAGCTTAAAACGACCAAGTTATACATGTTTTAAAATCGTCAAAACTATATATATATTTAGTCACTACTAGAAATAATATAACTACGTACTAATTGAGATATTTTCTAGAATTCTTATTCAAGGAGTTTATTTTTAATTAACAAAATACGTACGACTCAAGGTTTATTTATGCGACTACTAGACGATATCTTAAGGTTTTCAAAACGAGGAATATAACACTAACGTTTTTATATACGATATATTACGACAAGTTTTTATTATTCTAGTTGGACTTATTTTTCTTAAGTATGGAAAATACTTTACTTTGACTATAACTAGTATATCCAAGTTACGAGTGGTATAGGTATCATGTGCATGCATATTCTCTTCATCCTTTCATGATCTAAGTAGATCACTATCATTCATATTAGGTTGCGGTTAGAGATCGAACCTCATTTCTGTGTATCCACTTTTGTCATCGTAGCTATTCGCACCAGGTGAGTCATAGCCCCACTTTTACTCTTTATACTTGTTTTAACTCTTTGGGGGAGATACATGCTCAACTACTTACTTACTTGTACAAATACTCAAAACATACTTTCTGGATACTCAAAACATTTACTCTCGATTGTTTTATACTTGATTGTTTTATACTTGATTTCATACATACGTGATTGTGATATACTTAACTGTGTTATACTAAACTGTGATGTGTATTCTTGAGCTACTGAGACTTCCAATGGCCCCAGATTAAGTTGCTGAGCACAACCATGGAGACATACATACTTCCAATGGCCCCAGATTAAGTTGTAGGGCACAACCATGGAGACATACATACTTCCAATGGCCCCAGATTAAGTTGCTGGGCACAACCATGGAGACATACATACAAACGTGAGGTCTTCGGAGATGAAGTGTAGACTCACGACTAATTGCTTAACTGTTGTGATGAACTTATACATGTTTTAATCTTACTATATATATATTAGCAGTGGGTTGTGAACACACAGGTTACAAGTCTCTTATGGCGGGACTTCCAACTGAGTGGATTTACGATGCCTTTGCTGTGTGATCATTTTTTTTCCATAAACTTTATTTGTTAAACAAACTCTATGAACTCACCAACCTCGTGTTGACACTTTAGCATGTATTTTCAGGTTTTAACCAATGGCACGCTACTGGAGGTTTTGGCAGGGCATGGCATGGTCATAGAAGACTCTGATTATTCATTTGGGGACCGTTTTAAACTATTTTAAGGGCCTACTTCCGCACTACTTTTAACAATGTAAATTTAACATTTTTGATTTAACTATTTTATTCTAAATGATTGAAGTGAAAACCATTTTTAAACTTGTGTTGTAATACCAATTGAGTTACACCCCAGCTACATGTATGCTTCCGCTGGACCCGATTTTGGGGGTGTGACAGAAGGTGGTAACATCTTTGAACCCGTCATCCCACCACAACAAAACCCACCACTAGAACCCCTTAGGCCCCGAACCTTAGGAGAGTATTCCCGACCTAGCCATCAAGGCTACCGAAACACCATTGAGCTCACCGGAGCCAATGTGACCCCCTTGCGATCCGACACCATCCGGTTGGTGCAAAGCGGATGTGCATTCCATGGACTTCGTTCCGAAGATCCAAACCAACATCTTAAGGACTTTCTCAAAATCGTAGATTCCATAGACCTAGGTGTTGCAACTAGAGAGACAACCCGTTTACGCCTAATCCAATTCTCTCTACGGGATCAAGCTAGTCAATGGCTTGAGCGTTTACCCGCGGGATCCATCACCACATGGGATGATCTCACCACTCGTTTCCTTGCTCAATTTTTCCCACCGGGGAGAACTACTAAGCTTAGGAATGACATCTTGATGTTCCAACAACGTAAAATGAATCTCTTTATGAAGCATGGACTCGTTTCAAGGACTTACTCCAAAAAGTCCCTCATCATGGCATAGATCTTTGGCTCCAAGTCCAAATTTTTTATGACCATATCGACATCTCCACGATGCGAACCATTGACCAATCGGCCGGTGGTAAGCTACGTGATCTTAGTGCGGAACAATCATGGGAACTCATAGAAGATCTTGCTCTCTATGACAACGAAAGTTGGAATGATCCCCGTGACTTGAACAAAACGGTCAAGGCAATATCTTTGCCTTCGAACAATTCTAGCACTCCCGACCGTAGGATCATGGAACTTGAGGACCAAATCAAGTTTCTCATGAAATCCTACGATGCTCCTAAGCCTTCAAGCCAAGTGAACAAAATCACTTCTTCATGCGAATTATGTAGTAGTCCCCATGACACTCGTGATTGTGTGGAACTCCCCGGAACAGCTTTTGTGGACTACGCATCCACGCGTACCGACGAAGCGGGAGATAAGTGGTACACTTTCAAGCCCGAGCCAAATACATACGGTGATTCATACAACCCCTCATGGAAAAATCACCCAAACCTTAGGTGGAAACAAAATCAACCCAATTCATCCAACCCACCTAATCGTTACCAACCAAACGGTCCACCATCCAACCGTACTTTCAACAACAATCCTTCTAACAACTATGGTAGTACCAACAATCTTGAAGGATTGATGTCAAAGTTCATGGCATCTCAAGAAGCCCGCATAGCTAGGTTTGAAACCGAATTCAACCAACAACAAACGGAGATGACCAACAAGATTGACAACTTGTTGAAAGCCCTCAACAACCAAGCGTTAATCACACCTAGGAAGGACACTAGGGATACCAATAGTGGAAGCCAAATTAAGGACCCCTCATCATCCAAACATGTCCATTTTGTCAATGTTGTCACCATTAAACCAATAGATAAGGAGATAGAGGAGAGTGACAAGGATGAAGTTAGAATAGAAGCCGATAGTAAGGATGAGAGTAGGGAAGTTGAGGTTAATAAGGAGGAGGAACTAGAGGAGGTAGAACCTATAGAAGAATACTTTGATAAGCCGCCAACCAAGGAAGAACGGGAATACCATAAGGATTTATTCGATAATCCCGAGAAAACATATATCTTTGGCGACCCCCTTATCAAAATGGGAGACCCCTCTAACATTAACATCCCATGCAATATTGGACACATGCATATATGGAAAGCTTACATCGACCTTAGATCACCCGTGAACATCATGACTAGGACTTATTACAATTGGGTGATGAAGAAGCAACTCAATTTTAGGATGATGCCCGGTAAGAATCTGATAAGTAATTTTGCAGGAAGAGTGAAAGGATTGCATGTGATTATAGGGAATCTCACTTATGAGATCGATTTTATGATAGTTGAGGACACTCGTCCGGTGATTGATGCTAACCTAAGCCAAATAATATTCGGAAAACCATTTGTTGAGGCCACTAGGATGAGTTATGATCCGACTTTAGGGATAGTTAGATTCAAGAAAGAGAATGATGAGGTTTTTTATCAAGAACTAGTGTCACTAAACGCGTTTTCAACTCACGGATTCAGTTTTAACAATTTTTGAAATCCTTCGATGAACTCACCACTCATCTAAATTACTAAAATAGGTTATGTTAATAAGTTTTAACATTTTTATAAGTTTTGTATTTTTACGTTACCTGATTTTACGTTACGCGTCTTAAAAACTTTACGTTTGCAATTATCGGGATCAAAATACACTCTATAGCTCAAAATTATACAACAATAGTTACCAAAACCCACTCACCTAGATAGGTGGCTGGTTTTGGTGATGTCTTTCTTACACATTTCACCTAAGCTTGTCACCTCAAGTTTCCATTAAGTCAAAACCAATTATTTCAACCAAAACTCTTCATTTTTCATATAGTTTTCATCACCATCCCCATTTTTACTCTCCCTCTCTTGTGGTGAACGAAATAAAACAGCCTCTCATCACCAATTTCATCTAAATTTTCACTAAATTATTGATCATAGATTTTAGGTCTTGAATCCCTAGTCTTGTTCTTGATTTATTACACTCAAACAACACATAAATCTCATCACATCTTGGTTTATATTAGAAGTTCTTGCAAAGTTTATATAATGGTTTAATAAAGTGTTCAAGGGTTATGATTTTAAGCTACTATCAAGGGTAAATAAAGGTGAAAAAGTTGGGTAAAAGATTGGAAGAAAAGGGTGCAAGGGTTATTGGTAGAATCATAGGTTTTGTGGTCCATTGTTCTTGATTTTCTTGTTCTTCAAAGATTGTAAGGAAACCAATCACTCCCTTTTCACTTTACTTTTATTTTCATTCCTGTATATATATTATTTCTTGATGTATTTTTATATTATATAAGTTATTTGGCTTGGTTAGGCTTGGTACATAAGCTAGAACACTAGAAAATCACTAAAGGACTAAACATGCAAACTGTGAATCTGATTGAGGGGTAAAAACGGAATAAACTGTACTAATAAGTAGACATTGGACCTAAACTAAAAATATGGGGTTGTAGGCCTATGTCTTACGGAAATTTTGACGGGTATTTCGTTGAATAACTCATTACTATGATTAAACTAGAATTATTTTCGTGAAACATGTCACATTCTGAGTAACAGATTTGAAACGTGTATTAGTCATTTTTTTTGTGAATAATGCACTGTTACTCAAAACATAAAAGTTGTAGATAACATCTTAACTTAAACGTGGCCGCAAACGGGGAATTATTTGGGCTTGTAGAACTCTAGCTATCGCATTTTTCGTGGGACTGTTGTGATGTTAATATTTTCAGAACTGAGTAGTAATGGTAAACTAATAAGTTTCCTACCGTTAGATAATTTTTGACTTAGTGGGACCCACAAAACTTGTTAGTACAGATGAATACATTTCCGGGTATATAAAGAACTTCAATTTTTGACTTACGGTTTAAGAGTAATGAATTTTCAAAGATGGACATGTTATAAAAATTCCACCAGCTTTTTATTAAACAGTATAAAAATGTTATACACTTTATAAAAATTGGACCTTTAATACATTTTTGAAACACCTAATATATTTTTGAAACCTCAAGTTTAATGTGAACTTTTTGGCTAACACTTGACCCATGGACCAAATTTGAACCTTATGATTATATTGGACTTTCACAACATATATTTGGACTTAGGATCAAATATAGGATTATTACTTGAAATTTTATAACTTTTAAGTGGTAAACTAAAACTTGAGATATATTTAGGAATTATGTACCAAGCGTAAATAAGATAATAACTTATATATATAGCTAAGTTGCATCAATGTTTATTTTCAAAAACCTAAGACAAGCCTATATATGTTTAGGTTCTTCGTAAGAGCTTCGCGGCTATCTTTCTTCGCTTGCTTGATTGTGATTATTCCTCTTTGTTCACGGTGAGTTCATAGCCTCGCTTTTACTTCAATTGTTTTATAAACCTCGTGAGGGGGATACATGCTAGTTTTACAAACCGAATACAAGTAGTTTTTGGTATGCTTGACCCGATTACATGATTATAGTCAATTAAGTATATATCTTGCCAATTAAGTCCCCATCATGAACCGTTAATTCCGTGGGAAACGCTAGTATTATGAATATGCATATTTGGCTTGGCGGGCCTGACCGGGTGAGTAGCGCTCATACATCAACGGTCACATAATATTGAGAGATTACGTGGTAAATGGCAAATCTTACCTTTTCGGGGCACTATTAATCTAGGGCAAGGTTCGGTTTCATGAGCTCTATACTATAATCTGATTACCCGACATGTATTTGTTATATGTCTATTGATAAATAATACTTGTATTCAACTGCTTACTTATTAAACTCTATGAATTCACTCAACCTTTGTGTTGACTTTTAGCATGTTTTATCTCAGGTCCGTAAGTGACTTTCGGCTTGGATGGGTGGCGTAAGAAATGGATATCTACATGCTGGCTCATGTTTAAATAAAATTTTTCATTCGATAATGTTCTAAACTTTCAAATCTTAGGTATCTTTTATCTATGTTAAAAACTTTTGGGACCTTGTTAACTCTGATAAATTATCGAATGTGAAGTTTTAGAAACAACTTTGTTTTAAAGTTGTTAACTATATTTGTACAATGTGACCAAATAGCACCTCATGTTGTATTCCGATGCGTTCCTAAAATGGGGGTGTTATATCCGCCACTGTTCAAATACATTATCCCTTCATTTTAAAATCACTTTCAAACCAGTTCCAAACATATATCAAAATAAGCAAAGATGTGTCAAATTTAAGTAAAGAATCTCAAATGTTTTATTATAGTTCTTATTCGTGCTAAGTGTAGTTTTTGTTACTAAAGTATAAAGGGTGTAAAATGTGAAAAGTGAATAAGAAAAGGGGCTAGAGAGCCAAAGTCACAAATATCATCATCTCAGTTGAAATTTGTTGAATGAATCACAAAAACACAAATAATAATCACTCAGATTTACCATGGAAGAACAAGTACCAGTAGTAGATCATCAAAACCAAGAAGCAATTAATTATAATAATGATAAAGTTTCAAAGTAAGAAATTGAAGAAGAAACATTAAATTTCCTTGATTCACTGGATGATTATTTGGTGTTAATCGATTCATTATCCAACACTCTTCTTCGTTAGGTAATTCATTCATTCATCACTTTATCATTTCATTTTAATGGATCTTGGTTTTCAAAATGGAAATGATAGAGGATAGACTCTACACCATAATCCTCAAATAGGTAACGAATGGAGAGTTTCATATCTTTATGGCGGGGTCACCATGTTTTAAAATGTTAATACCCAAATTTTAATTATAAAACCAAAAAATGATATTGGAATCGATATATCAACTCACATCCATTCCTATTGCATCCCACTATCAAATATATATACCAATAGTCATTCCCAGTAGCGAAGTTAGAAAAATTTATTAGGAGGGCCAAAACAAATTTTTTCCGAAAGAACATTAGATGGGAGGGCCGAGATGGAAAATAACGAATTTAACATATGAAATCAAGAAAAAAAATACACTAACGGGCTTAGGCTTAGGGGGCCAGGACCTTTCTCGGTCCCTAAGACTATCGTTATTCACAATCTCATCCAACTCAATCTTTCATTAAAATATTATTTTCTCACTTATCCACATATACAATCTATACATACAATCAATCTCAAATTTTTTAACATTTATCAACAACCCAACCTAACATATAATATTATTTTTATGTTTGTGTTTATAATATAAAATAAATTCTAAATTTAACATATAAGTGCTTACTTTTTAAATCATGTAGTGATTGATACAAATTTTAAAAAGGAATAAAATTAAAAATGAAAAAAAAAAAAGACCGGGAACCCAAATTGTAACATCAAAAAGCAAGTTACAGTCAACCTTGGAAATCAATATTTGACACGTGGCAAGGTCGGTTCAAAGGTTGAAGTCACATACCGACCAAATTGTGATTTTCTCTCTCTTTCTTTGGTATTCTTTTAATATAATATTGAGTGTTTTTTTTTGTCTTTTATAATCCGATCGGTCAGATCACTTAGCCAATAAAGATAGTCTAATAGCTCCGCCCTTGGTCATTCCAACTGACAAACCAAACATAACCTAAAGCTGAAATACGGCTTGAGATCATCTCCGTCCTCTCATATTCTAAAGGGGTTGCAAAAAACTTTCTGATCACGAATTGACACATACGAAACTATAAAATATATAAAAGAGATGAAATGATAAAAGTAAAGGATAGAAAATGTGAAAAGGTGAATAAAGAAAGGAGTAAAATTTAGCAAGAGAGCCAAACTCACTCACAAATATCATCATCATCTCAGTCGTCAAGTTGAATTGAATGAAATCATAAAAACACAAATAATAATCACTCAGATTTACCATGGAAGAACAAGTAAAAAAAGTAGATCATAAAAACCAAGAAGCTGCAATTAATAAAGTTTCAAAACCAGAAATTGAAGAAGAAACATTAAATTTCCTTGATTCATTAGATCATTATTTGTTGGTCGCTCCGGTCCATCTGATCTGTTTGCTCACCCCTATGTGTTATATTCATATTGTAGGGCACAATCTTTGCCTTTTAAAAATTGTATATGTCCGTTTTTCTTTGAAACAATTGATGCAAATACTCCCTCCGTCACATATTATAAGTTCATTTTCTTACTTTTTGGTGTCCCAAAATACTTGTCTATTTTTTTGTTTCAACCAATCACAACATACTTTAGTGGAGAGAGAAGAAATTTTATTGGTGAATAGATTAGTTAATAGAAATTTATTAAACTTTGTACAAAATGAAAATGGACTTATAATTTGGGATGGAGGGAGTATCATTTATGCTCTAAAGTGAAATGACTAAAATTACTCAAAATGAAATAAAAAATTATCAACAAAAGAAAAATTATTTCATTTTGGCCCAAAAACGGTATCCGCACAAAAGATATTCCACAAAGACGATACCTACACTTTAATATATTTGTTTTTGAAATCTTATCTTAGAAAGTACGGATTTTGCATAAAACAAGAAAACTAGGTGAATGCATCATGCATGTTTAACACCACGAAATAACATCAATTAAGAGTGTTCCGTGTGGGCATATTATTCGTCCACCAAAGACCCAACAACGGACGAACAATACGTTGTACTGCACCGTGCCTCATGTTATTTGTCCGTCGTTCGTCCCTTAGCCATTCCAATCACTTGTATCATTTATTTATTTATTTATTTTTTGAGTGGGCGGGTATTTTTTTATGGGACCAACAAGTGTTGCTATTTTTTGTTTTTTTAAGGAGTGGGTTTTAGTTGTTGATGTGTTATTGGGAGGGGATAAGATGTCACTGAAATGACAGACGAATAATGTGTTATTCGTTTTCCTTGCACCTTGCACCCTAAACTTGAATGATGCAACAATGAAACGTTTAACAAACTATTTAACTAGATGTTTGTTTAGTAACACATCACAAATACTGTTTTATATTTGTTTAATCAACTCAACCGACACCGACATTAATCTATTGATACTTTTGAATATTATTTGATGGTACGCCATTTTAAATAGGTAACAAATCTGGTTAGAAGATCATTTGATGGTACATATAATATGATATTTGTGGTAATAAGTGTCCCACCTCTTGAGAGTCATATGTTTCTCATTGTGTTAATACTCCAATTAAAAATGCTTTTATAATTTCAATTATTAAGATTTACACCTCATTCGCGACCACAAAATGGCAATATTTATTGAGTTCTTATAACATGCATGAGTAGGTAAGATCAAATGAGAAATAAAATGAAAATAAGAAAAGTGAAAAGAAACAATAATTGCACATTTCATATGCACTTATAAAAACATATGCATATCCATTTAAATTTTTTCTTTTAATTAAAAATATATGATTAGAAATACTTATCACTTTTTTCAATTTATTTTTTTTCTTATATACCTTCGTCAAACAAGTAAACCAATTAATCATGAAAAATTGAATTACTACTTTTCTATGGTAACGACATGAAAACCTCCATAAACCAACAAAACATGTTTCATTGTCACACATTTCAAACAAAGTGAAAATGTTGTCTATCAAACACATCTTATTTAGGTAACACATCTAATTTAAGTGAGTGGAAAATGATCAACGTGCTTCACATCTTTGTTTTTGACTAAATCAACTTCTTAGGAATGTGGCGCTTTTTTTTTTGTTATAAGTACGCTTGGTTATGAATGAGCACATATATGAATTGATGACTTGTAATTTTGTTATAATCACTTGGTTAAAAGTACGTTGTATTGCACCGTGTCTCGTGTTATTCGTCTGCCATTTGTCCTTTACCCATTCCAGTCACTTGTGGCTTTTTTTTTTTTTTTTTTTAGGGTGGAGGGTTGGGTATTTTTTTGTGGGACACAATAAGTTTTTTTTTTTTTTTTTTTTTTTTTTTTTTTTTTTTTTTTTTTAAAGAAGAGGTTTTAGTTATTTGTGTGTTGGGAGGGGATGATGACACTGAGGTGACAGACGAATTAAAAAAAAAAAAAAAAAAAAAAAAAAAAAAAAAAAAAAAAAAAGTACACTTCCATCCCCTAAATGGCTAGTTTTGGTTTGAACTAAAAAAAAAAAAAAAAAAAAAAAAAAAAAAAAAAAAAAAAAAAAAAAAACTCAAACGATTATGCTTTTAAAGGATTATTATCATTTTTTTTAAATGCACACCTATATATTTATTATACCACTATCTAACCATTTTCAAGTTATTTATATTTTTTAAATTTATGTATGTTTTTTTAAAGTATTTGTAATTTGTATTAGTATTCAGTTTATTTAATGAATAAAATATCAGTTAAGGGGTTAATTTGTAATTTGTATTTTTTTTTAAATATGGGTCTTAAAAGTTGGTGTTACGGGTGTTATAATAAGGGATGACTTTTTGGTATTAAATGTTTTAATGTTGAATTAATGTGACGCTGAAGTGACCGCCCTTTTTTGGTGTTGAAATATTATGATACCTTACCCTTTTATATTTGTTTAATCAACTAAACTGACACATACAGAATAATCTATTGATACTTTTTGAACACTATTTGATGGTACACCATTTTAAATAGTTAACAAATCTAGTACATATAATATATTTTTTATAATAAGTTTGTCTCCTTTTATTTTATTTATTTATATTTATTTATTATTTTTTTGGCAAAATATTAAATTAAATAAATTCAAAGAGGCTTTTTCAATGTTGAAAAGACTTTTGAGAAGATAATATAAACAAAATCTATATTAGATTTTTTTTCCTTCTCGAAAAAATCTTAGAAAGATTTCGTGCCGTCAGTCGCACATTTGGTTAGTCGAGTAGCCTTCAGTCGCACATTGGTTGGGAAGAGACAAAATACAAGTGGGCCAGCAAATGATTAGATACTTATTGGAAGGTATTAGTTGTCATGCCACGTCTCATATTTTGAGTGGGTCGCGCAGTAGCACAAGTCCACATTACCGAAATTAGAATTTTCAGAAATGGTGAATTGATTTTGGAAGTCAATTTGATCATGAATAAAAAAGGTTTCTTACCTTAGCTACACATACGGGTGTCATAAAACCCGACCTGAACCCGACCCAACCAGGTTCGTGTCAACTCGGGTCGGGTCAGCTCGGGTCAAAAATCATATTCGGGTCAATCGGGTCAACCCGAATTGACTTGAGTTTTAAACAAGGTCGGGTTATGGTATGTTTTTTTTAGCCTTGACCCGACCCGAACCCGAGTTGACCGGACTAAACTAACACTTTACAATGTAAAATACTCGGGTTGACCCCAAACCCGAGTTGACCTGACCCGATTGACCCGACCTAAGTTGACCCAAGTTCTAAATAGGGTCGGGTTCGGATATGATTTTTGAAAGCTTAACCAGCGTTGGCCCGATTCGAGTTGACCCGAACCCGTCCGGGTCAACCCGAATGACAGCCCTAGCTGCACTACACAACGATTGGACTAAAGGGATTGTAAAACTTTCTGATCACGAATTGACACATACGAAACTATAAATAAACATATAAAAGCTGAAATAATTAAAGTAAAGGATAGAAAATGTGAAAAAGTGAATAAAAAGAAAGGGTAAATTTTAGCAAGAGAGCCAAAGTCAGTCACCAATATCATCATCATCATCATCTCAGTGGTAAAGTTGAATTGAATGAATCATAAAACACAAATAATAATCACTGAGATTTACCATGGAAGAACAAGTAGCAGTAGTACATCATCAAAACCATGAAGAAGAAATTAATAATAATAAAGTTTCAAAATCAGAAATTGAAGAAGAAACATTAATAAATTTCCTTGATTCGGTGGATGATTATTTGGTATTAATCGATTCTTTATCCAACACTCTTCTTCGTCAGGTAATTCATTCATTCATTCATCATTTCTTTTTAATAAAGGGGGTGTTTAATAGCTGGCTTATGGCTTATTTGGCTTTGTTTAAGCTTATATGTGGCTTATGAGCTTATTTGTTTTTTCGCTTATATTTCATAAGCCCCAATTTTTAGGCTTATTTTGAGGCATGTGGGTTTATATAAGTTTATTAAATAAGCCGGAATATTAGGGCTTATGAAATATAAGCCGAAATCAAATAAGCTCATAAGCCCACATATAAGCTTAAACAAACACCCCTTTATATAAGCTTATTATGACATAATAAATATACTAGGACAGTACCCGCGCAATGCAGCGGCGGGTACCTGTGACTATATTTTGCGTTATTTGGTTATTCGGTTACACATTTAGTTGTCTTTATTCGGGTACCTGTGACTATATTTTGTGACTATAAATTGAGATGGTAGAGATGGTTAAGCCAAATAATTTTAGTTTGAACAACCAACGTGCTTTCTAACAAACTTCGTAACCAACTTCCTAACCAACCCTTCCTAACCAATTAATTTTGAAATCTTCCATAATAAGCAAGTAAAAGTCTGAATTTTAATCCTTTCTAATTATAGAATAGTCCCAAATGCATTATATAGTAGTATAGATAGTATAGATATAAGCCGGAAAGTTTCAAAATAAGCCACAAAAGTGAGCTTATGAAACATAAGCCAAAAACCAGATAACCTATAAGCTGAAAGCCTGAAACAAACACCCCATTAAGCTTATTTGCTCGGCTTATTCAACTCTTGAGAAACTCATAAGCCAAAAAGTTTGAGCTTATAAACAACAACACCCAATCCCACTGTAGCGGAGTATTGGGGAGTTAGAATGTAGATAGATTATACCCCTAGTAAACCCGAAAGTTTGGAGACTGCTTCAAAAATTTAACAAGCCGGCGAAATAAGCTGAAACAAACACTCCCTTATTTATGCTTGCCCTGAAACAAACTTATTTATTTTCCAATTTTACCACTGGTTGTGATGAGCAATTATTATAGGAACTTGTGCTTTTAGGCTGTTTTTATCTCTATGTTTCGACAAACAAAAGTGGAGTGTTTTTATGGGTTTAATAATAAACCTATGGTAATACAGGGATGGTTGGAATTAGCAGGTGCTTGCTATTCGATGGGTGCTTCACGTGTAAACACCGCCTTGCTTAACCTTCAACCCTATTCTGCTGCGACCACAGTAGAGGTTACTCACGACGATGATGATACCATCTTCCCTCTAACCTTAACCACACATATTTTGAATGATTTGCTCAATTAGTTTTTGTATGGTTCACATAAGGCGCACCCTAAGTATCACATATATTGAATGATTTTTCGAATTGGTTTTTGCAAGTATCACTTCAGAATGTAGGTATGCATATATTCACGAGACATAACTATTTAGCCTTTCTGCGAGGATGTTTCTTTGGTGATCCAATGGCGTGGTATCACCTATATTCGCCTTCCATTCCATGACAAAGGCTAAACGACTTGACGGTAGCAATTAGCCAAAATTGTAAAAAGTAACCAAGTGTATTCTTCATTTCTAAAACATCTTATTCAAAAAATTAGATTTTTATTCAAAATGGTATCATTTTTCTAATCATATTGACCCGTTTGACTTATTATACAGAAAAAATGTAATTGACCTGTTTCAACATCACCTGTTTGACTTATTGCCAACCCACCCGACCCTCCCATTTTTTCTACGTCTTCCTAAAAGAAATGAAGTAATAATTCTAGTTTCTTAAAGTGTATGCCTGGATGTAAACATATGCAAATCATTAACTTAGATTCACACAGCCATAGAAATTGGATCCAACTTAGTTTTGCCCCGTAGTTTATGTCCTATTCTTTGGCTCACAAGCAATTGCTTTCTTTGAGGGTATAGGCTTAATAAACAGCTTTACTTTGTTAGTTTTGATGACAAGTGAATGGAGATCGGATCTTGAGAAATTTGTCAGACACCCTTTTTTGTTTGGTGAGATATCTAAAGGAAATAACAGTTTAGCTCAACTATTTTGCTTAATTTAAAGAAAAGTTAAGTACTTTTTGTCACTAAAGGGTCGTTAGATCAGGTTGTAAAGTTTCCGGGTCAAAATGTCAAAGTCATCTTAAGCAAGTTTTAGCTAGTGCACATTGTATAACATGAAAAATGAAAACTCCCTAGTTACATACTGTACTTAGAGATGATGTGGTATGTAAAAGTGAGCTTATGAAATAAGCTCATAAGCCCACATATAAGCTTAAACAGACACACCTTTATATAAGCTTCTTCTGACATAATAAATATATAAAAGCCGGAAAGTTTCAAAATAAGCCACAAAAAGTGAGCTTATGAAACATAAGGGAAAAACCAGATAACCTATAAGCCGAAACAAACACCCCATTAACTACACTGGCGGAGACAGGAGGGGGCAGCGTGGCATGTGCCCCCTTAGCGAAAAAATTTGCAGAGTAAAAATTTTAAAATATCTGGCTATTTTTGTAAAAATTGTAGTGTAACTTCTAAAAATTATCAAAGTTTGCCCCCTTTACCATAATTTTCCGCCGTTGGATAACTATTGAGCCTTTTGTGAAAATGTCATGTATATTCACCTTTCATGGCAAAGGCTAAAAAAGTTGGCACTAGTAATAAGCGAAAATGAATGATGAAATTCCTATCCATCAATTTATGTAGGTGCCGGTTCCGTATATGTGTGAAATCAAAATTGTAAAAAGTAAATGAGTCGAGTGTATTTTCATCTTATTCAGAAATTTTGATTTTTATTGAAATAATATCGATTTTCTAATCATATTTGGATTTTGGTACACTGATTTTATAGAAAATGTCTGTTGTGTAATCGAACCTGATTCAACATTAATGAAGGATCTGTCCGTTGGACTTATTGCCAACCCACCCGACTCTCCCATTGTTTTCTACCTCTGCCTAAAAGAGATGAAGTAATAATTCTAGTTTGTTAACGTGTATACCTGGACATAAACATCTGCAAATCATAAACTTAGATTCACACAGCCATAGAAATTGGATCCAACCTAGTTTTGCCCCTTAGTTTTGCAACTTTTTGGCTTATATAAGCTTATTCCGACATAATAAATATGTATAAGCCGGAAAGTTTCGGAATAAGCCACATAAAGTGAGCTGATGAAACATAAGCCAAAAACCAAATAACTATATAAGCCGAAACAAACACCTCATTAAGCTTGTTTGCCCGGCTTATTCAACTTTTGAAAATCCAGAAAGTTTGAGCTTATAAATAACAACTGTAGACAGATTATACCCGCCTCAAAATTTTAACAAGCCAGCCAATTAAGCTTAAACAAACACCCCATTCAGCTCCTACCACTGTAGAGATTGTGTTTTGTCACTATATTTCGACAAAAAAAAGTGGATTGTGTTTTGGGTTTAATAATCCTATGTAATTCAGGGATGGTTGGAATTAGCTGGTGCTCGATATTTGATGGGTGGTTCACGTGTAAACACCGCATTGCTTAACCTTCAACCTCATTCTGCTGCTACCACAGTAGACATTACTCATGACCAAGATGGTACCATCTTCCTTTTAACCTTAACCACATGTATCTTGAATCATTTGCTTGATTAGTTTAGTATTACAACTTCAGAACGTAGGATATGATATGTGTATATTCAATATCGAGCGTTTTTGATAAAATGTCATGTATAAGTTCACCTTCCATGGCAAAGGCTGCAAAAGTTGACACTAGTAATAAGACAAAATGAAAATGCTGGTTTGGTATATGTGTATTTTCATCTTATTCAGAAATTTAGATTTGTATTGATGTTATATCGATTTTCTAATCATATTTGGTACATTGATAATATAGAAAATGTCTGTTGTGTAATTGACCTATTTTTGCCCGGTAGTTTATGTCCTATTCTTTGGTACACAAGCAATTGCCTTTGAATGTATAGACTAATTAAAAAACTTTCCTTTGTTAGTTTTGATGACAAGTGAATGGAGATCGGATCGTGAGAAACTTATCAGACACCCTTTTTTGTTTGCTGAGATATCTAAAGGAAATAACAGTTTAGCTCAACTATTTTGCTTAATTTAAAGAAAAGTCAAGTACTTTTTGTCACTAAAGGGTCGTTAGATCAGGTTGTAAAGTTTCGGGGGTCAAAATGTAAAAGTCATCATAAGCAAGTTTTGTTAATGCACATTGAATAATGTGAAAATTGTAAAATCCTTAGTTACATACTTAGAGATGACGTGATATGTAAATATGAAATATACTGCACATTCTGTGTCCCAGACAATTCAATGTGTGACGTAATTTTTTAAGAATATGTGATTAGTCAAATGTCTATATTGAAATGGTCATCGTTGTCAACCAAACTAAATTTTATCTGTAATTTGTGATGGTAGCCTAATAACTTTTATCTAATGTTTATGTCAATACGACAACCTTGTCATAGTCGCCCCCAAATGATAATTGATGCAACTTTCATGAGAAGCGGGCACTAAATGATCTTTCAATGTCACACTTATGTGTTATCTGGTGATTTAGGCTCAGAAATGTCATGCTAACAGGTGTAGA
This sequence comes from Artemisia argyi, assembly GCA_030686995.1. Lineage (NCBI taxonomy): Eukaryota > Viridiplantae > Streptophyta > Magnoliopsida > Asterales > Asteraceae > Artemisia > Artemisia argyi. The sequence goes on along the minus strand of CM060702.1, from coordinate 245,440,284 downwards.
AAAGTGTTAATTAGTTTCACCTCTGTTTTAGGTAGCATCATGAGAAAGTCGCCAAAGTTCAATTTGTGCAAATGGGCATCTCCTGACAATAAAGACTCTTTGGAGAAGGAAAACATTGAGGAAGATGAGCAGTTAAAAGAAAATATTAGCAGCCAAAGCGATTCTGGTAAACATATGTAATTACCTATATTGCGCACGACAACAGTTTGATAATATTTTATAGGGCAGTGCTCATATTGCTTCATGCAAAATAGTAAAACAACATATACCAACACATATTCTTTATGAAAATCCCTGATTTTTCCAAGCTAACTTCACTAATGAGAAATGTCTTTTGTTTCTCGTAAAGAAGTTCAGTTTGACATCGGAGACTATTTTAACCTCAAATCTTATTGAAAAGCTTGCATCTACAAGCAAGAATTCTCGTCTTTCATTCCAAATGAGAGATGTTTCAGCCTTTTGAAACCAAATGCGAACACATTTTTTCCATATACATAATTGGTGTTGAGTTTGTTACTTATTTGTAATTTTTTATATCCGTTGATTTTTGCAAATATTGATGATATTGCTAATTCATTAAATCCATAATATTTTTTGATGTCTGACTTCTTCGTTTATCATATGGAAGGATTAAAATCCAAGAAAAGTTTTAATTATCGCAACTTTGTGCGAAGTTTTAATGGAAGGATCTGTTATATTTACTGACTATTAAAAAGGTTTCTTTGTTCATAAAGGAAACCAGGAGAGTTCACCGGAAAGCAACATTGAATCTGTTACTAATGCATCACCAAGAGAAAGCAACGGATCTGAAATCAATGCATCACCACGTAAAATAGAGAATCCTGTGAGTGAATCAATACATTTCAATACAGTTTTGCAAGAACAATCATTAGTTTTTTTAACCAACAGTGTGATAATTTGACAAGTAACCACCAAGTTGCTATTTTCATTAACCGAAGAGAGTGTTTCTGCTCTTCAAGCATTTTATGAGTGTTTCATTAACCAACAGTGTGATAATCAATACAGTTCTGAAGTTTGTTTCAAATTCCTTTGTGACAATAGTAGAAATATATTTTTGCAAGAACAATGTTTAGTTTTTTAACCAACAGTTGAAGAATGATGATTTGTGAAGTAATCACTAAGTTGCTATTTTCATTAAGCGAAGAGAGTTTTTCTGCTCTTCAAGTATTTTACGATTGTGACTCCTTTGCTCCGCCCTTACCATCTTCTTTTTGTATGCAGCTTCAGAAAGAACGAGCAAAGGTACTATCAATGTTTGGGACTTTAGTTTCACCCAAGCTTCGGGCCTCTCAACTTACATTTGAGACAGGTGAATTCAAAAAGCTATTTATAGAAACTTGTCAAACTCCAAGCATAACGATATCTATTATTGTTCATCATTTATCCTGACTCGTGTTAAAAAGAAATCATTATTTCCTTTGTTGTGCAGCGCTAGAAACACTCGTAGAAATAGCAAATGCTCGTTCATCTATTCTTAAATCTTATGAGGTGTTACATAAAGATATGAAAAGCACCAAGGAATGACAAGTGATAGGGGTTCAACAGTCCAAAATAAAATAATTGAAGCAATATCATTCACATGTCGAGAACAAAAATCAATGCCAAACACTCCGGCTTAGACTTTGGATTTTGTTCATCAGATAATGGATCTTAAAATTTTGTGTAATAGTTTATGAACAAAAGATGTTGGATCGTTTTTGTTTGCAGGAATAGTATTAAGAAATACTAATTTATTCGACTTTAGACACTTAAGAAATTCTGTAGACACCAATTTCCTTGACGTGTTACACACTTTTATATCATATTGGTTTATTTCGGATATATACCAAAGGAAAAATGATACATGTGCCTAATAAACACGCCTAAAACTAAACCTACAATAGTGATTGGTTAAACATGTAATCAGTTTAAAATTAAACTAACTTATCTTTTATATAATAAAAGAATTATATCATTTCAGAGTAATTTTGCAAAAACAATCATATTAAAAAAAAAGGATTAGGTCAATCAAATTGCTCAATTAGGTCTAACAAGGCACACATATCATTTCTCTAATGCAAAATATTCTATCCACTAGCACCACATGATATATGGATAATGGATTTGCATGAAATTAAAGGTAAACGTACATATGAGAAATGTCAAAGTTTGCGATGAAGACTTTGTCTTTTCTTTTTTCTCATTTTTTTTCTATGGCTGACATTTATTAATAATTAGACTAAAGGATATACAAAGTCAAGAAAATACAAACTCATATTTAATACACGCGTTTCTTCTTGTTTTCTTTTTCAAAAGTTTATCTTAACCCTTAGGTCTCCAAAAGAATACAATGTTACCCCTCAACTTCATCATCAAGAGAAACAAATCTCATGTAACCCGTTATTGCATCATTCAAGCTAAAAAATTATGTCAATTTTGTTATAAAGGACCATTTTATCATTCTATATTTAGGGGTGTTTCTTTGTCACTTATTTGACTAATGAGGCTAGATTTAGGTAGGGTCGCTTATTCACACCTGATTATGAATCACGAAGTGTAAATTTTTCCAAACAATGTCATTTTATGATATGCGTAACGCCCGGTACTATATTTGCACTACCTTCTTTCACAACTTTAGTTTTGTTCAAAACCTTTTAATAGTGCAAATCTTAGTATTTTTGGTAAAACAAAATTTGTGCAAGATCTTCCCAAAACATTTTGTACAACACCCAATCGTTGGTCTATCTCTGTGTTTATGTGCTTTTATTTTTATCATTTAGGCCCATACATCTAACATGGTCAAAGTGTAGCATGCTCAACATAATGAACCTACTTTCACATTTACTGATTGATGAAGTTTGTCAAGTGAATGGGAATTTCGTACATCTTAATTGGTAATTTCATAAAATGCTTGAGGAAATTGGTTGTTTAATTATGTGTGCAAGGTAAATTGCGAAGCTTATTGCAAAACTGAAGTCTTTAGAGTTTCTGAATGGTTAAGTCGATTTGATAAAGTTGAAGCAAGTTTGAAGAAATATATATGGCTAGTATAAGCACTAGGTTTAGCATTCAAAAGCTCGATGTGTTTGGTTTACAAGCATGGAGGTTAAGCAACTTGATCACAAGAGTACATGACGTACATGTTCAAAAGTGTGTTTGATTTGAGGTTGAATTGCAGGGAGCTCAAGCTAATCATGAAGCTGAGGTTATTCATTATAATAACGATGATGTTGCATTGAATCAAGACGACTGAAGCTAAGGTTAAACAGCTTGAAGAAAATACAAACACAAGATGCTTAGTAAATGAGCACGTCTGCTTGGTAAAGGAGCAAGAAAGATGCTTGGTAAAGGAGCTAGGAAGACGCTTGGTAAAGGAGCGGGAAAGGTTACACCTTTGTAAAAAGGTGGGCAGACATTGGATTGCAAACTCAACTTGATGCTGAAGACAATTATGTTGTTACAAAGAAGAAGGAATGAAGGTCGTGACTAAGGTGGTTCATCGGTCGAGGTTCAAACATGGTTCAAGGATGCTTAATATCAGGATTGGCTAAGGTGTTAGTAATATGGTGGAAATTGTTAGTAATATTAGTAATACATTAGGGGTATATTATGTAAATAGTCAATTGTGTAGAGACTAGGAATGAAACTTAGAATAGAAGGCGCATGTAGGTCGAGTTAAGATGAAATGAGAAATAAACTCAAAATAAGAATAGTGAGAATAAACCACAACCGCACATTTCAGACACCTACAAAAACACAGATGCATTTCCTCAAAAATTTATCTCCCTTATTTGAAATTTGTAGTTAGAAATACTTCTCACTCATCTCATTTAAATTTTCCTTCTCATTGAATCCCGTCCCCCATGTTGGTCGGCTAAACAATTTATAAACAGTTTAGTCTCTATATACAACGACATATAGCTTTGGTATATTGTCTCATGTGTAATGTTATTCTAGCCAACATCGTTGTTTATCTCGTGTTCACTAAATTGGTGCTTGTGCTCGATTGAAATCTATGATCTAACGTTCCGCGATCGAACATCAAGTTTGTTGTCGTAATTGTCGAACAATAATAACATGGTATGATCATATTTAACAGGACCTTATTGTGTTTAAAGACATATTTTGTTTATAGGTCTAAAATCCCAGACAATGAATGGTGTTTATTTGCTTATAATTTTTTTTTTATCATTATATCTATATAGTTATTATACCCGTGCACGCACGGGTTTTTTAAAATTTTTTGAATCATATATTTTTATTTATTAAAAAACAAATAATTTAATCTTTTTTTTGTTTGATTTGTGATGTTTAATTACAGTTTTTTATTATTAAAGATAACTATTTAAAAATTTTAATTCTATTATTAATTGCATTTTATCTATATTTTTTGTATTTATCTTCTACTTGTGTTATGGATAAATATAAAATATTACCTAAGAAAGTAATTTTTTTTAAATAAAATTATTACTAAATAAGATATAAATCCATTTTTTTAAATGGAAAATTCCCATATGGTCTTTGTTAGCCCGAATGGTATTAAACCCGGCCCGGTGAACATTTTGGTATAACCCGAAACTATCCACACTATTCACTCTCACTCACACATCGTTTACATCTTTGAGATCCGATTGGGCCAACGCCATTAGATCCGATCCGATGGGTATTTTAACATCTGCAGTGCTTTGTGAGGGGTAATTTGATTTTTTTATTCGTTTGTGGCTCTCTTTAAGCCATTTGGTGGTGCTATAGTTTACCGGAGTTTTCCAGCCACATCTTTTGGGTATAGGTCGATGTATATCATTTGCCTTTTGGTAGTTTTCTGATAAAAAAAACGCTACCAAGATTATTATTTCATCAAATTGATTTGAAGAATTTACTATAGGTGTGAATTTGTTGTTGTGTTTTTTTACATTTTTTTGTGTGTATTTGTTAGCTTTTGATGTTGGATTTAGGGTTTAGGTTAAATAAATTTTGATTATTGTTAGTGTTCTCATGGGTTTATGAAAGTAGATTAAAATCCTTATTTTAGGTGCACGATTTTTAAAGATTGCCTATGTTTTCTTGAGCCAAGTGTAGGATCATTTAATTTGCCGTATTTTAGGTTAGACTATTTGTTATCAGTAATTGAAGCTGGTACTTTTTTTTTTATTATGCAATTAACTGTTGTGTTTTTATTTGTTGTTAAGCTGGTAGTTTAGTTTATTGTGTTTTTGTTTGTTGTTAAGCTGGTAGTTTAGTTTTGGCCTTATGGGGTTGCTACAGAACCTCCCTTTGTTATACCCACATAAATGAGTATGTAAAAGATCTGTTTTCTATGACTTTAAGATTAGGTAGATCGGTTGTTTGTTTCATTAAAAAAAAAGTGAATCTGCTTAGTCTGATTATTGTGATTTTCTTATATGTTAGGAAAACTTAAGATGACGAATTAAGGTTGCATGGTGGTCATTAATTTTTGTTGTGGCAAGTTTTTCAGTTTTTTTTTCTTTTTTTTTTTTTTTTTTTTTTTTTTTTCCTTTAAATTCAAATCGAGTTTTAAATTCAGGTTTCTAGACATGTATGTTCTGTTATAAAGTGTTTGCTAAAAACCGGTGGTGAATGTCTGCGGCGATAATATTCAGAGGTCTAGATAGGTTGATGGTCTTACGGGTTAGTGCAACAACCATTTGGCATGCGAGTTTATGTTTGTTTTGTGACGACTTCATTTTACGCTATTTGTGCATAAATATATTACCATAAAGGAAATTTATTTGTTTTGTGCATAAATATATTACCATAAAGCAAATGAACCAATTAGCAATTACCAATTATCAAAAAAGGCTTAATTAATTTTTTTTTGCAGCAAATTTGTCATAGCAGTATTGGTTTAGCGTATTTAGCCAGATTAGGAGCTTATATGAGTTTGGAAAAACCTACAAGGTCTATGTGTAACTAATGTATATGGGTGTTTTATATAATGCAGTGACTGCATGATTTTTAGTTTGTGCATTTCTCATCTTTGGCGTGCCTAATATTTTTTTTACAACTGACTGTTTTTTGTTTGATGTTTAACAGGACACCCAACGCAAAGCTGATTGCGAATACAGTCGATAAAACCAACGTGTAACAACAAATTAATTAGGAATTTGGCACCAGCAAAGAGTATTTCCAACGTACACACACATTAATATCGCTAAAAAATGTCCAGTGCTCAAACCTTCAAGAAGCTTTCAAGAAGCTATGGATTTGCTTACTGGAACGAAGGAACAAGGTAAAGAGAGGTTGCCCGAAACCCAAAAAGCCACAAAGGTTAGTCTAATGTGATCATATAACCTTTTTCCTTACGTTTTGGTATAAATTACATATACCAGGTAGTTCGTTGATAAGTATACATACATATGAATATATATGAATAAGGCCTTCTGAATAAATATGAATGGTTGATGTAGTGTAAATGCAACCGTGAGCATGTTAGGTATTTCAGTAGTTGAAACATGTCACAAGAACAAAAGGAAATATGTTTTGTATTAACCATGTACAGGTTTAAATCAATTTGAAGAAAATAGATGTATACACTTTTATAAAGTTGGTTCAGTATCTTCGTGTAATTGTATTATTTGTCATCTTCCTATACTTTTTGTACTTGCTTTATGAAATTTAGTATTGTTGTTGGCCGTTATTACAGGTCCTAATGTTTAGCTTTGATACGCATTAGGTGAAGGTTTGAAAGTGCGGATAATCGAAGCATGGGGAGATTGCAAGATCAGCAGTCACAGCCTTAAAGACGCAATTAGCCTCTAATTTTCTATTGAAAATGAGACCAAGAAAGGGTTTCATAAATGTGGTGGTGACCAGGGAAACAATTAAGGTAGTATGATGCAAGATGGCGATCGAGTATCAACAAGTTGGTGCTATGCCAACTGCACTGAGAACATATCATCTTTTGATTAAACTATAGGTAATAGGTTCTGGAACGCAATTGGTTTGTGGTTTGGAGGCAAAGGGAACGCGCCACAATCCAAGTCTGTCTATGCATAAGAATGGTGGAAAGGTGCATGTCTTTAACATAATCTCAAATACAAATTTTAAGTAACATTTGCTAAACTGTAAAATTAGCATTGACACAGTATAAAGTTCATGATTATTTGGCTGTTAGATCACACCCACTTTTTTAAAGACTTTTCTTTCAAATTTTGGTAATGTTCATTCATTATAAGTTCATGATTCATGACATAATGTGTTTACAGAACCGAGATACATCATGCTATTGAGGAGCGAACTCAAGTTCTTAAGGATGTTGCAGCTAATCCAACTCTTTCGCGTACAAAGTCAGTTCGTTGTGCTCAGTGTCGTCATGGAGAAGCTGTTTTTTGACAGGTAACTGTTTTTAAGAGGGGTTCAACTCACTTTGTATTTATCTGATAACATAAATGGTATCTGAAAAATTAGCTAAGAGTGTACTGGGGAAATGTGTGAAAATTAAAAGTCCTCTCACATGTGGATGCTAAAGACGAAATATGTTGCTTTTTTATAATGCTTAGGTAGTTAGAAATTGAGTAAAAGGTTAATCACTTCTTTGCTGATTCTAATTTTCTTGGAGCGGTTTCACTTTTCATTTTTCATAATGAATTTGAGAAATTTTCTGGATTTTGGTTGGTTGACAGTTGAGGGTCTAAACAAGAAGAATGCATATGTTATTGATTCTGAAAAATATAATTGAAGTAGTTGGTTTAAAGATAGCTCAGTAGGCCTGATTCTGATATGTCGGACCTGGAATTAAGGTTTTGGCCAAAATGGTTGTGATACTTATGAGTTATGATGTATTCTGCAGCGACAACTGATATGTTGCGGTCGGGATTAGTTTCGTTTCATATTTTTTTTTCTCATATGATATTACATGTGGTGGTATGCATCCGACCTGGGAAGCTCGGACTCGGCTAACATCCCCGGCGTACCGGTGTCGACCCGGTGTGACTCGGGTACCGGTGCGGAATCCGGACGGGACGCGGGGAGGAGAAAGTGGACACGGCTGTTCCCCGAAGATGAAGATGAAGAGATGCATTTTAATTTATTAAAAATGTTATCCCACCAAAATATCAAGAAACCTCACGAGTTGACTCGGTGGTGAGTCAAACTATGCGTAAAACACGTTTTCTTACCGTATCTTCAATCGATCTACAAGTTTAGAGCATGAATATGGTGGTGGTAAAGTTGTGGTGGCGGCGGTGATGAAAGATTGAGGTGATGGTGGTGTTTTGGTGGTGCGTGTTGTACCATATGTGGTAGAGGGATGGATGAGGGTCACGTGTGTGGTGGCGCTGTAGTGTGGTGATCGGTGGTGTGATGGTGGTGGTGGTTTGCAGGTGGCGGCGGCAGAGAGAGAGAGAGAAAGGGAGATAGTGAGATGAAGATGAAATATGGAGTGAGGTTTAGGGTTAGGTTATTATTAGTTTAGTGTATTTTAAGAATTTGCAATTGAGTCCTTGTGATGTGTAAGTTTTAACTAAAAGGGTTGGGTTTGAGGACTGTGTGTAAATTTTTATAAACTTTCTTGAAATTACTCATTTTTAATGCAATCTTAAGTTTTCAATGCAATTTTAATTATTTACTCTTATTATGAATTATAATACTCCGTGTCCCCGAGTCCATATTCAAAATTTGGACTCTTTCAAAACGAGTCCACGAATCCTTAAAATCATATCTTGAAAGGTCCGACCCTTGGACACGTACCCGAGTCCGACACCCGTACCCGAGTCCGAGCATCCTAGCATCCGACAATGTTGTCACCTGTTAACAATGTTGGAATTAGTGTTACCACCACCTAGGCTAACGAGAACTAAATAGAATTTAAAGTGCATTTGGTCTATTTGAAATAATATTCAAATGATGATGTTGTGATATAATAGTTCATCATCCTCATCTTCCAAGAGACCAAATGTGGTGGTAATTGCATATGGTGATGTATGTGTGAAACACTCACCGGGTGGCCTCACTTTTTTTTTACCATTTAGCATCATCTATGTGTGAAACACTTTTTCAAATTGGCGAGCACAAATCTAAAAAAATTTAGTCCATTAGTTACACCAATATGGGAAACGGAGCAGTAGGTCCTTTTATTAATGTTTATCTTCCTTTTCTGTTTTAGTTTCCTCTAATATCTGCATTACGGTATAACTCTAATTAGGAAACATTATCAACAAGTATATATTAATCTTTTTTATGATGCATTGTGTTATATGATTAGTTAATTGCATATGGTGATGTTCTGTTTCAGATAACCAGTGGGCCAGGTTCGAGGCGAAGCTGCTTTATATGGCTATTGGTGGCCACAAAAGCTGCTTTATATGGCTATTCATGGCCAATGGTTTCACTCGTAGGTCTGAATCTAGAAAACCCATGGTCTGATGTTTTTTCTAAAAAATATCTGAATTTTCCCGGTCGTCTAATGTAAGATAGCAGATAAGCATTTGTTGTTTTCTAACGTTGTGTTGAACTACTATTTTTTTTTATCAAATTGAAGAAAAAATGCGACAACTAAGGATGTTCATTAAAGGAAGTCTTGAGTAACAAGAAAGTCGAATCCTTTGCTTCAAAATGGTCATGTCCAAACACCCTCTGAACCAGATTTTTATAACGGTAATTTGCACCTTTTGGTTGTACAAACCGGCCCTCAAAAAGGCTCTTCCGAACACTCCTTTTTAGTCAGGCCCTGTCCAAACTCAAACTCAGATTTGATAAAAATTGTGACTTATACACATCATTTGTTTATGTTTTTTCCATTATTAACGTCTTTTGGAAAAGTCTCCACTCAGAAGTCAGAAAACAATGGTACATGATCATTGTGTTCAATGATTTGCGTACATGTTAAGCCTTTTTGTTTTGAGTTACTTATCATAAATTGAAACTAAATGGCTGATTTGAATTTTTTACATTTTTTTTGCAGGTCTTGAGTGAGTATTAAGAGATGTCATGCTGGGTCGATGTATGATTCTTTCAGGTAATGTCATTTACAACATTGTTTGCTTTATAATATTTGTCTTTGCAATCTTTTTATTTTACATGAAAATATTTTGTAATACATTTGCAGCTTATAAACTTAAAAATTAGCACATCCTTGATTACAGACGGATTTGGTCATGTTATTGATAATATTATACACTACACTAGAATAGATAGACAACATACATAAACACAACCGTGTTGTTACAAGAAATAGCAGAAGCTTTTGTTAGGCAAACATAGACCATAACAGTTTTATTGGAAACATCCTAACCAACTTAAACAGAAACCACTCCCAGATCACTCTTAAAACGCTAGGATACCCTAAAATTTGAAGCCTGTTGTAATTCAGCGCACCTAAAAACTCTTGCCATAATAAACTGCGAATGGAAACAATGAAAAGAAAGTAAAAAACAGAAAAAATCACTACGCATCCATCGACAACACATATACTGACGACTTTCTCCCTCTCTTAGCAGGATCATCATCGACCACTGTGGAAAGCAGCCCACAAAAGCAGAAGAAACACCATCAAATATAACTACCAACAGTGAGCATACTTATCCAAATATTTACTAAATGATAACAAGCATCTGCTCTACGTTAGTCTTAAAATTCCGTCCTTTCAAAATACGGTCACCACAAGATACTCTAGATCAAGAAGTGAGATATAAACCTATATATTTATTACTAAACGATATTTTATAGAGATTGATCATCTCATCATCTTAGCTAATAAAGAAAAAATAGGTATCTCCAGCTCTTATTGTCGTCCCTCATTAATCACCTAGGTTGTAGAAATAATTCTTTTTCAGAAATACGAGTTTTGTTAGATACTTACGGCCACTCGGTTTTGTGTGTTGCAAATGTGCAGGTTTAAGGGGAGTTTGGTTTGGCCAGCTGAAATGGTTTTCTGAGAAGCAGCGAAGCAGCTCAAAAGGACATGCAATTATGTTGGAAGCAGCTCAAGAGGACACAATGGAAAGAGAGATTTTTCAGTCGTTCTGGATTCGGCACTCTCTTTTTTTGTGCTAACCTCGTTTTGACCTATACATCAAACATGGTCTAATTGTAGCACGCTACATATATATATATTGAACCTAGTTGCACATTTAGTGATTGATAAAATTTGTCAAATGAATGAAAGTTACATTCAAAGTTATGAGGTAGTTTCATATAATATACGAGAAAATTGATTGTTTAATGTGTAAAAGGTAATTTCCAGGAAGCTTACAAGAAACTGCAGATAATAGACTTTGTTTTGAAAGTTATCATGTAATTTCTAGAGCTTTGGGGGATTGAAAGTGTAACTTATGAATATAGAGTTGACTTGACGTAAACCTACTTGCATTATTTAACATCTGATCGACATGAGTAGAATTATCATTTCATTTTCGATAGCCATTTATATCCTGTGCTTGCTTCTTAACCAATCCAATAAAAAAAATTGTAAGTCCTCTCCTCAACTTTGTTTTTATTTATGAATATGAATTTGTTGATTGTTTTTATTATAGCTTTTGAACCTAAAACGGTTCTTTAAAAGTAAAATACGCGTTTCTTCTCTATTAAAGTAGACAAATCTATTCAAATTGTTGTTACTGATCATTTTGCCATTCTCTATTTAATTCAAACACCCTTTGGTTTTCATTTCTTAAAAATGAAGCACCCCAATGTAATTTATATAGAAAACTGCGGGACTAGAAGTGTATGTTTCTGATATAAAAATTGACTTGAAGTCAACCCAGTTGCATTATTTTACATGTGACGTGAGTATAATGATCATCCATTGTTTATTGTAGTTCTAAAAACCGCAAGTCATCTACTCTTTTTCATTTTGATTTCATTTTTATAAATCATATCTCTGAATGATTTCCGTTTTAATCCGGATCATATTTGATTTGATGAGGTTCTTTATTAGATAAATGGTTCGTTATTAAATATCCGTAGCTTAAATTAATTGATTAGCAATGGTTGAATACTCAAATATAACTTAGTGCTTTTTACGAACAAAATTATACACTTGGAAACTTTTGTTGAGTCAACTTATGTTATTGATCCAGCCATCTATGTTTGGAGTTGAAAATTCTAATAAAAGCTTCATTAATCGATAATCATCTATTTTAAATTTTCATACAACCTAGTTGATCTTTATCACTTAATTTATTATACTTTATAAAGTTTTCATTCTTCATATAAGTTTAGTCTTTGTAAAAAGATTCACCAAACATTTATTAATCCTTTGATTCAATTTGTTAATTTACCTTTTAACATTTTTTATACAATATTCACCAAGCAATTATCAACCCAGTGATATTTTTTTACCAATAAGCATTCTGAGGCTATTAAATATGTAAATTTTTACATAGTATACTAGTCGAAGTGATGGAAGAAAGAATGATATCTTTGCCCTTCTTGCCTTATAACATGTAGCTTAATACAAGAAATTGCATATTGTCTAAAACTGAAAAACTATAAGTGCAATTAAAGTTGTCTTGGAAACTCACTTGTCTTTACACTTTTTAACATAATAGGTCATGTTGACCAATCATGAACAAGTTAAATGGATCAATGTTTTTCTTAATAGAAATTAAGGGTCCACTGGTGTTTATACCTCTCACAATAAGTGAATAAACACAACACAACCTATCATGTTGATAACAACTTAAAGAGGATTTTTATGCAACTCAAATACATATAAGATTGACATGTAACTTAATACTCGAAGTTGCATAGTATCTAAAACGGAAGGACTGAAAGTGCAACTAAAGTTGACTTAATGTCAACTAACTTGCCTTTACTCTTTTCTAAACTTCATTTTGATCTTTTCATTTTCATTGCATTCATTCGATCAATACTTCCATCCATTCGTCAACTGTAAGTTAATTTCAGTCACCGATTAATTATATAGTTGTAGTTTTAAATATGTGTGGTTGAAGTAATCGTTTTATATTTCAAATTTATAGTACGTATGATGAAACTTATATGGTAAAATTATTTGTTCCTGGGTTTTGGTTTTTCGATCAATAGAATTCTTATACTCTAGCTAATGACTTTTAATATTGTCTCATTTTGTAACATTTCAATATAACGAGGTGGGCGACGGCACGTCGTTTGTCAAATTCTTATAATAGCTTACTTTACTTCAACACCCTTCTCGTTTTGTTAGCAATACTAAGTAACAGAGATAGTTTAGAAGGTTTTATTAAAAATAGTGTTAGTGTGTTCAACCTGCTTCATATGTCCACAGCCCATTTGACCCATTTTCTTTTTATTTTACCACTTTGCACGTTAGACATAAAACAACCTGCATCAACCCGTTAAAATATATACGGGTCGAAATTGGCACCTCTATAAAACAACCTGCATCAACCAAATGGAAGAAATCAGTAAGACCAAGAGTTGAAATCATTAGATAAGCGTTTGGCCTCGGGGCATTAGTAACAGCAGCACGTTTCAGCCCATGATCTTCAACACATTTTGTTAATTTGTATAAACCATCTATAGGCTCCACCTTTCCTTCACCAATCTGTATACAAAATAAAGATCACACACAAACACAAAGAGTGTCTTAGTTTCTCAAGTTGGCTTATGAAGTTGAGCTTAATGCCTTCTTGAAATTCATAAGCTTAACTTCATAAGCAAATTCAAGCGTAAAAACAAAATCCAAACAGTTCTAAATCTTAATTTGGGTGATAAAGTAGCGATACCACTTATTTGGGTGGTGACACTACAGGAAGGACAAAAGAGCAACAAATGGACAACAGGCATCACAAAAGACACAACATTCGCAAACAGATAAACACGCACAAACTGACCACAAAAGCACATAAGTCTCAGTATCAGCAAATGCACCCAGAAAACACCAAAAGGTTGCAGCTAATTGGCTAGATTACAATCTGCAGTTTACGGATACAAATCGCTAAATTAGGGTTTTGCCGGTGCCAAATACCCACGTTGGCTGCAACCACAAAGTCCACGTGGCTACTCCGCCGAGATACGTGAACTGAAAAAGCACCATAAACCAAAAGTGGTAGGCGTCAAACAACCACCCCCACTATGACTGCAGCCAAAAAGTCCATGTGGCTACCCCGCCAAGATACGGGGGTCGGCCATCGCCTAACGCCAAAAATTAGGGTGTCCAGTCAACCGTGTTGGAAGTGGTAGGCGTCAAACGGCAGCAAATCGCAACAACAAACTCGCCGTGGCTACGCTGCCAACAGATTATGAACATGGTGGATCCAGGGTTTGATGTATCTGGTGAATTCGGATACAATGTGTATGGGCCAAAATTAGCCTACTAAAAAAGGCGGGACAAGCCTGCAACAAAACAGTGTCGTGTGGAACGGTATATTATACTATATATATAGTAATAATCGATCCAATGGGCTATATGAGAAGGTCCAAATAACTACACAAGTTATTAGATCTAAATCTCTAATATAATAATCCAAATTTTGGACGGATATGAGGAAAATTAGTGTCCAAATTGTAATTTGTTATCTTCTTTTGTCATTAACATATACTTTACATTTGCAAAAATAGAATATATATATATATATATATATATATATATATATATATATATATAAAGAAAAAAAAGTATTCAAATTACTTTGCTAAACTGTAATTTTCATACTCCAATTACCTCCCTCCATTGGCTAGATAACAAGGTCTAAATAACTAAACAAGTTATTAATAAACCCAAAACTTTATGAAATTCCAAATTTTCGACAGATCAAGGAAAATACTATAGTGTCCAAATATTTACATAGCATGAACAACAATAGAAAATAATTTAATCACATTTTATGAAATGCAATCATACAAGCTTCTTTCTACAAACCCACTTGCCTTTATTCTTTTTAACTTTGAGCTTCCATCCATCGATAAACTGCAAGTCATTTTACTTTTTTATATTGTTTCGACGTTGTTTTTGTGTGGCTATCATTTTAAGACTACGTATGAACCAGAGTCACATATTTAGTGAAAGGAATTTTCTTAGAAATTGCATTCTTTATTCTAAGTTATATATATATTTGTTTTAGGGCAGATTGATGACTAAAAATCTTAGTCATAGATTCTTTGTACTATTATTGATAATGGCTCTACTTTTTCTGATGCTCTTTACATGTGGACGCAGCTCAATCTCATTCTTGATAATGGCTACTACGTCCATTCCTCATCGGTGGAAATATGATGTTTTTGTTAGTTTTAGGGGTGAAGATATCCGCAAAAACTTCATGGATCACATGTTCAATGATTTCACGCAAAAAGGGATTCATGCTTTTAGAGATGATAGAGAATTGCCTAAAGGAGAAGAGATATCTCCTCATCTCTACAAAGCCATTGAAGAATCTAGGTTTCTGATTGTTATCTTCTCCAAAAATTACGCTTCTTCAACATGGTGTCTGAGGGAACTTGTCAAAATACTTGAATGCAAGCAGATTGAAGATCCCAAACATGAGGTTCGGATTATCTTTTATGATGCCAAGCCTGATATTGTGAGCAAACAAAAAAGGAGTTACGCAAAAGCATTTGCCAAACATGATGTTTCAAATAGAACACAGGTGGATGAATGGAGAGAAGCTCTATCCATGGCGGCTAACTTATCTGGATGGGATCTCCAGGACATGACAAATGGGTAAATTTCGTGTTTTTGTGTAATTATCTTGCAGTTCTACTAAAGCTTAACACTATGTTGTTTCTCCTACTTATTGTGTCTTTATGGTTCAACAGGTATGAGTTCAAGTTCATTGATTGCATCTCCAACGATATCCTCAAAGTATTATGTGACGGACCATTGCATGTTGGTGAAAACCTTGTTGGCATAGATTCCCATTTCGACAAATTAAACTTGTCACGCTTCGTTGGGTCTGATAAGGTTAACATGATTGGAATTTGTGGTATAAGCGGAATAGGAAAGACGACCCTTGCCAAAGCTATTTATAACTTAATGTATATTCACTTTGAAGGGAGTTGCTTTTGTGAAGATGTCAAAGAAGTCACGAAACGACAAGGCCTGATTCAAGTCCAGCTGCATATGATTGGAAAGATCATGAAAATAGAAGATTTGAAGATACCAAGTGTTGGTGAAGGAATTATGGTAATAAAGAAGATGATGTCATCAAGGCCGATCCTGCTTGTTTTGGATGATGTGGATCATCGGGATCAGTTAAAGGCACTAGCGGGTTCAGCTAGTTGGTTTTGCCCAGGAAGTTTGATTATTTTCACAAGTAAAGATAAACAGTTACTAAATTCTCATAGAGTGGATGAAATCCATGACATGGACTTCCTAGATGAGGATGAATCTCTTAAGCTCTTCAGTTTCCATGCCTTTGAGGAAAAACATCCTTCTGCAGGCTTCCAAGAACTTGCTGAGAAAGCTGTGAACTATGTGCAAGGTCACCCTCTGGCTCTCATAGTTTTGGGTTGTTTTTTGTACGGTAAAACTATGGGTGAGTGGGTTAGTGAAATGGAAAGGCTTAGAGAACATCCTAATGAAGAAATACATCAAGTTCTCCGCTTAAGTTATGATGGGCTAAACCTCGAGCAGCAAAATATCTTACTTGATATCGCATGTTTATTCGTTGGAGAAAACAGTGATTTTGTAGCAAGCATACTAGATGGGTGTAACTTTTTTGCAGATAGAAACATGAGAGTTCTAGTTGATAAGTCATTAATCAGAATCTCTAGCGATATGTCACTTCAAATGCATGACTTGATTCAAGCAATGGCAAGAGAAATCATTCATGAAGAATCTATTATGACCGGGAAACAGAGGAGATTGTGGAAATCATCTGAAGTTTACAATGTATTTAGTGAAAAGAAGGTTAGTAGTGGTATACGATTCTTTTTTCTCTACACTAATACGTTAAAGTATTAGGAAAATATCCTAATGAAGCTACCTGTTCTTGCTTTTCCAGGTGCCAATAATTGAAGCAGTTGAAGTTCTAGTCCTTTCCTTAGAGAAATTTAGTCAAAAGGTTCAAATAGATGCTAATGATTTTGCACATTTGAAAAAGTTACGGATCCTGAAAATCTATCAAGAGGAAAAGGTATCTGAGCGGAAACGTGAATTGAAGGGACACAATGTGATTTTCTCAGGAGAAAATTTGGATTATTTGTCCATTAAACTAAGCTTGTTTTATTGGCATGGATGTCCTTTCGAGTGCTTACCTTCAGATTTCTATCCAGAAAACATTGTTGTCATCGACCTCTCTTACAGCAACATAATGCAACTTTGGACTACACCAAAGGTATTTACTTGTTCATACATGTGTTCATATTTGACACCTCGAGAAATAAGAACTAATCTTTTTTCTATTGATATCAGTGTTTAAGAAGGTTGAAAATAATGAAGCTAAGGTACTGTTGTAACCTAACAACCACCCCTGACTTCTCAGAGATTACAAATCTTGAAGAGCTAGATTTTGAAGGTTGTGTGAATATGGTTACAGTTCATCCATCAATTGAAATGCTCAATAGACTTGTTGTTTTGAATCTCTCGAGATGCTTAAATGTCAACCAACAGCCTGAAGCCTTCTGGTCTAGAAGCTGGACTTCAATCTCTGGTTTACATATGTTAAAGAAACTGAATTTAAGCTACTGCAATTTAGAACAAGTGCCTGAGAGCATTGGAGGCTTATCATGTCTAGAGGTACTACTCTTGAAAGGGAACAATTTTACTAGCTTGCCTGAAAGTTTGAGTCAACTTTCTAGTCTTCAATGGCTTAATGTAGATGGTTGCAAGAAGCTGGAAGTGTTGCCCGAACTTCCAACTAGCGTATGGAGAATTCATGCATCTCATTGCACCTCATTATGTTCAATTAAGGGATCAACCCCAATCGAAAGGGCCACTTATCTCACCGATTGTCCAAAATTGTTTAAGGTGTCGATATCAGAGACTCAATGTCTCGACTCATCTGTAACTTCCCAAGGCTCTCGATTTTCTTCTTTCCTTCGGTATGCGGGTATCCAGAATAACATATGTGGATTGTTCCGTTTGCTAGGAAGTTCCATTGATTATATGGATATATTTTATGATGGAAAAAGCATTCCAAATTGGTTTACAAATAAAAGTTTGGGAAATCAGGTAAAGGTTGAATTGCCATCAGATTGGTGTTATGATAAGTTTTGGGGATATGGAGTTTGTGTTGTTTTTAAGAGAAAAAAACCTTCCACATCTTTTGGATACTATGTAGAGAACTTTGATGGAGCTTTGTTGGGAGAATACTTTTCATACTTCTATAAAGAATATTTTGAGGATAAGCCAATAAGAATCGATGAGTCAAATATGATATGGTTGCATTATAAGACAAATGAAGAAATATGGGGATGGGATGAAGCAAAGAATTTTGTAACATTTTGTTTTGATGAGAAAGAAGAAATTGAAGTGAAGGAGTGTGGTGTAAGACTTGTTTGGGATGAAGATTTAGATCAAGAAATTGAGGATGAAGATGAAGATGAAGATGAAAGTGTAAGACTTGTTTGGGATGAAGATTTAGATGAAGAAGCAGACTTGATTATCTTCCAAGACATCCCAACTCTATCACAGCATGGTGGGGTCATGTGCGAGTTTGGGGAGTATGGAATCCAATGGTCATGGTAGTCCGATAAATTTTTTTTTTTTTTTATCATAGTTTATATCTCAAACTACATGTCCCCTATAGATTGTAACTTTTATTTGGTCCTTCTATTAGCAACAGTTCATATTCAATCTTTTGTATAGGAGACACCCACAAAGTGTTTGATGAAATGTATGAGTAGAAATCCTTTTACTATTAAACCAGCAAACTGTCGTTAGCTATAACTCTAGAGCCTGTTTGTAGATTTTTTTGGATTTAGGATGTATTAAGAATAGATTGTTGTGTTTTGAAGTGGTGATGTGTACAGTAACATTGATTGATAATTCAACCATGAAGTCCTTAAGTCTCACTGACTTTGTTTTAAACCTTTTCCCTATTCCTAATTCAGTCACACTTTGAGCTTGTGGATCAACCAAGTGATTTGTTGTTGCCACCTCAGTTTGATCATTAGTCAACAACTCATTACCTTCATAAGGTAATTCAACTTTCTCGTGCATGACATTACTGTCCTCCCTAACATTGACCTTGTCGACAAGGTTGCGTTGAGGATAAGTATGAAACACATCAGCTTGTACCCAGGTGGCTTCTTCAGGAGCTTTGCCGTGCAACTGAACTAAATATTGCTTTGGTACATCTAGTAATGTGTCTGCCTCTCTTATTTGTACAATAGCTTGTGGTGTCATTTGGGATATCCCTCCCTTGCCACATGGTCATTGGGGTTGTCTCAGTAGTCGTGCCATGAAAACATTTAAGAAGAGAGACATGATAAAGATCATAGATTTTAGCATCGACATGTAACAAAATTGATAAAGATCATAGATATCAATCAATAGGTACTGAATTACATAAAAGAACTGCTATATCTTCCTAGTTTATAAGTAAAAATTGGTTCACCAGGAAGAAAGGTGAAAACCAGAGTGGAAGCACTTAAGATGTGCGTGTGCAGGTGTGCGAGCACGCGTTTTGTGTATAATGCTATCAACCCTGTTCGTAACAAGTCCAACGACGCAAAAAACACTTTCTCATGATAATATATTCCAAGACAAACCAATTCATAGTAGAACACACAATGAATATCAAATTTGACTGCGTAATTCTTGGCATATAACTGCTTATGTAACTAGTTTATTACCAATAAAAATGTTAAAACTTTAGCGTACATTATTTTTACAATAAGCATCTAATAATCAATACTGGATATTTATAGTAATTGCAATCCAACATTAGAATTTCTAGTCAAAAAATACCAAAGAAATATCGTAAAGTTCTCATGCAATGGAATCAAAGACAAGCAAGTGATACAAACATAAACCATCAAGCCGGTAGAAGACAAAAATAACACCACCAAACTCCAAACTAAAATGCCCATTTATCAGTTTCATTTTTCCCCATTTGACTTTCTGACGACACCTTAAACGGTCCGCTTGACCCATTTATCAAATGAATATGTATGACCATGGTCAAAAGTCAAAACCTGCATTGGTACTCATTGAATCAAACCTTGCGAAACTACGGTCTTGTGCCGTGCTGCTCATTGAGTCAAATCTTGAGAAGTTATTATCATGTGTGGAGCTGCTCATGGAATCAAATCTCGAGAAGGTTTCTAGTTTGGGAGAACCTCGGTCAGTGGCATTGAAAGAGTCGTATCTCGAGAAATTATCAAAGAAAGAATTCTCTGCTCTTCCCCCACTGTATCGTGGTGAGGTGCCAGCTCGAGAAGCTGGTGAGCAAGGAATCGAATCATCAAACCCAAATCGACTCTTTTTCTGGAAGAAACTGTTATTGCCTTGCGGGGAATCACTTTTCCTTGGACTTGGAGTGAAATGTACTGTACTAATTTTCATGCAATGATATAATTGAAAAAAAGATATGAACTCACCTTAGCTGTGTCACTATTGAATCCCCACACCAAATCTACATCATCATTGTTGTCAAAAGTACCCCATCAATAGAAGATCAAACTCAATTTTTATATACAAACAAAAATGAAAACAAGAGCAATAGCCTAGTGCATGTTTAGATCTTTCCACCAAACAAGGTATAGGTACACGTTTTGTTGTATTTAGACGATGAAATATCAGACCATAAACTGAATCCAATTGGTAACGTTTAAATGAATCCTCCTTGGTTGGACTTTCAAATAATTTTTGCGCTGTGGGACTACCAGCTCGGCTTTTAGCCGACTCATCTTCGCTACGTATGCTGATTCAGTCTCGAAAGGCTTCTCTGACTTCCAGTCAGTATTTGAATATGAATCCTCAGAAACGTCATCCATCGGAGCCGAGTTTTCTGCCTGAGATGTTGATTTAGTATTTGCAGGCACCGTAGCGTTAAATGAGAAACCTTTGTCTTCGAATTTATCCCAATCCTCGTCCCACACTGCAGATATCTCTGGAACTCCAGGTTGCCAAACCTTGACAATCAAAATAGGTGAACCATAACGCAATATCAATCATTCTATTATAATATTATACAGATACAGTGACGTTGTTGCTCATGACTCATGAGATAAAAGATGATACCCTTTGGAAGCTCAATAACTGCAGTTGACTTGACATCAATTCCATTTTTTTGCAACGTTCAGTTAAAGCCTTCCTCGAGATCAGATTGGATACGATCAGCACGAACCTGGGTCAGCCGAAAAAAAAAATGACGGGTCAGTCAAGCCATCCTTAAAACTTACTAAAATCTGTTACTTGGGAAGTTGGGATCATATGAACTTACTTGAAGTAACTGAAGTTACTTGAAGGATATACCATCAGCGCTGCCACCCTGATCCATTTTCACAAGTGCCTGGTTCAACTACATCTTCTTCTCCTAAAAGTTAACAGAAAAATCAATTCAATTAACAAAAAATGGGATTATACTCCAAGTTACAATTAATGTGCTTCAGCTCCCAGCTTTCTCACCAAAAAAAAAAAAAAAAAAAAAAAGGAAGATAAAATGTGCACTAAGCTGCTAGTCCAGTAGAAAGTGATAATGCAATGCTATTTTTCAAGCCATTTAACAATTTGAGTAGAAGGGGAGATTTTAGCGCATTTATGTGGAAACAGGCCAACTTGTAACAGGTGGGTCAAACTCATAAAAATCACTTGATATATAGGAAGATAATATAAAGACAATCATGTCTGCACTGGAGTCAGAATTCGACCCTGGTCACACGTCTAAACGTAGGGTTATAGTTCAAGTCTGGTTTCGGATTTGGATCCTGGTCAGGCCTAGTAACAGGTTTCCGTGCTTTTGCTGTTACGTGCATATATGTAATCCTTAACATTGGGTAGTTCACAGGCATTGTGAAGTGCAAAACATAACCTAAGTCTACTTATTGATGCTTAAATGAGTCAAAATTGTCACATTTGCAGCAGATATCTATGTAGTTTTCTCTACTTTGTTGCAGAATGAACTGATTCTGAACCAGTACAAAAACATGTTTCTCGGGCCACCAATCGGAATAGTTTTAAACATAAAAACCTGAAAATTGCTTATGAAACACCCATGTTTGCTTCATTAATTCAATCGAATTAACAAAAACTCCATAAAAAAATCTTTGAAACTCAATTATAATATTTCAGTTTAAACAAAAACTTACAACTAACTTACAAATGCACAACAGCCATTGATTTCATCATGCACGAAGAGACGTCCAATTCACGAGCCACCTGGTTCTTCGACACGTGAACCCACTTCATGTTCGGGTTCGAGACATCACACATTGTCAAAAACTCCATCACCTGTCCGAATATCTTAAACATTTCTATCCCAAAAATCAGGTTCTTATCAGCTACAAATAGCGAATTCCAGTCCATAGGTGCATCAGGATGCACTGAAACTTCATTCCAAGTTAGGTAAACGAGTTCAAGCTCCCACAACTTCCGAACTGCTTTGTTTCTCCTTCCATTTTCACCATCTCCTTCACACCATGAAACCGACACCAGATACAACCGTTGACCATCACACGACACTAGCCTTGGGGTGTACTCGTGGACCCTTGGTGGGTGTGGAGTCGTTTGGACTTGAGTCCAGAGACCACGTCCAATGTCATACGCTGCGAGCTTATCAGTCTCGGAATACACGTAAAAGCTTATCCGTCCATTTGTTTGACGAAGAATCAAAAATCTCACATGAATTTAAAGCCTTATCCCATGAACCAATCCACCCTACTGCTATTATCAACAACCGTCCTTGGTCTTTCACACTACTCGTGTGCTTGGTTTGGTCGTTCCTTGATGTACGTCTAACTGAAACCCTGTGAGGATCCCCGTAAACATCCGATACTCCACCAATCAGCGTCCATGTCCGGAGTTGACTTTTGATGTCCGTGTCCGGAGTTGACTTTTGATGGTCAAACGATCAGAGTTGGCTTCAAAAACCCCTAGAGTGGACTTTGACCTTGCGTGTTTCATTGATGCAACCTTGTTCCACGATTTTATCATAGGGCTAAAAACCAACACTCCTCTGTGTGTCTTTCGGTCCATTCTTCCGGAGCTCGAACAACCTCCGACAATGAAAATGTTATCATGGACAGTGGCAACTGAGAACAGAAACCGAGTCTTAAGAATTTCTGCCTCAACTTTATGCCATTTGTTGAAAGAAACATCAAAAGCATATATCTCACGAGAGCTAAGACCATTTGTAACAGTACCGAAAAGGAACAACCATGGACTCCGGTAATACCATTCTCGTCTCATCTGCATAAAACGAGGTGGCGTAGTCAAAGATCTCCATTTCTTGGACACGAGCCGAGTGTTCATTAAGCTCGTCAATGGAAGTCTCATGAAACACAACTCGAGAATATCATCAGGAAGAAACACATGCATTGTGTTGTTTCCGTGTGACTCTTCAATTTCAAAACTCTTTTTCCGATTATTTCTCTTCCACAACCGATCCACTCCATATGAGAAACAGTCCACACTCGTGTCGTCGGTCCCACACACGGGCTTGTAACCTTTACCCACAACTTCACTGAACTCGTCACTTGTTGCGGCTCCAACCTTGCACCCTCCACCCCTAGTATACAAACTCAGACACCTTAATGAAATGACTCCTGTGTCATCATCATCAATATCATCATCCATCACACTTCCATGGTAGTTGTTCAGGTATCATCTTGCATTCTAAGCCTGGTCATACAAACATTACAAATTAGAATATGATAAAACAAAATCAAGTACACGGGTTTCAGTTGAACAATCAGGATTCAGGGAAATGCTAATTTGTACTCGGAAAGTCAAATGACTAATTTCAAACTTTTAAACTTGCATGGTTCAATATGAAGTTGACACACAGAATTTTCCACATGTTTGCATACTGCACATACTACAGATATGACTTTCAGCGCAAAGAGATATTTGTACATCTTAATGTGGTTGCAGCACAGCCCAGCCCAGCCCGTTTTTACATGTTACCAGGCATGTCCAGCACACCTATTCTGCTACCTCTAGTCTAAGCAGTGTCAGAGCTTACTTGGCTTGTAATAAAGAATGATAGGCTCAAGTTCAAAACTCATGGCCAGGCAAGATTGAAACTTAAGTTCAGACCTTTCACTAGTAAAAAAGATCGCTCTGTGACTTGTATACGTTTGAGAAACCATAAAATCTATGAAGGGGGCACAATTTACAAATACATTACAGCTTACTTCTAAGTGTCAAAAGTTAGTTACAGTGTACTAAGGGCGTGTTTGGGTGCGTGTTTTGCTAAAGTGATCATCTCATATCTAGTGTTTGGATAAGTACTTCTTCTGATTATGAAATAGTAGAGTATTATATACCTTTATTTTACATGAATTCTCCTTGATCAGTTAAAATTTGTCGCAACTCAACCATATTAAATGTTATAATTACAGTTTACAACTTCAAGCTACATGACTACATGAGCACATCCAAACACCATCTACAAAACACATAAGTAGTTGATCATCTGATATCAAAACGCAGATCCAAACATGAACCACTGCCCAATTTCTAATCACTTATAATACGAAACTAGCAACTACATATTTAAAAATTCCTCATTTTGAAAATTAGTCATTTTGAAGGACGACAAATAACAAACTGCTTTATGCCATTAACACTATACGGAGGAACCGAGTACATGTTATTTATATTGTACAATCCAGTACATAAAAACAGCACAAACAACAACCAAAGTCAAGTCAAGTACCCATAGATTCAAATTTACATAAATCCATTAAAATACACAGACCAAACTCAGTCAACAAGTCAAAATCCAGTGTCGAACATGAATTTCTAAAATGCTATGTTTGACCATCTAAAGTCAATATTTGACCCAATCAAAAAAGGAACACAAAAAATAAAACAAACCTCATGAAGTTTATATTCAAGATTCTTGATTTGAGCCCAAGAATCAAAGCAGATATTAGATCCAACAAAAGGGTATGTATGATTAGTTATTTAAAATGGGTCGTGTGAAAAGAAACATTTTTCAAGAGAGAAGAGAGAGAAATGATGGATCTTTCTTTATTTTGAAGTGAAGTTCATGATATCACTTTAGTTCAGAAAAATGGAACAGAGGTGTTCCTGTTTTTTTTTTTTTTTATTTACCTGAACTTAGATTATATAAAGAAGCTGTACGAAGTAGTAATATAAATTACCTTAACAGTGCCTTGAAGACTTGTTCACATGTTTCCCTCTCTAAGAACAGGAAAATGAAACTTTCTAGTGAGCTTCAGTCTTTTACAAACTTCATAGAAGTCGGAAAGACTCCCAGCCTGCAGGAAATTGCAATTACACGTCGGCCTGAAAATTCAAGTTTTTGATCTTATTTAGGAATTTGGATTTTGTTTACGATTTTTTGTACGACACTATTATGGCATAGAACAATAAATCACACTCAAATGCTAACAACGACCTAATTTTTATTAAACAACACGTCTGCTTTTAACCAAAAAGTATATTACGCACCCATTTTTCCATTTTGTAACCTTACTTTTTAAAAAAATTACATTTTTTTAACTTTATCTTGATGTAAATGAATGCTATCAAGAACATATACCTTTGAGACCCAACTCGAACACCTTAACGTATCTCCACTTGGCTGTAGCAATTCACCGGCTACAATCCTATTTGGCTCATTTAAATCTCTCTCAATCACACGAACATTATAGCCTTCCTGTTGTAATCAGTTGAAACATAAATTTTAAGACTAATAGCACACTCTAGTAATTAATCACAAAATAATTCATTCTATTCTAACGTCATTTTCATAATATAACAAATGGCCATTGCATCTCTATTTCAAAGATTAAATAATTTTGTAACGATAGTGTTATCGTGCATCATTCTATCCTAGCTCTCTTTCAAACATAAGTAACTCCTCCATAAAGTGTTGGTCTACTTATTTCGTTTTGACATAAGTTTTTTGGACTTTTAAATAAGCGCCTTTTTTTCACTCACAAATAAACTATCTAGTTAGATAATCGATCCTAAACACCCTCAAAACTGCTTGTTTGTCTTATCAACCACAAACACCCATGAACATGTTTTCTAAAGTCTAGACCAAATACTAACATTTATGTGTGAATATTTTAATAACCATCTAACCAAGTATTAGCATAATAAAACCACGTTAGGAACAATAGTTGCATACCTTCAACACACATTTTCCTAGATAGCCTGAACCTCCCTCTGTTAATTCAAGAGCTTCATCAATAACTGCAAATAAAATAAAAATTATAAATCAACACTAAGGCAAAAGATCCAAGATCACAGTGATCAGTTAATCTTAAGTACCTTTATTAGAAGGCCATAAAACAACCATTTGTAACATTAAAAAATTAAAAATTTAAAAAATTTAAAAAAACATGCCGACTACTGAATACCTAGTGTTTTTTTTGCGTTTGCTGGTAATCGACTATTTCAATTTTTTAAGGTTTATAGACCTGCTGCAAAGTTGTTGATCCCGCCACTTATGCCAGTGTTCAAGATTTCACTTGATTCATGGTTGTTTCGATTTGTGGTGTCGTTAATTGGTACGATTTTGGATTTGGATGATGAAATTATTGTGTGTTTTTGTGTAGGTATTTTAATTGGTTAGGTTTCACTATATAGAGGAGAAGACTCGGTGGATGTGGAATTTTCTAGGAGGTTTTAGAAACCACTCATTCATGGTATTACGGGGTAATCACGGGGAATGGAGCGTGAACAGTAGAAGTTGCACCACACATTAGCCAATAAGATTTTGCCTCATGGCCACTAAGACACTGTATACTTTAGTGTTTCTATGCAAATCAAAAAAGGGACCAATGAGGTGCCAAATTAAGTGTAAACGGTGTCCTTAAAAAATCACTTTTGGCCCCGTTTTATTTTGGCTATTAGTATATATTATAATTTTTATTTTTTTTTGTAACTTGATGAAAGTTGTCCATGATAGGTCCCAAAAATAATTAAGTAGTGTAAATTGAATGGTAATAAAAAAAAGTATTTTGTTATTCTTTATTTTTGTAAAAAAATTAAATTAAAACCAAACATTTTAGTAAGAGTAAATTTAAAGAAACGTCTTTATCACCTCATGTGTTATATCCAAATTGTATGACGCAGTTAGTGTTTTTTTTTTAAGTTTTTATTTATTTATTTATTTATTTATTTATTTTTTGAAACAATTGATGCAAATATCATTTATGCTCTAAAGTGAAATGAATAAAAATCTAAAACTAATCAAATTGAAATAAAAAAGTCTCAACAAAAGGAAAAGCACTTTAGTTATTTCATTTTGGCCCATAAGTAGGGCTGCAATCGATTCAAGCCGAGCTCAAGCTGTATAAGGCTTGAGCTTGGCTTGAAAGAAAAATACTAGGCTTGAGCTTGGCTTGATAGCTTGTCAAGCTTTCATCATCCAGGCTTGAGCTTGGCTCGAATAGGTTTCGAGCAAAGCTTGAGTTTGGCTTGAAAAGCTTGAATGTGTACAAAAATATAATATTCAATAGTTAAACTCAATAATAAATATGTGTATAACATGTTCATACTACTAATCTAATATACACATCAGCGGCTATATAACCTGCATTTTAATAGCAGCTAAATAAAGAGCAGCCAAACACAAGTTATTTTACCACTTTGTTACATATTACCCATTTTGCCACATATGATATATCTCATTTTGTAGCCTTAATGATCGTTACTGAGTTGAGCTTAATAACTAAATTTGCTCTTATAATTAGGATAATAACCAAATTTGCTCCTAATTACTTATATGAAATTTATTTCATATATATCTATATTAAAGCTTGATACGAGCTCGAGCCTAGCTATCCAAAGCTTGAACTTGGCTTGTTAAATGTTTCGAGCTATTTTTTGGGCTTGAGCTTGATAAAAGCTTGACTCGATCGAGCCAAGCTGGAGCTCGAGCTCGAGCTGCTTGATAAAAGTTTGACTTGATTACAGCCCTACCCATAAGCGATATCCGCACCAAAATTTTTTCACAAAGATGACACCAACACTTTCATATGAGTGGTCCCAAAATTTGTCTTTGAAATTTTATGAGTGTACGAGTATTTTTTGTCAGACCCAATAAGTTTTTTTTTTTTTTTTTTTTTTTTTTTTTTTTTTTTAGGAGGGGTTTGAGTTGTTGATGTGTTATTGAGAGAGGATTAGATCACGGGCGGAGTCAAAAATTTACGTTAAAGAGGGCCATAAATAATTTGTATAAAAACATATAAATCATAGAGTAAATTACATGGTTGGTCCCTGTGGTTTGTACTAAATAACAAGTTTCGTCCCTAGAATTTGAAAGTTGCATGGGCAGTCCCTAAGTGTGTAAACAAATAACACACTTGGTCCAAACGTTAAACTGCCGTTAGTGTATTAAAATACTCGTACGACGTGGCAAAAATGGGGGGGGGGTATTTTTGTCTTTCCACGTTCCAACGTTTGTATTTACTCCCCTATTTAAGAAAACCCACCCCCACCACAAATTTCATCTTCGTCCTTTTTTTCTTTTTTTTTTTTTCTTCCATTTAATTAAAACATTCAAATCAAAAGAATGGTGTATTGTAATTGTGGTAGAAGAACAAATATAATCACATCCTGGACCAATGAAAACCCCAGAAGACGTTTCTATGGATGCCCAGATCATGTAAGTGTTTTATTGTTTAATAGGGTTACAATTTGCAATGGTTAATATGTTATGTTTCTTGTTTATTAGGGTATAGTGGATTGGTTTGATACCCCTGTGTGCCGTCGTGCTGTAAGCATCATTCCAGTACTATTGAGGGCAAGAAATAGGCAAGAAGCTCAGTTGTTGGAAGCACAAAGGGGACGTGAAAGAATGAAGAAGTTGTTGGTTGTTTCATGGCTAATATTTGTAGTGGTTGAATTTTTCAAGTATGGTTAATTTAGTTGTAGGATTTGACTTATGTAGTGGTTGAATTTTTCAAGTATGGTGAAAGATTGAAGAAATTGTTGTAGGCTTTGACTTATGCAGTCAATTTTGTATGTTGCAACAACTTTGATGTATTAATGGAATTACAGTTGGTTGTTATTGTTTTGAATGTCAAAATTGACACATAAAAGTCAAAATGACCCATTTCTAAACCAAGCATTAGTCTCTATAACAAGTGAAAATAACCATAAACTTGGTCCATAACAAGTGAAAATAACCCATAACAAAGTCAACTTAGGCATTACCCTGATCCATAAACAAGATACATGTTCACACAGTCTAGTCAAATGATCACATAGGATCAAAAAAGTCAAACAACAGTCTTACAAACAAAAGCAAATACAGAACTAGTACCAAAGATCACACATGATGAAGACAGTTTTATTATATAAAAGTTAACTAAATAAGATCACTTGGCTACACTTGGGCCTGCATTCTTCTTCTTACCCCTACCTGCACCACCTTTTTTAGAAGTAGCTTGAGTAGCAGCTTTTTTGTTTGGAGCAGCTTCACTGGAAGTAGCAGCTCTCTGAGTAGCAGCATTTTTAGTTGCAGCAAATGGATTTGGAGCTTTTTGACTTTTAGCTTGATTTGCAGGGTTCATATTCTTCTTTTTCCCACCTGTATGCACTAGATTCCTGGGAATGCACCACATCTAATAATTCTATACGGAACCAAGTGCACGGTATACACGGATCACAAAAGTCTTCAATATATCCTGGGTCAAAAGGAGTTGAATATGAGACAACGTCGATGGATAGAATTGATTAGTGATTACGATTGCGAAATTCGCTACCATCCAGGAAAGGCAAACGTTGTGGCAGATGCCTTAAGCAGGAAAGAACGAATTAAACCTCTCAGGGTCCGATCCTTGGGAATGACGATTTGTTCGCCTCTTCCATCGCAAATACTTCAAGCACAATCCGAAGCTCTTCGAGAAGAGAACAGACCAAATGCAAGAATCTACGGCATGCCGGAGAATACAAATGGTTTTGTGAAAAGATAGAACGGAATGCTCTGTTTTAAGGAAAGGAGTTGGGTTCCTCTCTATGGAGGTATACGTGACCTCATCACGCATGAGTCCCACAAATCAAAATACTCCATCCACCCAGGTTCTAACAAGATGTACCAAGATCTCAAGAAACTCTATTGGTGGCCAAACATGAAAGCCGACATCGCCGAGTATGTCAGAAAATGTTTAACTTGTGCAAGGGTAAAAGCAGAATATCAGAAACCATCAGGATTGCTAGTACAACCAGAACTGCCTATATGGAAATGGGAACGAATTACAATGGACTTCATCACCAAACTACCCAAAACGTCAACGGGATATGATACCATCTGGGTCATCGTTGATCGTCTCACCAAGTCCGCTCACTTTCTGCCAATCAAGGAAACCGACGAAATGAATACACTCGCGCAGTTGTATTTAAAAGAGATAGTTACCCGACATGGAGTGCCTATCTCCATCATCTCGGATCGAGATAGTCGATTCACGTCTCACTTTTGGAAATCATTGCAGAAAGCTTTGGGTACTAAATTGGACATGAGCACCGCATATCATCCTCAAACCGATGGGCAAAGTGAAAGAACCATCCAAACCTTAGAAGACATGCTTCGAGCATGTGTGATCGACTTCGGAAAAGGTTGGGACAAACACTTACCATTGGTAGAATTCTCCTACAACAACATTTATCATGCTAGTATCAAGGCAGCACCATTCGAAGCACTTTACGGCAGGAAGTGCAGATCACCCGTTTGTTGAGCCGAAGTTGGTGATATACAACTCATTGGACCCGAACTCATTCATGAGATAACGGAGAAGATAGTCAAGATCAAACAACGATTGCAAACTGCAAGAGACAGACAGAAGAGCTACGCCGACGTTAGGCGAAAACCTATGGAATTACAGGTTGGAGATAGAGTCATGTTAAAAGTATCTCCCTGGAAAGGAATGGTATGCTTTGGAAAGCGTGGGAAATTGAACCCTCGATACATTGGACCATTTAATATCCTAGAAAGGATTGGACCGGTGGCATACAAACTAGAGCTGCCTGAAGAACTTAGTCGAGTACACGATACTTTCCACGTATCAAACCTCAAGAAGTGTTTGTCAGATGAATCTCTTGTCATTCCCCTCAAAGAGATTCGACTCGACGATAAACTTGTCTTTACAGAAGAACCGGTAGAAATCATGGATCAGGAAGTCAAACAATTAAAGCAAAGCCGTATTCCCATAGTCAAAGTTCGATGGAACTCTAAGCGAGGACCGGAATACACTTGGGAGCGGGAGGACCAGATTCGCGCCAAGTACCCTCATCTATTTCTCTAGACACCCCTGACAACTATCTTAGACTAGAATTCCGGGACGGAATTCAGAATAAGGAGTAGGTACTGTAAACTCCCGTAATTTTCCCTATGAATAGTAAATGCTAATCAATTTCTAATATATCATTACGTTAGTTAATAACGTTTTTACCAACAACAAAAAAAAATCTTGTTTGTTAAATATGCTATGTCACTCAAAATCACGATGTTGTTTGTGATCCCCTATTGCCTCGGAACGATGCTCACACATGTACCATTATAGTCTAAAATCGCGAATATAACAAACTTTTACCATTTTCAAACTTACGTAACGTATTTTTGGAAAAACGCATTCGACAACTCCCGGGCTCACGTAAACATTTCACTTAATCCTAATTAAACTTTCCTAATCATATTTAAACACTAATTATAATTAAACTGGCCCTTAATTTTTCCTAAGCTCAAATCAGCGAGTACTATTCATCAGCCCACAAACCTCAAGCCCATTTCAAATATATTACTTCATATATATATATATATATATATATATATATATATATATATATATATATATATATATATATATATATATATATATATATATGTCGACTAGAACCAAGCTACAAAACGCATCTCGTACGCTTGATTTTTTTACACACGACACCTATATACTTTTGCGCTACCTCGTTTCTCGCCTAGCCGACTACAAGTATGTCGAGTCTCAGATTCACAAGTCGTGTATTGCTAGGTTTTTAAAGGGCAAAGTGTTTGGTCCAAAAACAACACATTCGACACATAAATAACTCAAAACCTAACCGTTTTGCCTCCCGTTTGTTTCTATGAGTTTCTAATAATATTTTCTAGCATGATTTCATGTTTAGATGTCAAGTTTGATTAGCTATAACCAAAGTCCTACACGATTTTCCAATTCGTGTACACATTTAAATGACAGTCGACATATGTATTAAATCATAAAGACAAGCTTCCATCTTTTATGCTCTCACAAACTTATTATATAGTTCCTAGGCTAGTTGAAAATCTAATACTAGTTTCATTTTAAAAGAAACCCATACGTACAACCAAATATATATAAACAACACAAACTAACATTTTCTTTTGACTTTGCTTTGTCGACAAGCTAGAATCAAAGGGAAACATTTTACCCCTCATACTTACACCCTACCATTCACTCTACAACACACTTCCATCATGTCTCATAAATATTACTCCCTAAAACACTCCAAGGCTAGTATATAAACCACCTTTGCATGCATGCACTCGACACAAACATAAAACCAACTTACAAAAAATATTACCAAGTCTCTTCTTCTAGTTTTTCTGGATCGAGCAGCTTTGGCAAGAACATAAGTCTTTCAAATTGTGTTTAGAGGGAACAAACACTTGCTCTTGAATCTTTGTTGGGTCGTTAATCAAGTCCTACTCTCGTATTATCCTTACCTCGACTCTACAACTCGTTACACCCCACCATCTTTGGTGTAGTAAGTCTCGTACTCCATTTTTCATTTTTACTTGACTTGTCATAGTTTGATTTTTAACGTGTTACAGCATTTTCATTTAAACCTCGTTGCTCGTAATCTACAAAAACAACACATACGTATTTTTACTTCACCTATATCTTTACCACGCTATCTATCGAAATACATAAAGATACAAATCCTAAACATACGTACGAACCAGTTTTGCGACATGTTTCTAAGTCACATCGACCCCATGCATAACATGCAAAACACTTAGAATTATTCTAAGTCTTTCTATTTATACAAACACGTCCCATGCAACCTAGAAACGATCGTATATTTTTAAATTCAACTTAACGAGCATACAATATTTTTACATAACCTATTAGACCACCTAACAAGCTATCAATTTCGTAGAGATCACATGTAAAAATAATCGTGTCTCGACCCCCTAAATGATACAAAATGAATCGCAGTTTTAAAACATAAAATAGCGAGATGGGCTTTTAAGCCCATTAAGCACTTTTTAAGCTCTTTGAATAAGCTGGCTTATTGAGACTTTTTGATATGAAAATAGAACATGAAAAATGATAATTTTGATGAGCCCAACTCGTCTCACGATGTATGTATTTTAAATCGTTATTGGGCCTTGTATATGGCTCGTTAAAAGCCCATAAGCTGAAAAATAAGCTCTAAACCATATAAGCTGTTGAAATAAGCTTTTTATTACTAAAATAAGCCTTGGCAATTTTTATAGAAATTTTCTCATAATTTTTGTAACTTTGGACTAAAAATGTAACACGACGACACTTAGAAGGACTAAAACTGTCAAACAATGAAAATAAGGACTTAAACTGTAAAAATCATAAAAATCAGGTTATAATTTGATATATTGTTATATTCCAAGCTCAAAATGTTACTTTGGACAAATAGTGGACTATAAATGGAATTATTATAAAATAAGGACTAACGGTGTAACGCTAACGCTGTTAGGGTAAAAAATGTAAAAACTGGAAAAGGACAAGGACCAACATACTATATTTGACATTCTTATTTTATTTTTTATTTTACGATTTCACTTCACGACATTTGCATTTTTGTTTATTTCAATTACTTATTTATAACTTTACGTTATATATACATATAACTTATTTGAATTTACGATATTTTATAAAACCACAAGTTTTGCTATTGTTAAACCAACAACCGTTGTATTCTAAAAACTACTCGCGATTAAACCAGTCCAGACTATCAAACACTAAACCTTGCCATATTATCTAGGTCGTGTGTTGGAGTCGTTCCCTTATTGCAATTGAGTTTCGATACCTCTACCACTGTACCACTAAGGTGAGTTCATAGCCCACTTTTATATAACTATTTTCGTGGGGAGATACATGCTACAAATCTGAACACAAGTATTTTTATTGGTATGCTATGCCTGATATTGTTATTGCTTAAGTACCTTATTGCCAAAAGACCCTCACATCATGAACCTTAATCACTTGAAGGGTGAATGTAAATAGTTGTGAATAGATCTATTTGGGACTGAAAATCCCCGTTTGTGTCTGCCAGGATGGGCCACCAAACGCACTTTATTTAAACCTATAGGTTAATGGAAAAAACCTATCCAGAGGGCCATTGTTACCTTACATCATATTTGATGACCTGTTAATCGTTGAGTGTCATGAGCTTAATGCAAATATCAACTGTTTTTAACTTGTTAATTGTAAATCGATGCAATTATCTCTTATATCTTGTGTTCAACTACTAAACTTAAACCTATGAATATCACTCAACTTTTGTTGACTTTTAGCATGTTTATCTCAGGTAACTAATAAGAAGGAGCTCAAGGCACGGAGTGGGCAATAAACCCCGTTATGGGTGTTAAATAAATGTTTTATCATTCGCTTTTAATATTCATATCTTCTATGATATGTTAAACTATGAAACAACTTTTGTATTTTATATTTGGTTTTGCTGAATGATAAATATAACTATAAAAATGCCTCTTTTGAGCCGTTTTCTATGATATTGACTTCGATCCTCTAAGTAATACCCACAAAGTCTTCCGCTGTTATTGTTGAAATTTAGGGGGTGTTACATCTTCTTCAATAGCATTATAAGTTAGTGTAAGATTTAAAAAAAAAAGGTTAAATATAATAGACATAAGTAATCATTAAGAGTTTACTCGCCTATAGTCAAGATACAAACGAAAGAGAATATATTACGACACTCATCATATAAAACTAGCAATAAAACAAGTGATAAGCTACTTAATCATTAGTCAAGCCTCTTATCTGTATTTGTTATCTATCTGTGTACGTGTTCGCTATTCGTTGCATTCTATCTCAATAGTTTTATTATTTTACTAATCAACTAAAATCGTGCTAGTCTCTCAGACTGAAAACCCTTCGCGTTAGATTAGATTGTAAAACTAACTTAGGAATTAAAATACTGATAGACATTCTAGGTATTAACGTTCCACTCTTAGTGATTGACACTCTACTTACCAACTACGCTACATTGATCGGGTACACTGCTCGTTTGTGTGTGTTATAGGATAAGTCGGCTAAATATAAATTTAAAGCTTGATAAAGAATAATCCTGTTCTACAACAATATACGCACATGAATCTGTTTCTCTTCTTTCACGCTCCCTATAAATACCCATTCACAGACTCACACACACAACTCATACATAATCGCACACAACTCATACCAACAACAATGTCACAAAAAGATTTCTCTCAACAATTCCCTACTCCACCGGATAATGAATCTGTTTATCACACCCCACCGGTATATCTCTTTACGATATTCCCAAATGAAAATGAACCACAAAACACTCAACCTGCAGATCTATTTCCTGTATACCCAACTGAGAATCAACCACACAACACTCCACCGGAAGTTCTCTTTCCACCAGCAAACACTCCACCTGCAAACACTCCACCTGCAAACACTCCACCGGTGGACCTCCAAAACAATCCGTTTAACTTTTCAGTGGAATATCTCTGACAACTGGAGCAAGATATGGAAGTATGAATAGAGTTTGAACAAGATGAAGCACGTGAGGAAGCTGCTCGTAGGGTGCGTGAAAGAATAGAAGTAGAATACCGCTGGGAAATGGGGCTTGGCCCTCAGCAATCAGAGACTTCGAGTGAGGAGGAGGGCTGGGTCTTAGATGATTTATTTTATTAATTCGTAGATTATTTTAATTATCGTATCGTAGTTTAATGTTTTAGTTACCGTACGTTGTTTAATATAATTTCAATTCAATGTTTAATGTATTTTCATTTAGATGTTTAATGTATTTTCATTTCATACTTTAAAAACATTGCAAGTTTTATAAAATATTACAAGTCCTATAAAAAAACTTTACAAGTTTACAAAATATTATATTTACAAGCATATTCGTCACTAAAATAATCTTTAACTACCCAACTTTAATTTTCCTCAAGTTAGATTAAAAAAAAGGGAAAATTTCAAATTTGCCCCGAAGGCATCCCCATGACATCAAAAAATGTCCTAATTTTTAAAAATACTCCATAATAGCTCTTGGGCGACTGTCAAAAGGGGTAACTAAACATTTGTGCGACACATATCCAAACAATGATTAGGATACGGGTATTTTGGGAAAAAATTCTGAAAAATGGGCTATTTTGGGGGAAAAAAATGTATAGGCGTATGCAAAAAAAAATTAAAATACAGGGTATTTTGGTATTAAAAAAAAAAGAAAAAAAGGTTGCGGTGACTGGTTGCCAAGTTGCCTAGGGCATTAAGGAGTAAAAATGTTGGATGGGGCATTTTTTGATGTCATTGATTCCGGATATTTTAGAAATTTTCCCTAAAAAAACCTACCCATATCCAATCGTGACATAAAAACTGAGTTACCCCACATTTGTAACACCCCCAAAATCTGGTGTAGCGGAAGCATACATGTTTGGGTGCTGCTAAATTGGTATCATAACACAAAGTACAAAGAACGGTTTTACCTCAACCATTTAAAAGAAGTTTCATAATTAAAAAAAGAAAAAAGAAAAAGCATTATGTTCACAACATTCCAAAAATAGTGCGGAAAATATAGGACCATAAAAGAAATAAAGCGGTCCAAAATACATCAGAGTCATCTATGACCATACCATTTCATGCCAAAAGCCTCCACAACTAGGCTATCGCCTTAACCTGAAAATACATGCTAAAAGTGTCAACACGACAAAGTTGGTGAGTTCATAGATTTGTATAAATAGCAATTCAGTGTAAAGAAAAATGTGAGTTCGATAAAAGTTTTGTGGCCATTGTGTTGCTCACAATGTCATGAAAATAAATGTTTACTATTAAGCAAAGTTTGCAATGTGTAACGCAAGAGTTAAAGTTTGTTTAACCGGTTCATTCGGTTATGTGACCAGTTCACTCGGTCATGTGACCAGTTCATTCGGTCATGTTACCAGTTCATTTGGTTATGTGACCAGTTTATTTGGTCATGTATGTACATGGCAGTTGAGCCACTTCATTCGGTTATGCAGGCATAAATATTTGAAGTACTTGTGTCCATGAGGAAATAATCAAGTATATAGCATGTAAACACATAATGCATTTGAGTAATCAAATCAAGTATTTCAACCAAACAACAAAATTTGCATAAACAATTCACGTATCCAAATAAACAAGCATCGAGTGTAGTTAAAAACGAGCATATATTCTCCTCCAAAACAGTTATTTTTTATTTAGAAAAAATATTTTTTTAAAATGAACAAATATATATATATATATATATATATATATATATATATATATATATATATATATATATATATATATTATTTCATTTCTCGGGTCAAGTCTCTATTGTTACCAAACATTAGAATTGAACAAAATTCTCTACTGATTTCTATTCTATGAATTTATATTCTCTGCTTTATTTCTATTCTCTGGAATTCTCTCTACCAAACGTGCCCTTAGTTCCATTGTCAACACGGTAGAGAAAAAGATTTGAAGGTTGGAGAAAGAATAGTTTGAAGGAAAAGTATTTGAGCATGTGAGGTAGAAGATAGATGTAAATGTGGTGGGGTTGGAAGAAAAGTTTTAAATATTATTGTTTGAGTGGTAAGAGCAGTTGCATCAATAACGCTACCTTTGCGTTAAAAGGGTATTAATCACGTTAAAGATAAGTTATTGTTGCATGGTGATGCGTTAAGCCGGCGTTAACGCCCGTTGTTAACCCCTTAACTCAGCGTTAAGGGTGTATTGTGTAAAAAAAAATAAAAAAATCACTTTCCCCCCTATATGAAGGAGTGTTTTTTGTAAATTGTTGTTGAGTTAAGGTTGAGTTATTGTTGTGGGTGTTTTTTTGTGAGTTAAGGTGAAAGTGTTAAAGCTGATGTGGCGCTGACGTGACACCGTGTTAAAACTTAACTTTTGTGATTGTTGTAAGTGCTCTAATAATTGTACACGTACTGAGAGTTTTTTTGTCATATTGCTTGGGAAAGTGAAACTTGATTTTCATTGTTTGCTTTCTAGTTCATTCTTTATTATACTTGAACTAGTTTCTTTATTTTGTTATTTAACATAATGCAAAAAGAATTACCAAAGCATGATATCTAGTTAATTTAGAATGTTTAACTGCTTATGTAAAATTTGTTGATGTAATAAGAAGATCATTAGTATTTTATTAACAATTTAAGGCTGTTGATGAACGGTTTGTAATTTCAAATGTGTTAAATAAAATGTGCTAAAAGTCAATTAGGTTGTTGATGAACCAATGAACGAGTAACCGACCTATGATTTAGAGTAAATTACATGGTTGGTCCCTGTGGTTTGTCCTAAATAACAAGTTTCGTCCCAATAATTTAAAAGTTGCATGGGCAGTCCCTAACTGTGTAAACAAATAGCACACTTGGTCCAAACGTTAAACGTCCGTTAGTTTATTAAAATACTCGTACGACGTGGCAAAAATTGGGGGGGGGGGGGTATTTTTGTCTTTCCACGTTCTACCTATACTATGACTTTTGAGCAATAAGTTTTTACAATTAATACACGTCTTTTCAGTTTCCCGTCACTCTGTTCTCAGAAACCCACACACACACACAAATACAAATCTCAGCCGATTAATCATTGTACAAACCCTAACCCTAATTTTGCAAAATCAATTGTGATGGTTTTATCAGTGTGGAATTTACGTCCATCTGATAAAAATGAAGTCAATGTGTACTATAAAGCAGTTTATGGTAAGAAGAGTATTTTTTTTTTTTTATTATGATTGAATTGTGATTAGTAAACGTGTTAACATACACCTAAATTTATTTTCTTGATGTTTTCTACAGGCTCTGATCCTAATTTATTTACCCTAAAGATACATCATGGAGGGATGTTTAGTGACCCACCAAGAAGGGGATACGTTAATGGTAATGTAAGTTTCATTGACAATGTAGATGTTGATCTGTTTTCTGTCATTGAGTTGAATGACATGGTGATGTCGATAGGGTATAGTGGGGAAATGATAATGTACTACCAATATATGATACCTGATCTTGATTTAGACAATGGGCTTAGAGCTTTAGGTGGTGACCAAGATATGGTCATAGATAAATGGGCAAGACTTAGTAGTGAATGTCAAAAATTCAATGATATTTACAAGCATTTGCAGCATACAAGTCAGGAAAATGACAATGATGGTCTCCAAAATGCAAAGAACATTTTTGAAGAACACTTTGGTGAGAGAAGCTTCCAATATGTTCACGTGTGGTTCATTTTGAGAAACCACCCCAAATGGGACGAATGAAATGTTTTGTTTTCCGTATCGTGTTTATTTGTTTTTCCGTATCGTGTTAATTTGTTTTTCCGTATCGTTTTTAATATGTTGTACTGTTGCTTTAAGTTTGAATTTGAATAAAATCCTTAGCGAATGTGTTTGTGTGTGAGAAGTGAATTTGAATTTGAATTTTGAATAAGTCAAGACCGTTTAAATTTGAGTTTCAAATTTGAAATCCCGCCCGTCTTTTGAATTTGAATTGTAAATATATCCCTCTCGTTTTTGAATTTGAAATTTAAATATATCCCACTCGTTTTTTAATTTAAACGAATATAAATAACATCCCACAACACAATATTTTTCACACACTTCAAACATTTACAATGAATACTCGTTGGTCAAAAGTAGAAGAAATCTTGCTGGCTGAAGTTTTGGTTGAAGTGAACCAACACACAAGCCTACAATGATCACCTATTTTGGAATAAGGTTGTAGACATGTTCAACGATCAAACCGACGGTGATAATTGTAACGTAAATATGGTCAGGGGTAAATGGACAAGAATTAACTTGGATTGTATACAATTCAACGCTATTTTCAATCAGTTGCAGCGTACAAGCGAGGAAAATTAAAGTGATCGTCTAAATAATGCAAAGACCATTTTTGAACAATGTTCTATTGGTCGGAGAAGCTTTCAATATGTTCACGTGTGGGAGATTTTGAGAAACCACCCCATATGACTAATTTATGGTTAACAGTGTTGTATAATTTGTTTTTGGTATCGTGTTTTTTTCGTATTGTTTTTTAACTTTATCGTTATTTTACGTTTCGTATGTTTTTATTGTGTTGTATTGTATTTTTATATTTAATAAAATGAATTTAGTTTATTTAATGAAATGAATAAAAAATAAAGTTTTAAGTGGTGAACCCCTAATGAGTAATTTGAAGTTAGTTGTTAGAGGGGAAGGTGTGGCTTTGTTGTATCTCGCCATCGCCATGCTGGCATCTCCTCGTAGCTCGCCACCACACCCCCTACCCCTACTCGTTGCTCGCCGTTGGGGGGTTCCTCACATTCACGGCGAGCTAATATTCTGACATGAGTGGGACCATGTAAAGGGATAAATGGTTTATTTTTCTCTTCTTTTTTGATTTTTCAAGTGAGTGTGGTGTGTGTACATGTAAGATGAAGAACACGATCGGGTTTTTCAACTTGTGGAAGTGGGCTCAAGTAAAAAATGCAATATAATTCACGTGAATTATATAAACCGTCAAATTATAGAAATAAATGGTCATTAATTAATTTTGATGGCTTAGTAAGTTGAAAAGGTTTGTGACCATAGAAAATTGGTCATTAGATTGGATGTTTAAAGACCAAAATATAGTGGTCATTGAGCGGTAACGTGAGAAAAAAAATTCTCATTGTTTTTTTTTGTTTTTTGGTATCTTTATTTTATGTTTCGTAAGATTTTTTAATATGTTGTAATGTAATTTTATTTTTAATAAAATGAATTTAGTTTATTTCATAATTTGAATAAAAATAATAAAGTTGTAAGTGGTGGGACCCAAATAAGTAAGTTGTACGTAATTAGTTGTGAGTGAAGGAGGGTGGTTGTAAAGGGAG
The DNA here is from genome assembly GCA_030686995.1 of Artemisia argyi. Taxonomy (NCBI): domain Eukaryota; kingdom Viridiplantae; phylum Streptophyta; class Magnoliopsida; order Asterales; family Asteraceae; genus Artemisia; species Artemisia argyi. The sequence goes on along the minus strand of CM060702.1, from coordinate 245,399,172 downwards.
GTTTGTTAAGATGATGTGGCACTCCGTGAGGCCCAAATGAGGAGGTTGAGCTCCTCACCATACCTTCCGCTCTTAGTGAGGGGGGTTTAGTTGTGGAAGTTTGTTAAAGTGATGTGGCACCCCATAAGCCCCAAATGACCAAGTGAAGGTGCTGACTGCACCAAGTGCTCTTAATAGGTTATGAAGATGAAAGTTCTTTTAATAAAATATTAAAGTTGACAAACATATGTTGACGATCTTTACCAAAATATACAATACGTAGTGATAGCGCGAAATCGATATGGATGTATGTACATATCTTTTCACAGTAACAATGAACCGTAGATGCATGACATAAAATAGTAGATATGATGGTGTTTGGTAGTACTACCCTATTGTTAAATTGGGGTGTACGTAATGTTTTGAAAACCGGGTTTGAAATCGACCTGGTCGAGTCATCGGGCATCGGGTCAACCAGTTTGACCGATTCGACCGCCGGGTCAACCTGGTTTTCAATTTTTTATTTTTTTGACCGGGTCAACCGGTTCGACCACCGGGTCAATCCGGGTTTTCATTAAAAATTTTTGAAAAAATAAAATCCTGCCGGGTTTTGAGAACCTGGTTGACCCGGGTCACTCAAAATCCGGCGGGTCAAACCGCTTAACCCGGGTTTTTTTAACCGTTTTTTTGCCGGAACCGGTCGAACCGGTTAACCCGGTCGGGTCGACTCGGGTTTCAAAACACTGGGTGTATGAGTTGTTTTCTTGATAAAATTTGACTATTTTGCAAGGATGTTTCAAACGAATTGCATGACTGTTTTGGAAGCATACAGTAGAAAGTAAAAAAAGATGTTACTTTTGTTTTTAATAATTTGTGTAGTTTAGATTGTTTTGTCAAACATGTGATTCTAAAAAAAAAATACAAGCAATATAAAGTTCTTCTATGTGTATGTTTGGCAATAGTAGGAGCTAGAACGGGTAAAAATAAGAGGTTTTGGATCAATTTCAAAGTGTGATTAATTTAAAAAGTGTAGAAATCAACTCATCATCGGACAAGTGTTCTCCCACCTATTTTATTTAAAAAATCAGCCTATGGGCAAAATAGTAATAATAATAAATGTTTTATACTTTTCATTTACTACTTTGTATTACTTTGAGTGCAATATATTTACATAATACGAACCTAAGAACGTTCAATTGAAGAACACCATAACTTTTTGATGTTTTGGCCTTTATATATTCATGTGAATGTCATATTTATAAGAACTAATTACAAACATGTGTCATTACTTGTTTTACAATCTTGGCTGTGCTTAACACGACAAAAAAGGCCTTACTATATCTTTTATGTTAGTAAAAAGACTAATTTATACACATAAGATCATACGAATCAAAAATTTACTTGCTACAAACAAATGGTTATTCTTGAAATTTATACAAGAAACATCTTGGCACGGCCTAAAACGCTACCTAGTGATGTTACATAAAGGACTTTATTACTCATTTTATGTTATATTTGGAGTTTTTGAACCCACGTGTCAGCAAAGATAGAGAGAAAAGGAAGTCATATCCATGTAACTTTAGTATGGGCCCAAGCAGCTCACGAGTATCAAAAGATAAAAGGAGCCCGTAATTGTTTTCAAATGTCGGTGGTAGTGAATAAAAGGAACGAGCAAAACATAAATAAATAAATAAAAATCCATTCGGGAGATCTTTATCCTATCTTTTATATAATAAAAGAATTACATCATTTCGGAGTAATTATGCAAAACTCTTCTCTTTAAAAAAAAAATAGACCAATAGGAGAGCTCGATTTTAACACGTAGGCGAAACTGAGCGACGTGATTGGTTAATAAAAAGTCAAAATTGAATCCAATTTAGTCAAAATTGAAAAAGAACGTGTAGCTGGAAAATACACAACAAAACATAGCGTGTCAAAAGTGTAAAAGAAAAAAAAAAACTTACAAAAAGCGGGCATGAAATTTAGAACTTCAAAGGACCTCAATGTAAATAATACCAAACCTATCTTCTACCCATCAGAAGATCCGACCTCCCCCAATCGTGTGCACCAGGAAAACCAAAAAAATAATAATAATAAAAAAATAAAAAAACATATTGCAACCCGAAAACCCGCCACCACAAATCGTGATCTAAAAACCCGTTTTATGTTTGCTTAAATGGTGATCACAATGGGAAAAGGTAATTTTTGGTTAATCAAAGGTATTTTTCCAATTTAGTTGGATAATAGATTTAGGGTTTGTATTTTTTTTTAGGCAATTTGTTTTATGTTGTAATTGTTTTCCTTCGCATATTAAACTTAATATATCATTTGTATTTGATATAGATGTTGGCAATGTGGGTTATTTTGTGGTCAGTTTTAGAGAATGCCTATGATGTGTTTGATAAAATGTCAAGTAAAAAAGGAAAATTGATGTAATCATCAGTTAGCTAAAAGGTAATAACTTTCTCTTAAAAACAATTACATCATTTTTTCCTAATAGATTATCAATCTATCATAGGTAAGGGACCTTATACCGAAACCGATACCGATTGTGATTCATGTCATCATATCAAACGCACCCTAAGTAATTGGTTATTAACATGAGGTGTTGTATATTATATTTTTTGATAGCGAGTTTGTGGTTACAAACTTACAACCAAGTCGTATGTTTTCTATTTCACATTATAATTTTCGTGGATATTTGAATAAAAAAAGGTAGGTATATCTGATTTTTTTTTTTTTTTTTTTTTTTTTTTTTTTTTTTTTTTTTAATGTAACTAAGTTTGTTATCCTTATGTATTAAAACAATAACTTAGCTATGCACATATAAGAGCTTGCGTAGGTCACAAAAAGGAAGCATACTTTATGGTTTTTTGAGCGAAGTTTGTTCAAGAAAAAATGTACTATCTCATGTACCTATATTTTTTCATGTACCCTATGGATCAAGTTGTGCCATTACGAGAGTCACATTTTTGCTTTTAACTGCAAGTACTTCATCTTTTTATGCTTTTTGTTCCAAGTATTTAATGTTATTTTTTAAACGGCCTAAATGTAATGTGTTTATTATCTAATAACTTTTTTTGGAAACATTTTATATTTCTAGGCAATGAGATACCAGTTGAATATTGTTTTGCTCTCACTTTGATTTGTAAAATTATGTTTATTTGTGAGAAAGGTTAGTGTGTTATTTTTCAAAAATCAAACTCCATCTCTTGCAGTAGCGAAATGGTCATCTCTGATGTAGGACTTGGTGAATTTTAGTATGTTAGTTAAGGACTTGAGTTAGAGTATTTAAAATGTAAGATACACATCCTGTAAATTAAATGGGATCTCTTACTCCTTAAAAGGACCCTCTCATTTTCATATTTCAAATGGAATCTATTTAAAAGTCTGAATCATTCTAGATTATAAAGCTTTAATGTTAAATCTGTTCTAGAGTTTAAAATTGTCAAATTTGTTTATACATGTTTAATATGCTATTTGAAAAAAGGAAGCATTTTTCATACAGGACTATATTATGTCAAATTATGACAATATTATAACTTGACTGTTCTTTTTTATTAATGCATAGAATGGTCAAATGTCTATTGCTTACTCTTGCTTATATACATTAGTAGAATTATCGACTTATAAGAGGAAATTTAGGCTCCATAGTCCATACATTTACGTTTTCAAGCTGATCTTACTTTATCACAAGAACCTAGAAACATGTGAAGTTTGACACAGTTTAAAGAATAAAGAGTAAATTACAAGAATGGTCCCTGTGATTTGACAAAAATTTCACCTACCGTCCCTCAAACTTAAAAGTTGCATGTATGGTCCCTGTCGCTGCCAAAGAATAACATGAATGGTCCCTCAGACTAACTATCGTTAGTTTTTTCTGTTAGTCCATTTGCACCATTAGTCCTTTAACGACCGTTTGCAACAAACATTTGCATCGTTAGTCATTTCATACGTTTTTGTCTGTTTTTATACGTTTTCGTCCGTTTTTATACGTTTTCGCTCATTTTCTTACGTTTTCATCCATTCTTCTTACGTGTTTGTCTGTTTTTCTTACGTTTTTTCCGTTTTCATACGTTGTCACCCAGTTTCTTACATTTTCATCCGTTTTTCTTACGTTTTTGTCCGTTTTTCCAATTTTCATACGTTTTTCCAGTTTTCATACGCTTTTGTCTGTTTCTTTTTCGTCCGTTTTTATACGTTTTCGCCCATTTTCTTACGTTTTCATCCGTTTTTCTTACGTTTTTTTTTCTGTTTTTCTTACGTTTTTTTTCGTTGGCATACGGTTTTATAAGTTTTAGCCTATTTTCTTACACTCTTCTGCGTTTTTATACGCTTGTATCCGTTTTTATACGTTTTTTCAGTTTACATACGTTTTTATACGTTTTAGCCCGTTTTCTTACATTTTCATCCGTTTTTATACGTTTGTATCCGTTTTTGTCCATTTTTATACTTTTTTCTTACGTTTTTTCCGTTTACATACGTTTTTCTTATAATTTGGTATATAAATTTTTGTTTTCTTATAATTTTTTTTCTTGTAATTTTTTCCTAATAATTTGGTTGTCTTATAATTTTTTTTTCTTATAAAATTTAAAGATATATAGGAAAAAAATTATAAGAAAAATTAAAAAATATATATATAAGAAAACGAATTTTAAACATATTTAGGAAAAAAACGTATGAAAACGGAAATAAAGTATGAAACCAGAAAAAAGTAAGAAAACGGACAAAAATGTAAGAAAAAACGGACACGTCTGAAAATGAAAAATTATAAGAAAAACGGACAAAAAGGTAAGAAAAACAGAGGAAAATGTAAGAAACTAGGCAAAAACGTAAGAAAAACGGACAAAAACGTATGAAAATGGAAAAAAAACCGTAAGAAAAACGTATAAAAATGGACGAAAACGGATACAAACATATAAAAACGGGTGATAATGTAAGAAAACGGGCCAAAACGGACAAAAACTTATGTAAACATAAAAAACATATGAAAACTGGAAAAACGTAAGAAAAACGGACAAAAACGTAAGAAAAACAGATGAAAATGTAAGAAACTTGGTGAAAACATATAAAAACAGACGAAAACGAAAGAAAACGGATAAAAACGTATGAAAACTGGAAAAACGAAAGAAAAATGGAAAAAACGTAAGAAAACAAACAAACACGTAAGAAAAACGGATGAAAACGTAAGAAAATGGGCGAAAACGTATAAAACCAGACGAAAACGTATAAAAATAGACAAAAACGTATGAAAGGACTAACGGTGCAAATGTTTGTTGCAAACGGTCGTTAAAGGACTAACGGTGCAAATGAAGTAACAGAAAAAACTAACGACAGTTAGTCTGAGGGACCATTCATGTTATTCTATGGCAGCAACCGGGACCATACATGCAACTTTTAAGTTTGAGGGACGGTAGGTGAAATTTTAGTCAAACCACAGGGACCATTCTTGTAATTTATATGCTTCAGAAATGCTTGAAATTTGCAAGCTTTATGAATTTAGATGAGATTGGGTGGATCAGTCATTGGTCAAAAATGGGTTTTGATGATGAATTTTAGGTAAATCGTGAGATTAATAAGACTTAAGAAGATCAAAACAACATATTATCATTAGAACAATAGTTAAGGGTCAAACTTAATACTTGCATACCAACGGCAACAAAGGTTAATCCAGTCTATACTGAGGTAAAAGTTGTCTTTATTTATACTTTCACATAGTTTATATATTGAGCTTATGCACATGTGTTTACGCATATTTCTTTAAGCGAAGAGGAGAAATTAGTGCTATAAAGATTTCAAAGAAAGAAAAAGTACTATTCCAATCTTTAAGGATTAGGTTTTTGAAAGGGTACATATGTTAGAGAAAGTGTAATTCATATCATGTTAATGAGGCTGTTGCGTTTGGTGCTGCAGTTGGCATTTTGAGCGTGTTGAATGGTAATGGAAATAGAGGTATAACTTATTCTTATCACCTATCTTTGGATGTTGTGTATTTTCATTCATATTCTTCGATATTTTAACAAAGCAATACTCAATACTAATGTTATGTGTAGATATCCTTTTGTTTTATTTACGTTTACAACATGGGGAACCAAGTCAACGGTAAGGATGAGTTGCTGACAAACTCGATCTAGTAAGAAAGAAATATTGAAACCGCAACAAAGGAGGCACTTGAATGGCTAGACAACAATCAGTCAATTGAGAAGAGCATGACAATGCTATTTGTAACCATATTGTCACAAATGTTTATCAGAGGTCTGGTGGGGCCCTAGGTGGTGCTGAATCGGTCGAATCTGACAATGATCATGATAGAGCTGTTTCACGGTAATATAGAGAGGTAAAAAGATAGGGTTGTTGGTATAATTTTAGGAATTTGATTGCATTAAGTTGAGGAGGGAAATGACATGATGTGATATCCCTTTCTTATGTGTTCTCTCACTTTGTTTAATTTTTCTTTGGTTAGTGTGAAAGATATAGTCTATTTATTATTTAACCAATGTTTAAACAACATACCTACATGTGGATTGTGTTTCTGCCTCTAGACTTGAATCGTTAACAGCAAAAGACCGTTCAAGTCTAATGCAAACTTTTTGGTACTGGGATATTTGTTGTTGTGGTTTGTGATTACCCTATATATACATTAGCAAGTATCCATCCTCAGTCTTCAAAATGAATCATTCAAATTAGCAAACTTCACAACGTATGTGGATTTCTATAAAATTGGGCATGAAATGAACTATTTGCTTTTAGGTTGTGCAAATGTTGTGGTATCTGCAAATATGTTTCACCAACTTGATTATTGTTATTATTAAATGACAAACCCGTCTGCAGATACAAAAATTAATTTTATATTTTATAAATTAAAATTCATGTTTCAGCCCCGTGCGTGCACGGGGATTAAAACTAGTTACTATATTATACATTTACCATTTCAAACGACGATATTTAATAAAACTCCAAAACGACATCGTTGAGTCCTGCTTCCCGTGTGTTCAACCTTGGATGAAAACGACGTTGTTTTGCTTCTCTTTTTTTTCCTTCTAGATAATGCTATCTACCACACACACACACGAAATCTTATCCTCTCTCGCACATAACCATTTACCACGAAACACATGTAGAATGATAATGATAATGATAATGATTGATTTTATTGATTGTCAAACTCAATTACATCATACATCAATATTACTCTCCAAAATATTCGAGACTCGGCCTTAGGCTTGAGCCCGTTATATATTACAAACTAACGACACAGTCAAGGTAGCGTGTCCAAAATATTTATTTGATTAAAAAAAAAAAACAACCCTACACACATCACCTGACATCCTCATAATATAAAATCAAGTTACTAACCTAAGAAATACTATCATTTAAGAAATGTATTAGGCAAGAATATGTTTGGCCCAAGCCCGTTTGTGGGTTAGGTCATTAGGGTTTGTAATCTATAAATATCGATCAATAATAAAGTTACACCTACGGGTTTACAATGTTCTAACATGGTATCGGAGCGGGTCTGATCCTCAGACCTGGCTAAGTTGAGCCGCTGCCATCCCAGTCAAATATCCCTATCTTTATTCACCAAAACATATATCCATCTATCTACTATCTTTTCTGCCGTCATTTTTTTTAATCATACATCCACATCTCACGTTCATAACCAATCACATATCCAACTATTTCATTATAGTATTATACGTCTATTAGATGGATAGCAGATGACAAGCATGGATCTTCTTTGATAAACTTAGAGGCAGCGGAAGAAACAAATCATTAAATAGTTATCATTTTTTTATCGTTTGTTTGTTAATTAGTCGATTGTTCGTACGACTTTGTTACCAGTCGACTTAGTTGACCGTTGGTACCAGTCCCTAAAGTCGATCGTTGGTACGGTTGTATTACCAGTCGACTTAGCCGACCATTGGTAACAGTCGACTAAAGTCGATTGTTGGTATGGTTTTGTTACGAGTCGACTATAAGTTATGTAACAATTCGCAATTTCAGGTTAATTACCATTCCCGGAAAATTTCACTATTCACTTTTACTATTCATTTTTCCAGAAACTTTCCCGAAAGTTGATTTTTATTTGATATTCTCGAGTGATAAATCATTTCCATGGCAAATTAAATGTTTGACATTCGTCAGATCATTTTCGTGAAAGTTATTAAGGAATTACACGTTTTAGGGTAAAACGTCATTCAGAAATTCTATGTACAACGAAACTCGACCGCGTTAAGTGACCCCGCATCAGAAAAATGTTTGACACACTCATGATTTATTTGAGAATTAATCGTGACTGAGAAAAACATGACCAAAGACTTCCCATCAGGTCACCCATATCGGTACTACTCTCACATAAGCACGCTTAACCGAATGGGCGATTAACCGTTAGACCACGAAACGAGTTTCTAAGACGTTTTGAGTTTTCAAACTTATTAGAAAAAGTCAACATAATTTTTCCCTCCTCCTTTGACCAAAAGTCATTCCTTGATTTTTAGGCTTACGGTTTGATGTCTAAAAGACATTTAATACCAACCGACACTAGACTGAGCCCAGTCTAGACATTATAAGTCATTTTAAATCATTTATAACCTATTAGAAAAGTAATATTTTACTTTTCTCAATTTTACGCAATATTCGTACATTTTACGTATTACGCGTTTTAGACCCGTGTTTCCAGTTTTTAGCAGGGTTTACCACCCAAACGGAACCTACCACTCATTTTATATTTTATTATGGGACATATGGGCATGTCTAACAATACTTTAAAGTTTCATAATTTTACGACACCCGGTTTTACGTTTTGAGGCTTAATCATTTACGATTGGCATTTCCCGGAGTCAAAACTCATATAGTAACTTGGATAATATCATCCAAGGCACACCTCATCCCCCTTATCCATGTTGAACCGCCATAGGGGGGGGGGAGTCACCCCTTGTGTGGCTTAATCTCCTTACTTGTGCTCTAGGATCCTTACATGTGTAGAACTTGCTCACCAAGTGTTGACTAGTCCATGAAACTAACCTCCTCAAGACCCTATATAAGCCCCCTCCCCCCTTCTTTGTGCCGTGCATCCCCAACCCCAAAACCCTTCCATACTTTGCTCATTTCCTTCTAGTTTCATGCATGATTCAAGTGCAAGTTCAAGGTAGAAACTCTAGTTAGGTTATCATTCATCAAACACTTCCATAACTTCATATACTTGGTGATTTCTCTTGAGTTTAAATCCACTCAATTCACCTTAACCTTCATCATCCATCTTTCAAGATTACCAAGGGTAGAAAGGTTGCATGAAGTGAAAAAGGGTTGAAGCAAGTCTATCAAAGTCCTATCCTTACATGTTAACTTCCTTTCATTATTGAAAGCCAAAAGCTGTAAGCCTAAACCCTAACTTGATTCTTGTTAAATAATCATGTTCATGTTATTTACATATTATTTGTGCTATATATTGTCTTGTTATCATGTCCATGATGTATAAAAATGACCAAAACAAGTTATTGTTATTGATTGTTAAAACAAGTTACTAAAACAAGCAAACTAGTGACTTTCTTGGTAAGACCTGATCAAAATGGTAAAAATATGATATTGGATCATTACATATTGTAGTAGAGGACTTAACAAGGAAACCATAGCAATTTGAACCACCCAAAACGAGTATACGAGTCAAAAGTTACGCCCATTTGAAGTTACCAAAGATTTTCGGCAAAACTGCCTAAACCACACTGTTTTGCATTCTGTGATTTTGAAAGTCCCACTTCTGGTCCGATTCATCAAAAAGTTAAAACACGAAAGTTGTCCGGAACGACGTTTTCGTTCAGGAACAAAGAAGCTCGAGACCTAAAAATGCTTTCCGAGTGATAAAATTCTTCAAATTCTAAACAGCCCATTTTTAGGCGAAAGTCACTAGATTATGGTTATACTTTGAAAGGAACAAGAGGTCTTATGACCTATAATCAAGACCACAACCATGGCTAGAGCCAAGGTTGTGTCTCATGACCTTGGAACAAGGACCGAAGGTCATGGCTAGGCCATGACGAAATGACCATACCAATTTACATAGGCGTAAACATGAAACAATGAATTAGGCGATAACATGAACAAGCAATTTGGATCTACTTCACCTAAAAGGAAACCATGAGATATTACCAAGAGAAAATGGTCATTCAAGACTTATGAAACTACCCCTAATAACAATCTTCCTGTACTAATAAACTTTCCTAAGTTTATTCAAATATCGGACATGTAACTTTTCGGATCAAAACTTATATCTATATATTTCATCAACTACTACAATAGTAGGGAGCCTCATGTGAGGAGTTCATTATGTAAGCCGTCGAGTTGAGTTGTGGATTTACGAGTTAAAGTGTCCTGGCTCCTCGAACGCTTACTAACATGACTTCTGAATTATGTCGGCCCGAACGGTAGTAAACGATATACCAAAACATACATGTTTCATGAATCTTTCTTTCAAAGACTTACATTATACATCATACCACATCATGGACTTAAATGCAAGATATATATATAGGCACTCTACTCCGATCCTAAGTCACAACATTCTATTATAGGTTGCTCGTAGAAACCTACACGATCCAACCATCACCTTCATTACTTGCTATTCTACTTAAGGTGAGTTCGTAGCCCCACTTTCTATTGTTTAACTATTTTACAAACCCATGGGGGGAATACATGCTATTATTTTTCTACTCGAACACGATGCTTTCTACTGTATGCTACCCGACGATGTTTTATTATCACTAAGTAACGATTGCCATGTTCGAAGTCCCTATATCATGAACCATTAGTCACTACCTTTAGTGAGCGCGAATATTGTTAATAGATCTATTGGGATTGACGAATCCCATTTGTGTTGAACAACGACGAGTTCACACAAATGCTATATTTGAGATTTAGCGGTATAACGGCAAAAGTACCTTGATAGGGCTTCTATAATGCCAATTTTGTTGGTTCGATGTTAATGTTTTGGTTGTATGAGCTTAGTGAAATAAATAACGATTTTGTTTTCCATACATTGGTGTGAGCCTATAACTCACACTACGATTATTGTGTTCAAACGATTTAACTAAACTCTACGAATTCCACTCAACCTTTGTGTTGACCTCTCAAGCATGTATTTCAGGTTCATGACGATCAAGGATGGTACGGAAGGGCACGGATACTCAAGAGGGCTATAAATTTTATTATCATTCAAAAACACATTTATTATACATTGTAAACATGGAACCATTTGGGACCTCATTTTGTAAATCTCTGATATTTATACAATTTGAATGATAAATCTTTTAAAACGACTCAATTGGAGTTCGTTTTCTATTATTGTGACTATTGTGCTGTCAAGTAACACCCAGTTCGAATTCCACTGCAATCATGAATTGGGGGTGTTACAAGTTATGTTAATTTTTTTTTTTTTTTTTTTTTTTTTTTTTTTTTTTTTTAGAGTTTACTACTCCAGTCCGAACTTTAGCGATTTCACCGCTCGGACTGCGGGGGAGTATTAGGCAAGAATATGTTTGGCCCAAGCCCGCTTGTGGGTTAGGTCATTAGGGTTTGTAATCTATAAATATCGATCAATAATAAAGTTACACCTACGGGTTTACAATGTTTTAACATATTATTCGAATATATAAAAATCTGAATAAGAATATACATATCATCCTTTACCCATCCAAATTACATTTAGATTATTGAATAACCCGTTTAAGGTTTTGAAATCCGAATAACCCGACCTGATTAAGCTTATTCAAATTCAAATCGGATCAGATCATATTCGTATAAAGATGACACCCCTCGTTTACGTGCTTATCCTTGTTGGATGTCAAAGGACAATCGTATTAGTTTCATATTAGGCATACTTATTTTTCTTATCTTATAAACCAACAATGAGTTGCGACTACGTTTCGGGTAATTTTTCTTTTAACATACAACCGGTATGACCCGACAGTCCAATCGGTGATGTAGACCTTTGACTAGGGATGAGCAAAACTGAATTAAACCCGAACCGAACCGAGAAACCCGACAAAACCGAGCCGACCGAAACTGAACCGACAAAACTCGGTTTAGGTTTTTACCGAGTTTCGGTTTCGGGTCGGGTCAGGTTGGTTTGGTCCGGTTTAAGCAAGAAAAACTGAACCGAACCGAACCGAGAAAAACCGAGTAATTTCGGTAGTTTTTCTCGAGTTTCAAGTTTCGATTTTGTCGGGTCAGGTTAGTTTTAACCCGATGCTCACCCCTTACCTTTCACAGACGCAAATAGAAAAGTGAGAAAAGTGTGAGAGAGAGTATTGCTTACGGGTCAAGTAGTCGATAGAGTGAAAGGTTATCTATACTATCTATAATAGAAAAATGGTCAAAAGTGAAATGTTGAGTTTTCAACAATGGTCAAATGAGAGAGAAAGTGAAATGTAATTACTCTTATTAAAACACCCAAATACTTAAAAGTACAATTATTTATTCACACTGTACAACCAAATTAAAGCATATCTACCAAATTAAATACAACCAATTCAAACACAAATCGGGTTGACCCGAGATGCTTCAAACCCGGCGGGTTGACCCAGTTTAATTTGACCCGTTTTTGACCCAACCTAGCAAGTTGACCCAATTTAAATACAACCAATTCAAACACAAATTGGGTTGACCCAGGACGCTTCAAACCCGGCAAATTGACCCAGTTTAATTTAACCCGTTTTCGACCTAACCTAGCAAGTTGACCCGGTTTAAATCGACCCATTTTTCGACCGGAACGGTTCAACCGGTTGAACCACCCGGGTTGAACCGGGTTTCAAAACATTATCCATTACTTAAAAGTACAATGATTTATTCATATTGTACAACCAATTAAAAACATATCTATCAAATTAAATACAACCAATTAAAACACAAACCGGGTTGACCCGGGATGCTTCAAACCCGTTTTTCAACCGAAACGGTTCAACCAGTTGAACCACCCGGGTCGAACCGGGTTTCAAAATATTATGTTTAATTCCCAAATCTTCAAACTTTTATTATTTTTCGTTTATAACCTATAAACTTTTTTTTTTATCAATAAACTATCTGTCACTATAAAATTTCGTTGCTATGCACGGGTACTATTCTAGTTATTATTTAAGTGTTTTAAAAAACAAAGTAACACAAAGAGTTGGAAATGGATACTTCAATAAGATATGGCGGAGAATCAACTGCTCTCAGGAACATCGGTGATTACAATCCCTCTTCTCCCACGGTGAAGTACGCCGGAAATGTGGGCGCCGTCAGAATAAACGCTAAGCAGAAGCTTTAATTTAGGGATTCCAACATTCTTCTTCAGGTACCAATTTCTTTTTATTTCTTAGTAATTATTTAGTTTTTCAATTATTACATAGTTAACATCATTATGAGAAATTTTTATAGAGTATGGGTGTTAATAAAATGTTCAAAATTTATGTTTCATTGGTACGAATTTATGTACACTTTTTTTTTTTTTTTTTTTTTTTTTTTTTTTTTTTTTTAAATCAACTCGCACACCCACCTTCTATGGGTATGTTTCGCGAAATGGGTTGGAGGTGGGGCTAGGGTTGGGGCTTATGTTATAAGCCGAAAGCCGGAGTTTATACTTTTATAAAGTTGTTTGATAAATTAGTTGGAGCTCTGAAGCTTATTAATGTAAAATCTCATAAAAATACATCAAATTAAATGCAGCTTTTGCTTGATAATCCATTATATTGTGAAGGGTATTTAAGTAATTTGACTAGCTATAAGCCCTCATCAACCGCTTTCAATGGGCTTGGGCTTATGGCTTATAAAAGCCTCTATAAGCCCGTGCGACAAACAAACTTATTTTATAAGCCAGCTTATTTTAAAAGTTTAAGCCCCCGTAATCTCTTATAAGCCCTCTCCTAAACACAACAATCTCACAGTTGGGACTTGATCCCGTAAAAATAGTGTATGCTTCCGATGATGTTTGTGTTCCGTATACACATTTTATCTTTCTATAGTTATGGCTAAAACACTTGTGTTAGTAAACTCACTCAGTTAACATGTAATCTTCTTGAAAACTACAGAAATAAAGTGGTCTTTCATATGTGGTTTTAGCTTAAACTTGCGAATTCTCATAAGTTTTCAATTGCAAATATTGCAGCTTAATGGAGAGCTCGATACAGGGACTGGAGCTCCAACTTTTCTTTGTGCACTTGTTAGGCAATTCTATCCTAATGTATGTTACTATTTCTCTGCTTAACTTGACTTACTTGAGTAGAAGTGACAGCATTTACCATTCGCTTAGAATTGGGTCAATTATTTGTATTTTGTTATATTGCTATCGGGTCAAATAGTGAAATAGGTAAAATAAAGAAACTGGCTAAAAAGGAACGGGTTCTCGAATGAGCAAAAGTGGTTCTGAATTATTCTCTTTTTAATATAAGATTTATATTGAAAAGTTGCTACACTCGTACGAGTCACGAGTCAACTCTTACGAGTCGAGTCAAAACACACCCTAAACGAGGCGACTCACAACTTTTACTGATTGCCCCTCTAAACTTTTACTACCTGTACCAAAGATGTTTACATGTCCTAATTTACCTGATGATAACACATCTACTTACTCAATACAGCTGTCAGCTAGTCTTGGAGCTGGATTACACTATGATAAAGATGAAAAACTCCGTTGTACCCTACGTGGCAAAAAGGCGTATCCACTGGCATCCAATCGGTTTATGAACTTTGTTCTTAAGGGCGTTGTGATATTCACCAAGAGTTGAATCAGGTGAGTCTCGGTCTTCATTTTTCGAGTATGTTGGTTTTAGACTACATATAAGCAATGGTGAGAAATTGGGTTTGGGGATAGTGAGGGGTTAAATGGGGTATTATCAGCTAGAAGATTGGGAAAACATTATTTATACTAATTACTTTCCTAAACTTAAAGAATCGATAACTTTATCAATTCTTATGCTCTCTTAATGCTACTTGTGCATCATAACCAGCCAACACCACATGGAGCTCTTGAGTTGGTGTGGAACATTCTAGATTTTCAGAAAGAACAAGACGTAAGGCTCAAAGTTGGCTATGAACTCGTTGACAAGGTATATTTGTACTGAAGCAAAGTTACTTGGTAGATGACAAGTTCGTATCTTTGCCATCATAATCTAAGTAAACAAGCATAATACAATCTTATTCATGCTTCGTGTTCTGTTCCAAGTAATATCTCATGTCACATTTTACCATAATATTAAGAGGCTTCTAAATCCGGTAAGCTAACGGAGTAAATGTGTAAAAGATAACAATTCCAATATGCTTACTTATGAATTCGTTGATTCAGTTACTTTCTATCTATGATGAGTCAAGCAGATACTATAAAAAAGTCTAGGAAAACTATCAAAAGTTGCCCAGAGTGTGTTGACTCCTACGGAATTTTAAATATTAAACATATATAATACGTTGTGCATTTGTATTATAGGTGAGCTTATTAACGAGCTCAATAACAAGCTTATTCATTAGCTCAAAATAGATATACTACAAGCCTAGCTCGAGGCAAACTTTAAATTTTCATTGGTATCGTAAAAACGAGCCAAGCCCGAGCCCGAGCTTGAGCCTGTATAATATACCACGAGCCGAGCTCGGGCTTAAAATACAAGGCTCTAAATGAGCCAAGCTCGAGCTTTCTAAAACTTAAACTAGCCGAGCTCGACAGGGGCGGTGCTGAGAACGTCAAAAAAAATTAGGCCCAACACGAAAGTAAAAAAAAGTGCCCCTATATTATAATATCCTTAGTGGGTTGGGCCTAGTATATATAATGGGTATAAAAAATTTTAGTGCCCCTTAGTGGGTTAGGCCCGGCTCGATTGCTGATGGTGCGCCGGCCCAAAACCGCCCATGGAGCTCGAGCTCTGGCAAGCTCAAACTCAGCTCAGCTAGTTTCCACCCCTAGAACTCACAATATAAAATCAATGTGAAAACGCATGTCCAAACACCCTCTTACCATCATTTTGGAAGTATGAGACTGATGGTGACATTTTTGTCAATATAGTCTTCTTTAGAATTCAGAAGCTTGTCAAGGGATAAACTTAGTGGATTTGGCATTTGAAGAGGAAAGCCAATGCAACTTTAGGTGTCTGTTTGGATATGCGTACTAAAGCTGTTTGCGATTAAAAGTTAAATAAAGGATTATGTCTAAGAAAAAGAAGGAGATTTTTGTTGCTAATAATTTAATGATGTTTGAAACAGCTGATGGGCTGAAATATTATGATCTCGTTGAAGGAAAAGGTCCAACTGCTGAAAAGGGATCAACGGTTCAGGTTTGTGTCGAGCATTCATTTTTCATGTGAAATTTGATTGCAATTGTGTTTTTCTTGGGTAATGGTTTGGGTTGAAACACAATTTATTTAGCACAGGTCAAAACATGCCTGGCTAGTTTGACTCACATTTTTTTAACAAAATGATCCTTAATAGCTTGTTTTGGGTTGGGGCCTCATTACAAGTATATTGGCTTTGTGCAGGTGCACTTTGATTGTGTTTATAACAAAATTACAGCAGTTTCAAGCAGGGAGTCTAAAATTTTAGCTGGAAACCGGACCATTGCACAGGTTTGTTTCTAATTTCTTTATTCACTCTCTTAATGCAGCCAATACATTATGACAATTATAAGCACTTCTAACGAAATACTCCAAAACCAATAATCGCGACTTAGAGTTGCAATAATCAGCTTAAACGCACATCCAAACACCCCAACGTAAGAGTTCTCACTTGACAATTGACACTTAAAGTCAAATGTGAAGATTCTTTTGGGTTGTGAGGATGGGCGTATCATTATGTTTTTGCACAAGTTTGTAAACGCTTCTCTAGTTCAAATAATCATAAAAATGATTATTTAACTTTGTATATACCGTTGACATTGTAAAAGAGCAAGGTTGGATCAAGTGGTTAACACCCTTGCCTCTGGAGACAGAGGTCAAGGGTTCGATCCTCACCCCTTGCAAGGCCGAAGGTCCTTTTCTACCTTTGGTAGAACCGGAAGCAGCCTCTCTACCTTAGGTAGGGGTAAGGCTGTCTACGTCTCAACCTCCCCCATACATCGTGGAAGACGATATTGGGACCCTTAGGTAGGGGTAAGGCTGTCTACGTCTCAACCTCCCCCATACACCGTGGAAGACGATATTGGGACCCATAACCCGTGAAAGGCGGTATTAGGAGTTACTTTACTTTTTTTATTTTTATACTGTTGACATTGTGACATGGATGGTTTGGTATCCCGACATGTTCCTTTTTATGACCTTAAGTAGCCTTATGAGTTTAACGTTGGAGCTACCCCTGGAAGGGAACGAAAACGTGATTATGCAGACAACCCAAATGGTTTATTTTCAGCTCAAGCTGCACCAAAACCTCCTTCAGCCATGTATTCCGCTGTTGAGGGGATGAAAGTTGGTGGAAAGGTGATCTTCAGTTATTTTAATTATCAAAATAATTCTCTCTTCTTCTATTTAAGAAAAAAACTTATATATTCATATTTTTTTTTGTTGCACAGAGGAGAGGGTGATAGTTTCTCCAGAGGCATTGTATGGTAAAAAGGGACAAAATGAAATTCCGGTACGCCGTTCTTGCTAGTCATCTTTCTTTGCTTATGTTACGATAAAAAAAGGTTGTGCTTTTAGTGAAATTCCAACATTTGTTCACATAAAAGTTTTTCAATGGCTTTCCTAGTTTTTACCCTTATGTTAACCTTTCTTCTAGTGAATTAAATTCGCATTCTTGAACTTCGGTTGTCGTAGAAAGTAGACCTTTTTGTTGAGTTGATGAAAAAACAACTTTCAATGCCCATTCTCTCATGTTTTTTCCGGTTTTGCAGCCAAATACAACATTTGAGTTGAACCTTGAGCTATTGCAAGTAACTCGACCTGAAGGAAAGTAGCTTGTTCCGAAGACTGCTAGTATTTTTGTCGACTTGAATAAGTCAGCAAGGGTAGTTTTGGTATGAAGAGCAATTTTTTATTTGTTTTTCAAGAAGGCCAAGGTTATGAAGCTTTGTAATATAAAGTTGTACATGACATGACACTACATTACAAATACTCTTTGTACACTTGTATTTATATACCAAATACATTTCTTTCTTTATTTTTGCAGCGCCTTGCAACAGATGCAAAATTAGATTTATCAGTTATCATTTGCTATATTTTAAATTCAATGGTACTGCATATATGGATAGAAATTGATTGAAAGTATTTGAAGAACTACGAATGCTAAGATAGGGTGTGGTGCTTGTGTGAAAGGGTGTGTGTTGACGAGATTAAGGGGTGGTCATTGGTCACTCATGGAACATCTTTACAACTCAAATGGTTGGCTTAAGCAGCTGTGGCCATCGGGTGGTGAGAGTTATTTTTGCATGTGTTTTATATTATTTGAAAAATTGAGGTGTAGGTAAATGAAGAGTTAGGGACGGCAATGGGGGGTATCCGTCCTTGATAGTGGGTAACCCCATCAAATTTTACCCGCGGGTGGATCGTGGGTGAAAAAATAATCTTCTAGCGGGTGTGCGCGGGTGGCGGTTAATAATAATCATCCCTTTTTAGTTGCATGACTAGAAGAAGAATATTGAATCAAATATATATACTAAATATCTCATTTCTCAAAGCAAATTCGTCCATACATGGTCTTGCGATTTTAATGCATAGGTAACCAGGGGAATTTTATTTTCAGAACCATGTTAATTGCGAGAACTGCGAGAACTCCAATTTTGCATTAGAAAACATGCATGTTCACAGAAAACATGTATGTTTTCTTACATACACCTTAAAACACATGCCTGCGTATTAGGGTGTATGTAAGAAAATATACATGTTTTATATGAACATGCATGTTTTCTAATGCATAATTGGAGTTCTCGCAGTTCCCGCACTTAACAGGGTTCTAAAAATAAAATAATTTTGAATTGATTTGTTACACTTAACAGGTTTTTATATGAACAAGTATGTTATCCATGTATGTGTATTAAGGTGTACGTAAGAAAACATACATGTTTTATATGAACATGCATGTTTTCTAAAGCAAAATTAGAGTTCTCGCAGTTCCCGCACTTAACAGGGTTATGAAAATAAAGATACACTAGGTAACCAATAGTCTTAGGCAACAATTCATGTGTCACAAAAGTAGAATTTGTTCTTTTTCGTTAACTAATTGCGTTCTGGATCCTTATAAATACCGAAAAGCTTTTCTAATTTTCATGAACATTATAACATGTTTATAAAAGTTGGGGTGTTACAAAAAAGAGGCTAATGATGCTCGACCCAAGCACATAGGTCGAGAATCGGTCACTTGCAGCAGAGGCCAAGTCAATGGGATTGTAGCCAAGTATATGATAGACCGTAGATAAGGGTAATGTTAATTCCAAGGTCAGGTCAAGGCTAATAATAGCGTTGGTGACCACTAAGACCACTTTGAAGCAAGACCGAGGTTAATGATAATGTCAATGATGGATGAGTCTATGTCGATGCCGTGTTGGGGCTAATGATAATGTCAATGACGGTTAATTCCATGCCGATGCCATGTGGTGGCTAATGATAATGTCAATGTTGGCTAATGTCACCTCGATGCAAGGCTAAGGTTAATGATAATACTTATGACCCCCAATGTCGTGTTGATGCTTAGACAAGGCTAATGATAATGCCGATGTTGGCCATGCTGAGGGGTCATGTCGTACAAGTCGTGTTGGGTCGTGTCAAATCGCGTTCATGCAATGCTCAAGCCAGGTCAATTTTGGTAATGTTTAGACCACGTTTAGGGTACGTTCAGGCCGTTTCATGCATGTTCAAGCCACGTGATATGCTCGGATCAACCACTCAGCCAATGTAGGTCAATGTGGTCAAACCTCACATATTCTCCGAAGGTATAGTGTATCCCCGGGTCGTTAAGTCCCGACGAGGTATGAATGGGCGATATCGTGTAAGGTTCGTGATTAAAATGCTTGTAAGGATTGATGAGAGATTATTTGGTATTGTGGAACGGTAACGTAAAACAATGAAATCTAGAACGTATTCAAAACTAAAAACGCGCATTTTAATTAAAAATAACGTCAACGTACGAAATAAAAAGATAATCCTAAGCACTAATAGTCCTACGGGCATAAAACAAATTTTCCTACGTACTAAACGACAAAATAAAATTTTAGGAAAAAGAAAATTAATTATTTAATAAAAATTCTAATTATTATAATTTAAAATGTATTTAACACTAATTAAATTCTAATAAATACTAAAACTTATCAAATAAATCTGAAACTTTTTAGACAGATACGTCAACTAGTTACTGTCCTAGGAAAAATATGAGGAGGGGAGGCACAGTAGAAAAATAAGCAGTAAATAAGCTACCAAAAACTGAGTATGTAAAATAAGCTAAACAGACAATAAGGGGTTAGATATTAAACTATGCAAAATATAAGAAGAAAGACACAACAGAGCAAATGGTTATATGTGAGAGGAGTGAACTGGGTCTCTGGTGTTCGAATCCCAGTCTTGGCACCTTTTTGCAAACATTTTTTTTATTTTCAATTTCTTTTTGCAAAACTGTTAAACACTAAATTCTAAACAACTTTTGTGAATGGAGTTTTTCTGAAAAGCTTTTAACAAGCTTATGCAAGCTTGAAGTCCCAACAGTTATGAATTTTGACACTTAAGTGAGTTGTGAAGATAGGAAGCAGCGTATGCAAATGATCATAAAAGCAAGAAGCATATCAAGGGCAAGCTAGGACAATCTCAAACCACACAAACATACTTATAACAACAATTAGCAAACCAGAAATCAAACAGAAACAAAGATTCAACAAGCTAAGTGCTTACTGATGCAGCTCAGTATTCACTAGCTCAAAGGGGCAACATGGTGGTTCAAATGAGCAAATTTAATAAGCCAACCAGGGCAAACAAGGAGTACATCTAACAAATTAGTACAAAAGGCTGCTCAAAGCAACAAGAATCACAACAAGAGCTCTAACAATGAACAAGTTACGAGTTTATGCCTAAAGCGATATTAATGAACTAGCAAATATCACCGTAACTTCAAGCGAACACACATGGAATTCAAGCTCAATCTGAAGTGATGAACATGCTTAGGAAACCAAAAGCTCAAATAAACAAGTTTAAAACAACATCTAACCAAGCTAAAGACAAGTTGAAGCAAAAATCAAATGAGCTTAATGTTTGCTGATTTCTTAGCAGACACTGGCTAAAAGGAGCAACTAGGGGGTTAAAAATAAGCCAACAAATAAGCAGGAAATAGCAAACTAAATATTGATCCAACAACTCAGTACTACTAGCTATCAAAATCAATAAGAATCAAACAATAATCTCAAGAATTGAACAAGATATGGGTCATTGAAAAACGGGTCAGGAAGCAAAAACCTTGGTGCAGGGCAACAAAAGGTTCAAACAGTCGATTTTGAGCTTATTTTTAAGTAAGCAAATAAGTTTCAAATCCAGATTTTCTTTTTGATCATGAATCACAAGCTACCAAGGCACACAAAAAAACAACTTACATTCATTTCTAAGCTAAAATGAATCCTACAGGTGATCTAAAAGATTGTCCCATTTTTCTGAACATAAAAATTTGACTTTCCTATTTTTCTAAAAAGTTGACTAAATTGAGATTTGAATGATCCTAGGCTACTTAATATGTTGTATTATACTACTATGAGACTAATTTAAGCAAACTAAGTAAGTTTTAAAACTAATGTGATGATTATACTATCCTAATTTCTAAACAGTTAAGCAGATATGAAATATGAAGGTGATTTTGACTTTTATGGTAATGACTAATTAGTTTTCTGCTATAACTACACTATATGAACCTATTGAATGCTATCCATGTTATATTTAACCTCAGAATCTCACTTAAACACAAATTTCACCACTTGTCCAAACACCCCTATAAAAACTGGTAATGAAATTTTATGAAGCAAAACAAGAATTTAACCCATGAAACTGACGTTTAACTTGTACTTGGCTAAGATAAACATAAACAAGCAGAAGAAAAAGCATCAATTAACCATTAAAACAAGCAAGAAAAAATATTCAATATGAAACTAGAACATGCAAATTTGAAAACAAGGATTAAAAACGTTCAATCCCTAGCTGAACAAGGGGTAACCAGTACTGCTACAAGCTAGGTAAAAGGTCCATCTTGCTATTTCCGTTACTAGCAACTTCCCATTGCTTTCCACAGTCTAATGCTAGGGTATACCTGTATTGTTTTTGATATTTATTTTTCTTTTCTCTTATACTTTTAAGACCTTGTAAGAGCTTATCAAAACATGATCAGCATAAACAAGATTTTAACTGGAAACTTTAAATTTCTATTGCAACTGAAAATGGGCTACAAAGTTTGAATTCAAGAACTGGAAACTTATATTAAACTTGAAATATCCGATTACATGACTAACTAGAAAACTGAATTAAAAACATGAATTAACACATGAAAAAAATAAATAAATAAATAAAAAAGCATAAAAGGACATAAAAAGCATGCCCCTCAAGGCTTACAAATAGCCCTATTTATAGAAGAAATACGACTAGGGGTCTTCACTTGTGTGCTTGTTCTGTGAGAGAAATCTGTATGGACAACTGTTTGTGCTTATCTTCAATGCATCCGAGCCCTTGGATATATCTTTGAATTATCTCTACCTTTGATTGGAATTTGGCGCCAAAAAGTGAGGTGGATTGCCAGCGTGGAAGGATATTACTCAGGGTTCTAAGGTGGCTGGAGCAGGTGTTAGGAGACAAGTTACTAGGAGGATGTGGGATATTGTCTCTGGTTATGTTTTGTTGGGAAGGAGGGAAGGGGTGACTTACAGGATTACTATATATAATAACGCAGCGTCAAAAACGACTCCACTAACTGCCGTTTGATGACGTCATTTTTGCGTCAGTGTTTGGGAGCCCATCTTGGTGGCCGGAATTTGATCTATGATACACAGGTTATATGTCATATATAGCTTAAATATTGTACTAGTGAAATTATAATCGTGATTAGGGCCGGTTTAAAAATTGTAGATATGTGAATTAGGCGAAGATCTGCAGATTTGAGTGATCTTTATACGTGTATGTGTTTACATTTTAGATTTCAAAAGTTATTGTATTTGGAAAATTGCAAAGATACGTTTATTTACAAATAGGAACATTGTTTGGTCTTGATCTTTCTTTTCAAGTAAATTGTTTCTTAAAGTTATGTCTTGGGGTTCACAACAGGAGCCCTAAAAATCACCTCTGACGGCGAAGTCGGTAAATGTCCTGGGGTGATGGGTGAAGCTTGTTCCGAAAGGGGACTCCATCTAGTTGAGCATGCGCACACATGAGAATTCACTGATTCTATTAGTTGGCTACTCAACCGTGGTTTTAGTTCTAAGAGAGTAACGAACCTGTACGAAAACATACCTCATGCAGAATGATCCTCATGCCCAACTCTGTGCCTAAAGATATGCCTAACAGCATAAGTGAGGCATGTGAAAATTCAAAGGTTCGGATGAGTCAAGAGGTGACACGTGTCAAAAGCTATATGGATTAGCTAGACACGAATTTAGTCACATGAATTAATCATCTTTTATCATTGCTCTATACCCATGGATTTAAATTATAGTTGCAGCGGTGTGCAAGTGTTGGCATACTCATACGAGTGCATGGTCGTGAACCTTGTAAGCATACTGGTGATTAAGCGATTAAGTATACAAGATTAGTACAGTTTCGAGGATGTCCTGTCCCATCAGCATGATTTGTAAAGCCTTTGATTCATTCCATATACGCGGCAAGCTCTGAAGAGTATCTCATGTGAATAGGATATAGAAATGAATGTGTGAAAATAAAAGATTGAAGTATATGGGTAGTTAAGTGTTTGATTGTATGGATAGATATAAAATATATTGCTTTGGTATGTCCGTAGAAATGAATATGTAAAAGCTAATGAGGGAATGCTATGATCAAAAGTTTGTCAATGACATATATGTTCGAATTATACCAAAAATAAGTACATTCATTTTACCCTAAGACCATTTGTAATGGAGGGTCATATGCACTTGTTCACCCAAAATGGTTTGTTTGGTATAAAATATTTGGGTGTTTGGAAAAGTAGTCATATAGCTTGGGGTTTGAAAAGTTATATGTCTTTTAGCTAAATAAGATGACGTGTTATTTACCTTTTGTTTCTTTATAAATTTACATACATCAAATATAATTATAGCAATTATTTATTGAGTAAAGATCATTTGAGGACCAAACTTTTTTTACATACCAAGGGACTAATCTTCACCCTCCATTTTCCCTCGATCTTTATTTGATCTAATGGATGAGATTAATCCCAACAATTGAAAAAACCCACTTTCATCCTTTTTTTTCAATTATTAATATCTTTCAAACCGTTAATCGTTAAGCGAAAAAAAATATACCGTTGCGACGAGCATTTAATTATCTTTCTATAGATAAGCTAATTGATATATTTTCGACAAAATTTTTTTTTCATTTTTTTCACGTTTTTTTTTGGTGGCCGAAAAAATCATATATGATATTACATATAATATCATATATGATATTACATATCATATATGATATGTCATATCATATATGATATTATATGTAATATCATATATGATATTACATATCATATATGATATGCAATATCATATATGATTTTTTTTCGGCCAGGAAAAAAAAAAACGTGAAAAAAAACGTTTTTTTTTTTCTTTTTTCGAAAGTATATCAAAGTGCCCGTCTATAGAAAGATAATTAAATGCCCGTCACGATGGTGTAATTATTTTCGCTTAACGATTAACGGTTTAAGAGATATTTTAATTATAAAAAATGGGTGAAATAATAAAATCCTTTTAATCTCAACCATTGATTTCCTTTTTAGATGAATGGTGGGGATGAGTCCCTTGGTATGTGAGGAATGTTTGATTTGTTGAATAACTCGACTCTTATTTATTTTCTTTACCATTTTTTTCTAAAAGTTATATCAAATCTAAATCTAAATCGAAATCGGGATCCTAATCCAAATTTACTAAAAACTTAACCAACACTTAACTCATGCATACACAGGTTTGAAAAATAAATATGGCTAAATTATTATTACTAGTAATATAAATATCAAATGTAAGCATGATATGAAAATAATTATACACTACAACTACTTATGTACTTCCTGCCTAAAGTTTATATAAGGATATCCGGAAAAACATTTTAAAAATAGTTTATATTTTAACTTCATTAAAGGTTATTATGTGTTATTAACTCGTATATTGTGTATAACATGATATCAATAGTTAAATTTTAACAACAACATCAACCTCAACGCCCATGTCAGTTAAAAAAGTTAAATCTTTCATCCAAAAAAATCATTACAAAATATTAATCAATATTGATACATAATAAAAAGTTTATATAAAAACCAATGCATAATAATTAGTTGTACTTATATCATAATTACAAAACACTAAACACGGGCACATTCTTATATGTCCGTATATTAAACTAAAATTTTAAAATAAATTTAATTCATATGTAAAACTCCGTACGAACTTATAACTAGTTGATTAATGAAAAAGTTGACAGCAAGATTGACTAATACAATAATCAACTATGGTATTTTCATTACGCTAAAAAAATGCCATAGTTGGGACACCTCTTCCACCTTTTACTCCACAAACAACACCAAAAGCGACATCGTTTTCATCCCTCGTCTCCTGACCATCTTCACAAGAAAAACTAGATTGACAAGCAACAAAACAATTTCTTGCAATAAGGACACTCACATCTATTCAATCTATGCTTATCATCACACTCTTTCAAAATCAAACCCGAACACTCGATGTAAGGACAATAAAGCCTATCAACACCTAAAATAACATATTCACTTAACGCATCACTCCATTTATAAAATAATTGGGGTGTTAATATGGGGCAGCATGACCAGGGTTCAAGAAAATGATCACATGTTGTATCAGGACATTTGAAATCGGAAACATTGTCTTCGAGTTTAGTTATATGTATTTGATCATACAATCAGTGCAAAACGGGTGAATGCATCTATTACTATTCTTGAATTTACTGTTGGGGAGCATTACGGGTTCGATGCAAATCTCGCAAGTGAACATTGCTTCTTCTTCTTCTAGATGTTGTTCGCTTTGATCTTGAATGGGGTTTTGTGATTGGGTTGTTCGAATTATATTTACCCATTAGAAAACAATTAACGTTAGCGCATGCATATGCATGCAAGTTTGTGGATTGTGTTAAAATTTAATAATGATAAATAAAGTATTTTTGTTGTTTAAAAAAGTAAGACCCTTGAATTATTCAGTTTGACATGTGATTTCTGACGATGCTATCACAAAATATAGTTGAAACAAAGTAACTAACGAGAAGAACAAAGATATACGTATTTGCCTATGTTGCATTGTTTTTGAAATTTGGCATGTAGCTTAAATGCTTAATCCAATAGATGGCATATTATCTAAAAGCGAGGGACTAGAAATGCAAATAAATTGACTTTGTAGTCAACCCAGTTGCCTTTACTCTTTTGTAACTTCATGATTCATCTTCCATTTTGATTGCATTCATTAATACCAAGAGTACTTCCCTCTCAAAGACTAATTTCATCCATTGTTAAACTGTAAGTTTTTCTATACACTAATCAATTATCGATTCAAGTCATTTGTTTCATTTTGTATTTGCTCGATTATCTTATAGCTTTTTGTTCTATGTCTGTATACAAATCATTTTTTTTAATTAATATCATGTGTGGTTATTATTTCAAGGCATGCATTAGATGTGATTATTTGATCCAATAGCATGAAGCATATAAAATAAAATATTATAATTAAGACTGAATTACACGTTTTGGGTAGGTTTAGTCACAGGAAATATTTTATCTCCACAAAACCTATTAAATTTAGAAAACGTGCCTAAACTTGAGATGTTATAGTCGTCCTGTCACTATAATTCGTTATTTTTGTGTAGTTATCATTTTGAGAAATTAAAGTTGATTATTTCATCTATTGCCCAAATGACCACCTTTTAATAACTTATCGGTGTGAATGATAGAATATAATCTAAATAAGATTAAATTGCGAAATCACACATTTAGTTTGTGTCTTGGCTATCATTTTAAGACAACCTATGAACCAGAGTCGATTATTTAGTAAAAGGATTTTTTTTTTTTTTTTTTTTTTTTTAATGAATTGCAACATATATGCCATTGTATACACCTGTGGGTCTAAAAATCTTACTTTTTAAATATAATTTGACCTTCAGCATATCAGGTGATAATGCCTACTCTTTCTGAATTTCTTTACTTGTGAACGCAGCTCGATCTCATTATTGAAAATGGCTACTACGTCCATTCCTTATCGGTGGAAATATGATGTGTTTGTAAGTTTCAGAGGTGATGATATCCGCAAAAACTTCATGGATCATATGTTCAATGATTTCAAGCTAAAAGGAATTCATGCTTTTAGAGATGATAGAGAGTTGCCCAAAGGAGAATACATATCCCCTCAATTATACAAAGCCATTGAAGAATCGAGGTTTTTGATAGTTATCTTCTCCAAAGATTATGCTTCTTCATCATGGTGTCTGAGGGAACTTGTCAAAATACTTGAATGCAAGCAGATTGAAGATCCCAAACATGAGGTTCGGATTATCTTTTATGATGTCAAGCCTGATGTTGTGAGGAAACTAAAAAGGAGTTATGCAGAAGCATTCATTAACCACGAAATTTCAAATAAAACAGAGGTGGATAAATGGAGGGAAGCTCTATCTGTGGCGGCTAACTTATCTGGATGGGATCTTCAGGACATGACAAATGGGTAAATTTCTTGTTTTTGTGTGATTAGTCTTGTAGTTCTACTGAAGCTTAACACTACGTAGTTTCTCTTACTTATTGTGTCTTTGTGGTTAACAGGTATGAGTCCAAGTTCATCGATTCCATTTCCAGAGAAATCCTCAAAACATTGTGCAGACCCTTACATGTTGGTGAGAACCTAGTAGGCATAGATTTCCAATTAGTTAAATTAGACTTGGCCGGCTTTGTTAGGTCAGATACAGTTAACATGATTGGAATATGTGGTATAAGCGGGATAGGAAAGACAACCCTTGCCAAAGCTATTTATAACGTGATGTATGTCCACTTTGAAGGAAGTTGCTTTTGTGAAGATGTCCAAGGAGTCTCAGAACGAGAAGGCCTAACGCAAGTCCAGATGCAAATGATTGGTAAGATTCTGAAAACAGATGATCTGAAGATATCAAGTGTTGGAGAAGGTTCTATGGTAATAAAGCAAAGGATGGTATGTAAGCGGATCCTGCTTGTTTTGGATGATGTGAATAACGTGGAGCAGTTAGAAGCACTAGCAGGTGAACCTGATTGGTTTTTCCCTGGAAAACAAACAATTGCTAAGGAAGTTTTAGATGATTACAAAGCTTGTGAGCTCTTTGGATTATATGCATTTCGCAACGGGCTTTTCGGTACTGTTACAGGTAGTCTTAGCTCTTGTGAGATATATGCTTTTGACGTTTCTTTCAACAAGTGGCATAAAGTTGAGGCAGAATTCTTAAGAATCGGTTTCTGTTCTCAGTTGCCACGGTCCATGATAACATTTTCATTGTCGGAGGTTGTTCGAGCTCTGGAAGAATGGACCGAAAGACACACAGAGGAGTGTTGGTTTTTAGCCCTATGACAAAATCATGGAACAAGGTTGCATCAATGAAACACACAAGGTCAAAGTCTGTTCTAGGGGTTTTTGAAGCCAATTCTGATCGTTTGACCATCAAAAGTCAACTCCAAACACGGACCCGGGCGGTGGAGTATCGGTTTTTACAGGGATCCTCACCGGATTTTGGTTAGACGTTCATCAAGAAACGAAAAAACCAAGCACACGAGTAGTGTAAAAGACCGTGGGCGGTTCTTGATAATAGCGGTAGGAGGGATCGGTTCATGGGATGAGGCTTTAGATTCATGCGAGATTTATGATTCTTCGTCAAACAAATGGTTGGAAATCCAACGTCTACTAGTCGATTTTGGGGTCGTTTGTTCCGGAGTTGTTTGTGACGGGGTCTTTTACGTGAATTCCGAGACTGATAAGCTCGCAGCATATGACATTGGACATGGTATATGGACTCGAGTCCAAACGACCCCACCAACACCACGGGTCCACGAGTACACCCCGAGGCTAGTGTCGTGCGATGGTCAACGGTTGTATCTGGTGTCGGTTTCATGGTGTGAAGGAGATGCTGAAATTGGAAGGAGAAATAAAGTAGTTCGGAAGTTGTGGGAGCTTGATCTCGTTTACCTAACTTGGAATGAAGTTTCGGTGCATCCTGATGCACCCATGGACTGGAATTCGCTATTTGTAGCTGATAAGAACCTGATTTTTGGGATAGAAATGTTTAAGATATTCGGACAGGTGATGGAGTTTTTGACAATGTATGATGTCTCGAACCCGAAGATGAAGTGGGTTCACGCGTCGAAGAACCAGGTGGCTCGTGAAATGGACGTGTCTTCGTGCATGATGAAATCAATGGCTGTTGTGCATTTGTAAGTTGATTGTAAGTTTTGTTTAAACTGAAATATTATAATTAAGTTTTAAACATTTTTTATGGAATTTTTGTTAATTCGATTGGATTCATGAAGCAAACGATGGGGAACCTGTTAAATCTCGTACTAATGGAAATTGGAATCAACTTCCATAAAGTATAAATCAATGTGACTAAATGCATTTGTAAGGTTTATTTCACAATTTTTCACGTAGACGTAAAATAATGAATAAACGAAAAAAACTAACCTTGCATTCACGTGCAGATCTA
Organism: Artemisia argyi; assembly: GCA_030686995.1. Classification (NCBI taxonomy): domain Eukaryota; kingdom Viridiplantae; phylum Streptophyta; class Magnoliopsida; order Asterales; family Asteraceae; genus Artemisia; species Artemisia argyi. Next base: position 245,369,377 of record CM060702.1, on the reverse strand, counting down.
TGTATTATCCAACTACAACCAAGCCAACCACAATACCACTTTATTTCGACAACCCAGCAATCTGCAACATCGGGGGGGGCATCTCCTTAAGAGGAAGCTGCCTAAACTGTAATCGATTTTCATCAATCCCCAAATGTTTCAAAAATAGATATACTCTCCCGATGAAGAACGCCAGTGTTTGATTATTAGCAATCACCTAGAGAAAACAATTTTGATCGAACATATAAGATCTTAAAACTTAGATAAACTGAAAGCGTAATTGTCATAACTTTGACAATGTTAAGGTTTTTATGTATATAAAACTAACTTGAGAAAGAGCGTGTGCTGTTTGTCCATCCCTTGAACACATAGGAAACTGGAGGGCCGAAACTTCAGAATACTTTGGATGTGAACTGTCTTGAGAATCCATAAAGTGCTCTATCCCGCCAATTGTGGAGACATCGACATTCAAAAGACAATGTCGAGGAGAATTCTGTGTTGGTGTTATAAGAAAAGATGTCAATTTCTAGTACATGAAACTTGTCAACCAATATAAGGTTTCCAAAATAAAATAAGAAGGTATTACCTCCTATCTCAAAGCCTTTTAAGTAAGTTGAGCAGCAGTGTGTGGGAGTTTGATTATCTCGTTGAGTCGGTAATAATATTCGAGGTTAGTAAATGTAGCTTTTGCTGTTTCAGGATGTATGGACCTATTGAGATCAGAAGACGGGTTCAAGGAAAAAAGTAAATCATAGATGTTATATGAAACCATCTCGGTCTATATTGCACCTCCAACAAATATTATGCTTAAGTTGTTAAATGTGGTATTATTTACAAATGTGCCATTATACTCACATGGCATCAGATTAGGATTTAAAAGACCGGTGATATTTTGTTTTCTACTATTTATGTAGGTACTTTAATGATATGGAATGCAAACTATGAGAATGCTTGGTTGGTTGTTTTGCTGCATAAATGTGCTTTGTGAACGCAATATGAATTAACATACTTACTATTATATATAAAAGTGTTTTGATTTAACCCATTTAAATTGGTACAAATAAAATATCTGCTACTCACTGAAAGCACAATAAACATTAAGACAACAAAAAGTAAAAATAAAAAGTGACAATAAACAGAAGATAATGGAAAACATTACTGACCATGTTCTGTTCTCCTCATGGAAATAAACTTCTTGCATTCTTTCTCTATATACAAAGTGCTGAAAAAAAAGTTTAAATAAAGAATTAATTGTAAGACTTCACAGTCAATCTACATTAACAGTGTCTCAGCACAAGCGTAAAACAGGATTCCTAGTTTTTGTTCTAATTATCTGCTTCTTATTTTTTTTAGTACACTGTTGCACGTTGACAAACATTATATTTTTAAAAATTACTAACTCAATGGCATAAACATGTATAACAACTATCAATGTCTCAAGTGACAAACACATGTATTAAAGCAGATTAGTAGCGTCAGATAATTCAGTTAAAATTACAAAAAGGGTAAACAAAAATAAATAAAATGTTATTAACACATGCTCCAAATCTAAAATTTCTTAAGCTTGGTAATATAATCAGCATATGCACTATTTAATGATGACACTCAGGTACACACACAGCATAAAAAACAATTATTAGTTTGAAACAATAAATCACACTTGACCCACACCATTTGACGCAGTCGGAATTAATGGGGGAAAAGCAAGCGCAATTCCTTAAATCGGACAAACAGATTTACAAGCAATAAACCTGTTAAAACTCTGGAATCCACCAGAAAAGAAGAGTTGAACACTCTAAATTATTACTACGTATTAGGAAAGCTGCGTTTAATGACAGCTAAAAACATTTAAATAGTCTTAACAAACCCTAATACGAAAATTAGGAAAGAAATAAAATCCATAAAATAATAAAATGCTGTTTTCGGGCCCTAAACGAACTCGTGGGCTGTGACTTGGATTCATGGACTGGACTAATAGAAATCATTTCTGGCTTTTTCGTCGCTGGGCTTCTTCATCGAACCTTGTCGCGAGCCTCTCTACATCAGTCTCCTCCACCTCTAAAGAACTCAACCCCGAGTTCTTATCTTCATAAAGAGCCTCATCTGCGTGGTACTCATAAATGTCAGCAACATTGAAAGTATTGGATATGTTCATGTCATCTGGAAGAGCCACGACATAAGCATTGTCATTGATCTTCCTAGTCACCTTGAACGGACCATACTTTCGGGGCTTCAGCTTATTGTAAGTACCAACTGGAAACCTCTCCTTACACAATAACACCATAACGTCATCTCCCACACTGAAAATCTTGGCTCTCCTATGCTTGTCAGCAGCAACCTTATTTTTCTTTCCGGTGGCTTGTAACTTAGCCTTAACAGCTTCTTTAACAGCTACTATATCCTCAGCCATTTTTCCAGCAGCTATACTGACTCTAGGTGATTTAGGAAGTTTAAGCAGATCAACCACATGCCTAGGAACAGAAGTGTAAACCAAAGAGAAAGGTGACTTCCCTGTAGCCGAATGTACTGCACTATTATATGCAAATTCCACTTGAGGTAACGCCAAATCCCATTGCTTCGGTTTTACTCCACAAACACTACGAATCATATTCCCCAACGTCCTGATAGTCACCTCAGTCTGCCCATCTGTTTGTGGATGAGCTGTAGAACTCCTGTTAAGCGTTGTCCCAAACATCCTCCAAAGAGTAATCCAAAAATGGCTAAGGAACTTGGTGTCCCTATCAGAAGTGATAGAGGTAGGAACTCCATGAAGTCGCACCACCTCCCTAAAGAACAACTTTGCTACATTTGATGCATCAGCTGTTTTCTTACAAGCAATGAAGTGTGTCATTTTGGAGAAACGATCAACTACCACAAAAACAGAATCCACACCTCGTTGAGTACGAGGTAATCCCAACACAAAATCCATTGCCAAATCTTGCCAAATGTCATCAGGAATAGGCAACGGCATATAAAGACCAGTGTTTTGGGACTGACCTTTTGACACTTGACATGCATGGCATCTCCGAACTATCACACCAGCATCTCTTCTCAAGTGAGGCCAATAATACCTCTCTTCTAGACCTGCAACTGTCTTATCTCTACCCAAATGACCCCCAAGTCCACCACCATGGAGATCTCGAATCAATTTCTCTCTCAAGGACGAATAAGGAATGCACAACTGATCTCCTTTTGAAAAGATAACCATCCCGAATATGGAAGTCTGCACTAGGCTGCCCTTTACTACATTTAACCCATAATTCCTTGAATTCAGCATCTTCCTCGTACAACTCCTTCAAGAACTCAAAACCCACAATCTCCTGAGCTAAAGTAATGAGTAATGAAGCCCTCCTACTCACTGCATCAGCCACTTTGTTCAAAGCTCCAGATTTATGTTGTATAATAAACGGGAATTTCTGCAGAAAACTTACCCATCGAGCATGCATCTTATTTATCATTTTCTGACTGTGAAGAAACTTTAAAGCTTGATGGTCAGTGAAAAGAATGAACTCCCTTTGAACAAGGTAATGCTCCCACTGTCGTAGAGCTCGAAATACCGCATAAAACTCTTGATCATAAGTACTCCATTTTTGTCGAGCATCACTCAACTTCTCACTTAAATAAGCCACGGGTCTCCTCTCCTGGGATAGAACAGCTCCAATGCCCACCCCGCTCGCATCACACTCCACTTGGAACACTTTATCAAAATCAGGAAGGGCTAAAACCGGTGCACGACATAGTTTCTCTTTGAGCATTGCAAAACTCCGTTCTTGCTCAACTCCCCACCTAAATTTGCCTTTTTTCAAACATTCAGTTATAGGTGCAGTAATCGTACTGAAATCCTTGATAAATCTCCGGTAAAAAGTGGCCAGGCCATGAAAGCTACGAACTTCGGTCACTGATGTTGGTGTGGGCCAATCTTGAATTGCGCGCACCTTCTCTTCATCTACGTGAATCCCTTCTTCGCTGACAACAAAGCCTAAGAAAAGCAATTTGTTGGTACAGAATGTACACTTTTTCAGATTAATGTACAATTGGTTCTCTTGCAGAACTTGCAACACCTGTTTGACATGCTTTAGGTGTTCTTTCTTGTCCTTACTATAGATCAAAATATCATCAAAATAAACCACTACGAAAGATCCAGTAAAAGGACGAAGAACCTGATTCATTAACCTCATGAAAGTACTAGGGGCGTTTGATAATCCGAATGGCATCACCAACCATTCATATAATCCATCTTTACTTTTAAAGGCCGTCTTCCACTCATCTCCGGGCCTAATTCTGATCTGATGGTACCCACTACGCAGGTCTATCTTCGAAAACACCTTAGAACCTGATAACTCGTCAAGCATATCTTCCAGTCGAGGAATTGGAAAACGATACTTGATAGTTATTTTATTGATTGCCCTGCTATCAACACACATCCTCCACTGATTTCCTTTCTTTTGGACTAGAAGGACTGGAACAGCACAAGGACTCAAACTCTCCCGAATGAACCCTTTCCTCATCAAATCTTCAATGTGCTCCCTTAAGATCTCATTCTCCTTAGGGCTCATACGATAATGAGGCAGGTTTGGTAGACTACAACCAGGAATCATGTCAATTTGATGTTGTATATCTCGCATGGGAGGCAATTCATTGGGTAACTCATCGGCAATCAATTCTTTGAAATCCTCTAGGATTTCCAACACTGCTACAGGGATTGAGTTAGCTTCCTTCTCAACACTCAACAAGCCCTTAACCACCACTGGACAGAAATAATCAATTTCTTTTACGGCTTCATCAAGTTCTTTTTCATTATAAGTCATTACTAAGAAACTGGATTTCTCCCCTGGATTTTGGTCAAAGTGCAAAACAGGAGCCATAGCAATTTTGTGTGCACCCCATGTAAACATCATCTCATTATCCCGTCCCCGATAGGTAACATCATTATCAAACTGCCAAGGTCTGCCAAGCAAAATATGACAAACATCCATATCAAGAACATCACAAATTACCTCTTCCTGGTAGTGTTTCCCTATGGAGATGGGAACTCTGCAAGTCAATGTGACTTGAACTCGGGATCCCTTGTTGACCCAGCCAAGGGTGTAAGGCTTCTCATGAGGTTCAGTGGGCAACTTCAAGTAGTCTACTAACTTCTGTGATACCACATTGTCCGTGCTCCCGTTGTCCACGATCAAGTTACAAATTTTTTTTCTGGACTGAACAATGTGTCTTGAACAAATTATTGCACTGCCCCTCAACTTTGGATGTCAAGAGTACCCTCTGCAACACAAAGTTAACCCTCTCAGTAGATTCCTCCTCTGCAAACTTGACATCAAATGTAGCAAAGTTGACGAAGAGTTGGAATTAATGGGGGAAAAGCAAGCGCAATTCCTTAAATCGGACAAACACATTTACAAGCAATAAACCTGTTGAAACTCTGGAATCCACCAGAAATGAAGAGTTGAACACTCTAAATTATTATTAGGATCAAAAAGCTGCGTTTAATGACAGCTAAAAACATTTAAATAGTCTTAACAAACCCTAATACGAAAATTAGGAAAGAAATAAAATCCATAAAATAATAAAATGTTGTTTTCGGGCCCTAAACGAACTCGTGGGCTGTGACTTGGATTCATGGACTGGACTAATAGAAATCATTTCTGGCTTTTTCGTCGCTGGGCTTCTTCATCGAACCTTGTCGCGAGCCTCTCTACATCACCATTTGACCATGCTAACACAACTTAGTAAATGCCCTCAATAAAGAGAGCTATCGTTTACACAATTCAAAAAGAGGTTCAAATCCAGAACAATCTACAACAAATTTTCACATAAGGTACTCGCATATATATATATATATGCTATGGCCCTTGATAATGTAAAAAGGAGACAATTAAAACAAAACACGTAAACCAATTGCAGCATTAAACCCCAAAGTCCCAAACACACAGTTTAAACACACTAAACTCTGTACTAATGAGTCGCTACTCGCTAAACAGTATCTCAATAGCATGAAGTACACAATTAACATCAAAATGCAGACAATAACTTTAAACACACTAAACTACGTAATAATGAGTCCTATCTCAGTAATATGATCTACACAATTACTAACATCCAAATGCAAACAATTAAAAAAAATTGGTATTATGAGTCGCCTAATTATCTAAATACAAGTACTTTGATCCCCTGATAACTAACAAAACAGAATAATTACAGACACTTTTTAGCCAAACTTTTGCTACTTGGAATCACAAAAAGTATTTTAATCGAACATTCAAAAAAAAAAAAAAAAATAGGAAATCAATCACAAATTACTTTTCAGCACTGTTCTAAAAGGCGCGCTAAGGCGTGGCCTCGCAGCCACGAAATGGACCTTGGCGGCTCATCTAGGCGTGGCGCAAAAATGCATGAAATAAGGCGAGAAAATGCGCGCCTTTTGGTAAGGCGTGACGCCACATTTTGAAATAGTTTATTATTTTTATTTATTTTTTTTTTAACTATTTTGAACTAGTATTTGAAATTTAGGCTATTTGATATATGGTGTGGTAATTATATAGTAGACAGTAGTGTAAATGTCTAATATAGTACGAGTAATATGATTTAAAATTATAAATATATAAATATTTTTTTGCCGCTTTAATAACGCCTTAAGAAACGCAAAGGCTCCGCCATAGCGAGTAAGGCTTGAGGCGCGGCCATGCCGCCACACCACGTCTTACGCCTTTTATAACCTTGCTTTTCAGCCTTTCTACTCCCCCACAAACAAATTAAAAATTTAAATTCAAATATCATTTTTCACCTAATAAATTAAGAGAAATGATAGACATGCCTAAAAAAAACATGCTTAATGATATGCTTAAAACTTCGCGGCAAGAGTTTATTGGTTTGTAAAAAAATGAGTCCCACTGGTACAACAAATAAAGTCTTGCCACACTTTTATGCATAATATTAGGCATGTTTTTAGGCATGCCTATCATTTCTCATAAATTAATTAGGGCCCCATCACAAAATAAACAAAGAATCATAATGGAGATAGTATTTGTTAAGCATAAGTAGTTATATATACCTTATGCCCGAAGGCAATGACGTTCTCCATAAGAATGACACCATAATGACCAAAACCAACTTCTCCAGCCACGTTAACAACAAACATATGCTTTAGAAGCGTATTCACAAGTACTTCAGATGTCGTCATTAATGGAAACTTTGTGAGGCGTTTCTACTGTTTAAAGGGTGTCAAAAACAAAAGGGTCGGGTTTAACCCACCTAAATCCAAATCCAAACACCAAAAGGGTCGAGTTTTGTGAGACGTTTCCATCACACTCTATAAAATGAGGGACACTCCGATTTAGTGTTATTAGACATTTATACCTTCATAGTTATCCTTACACTTTCATCCATGTTGGGGTAAAAATGTCCAAACACAATTAATTGGAGTGTAGTGTGCAAATCATCTCCCTTTCTACTAGTTTAGATTAAATTACACCATTAGTACCTAGTCCCTGTAAAAGTGTCGATTTACAAAATTTTGAAAATAATACGTCGATGGTCCAATTTCCTAATGATCGTTAGTTTTGCTAGTTAATACAGTCCTCACGTGCAAAGCACACGAGGCCATTTTTGTCAAAACATTTTTTTGTCCTCAAGCGTTTTGATGGCTACTGAATGACACTGTTTGTGACAACCCGCAAAATTCCTGATATGTTCTATTTGGAGAAACAATCATTTATTTCGAGTTTGGTATTATTCGTGAGAAACTAGGGGTATTTATATTCATTTTTATCAGAAATATTATTCTGAGAACATTGGTGTTATTCTCGTATTTTAAATCCCTCGTTTACTCGCCTAAACGAGCCCCGGACATCATTTCATGAAAGATTTCATAAATTACGCATCTGATCCCTATGGAGATATTTACACATCCGACCCCTCATCTTTCATCACCTTTACACATTAAATTGTAACTTTTGATTTGGGCTTATAAAGAAAAGGAAGCTAGCCTCCATCTCACTTCTCTCTCTAGGGTTTGGCCGACCACCATGGCCGCCATCCTCCTCCTGGCCGCCGCTCATTATTCAGGCCACCATCAACCACCAACACCACTATCATCATCATGCATCATCTTACATCACCATGTCTCATCGTTGGTGGAGTCAAAGCGCGTCCACGCGCCACCACCGCTCGTTTTAGTTGTGTTTATCGAAGGTAAAATTAGATCGAAGGTTGTAAGAGTTGTTGAAGGTTCTTGTTTGGTTCGTGTCCGTGAGTTGCCGCCACCGCAGCCACCACCATCTTCATCCTCTCGCCGTCGTTAGCAGCCGCCGCTCCTCCCTCTTTTCTCATTTTGTTTGGTTTGTGATACTGTCGTTGTTTTCTTTTGGTTGTGTATGCTTGGTTTTACCCTCATTCAAAAAGAAAACCCATATAGGGTGTTGGTTTAGTTCGATTAACAACAGGACACCAAGGGGGGTGACTCACATGTTAAATTTTGACATGTAACCAAAGGGTGTCATTTGTTTCGCAGGGGTATATAGTTTTATGTAAAAAAAATTTGGTATATTCGGTTTTGACCTCTCAAAATTTCGGTATTACCCGAAAAATAGCGTTAAGAAAAAAAATTTAGATCCCGACCCCCACTGAAAATATGCTAGCTTACGGATTAAATATACAGATGGCGAATATTATTTTGGACGTATGGATGATTTTTGGACTTATATCGATACTCGTGGACATTGGACATTTTGGACTTCAACTGAATACAATATATTAGACTCTATACGAATTTAATATATTTGATTCGTAACGGATACACAATAAGGAAATAATGTCTAACAATCAACGAATACTCCTTGTCAAACTTCTATTAAATTGTTTTGAGGAAATTGATTTATTTAAGTTACGACGATTTGGGAGTGTTGTATAAACGGACGCGTCAAGCCGAAGTCTATAAAACATTCCAAATTAATGTTTTTATTTGACTTATATTATAAAACATAAATGACGAAGTATATACTCTTAAGGTATAAATTGTTATTTGTTGAATTATAACTTCAAACTTATCTTTAGTTATTAAACATTTATGTTTTATACAAGGTACTTGGGTTATGGGAAACATTATCGAAACTTACCTATTTTATTTTACACGGAGTATTGTTGTCAGGGTCTAGATTTTCTTTGATTAGCTTGAGCATTGTTAGCATTTTTCATGACTATGTCGATGTTGATTTCTCTTTGGCGTGAGTTGTATGTTGACATCTTTTTCATTTTGGCGTGAGTTGTATTTTGAGTCTACGTTTTCTTACCACACCACACGAAATATTGATACTAAACTTTTTACAAGTAAAGATTTGAGTGATCCACAAAAACTATGACACATTGTCTTTTATAGACTATATTATTGTACGAGCTATATTTTGAGATAATCGTATACGTATTAGGGTGTACCATTGTGCTCGTACTGCTTGTTGCCGTCATGCCCATCTTTTGGATATCGTTGTGATTAGCTCTAGATGCCAGTTGAGTCTGTCGTGATCTTTGCATTGCTGTGACTAAGGTGAGTTCATAGCCCCCTCCACTTTTACTGGTTTTTAAACTATTTTTTGGGGGAGAATACATGCTCGCTTACAAATTAAACTCAAGTTTGTTTATTTGGATACGTTAATTGTTTACTCAAGATTTGACTGTTGGGTTGGAATAAACAAGTGGTTACTTGTTTATCTATGTGGTATGAGATTTGTGATTGTGGTTTAGGAAACTGTTACATGAGCTGGTTAAGGACGTATGAATGATTATTGGAAGGTATATCAACCCTAGTCGCACACAACAAATCTTGTTATTGTGTGGGGACTAGATATGGTTAGATAATATGAATGGTTATTGTATGAGATTATGTGTTAGACTATAGTGTGCACCTATAGGGAATTCTTTTGTGGTTTGACTTAGCCAGCGTAATAGGGTAAATTTGTGTGACTCTATATGAGTATAGCATCTATGTGATTGATTATGGTTTAAGTGGTTTGACTATGAGCTGATTGTGGTTATTTGATTTGAAATTGTGATTTAGGCAGTGTAAGCCTACGTTAAATTTGACTTGTTGAAAAGAATGGTTTGAACTCGAAAATCTTTTGGTTCAACTATATTGTTTTAAACTAAAACTCTATGGACTCACCAGCGTAAGCTGATCTTTTAGCGTGTATTCTCAGATATAAGGCGATAGCTCACTATTGGAAGGCGCTTGGCAAGGGGCATGGTTATAGGCGACTCTGATGAACAATTGGGACCGCTTTATTTGTTTCTGGGCCTATTTCCGCACTTCTTTTATAAAATGTAAACTTAACATTTTGTTAATACATTTTATTCTCAATGAAAGAATTAAAAACCGTTCTTTGTACTTATGTTATGATGCCATTGTAGTAGCACCCCAATGACATGTATGCTTCCGCTAGACCCGAATTTTGGGGGTGTTATGACTTTTTGCACTTTATTTTTTTCTGCACATACTTTATTAAATTCGATCAAAGTAACACACATATTTTGATATTTATATTCATGTCATACACACACACTCACTCTCTTTTTCACTTCTACAAAATCCATTTATGTTTGTATCAATTATTTTCAAAACTATGATTTTCTGTTGTGTCATTTGATATTGTCTTTATGTGTGTTTTTGTGATCTGCTTTGTGTTAACTGAAAATGTAAACATTTGAGTATAATTGGTAGTTGATTTTCAGTTGACACAAATAAGTCACAAAAAACATAAAAGACACGCTTGGAATTGGACTGTGTTTGCTTGGTATTGAGACTGTTAGTCATTTGGAATAGATTTCGGGTTGGGTTGAGTTTGTTGGGACACAGTTTAGAGGTGGGTTGAGGGGTGTTTCTATGCATAGGAATATTAGTCAATGACAACTAACATGTAATTGTCTTTTTTAACCAACTACCATGTATATATTTTTGATATCTTCGATTTTCTCTTGTGCAATATGTTATTGTCTTTGTGTTTATTTGTCTTTTTGATTGGCTTTGTGTTAACTGGAAATGTGGAAGTTGAATATACTTTCAAGTTGATTTCTAGTTAATTTCTAGTTGATTTGTAGTTGCACAAATTCAATCAAAAAGAACATAAAACACGCACTCGAATGTAGTTTGTAGAACCGTAGAGGGGGGAATACGGTCTTTTCGGCCTTTTAGAAGTTTAAAGACTTTAAGCCTTAAAGAATACCAAGTGGTTATACAAGAATAATCACAACCACAAATACAACCAAAGTATATATAGCATGTAAAGAGACACCACGATATATACTGGTTCGTGATGGGGGGTTTATACCATCCGTATGTCCAGTTGTGAATCCACGACACATATACTATTCACTAAGCATAATCCTTATGGTGGATTACAAACCGTATACAACTTCACTCCACCGATATGCACAAAGATCGGTGCTCACTAAGAAGGGCTACTCCCTATGATATTTTGCCCTCGAAACCACCCACAAAGATTCATGATTCGACTTATCCACAAAGACCACAAAGACATCCCACTGAAATTATCAAACCCCAACTAGATCCCCAATGATCTAGGCTTGGTCACCAAGACACAAGCCTTCCCTTACAACCAAATCGAATGATAGAATGTTGCTTCTTTGAATCAAGCCCTAACCTAATCTAGTGACTCGATTCTAATAGAAAGGGTATAGATAAGAAGACCCTCGACACAATCACAAGAGTGGATTAGGTTCTTATGATTCTTCCCTTGCGAAGAATGTGTTATTTCAAAGATGATAAGAGAGAAAGATAAAGAACACAAGATGTGTAGTAGACTCAGAGGGTATAGAGAAAAGAAATTAGAGAGAAAGAATGTTTTTCAAGGCGTAAGGAATAAAATAGGCAAGGTGGGGGTATTTATAGGCCAAAGTCTCAAAACTTGAAAAAGTTTTACGAGGCCGGCGTGCTGGCTGGCGTGTCGGAGTGCCAGCAGCGCGCCAGGAATCTGTAAAGATTTTTCGTGGGATTTTTGTCTTTTAACTACCTGACCTTGCTAAACCCCCACTTGTACTTCACATTTTTTACCTCTCCATTATTCATCCTTAAGGTCAACCAACGCAAGTAGCCATTTTATGAAAATCATTTTGAAAAGTATTTAAGAAAATGTGTTGGGTAAAAACAATTATCAAAGAGAGAAAGAAATGAGGGATAATTGGATAAGGGTATATTTGGTATTCCTCACATGGCATAGATAAAAGAGAAAGAATATGCCATGGAATATTCTTTTGCTTGGAAAGTGTAACACTCCCAATTCATGAATGCAGCGGAATTCGAACTAGGTGTTACTCGACGGCACAATAGTCACAATAATAGAAAACGAACTCCAATTAAGTCGTTTTAAAAGATTTATCATTCAAATTGTATAAATATCAGAGATTACAAAATGAGGTCCCAGATGGTTCCATGTTTACAAATTACATTAAATGAGTTTTTGTATGATAATAAAATTTATAGCCCTCTTGAGTATCCGTGCCCTTCCGTACCATCCTTGATCGTCATGAACCTGAAATACATGCTTGAGAGGTCAACACAAAGGTTGAGTGGAATTCCTAGAGTTTAGTTAAATCGTTTGAACACAATAATCGTAGTGTGAGCTATAGACTCACACTCATAGTTAGAAAACAAAATCGTTATTTATTTCACTAAGCTCATGCAACCAAAACATTAACATCGAACCAACAAAATTGGCATTATAGAAGCCCTATCAAGGTACTTTTGCCGTTATACCGCTAAATCTCAAATATAGTGCATTTGTGTGAACTCATCGTTGTTCAACACAAATGGGATTCATCAATCCCAATAGATCTATTCACAATATTCGCGCTTACTATAGGTAGTGACTAATGGTTCATGATATAGGGACTTCGAACATGGCAATCGTTACTTAGTGACAATAAAACATAGTCGGGAAGCATACATTAGAAAGCATTGTGTTCGAGTAGAAAAATAATAGCATGTATTCCCCCCATGGGTTTGTAAAATAGTTAAACAATAGAAAGTGGGGCTACGAACTCACCTTAAGTAGAATAGCAAGTAATGAAGGTGATGGTTGGATCGTGTAGGTTTCTATGAGCAACCTATAATAGAATGTTGCGACTTAGGATTTGTGTAAAGAATATAACGGAGTGCCTATATATATATATATATATATATATCTTGCATTTAGTCCATGATGTGGTATGATGTATATTGTATGTCCTTGAAAGAAAAGATTCATGAACATGTATGTTTTGTATATCGTTTACTACCGTTTGGGCTGACATATGTAACAATTCGCAATTTCAGGTTAACTTTTATTCCTGAAAATTTTACTATTCACTTTTTACTATTCACTTTTTACTATTCACTTTTCACTATTCATCTCAGAAATTTTTATTTCATATTCTCGTAAGTTAAATTATTTTAACGATAATCCGAGAGTTTGACGCTCGTCGGATCATTTCTGCAAAAATCACAAAGCCGTGTCCGAGATTTACTTTTAGGTTTAAACGTCCTTCCAGCATCCCGATATATCCATAAAACGTCATAAACAATAGAAATATGATTTTCTATCATTTTATGACAATTCCAAAAGTTTTGGAATTTTACGTTTTTCAGTTCAGCGTTTTACGCGAATTACGCGTTTTAGACCCGTGTTTCCAGTTTTTAGCAGGGTTTTAGCACCCGATAGATCCTACCACTCATTTTATATTTTATTATGGACTATATGGACATGTTTAACAATACTTTCAAATTCAATAATTTTACGACACCCGGTTTTACGTTTTGAGGCTTAATCATTTACGATTGGCATTTCCCGGAGTCAAAACTCATCTAGTAACTTGGATAATATCATCCAAGGCACACCTCACCCCCTTATCCATGTGAACCGCCCTAGGAGGGGGGATTCACACTATGTGGCTCAATTTCATGAATTTACCCTTAAAATCAATACTTATTTACAACTTGGTCACCAAGTTGTAACACTTTCCTAGTAAGCTTCCTAAATGGACCTATAAATACTCCCTCCCATCCCTTGTTATGCCGTGCACCTCCACCACCATAACCATCCATCCTTAGCTTTATTTCCTTCTAATTTCTTGCAAGGTTCAAGTGCAAGTTCAAGGTAGAAACTCTAGTTAGGTTATCATTCATCAAACACTTCCATAACCTCATATACTTGGTGATTTCTCTTGAGTTTGAATCCACTCAAGTCACCTCAACCTTCATCATCCATCTTTCAAGATTACAAGAGTAGAAAGATTGCATGAAGAGAAGTGGGTTGAAGCAAGTCTATCAAAGTCCTATCCTTACATGTTAACTTCCTTTCATCTTTGAAAGCCAAAAGTTGTGAGCCAAACCCTAACTTGATTCTTGTTAAACAATCATGTTCATGTTATTTACATATTATTTGTGCTATATTATGTCTTGTATTAATGTCCATGATGTATAAAAGTGAGTAAAACAAGTTATTGTACATGATTGATAAGACAAGTTCATAAAACAAGTAAACTAGTGACTTTGTTGGTATAACCTGATTAAAATGGTAAAAATATGATATTGGATTATTACATATTGTAGTAGAGGACCTAACAAGGAAACCGTAGCAATTTGAACCACCTAAAACGAATATACGAGTCAAAAGTTATGACGATTTGAAATTACCAAAACTTTGCGGCAAACTGCCAAATACCATTCTGATCAAAATTGGGTTTTGAAAGTCACCCTTCTGGTCCGATTCATCAAAAAGTTAAAACACGAAAGTTGTCCGGAACGCCGTTTTCGTTCAGCAGCAAAGAAGCTCGAGACCTAAAAATGCTTTCCGAGTGATAAAATTCTTCAAATTCTAAACAGCCCATTTTTAGGCGAAAGTCACTAGATTATGGTTATACTTTGAAAGGAACAAGAGGTCTTATGACCTATAATCAAGACCACAACCATGGCTAGAGCCAAGGTTGTGTCTCATGACCTTGGAACAAGGACCAAAGGTCATGGCTAGGCCATGACGAAACGACCATAACAACTTACATAGGCGTAAACATGAAACAATGAATTAGGCGATAACATGAACAAGCAATTTGGATCTACTTCACCTAAAATGAAACCATGAGATATTACCAAGAGAAAATGGTCATTCAAGACTTATGAAACTACCCCTAATAACAATCTTCATGTACTAATAAACTTTCCTAAGTTTATTCAAATATCGGACATGTAACTTTTCGGATCAAAACTTATATCTATATATTTTATCAACTACTACGATAGTAGGGAGCCTCATGTGAGGAGTTCATTATGTAAGCCGTCGAGATGAGTTGTGGATTTACGAGTTAAAGTGTCCTGGCTCCTCGAACGCTTACTAACATGACTTCTGAAATATGTCAGCCCGAACGGTAGTAAACGATATACAAAACATACATGTTCACGAATCTTTTCTTTCAAGGACATACAATATACATCATACCACATCATGGACTAAATGCAAGATATATATATATAGGCACTCCGTTATATTCTTTACTCCGATCCTAAGTCGCAACATTCTATTATAGGTTGCTCCTAGAAACCTACACGATCCAACCATCACCTTCATTTCTTGCTATTCTACTTAAGGTGAGTTCGTAGCCCCACTTTCTATTGTTTAACTATTTTACAAACCCATGGGGGGAATACATGCTATTATTTTTCTACTCGAACACGATGCTTTCTAATGTATGCTTCACGACGATGTTTTATTATCACTAAGTAACGATTGCCATGTTCGAAGTCCCTATATCATGAACCATTAGTCACTACCTTTAGTGAGCGCGAATATTGTGAATAGATCTATTGGGATTGACGAATCCCATTTGTGTTGAACAACGACGAGTTCACACAAATGCACTATATTTGAGATTTAGCGGTATAACGGCAAAAGTACCTTGATAGGACTTCTATAATGCCAATTTTGTTGGTTCGATGTTAATGTTTTGGTTGCATGAGCTTAATGAAATAAATAACGATTTTTGTTTTCCAAACATTGGTGTGAGCCTATAACTCACACTGCCAACATATTGTGTTCAAACGATTTAACTAAACTCTGCGAATTCCACTCAACCTTTGTGTTGACCTCTCAAGCATGTATTTCAGGTTCATGATGATCAAGGATGGTACGGAAGGGCACGGATACTCAAGAGGGCTATAAATTTACTTATCATTCAAAAACTCACTTAATGTGATTTGTAAACATGGAACCAATTGGGACCTCATTTTGTAATCTCTGATATTTATATAATTTCAATGATAAATCTTTTAAAAACGACTCAATTGGAGTTCGTTTTCTATTATTGTGACTATTGTGCCGTCAAGTAACACCCCGTTCGAATTCCGCTGCATCCATGAATTGGGGGTGTTACAACATATTTCAGAAGTCATGTTAGTAAGCGTTCGAGGAGCCAGGACACTTTAATTCGTAAATCCACAACTCATCTCGACGGCTTACATAATGAACTCCTCACATGAGGCTCCCTACTATTGTAGTAGTTGATAAAATATATAGATATAAGTTTTGATCCGAAAAGTTACATGTCCGATATTTTGAATAAACTTAGGAAAGTTTATTAGTACATGAAGATTGTTATTAGGGGTAGTTTCATAAGTCTTGAATGACCATTTTCTCTTGGTAATATCTCATGGTTTCCTTTTAGGTGAAGTAGATCCAAATTGCTTGTTCATGTTATCGCCGAATTCATTGTTTCATGTTTACGCCTATGTAAGTTGTTATGGTCATTTCGTCATGGCCTAGCCATGACCTTTAGTCCTTGTTTCAAGGTCATGAGACACAACCTTGGCTCTATCCATGGTTGTGGTCTTGATTATAGGTCATAAGACCTCTTGTTCCTTTCAAAGTATAACCATAATCTAGTGACTTTCGCCTAAAAATGGGCTGTTTAGAATTTGAAGAATTTTATCACACGGAAAGCGTTTTTAGGTCTCGAGCTTCTTTGTGCCTGAACGAAAACGGAGTTCTGGACAACTTTCGTGTTTTAACTTTTTGATGAATCGGATCAGAAGGGTGACGTTCAAAAACTCAGAATGCAAGACAGGAAGGTTTAGGCAGTTTTGCCGGAAATCTTTGGTAACTTCAAATGGGCGTAACTTTTGACTCGTATACTCGTTTTAGGTGGTTCAAATTGCTATGGTTTCCTTGTTAAGTCCTCTACTGTAATATGTAATGATCCAATATCATATTTTTACCATTTTGATCAGGTATTACCAAGAAAATCACTAGTTTACTTGTTTTAATAACTTGTTTTAACAATCAAGAACAATAACTTGTTTTGCTCACTTTTATACATCATGGACATGAATACAAGACATAATATAGCAAGAATAACATGTAAATGATATGAACATGATAAATTGACAAGAAGCAAGTTAGGGTTTGGCTTACAACTTGTGGCTTTCAACAAAGAAAGGAAAGTAACTAGTAAGGATAGGACTTTGATAGACTTGCTTCAACCCACTTCACTTCATGCAATCTTTCTACTCTTGTAATCTTGAAAGATGGATGATGAAGGTTGAGGTGACTTGAGTGGATTCAAACTCAAGAGAAATCACCAAGTATATGAGGTTATGGAAGTGTTTGATGAATCAAAACCTAACTAGGGTTTATGTATGGATATTGCACTTGATTTCTTGGATGGAACTTGAAGTAAATGAGCTAAGGATGAGATGATGGTGTGTTTTTATGTGTGTGGGTCGTTGGAATGGCCAAGGAGGGGTATTTATATGCTCATGAGGAGGTTAGGAAGCTAACTAGGAAGTTTCCTAAACTTGGTGACCAAGTTGTAATTAAGTAATGATTTATGGCTAATTTCATGAGATGAAGCCACCTATGGGATGACTCCCCCCCTCCTAGGTCAGTTCATATACTTGGGGAACAAGGTGTGGACTTTGCTTGGTATTATCCTAAGTATTAGGATGAAACTTGACTCCGGGAATTGCCAACCGTAAATGATTAGGCCTCAAAACGTAAAACCGGGTATCGTAAAAATACGAAACTTTAAAGTATTGTTAGACATGTCCATATGTCCCATAATAAAATATAAAATGAGTGGTAGGTTCCATTTGGGTGGTAAAACCCTGCTAAACACTGGAAACACGGGTCTAAAACGCGTAATACGTAAAACGTACGAATATTGCGTAAAATTGAGAAAAGTAAAATGTTACTTTTCTAATAGGATAATATTGATTTAAAAAGACTTATAATGTCTAGACTGGGCTCAGTCTAGTGTCGGTTGGTATTAAATGTCCTTTAGACATCAAACCGTAAGCCTAAAAATCACGAAATGACTTATAAAATCAAGGAATGATTTTTGGTCAATGGAGGAGGGAAAAATATGTTGACTTTTTCGAATAAGTTGAAAACTTAAATCGTCTTAGAAATGCGGTGCAGGTATAGGCTAACGTTACGGCTGAGTAAAAACGCTTAAAACTGAAAATTCCAGTTTTTCGCGGCCGAGGTTTATTTTGGTCATGTTTTTCTCAGTCCTGATTTATTCTCAAATAAATCATGAGTGTGTCAAACATTTTTCTGATACGGGGAAAATTAACGCGACCGAATTTCGTTGTGCGTAGAATTTTTGAATGACGTTTTACCCTAAAACGTGTAATTCCGTGTAATTCCTTAATAACTTTCACGAAAATGAGCTTATGAATGTCAAACTTTTAATTTGTCATGGAAATGATTTATCACTTCAGCCCAAGAAATAAAAATCAAGTTTCGGGAAAAATTTTCGGGAAAAATGAATAGTAAAAGTGAATAGTGAAATTTCCCGGGAAAAGTAATTAACCTGAAATTGCGAATTGTTACAGAAAGGAAGTGTGGATGTTAGAGAGGGAATATTTGAATTTGAAATTCAAATGGTGTGAGAAGGAAGTAAGAGAGTGAGGTTGGGTTAAGGTTGAACCATGGTTGGGTAAGAAGAGAGAGCATGGTTAGGTTAAGAGGATATCCAGGATAATATTCCAAACTTGGAGAAGAGGGTGAGATGAAGGGTTGAGATGAATTTTGATGAGTTGGAATGATGTGATAGAAGAGAGCCTAAGGTTGGATTCAAATTTGAATTCTAGTTGTTGGAGTGTGAGAGAGTAAAGAGATAAGGTGGTGAGTTGGATTGTGTGAGAATGATAAGATTGGAGATGTGATGGGGAGCCTTGGTTTGGATAATTTGAATGTTGTGAGTGACTGAGTTGGCAAGTGTGTGAGGGAAGAAAGGTTGTGAGGGAAGTGTGTGTATTTTGAATTTGAAATGAGGATAAGAGTGTAAGAGTATGAGTTGGATAATGATGGGATGTGTGTAAGAATAAGGTGATGGGGAGCCTTTGGCTTAGGATTCAAAATTCAAAATTTGAATGTTGGATGAAGGTGTGAGTTGGAAAAGTGTGTAGGGGAAGGAAGGTTGTTTGTGTATGAGTTTTGAATTTTAATGTAGAGAGTGTGAGAGTGAATGAGATGATGAGTTGTAGGGATGTGA
The DNA here is from genome assembly GCA_030686995.1 of Artemisia argyi. NCBI lineage: Eukaryota > Viridiplantae > Streptophyta > Magnoliopsida > Asterales > Asteraceae > Artemisia > Artemisia argyi. Next base: position 245,349,868 of record CM060702.1, on the reverse strand, counting down.
TATTGAAGTGATGGGGAGCCTTAGAATGGAATTCAAATTTCAAATGAAGGATAAGGTTGTGTGTGTGTGGGAGAAGGTTTGTGAGAGGATGTATGTGAAATTTGAATTCAAGAGGGTTGTATGTGAGTATAGGGAGGTGGAGAAGAGAGTGAATAGGAAAATGGGTGATGTGTTTGAACTGTAGTGGTTAAGAGGGAATATGGTGAAAAGAGTGTTTGGAATATTTTGTGTGAGAATGTAGGGGACAAGAAGTACATGCAAGTATAAGAAATATTTAGAATGCTGGGGATAAGAAATATTATAATGCATATGAGTTTTCAAAAGACAAAGTGTTTTAGTTTTCGTGGAAGACTTGTATCGTTATTTGTAAAAAATTTTGTATCATTGTTCATGTGGTAGTATATAAACATAGACTCGAAATACAACTCACGCTAAAGAAGAATAATGAATGAATAATATCGACGCAAAACACATGCCAAAGTATAATGTATTCAAATATATATTATAAAAGAAAATAAACAAAAGAATAATCAAAGAAATTGACTAAGGAAAATAAGTAAGAAGAATAAGAAGACAACAAGTCAATGGTATGTTTCGGTGTTTACCCAGAAATCCCCAAATAGTTTAGAAAGACAAGTAGGTTTTATAAGAACATTGCAAGTTAATAATTCAACCATGAAAATGTTTTAAAGATTAAATAAAACTGTACATTTTGTCGGGTTTTATAAACATAAAAGAGATTTGAAATAAAAGTGTAAGTTTAGAAGATTTTATAAAAATTTGACATGACTCGTCCGTTTATACAACGTTTCCAAGTCATATGACTTTAGTAAAAATCAATTTTCCCAAAACAACATCTTCCGAGAGTTTTCCAAATCGACATCATTTTAGCTTCTCGTTCACCCAACACGTTTCAACAATATTTTTCCAAAACAATAATAATCCGCTTAACTAAGTAATCTAATAATCTAGTTTTAGATGTCCAATAAAATGTCTTTAATAGTATGTCCAATATCTTAAGTTTGTTGCAAGTCCAATTATACCAATTCCATTTAAAGTCCGATAAGTCCAATTTAAATCCAATATATAGTCCAATAAATCCCAAGTTCAATCAATAGTTTTTGTCCAACGTCTAATATATATAGTCCGTTAAGTATTATTGTGACCCGTTTCCAAAGCATTAAGTCCAAAATTATACCGAAACCACCAATGATCACCGGTGTCAAAACAATAAATCATGTTAGTCCAATGTTCAAAAACCGCAAATAGTCGCATATGTAAAATATAAACTAACCAAGTGAAAACACCCTTATACAGGTTTTCATATTGTTTTCGTACTTAATATTGAACAGCTTGGTAGGCCAAAATTATATAAAGTATGGTTTATGTAAAATACAGATTAATAAAACATAAGACTAAAATTAAGGTAATGTAAATAATATTAGTTTTTAATTTTATCCGTTTTTTGTACGTTTTATCCATTTTTGCCATTTTTAACGTTTTATCCATTTTTTGTATATTTTATCCGTTTTTTGTCAGTTTTTTTTCATTTTTTGTACTTTTTATCATTTTTTTTTATCGTTTTAATCCGTTTTTTGTACGTTTTATCCATTTTTTGTCAATTGTTTTCCCTTTTTTGTACGTTTTATCAGTTTTTTTTACGTTTTTATCCATTTTTTGTACGTTTCTTATGTTTTTTATCAGTTTTTTACGTTTTTATCCGTTTTTGTCAGTTTTTTACGTTTTATCCATTTTTTGAACATTTCATCGGTTTTTTTTTATGCTTTAATCCGTTTTTTTACGTTTTATCCGTTTTTTGTCAGTTGTTCTACATTTTATCTATTTTTTGTGCATTTTATCTGTTTTTTGTACGTTTTATTCGGTTTTTGTCAGTTTTTCCCCTTTTCTAATGTTTTATACATAAAAAAACGAATAAAAACGTAAAAAACTGATAACAAGTAAAAAATGGAAAAAACTGATAAAACATAGATAAACGTACAAAAAATGAATTAAACGTAAAAAACCGATAAAACGTACAAAAAGGGGGAAACTGACAAAAAATGGGTAAAACGTACAAAAAACAGATAAACTTACAAAAAATAGATAAAATGTACAAAAAAACGGATACAACATAAAAAAATGGCAAAACTGATAAAATGTACAAAAAACGGATAAAAACGTACAAAAAATGGACAAAATATAAAAAAACTGACAAAAACGGATAAAACGTACAAGAAACGGATCAAAACGTAAAAAAACAGATATAACGTTCAAAAAACGGATAAAAACGTAAAAAAAAGAACTGACAAAAACGGATAAAACGTAGAAAAAATGTAAAAAAACTGATAAAAATGGATAAATCGTACAAAAAATGGATAAAAACATAAAAAAAAACCGATATAATATACAAAAAAGGAAAAAAAACTGTCAAAAACGGATAAAAACGTAAAAAAACTGATAAAACGTAAAAAATAAATAAAAAAAAAAAAAACAAACCAAAAAAAAAAGAAGGAAAAATTGACAAAAAACGGATATAACATACAAAAAATGGATAAAACATAAAAAAAAATGGCAAAAGTTGATAAAACGTACAAAAAACGGATATAAACGTATAAAAAACGGAAAAAAAAAAAGACAAAAACGGATAAAACGAAAAAAAAAACTCAAAATGAGGACTAACGGTGCAAACGTTTGGCTAACGAAGGCTAACAGTGTAATATTTTCTGTCTCGTTAAGAGATAACGGAGAAAAAATTTGTATCGTTATTCTTCATGGTTAACGAGGGATGTAGGGTGGCAAACGTTTGCCTAAGGGGTGATGTATTTTGCCAAAAGTTTCTAAAAGGGATGTAAGATGCCAAAATGTGTAAACCACATAGAGTATTTACACAACTAACATCTCACAAATATCAAAACAATCACATTAAAACGTATATTTGATGTGCGGTTGTGCCGGTATGCTCCGTGTGCAGTTTCCATGTTTTGTGCAACTTACTTCTCGTTTTCAAATCAAATAAATTCCAAAAAGCTCGAAATGCATAATAGGTAATAATAAACATAATTTATTATTAAAATAGGTTTGGAAAATCATCGTTTGTCACAAATGGTATCGAGTTTTATAAAAAAGTATTGCCCTAAAAATGCCGGTTGCTACAATTATGATTCATAATTATTCCCTTAGTTTCATTATGAACTAATGTAACCTTATTATTAATAAACGTCTTCCGCTTGCGTTTGTTTCGTTGACATCATAATGTGGCATTTTGACCCTTTTTCGGGTTAGGGTGTTCCTTTTCAATAAGCCGTAACTTGTTTCTCAATCTTTTGGAATGAATTGACTTGTTCAATATCTATCAACATCTGCTATATGTGGTGAAATCAGTATGCATGCTATTATTAGAAAGCAGAGTTAGAATCATGGTTATGGTCCAAATGGCGAAATGCCTTTTTTTCCTGTAACCTGTAACATAATCTACTGGTTAATTAGCATTAATAAATTACTGTTAGACCTATTCGACTTGTTATATCATGTGCTCTTTTCTTAGCTTCACCTGAACCATTTTTGTTGGTTTATATGTGAATAGTTCTTTCTGTCTGAAGATTATACAGATTATGTTGGGATCATACTTTTAGTATTTAGTCAAGTCTCGGTCATTACATTTTGTCATAGGTTGCTTTAGTAATACTTATCATTATTGTTTAGTTAATGGGCAACATGTAAAAGGCCCAAAAGGCCTTAAAGCCCACGTATGAAGAGATAAGGGAGGAAGGGAGTGTTGCCCTAACTCCTCCCTTATAAATAGTGAGCTTATGTTTACATTTCACTTGTTGGTTATTTGATTACCTTAAGGAAACTCTTGCACTTTTATCTTTCATATTGTCTTATAATCAACCAATCTCATTTCTCATCTTATTTCTTCTTATAACATACTTGTGTTTACTAAATGGTGACCTAACAAGTGGTATCATTCGCCTACTAGAAGTTTGAAGTGTGTTTCCTTGGTTAACGTGGAGAGTGGTGCTTATTTCTTCATCTTTTTGCATTTTTCTTTGTTTCTTTCACTCAAATCTTGAAGCTTGGATAAGTTTCAAGGTTGATATAGTGATTTGAAGCTTAGTTTTTGCATAAAGTTGTGTTTTTTAAGGTTTTTGTTAAGGTTTTATAGCTTCTTTGATATTGGAAAACTAGTTTTTGGTAGCTAAATCTTCTAAAGTTATTGTTTTCTAAGTATTGGTGAAGTTATTTGATCAAAAGTACCTTATTTCTAGGCATTTTTCCTTCAAAAATTTGAGATTTTTCAAGTTTCTGACCAGTTTACGCGTAATATTGGTGAATAGTACGATTCTGTAGCTGTCAATAGTACTTTTTGTCCTTTTTACGCATAACTTTGGCCTTAAACCCTTTTCTTACGCGTTAAATAGACTAAAACCCTGATCCTACGCGTAAACTGCTCCTCTACGCCTTAAATCCTACGCTTAAGTTTGATTCTACGCGTAAGTTAGAGTTATGCGTAACTTGCCAGAGTTTACGCGTAAGCTTCATCAACGATCTTCTCCTCGTGTTACGGTGACTCAGTACTTCCCTAGCTTGGATAAGTTAGTGGAATACTTCGACTACGGACATCTTTCAAGCTTGGATAAGTTTGAAAGATTTGTTTGTTTGTTTCAACCTTACGCATAAGTCTAAACTTACGCATAAGCCTAAGCTTACGCGTAAAGAGAAAACTTACGCATAAACTATTTGTTTACGCATAAACCTACTCTTTACGCATAACCTAAAGTTTACGCGTAAGATTAAGTTACGCGTAAGAATTGAACTTACCCCAAGGATTCTGGAACTTACTCAAAGGAACGTGCATTTCAATCTTCTACAAAGATCCATTTCTACACAAGTGTTCTAAGATGTCTCAACCTCCTAATCATTACTTCCCTCATATTCAGCAACCTCAACATCAGCAGTCTCAGCAACCTCAGCATCAGCAGTATCAGCAACAACAATACCTTCCGCACATAATGAATCAACAACCTCCTAAATACAATCCACTACAGAATTACCTAATGATGCAACAACAGCTCATTCCTCAACAACAATCATATCAAGTGCCACAACAAACCAATCAGTTTTCCTCCAAACAACCTCACTGGTTTGACAGAATGTGTGAAGTTATTACAACTCAACAATCCCGACATGAGGCAGGATCACTTGAGACACCTCCAATGCTTACACCTGGGAACTATGTTCAATGGTCAAGTCGATTCTTACGATTTGTTGAGCTTAAGAAACCTCATGGGAAATTCTTGAAGCAAGTGATACTTGAAGGACCATTTGAGTGGCCAACTAGATTTGAAGCTGGTGATCCACATGCTGATCCTCCACGTCCTCCTGGTGATAGACCCCTTCCAGAATCTGCACTCACTGAAGAACAGAAACTACATCGTGAAGCTGATCAGTATGCAATGGCTTATATACTTCAAGGTATACCTAATCCGATCTATCGAAGTGTCGATGCTCAGAAAGCAGCCAAAGCTATGTGGGAACACGTTCATCTCCTTATGGAAGGAACTCAATTGAACAAAGATGACATGGAATCCAAGCTATACATGGAATACACTGACATCACAATTGAACCTGGAGAGTCACTTGAATCCTACTATCATCGTTTCACAAATGTAGTTAATGATTTGGAACGTCACAAAATCACAGTACCAAGGATCGCTGTGAACTCCAAATTTGTTGGTAGTCTTGGCCCTGATTGGCATAAATATGTGACATTTGTTCGTCAAACAAAAAATTTGCATGATGCTCCATATGGTTTGTTGTATGATTTTCTGAAACACCATGAACCTGAAGTGGAAAAAGATCGAGCTCTACGAGGAGGATACACACCAACTTCTACACCAAATTCTTTGGCTCTCATAGCTCAGTCTCCCTACGCTCCACCACCAATGTCAAATCATGCATATGTTCAAGAGCAGAACTACTTCAGTTATCCACAATCTTCCACCTCGAACCAAATGGTCCCTTATGATTCATCTCTACCGAATACTTCTACTCAACTTGTTCCGTTAAACAACAATGATTCTGTGTACTACTCCAACTCCAATGAAGATGACGATGATGACTTTCATACGTTGAATCAGGGACTTGCTCTTATTGCTCGTGCTTTCAGCAAATTCTCCAACAAAACAAACAACCGTCAACGGTCATCTTCGAATACAAGGAATCAAGCGGTTGTTCATGATGGAAGAGTGGAAATTCAGAATCGCAATTATGGTCGATTTGGTTCAGGCAATTCTTCCGGAAGTTATGGGAATGATCAGAGGTTCAGTAACAATACGGGGTTCAAGAACAACTCCGGATCTTCTCAACAAAGGTCTGACTCAGTTGCAACAAGGAACTCCAACTCAGGGAATGCAGTTTGGTGCTACAATTGTAATGAGCAAGGTCATATAGCTACAGCATGTTCCAAACCGAGAACTCGCGGTAGTAAGTTTCACAAGCAGGCATTACTCATGGCTCTTCAAGATGAAAAAGACGGACATTTCCCTGAACAAGATAACAACTTCATGGCAAATGTGAACAATGATGATGACATGGAAGATCTGGAAGCTAATGCAGCTGTGATGCTTATGGCCAACATGCAGGAACTTAAGCTCAATGATTCAGGTCCAGTGTATGACACTGACGGTTTGTCTCAGGTACATGACCTCAATGAATGCTTTATTAATGAAATAGTCTCACCTTCTGCTTATGAATCAGATATGGCGCAAGTTGTTCCATCTAAATCATCTTCATCATCTCAAAAAGATGAACAAATAAGCACAGTTGTCATATTCGATGATGACACAGTTGTTTCATTTGATGATCCTATTGAGAATAATGAACATGATAATTTAGAACAACATGAACCATCATTTGATCCAGACCCTGACCTAATATTGTTATCTAAACAACTGGATGCTCAGCAATTGCAGATTATAAAATGCAACGAAATAAATAAAGTTTTAAAAGAACAAAATGCGTCACTTGCAAGAGATATTGAATGTTATAAAATTCAACTTTCAAATCAGGACGAAAAGATTAAAAATGCAAAAAGTTTTGAAAATGCTTTTCAAGAATCTTACAATAAAGAACAAGATCTTCAACGCAAAATGCAAGATTTAATTGAATCAAACGGAAAGTTGATTTCGAAACTTGAAAGTGAAAAGTGTGAATTGAAAATGCAAGTTGAACGTCTTCAAACAGAACTTTCAAAAACAGAAACAGAATTGTCAAGTTGTCAAAAAGATTTTTGTGAACATAAAATACGAAAAAGAAAATACATCGATGACTTACTCGGTGATATTGTTGATCTTGAAAAACAACTCAAAGAATTTCGTCACATTGTTTACAAACACGGGAACTCTGTCACCACAATTCAGAAATTTACTTTAAAACCGAGACCCGATAAACGATTTGCACTTGGTGATTACAATTCAATGTTTCTTCACACGGCATTCAAAGATATTCCAAAAATTTACAGTATGGATTATTTAATGGATAATACGGTTGTGCGTGCTGTTGTTTTTGATACTGAGGAAGAAGAAGAACTTGAAGACGAGAGTCGGTCAAAAATGAGTAATGTTCAATATTGGACACCATATGACTATTCAAAAGCTCCTCCACTTTCAAAATCTTTTGTCACTCAAAAGGAATTACCTGAGAAATCATGGTTTATCGAAGAGTCGTATGTTTCATCTCACAATGCAGCTCCTGTCCCACCTGTAGCACAAATAAATGGTCCTTTACCATCATCCGGTGAACTAACACGTTTACCAAGATGTCGTGTCTTAAATTATTTCAAAACCTTTATGGAAGACATCGATATTTTGGAGGAAACAATTGAACGCAATTCTGAAATAAAAATTGAAACTTTTCAATCCGCTTACGAGCGAGAAAAGAGAGATATTTTTCAAAAACAAATGAAACCAATTGTTCAACACCTCCGTCTATGTGCTACACGTTGGGATCAGGAACTTCAAAAGGAGGTCAAAAATATGATAAACGTTTTTGATACTGCTGAAAATGAGATTTTAGTCCAAAAGCTACAAACTAAAGTTTTCAAAAATGATGCTGATCGACTCTTGGAACAAGTTCTCTGTGCTGATATTTTGTCGGTTATCATGAATGATCTCTATAAATCTGGTACTTCTATGCTTATGGATGATCTTTGTGTTGATAATAATTTGTTGAATGCGGAAATTGAGACACTCAAACAGGAAAATGATGAGTTGAGGAACAAGAATGATGATGTGACAAAACAGTTTTCAAAAGAAAATTTTCAACTCAAACAAAAGCTTGATTGGTGTCAAGCTCAGAGTCTTAATCAGGAACTCAAACTTCAAAGTCAAAATGTTTCTAACTCTTGTCAACTTTGCAAAAACATTGAGTCTTTTAAAAGTTTGTGTCTCAAATATGAAAAAGAAATTGCGGACTTAAAAATTGAAAACGTCGAATGGCAACAAAACCGCGATGACATCAAATATTGCAATGGTTTACTCGAGTCTGAAATTCAGGATAAAAATCACATCATCATAGATTTAAAAGAGAAAGTTAGGCTACTTCAAAAAAGAAAGATGGTTGACACCACGGTGATAGCACCAGGAATGTATAAATTAGACAAAACGGAAAAAGGAAAGGTTGTTCATAATACTAATGTTGATACCTCCACTTCTACAGGACTAGTCTCCACTACTAGCGTTAGCAGACCCAAGCGGAAAAGTAAAAGGAAGAATAGGATCTTGCAACGTAAGAGAGGACACCTAGAAGCTCAAGAAGTAGAAGACCAACTTAGGAATTTGAATAAAACTCATGTTGCATCAGATTTAGATTCTAATCTGGCAAATTGTAATCAAAATCTAAATGTAACGAATGATGAACCTTTGAATGTTTTGAATATTAATGCATCTTGTGTGTTTTGTCGTAAAAGCGTATCATCTGGTGATCATACAAAATGTTTAGCTAATTCTCTTCTAAATCGTCATAAGAAACGTGGAACACGCATTCCTTCTAGGCCCACTATTGCCTCTAAGTCTAACTTAGGAAAGCCGTCTTCTACGGTTTCTACTGAAGCTGAAGTTACCCCCATAGGTGCCAAGAACAAATCTAGGAATGAACCCACGACTAGTGCATTTAACATTAAGAAAGCTAATACTAGTTGGAATTGGCAACGTTGGTTACAACACAAACCAGACTTTAAATGGATTCCTAAATTGTTGAATAAATGTGTCTCTAACCAACAGGAACCCGCACTGTCTTTGGGTTCCACCCTTACTTCTGTTCCATCTGTGTCCTCTTCTTGTGATGCAGGTGGTACAGATCATTCTATGGATTGTTGATAGCGGATGCACCCGACATATGACAGGCAATCTCAAACTGTTGAAAAACTTTGTCTCAAAGTTCATTGGTACTGTCAGATTCGGGAATGATCATTACGCTTTAATCATGGGATATGGTGACTATGTAAGTGGGAACATCGAAATAAACCGTGTTTATTATGTGGAAGGCCTTGGACACAACCTTTTCTCTGTTGGTCAATTCTGTGATGGGGATCTAGAAGTTGCATTTCGTGAGAAAACTTGCTTTGTTCGTGACTTACAAGGAAACGATCTTATGTCTGGCTCACGTGACTCCAATCTTTACACTATATCAATGTCAGATATGATTGCAACATCTCCGATATGTCTTCTCTCCAAAGCAGAGTCAACTAAATCTTGGTTATGGCACAAACGTCTTTCGCACTTGAATTTCAAAACCATGACGGACCTTGCTCGTTATAAACTTGTTGATGGATTTCCAAGATTCCGTTTTACCAAAGATCACTTATGTTCAGCCTGTGAACAAGGAAAAAGTACTCGGGCTCATTTCCCTTCTAAACCCGAACACAATACGAATCATGTTCTGCAACTGCTTCATATGGATTTGTGTGGACCGATGCGTGTTCAAAGTATCAACGGTAAACGCTACATTCTTGTAATTGTGGATGATTATTCCAGATGGACTTGGGTTTATTTTCTACGAAGTAAAGATCAGGCTCCTTCAATGATCATCACCTTTCTCACTAAAATTCAAGTTCAGTTACGCAACACGGTCAGAATTGTCAGAACTGACAATGGAACTGAATTCAAGAATCAGACACTTAGGTCTTATTATGAGAAAGTGGGAATTGAACATCAAACATCTATTCCTAGAAGCCCAGAACAGAATGGAGTTGTTGAAAGACGCAACAGGACGTTAGTGGAAGCTGCTAGAACTATGTTGATTAATGCTCAATTACCAGATTACTTGTGGGCAGAAGCTGTTTCAACTGCATGTTACACTCAAAACCGTTGTATGATCACAAAACGTCATCGCAAAACACCATATCAAATTGTTCACAAAAGGAAACCAAACATCGATTACTTTCATGTTTTTGGAGCACTCTGTTATCCGAAAAATGATCGTGATGATTTAGGTAAACTTAAAGCAAAGGCTGACATCGGAGTGTTCGTTGGATATTGTGAAAATTCTAAAGGTTTTCGGATTTGGAATCGTCGTACTAGAGAAATTCAAGAAACCATTCACGCTAATTTTGATGAACTCACCCAAATGGCTTCTGAGCAACACAGCTTAGGACCCGAATTTAACCGTCTTAACTCTCCGGCATCTTCAGCTGAACCTTTGCCACTTAATCGCAAAGAATTAGAAACCTTGTTTGCTCCACTATTTGATGACACAATTGAATACCGTCCTACTGAGGTCTCACCAAATTCCGCTGCTCAACCTGATCACATTCAAGTACCAGACTCACCTCAACAAACTACTACAAGTGTTGAAAGAGACGGTCCTCCAGTTGTATCACCATCTACAGCAGAACAAACTGGTTCTACTTCCCGCCTTTCAGCTGCAGATCCACAACAACTATCAGTTCCACAATCCGCAGAGCATGATCCTGATGCGTTCTTTAATCCGTTTGCACCAGCTACTACAGTTCCTGATATAGCTGAATCATCAACACGCAACTTGGATCCTGCCAACATGCGAGATACGTATCAACTACACCCGTCTACACACAAATGGACCCGTGAACATCCACTAGTTCATATTATTGGCCATCCAGATGCACCTGTTATGACAAGACAACGACTTCACACCGATGGAGAAACTTGCATCTACGCACTCACAGTTTGTCATGAAGAACCAAAGAACATAAAAGATGCAATGACTTATGACAACTGGATTGAATCTATGCAAGAGGAATTTCAGCAATTCATAAGATTAGAAGTCTGGGAATTAGTTGAAAGACCTGACGGAGTCTTTGTCATTGGGTTAAAATGGATCTGGAAGAATAAGCTTGATGCAGAAGGGACAGTCATCCGCAACAAATAACGTCTGGTAGCTAAAGGATACTCTCAACTTGAAGGTCTAGACTTTGCTGAATCTTTTGCTCCAGTGGCACGACATGAAGCTGTTCGAATCTTTTTGGCTTATGCTGCACATAGGAATATGGTGGTTTTCCAAATGGTTGTGAAAACAGCATTTCTGAATGGAGATCTCCGTGAAGAAGTATATGTCAGCCAACCTGAAGGCTTCGTTGATCCTGAGCGTCCTAATCACGTCTACCGACTCAACAAGGCTCTCTACGGACTCAAGCAGGCCCCACGGGCGTGGTATGATAAATTGTCCACTTTCTTACTGGCCAATAAATTTTCTAAAGGATCGGTGGATCCCACACTGTTTACTAAAACCTACGGGGAGGACTTACTTGTTGTTCAAATATATGTCGATGACATCATTTTTGCCTCAACAAAAAGAAGTTACTCTAATGATTTTGCAAAATTAATGAAAGATAATTTTGAAATGTCCATGATGGGTGAACTTTCGTTCTTTTTAGGACTACAAGTTCATCAATCACCCCGTGGAATTTTTGTAAATCAATCAAAATATGCTCTTGAAATTTTAAAGAAATATGGAATGATGTCTTGTGATACCTATAATACACCAATGGGCTATACCACAAAACTAGATGCTGATTTACATGGGACTCCAGTTGACCCTACCAAATACCGAAGTATGATTGGGTCCCTCATGTATCTCACAGCTAGTAGACCTGATATAGTTTTTGCTGTCTTCATGTGCTCCCGCTATCAGTCAAGACCAACTGAAAAACACCTCAGTGAGGTCAAAAGAATCCTTCGATACATAAAGGGAACCATTAATTTGGGAATCTGGTATCCGAAGGATTCTGGCTTTGAACTAATTGCGTTTTCAGATGCTGACCATGCAGGATGCTTAGACACACGCAAAAGTACATCTGGTGGATTATAATTTCTTGGAGACAAACTTGTGTCATGGCAATCTAAGAAGCAGGACTGCACTTCACTGTCATCAACAGAATCTGAATACGTAGCCATGTCTGCTTGTTGTGCTCAAGTCATCTGGATGCGATCACAACTTAAGGACTATGGCTACCTATTCAACAAGATTCCCATCTACTGTGATTCAAAGAGTGCAATTGCTATCTCCTGCAACACTGTCCATCATTGCAAATCCAAACACATTGATCTCAGATATCACTTCATCAAAGAGCATGTGGAAAAAGGTACAGTTGAGCTTTATTTTGTTGGAACTGAGTACCAATTGGCGGACTTACTTACCAAATCCTTGGCACCATCCAGGTTTGCTAGTTTAGTTCACCAAATTGGTATGCGATGTTTGACTCCAGAGGATCTGGAAAAGTTTTTAAAACACAATTGATTGTCAAACATCAAAACTATCTTTGTAAATATTTTTTCAAAAACAAAATATAAAAATGTAAAACCAATGAAAAACTCAAAAATATTTTTGTTCTTTTACCTTAAAAAAAAAAAAAAAAAAAAAAAAAAAAAAAAAAAATGCAAGTGTAAAACTCTTTCAACACTATTTTTTATAAAAACGTCTTAAATCATTTAAAATTAGTGTTGAGGGGGAGAAAAAGTAACAATTTTAAATATTTTATCTTTTATACTTGCATTTTACCGAATACATTTACAGTTTTTCAATAAATAAATAAAATTTTAAGTGTTGATTCAAAAGAATTTCGGGTTACTCTCCTTGATCTAAATCAATTTAATTTTACCAAGTTCTAAGGTCGAGGGGGAGTATGACAAGTTGTTCTTATCATATCGTGGTGTTGACTAACGAATGTTACATGTGAATAAGTATGTTAGCATTTAAAATGAATGTTAGTTAGGGTTAAGGGACTAAAACTGTCAAATGTTGAAAGTTGAATTTAACCACAGTCAAATCCACTTTGACTACTCACATTTAATTTTTTCTGCAAAAGCATTTACTCTTTCACCAACCAAATCGAACGCCTCACATTCATTCTCTTGATCTAATATACCAATCTTGAATCTGTAAGTGATTATATGTTTTGATCATGTTTTTATACTAAGGTTTTTAATATTATAACAATCCAACGGTTCTATTGTTCACAATCAATCAATTCGTATTTTGAGTTATGCGTAGCATCTAAACCCAGAAAAAGGTGTTGGTTTGATTAAATTGGTACATGGGAAATGATCATATGATGGTAATAAGCATGATTTTTAACTCCAATCACTCCCAGAATCGCCAATTGCGTAAATTGTAAATTAGGGTTCATGCGTATGAATTGGGGGTTATTGTGTTTGTGCAATAGGATTACAATTAATGATGGGGTTAGTGTTTGTGTATGTTAAGGATCATTCGTATGTGATTTAATTTGATCTTTATCATGTTTTGCCCTCGAATCTAAGGTTTAGGGTTCGTAGGTCAATAGCAGAGTCAATCGTATGATTGTGTGGAAGAAATTTGTTATAACTTGGTCCATATGATCATTAGGTTGTAAGAATCATTAGCCCCATGCTTAATCTTACCCAGAAACATGTTTGATTAATGATATGATTAAGTATTCATGCGTGTTTACGCGTTAAGTTGTATTGAGCATGTTTACGCGTTAAAATGTATGAATTAAGTGTGTTGGATTAGTTATTGATCAGTGGTAATGTTTGTGCACTTTCAGGAAATTAACAACTTGCATTTCAAAGGTGAATTTTTGGAAAAAGACGTCTTTACGCGTTAAATGTTCATCCTACGCGTAAGATTGAATCTTACGCGTAAGATTCGACACGTGGACAAATTGTGTCTTGGATAAGACACAGTTTACGCATTAATGAAAATCTTACGCATAAGTTCTGATCTTACGCTTAAGTCTAGAACTTACGCATAAGTCATTACCTACGCATAAGATACAATCTACGCTTAAGGTTAATCCTACGCGTAACTTCAATTTCTACGCCTAAGATTTATCTTACGCTTAACTTTGATCTTACGCGTAAGATTCACTTTACGTGTAATATTCTATCTTACGCGTAGCTTTTGCACTTACGCTTTATTTCTAAACTTACGCTTAAGTCACGTTACGCGTAAAGTTTCCCACTTACGCGTAAACTTGTCAAAATCCAAAATTTTCTAAGTGTTGAGAAATTTTCCAAAGTGTAACTTCTTGTAATGATAAACTTATGGTGTAACTAAGTTGTTATAAGTTTCTCACAAGTATTATTACTCAAGTTTGTCATATAACAAAAGTTTTTTTTTCAAACAAACAAACCCCCACTGATCAATGTATAACATGCAATTCTGGATATAAACTTCATAATTGAATGTGTTTGCTAACCTTGTCAACCATTGCCATGTTTGTGTGTGTTTATGATCTATTCAGATGGCAGAACACAACGATATTCCTCACATACCAGTGTCTGAACCCTTACGTGCATGGGAAGACACCTTTCCTGAGAACTACTCCAGAAAGATAGGAAGGAACAATCTGAGAGTCAACTTCAACAAACTTACATGCAATGAGTCTTCTTGCCTTGTTGCTGTAGATGCTCTTATCAATCACCCGTGCAAAGTTCTACTCACCAAATCTGCTGCAGTGGCATGCTTCTACATACATCAGTTTTGGCACACAATCCACTTGGACCTCCTTGAAGAATCCTTTACTTGTATGCTTCACATGAGACAAGTCACGGTCTACAAGGATCTTCTCCGTAGTGCTCTTGGGCTTCCCGAACTTGAACCTAATGAAGAGTATGGCCAAGTTCCCAGTGAAGAAGAATTGATAGAATGGCTGAGAGATATTGGGTATGATGAGTCTGAAGGGGTCGTAACTAGGCACTCTAAGGTCAATATAAGATTTCTTCCACAGCCTTGGAGAACTCTCTACATCATAATTGCCAAGTCACTATCTGGCAGAGACACAGGCCATGAACACCCTAAGCTCCAACATCTCAAGCAGTTCTGGGCTATTGCTAATGTCAAGAAGGTTGATTTTGCCAGCATAATCTGGGAAGACATTGTGTGGCACATACAACACAAGACGACCAATATTCCATTCGTCCGTTTCACCAAACTTCTCATTGGAAGCTTCCACCATGAATATGATGACATACCTCAAAGACTGAATGATGAGTTTCAGCACACATACAAGAATGAGGACACACTTAAGGTCATCAAGAGAATGGATACTAGTACAAGGAAACAAGGAAAGAAACTTCCTGATTGTCTTCTGACTAAGAAGGTTCAAGAATCCAATAACTACAAGTACTACATTCAAGCTCTTGAAGCTGATAAAGTTGGATTTCTGGACGAAGATGTTCTACCCTCCTTCATGCATAAGAAGGGTAAGAAAGATAGTAAGACTGGGAGCTCCGGTAGTTCCACTCAGTCTAAGAAGAAGAAGGGTACTCCAAAGAGAAGAATTCCTACCAAACAGCCCGCTACTATTCCCGAACCTGAGTGGTTTCCCTCATCACAACCTTCTACAAAACCTGCTGACTCTGAACAAACCGAATCCGACGAAGGTCCGATTTACAGTGAAGCCTATGCTAATATCACCAAGAAAGTCAATATTGATGAAATTGACGATAAGGATTTGACATTCAAAGATTGGGCAACTAACATTGATGAGTTTGCCGATAATGTTGTTTACCCAGCACATCTCAATCAAAGACCTTTCACCAAAGCACAGACAATGCTGGAAGAAGAAAGGATCAGAAGGGAAAAGATGAAGGAACCAGTCACAGCTGTACAAGAACCTGAAGGACTTTCAGTAGAAGAAGAAAATGAAAGAGCACTCAAACTTGGTCTCCTCCACAGCCGAATCGACGACTTCAATGCTAATATACCACCACCTCCAGTGATCTCCCAAACCACTACCGAGGCTGGCACTTCAAGCAGCATTCCTGAGCCTACCACTGAGATCCATACTGACTTAGTAGTTTATGATAATCCCTCGGTATCTCCCACTGACGTTGAGACGACTACAGCAATGGGAGAGGAAGGAGAAGATGATCCCATGGACACTGATGCTCCAAGACTTATGTCCATGGAAGAAATGGAGCGTAGAGAACGGGCTCAGGAAGAAGAATTGAAGAAGAAGCAAGAAGCTGAGGAGGCCAGGCTTGAAGAGATTGCTCAAGCTAAACTGGAAGAAACAATAAGAATGGAAGAGAGCAGGAAAGCAGAGGAGGCAGCCAAGCTGGCTGAAGAACAACTGAAAAAGGCTGAAGCAGCCAAACTGGCTGAAGAAAAATTAAAGAAAGAAGAAGAAGCCAGGGTTGCTGAAGAACTAAGACTGAAAGCTGAAGCTGATAAACTGGCAGAAGAACTAAGGGTGAAAGAAGCAGCAGCCAAAGAAAAGGAAGTTGTACAACCCGAACCACAGAAAAGAGATGACAAAGACACGACTACCATCATTGAATCTTCACAGTCATCTCCTCCTGCTTCTGAATCAACACATGACAAATCGATCAAGAAACCTAGCTCCAAAGCCTCTGCTGCATCAAAGTTACTCAAGTCAGCTTTCAAAAGAGTACATGAAAAGAAGAGAAGCAGATTGGAAGATCAGGTTGCAACACTTGTAACCCAAGTTGCTGAATTGACGAAGCTGAACTCGAACGTCCAAGAGCTACAAGACAAAGTTGATACTTTCTTAGCTAAAGATGTACAAGAGAACTTGGAAGCCGCTCTAGCAGCTCAAGCACAAGAATACATGGCACAACACTTAGTAGCTGAGCTAAAAGATCTGCTGGCACCAATGAGAGACGAACTCACCAAGTTCGCTGAGCAAGCAGTCAAGAAAGTTATCCGTTCAACAACCTTCACTCTTCGTGCAGACAAGTCCACTGCTCCTCTACCAGGTCTATCTCTAGATGAACTGGAAGCTCAACTCTTAGAAAAGCTGGTTAACAAGTTCATTTTGACTCCTGAAGAAGCAAAAGTCCTGGAAGCACTGAAGGACAAGATGAACAAAGAAACATGCAGCACAGAGGCAGAAAAGCTGAAGCGTCAAAGAGATGACGAAGACAGGGATCCCAATTCACAGGCTAAGAAACAAAAACAAGCTGAAGGACCCTCATCTCGAACACCGGTCATTCCCCCTACTACTACTACAACCTCCACACACCAACCGAAGGCATCAGGGTCTGCCCCCAAAGAACATGATCACTTTGTATACACCGGTGATGACGACATTCCTCAGCCTGATGAAGTTCCAGAACCATCAACCAAGAAGAAGAAGAAAGAAAGGAAAGGAAAACATCATCAACCCAGACCGGACACCTCATCTAAAGAAAAGGAACCCCAGAAACCCAAAACCGTCCTTAAATGGCTCGATAACGATGAGACTGCCGAGTATTCCTGGTTCGAGAAGATGATTAATTCCCAACCACCACTGGACGACAATCAAGTACCTCAAGATGGTCGAACAGTGGAATATGCTCAACTACTTTAGCACAAGTTCAAGATGAAAAAGATGAACAAGAAAGAGCTGCGCAGAATTAAGAATGAAGCATTCAATCTTCTCAGAGATTGGTCTGCAAACTCCATCGAGCTTGAGTATCATCTGGAAAATATCGCTCGAGCCATGTCAAGCGATATTGACTGGATTAATCCTGAATCTTTTGTCGACCCAGTCACAAAGAAGTCTGCACCTTTCATCACCGACTGGTCAAAACCACTACCAATGATTGGGAGGCCTGATGAACCAAAGATCCCGTACATGGCCTTCTTCAACACAGATTTGGAATTTCTAACACTCGGTAGTGCAATTGAGAAGAAGTACGTTACCTCACTTGCCTTTCTCCCTGCTGCTCGATATCTCAACAAAGCCATCGAAGAAGAAGCCACATCATTATTTGTTGACAAAATTGTTGAATATGACCGAACGCACTCTACGGCATTCATCACTGGCCAGAAAACCGGGCACAATACTATCGAAGCAGCAGACTTAATCAGACGATGGGCGAAGTAGAAAGTGATTTGAAGATAGTCTCCATTCAATTCATCTCGACTGTCACTTTCTTTGGGTACCCCTTCCTCAGCAAAATCACACTTAAAAGACTTGATGAAAAGGAGTACGACATTTCTGAGTCAGACTTTCCACGCCTACGTCTCAATGATATCGAAGATCTGTATCTACTCAAAGTGCAAGGAAAGCTCTGTGGCTTACCGAAAGACATACAACTTGCCTTCATCCAAGCACTCCTCATTTATATCAGGCAAATCGTAATCAGAGAACGTGCCGAAGATCTTCAGTTAGGAGTGGAAAGTTACCAGAAGAAGCTCAATCTAACCAAACCAAACATGTTTGATATTCCCAACCTTCAACATCTGCCTCAGTACACCCTGATCAAACATCCTTTCGGATTCACCTACCGCAGCATTAATGGTCGAAACTGCTTCATGGCTTACACCGAAGTTCAGAAGTTCTGTGATGAAACGTTAAAGTTCATCAGAGACGGCATCAAAAGCAGAGTAGATGACATTGCTTTGGGTAAATCGAAACAGTGGACTTCGACAGAGGTTAGGGATGCCCGCAGATTCATCTCAAGGATCGAGAACCGCTTAAGGCGCAGGGATCAGTTTCGAAGGTTGGAGAGCTATGTGGGAGGCAGACAGAAATTTCCGGTGTTGACATTTCAGAGACCTGATTGGTAGATCATTGTAAGAAATTTGATTTGATTTGTCAATAATTTACTTCATAATGGCTTGTGCACGCATTACAGTGCACAACCCGAACTTGTAAAGAAAGGACCCTGAGGTACGCTTCAGTGCCTCAATCCTAAACATAAGGAGCGAAGGCTTCTTACTTTTGAGTAGAATTAATCAAACATTTATGATTTTTTATAATTCTGCTCAAAAGGACAAGTATTTCACCTCAATAAGACCTAATCACTTGTTGAGGGGGAGCACTTGTCGTAACATAAATTACTTTGCTCAAAATCTAAAGTTCTTGGTGAATCTCCCCGTAAGACTTAAAAGGCATATTTTAATATTAAAGTTTGTCAAAAACACCATTTTATATGCTATTTTTGAGGGGGAGAAAATGAAAAAGTGATTAAAATATACGAAGTCAAAGCTAAAAAGTTGTATCATGTGCGAGCTAGACTCAGTAATGACCCAGGAATTGACGAGACAACAAAAGTTAGTAACATCGAAAAGACTTATCCTCGACGGGTAATAACATCAAGTTAGTTACTAGAGCTAGTTGTCACCTAAAAGCTGACAATGTATCTCTTTAACTAACCACGTAAGCGTGTATCGAAAAGGATATGTCTTAGTAGAAATGTACCGTCTCGAGAAGCTTTCTGTGAACTTGATCAGGCCGGGTAATAACTTCAAGCTAGTCTAACTAGTGATGTAAGCGTGTCTCGAATCGGTCTTGTTCACGGAAAGTGGATCAATTCAAAAGTGCTTGCTCTTCCCGCATGTGCAAATTTATTAAACACTTATGAGCACATGTGCAGGGGGAGCCCTTCAAAAGTGTACACAAAACTCTCAAAGTGTTAACCAAAATATTTGATTATTACAAACACTTTGAGAGATTTTTTCAATCAAAGGTTTCTTGGCTACTGTCGGAGTTATAAGGTGATTAAGATAGGAATATCCGTCCTATGATCCACCAGAGCCGGAGGGATCTACCCAAGGACATCTCCCATAGTTAGAATTAGAAGTCCTTAGGTATGATACGATAAAAGGAGAAATGAATGAAAGGGAAAGAAGGAGTTGAAGAATTAAAAAGAAAAGTAAAGTAAAGGGTGAAAAGAAATAGCCCTCCATATGGTCAAACTTATGGCAGACACCGGGTTCAATACGTATGCTACTGGCAGTTGCAAAAGACAACACCGGTATTGAAGATTAAGACGTCATGGACCCAGTGACGCAATGCACTAAACCTTCTTAACCACTCAAGTTCTCTTAAAAGAACTTGTTTCATTCTCACGGTGAACCCGCATAATCTATCGACCTATCTCTTAGAGACGGTTGATATTGAAGCAGGAGTCACATCCCCAGTCTCCGTATAGGAAACCTAGGAGTGCACTTATAGAGTCTAGAGCCTTGAGATACATCAAAGATCTCTTAGGAACACTTAGTATTTCTACAACTGGTGTTCTACATCAATGGGCATCAGTTGTAAACTATCGAGTCCTTCGCAGATCCTAGCAATCTGCCAAGAACGTTTATGAGAGGATTACTTAGGTATTTCTCAATGATTGAACGGAAATCCTGCCAGGGTCGACATCAAACAGCCCTGACAGCAGGTCACTTCGGTAACCCCACAAGGGTTACGCTTAGTGTTTGCGGTGGTTCCATCTCGGTCTACAGTCATGGAGTGATCCCCAGCGACTCACCCAGTCATTGAGCTACTTAGTAGGTCTAGTAAGCTCCCTCGGGAGTATCTGATATGGGAACGGCCTGGATAAGGATTAGAAGGAGTCTTCACACTATGCTGTTGATGAGCTCTAATTCCTTATCCGTAAGTACCGGTTGTTTTATTGCTAACTGTTTACTCGCAGGTACCTCACCTCCATGATGGTAGATTCCAACATGCTCATACATACATCTTAAAGTCAAAGAAAGCTCCCCCAAAGATCATTGCAACACAAAGTTAAGAGAAAGATTCTACAGCAATAAGCAGAATCTACAAAGTTTAAAGACAAAGATCCCAATGCATGTAAAGCAACTTCTTGTACGATAAAGACTAAAGTCTAAAGATGTATGGGTATGTTGGAATGGCGGATAACCACCACAGACGCAGGAGTGACGAACGGCAGACAACTTCATAACCTAATCACTGCATCATCACCAAAGAACAAAGACAAAGAGCAAAGCACTTTCACTATCATTCACTCATTTTTGAAGACGTCTAGAGTTTACATGTCACAAGGCAACGACAAAGATGAAGACGTCAAGCAACCGTGATGACCGACCCTTAGGGGGAGATTGTTGGGATCATACTTTTAGTATTTAGTCAAGTCTCGGTCATTACATTTTGTCATAGGTTGCTTTAGTAATACTTATCATTATTGTTTAGTTAATGGGCAACATGTAAAAGGCCCAAAAGGCCTTAAAGCCCACGTATGAAGAGATAAGGGAGGAAGGGAGTGTTGCCCTAACTCCTCCCTTATAAATAGTGAGCTTATGTTTACATTTCACTTGTTGGTTATTTGATTACCTTAAGGAAACTCTTGCACTTTTATCTTTCATATTGTCTTATAATCAACCAATCTCATTTCTCATCTTATTTCTTCTTATATCATACTTGTGTTTACTAAATGGTGACCTAACAGATTATATTGTTTGTTCGACTTGTTATATCATGTGCTCTGTTCTTTCTGTCTGAAGATTATACAGATTACTCTGTATATGTTTACTTTTAAAAGATAAAACACAAGTCAAAGCTTAGCATAGTGGCAAATGTTTGCATGCAAGGGTATGAGGAGCCATCTCTCCACCCTTCATCATTTAAAAAACCAGTTTCATTTTTTTTTCCAAGTATTAATATCTTTCAAACCTTGAATCGTTAAGTGAAAAAAAATATACCGTTACGACGAGTATTTAATTATCTTTCTATAGATAGGCACTTTGATATATTTTCGACAAAATTTTTTTTCACATTTTTTCGTTGCCGAAAAAATCACATATAATATATCATATATGATATGTAATATCATATATGATACTAGTATGTAATATCATATTTGATTTTTTCGGCCACGAAAAAAAGGTGAAAAAAACGATAATTTTTTTTTGTCGAAAGTATATCAAAGTGCCTGTTTATAGAAAGATAATTAAATGCTCGTCGCGATGGTATAATTATTTTCGCTTAACGATTAACTGTTTAAGAGATATTTAAACTATAAAAAATGGTTGAAATATTAAAATGCTTTTAATCTCAACCATTAATTTATTTTTAAATGGATGATGCCTTGGTATGTAAGAAAAGTTTGGCATTTAATATAACTCTCATATTTATTTTACTTGTTAAGAGCATGTTTGTTACTTGTTAAGAGCACTAGGTGTAGTCAACAAGCCTCTCCTCCTCATTCGGGTCTCACGTGTGCCACATCACCCAACACCTCTTCACAACAATCCCCCTCCTCACCAAACAACAAACCTCAACTTTTTCATTAGGGCCCCACTACTTAATACATTTATTTTTTTATTCATTTCATTAAATAAATTAAATTCATTTAATTCAAATAATACAAATAATAATTATTATTATTTTTAAAAATTACAAAATAATTAGGAAAAAAAATATAAAAGAAAGAAAAAGAAAGAAAAAAAACACTAATTGTATTTTATCCTTGAGCCCATTCATACCACTTTCATAGCCCATTCCAGAAAAAAAAAAAAAAAAAAATCTTCTTCTTCTCACCTGGTACACACACCACACACACCAATCTTCTTCTTCTCAAAAAAGAAAACCCAACAAAAAAAAAATAGAAAAAGAAAAAAAATAAGGAAGTGTCAGATGCTCCCCCTCTTCGTGCAGATGAAGAGGTCTTCATCGGGGAACAACGGCGAGGCCCTTGTAGAGCTGGCAATTTCTGACACGGACCTGTTAACACGACACGACACGACCTGTTCTTAACGGGTTTTGTGTCAGGTCTTAACAGGTTTCGTGTCTTAACAGGTCCGGACCTGTTAAGACACGATAAGAGACCTGTTATAATGTTATATATATATATATATATATATATATATATATATATATATATATATATATATATATATATATATATATATATATATATATATATAGGGTCATGTTCAATGCAGAACCATTTTTTTGTACAGAACTTACAGAACCACTTTGAACCAATAATAATTTAGTATTATTAAATATTTTTATATAAATAAAAAGGGTATAATAGTAAAATACATTTTCACTTTTTTTTTTTAATTATTAGAAAAATTTTTCTTTTAATGCCCTTGATTTTTGGAATTGAAAAATATTTTTTTTTTCGAACATATATGTTTTGAGAAAAAACAGGTGTATATGTGTGTTTTTTTTTTTTTTTTTTTTTTTTTTTTTTTTTTTTTTTTTATAATTTGCACATGTTTCAATTGTTTGGCAAATATGCTTTGCTTAAAATGGTAATTGCACATATGTTTTTGTTGTATATCTATGAATATTTGAAATTTATAACAAAAAACTTAAACATACACATATAACCTCCAAATTTATAACAAATCAAAACATAAATAGTATACATAAGATATAAAATGAAATACAATTCAAGTACAAATGTATCTTGTTAATTATAGATGTGCATTTCAATCAAAAATATGTGTTCACTACTCCAAGAACATACGTGCACCCATTCAAGGACATACGTGCACGGTTCACTTTCTCATCAAATTCGTTAGAACATACACATGTGCACGTCATTAAAAAACATGTGTGTACTCTTCTAAGAACATATGTGCACGTTGCACTTTCTCGTCAAATTCACTAGAACATATGTGCACCTCTTCCAAAAACACATGTGCACGCTGCAATTTTTAGTAAGCACCTAATCTTATCTTGCGATCTTGTCATCTTGCTTTATCTGCACATTGAAGAGAACATACATGATTATTATAACATTTAAAAAGTAAATGTTCTATGGCTGCCACACATAATTTACTTCAACATATTTTTCCATTTTACTTACATGCAGCTCTCAAATGCGCATGTTATCAAAAAATAAAACTACGGTACATCAAGTAAACAATCACTTTCATGTTATCAAAAAATAAAACTAATGATTTTACTGGAAAGTCTTATGTAATCATTTTATCACAACTTGAAGCACATTCAAACAATATTTTCTACGACAGATGCGACTATGAAAAAAATATCCAAACACCCATCTAATTATCACTCGTACTCGTTTGAAAACATGATGTTATATATACACTAGAAACAGATGGTCATATACATACCATCCACATATGAATTTTCTTACCCATTTTAACTGATTAGAAGTTCGTATCGTGAGACGTACATATTGTGAAATGCATCGATAACCAATATACGGTGGTGTTTATAAACCAAATAAACCAGTTTTAATCCATTTGTTATAAATTGATTAATACAAATACCTTTATGATCAGATCTAATGAAAAGGATCGAACAAAATAAACTTACCTTTATAGCCAAATAACAAATCTAAACCAAATAAGTATTTTAGTGTCATTCGTAGTCTTCATTTTCGCCATTGGAATTCTAATAATCTGTTTGTTACTAGAAGTGTGATATCATCATGTATCATCATTTTTATGAGAACTAGGAGGCGGTTGAATTAGGGTTTGAAAAATTATATACGTGAGAAATTTGTGAGGAAGATACGTATAATTTAAACCGGCCTCTCCATGATTTTAGGATACTTTCAGTTATCTCTAGCATATGTAAAATACCAAATATACCCTTCCATTAAAAAATGAATAAAATAAATAGAAAGTAATTTACTAAATTGTGATTGGTCCAAAAGTGGTTCTGTAAAGTTCTGTACAAAAAATTGGTTCTGCATTGAACGCTACACTATATATATATATATATATATATATATATATATATATATATATATATATGTATATATATATATATATATATATATATATATATATATATATATATATATATACATATATATATATATACATATATATATATATATATATATATATATATATATATATATATATATATATATATACCCTAACATAATTTTGTCCGCCCCCTTATTCTTACCTCTCACCAACCTTCTCTCATCACCACCCATCAATATCTGTCACTTCTCAACTCATCTCATCCACTTTCATCATCATCATATCTCATCTATCATAATCCGATTAACAAGCCCATCTAAACGAACCTTACAAACACAAATTCAACCGTTCCCAACCTATATCTTCATTCGTTGCTCAATCCGGATCAAGAAAGCTTTTATGAAGGCTACAAGATCTGAATGATGGTGTTTTCGGTTTGTTCAGGAATTGGAAGGACATTAAAAGGAAGATATTTGAGTGAAATGAGAAACTCCGTTTTAAGAATGACCGGTTTTCTTGAATCTTGATGATAACGAATCATGATTTTTAGATGATGTTTTATTAAATTTAGCTTCGACTTTTGTTTAAAGAAAAGTGAAGAACATTTCGAAGTGATTTCGTGACAAAATGTTTGAAGTAATCAACATTGTGTTATTGTAAGTCGATGTACGTAATTCATTTGGAAACAAAATGTATGATAATTGTTAGAATTAACAACTTATTTTCTTATAGTTGCTGTTGTTGTTTGATTTGAGTGGAGGATGAGATTTAGGTTAGTGTTTGATTTGGTTTGTGGTTGGAATATGATTTCGTTAATAGGTCCTTAACAGGTTCCTTATCGTGTAACCTGTTAATTTTTGTGTCGTGTTCGTGTTCGAAAAAAGTGACACGATTTGTTATCGTGTCGTGTTCGTGTTCGACCTTAACAGGTTCGTGTCTTAACAGGTCGTTTCTGACAGGATATGCCAGCTCTAGGCCTTGGTGGTGTGGCAGCGAGGAACGGCTCGCCGTTGCCCACTCCACGTCGGACGACGAGCATGAACGGTATGCCCCCACCAGGTGCTCTAAGTCCGCATATCAAACGTCTTATTAACATTAGAATTGAAAGAAAACATGGTAAACACACAATTTTTTATTACTAGACACAAACTAAAAAAACATATAACTTGTAATTTATAAGATCAATGCCTTAGTATAATACCGAGATACATGATTGAATTATTATTATTTAAATAAAACACACTAAGGATCTACGACTCCATACATTTTATATTGAGTTAATAATAATAATAATAATAATAATAATAATAATAATAATAATAATAATAATAATAATAATAATAAAACTGGTCGTTTCTATAGCAAGGGTGATTTTGTAATTTTTTTTTGAAATCCAAAAGTAGTCGTTAAGGATGGGGTGTAAGTTTTTTTTTATTTTTTTATTTTTTTTTTCACGTTGCCCGCTACGTTTGTATAGCAACATACGTTGCAACGCCGGCCTCAAGGTCGGACAGCTGGTATGACAACGCTAGTTCAACGTCGGCCACGTCGGATTAACGCCCCATCATATGTTATTGTACCGATCGCTCTAAGAAGGTGTATCTAATTAGTTGTTTATTTCAGTGAAGGAAAAACACAATTACTGGTTCTAGACGTTAAATCTAAGGAATTTTGGAAGGTAAGAGTGAGTTGCTCTCCATTATGATAAATGTTGAACTTAGTAATAGCTATCAAATGCATTTCGCATTTTTAACATAAGGATTTTCCAAAGTTCTTTGGGCTATAAATAATTTTTCTTGAATATTCACATTGATATTTAAAAGGATGAGCCATTTCAACATTTTATCAATCATAAATATCCATGACAATCAATTTTCTATTATATATTTTGAAAGAAAATGGAATACCCATATGGATAATGTTAACGGCCATATTCATAGCCACACACAAAAATCAATGATTGCTTTCTCAAATATACCATTCTCTTTTCATAGTTGAATTCATATTATTATTCACATAAAGTCTTTACAAAACATCTGCACACTCAGAGAGATCAAGCAAGGTACCTTTTTGTTTAAGTTTTATACTCCAAAACTATCTATTACTTAAATCATTGTTAAGAACTTACGATATTAGAAAACAAAAAAGATCCCGATCTTACATAGGATCTTTGCACATTTTACAAGATCTCGATATTTACCATAGTATCTTAACATATAATCCGATCTGATTTTACTTTTTTCAAACAATTTCAATCCCTCTGTTGAAATTAGTCAACACTGAATCTACCATTTTATTTTCACACGTGATTATTTATTAAACATTACTCGTATTAATTTTAGATGATTAATATTTTCTTATCAGTACAATTATCTTTTCAAGTATACAAATGTTTAAGGGTAAAATCTAAAATGAACTACTTACTTTCAGAAAGGTCATATTAGACGAACACTCTAAAAAATACATTTGGACTCCTATAGCTACCACCTGATATTGATATTAAGCCTGCAGTTGCGCTAAACTTTTAGAAGTTTAACATGAAAACTGAAAACTGTTTGGTATGCGTCAAGCAAAAGGTCGGAAACCATGGTTATTGATAATTTTGAAAGAAAAGATAGTTCAGTTTCTATCAATTAATAGTAAAAATATGAAAAGCTTGAATGAATACTAGTTGACAATGTCAAAAATTCAATCCCCTTGTCTAATTTTTTTTTTGTGTGTGGTTTGTAGGTCTCATTAAAAGCTAAAATTCCGAGTAATGGAGTTTGTAGCAGCAATCATTGGTCCTGTTGTTGAATCTTTGATGATGCCTGTCAAGAAACATTTGGGCTATATCTTTTCCTCCACAAACAACGTTATGAACATGAATACTAGATTGGAGGAGTTAAATGGTAAAAGCATTGTTGTCAGAAAGTTCATGGAAGCACCCAATACAAGTCAACTGGAGATACCTACTCGGGTACCGGGTTGGTTGAAAGAAGTCGAAGAGATTAAGGAAAAGGCTGAAAGAATTTCAAGTAACTACAATGGCTGTTTTAATGTGAAGAGGAGGTACCAAGCAGGAAGAAATGCATTCAAGACCACTGAGAAGATTGAACGTCTTATTCAGGAAAATACTCGAATAGAATGGAGCGATACCCCAAAACCTCTTGGAAAAAGGAGTTTTAAAAAAGAACCCACTTCTGTACCGTCAAATGGTGATGCCAAAAATTACTTCAAATCGCGAGAGATGATTTTTGATGATGCACTCGGGTTCCTTCAACAAGATCACAATATGCAAGTGATAGCGCTATGCGGAATGGGCGGTGTTGGAAAAACCACAATGATGAAACAACTGGAAAAGACTGTCGTGGATAAGAATGTGTTTAATTGGATTGTAAAGGTGGTTATTGGGCAGAAGATTAACACGTCTAACATCCAACAATTCGTAGCAGAATGTATACGTTTTAATTTAACTGAAACGCAGATAACAGCAAGGGCAGTACGTCTTCGTAAAGCATTTGAAAAAATGTCCCAGAAAGGTGAAAAGGTTCTAGTAATTTTGGATGATGTGTGGGAGGTGGTCGAACTCAATGATATTGGATTAAGCCCTTTGCCAACCGGCTTCAAATTGTTGCTAACGTCACGAAATGAAACTGTTTGCCAACAAATTGCAGAAGAAGCTAATTCGGATGTTAAAGTAGTTAGAGTGGATGTCATGGAGGAGTCCGAAGCAAATAATTTCTTTTGTCAAATCACAGGAGTTTCAGAAGAGTCTGATCCGGTGCTCAATGCGATAGGGAATCAAATTGTGAAAAGATGTGGATTTTTGCCCCTAGCCATCAAACTCATTGCAAGAAGCCTTAAATCTAAAGAAAATTTTGTATGGCGAAGTACACTTAACCGTTTGAAGAATAATGCTCTTGAAAAAAATGTGCAAGAAATTATTGCAATTAGCTACGATTTTATACAAGAAGATGATGTTAAAGAGATTTTTCTGCTATGTGGCTTGTTTCCAGATGACTTTAATATTCCGATTGAGCATCTGACAAGATATGCATGGGGGCTTAAATTGTTGAAGGGTGTTCCTACTTTGGGTGATGCTAGAGACAGGACAAAAACATGTGTACGCACACTCAAAGACGCAAATTTATTGATTGATAGTGATTACCTCGAGTGTGTCAAAATGCACGATCTTGTTCTTGCTTTTGTGGTAGGAGAAGTTTCTAAACGTGACCATCCGTGGATCATTAACCATGGTGATATTTCGAGGTGGAGTTGGGCTGAGATGAGCAGGTCTTGCCAAAAAATTTCCTTGACCTGCATGGGTATGACCGAGTTTCCAAAAGAATTTGAATACCAGAACCTAACACTTCTGAGACTTATGGGTGGAGATAGAACACTTGAGTTTCCTGAAGATTTCTATGAAGAAATGGAAAATCTTGAAGTTATAGTGTTTGAGAAAATGGAGTACCCCTTGCTTCCAAGATCACTTCAATGCTCCACCAATCTTCGAACGCTCATTCTCCATCAATGCTTGTTGATGTTTGATTGCTCTTCTATCGGAGATCTTTTGAATTTGGAAGTGTTGAGCTTTGCACATTGTGGCATCCATAAATTACCATCAACAATTGGGAATTTGAAGAAGTTAAAGCAATTGGATTTGACAGGTTGTGTCGATCTTCTTATTGATGAAGGTGTTTTTAAAAGTCTGGTGAAGCTTGAGGAGCTTTATATGAGGGTCTCCGATGGAAAGGGCATTAGGTTCACGGATGCCAGCTTTAATGAATTGGCACAGTGCTCAGGGAATCTTTCCGCATTAGAGATTGAATTCTTTGAAAACAAGGATCAGCCGAAGAATATGTCGTTTAAGAAACTCGAAAGATTCAAGATCTCCGTAGGATCTGCTGGTGAGAATATGGACTCATTCGAAAGATTCAAGAGATCTGCTGGTGAGTTTTGGTATTCAGGAGAAAACACTAAAAGTATGCACTCATTCGAAAACACGTTGAATTTGGTCACTACAAAAGATGAACTAATGGAATCTAGATTGAATGAGTTGCTTCCAAAAACAGAGGTGCTTTTGTTAGAAGTGAATGGTATGAATGATCTTGTCGAACTTTCAGTTGCATCGTTTTATAAATTAAGAGAGCTTCAAATTTCCAAGTGTGCCAACCTGAGCTACCTTTTCACATGCCCAGTAGCTAATGGTTTGGTGAAGCTTGAGCGACTCGCAATTAGGAAGTGCCCTGTTATGGAAGTAGTAGCATATAGTGAAAATGGTGCAGAAGGGGTCATCAAGTTTCAACAGCTAAAGTTTTTGTATTTGTCTGATCTACCAAAGTTGGAAGGTTTCTGCGACACTATTAGTTTAATTGATCTACCACAATTAGCAGAGCTGATACTTGACGGCCTTCCAAATTTCACGAGCATTTATCCTGACAATAAGTCATCAACATCTTCTTCGTCTAGTTCTGCAATTCAACCTTTCTTAAGCAAAGAGGTAATATTGATGAATTACCAGTCATACATATTTCTTAGTTGCACGGATGTATTGATGAATTAACAAGCTAGGCCTATATGTTGTGCAGGTTGTGATCCCTAAGTTGGAGAAATTGAAAGTTTCTAAGATGGAGGCATTGCAAAATATATGGCCTTATCAATTTTGCAGCAGCGGGGAAGTTAACAGTTGCATACTGAGAGAAATTGAATTGAGAGAATGTGATAATCTTGTGAATATTTTTCCGAGCAATCCGATACCATTGTTGCATCATCTTACTGATCTCCGTGTTCGACATTGTGGTTCCATTCAATTTTTATTCAATATTGACGTGGGATGTGTTGGTGAGATTGAGGAGGCTTGTAGCAGCTTGAGAAACATTACAATAAATATATGTAAAAGTTTTAGAAATTTGTTTACACCTACCTTCGCTAGGTTTGATTTGGGCGCACTTGAGTTCCTTTTCATTGATGGTGAGCAATCAGTTGAAAGGAGCCACGAGGTATGTAATGTCATTCTTATTCCTACTTTCACTTTCAACTTGTAGAAGGAATTCCACATCTCAACTGAATTAGATATTCATATATGTTTTATGCAATGATAGGTGCAGATGAATGATATAAACAGGGGAGAGATAGTACAAGTTGATGATATTATTCCGGATGTTAATGTTGCAATTCCATTTCATGTCTTATCTACGTTTCATCACCTCAGAAGCCTTACTATAGGACACCGTGCTGATGTTGAGGTGGCGTTTGAGATAGAGAGTGCAACCAGTAAAGATTTAGCAACAAGTCAAAGGGATAATCAACAATCACCGCTCCTTCCCTACTTGGAGTCCTTAGAGTTATATTGGATGGAGAATATGAATTATGTGTGGAAGTGTAATTGGAATAAATTTTTATGTTCTACTACACAACAGAAATCCTCTTTCCAGAACCTGAAAACCATACATCTTTATTATTGCAAAAGCATAAAGTATTTGCTATCACCTTGCATGATTAAACTTCTTTCCAGCTTAGAGGAAATTCACATAATTTATTGTGATGCTATTGAAGAAGTTGTTTCAAATAGAGATGACGAATATGAAGAAATAGCTACATCTTCCCAAACAAACACTGCTTTCTTACCCTGTTTCGGCTGGCTCTATCTTCGTGGTCTACCACACCTAAAGCTTATTGATGGTACCGTCTCCGATAATACTTCAAGAACGAATTCTATTCGTGATCACTTTAAGGTATGTTTTTCTTTTAATATATATCCTAATCCTATGCATAGTCAACTATTTTTTTATTTTATTTTATTTTATTTTTTTAATTTCTTTTAATATCCATTCTTCATTATTTACAACCTTTTCCAAATATTATATGCTAATTCTTTTAATATCCATTCTTCAAGTACGAATTCTATTCATTACGTACAACCTTTTAATATCCTATGCACGTGGTCTCGTGAAAAGATAGTGAGTGGGAGAATGATTTGATAAAAATGATATATGCTATTTTTGTTATTTCTAATTGTATGTAATGTAATATAACAATTCAATGATATATGCTATTTTTGTTACGCTATTTTCTAATTGTATGTAATGTAATGTAATATACGTCAAATTATCTAAAGGCAGGATGAACGAATTTTCGCTATTCATTTTTTTTTATCAAAACAAATAACTCACTTTCATATTTTTTTTTTTAAATTATATATCTCTCAAACCATTAATCGTTATGCGAAACGAATCATACCATCATGGTGAAAATTAAATCATCTTTCTATAGAGGAGCACTTCTATATACTTTTGACCATTTTTTTTTTACTTTTATTGTGAGTGGTCAAATTTACGTCTGAAAAGTAACACATATGATTTGTTATTTTAAAATCATATGATGTGATTTGTGAAATCACACGTGATTCCTAACTTACCAATCACATGTGATTTTTCCATACGCCCATTTTAACACTAAAACAAAACTAGAAAAAAAAACCATCGAAAGTATATTGATGTAACAATTCGCAATTTCAGGTTAATTACCATTCCCGGAAAATTTCACTATTCACTTTTACTATTCATTTTTCCCGAAACTTTCCCGAAAGTTGATTTTTATCTGATATTCTTGAGTGATAAATCATTTCCATCGCAAATTAAATGTTTGACATTCGTCAGATCATTTTCATGAAAGTTATTAAGGAATTACACGTTTTAGGGTAAAACGTCATTCAGAAATTCTACGTACAACGAAACTCGACCGCGTTAAGTGACCCCGCATCAGAAAAATGTTTGACACACTCATGATTTATTTGAGAATTAATCGTGACTGAGAAAAACATGACCAAAGACTTCCCAGCAGGTCACCCATGTCGGTACTACTCTCACATGAGCACGCTTAACCGAATGGGCGATTAACCGTTAGACCACGAAACGAGTTTCTAAGACATTTTGAGTTTTCAAAATTATTAGAATAAGTCAACATATTTTTCCCTCCTCAATTGACCAAAAATCATCACTTGATGTTACAAGTCATTTCGTGATTTTTAGGCTTACGGTTTGATGTCTAAAAGACATTTAACACCAACCGACACTAGACTGAGCCCAGTCTAGACATTATAAGTCATTTTGAAAAGGGTTGAAGCTAGTCTATCAAAGTCCATTTCCTTACTTGTTACTCCTTTCTTTAGAAAGCCACAAGTTGTAAGCCAAACCTAACATGCTTCTTGTTTATTTATCATGTTTATCTCATTTACATGTTATCTTTGCTATATTATGTGTTGTAATTATGTCCATGATGTATCATGATGAGTAAAAGATGTTGTTGTAATGAATTATTGAAACAAGTTACTCAAACAAACAAACTAGTGAATATCTTGGTATAACCTGATCAAAATGGTAAAAATTTTATATTGGATTATTACATATTACAGTAGAGGACTTAACAAGAAAATCATAGCAATTTGAACCACCTAAAAAGAGTAAACGAGTCAAAAGTTATGGCGATTTGAAGTTACCAAAGATTTCCGGCAAAACTGCCTAAAAGTTTCTGTGACAGAACCTAAAACACGCAAAAAGAGGCCTTTCTGGTCCGATTCATGAAAAAGTTAAAACACGAAAGTTGTCCGTAATCACGTTTTAATTCAGGGACAAAGAGGCTCAAGCCTTGAAAACGCCTTCTGAGTGAGATATTTCTCAGTTTTCTTAACAGCTATTTACATATTTTAAGTCACTAAGTTATTGTCATACTTTCAAAGGAATAAAAGGTATTATGACCTATAAACAAGACCCCCACCATGGCTAGAGCCAAGGTTGTGTATCATGACCTTGGAACAAGGACCAAAGGTCATGGCTAGGCCATGGCGAAATGACCAAGCCAACTTACAAAGGCGTAAACATGAAACAATGAAATTGGCGATAACATGAACAAGCAATTTGTATCTACTTCACCTAAAAGGAAACCATGAGATTTTACCAAGACAAATGGTCACACAAGACTTATAAAACTACCCCTAATAACAATCTTCATGTACTATAAACTTTCCTAAGTTTATACAAATATCGGACATGTAACTTTTTCGGATCAAAACTTATATCTATATACTTTATCAACTACTACAATAGTAGGGAGCTTCATGTGAGGAGTTCATTATGTAAGCCGTCGAGATGAGTTGTGGATTTACGAATTAAAGTGTCCTGGCTCCTCGAACGCTTACTAACATGACTTCTGAATTATGTCGGCCCGAACGGTAGTGAACGATATACCAAAACATACATGTTTCATGAATCTTTCTTTCAAAAACTTACAATATACATCATACCACATCATGGACTAAATGCAAGATATATATATAGGCACTACTTCATATTCTTTACTCCGATCCTAAGACGCGACATTCTATTATAGGTTGCTCGTAGAAACCTTCGCGATTCGACCATCACATTCACTACTCACTACATAACTTAAGGTGAGTTCGTAGCCCCACTTTCTATTGTTTAACTAGTTTACAAACCCATGGGGGAAATACATGCTATTATTTTTCTACTCGAACACGATGCTTTCTAATGTATGCTTCACGACGATGTTTTATTATCACTAAGTAACGATTGCCATGTTCGAAGTCCCTATATCATGAACCATTAGTCACTACCTTTAGTGAGCGCGAATATTGTGAATAGATCTATTGGGATTGACGGATCCCATTTGTGTTGAACAACGATGAGTTCACACAAATGCACTATATTTGAGATTTAGCGGTATAATGGCAAAAGTACCTCGATAGGGCTTCTATGATGCCAATTTTGTTGGTTCGATGTTAATGTTTTGGTTGCATGAGCTTAGTGAAATAAATAACGATTTTGTTTTCTAACTATGAGTGTGAGTCTATAGCTCACACTACGATTATTGTGTTCAAACGATTTAACTAAACTCTACGAATTCCACTCAACCTTTGTGTTGACCTCTCAAGCATGTATTTCAGGTTCATGACGATCAAGGATGGCACGGAAGGACACGGATACTCAAGAGGGCTATAAATTTTATTATCATTCAAAAACTCACTTAATGTGATTTGTAAACATGGAACCAATTGGGACCTCATTTTGTAACCTCTGATATTTATATAATTTGAATGATAAATCTTTTAAAACAACTCAATTGGAGTTCGTTTTCTATTATTGTGACTATTGTGCTGTCCAGTAACACCCAGTTCGAATTCAGCTGCGTCCATGAATTGGGGGTGTTACAATTGAAGTACCAGAGCCATGGTTATAGAGAAACGGGTTTAATGGAGACCTAAACTATAACTACAATTACAAGCAAAACCATTTTTATAGCCTTCCGCTCTTCGTGCCTTCCATCCTCCAGACGATTATGGACTTATTATGCAAGTTAGGCTACATAAACATATTAGCATATTGCTAGATATATGCTTGCCATATTTTGAGCACTCCCCATAAACGATAGAATTATATTAACATTGTAATTCTTCTTATAGAAATCATGTGCATACCCACTTCTCCCGATTATGTGCCCACTCTACCTAATAACTTCCAAGTCTTACCACCCTCACCCGAGTTCGGATTTGACTTCGTAAATGCCTTCGCTTCTGATGACGAAGAAGAACTTTTCGAAGATTCAATCGACGAAGAAGAGGATAATGAATACGAATATGTACTAGAACCATTACCACCACCACTATCACTGCCCTTTGATATCCCTACATGTGATGAATTGGATCACTCACTATGGATTGTACCTCGACCACCATCGATCGAACAAGAAAGTCAACATGAAAACTACAGCTTCTCAAATTTCATCGACTCGTACCTCTATGACACACTAAACCAAGAAGTTGCCGATCAATCAGAGCTGCTCGGACCTTCTAAATCCACAATAGACTAGTATGATGATACTAGTTAACTTTTGTACTACTAAACTGAAAGTATCAGTTAGTAAATTTTGAAGAAGCTTGTAATAAGTTTCAATTTTGTAAATCAACCAACGTTGTACGAATAAAACTCTTGTTTTATACTATCATGTGTTATGCCTTTAAATCTTCAACACAATTATTCTATCATTTCCTATCAAAAATTGTGCTCATCTCACAACTCTCTAATTACAATGTATCTTTCGAACAATAGAATTATGGCGACAAAGAAACAAACACCACCAACAATGACGCAAGCCGCCATCCGAAAACTGGTAAAGGACAGTATCAATGCAGCACTTATCACGGAACGAGCAGCCGTGGCTGCAGCAGCTGCCGAAGCCACCACAGCTGCTGGTGCTGCTGATGCTGCAGCAGCTGCTGATGCTGCAGCAGCCGCAGAAGCCGCCACTGCTGCGGAAGCTGCTATAGCTGTAGAGGCTGCTAGAATTGCCAGTCTTAACCTTGGAGGAACTACCCCTCCTGTGACCAATGTTACTACAGTACCAATGGGTTGCTCGTTCATTTCCTACCTGAAATGTGAACCCCTCAAATTCAAGGGTACTGAAGGGGTTGTAGGTTTGACCCGTTGGTTCGAAAAGGCGGAGTCGGTGTTCTTGGTTAGTAAATGTACCGAGGACGATAAAGTTCAGTATGCCACGAGTACTCTGTTGAATGAGGCATTGTCCTGGTGGAACTCAATTGCTCAACCCATGGGCATTGAGAATGCCTACAAAATTACTTGGGCTAATTTGAAACAAATGATGATCAAGGAATACTGTCCTCGCAGTGAAATACAGAAGTTGGAGGTTGAATTCTGGGATCATACGGTTAAGGGAAATGATATCATAACCTACAATCGTCGATTTCAGGAATTAAGGATACTTTGTCCAACAATGGTTTCCACAAAGGAAAAATTGTTGGAAAGATATATCTGGGGACTTCCATCCAGCATACAAGGGCATGTAACTTCGGCAAATCCAACGGAACTAGATGAAGCTATGCGGATGTCCCGCAGCCTCATGGACCAAGTGGTACGAATGACAGAAACCCGAAAGCAAACCAACAACAACTCCAACAACACCAACAATACCAATAACCTCAACAACTCCAACTACAGTAACAACAATAACAATAGGAACAACAACAAGCGACCATGGGATGGTAACCATGGAAGTAACAACAATAACAACAACAACCAAACTCAAAACAACAACCAGCAAAACAAAAGACAAGAGACCGCAAAGGCTTATGTGGCTGCACCAACTAGAGGCTCAGGATATACCGGGAATGCTCCACTATGCAATAAGTGTAACTTCCACCACTCAGGTCCTTGCCCGGCTAAGTGTCGCAACTGTCAGAACACTGGACACCTTGCCAGAGATTGTAGAGTCAAGGATATAGCTACCGGTAGCAACACACAACCGATAGTTATATGCTTCGGGTGTGGAGAAAGTGGACATTACAAGAACCAATGTCCCCAAAACCAAGGTCAACAAGTTGAAGACAACCAAGGGTGAGCATATATGATAAGAGGAGAAGGAGCTTATCAGAATCTCAACAACACTGCAGAACGATGAAGTTTAGAAATTAGCAGTCATGTTTATTTACGCACTATGTTGTACTACGTGTATCCCTAGTAATGGGAGTTTTTATGACTTAAGAATACTTAATGTTCAATAAACGACTCTTTGTGATAATTCTCATCTATTGTACTTTCTATCTCCAAACCAAATTGATTGTTTAGCAGACTATTACCATTCTTTGTGACTTACTCAGTTATCTTATAAACCATTCAACAAATTTTACTTCAAGCTAATTTGTTATCACTTTATTGTTTCACATCATTTTTACTCCAAGATATTCTACCACCGTCCTAGAAAAATCACTTCGTTGATATCACCCTATAAATCAATATCATGCCTTCATTTCCAACTTTCATCACAAACCACTAAATCTCAACATACCAAAATGAAGAACACAAACCTTCTTAACCTTATCACCATCATCATCTTCACAACCCTTAATTCCACAAGCTCACTTTCTGATCTTGATGCACTTTTAAAGCTCAAATCATCCTTAGTTACACCACAAGCAAACTCATCAGCCTTACAAGATTGAATACTACGTGACTAAACCGAACATCACATTATCGGTCCTAAATTATACATAGCCTGATCACCTATGTCTAATTCAGGAGGGATCATGTTATGCTGGGAGCAGTCACCTGTATGTTTTCTTAGGAACAAACTTCTCATAAGTAAACTCATTCTACGCCATACACTGAAACGACAAATCAAACTACATCACTCTAATCCTCATAAGTAACCACACATCTTTATCGACACCACTCCAACATATAACGCACACAGAACTTCGGGACGAAGTTCCCCGTATGGGGTGGAGACTGTAACAATTCGCAATTTCAGGTTAATTACCATTCCCGGAAAATTTCACTATTCACTTTTACTATTCATTTTTCCCGAAACTTTCCCGAAAGTTGATTTTTATCTGATATTCTTGAGTGATAAATCATTTCCATGGCAAATTAAATGTTTGACATTCGTCAGATCATTTTCATGAAAGTTATTAAGGAATTACACGTTTTAGGGTAAAACGTCATTCAGAAATTCTACGTACAACGAAACTCGACCGCGTTAAGTGACCCCGCATCAGAAAAATGTTTGACACACTCATGATTTATTTGAGAATTAATCGTGACTGAGAAAAACATGACCAAAGACTTCCCAGCAGGTCACCCATGTCGGTACTACTCTCACATGAGCACGCTTAACCGAATGGGCGATTAACCGTTAGACCACGAAACGAGTTTCTAAGACATTTTGAGTTTTCAAAATTATTAGAATAAGTCAACATATTTTTCCCTCCTCCATTGACCAAAAATCATCACTTGATGTTACAAGTCATTTCGTGATTTTTAGGCTTACGGTTTGATGTCTAAAAGACATTTAACACCAACCGACACTAGACTGAGCCCAGTCTAGACATTATAAGTCATTTTAAATCATTTATAACATAAGTAACATTTTACTTTTCTCAGTTTTACGCAAAATTCGTACATTTTATGTATTACGCGTTTTAGACCCGTGTTTCCAGTTTTTAGCAGGGTTTACCACCCAAATGGAACCTACCACTCATTTTATATTTTATTATGGGACATATGGACATGTCTAACAATACTTTAAAGTTTCATAATTTTACGACACCCGGTTTTACGTTTTGAGGCTTAATCATTTACGATTGGCATTTCCCGGAGTCAAATTGCATCTAATATCTTAGGATAATATCAAGACCAAGCCAACTCACCCCTTATCCTTGGTGAACCGCCAAAGGGGGGGGGAGTCACCCTTGAGGTGGCTTGATCTTGTGCTAAGTAACTTAAGATGTTTACATGTGTAGTTTTTGGCAAAATATCCTAAGGAAACTAACCTCCTCATGGACCTATATATACCCCCCTTCCTCCCCTTCCTTGGCCGGCCATCAACACCCTCCACAACACTTCATCCTTAGTTTATTTCCTTCCTAGTTCTTGCAAGATTCAAGTGAAGTTCAAGTATAGAAACCCTAGTTGATCTTAAGTTACCAAAAATCTTCCAAACCCTAACATACTTGGTGTTTTCTCTTGAGTTTAAATCTACTCAATACACCTCAACCTTTATCATCCATCTTTCAAGAATACCAAGAGTAGAAAGGTTGCTTGAAGTGAAAAGGGTTGAAGCTAGTCTATCAAAGTCCATTTCCTTACTTGTTACTCCTTTCTTTAGAAAGCCACAAGTTGTAAGCCAAACCTAACATGCTTCTTGTTTATTTATCATGTTCATCTCATTTACATGTTATCTTTGCTATATTATGTGTTGTAATTATGTCCATGATGTATCATGATGAGTAAAAGATGTTGTTGTAATGAATTATTGAAACAAGTTACTAAAACAAACAAACTAGTGAATATCTTGGTATAACCTGATCAAAATGGTAAAAATTTTATATTGGATTATTGCATATTACAGTAGAGGACTTAACAAGAAAATCATAGCAATTTGAACCACCTAAAAAGAGTAAACGAGTCAAAAGTTATGGCGATTTGAAGTTACCAAAGATTTCCGGCAAAACTGCCTAAAAGTTTCTGTGACAGAACCTAAAACACGCAAAAAGAGGCCTTTCTGGTCCGATTCATGAAAAAGTTAAAACACGAAAGTTGTCCGTAATCACGTTTTCATTCAGGAACAAAGAGGCTCAAGCCTTGAAAACGCCTTCTGAGTGAGATATTTCTCAGTTTTCTTAACAGCTATTTACATATTTTAAGTCACTAAGTTATTGTCATACTTTCAAAGGAATAAAAGGTATTATGACCTATAAACAAGACCCCCACCATGGCTAGAGCCAAGGTTGTGTATCATGACCTTGGAACAAGGACCAAAGGTCATGGCTAGGCCATGGCGAAATGACCAAGCCAACTTACAAAGGCGTAAACATGAAACAATGAAATTGGCGATAACATGAACAAGCAATTTGTATCTACTTCACCTAAAAGGAAACCATGAGATTTTACCAAGACAAATGGTCACACAAGACTTATAAAACTACCCCTAATAACAATCTTCATGTACTATAAACTTTCCTAAGTTTATACAAATATCGGACATGTAACTTTTTCGGATCAAAACTTATATCTATATACTTTATCAACTACTACAATAGTAGGGAGCTTCATGTGAGGAGTTCATTATGTAAGCCGTCGAGATGAGTTGTGGATTTACGAATTAAAGTGTCCTGGCTCCTCGAACGCTTACTAACATGACTTCTGAATTATGTCGGCCCGAACGGTAGTGAACGATATACCAAAACATACATGTTTCATGAATCTTTCTTTCAAAAACTTACAATATACATCATACCACATCATGGACTAAATGCAAGATATATATATAGGCACTACTTCATATTCTTTACTCCGATCCTAAGACGCGACATTCTATTATAGGTTGCTCGTAGAAACCTTCGCGATTCGACCATCACATTCACTACTCACTACATAACTTAAGGTGAGTTCGTAGCCCCACTTTCTATTGTTTAACTAGTTTACAAACCCATGGGGGAAATACATGCTATTATTTTTCTACTCGAACACGATGCTTTCTAATGTATGCTTCACGACGATGTTTTATTATCACTAAGTAACGATTGCCATGTTCGAAGTCCCTATATCATGAACCATTAGTCACTACCTTTAGTGAGCGCGAATATTGTGAATAGATCTATTGGGATTGACGGATCCCATTTGTGTTGAACAACGATGAGTTCACACAAATGCACTATATTTGAGATTTAGCGGTATAATGGCAAAAGTACCTCGATAGGGCTTCTATGATGCCAATTTTGTTGGTTCGATGTTAATGTTTTGGTTGCATGAGCTTAGTGAAATAAATAACGATTTTGTTTTCTAACTATGAGTGTGAGTCTATAGCTCACACTACGATTATTGTGTTCAAACGATTTAACTAAACTCTACGAATTCCACTCAACCTTTGTGTTGACCTCTCAAGCATGTATTTCAGGTTCATGACGATCAAGGATGGCACGGAAGGACACGGATACTCAAGAGGGCTATAAATTTTATTATCATTCAAAAACTCACTTAATGTGATTTGTAAACATGGAACCAATTGGGACCTCATTTTGTAACCTCTGATATTTATATAATTTGAATGATAAATCTTTTAAAACAACTCAATTGGAGTTCGTTTTCTATTATTGTGACTATTGTGCTGTCCAGTAACACCCAGTTCGAATTCCGCTGCGTCCATGAATTGGGGGTGTTACAATTGAAGTGCCCGTCACATGTGATTTTACCATTTGAAAAATATTTTATTTTTTCAAAAAAAATGGAAAATAGCTTTATTTTTTATTATTTATTTATTTATTTATTTGATGAAAAATAAATGGCCAATATTGCTTATTGATGGTACTGTCTACAATATTACTTCAAGTACAAATTCTATTCATGATCACTTTAAGGTATGTGTATCGTATGTGTATTCAACTATATTTTTATTACCTTTTTAATATCCATTCTTCATTAAGCACAACCATTTCCAGATATTATATAAAATCTTATTGAAAGATTCTCCAATTATTATTAAACTGCTAAACTAAAGTGGTCTCGTGACAAGATTGTGAGTGGGAGAATAACATTATAAAAATGATATAGGTATATTTTGATATGTGATGTTATTTATAATTGTATGTATTAAGAGCATGTTTGGGATTGCCTACCTTTGTAGCTTTTTATAAGCTAGATTTGTTCAATCTTTAAAGAATTTGTAATTTATATTTAACTTTTATCCATTTATAATAAAAGGTAATCACAAATTCTAAACAGTAACTTGATCGAAATAAATCTGAAAGAGAGATTGGTGGATTTTGTCGATATATAGATTTTCAATTGTCTCTAATACTTTTAAGTAAAGTTTTATACATG
Organism: Artemisia argyi; assembly: GCA_030686995.1. Lineage (NCBI taxonomy): Eukaryota > Viridiplantae > Streptophyta > Magnoliopsida > Asterales > Asteraceae > Artemisia > Artemisia argyi. The sequence goes on along the minus strand of CM060702.1, from coordinate 245,307,557 downwards.
AACTTGTAGACTTGTAGACATTTCGATAGTTGCTTGGATAAACTGATTCTCGACATTTTTATTAAATTTCTGTCCCTTGGTGCGTCCATTATTCTTGCATGTATGTTTCACAAATATTAGTTTCAGAGATAATAGGTCCGTTTGATAACCATTAGTCCATTACATTACTATAACACATGTTAATCAGAAAACATAGCAACAAACGATAACTGATAAATCAAGGCCAGTTTATATAGGGATATAATGAACATATACATGTAAATGGTTCGTAAAATAAGTAAAGGAGTAATTAAATCACACGTACGCAAATGTGTCTAACCGCCAAAACAAAATAGCGAAGGACTAACGGTTAAGTACAGATAGAAGAGGTGTAACGTGTGGAATAGAAAAAAATAAATAAGATTAAACGTTATGAAATATGTGATATTAGAGATCATTTAATTTAATTGGGTGACACGTGTTTTTTACAACTGTCGTTTAATAAATATATGGATAGTGATATTAGTGGTGTAATGTAATATAATAAAGTTTAACGAATATAATATCACTTGTATGGTTATTAAAATACATGATCGTGTTTGGAATTACTTAACTATTGGGCTCTTTTTAACGTATATAAACTGTAATGTTTGAAAAAAAAATGAATAAGTTATCCACTTATAACAAGTCATTATAAGCAGTTCTTTAACACGCATGTTAGGATATGTTTATTTCAAAGTGCTAATTTGGGATTACAATACAATAACCTCATGTTTATTTCTTAAACTTCTTGGTATTGATGACATGTTCTATTATTTATTATAGCCACAAACCAGTCAATTCTATTATGTGTAGACTAATTTTTCATATCACATAATGTTCTCAGGTGGGTTTTGCTTCTCCATCATTATGCCAATATTCCAGAAAGATAGAGATCAAAGCATGTGAGACGTTAGCAACTCTGATCCCATTCTGTGCAGTGGGAAAATTACAAAAGCTTGAAGAGCTGGAAATATCCTCTTGCCGGTCACTAAGGGAGATATTTGAAATTAAAGGGGTCAACAAGAATGGTAGTGATAGTGCTAATGTTGGGGATGGAATTGGTGATATGCTTCCTGGAGTGACGATTCCAAGGTCCGCAAATATGACTTTGCTTGAATTGCCCAACTTAAAGATATTGTGGATTTACAAATGTGATCTTTTGGAATATGTATTTACAAGTTCCACACTTGATAGCCTCAAGCAACTTATAGAGTTGACCATAGAAGAGTGTAACGCAGTGCAAGTGATTGTGAAGGATGATGGACATCACACCTCTAAAACTGTTCTCTTTCCCCGTCTAAAGTCTCTTACACTAACCGAATTACCAAATGTCGAAGGTTTCTTCTTGGGGTCGAATGAGTTCCTATGGTCAATATTGGATGAGGTTAAGATCTATGGTTGCCCAAAAATGAAGACTTTCACATCTGGTCTCTCGATTACTCCAAAGCTCCTTTACATACATACAGGCATTGGCATGCATAGTCTTGAATGTGGTATCAACTTTCCATTGTCCAATGCATCACAGGAGGTATGTTGTTACCATAATTGCATCAACAAATTACCTAATCTCTGTTTCCTTTTTTATTTGGCAATTAATTTTGTTTCTGGTCATGTGTCTACCTGATGATAAATTACGTTTGTGTTTCTTCATTAGGAGATTCAGTTCCATAGCTCAAGTATGTGCTCTAATCCAAATACAATAAAGCTACTTCAATTCCCTTGGTCTTTTTCAAATCTAGTTGAAGTAAATGGAGAATTGGATACAAACTTGTTCAAGAGCAGCATTATTTTTCCATGCAATGAATTGATAAATCTGCATAATCTAGAAAAGCTTCATATCAGAAGGGAGTATTATAGGCCATCTTTCAAGGAGGTAAAGGAGATATTTGAAGTAGTAGATTTGGAAAATGACGATGTGAATGAAAAGCAATCTGTTGTGGTATTTCCAAAGCTAAAAGAAGTGACTCTGGAAGAGCTTAATAGTATGAGGTATATATGGAAGAGCAGTAGGTGGATAACATTGAACTTTCCAAACCTTACAAAAGTGTTAATTGATAGATGTGCGCTTCTTGAACATGTTTTCACATGTGACATGGTTCGCAGTCTATTACAGCTACATGAGCTTGAAATTAGTGATTGCGATAATATGGAGGTAATTGTCAAGAAAGTAGAAGATTCTGACACTACAGCTACTGATGTTGTTGTGTTTCCTTCTCTAAAATCCATAAAACTTGGTTCCCTTCAAAATCTCAAGGGATTTTGCTTGGGGACGGAGGATTTTCTATGGCAATCATTAGATACTTTGGAAATCAAAGACTGTCCACAGATAACGGTTTTCACGTGTGGGCAGTCAACTACTCCACAGCTAAAGGTAATAGACACATCTTTTGGATTGTGTTACGTAACAGAAGACCCAACCTCCTTTATACAGGCCAAACAACAAGAGGTACATGATCTCTGTCAGATATTTACTTGTTCATCATATTCAGGGGTTTGAATCACTCTATTAAAGTATTAATTAATACTTCTATTCTCCTACAGGGATTGCAGTTCTGAGGAAACAACGAGTTTATACCTGAAATTTAGTGATGCATTATTTTGGTATGTAATTTGACGTCAAGAATATTGAATAAGTAATATTGCACCTGTGTACAGGGTCCATGCCTCAACCTTGCTTGTAGTTTTCATTTGTTCCGTTTTTAATAAGCCGAAACTTGTTTCTCAACCTTAGTTGAATGAATTGACTTGTTCAATATCGATCGACTAATATAAATAGGCTTTAATGAGCTTCAGCATCTACTATTCGTAAAAAGGAGTTTTTGATGAGGTGTTATTCAATTGGGCCATCAATGAACCAATTTATCATTTTTATTTTACATGTCTCTAATTTTTAGTTCAATACAATTTTTGGTTGGTTTTCAACGAGTGTTATCTGAGGATAGGAGTTTTTGAAGAAGGTTCTTTAGTTGTTGCCTTGATTTTTTAGAGCGTAAGTGTTTGTGTAACACTATATCATTTATACGATTTATAAGGTTTGGCATGGAAGATACCATCCTTGATCAACCTCTTCAATAAAACATGTTAGAATTAATGTATATCTTTATTTGCATTGGTCATAATCATGATTTGGATTTTGTTAATTCACTACAAATGTGAAAAAAGAATGACAAGAAATATGGGTCTGAATGAAAAAATGATTTCGCAAAGGTTCATGAAAATAGGAGTGGGGTTTTTAATTTTTAACAAGTAATTTGAAATTCAAATCACTCATCTATACATTTCTTGTTGGAATTATTATATCATGACCTTCATATAAATAAACCAAGTACATCAAAGTGAGCATATAGCGGAAGCAATTATAACAAGACCATAATATGTAATTAATTAATCAAAACATGAATAATAAACGTACCTTAATGATTCTAGCCCGAACAAGAATCAAAAGCAATCTTCCGGAACCAATTCCCCAATATAGGGTTTATGTGAACAAACCAAGAAACAAACAATAATATGTTTGATTCACGATCTTGTACACACGTACTACTTCAAGCAAACGCTTATGCAAGTAAGACGAGCACAACACACGCTTAGAATAACAAGTCTCGACTACCTTCACTTAATGGGGCTTGTCGAAAATTGCTAGAGAAGAGAAGAGAAGAAAACACACAAGTTAGGTTTTCAAGTTATGTCAATAGAATAAAACCTTGTGTGTTTATATAGGGTAGAAATCTTGTGTTAAAAGCTTCACCAAGCGATGTGGGATACAATTCCCAATCGTCCCTACACCCTTAAAGGGTTTACGAAACCTTCTTGACATTCAAAGTTTCATCTATCGTTCTTCCTTTTCATTCGTCTAATAATCGTTATCCATTTCCGTTAAACATTAACGATCATTACGTGTTTGTGTTCTAATAATTAATATAACATTTATATAATTATTACTCATTTACTTTTCATACGTAAAGTGTGCAATCCCGTGATCTCGAGTTCGATCCTAACATACGTCTACTAAAATAATGTCCATATTCTAACAGCTCCCACTTGGACATATTTTAATAGTGTAATCACATCGGTTAGCGTCTTGCAACACGCCGATGCCTCTAGTACGATCTCGAGTAAGGCTCCTGGAAAAACCTTTTAATGATTTCTCATTATTATTATCCTTTTGTTTCTAATACCACGTTAATAAGGATATGGATTAAAGTCATTCCTTAATTAACCATTCTGTTTCTCGTTGTTTATGATTGATCAAGATTACCAAATCTTCTGAACATATTCAGGGAAGATTTTGGGTGCGGCCGCACATGCATCTTACCAACCCTACGAGGGGCCCAGCAGTATTAAACTCCAAAAATAAATTTGAAGGAACAAATTCTATCTTGACTACAAGCAAAACCCACAAACTTTGTAACACTTTCGAAAACAACCCTTATGACTACCAGTTACGTATAGCGTTAAGTTGTTCCACAAAAATGTACTACATTCATGACACTTATCTTGCATCTCAAGTCTGAGGATAACTTCTCATGATTTACTTAATAACAAAATCCATAAAGTAACATCATGTAGTTGGGATAAGTCCTATATTCAGTATCATCGAATATCATCTGAAATGGCATGACTACGCATCAATATACTTTAAGTATATTATACCAACCTTCAGATTTGTCTTGATTTAATAATATTCCCATATTATTAACTGACAACGGACAATTTAGAATAACATTTATTCATGGATTAAACATACAAATATAGGATACAATATATTATAAATTAAACATACCATGTATTTAAATTTATTATAATAATTGTTTAACATCCCTTATCCAAATACTAAATAGATCAATGCATGATAACTTTTGTTGATGAATTATGTCTCAAGCAATGACATTCATACTTGTTGACAAGACATAAATCATCCAACTTTGATCTATTGGAATTTTAAGAATACTTATTTCAAGAATTCAACTATTGAAATTCTTATATGTGCATAGTCAAATATTTTGATAATGCCATATTTCATAAAAATGTGAGACATCCTTAACCACCAATTTATGATAATTAAACTTCCAAACATTTTAAAGTTTAAAGTATTCTTATTCTTTTAATGTATAATGCAACTATGCTTTTAGTAAGCATAACTAGTAACAGCCAATGATTAAATCCTTACCATAACTAGCATTGAGTGTCATCTCAATTTCATTAGCATCATTGTATGCTACAACAATATGCTATTAAAACTTTCCGTAAACTATAATACCTATTGTGTAATGTTTGATGCCCTTCAAACTTTCAAGTTTGTTGGCTATAACAATTTTCACAACAATTGAAAAATTGTTCATCTATAGAATTTGGAAGCTGTTCCAGATTTAGGATGTAATTCTATAATCAAACATATTCTTATTAGAATATTACACAAGTTATCTGATAACCTTTAATTAGATATTAATATTGCCAAATCATCTTGTAATCAAGTATGATACAACAAAACATGATATACATGAAAATCTATGAGTCATACTTAGATTTTATTCATGTCATACATATCTATTTAGACTTTCTAAATAATATATCATGTTATACATATTAGATTTATTTACCGCACATGTTTCAACTATAAACATTGATTCCAAGGTTATATGTCTTATTTTCTAAATCTTTCAAGTAAAGTTTCATTCCATACTAAGACTTAACCTTTAACTTATATGGAATGTTACTTTTATATGTGCCACAACATATATGATTTAAGAAATTAAACATAATACTCCCACTAGCTTTTAGGAATTCTTAGAAATTATCTTATTTCAATTATAAATCAAAACATGAATTTATAATTAAACATAAGAGTAATCTTCTAGATGCATGCATTTATCCATCCATGGATTATTGCACTTTGTACACTTCCAAAGATTTATTTGAATTCATAAACTCCTTTTAATTACTTATCGTCCTCGCTCAAGTAATCACTCAAGAAAGAGTTTTGATATTCCATTGTCAATTTCATAAATATGACAATCATAATCTTTATATATTTAATGTGTTTAGAAAAGAATATTCAATCACAGTTAATTGCTTAAATGTGATTAATAATATTGTCATAAAACATACATTAAATACGTGTACAACATTGTCCATATGATTTCTATACAAAGATTTAAACCACAAAGGTTACCTAATCTTTGAAGAAACTCATATTAATTTTCTAGTCTAACTATTAAGATAAATCAAATTTCAAAAATTGATTTATCTTTATGGACAGCATCTTAATCATTCATATCATGTATACTTTACCCAACTTCATATTTGGTAATGTATCATAATGATTATTAGGTTTACAAGAATCCTGTAAATCACAGCCCTCAGCATATTAATCAAATATCTGAGATAGATTGCTATTCTATGAATGATAATTCCATTATCTTGAGATTTAACATTTAAATATCAAACTTTATCATCTTGAGATTTAACATTTAAATGTCAAACTTCATCATGATATATATATACTAGTGTATTTTAGAAGATAATGTATCTTGTAATTTTATCTTTTAAAGATCAAAACTCCCACTTGCTTTTAGTAATTTAAAGACTATCTTTAAATACTTAGCAAATAAAGAAACAATACAATGTTCTCTTTTGGGATATTACAAATACATATTGACAGTTCCTGACTTAACTTTGTTAATAACCTCTTCATAAGCAGTTAAACAAATTTAGAACTTCAATTTAAGACTTAATGTGATTCATCACATTCATCACATTCCATGTCTTATTAATCTTCTATGTTGGAGTTTTATTAAATATGTCCAAGTCATACTCAACATTCTAACCTTGATAACTTTTGGAAGAAAAGAAGTCATAGTTATCTTTAATCAAACAATATAACAAGAGTTTGATTTTCCTAACTGAACATACCATAAACATTTGATATTTCATTAGTATTAATATTGTAAGACAATCTAACAATATTTAGGATAACCATATTCCTTTTGCCTTGTCTATTTACCAACTAATTAATTTTAGTGGTACAATAATTTTCAAGCTTATTACATGCCTTATAACATAAGTACTTTTAACAAAGTTACTTCATGTCCATGTCTTTACAAGAAAACATAAACTGTTATAATCCCACTATACGTTATAAGTCATTTAACAATTCAATAACTTCATGTATATGTCTTAATTAAAAAACACAACAAGATAACGTCTTACTTTATTATAAGTCTTCTAACAATTAAAAGACTTTATATTTATATCTTTACAATGAAACATAAACATGTTTAACTAAAGTAATTATGAACACCATCTCTTGGTTTCAATAGCAATTTCAAGTTAATATATTACTTCACAATAATGTAAACAACATTATTTATTCATTTATTTATGTCATTCCAAGAACACATAAATATTCAGATTGAAGCAGCATTAGATTACTTTATTAATTTATGTCATTCCTAGAATTCATAAATATACTAATTAAAGTAGTCTTGATATCATATTGACACATGTTCTAATAGGTATCTAATTTAGAAACTGCAAATTCTCATAGTTCAATTACATCAGTTGATCTGCTAGTAATGAAATATGAAATTCACCTTGTTGTTGCAATCTAGTTAAGTTCTCACATAACATAAATTGTAACACCAAGTGTTTCTTGAATTAGCTTAGTATAATTCATATTAGAACATTATTCTAATTTAGAAACTGCAAATTCTCATAGTTCAATTACATCAGTTGATCTGCTAGTAATGAAATATGAAATTCACCTTGTTGTTGCAATTTAGCTAAGCTCTCACATAACATAAATTGTAACACCAAGTGTTTCTAGAATTATCTAAGTATAATTCAAATTAGAACTTTATTATCTTACCTAGTAGTCAAGAGAATCCATTAAATCATATCTTTTTATGAGTTGTTTCTTGCACACAATAAAGATAACATTTCTCCCACTTATGCATGGAACAACCTCATATAGTTGATAAAAAACACGCCATGCATTTGTTTATGTGATCAATATGATTGTGTCATAGATTTTTTGGCATAACAAGTAGATGTAGAACAACAACGTAAGACTATCCTTAACAGTATGAGTTTCTACACTTGGAAAGTAATTATCTTTAGCTACCAAGATGTCAAAGCTTGTAACTCCCACTGAATTAAAGATCATTACAATAATTTCTTATTCAGTAATAAGTACACAATACTCCCACTGAATTTGACAACATTGTAAATGTTTCCTATCCAGTGAAAGCAAATAGTGTGCTTTTAACTTTCCTACACCTTTGAATGTCCATACGTAACAATTACTTATGTACTAAAAGTGTATTCTACTACGTAAATGATGGACTATCCACCAAATGCTATTAACTTGAAAATTGGGCATGCAATTTCTTCCTTAATAGGTCTACCATCCTACAATGTATGTAGCACCTTTAAAATTGTAAAAACAACTAGTTTGTCTTTAAACATTTTGCAGTAATTAGTCTAGCTTCTAATTATAATAACTCATAAAATGTCATACATAAGTTTCTGTTAACCAAATATCATATTTGTTACTAAGAATTTGATCACCGAATGAGGATGATAAAATCCCTATGAAAAATGTATGCAATTTTCTTAACCATTAAAAATTTGCTATGAGTTATATTAGAATTTAGACATATCTAATATTCCTATTATCCTTTCTCATTCATGAAAAGGAATAGGATTGTGTCTCACTCTTCCTTCATAGAAAGGAGACTTCTTTTGTCTTTTAAGTAAATATTTCTTAATCAAACATTTGTTTGAAAACAGAACTAGATCAATTTACCAAAGCCCAAAATACGTTTACGGTTTGAACGTTGAATTAATACATTAAAACGAATTACAAAATTCAATTTCAGTATTTTCGATAATTAGATCTTTAAGAAAATAAAATACCCATTGGAAAATATTCATATAAACCACAGTATTTTCTTAAAGCTAGGATCCTAAATTGACATAGTACCATTACATCAGTTGATCTGCTAGCAATGATAGTATTCAACAAGGTAATTGTCGAACAATAATTGCCAATATCATATTGCAATTCCTAGATTTATGGGATCTACAATCACAAAACATTTGTATTGCAAGCATGTTTAGTCCCCATCTTAATGCCTTGAGTCCAAGTCTCACTTACTACTCAATTTAAGTTGTCTAACTTAAAAACTGTAAACTCACAAATCCATCACATCAGTTGATCTGCTAGCAATGAATTTATGAAATTTACCTCTCCATTGCAATCTCGCCAAGTCTCACTTGACGTAAATTACAACTTCAAGTGTTCTTAATTAGATGGCATTCAACTCAATTTTATAAGGGTATTAATATTTTGATATGATCAAAATAATGTATGAAGAAGCATGCATACAACTTCATAACATTGGTTTTACAAAACAACTTTATTACCAATTAGCTAAGAGTGAAATAACAAAGTTTTGATTGAGGTATCGGGTTCACCAATTAAAGAATAACCATCAATTATCGTCCACTATATCGTACTTTTGCATAAGCCCGAAAGCTTAGTGTTTCGGATAATCATTGTGGAATTGTGGATTATTCACCCTTAAGATGACAATGTACATGTAATGGTTGTTCGGTAAGTCTAATTTACACACAAACGAGCGTTAAGACAGAATGTTGTCTCTCTAAGGCCACAATTTAATGCGTTGCCATCCTTATACCCATCTTATAGTGTGTAAACTTCGGTCGAGCCTATTTAACCATTACGTACAAAAACATCAATCAACCAATTCTTTGAGATTTAAACTCTTAAAAACCAAAACAATTTCGCCATTATTTAGTCCGTATTATTTTTCTATTCAAAAATTACCCTTTTCGTTTATAAACATGTCTAACACAATAAATAAACAAAAACAAGTAATATACAATAAAAAATAAAACAACTAAATAAACAAATATACATAATCATAACAATTAAATATGTATAAAACATGTAGTCACATGCAAATCTTATTCAATAGTCCTATTAATAATCAAATCTAGGTGTATAACGTATTAATTCAATTGAGGCTTTCTTCTTCTTGGAAAAAGAGCCACATACATCGATAAATCGATTGCGTAAGCCAAAATTAAATAAATACCACATAGCACATAATTGATTACTTAATATTGGAGTCTTCTCCAATTCGACATCTATTAATAAATTTACATGTTTCAATATAACTTAACCATTAATTCATATAACAATTTAAACCATTTAAATTATAACACAATATAAAAATCCATGCAAATATGCACTTTTCATGGATTTAGCTTAACAATTAACATATTGCACCAAGATCGTTTACTAAGACGCATAACAATTACATGACATCTTAGGGTTTCTAGTCAAATTTTTAAGGAAAATAAAAGCAAAACCCTAAAAACCCTTAAAGGTCATTCGACCCAAAATTAGGGTTAGGGAAAAAAAACATAAACCCTAAAAAAAAACATGTAACTAAACGAATCAAAATCCAATTTTTATGCGTTGCGATAATTAATTACACATTATAACGGCTCTAGATGCCACTGTTGGAATTATTATATCATGACCTTCATATAAATAAACCAAGTACATCAAAGTGAGCATATAGCGGAAGCAATTATAACAAGACCATAATATGTAATTAATTAATCAAAACATAAATAATAAACGTACCTTAATGATTCTAGCCCGAACAAGAATCAAAAGCAATCTTCCGGAACCAATTCCCCAATATAGGGTTTATGTGAACAAACCAAGAAACAAACAATAATATGTTTGATTCACGATCTTGTACACACGTACTACTTCAAGCAAACGCTTATGCAAGTAAGACGAGCACAACACATGCTTAGAATAACAAGTCTCGACTACCTTCACTTAATGGGGCTTGTCGAAAATTGCTAGAGAAGAGAAGAGAAGAAAACACACAAGTTAGGTTTTCAAGTTATGTCAATAGAATAAAACCTTGTGTGTTTATATAGGGTAGAAATCTTGTGTTAAAAGCTTCACCAAGCGATGTGGGATACAATTCCCAATCGTCCCTACACCCTTAAAGGGTTAACGAAACCTTCTTGACATTCAAAGTTTCATCTATCGTTCTTCCTTTTCATTCGTCTAATAATCGTTATCCATTTCCGTTAAACATTAACGATCATTACGTGTTTGTGTTCTAATAATTAATATAACATTTATATAATTATTACTCATTTACTTTTCATACGTAAAGTGTGCAATCCCGTGATCTCGAGTTCGATCCTAACATACGTCTACTAAAATAATGTCCATATTCTAACATTTCTTTCTTCACATTTATCACTAGCAGCAAGGTTAGTGCGATGGAATTACTTTTCTCTTCTTTTGAAGATAGAAATGATATTAACTCCATTTTATTCCCCAATATAAGGTGTGCCCTTTTTTTGTAGAGGTTGTGAACATATTTCGGTTGCAGTTTAACAATCCGACATTTAATCTGATGAAAGGCATATTTGAAGCTAATGTGAGTATGACTTTCATGTCACGGTAATTTAGTTTCGGATTTGGGTTAGGCGTTTGTATATTATTGTTTTACAAATACTATTCATTATTGTAGGGGTCAATCTAACAGAGGTACTTAATTTATCAATAGAACAAAGAAATGTAAATTGTGTTTTAGAAATTGACTTGGGAAAAAGAAATACTCGGGAGTATAAAAATACATTTGTTTTTCAAACTAAACTTGGTATATAAAGCAAACAAGCGGGTTTGTCCGCGCGTTACTGCGGAGCGGCCGTGTTAGTGTTTATTACAATTATGTTAACGTTTTTTGGAGTAATCAATTATGTTGTTTTTTCATCGTAGCTTCCAAAAGAATGTTAAAAAGGAACATGGAAACTTTTCTATTTTTCATACCCCAAAAAATCTAATTATTGTATGGTCACATGCTAAACATAAGTATTACCATAAATTTACACATATGCTAAATGAAGATCACCAACCATCACAACTGTATGGACATTGTAAACCGAAAATTTGTAATAGGATACTAATTTTTCGTCCAAAGTATGTCAAAAATTAGAACATCACATTAAATAAATATTATAGATCCTTGGACCAATAAGAGTAGGCAAAGCTTTAGCACTTTCCAAACTCTCGGTCGTCAGACTTGTGTAGACCCGTTAGATTCCGACCGAAAGGATTTTGAGCTGCTGTACATGCATTTAAATAAAAATATAAGAAACGGGTGTGATTCAGAGGGTTTTAATAAGCAACCCCAACTCTTTTTCCAGCCAAGTTATCACTCGAAATTGTTTGCAGGTAGATTTAGGTGGGTTGCAAATGTTTTCAAATGGGTTCCGGTGAAAAACATGTCATTTGTGTTGGGTTGGGATGACCCGGAAAACTTTTAGTTCTAAAAATTTATAATTTTTTCGTGACATTTAGACAATGGATACTAATCATGAAATATAATGTTCATGCTTGGATTTACCAGAAAACCATGTGCATATTTGAGACAGTAAATATTACTCCAATTATACAAAGCCTACTTGACCATGTATGGGAAGTTAACAAACTTTTAAAGATGTTTAACCCTAAGTAAATGCAACAATAAAAAACGAATGTATTAATGAGGAAGTTTAAATGAAGGGAAAATTGTCCAGAAATGCATCAAACTTGCCACTTGTTCCTATTGTATGGTGTGAACTTTTTTTTTTCCTATTATATACACGAACTTTCTTAATCTTCCTATTATATACACGAACTTTCTTAATCTTCCTATTATATACATGAATCTGACGTGGCATGGAGTTAATTAAATAAATTTACATGAATCGTCCCTGTGGCTCAAAACAATTACACCATTCGTCCTTGAAACAATTGCATAAAAGGTCCCTGTAGCTCAAGAGTTAAAAATATTTGCATCGTTAGTCCACCCACCACTGCCACCGCCACCTACCAACACCCACCGCCTCCACCCACCACCACCTACCAAACCACCACCGGCCACCTCCGACACCCACCACCCACACCCACCACCTACCACCACCACCACTACCGCCACCCACCACCACCACCAGCCACCACCGCCACCCACCACCACCACCGCCCACCACCGCCACCTACCAACCCCCACCACCACTACCCACTACCTTCACCCACCACCGCCACCACCTGCTGCCACTACCTTGACCATGTATGGGAAGTTAACAAACTTTTAAAGATGTTTAACCCTAAGTAAATGCAACAATAAAAAACGAATGTATTAATGAGGAAGTTTAAATGAACAATGATATAAATAAGTAAATAACAGTAACTTCGCATGCATTCTTAAAATAGCATTTCAGGTATGGTTCGCTTGATTATATATTGCATATTCAACCTCAAGTACTACATTACTTTTAACGTACCTGATCATCTCCATCATGTCCAAACAATAGGAAGACGCTTCCTTCACACTTTTGGATGGTTTATGTAACAGGGTGTTTTGTTGCTGTTAGGGGGTGTTTCGATGGTTGCTGTAACGGGGTGTTTTGTTGATGTCAGGGGGTGTTTGGATGGCTAATAAAGGGGGATTTGTTGCTGTAAGGGGGGTGTCTGCATGGCTACTGTAAGGGGGTGTTTGGATGACTGTTGTAAGGGGGTGTTTAGATGGCTATTGTAAGGGGGGATTTGGTTGTTGTTATCAGGCTGCATAAAAATTGACACGTGTTCAAAGCTTGCAAAATGCATAGCAAATGTAGATAAAAAAATAATAAATGAATAAAAATAAAAATAAAACATCAGCTTCTCAAAAAATAGGGCTTTCCTCAAGTCATCCGCTCGCTTTTCAACTTCAGATACAACCATGAAATGAGCAGCCTCTTGACGTTTAACATTTCCTTTGCAGCCCTTAAATCTCGTACTTTTTGAAATTGAGGCAAACCTGTTTATTATTATAAAAGAGCAGAGGGCATGTAAGGCAGTGACTAATATTCAAACGTTTATACATTGATGTGTCAAGTCAAGCATGTTAGCTTTAGATACTATGAAGTTAGTAGATCAATGTAACCAAAACCACGAAGAACAGTATACCATAGTTACATAACTTGCACCCAAACTTATCATGAAGCCAACAATTCTTGTACAAATGAAGGTTTAAATATAATTATAGATTGAATATTATGACACCATTGATCTAGGTTCTTATATAAAATGATCTAGTGGTTGTAAGCATTAGAATTAACTTTGGACGACTTTCAACCAATTTGACCCAATCCAGTTTGACCCTGTTAAGATATGACACAACCCAAAACAGCCCATTTATAGATACATTAGTTGAAATTGCCACCTCTACTTTAAACATAACATATAGCTTACAACACAAAGTTTTCAGTGTAGACTCGTTCCACCCTAGCAAATTTTAAGTCTATGTGCAAGCATTCTACATGTTGTGCATAAAGAGTTGTTGGTGCATGTCACATTTCATTGTGTCCAATATATGCATTACTTGGGAATTAGATGAATTCACTAACCACACTATTGACCTCATGGAGCCGACCATCATTTGTTCTGTTCTGATCATCAGAAGACTGCATAATCTGCTCACGCTCCTGCCTGCGCCGCACCATGATACATATCATCCTAAAGTAGGTAACTTTTTTGCCTTAGGGTGTCTGCAGTTGCTCCATTATTTGATTCTCCATCAATACCTGTAGCAGTGGTAGTTCAGAAATGTTTACTATAACGGAAATCCCCTACTATATCTTGCCCCACAAACTTTGTAAAAAGAAATTGATGTACTTACATTGAGGAGCTGAACGGCTGCAATTATTCTTTGCACTTTGGGAGACCGTAACCCTTTCTGAGTTTCTATTAATATCTGTAACAACATGTGCAGGAGACTTAAATAGCCCTAAACATTTTTTTTTTACCTTATACGAATAAAACTTTTAAGTCTGACTGATAACTTTATTGAAGATACATACACGTATTATGAAGTCAGTCAATTTTTCATTCCTGGCATGCGACAACACCGCCACTTGCAGAAGCAATAGATTGCAGACAACCCGCATCTGCAATTATCAGTGTTTCCTGTGAGAAAGCAATCAAGAAAGTCGGCGTTAGATATGTAGAAAGGCAAATAGAAACAGCGAATAATGTAATACAAAACAGGAAGTGTTCCTAAATAACAAAACATAACAAAAAAACATAAAAATAGGCAATCCAAATACCCAGCCAACCTGTTTACCCCAGCTAACCCATTTGCCACTTGTCATGAACCCAATTAGTCAAATATGTATAAGTAGTACCCAATAAGTAATCTGAACTATGTTGTGGTGAGGTCGCTACCAATTATGGATATCTTACACGGTATCATTAGCAGCCGCTGTCAATTATATTGTATTGAGCTTGCTGAAATTGCATAATGTATTATGCCAATAAGAAGTGCCAAACACCCCAATAAGTAATTCCGACATTAGTAGATGAATTCCACCTCCCAGAAATCAAATTTACTGATCAAATGTGTCACCACACCTGAAAAATACCAACGTCAATAAAAAAATCAAAATCAAATTTACAACAGGTTTTTTTATTGTCATTTAGTAAGCTGTTTGGTTAATGTGTAGAATATTAACTTAATCATAAGCATTTATCGTGTAGACACTAACCCTTGCATAGAGGCTGTGTGGATGAGTGGTTGCACCCTTTACATGATCTTCATTTCCAGTGCAAGCAAGTTATATGTGTCACCATTTAAACCATCCTCAGAATTACATGACCTTGGCCTTGCGATCAGCCGCTTGCATCCTTTTCTGCCGTCGTTAATATGCAAGGACATCAATAACTCAGATTATGATTTTCTTCAGATTGCTATATAAATGGGCTACTATTTCAAACACGTGTAACGCGAATATTATATAAGACGAAAATACCGGAATTGATTTTTTTTAAACTTACCTGAAATCTATAACGTTTCTTAGTTTATGTGTGCAAGAGATATATGCCTGGAAATTTCCATCCCGAAAGGGTTCCAATCAAAATGTCAAAGCTACATCAATAACGTATCTCATATCTGAGCCACATAACGATCATTATTAGCACGGTAAATCTTTACAGGACCGTGTCCCTGGATCCAGCTCTTTCGTGAGCCTCTATCAATTCCATTATCAAATTATGCAACATGAAAATCACAGGCTGCAATATAGAAGAGATTTTGAAAAAATCAGCTATTTAGAAGTGATATTGAGATATAAACATATAAAGATAGTCCTTATTGTGAACTCGAATGGGAAATACACCTAAGTCTTTATGTTCTTCCATGTTAACTCTTTATGTATATCCTAATTGGCGGCACCCTAATGATCTTGTTTCTATATTTTTTGAGTGCAAAAAATGTATTTTGGAGGCTGCAACAAAACTTTTGTTATAAGGTTTGTTCTGACTCAAATATTTTTTCTAAGATTTTTAACTCTAAAGATATAGAACAAAGGAAAGATGTACATATGCAAGATTTTATGTCAACTAAAGATTTGATTCCCAATTATCAAAAAGCTATTATGACATTAGCTTTAATCACAAACAATTATAAACTCCATATTACCTCATTCCTTTGATCCATAAGCACGTACAATATATATGAGTCTAAAATGGCAGAATTTATTGCTAACTACATTATTTTCTGGATTTTGTTATAGCTAGTTATCTAATCCTAATAATAAGAAATCAACCAACCACCCGCAGAAATCATAAAAAAATAAAAACGTTGCATATCCATTATATGCCTTCATGGCTTTCTCAGCTTCCATAGCTTAAGTAAAGACCATAAATGATACAATTGGAGCTTTCTTTGTGTCATTTTAATCATAGCCCTAGATTTCAGAAACTCTAGTGACAAAATATCTTTGCAACTTACCATTGTATGTGTTTGACCCTCTTCATCGGCAAAAATTGACAGTTGTTGTTACAATGCTTATATCCCCAAATCCAAGCAACACTTGTTGCGTTGCTGGCTTTGCATCCTCTGCATTCTCGCGTTCCTTGTCAAGCATCTATTCAAAATAAAGTTTACTATGGTAAATTTTTATATAGTGTCAACCAAAACAGAATACTTCACATGGATTGTGACCAAACCAATAGTGACTTTTTGGAGGTTGATGTACGAAAATGATTATAGATTTTCTCAGACATTTACTTGATGCAGTTATAGTCCATTATCACTCAGTAAATACACAACCGAAAACAGCCGCTTTTTCAGTAATATTCCTCTTAGTAAATTATACACTAACAAAAAAACATGACTTACTTATCCTAAGACCATACCAGATTCTCAATTTCCAAACTGAATATACTAATTAACTATCTGTTAAAAAATTCAGAACTACGCTCTGTCACACCTACAAATTCTAAAAGAGTTTATCATTTGTAGTCTCTTTTATATACTAAGGGGGTGTTTGTTTCGTCTTATATAGCGGTCTCATGGCTTATGTGGTTTTTGGCTTAAGTTTCATAACCTCATTATTTGGTGTTTATTTTGAAACTTATTAACTTATATAGGTTTATTATGACACGATAAGGTTATCTAAGCCGAAAAGTTTCAAAAAAAGCCAAAAAAAAAAAAAAAAAAAAAAAAAAAATCCTATGAAACATAAGCCGAAAACCACATAAGGCCGTTATATAAACTGAAACAAACAGCCCATTAACTCTTATCACTACCGATTGACCTACATCGAGTTCCAAATTAATCAAACAATTGAAGTATAGCAATATTTGAAAACTTACTTATTTCTTGGGCCACATTATCAGCCTCGTGAACAAAAATAAAACAACAGTAGAATAGGTCTTTACCTTTAAGAACCCTACACTCACCTTAATTCTCCCTTCTTTGTTATATCATTATTTTTTTGAAGACTCATGAAGAAAATGGAGGGCAGTGGGATTTATCAAAGAGGGGCGAAGATTCAAGAGAGGGTGAGATTTTTGGAGACTGATAGTTGTGTGAGAGTGAAACTTCTGGAACTGATTTGATGTATGCTACTGTATTACGTTGTAATTACGGGAAAACGGTGATGAATAGTGTTTGCCCAACCACAAACCAACCAATAATAAGGTTTTGCCACACTATGCATTACCTAGGAGTGTGTGTATAGGCGCATTTCTCCATAATAATAGACCAATAGGAGGCCGGATTAAAAATTAATGAGCGTTAATGACCCCGTTACATTTTGGGAAATAGTATAATTTATATTTATAATTATAACAAGCGGGATAGCCCGCGCAATGCTGCGGGGAATATTCATTTATGAGTAAAAAAACTGTGTGTTATTATTGAGACCGTTTGTAATATCCGTTAATGTATTTATTTATTATTTTTTAAATGTGTAAATATAAATTCTTTTCGGAAGGGAAAAAAAGAAATTTGTATCATATGTGGGTTTTTGTAAACGGGTTTCTAAGACATTATTTTTTTATATGTATTTGTTTCGGTCAATATATTTTGAGGATAATATTTAGATACTTTAGGTTTTTATGATATTTTGTAATAAACGGGTTACATATAGCCGTGGGGAATGTGTGTGTGTTTTTTTTCTGTAAGTTAAAGTAATATTTGTATATATTTTTTAAAATTTTTTATTTTCTTTTTTGTTAATGTATATACTATATAGGTATATTTATTATTTATTTATTTTTTATTTTTTTGCAAACAAAATTTCTTTTTAATAGATTGTGTTTTGGGCTTTATTATGTTTAAAAATTGTTTTGGTTTTCTGTGGGCTTAGTGTTCTGGTGATATGTCCAATTAGTCAACCGTTTATATGTTACTTCAATTTGGGGGAAAATGAATTTCGTAAAATTAGGGTTAGTATCTCCAACTTTTGAAAATTAGTTGTGATTCATACTCGATGGCTCCTAAATATCCAAAATTGTTACAGATTGGACAGCAAATTGGTGATAGGCGAGTTGAGAGGGTTTTGGAGGGTATTTTTGTTCGTGAGAAGCATGCTTACAGATGCGATGAGAAGGATTATAACGAAAGAATTGAAGAGGTGAAGAGTCGTATTGAGCATAGGCATGAAGTTATTCGTGAGCTGAAAAAATTTGGGGTTCATCCTATGCTAGAAGAATATGTGGAGGAGTTAAAGGCTACTGAATGTTTTGATCTAAACGAAATTGGTTGGCTGATTCAGAGGAGCTTCACTGCTGGTTTACGTGTTGGTGAGAACTCTAAAATCATTAAGAAACTTAGGAAGTTCAATTAATGTTGTATCTGGCTGTAGTTTGGTATGATGTGTTTAAATCTAGTAACTTTTGTATCTTGTGGTTGGTACTAAAAATAGTATATCTGCAGTTATGTGTGTTACAATTATGCTGGTATCTTATGGTATATCTTTTGAATGTATGAAATACCAGTGTAATTGGAATTTGTTGGAAGTTTATGTTAATAGAAATAAAAGTATGATTTCGTATCTCTTTGGTGGAAGTATGTTTTGGTTGTGTGAGAAGTATATAGTTGATGTATCTTGTACATTTTCAGTATATTAGATTTTGTGGGTTCTTAGAATTTGGTGTAGTTTAATGGTTGTATAACTAAGGTTATCAATTGGTATGTTTTGTTTTTCGGTTTACAATATTTGTATGTTAATGTCAGAGTTTAAATCAAGTAATCTAAAATGAATTAACTTGAAATCTTGAATAGCCTAGATAATTTAAATATCTGTATGGTAATAAGTTAATATTTTTTTAGCTCATAATTAAATCAATTTATTTGAAATAAGATAAGTTAGTAATACAGAGATAAGTTAGTAATAGAAAGTTGTTGGCTCAAATAGTTATAGAGGTTAGGTAAGGAAGGCATTATTTATTTGTATATGTGTAACTTAAATTTTGGCAATTACAATAAGTAAGAGAAACTGTAAAAATTTTGAATGGCACAGTGTAATTGGTCACTATTAATTTGTGGCTGGGAAAGTGGTCATAACTGAAATAGTCAATAATTTTACAAAGTGTAGGTATAGATTCTTGGTTTGTGGTTAGGAAGGATTCTTGTTCCTGTGTGAATAGCATTTTTCTGACAGTCTTGGTTTCTATGCATTGCTGTGAGAGAGTAATTTTTATTATTATTTTTTTTTTATCAGTTATCATTGGAAACAGGAGCTAATTAGTAACTGTTTAATTCTAGTTAGTGTAACTGGTATTAGTTGTCTATTATGGGTATATAAGAGTGAGTATGTGGTATCATTTTTACTTATCTAAGCTAACTTGTGTTTAAAAATTGCTTTCCAAAAAAAATGGTTTCCATTCCAAATTTTGAAGAACTAAAAGAACTTTGTGGATCGGATGAAATAAAAGATTGTTTCAAGTTTTTGCTTATCCAAGAAGAAAGTGAGATTGAGGGTTTGATCAGGAAAGTAACTGAATGGCGTGATGGTTTGCGGGGTAAGATTGCAAAGTTTGCTGAGCTTATTGAAGAGGGACAAATTTTTAGTGACTTTGATGTGCTGGCGTGTGATGGAATGCAGTGTTTGGTTGAAGCGCAGGCAAAGAATGGAGAGATTTTGCAATCTTTATTAACTTTTTTGGATCTGCTTCGTGAGGCTAGGACTGAGAAACAGCGTCATGTTATGGTTATGGATGTGCATGGTTAGAGTAACATGTTATCATGGTCGACTTCGTGTCTGTTATTGTAAAATATTTAGTATCGTTGGTTTGTTTAGTTGTATGGTGTTATTTTATGTTGTGCTTTAGGATGTTGTTTTTAATGGGTCTATCCATGTTTCTGATGTATGTGTAAGATATTTGCTTTATGAATAAAAGATGTGAATTTTGGGTCTTTTAATCTTTATATATTTTGTTTATTGAATATGCTACTTAACGGTAGAAAGAGAGTAGAAGCGTTGGTTTTGTTTTGTCAAGATGCTTCTAGTTTGTATAACAAAAAGAATATAGGTAAATGCAAATATATGCTAAAAAGCTAACTTATTATAAGAAAAAGTAGTTTTACAAAAGGTGCATCTGCATATTAGGTAAGTTGCAATTCTAGTGGTTACATGACGTTTTATTTTACCCATATATTTACATTAAGTAGTGTAACAAAGTAGCGTTATTATAACGCTTACATACTTAGAATGGCAGCTACATAGATTTTCCTGCCTGATTGTCAAAAGGTGGTTGCTTTTTTAACATGTACTTCACAAAACAACTGGCTTTCATTTCCGTAAGTGGTTTGCTGATCAAGCTTTCTTTTTTTTGGTGTCGACCTGTTCTTCTGCAAAGACCGGACGCCTTGCTGATTTGTAGCTTGTGTCTGGTCCCATTCCTGCGTCTGTTTTAGATCGTGTTTGCATTCCGGTATATGGCGGTGATGTTGCTGTAGTTTATGCAATAATTAAGGGATAGTTTTCTCTTATTGACTTAACAATATTAAGAATTACTAAAAAAAATCTGTAATTTAGATCGAATACCTGATGGATGTTCAACAATATGTGTTTCTTGTTCTGGTGTTTCTGTTATTTGAGATGGTGTAGCTGTTAATGTATATTGTATGCCAGTTGATTGTTCAAATGGTGGTTCTGCATTTAAAGTAAGTCATGAGAATAAAAAAATTGGTTGTTTCAGTTAAATTTATATACGTATATTTGACCGTATAGAAAATTTATATATAGACACACATAAGAATTTAAACAATAGTAATAGTAAAGGGACTTGTAATTTAGATAGAATACCTGATGGATGTTCAACAATCTGTGTTTCTTTTTCTGGTGTCTCTGTTATTTGAGGTACTTCCATTGGTGGTGTGTGCTGTATGGTAGCAGGGTCTTCGAATATTGTCTCTGCATTCACAATTAATTATGAGGATTATATGTAGCTGTATGTTTCAATATGGTTTGTCTATATATATATATATATATATATATATATATATATATATATATATACATTATATATAACAGGAGGCGTATGACGTCATTAATGCCACCTCAATGCCACCTCATTGCCCAGTAATTCATTATCAGCCATGTCATCAGCCATATATATATATATATATATATATATATATATATACTTGAAGATGTGCCTTCAATATGTTTGGGTGCTTCTGTGTCATAAAATATGTCATTGAAAATAAATTCCACTGACCCTTGTTTGCACGTATTACTGAAATAGAACTGGAATGTGTGTTGCTTTCCCACTATTGTGTCAATTTTTGGTGGGAATGTGCGTGGGTCTGGATTGTCAATGGATTTGACCAGAGATGGGCAGTCAATTCCGACAATTTCATCCGCTTTTGGTGTAAAGAACGTGAACTGTGCTGTTTCAGTGTTGTCTGTTATAATTGCCTTGAAATTGTATCTGCATATAAAAAAAGTTAAATATTATTCTTTATAAATATTATGTTTTCTTGTGGTGTATAACATTACCTGTAATCTGTTTCTGACAAAAGGTCGTGTTCTTTGCAGTCGTAAACGCCGTTGGTGTTCCTTGCTTTGTTGCTGCAGGAGTTGCATGAAACATAATACCAATCACGGTTTTTGTTCACAGACACTATTGTACCTTCACAGGTAAACTGCACGTTTTGTATTTTTTTTCAAGTAAAGCAATTTATAAATAATTTGTTAAGTAGAAATAGTTATTTATATTTGTTATTTGAAGTAGTTATTGTAGTGGGTTAAAACTGAGTTTATAGTAAGTTACCTGGTAAAGGTCTGGATTTTGTTTAATGAGTAGATTTAGAGGCATTCGGTTCTTGTACTTTTCTTGTTCTCTACTTTTGAAACGACATCTGATAACATCAAGTTGTGGTTGCTGGTTGTACAGCTCTCTGTACCTGTTAGATATTGATTTTGATATAAGTTTTTTATTATAAATATATATTTGACATAAAGTAAGCAGTAAATGTAGAATATCTTACTGTGCCTGGTATTGTTCAAGCTGTGGAATCGTAGGGTTGATATAGTAGTATGTTGCTGCTGTCGAAGAAAGTTGTAAATCTGTAGTTGAAATTTCTTATTATAGAATGTGTTATAATTTAAAGTTGCGATTAACGGGTGATTTTATAGTAATATTTATAACTGTACCTCTGTTTCGATATCTTGTGACTCGGCATGAGCTGACGGCGATTATTATCGGTTTTTCAAGTGCATCAATTTCTTCTTTCTTGAAATTTTGTGCCAGACTATCCCAGAGTGTTAATTCAATATAGTTTCGGCTGTTTAGTTTTAAAAAATAGTGTTATATATTACGGAGTAAGTGAAAAAATGTATGGCTGACACTTATTTTTGTATCATCAATGTAGGAACTTACTTGAGATTCTCTATTCCAATTCGGCGTATGATAGACTGGTTACTGTTTGGGTTGCCGATTTTCTCAGTTTCACTTGAGTAAGCATAACAGCCAATATAATCTGCAAATATAAAGGTACAATTTTATTAATTATTTAAAGGAATTTATGGTATAGAATAAAAATATTTTAAGAGAAATGTGTATTACCTGTAAGGACTGGGTATGGCTTCTTTGTTTGACCACGTGGCTCAACTACTCTGGTAGGTAGCTGATTGTAAGACAAAAAGTTGAAATAGTGATGTGGGAAACTTTCGGGGGGTATAGCATTAAGTTGTGTCAGTCTAGTAAATGATAGGGATGTGGGATTTTCGAGTGTTTGTTTCCAATTATTTGTTGTAATGCACTGAAAGTCTGAGATACGATATGCTTTGCCAGGAATCAAAATGGTTTTAAAATGGTGAATATCTTCAGGTTCCATATTTGCTTGTATTGCGTCGCCCTACGTTAATTGAATAACATTACAAAATAGAAACATATATAATAGTATTTTTTTTTTAAAGTTTTTTTAACTTACCTGTCTATCCAATAAGATTGCTCTGTAGCCTTTTTCTATTGTGCTTGGTGGATCTCGGGCTGTCCATGCACGATATACTTTTGCTTCTATAACTGCATTTGTGGTCCCTGGTTTGAGATCTTGAATATTAGTTATTGGCATCCTGAAAAAATATATAAAATAATTAGTTAGTTTCATATGATCATATACTAAATAAGATGCAAAAGAGGTTAGAAAAAAAAAGTAACAACAAACATTTATTTTTCATATAATAAGAAACCTAATAAGAAAATGCAAAGGAAGTGTTCAAAAGGCAAATAATATAAAAAAGGAAAATAAATAAATAGATAAAGTGTTGACATAAATAATGTCTTAAAACATTGTTAGCTTATTAACAATGTCTCTATGTTTTGATAATTACAAAGCATAAACTCATTAATCTAAAACTTATGTCGTAAACAAGTTTTTAGTGCTTAACATTTGTATTTACATCCAAATCACTTAAGGTATGAATAAACAAAGTGTTTATTGCATTCTATGATCAAAGGAACAATTTTCTTAAACACTAGATTTTTTATAAAATGTCACAAAACATTTTATATCTTTTACAAAACATTTTTGGAATTAAAGTAATATGTTTAATTCATTATAAATATATGAATTCAAATTTCCAACCAAAAATGGCAAATCTAATCCAGAAAAACCTTCCCCACAAAAAGACAAATAAACCCAACGTTCAGGAGGGCGGCCCCCTTAATTTTACTAGGCGGCCCCCTTAATCATTAAGGGGACCGGCCTACAATTAAGGGGACCGGCCACGCTCCAGAACAGTATTTCCCCCCCCCCCCTTTAAATACTGATTCATCCCTCAGATTTTCCTCACCTTTTGCACTTCTAAACTTTCTGATCCAGATCTAATTCTCTATTCTCTCATCCTTTGATCATAAGTGTATATATATTCTTTGTTTCAAAGTGATCCAATTTCCATCCTCTCAAGTGCAAGAGAAGAATACTTCTATCTTCCTAGACAAGAAGTATTACAACTTGTTGTGATCTCCACATCAAAGTTGTTGGTGTAACATCAAGATTATTTACATACTCTTTGTGAAGATTGTTGTGAATATTTGCTTGTAGATAGTTGTGTTAGATATAGATTGTGTGATTAGTTGATAGCTTGGTGTGAAGAAGAAAAGCTAGGAAATCTATTGGTGTGAAGAAGCTAGGTGTGAAGTAGATTGATTTGAAGAAGGTGTGTATAAGGTGTGACTTAGGTGTGAAGGTGTTGTGGTGTGATTATTGGTGTGTAGATTGGTGTGTAAATTGGTGTGTAGATTGGTGTGAATATTGGTGTGTAAATTGGTGTGTACGGTTTTCTCCGCCATAAGGGAGCTTGTTGATATAGTGAAGAAAACTCTCGAGTTAGGTGCTCGGGGAGTGGAGTAGGGCAAGGAAGGTGTCCTTGTAGCCGAACCACTATAAATATCTTGTCTCGCGGTTCGATCTTTCCATCTCTTACTTATTATTGTTACTTATCATTAATATATATTTCGTATTGATACTTGTTTATATTGTGCAAGACTTGAGATCACATATTATCGAATCTAAGTTTTAAAACACTAAAACTATTTTTACAACTAATTAAAAAGACGTAAAACTATTCAACCCCCCCTTCTAGTTTTCCACAATTGGTATCAAGAGCCACGTCTAGCAAGAATTTTAAAATATATTGTATTTTAAAACTTGTAACGATCTATGGAATCTTTAAAATATTTAGAAGGGCAATCTATGCAAAGACCACCACTATTTGAAAGTGATGGATTTTTATATTGGAAAAATAGATTTGAAACGTATGTGAAATCAAAAGATCTTGATCTTTGGCATATTATTACCTTTGGTGATTTTCCCCCTATTTAATATAATGTTGAAACTAAAATGGATGAAATTGTAGCTTTTGAAAAACAAAATGATGATTTGAAAAAGAAATTAGCAAAAAATAATGAGGCTAAAATGGTTATTTATAATGCGTTACCACGCAAAGAATATGAAAGAATTTTTATGTGTAAAACCGCAAAAGAAATTTGGGATTCTTTACTAATCACTCACCAAGGTAATAGTCAAGTTAAAGATAACAAAATAGATCTTCTTGTACAACAATATGAACAATTTATGATTCCGGAAGAGGAATCAATTGATAATGCTTTTGCTAAATTTAACACTATTATCACAAGTTTAAAAGCACTTGATGAGACATTTTCTAGTAAAAATTGTGTTAGGAAATTTCTTAGGGCATTGCATCCGAAATGGCGAGCTAAAGTCACGGCTATTGAAGAATCAAAGAATTTGATGACATTGTCACTAGATGAGCTTATTGGCAACTTGAAGGTCCATGAAGAAATTATAAGAAAAGATTTGGAAATGGTTAAAGTCATGAAAGAACAAGTCAAATCCGTTGCTCTAAAAGCCAAAAAGGAACTTTGTGATGATAGTGACTCAAGTGACGAGAGTGAAGATGAAGAATATGCAATGGCCGTAAGAGAATTCAAGAAATTCTTCAAGAGACGAGGAAGATTCACTAGATCATCACATGACGATAGAAAATCGTTCCAAAGAAATAGAAGTGATAATTACATGAAAAGAAAATGCTTTAGATGTGGAAGTCCAAATCATCTCGTTGGTGAATGTCTAAAGCCGCCGAGTTATGACAATCAAGGTGCATTTGTTAGTAGAACATGGAGTGATAGTGACAAAGAAGAAGTGGAAAAACCAAGAGAAGAAAAGTGTTTCATGGCAAAAGGAACCGACGAAATATGCCTTGGAATTGACTTGGAGCCTGACGAATGGATCAAGGATAGTGGATGCTCAAGGCACATGACAGGGAACCGAAAGCTATTCTCTACATATAAGGCATACAACGGAGGTAACGTTATTTTTGGTAGTGACTTGCGTGGAAAAATTATTGGCAAAGGTACGATTTCTCAAGACTCACTTACTATTGAAAATGTTGAACATGTTAATAATTTAACATATAACTTACTTAGTGTAGGCCAAATATGCGATAATAAATGTAAAGTTATCTTTTCCGAAGAAGATAGCGAAATAGTTAAGAATGGAAAAATTATAGGTAGAGGTAATAGGAAAGGAGGTGTATATGTTATGAAACTAGGAAACAAACCTGAAGATAGGATATGCCTAACGACCCTAGACGAAAACTCCACATTGTGGCATAGGAGATTAGGACATGCTAACATGCAACAAATACAATCTTTAGCCTCTAAGGAATTAGTTAGAAACTTGCCTAATCTAAAATATGACAAACATTTTTGTGATGCATGTAAAGTTGGAAAACAAGCTCATGCTAGCCACAAAGCTAAGAATATAGTATCCACTACTAGGTGCCTAGAATTATTACATATGGATCTTTTCGGTCCATCCGCTGTGCGGAGCTATGGAGGAAACAAGTATACCTTAGTAATAGTAGATGACTACTCACGATACACGTGGACTAGGTTTTTAAGTGACAAAACCCAAGCCTTTGAAAAATTCGAAATATTTAGCAAAATGATTCAAAATAAGTTAGGATGCTCAATAGTTGCCATTAGGACGGACCATGGAAGGGAATTTGATAACGAAGTACAATTCGGAAAATATTGTGAGTTAAATGGAATATCTCATAATTTCTCCGCTCCTCGTACTCCTCAATCAAATGGGGTAGTAGAAAGAAAAAATAGGTCACTACAAGAAATGAGTAGAACTATGTTAAATGAACAATCCATTCCACAAAAATTTTGGTGTCACGCCGTAGATACATCGACTTATATTCTAAATAGGGTATCAATTAGAAGAATTCTAGGAAAAAACTCCTTATGAGTTATTAAGAAATAGAAAACCTAACTTAAGCTACTTTAGAGTATTTGGAAGTAAATGCTATATCTTAAACACTAAGGACTACCTCACTAAGTTTGATCCAAAATCATATGAAGGAATATTTTTAGGATACTCACAAAATAGTAAAGCATATATAATACTTAACAAACACTCAATGAAAGTAGAGGAATCACTAAATGTAACATTTGATGAAACACCACCACCTCCTAAAACGCTACCTTTAGAAGATGATGATTTAGTCGAAGATGAAGCCATTGAGGTTAGTAAAACAAAACCCATAGGAAATGACAATGAAGAAACTCACTTAGAAAATAACGAAACCATCAATATTTAAGAATCTAGATCACATCCTTTAGATAATATAATAGGACATCTTAACCAAAGAACCCTTAGGTCACAAGCCCAAGATAAAAACAACTTCTTTTGTTTCCTCTCGGCAATAAAACCTAAGAATATTAGCGAAGCTTTAAAGGATGAAAGTTGGATTATAGCTATGCAAGAAGAATTAAATCAATTTAAGGCAAATGATGTTTGGGAACTAGTCCCAAATCCAAAGGATATGACTATCATAGGAACCAAATGGGTATATAGGAACAAGTTAGACGAAAATGGAATAGTTACTAGGAATAAAGCTAGGTTAGTTGCCCAAGGTTATAATCAACAAGAAGGAATTGATTATGATGAAACTTATGCCCCCGTAGCTAGACTAGAATCAATTAGGATATTACTTGCCTATGCTTGCTCCCTAGATTTTAAGTTATTCCAAATGGATGTGAAAAGTGCATTCCTTAATGGTTTTATCAATGAGGAGGTATATGTGGCACAACCCCCAGGATTCATTGACTTCGCAAAACCTAATTATGTTTATAAGTTAAAGAAAGCTTTGTATGGACTCAAACAAGCTCCCAAAGCTTGGTATGATCGATTAAAAGCTTTTCTTATTAAACATGATTATTCCATGGGAATGGTAGATAACACTCTTTTCACTAAAAGGAAAGACCCTAATCTCATCATTGTGCAAATATATGTTGATGACATTATATTTGGATCGACTTGTCAAGACATGTGTGATGAATTTGCCAAAATCATGCATGATGAGTTTGAGATGAGTATGATGGGTGAACTTAACTTCTTCCTAGGATTACAAATAAAACAATTAGAAGATGGAATATTCTTTAACCAATCTAAGTACATTAAGGAAATGCTTAAGAAATTTAGCCTAGAAGACTCAAAACCCATAAAAACACCTATGTCTACGGAGGTAAAGCTCACAAAGGACGATGAAGGTGAGTCCGTAGATAACTCCAAGTATAGAGGAATGATAGGTAGTTTACTATACTTGACGGCAAGTAGACCCGATATCATGTTTAGTGTCTGCCTTTGTGCCCGTTTTCAAGAGGATTCCAAAACCTCTCACCTAGAAGCGGTTAAGCGTATCTTCCGATACATTAAAGGCACTATACACTTAGGATTATGTTATCCTAAGGAATCCGGCATAGAAACCATTGTATATGCGGATTCGGATCATGCGGGAGACTACGTAGATAGAAAGAGCACTAGCGGTATTTGCACGTTTATGGGATGTTGTCTAACGTCTTGGTTTTCGAAGAAGCAAACCGCTCTTGCTATTTCTACCACCGAAGCCGAATATGTAAGCGCCGGAAAGGCATGTCAACAAGCACTATGGATGAAACAAGCTCTCGTAGACTATGGCATTAGGTTAGAAAATGTCCCCATTATGTGCGATAACAAAGGTGCGATAGATTTAAGTAAAAATCCGGTGCAACACTCTAGGACTAAACACATAGAAATACGTCACCATTTTCTTAGGGATAATGTACAAAAAGGAAATATATCTATAGAAAAGGTTGCATCGGAAGATAACATTGCTGATATATTCACAAAACCCCTTAAGCGTGAATTATTCAACCACTTGCGTTTAGGATTAGGAATGATGGAACAAGTTGACTAAATTATATTGAATTATTTCAAATTAATACTTGCATGAAATTTATTTTTCTTTCATTTCACCTTTTCTGAGTCTAGGAATCTATTTCGCACAAAACTAAAGATTGGGAAAATTTATTTGCTTTGCATAAATTTTTTATTTTTTTTGGTAAAACTCAATCAATTTTCTCTAAAAATTATTCTCACAATCTAGGAACCCCATGAAGACCATTTTCCTTGCATTGTTGACTAATTCTAAAAACATTATATTTCAAAATCATGCATAAACTCTCACATAAATTGTCAAGGTATATAATCTCATATATGTCTTTGACATTCATGATCGAGCAAAAATTGAATCAAGGAGATTATTTGGATTGTTTCTTAGGATCGCTATTTCTTTTTGCTTCTAGGAGTCGAAACAATCACAACTCCACATTTGTTGCATATAGACACTCAATAGGACAAATTCACTAATAATGGTGTCATCTTGATCCATCACTAGTTTTTCACTCACTAAGATCCTTGCCTTCAATCTAAGATAGGTGCCTTAGGAAGCTTAAGTGTGCTTGCCTTTGTTTACCTCCTATTGCTTATTATGTGTTGATTATTTGCTCTTTTGCTTATATGCTTTTGCATGCATGCTATATCTTGATTAGATTAGACTCTATATTGCCTAAGAGAATTGAACTTGGTTGAATTCTAATCCAAACACATAACCTTTCTGCAAATTTTCTGCCAAAAACCCAATTCTGGCAACCTGGGAATCACCAAATGGGCGGCCCCCTTAATTTTGTAAGGCGGCCCCCTTAATAATTAAGGGGACCGCCCCCTAATTAAGGGGACCGGCCATCTGATGGTCGGGTTTACATAATCTTTTCTGCTTTTTAGCCCATTTCAACCTACATTTCCCAATTTTAACCAACACACTTTGTCCCAATCTTCCTACAAACCTTATCCATCCTTAAATACACAAATCTTACACTATAAATATCCCCAATCCTCAAAACTATCCATTCATCCCATCATGAACTCTCCAAACAAACCAAGATCAAAAGCATCAAGGCTAGCAAGGATGACGGAAAAACCCGTTTGGCGAAGAAAAAGCCCTCGAAACAAATCCATCATAACCAATGAGATTGGAAGTAATTCAACACCTCCAACTTCTTACTTCCCAAACTTTACCTCAAACCCACAAGGTCATTCATTTGATCCTCTTTACAAACCATACAACATTGGCCAACCATCAAACTACAATTCCAACTACACAAATCCAAACCATCCATACCAAACCTATGATCCTCTTCACATTGCCACGGAAAAGCAAAAGTTCCGTGATGAAATAAACCAAATCCATGATCTTAGTGATCTCCTTGCTATGCATCTTGCACAACGCAACAAAGGGCAACCTCCATCATCACCCTATGCAAATTGCCTTCCCCACTCTCTCAATTTGGATCAAGTTATCACAATTTTCATCAACTCTTATCAATTTAAGTCCACCTTCCAAATTTTACCATCCTCGGCACACAACTTCTAGACACTAAAACCTTATCACACCTAACTTGCTTCTTGTCTTTCTTTGATTACCTCAAATACACAACCACTTATACTCCTTTTCATTTCATTCGGTCACACAATCAATCTCATTTCTTTTCTTAGTCGAACATCATTTCTTGTTTTCCTTTGTTACAAACGAAACACGTACAATCCAAGAATGCCCTTGTATTTCTTATCTAAATCGAATCCATAAACACCCTTTTTATTTCCTCGGTGCTGGCTTCGGTTATAAATATTAATGGTCTCGCGAGTAATGTGTGTTTTTGTGGTGATATATGGCTAAGATCTTGTTCAATGGTCTTTATACATATTTAGTAAAAGGAATTTATGACGAATTAGCTTCTTTATACTAAGTTATAACTCATCTATATGAAAATAATTTGGCGTATCAGCTTATCATCTGATGTTGTTAATGTTTTTTAATGTTTGATGTGGTCCATTGGATCAAATGTTTTGAATGATTGAGATAATTCCCTTAAAATGTAAGGAAATAAGTGAATCCAAAATAACTCAACTCTATAACAAAAAGGTTTTGCTTTATTTCAAAGTCTTTACCGGTACGAATTGGATTAGACGATTAGTATAATTTAACTAAACTGACATTCACATATCTGTAGGATTTGTGTTAAAATTTTAATAATGATAAATAAAAAAGTAATATTTTTTGTCGCTTAAAAAAGTATGGTCCTTGAAAGGAAAGTACTACGTATTATTTTTGGTGAAGCTATCTATTACAATTATTCAATTTGATGCGTTCGAAGGGTTGTGTTAAGCTATCTAACCCAATAATTCTAAACGCATTAAAAGTGGGTCTTTAACGGAAACTGGGACTAGGCATGGAAAAGCTCGATCAACGTTAATAGGTCTAAATGTTAAATTAGGTGGTTCAGGCTCAATCAGTGAGTGTGGTTGGTAACTTGATAGAGAATTGCCTAAAGGAAAAGAGATATCTCCTCATCTCTACGAAGCCATTGAAGAATCGAGATTTTTGATAGTTGTCTTCTCCAAAGATTATGCTTCCTCATCATGGTGTCTTAGGGAACTTGTCAAAATACATGAGTGCAAGCAGATTGAAGATCCCAAACACGAGGTTCAAATAATCTTTTATGATGTTAAACCTGATGTAGTGAGGAAACAAACTGGGATCTATGCTGAAGCGTTTTCCAAACATGAACATTCAAAAAACATTAAAAGAGAAGAGGTGGATAAATGGAGGGAAACTCTATTCAATGCGGCTAACTTATCTGGATGGGATCTCCAGGACATGACAAATGGGTAAATTTCTTGTTTTTGTGTAATTAGTCTTGTAGCTCTACTAAAGCTTAACACTATATAGTTTCTCTTACTTATTGTCTCTTTGTGTTTAACAGGTATGAGTACAAGTTCATCGATTCCATCTCCAGAGAAATTCTCAAAAAATTATGTGACGAAACCTTACATATTGGTGAGAACCTTGTTGGCATCGATTTCCATTTCAACAAATTAAACTTGTCACGCTTCGTTGGGTCAGATAAGGTTAACATGATTGGAATATGCGGTATGAGCGGAATTGGAAAGACGACCCTTGCCGAAGCTATATAAAACTTGATGTATGTCCACTTTGAAGAAAGTTGCTTTTGTGATAAAGTCATAGAAGTTGAAGAACAACAAGGCCTAACAGAAGTCCAGATGCAGATGATTGGTAAGATTTTGAAAACAAATGATCTGAAGATATCAAGTGTTGCAGAAGGTTCTAAGGTAATAAAGAAAAGGATGGTGTGTAAGCGGATCCTTCTTGTTTTGGATGATGTGAATAATTTGGAGCAGTTAGAAGCACTAGCAGGTTCATGTGATTGGTTTTTCCCTGGAAGTCTTATTATTTTCACTAGTAAAGACAAACAATTGCTAAGGTCTCATAATGTGGAAATCTATGAAA
The DNA here is from genome assembly GCA_030686995.1 of Artemisia argyi. Lineage (NCBI taxonomy): Eukaryota > Viridiplantae > Streptophyta > Magnoliopsida > Asterales > Asteraceae > Artemisia > Artemisia argyi. Next base: position 245,274,437 of record CM060702.1, on the reverse strand, counting down.
TGGAGTCTTTAGATTATAATGAAGCTCTTGAGCTCTTTAGTTTGAGTTCATTTGGTGAAAGGCATCCCATAGAAGATTTTAAAGAATTTGCTTCCCAGATTGTGAAATATTTGCATGGTCACCCTTTGGCTCTCAAAGTTTTTGGTGGATTATTGCGTAATAAACCTGTGGATGTTTGGGAAGGCCAACTGGAAAGACTCCAAACATATCCTATTAATTCAGATATCCTAAAAAAACTTAAGTCAAGTTTTGATGGGTTGGAATCTGATCGGCAAAAAACGTTTCTTGACATTGCATGTGCCTTCATAGGGGAAAATAGACATTTTGCTGCAAATGTACTAGACAGCAGCAATTGTATCGAAAAAGCTAATATTGATGCTTTGGTTGATAAGTTCCTGATAACATTATCTGAAGATTGTCTTCAAATGCATGAATTGATTCAAAGCATGGCAAGGGAAATTGTTCGTGAAGAATTCAGGATGCCTGGGAATCACAGCAGAAGATTGTGGATTTCATCAGAGGACGATATGCCAAATGTAGACAAGGTAATAAGTGGCATATGATTGTTTTTTCAACAAAAAACATTACATTTGAGTATAAGCAATTGCCTTTATTTTGTTGTTTGTTGTTGTTGTTGTTGTTTTATTTATTTTTTATTTTTTGTTTGTTTGTTTGTTTTTTTTAATAATAAAAGCAAGTACAATCTGATGATTTGTTATTTGTATCTAGGTAGCAGAAGAAGTTGAAGTTCTAGTAATTTTGCTAAAGAAAAGCTGTCAAAATATTCACATAGATGGACAAGCTCTTACACGTATGAAAAACTTGCGGATACTAAAAATATGCTTTCCGAAAGTCGAAGGATGTTGGCAGCCATTTGCAGTAAACATCTCTGGAAGACTGGATTTGTTGTCCAATAAATTAAGGTTGCTTTATTGGCATGGATTGCCTTTAGAGTCCTTACCTTCAGATTTTTATCCGGAAAACATTGTTACCATCGACTTGTCTTACAGCCACATAAAACAACTTTGGACAACACCAAAGGTATTTACTTGTTCATACGTGTGTTTGTGTTCGACACCTATAGATATACAAACTTATCTTTTTTCTATTGATGCCAGTGCTTAAGAAGGTTGAAAGTAATGAAGCTAAGTCACTGTTGTAACCTAACAACCACCCCTGACTTCTCAGAGATTACAAATCTCGAAGAGCTAGATCTTGAAGGTTGTGTGAATTTGGTTAGTGTTCATCCCTCAATTGGAATGCTCATGAGGCTTGTTAGGTTAAATATAGCGGGGTGCCTAAAAGTTGACCAAAATCCTTCTTTTGTATCTTCTCTAATAAACCTTACATCATTGTCATTCGATGGCCAAGGGAGGATTCAACCAAGATGGTGGACTTCAATCACTGCTTCTTTTGGTTTACTAAGTAAACAACAACATCCCCAACGATTAGTATGGTCTTCATTGGAAGGTTTACATATGTTAAAGGAACTGAATTTCAGCTACTGCAAGTTAGAACAAGTGCCTGAGAGCATTGGAGGCTTATCATGTCTAAAGTTTCTATTCTTAGAAGGGAACAATTTTACTAGCTTGCCTCGAAGTTTGAGTCAACTATCTAGTCTTGGATGCCTTCGAGTTAATGGTTGCAAGAAGCTGGAAGCCCGAACTTCCATCTGGTCTATATACAATTCAGGCATCTAATTGCACCTCGTTAAGAGAAGTGCCGGTATCATCGAAACATCCATTCGGGAATAGGCAACATGTTTTCTTCAATTGTCCAAAGCTGTTAAAGAATGTTACCATTGATAGCAAGGGGTCTATAACTTCGCAAGGCTCTGCTCTCCTCAGGTATATAGGTTTACCGGCTAACAGATGTGAATTCTTCTCACGTATTGACTATTCTAGGTTAGATATAATGTATCATGGGAATAGCATTCCAGAGTGGTTTACAAATAGAAGTACGGGAAATCATGTGAAGGTTGAATTACCTTCAGATTGGTGCTTCAATAAGTTTAGGGGATACGGATTTTGTGTTGTTTTTAAGAGAAAAAAGCCTCACGAATATCAAGGATACTCTGTAAAGAACTTTGATGGAGCTTCTTTGTTGATCTCAGAAGAGTTTAACAAGGTTGGGGTGCTAGGAATCCAAGATTCATATATGATATGGTTGCGTTATACGACATGTAAATGGGATACACAGAAATGGAAGGAAGCAAAGAATTTTGTTACATTTAGTTTCCAAGATACAGAATTCATAAAAGATGAAATTGCTGAGGTGAAGGAGTGTGGAGTAAGAGTAATTTGTGATGAAGATATACAACAAGAAGCAGATTTAAGTATGCTCCAAGGCCTCCCAACTCCAACACATCTTGGTGGGATGTTAAATCTATGTGGTAGGGGGTTTTCGGATGATGGTTTTTACTGGTCGTGGTAGTCCAATTGAAAAACTTTATTGACTGTGGTTATAATGAGGTTTTTATGTAGCACACACCAGGTGTTTGTTGAAATGTGTATTGAGAAGAAATCATTGACTGTTAAGAACGGCCTTTTTTTTTTTAAAAGGCGATTGTTAAAATCGTATTGCAAACATGTGTTTGGTTTACTTGTATCTTTTGAGAAAGGAAAAGTGTTGTTTTTCTGCATTTCTTTGCAGTTTTTTTATTTAATACAAATAGGTAATATGATACATCTGGGGAAAAGAATATCAGCAGAAATAGGTGATAAATATCATGCTTTCGGTCTCAATAAGGTTGCAGCTTTTTGTTCAAATATTTATCAACCTCCATTCTCCCTTTTAATATTCCAATTTCAGTAACTTCATCATTCCCTTCTCTATGCAGGATATCAAAAGGATTAGCACTATTGAAACCTAATTCATTGTCCTGTTTTTGATGTTTGCCATTGTTACTTCCATTTCCTTTCACAGCTTTCCCATTCCCTTTATCCTGTACCTCATTATTCCTATTATTTCCATCATTCTCAGTATTCCTCTTCCTATACTCTTGTCTGGTGTTATTATTGTTCATTCTATTCTGCCAGTTCTTCTTTTGCTGCAATACCTTTTTCCTGTAATCCACAGTTTTAAATTCCTCCTTATTTTCCTCCCTTCTTTCATTCATCACTTTATTCTCTGCTTCCTTCTTAGCCAATATCTCTTCCTCAGTTCTAGGCCTCACAATACACTTCTCAATACTCAGTCCAAATACCCCACAGTAAGCACACATATGAGGTTTCCAATCATATTCTACTTTAACTTCTTTAGTACCCCTTACATTTTGCTTGTCATCTGTATATTGGATCTGAATTATACTTTTTAATTGCTTAATGGCCTCCGCCTTTTTTTTTTTTTTTTTTTTTAGTAAAGGGTTTATAACCGGTGAAATATAATGGCCTCCACCTCAACAAAAACTCTAGCATAATCAAATCTTCCAACTCCATATTGACACACGTGAGCAGTCATGTTATCCATCATAATTGGGATTCCAATACTGCTAGCCATTGCACTTATACCTCCACACTCCATGCTTCAACAGGAATATTCACCATTTTGACCCATAATGGCATCTTCTTAGGTTCAATTTTCTGCATTCCTACATCAGGATTCCACTTCTGCACAAACAATGGCACATTATTCACCATCCATTACTTCATCACCACACGTCATCTCGACACTATTTGTCAACCGGTATTTTGTCAGCTTGTTTGTTAGTAACACATACAACAAAGTCACTGGGGTTTGATGTAAACGTGGATGAGGTAGCTGAATACACCCTTACAGTCAATAATCATTTACATCCTGAATGGCATAGTTACAAGGCATATACAACAAAGTTTCTGACAACCAAAAAGAATTGATTTACAGTCAGTTTCATGAGTATATGGTTGTCCACTCCAATCTGAAAGAGTTATGTACTCATCAAGGTATTTGTTTTCGCTACAAAAGAATGAGTCTGACGCTATTCTATGGAGTATCAGCAATGTTGACAGTCAAGATGGTTCTGATATTGATATACGCCGTATGGAAAGCAAGCACATATCTGACTATCTGATGTATCTTCTTGTGACATACCCTGTTATGTTGCCAATAGGGTATTGGCATGATCAGGTATAGCGACACCTGTGCTGAAGCAATGCGTTTTTTCAAAGAAAAAGGTCTTATTACCGAAAAAGTTGAAGCATGTCTAAAGCTGCTGGAAGTTGATTCTCTTGAAGTGTTTCCAAGTAAAGTGAAGGGGGATCGATGCCAATCTGCACTGTTTGATGGTTGCAGGCTCGCGTTATCTTTGAAAAAGATGGAAAAAGAGCGTATGTGGAAAGTCGCATTAACTTATGCTGCTACTCACTGCAGAGGAATTCACCATGAGCGACAGCTTAGGAAGGGGGCGAGTTTTTGACTCATGTTTGGCTACTGATGGTACATTTGGGCATCACCGAGCAGGTCCAGGTTTCTCAAGGTGATGCTAGAGCTAAAATCAGTGTCTTGTAATGCACATAACTGTGATATAGGCTCCCACATTCTTTCGTTACTTACTGTTAGTTGTACACTTGAGAGGGCCATATTACAACTCTCGGAGCTAAAAATCTTAAATTCTGCATCAAACTTGAGCCACTCTTTGGCCAACTCAAACCTGAAAGAAGAACAATTATGCAGTCAACAAAAAGTCCAAAGCAAAGGTCACGAAAAAAGCACACATAACTGTGTTTTGTTTACAATGTACTACAATTATTTAATATGGAAATACTTTTCTTGAAGAACTCTCGTTATCAGGTGTACACTTTCAAAGTTGTGAAATTCGGAAGGATTTGTGAATTGGTTAGTTTCTTTGAAGTGTTAAGAATCAATGCTTTTGAAACTTAAGGCATGAGAGCATTTTTATGTTAAATGTTCGTGTTAGATTACTTAATAGTGTAGAGATACTTAAAGTTGGCTATTTATTAGAGTAAACAAAGACAAATTAGTTTTATCAATTCTGAACAGCAAAAATAGTCAATTGATGCTGAAATGCTTATGTAAAGTCTGTGTGAGGTTAGAAGTGGAAAAAAGATACCTGGCATGCTTAACTTTATTCGAACGATACTTAAATGCATAAGTGCGTAGCATTGTAAAGTTTATGGTCCTAACATAATCAGTTTCACTACTATCTTAGTGTTATAAAAGTAACAAAATTGAAGGGGCTTTGCCGAATAAGGGTCATAAGGTAGGTGGTTTTGATATGATTTGGTCATATTACTGTAACATTAACACACTTATATCACACAATAATGCAACTGTGAATTAACTGGTTATCAACTTGTTAAATTTCAAAGGATAATTTCCAGTAAAAATTTGCAGATGTACCACTTATCATAATAAGAAGTTGTGCTATCTAGTTGAACCAGTTGTGAAAGTAAGCTACACTATTTTTAAATCCGTGGGCTAGTTGGACAAAAGTTGTAAGAATAAGATACCATGGTATATGAGACAAAAAAATAATGACGAAAAGAAAGAAGGTATTAGCCATACCTTCAGTTCTGATGTCAATTAAAAAAGAAACAAAAAGGTCTACTAATAATATATAGACATACAAAACACTGAGAGAACAAATCAGTTTAGCCTTATTCTCTGGGTCATCCATCTATGTATATGGGAAAATTGGTCTATCAAAGTAGCAAAAATGGCAATTGATCAATCAAAGTACCCAGAAACCCCACTACATTCCTTGCTACCTTGCGAGGGTCAGATTTTTGCTTCGAAAGAGCTTGAAAGAGTCCCATGTCAGGCCACTTTTACAATGTGAGTTCCATGTCAAGCCAATTTCATGGTTGCTCCATAAAAGTCCGCTGCAAAAAAACTAAACCTCGCAAGGTTTGAAAACTTTCTAGCAGACCAGCCCACAAGGAATCATGCAGAATTCTTTGCCATCTTGTCAAATTCAATTGTCATTTTTAATTTGCAAGTTTGACCAACTACCCTATTTTTAATCTAGTTTCCACACAAGTGACAAAATGGTCTTGTTGTGCAACTGGTCAAAACAGAGTTCTTTTTTTTGGTAAAAACTGTTTTGCCAAATTTTCAATAGGAAAATAGAGTCCTGCAAGATTAAAAAAAATAGATTATGTGTAACACCCCCAATTCATGGATGCAGCGGAATTCGAACTGGGTGTTACTTGACGGCACAATAGTCACAATAATAGAAAACGAACTCCAATTGAGTCGTTTTAAAAAGGTTTATCATTCAAATTATATAAATATCAGAGATTACAAAATGAGGTCCCAAATGGTTCCATGTTTACAATTTACATTAAATGAGATTTTGAATGATAATAAAATTTATAGCCCTCTTGAGTATCCGTGTCCTTCCGTGCCATCCTTGATCGTCATGAACCTGAAATACATGCTTGAGAGGTCAACACAAAGGTTGAGTGATATTCATAGAGTTTGTTAAATCGTTTGAACACAATATGTTGGTAGTGTGAGTTATAGGCTCACACCAATGTTTGGAAAACGAAACAGGTAGGCTACGTTATTATACGCCCGGAACAGTTATTATACACTAAGCTTATGACACCATAACGTTAACGTGTACCAATATCGATCGGCAGATTTATCCCGGTAGGTACTTTGCTAACATACCTAAATCTCAAATATTAATGCATTTGTTTGAACTTAGTCAATACAAATGGGATTCGTCAATCCCAATAGGCCTATTCACAATACTCGCGCTCACTAATACTAGTGATTAAATGGTTCATAATAAGGAATCTCGGTTTAGCAAGGCTGGTACTTAGTGATAATAAAACAATCAGGCAAGCATACAATTTAAAAACATTGTGCTCGGTTAAAATAGCATGTATTCCCCCCAAGGGTTTGTAAAACAATTAAGTAATGGAAAATGGGGCTATGAACTCACCTTAAGTAAGATAGCAAGTAATGAATGTAACGGTTGAATCGTGAAGGTTTCTACGAGCAACCTATAATAGAATGTTGTGACTTAGGATTGGAGTAAAGGATATGAAGTAGTGCCTATATATATATCTTGCATTTAGTCCATGATGTGGTATGATGTATATTGTATGTCCTCGAAAGAAAAGATTCATGAACATGTATGTTTTGTATATCGTTTACTACCTTTCGGGCTAACATATTTCAGAAGTCATGTTAGTAAGCGTTCGAGGAGCCAGGACACTTTAACTCATAAATCCACAACTCATCTCGACGGCTTACATAATGAACTCCTCACATGAGGCTCCCTACTATTGTAGTAGTTGATAAAATATATAGATATAAGTTTTGATCCGAAAAGTTTACATGTCCAATATTTGAATAAACTTAGGAAAGTTTATTAGTACATGAAGATTGTTATTAGGGGTAGTTTCATAAGTCTTGAATGACCATTTTCTCTTGGTAATATCTCATGGTTTCCTTTTAAGTGAAGTAGATCCAAATTGTTTGTTCATGTTATCGCCTAATTCATTGTTTCATGTTTACGCCTTTGTAAGTTTACTTGGTCATTTCGTCATGGCCTAGCCATGACCTTTGGTCCTTGTTTCAAGGTCATGAGACACAACCTTGGCTCTAGCCATGGTGGTGGTCTTGTTTATAGGTCATAAGACCTCTTGTTCCTTTTAAAGTATAACCATAATATAGTGACTTATATATATGTAAATAGCTGTTAAGAAATTTAGAAATATCTCACTCAGAAAGTGTTTTTAAGGCTCGAGCTTCTTTGTTACTGAAGGAAAACGTGATTCCGGACAACTTTCGTGTTTTAACTTTTTGATGAATCGGACCAGAAATGCCTCTTTTTGCGTGTTTAATGTTTCTGTAACAGAAAGTTTTGGCAGCTTTGCCACAAAGTTTTGGTAATTTCAAATCGTCATAACTTTTGACTCGTGCACTCGTTTTAAGTGGTTCAAATTGCTATGTTTTCCTTGTTAGGTCCTCTACTACAATATGTAATAATTCAATATCATATTTTTACCATTTTGATCAGGTTATACCAACAAAGTCACTAGTTTACTTGTTTTATGAACTTGTCTTATCAATCTTGTACAATAACTTGTTTTGCTCACTTTTATACATCATGGACATGCATACAAGACATAATATAGCAAGAATAGTATGTAAATAACATGAACATGATTATTTAACAAGAAGCAAGTTAGGGTTTGCTTACAACTTGTGAAGAAACTAACTAGAACCAAGATCAAGACCAAGAACCACTACTTAATCTTCCAAAACCTTTCCAACCATAGCCATGCTTCCATATCAAAAACCCTATCTTATAATCCCTTGATAAACACTAATCTATCACAAAAACAAGCCTTAGTAAAAATCTTCACTAAGAACACTTGGAAATTTGATGAGTTTTTGTGGTGTTTTATGGTGATTTTATGGTTGAAAGGTGTTAAGGATCAACTAGGAACTATGACTTGAACTTGTGATGGATTGAATGAGCAAGATCAATGATCAAAATGGTGTATTTTGATGGTTTAGGGTCGTTGGTATTGCAAGAGAAAGGAAGAGAATGAGTCTCTTTTATACTAAAAATGAGGAGGTTACTTGTGTTGACTTGTCAACCCTTGGAGGCCAAGTTCTACACATGTAAGGATCTAAGACCATCAAGCTTGAGATCAAGCCACACAAGGCTGAATTCCCCCCCCCCCTAGGTTGGTTCCTAAACTTGGGGGACAAGGTGTGGACTTTGCTTGGTATTATCCTAAGTATTAGGAAGAGTTTTGACTCCGGGAAATGACAACCGTAAATGATTAGGCCTCAAAACGTAAAACCGTGTGTCGTAAAATTATGGAACTTTAAAGTATTGTTAGACATGTCCATATGTCCCATAATAAAATATAAAATAAGTGGTAGGCTCCATTTGGGTGGTAAAACCCTGCTAAAAACTGGAAACACGGGTCTAAAACGCGTAATACGTAAAACGTACGAATATTGCGTAAAATTTAGAAAAGTAAAATTTTACTTTTCTAATATGATATAAATGATTTAAAAAGACTTATAATGTCTAGACTGGGCTCAGTCTAGTGTCGGTTGGTATTAAATGTCTTTTAGACATCAAACCGTAAGCCTAAAAATCACGAAATGACTTATAAAATCAAGGAATGGTTTTTGGTCAATGGAGGAGGGAAAAATATGTTGACTTTTTCTAATAAGTTGAAAACTCAAATCTTTTTAGAAACGCGGTGCAGGTATAGGTTAAGGTTACGGCTGAGTAAAAACGCTTAAAACTGAAAATTCCAGTTTTTCGCGGCCGAGGTTTATTTTGGTCATGTTTTTCTCAGTCATGATTTATTCTCAAATAAACCATGAGTGTGTCTAACATTTTTCTGATACGGGGAAAATTAACGCGATCGAATTTCGTTGTGCATAGAATTTTTGAATGACGTTTTACCCTAAAACGTGTAATTCCGTGTAATTCCTTAATAACTTTCACGAAAATGAGCTTATGAATGTCAAACTTTTAATTTGTCATGGAAATGATTTATCACTTCAGCCCAAGAAATAAAAATCAAGTTTCGGGAAAAATTTTCGGGAAAAATGAATAGTAAAAGTGAATAGTGAAATTTTCCGGGAAAAGTAATTATCCTGAAAAATGCGAATTGTTACAGTCTCTACCCCTTACGGGGAACTTCGTCCCGAAGTTCTTTGTGTGCTATATGTTGGAGTGGTGTCGATGAAAAGGTGTGGTTACTTATGAGGACTAAAGTCTGGGATTACTAGTGATGGAGTTTGATTTGTCATTTCAGTGTATGGTGTAGGATGAGGCTTACTTTTGTGTAGGAAAGGTATGGTAATAATCGAATATCAAAGGAAATTGATATAGCAGTCGAATATTAATAGGAATTGAGATAGTAATTGCAATCATAGCCTAGTAGGTAATCGGTTGTTGTACCTAGTGTTTATTGACTTCATACTTATGTTATTTCGGATACAAATAAGTCCACTTGTTTATAATTCTTTATTTACATAGAGAGGCATCCCAAACAATGTAAATACGGAAATATAAACTTATGGTTCGGTGATTTACAATGTCTTTATTTAAATGAAAAGGCATCCCAATCCATTCAAATAATTACAAATCATCCTACTTAAGGATTCCCAACACAACATTCACAATTAGCCGGTGAGTTACAAGGTAGTGTATTATGAGATGATACTGGTATTCCAAAAGTACAAGATGAATATTCAATCTTGTAAAGCTGATGAGCGTGCTTGTGGTGTAACTAAGGATGATTTGAGCTTTAAAAGTGCATCAAGATTTGTTAATGAGCTTGTGTTTGCCACGGTTGTGAAGGTAATGATGTGATATGTTGATGGACAAAAGTGCTTAGTGTATGCTTAATGTTAATACTCTTAGGTATAGATGTTGAGTTTGCTTTAAAAATCTTAAGAGATTTTAAAGGTTTATGATGAAATGGTATCCTTAGAACCTAAACAGGATAGTACTTCTACAGGATGAAGAGAATAATTGATAACCATCCCAAGATAGTATTTCGGATTATCTCATAAATGAAAAATTTCAAGAATGAATTTAGATCATACAAATAAGGTGTTAAGATCTCGCTGAGTGGTAAGGCACTACCGTGTCTCTAGATTGTTTTATTGTATTCTGATGGTTTATCGAGTTCAAGTAGGAAATCAATCTGAAAATAACCCTAGTACAATTACTCTCAGTATTTGAAAATTTTAAGTCGATATAGTTAGTCAGACTATATTCCACTGTCCCTAGGTTAAATATAGGTGACTAGTCTATATTTAGCCAAGGTTCGATAAAATTTTCAAATACCTAAATTAGGTATACTTTTGATATGTCCGTTGCTTTCGGGAAAGTGTCCACTAAACAAAGGCGATGTTAAACCCTTAAGTTGCAAGTCCCGTCCATACAAGACTTGTAACGTATGTTTTCATATTCCATTGCATAGAAGATAGTAAGGGTAGGTACGTATGGAAAGGAAGTTTTAAGTAGTTCTAAAATAGAACATACTTGGCCAGGATTACGAACTTTTAATAATGAAGGTTTCATAAGAAAACTTTGATGAATGTAGAGCTGAACTTCAGCTTTTGTAGGTAATGGATTTGTTTGTCCTTTATAAATCTCATATTTTTATTTGGAAATCGATAGATTGTGATGGCTTTTTGATGTCACATGAAATGATATTGATGATGTGACGGAATAATTCTAGAGACCATTGCACAAAACACAATGTCTCGGAAGTAGGTTAGACCATTGTGCAATTCACAATGTCTGGGAAGTAGGTTAGACCATTGTGTGACTCAAAACATTTGAGAAATGGTTAAGACCAGTGTATAATACAATGTCTTGGAAAATGAATGAGACCATTGTATCTCACAATGTCTTGGAAAATGAATGAGACCATTGTATCTCACAATGTCTTGAAAAAATGAATGAGACCATTGTATCTCACAATGTTTTGGAAAAGTGAATGAGACCATTGTAACATACAATGTCTTGAAAAGTGAATGAGACCATTGTAACATACAATGTCTTGGACATATAATGTTGGAGCAGGAACATGATTGGGAGAGTGTGGCTGTGCCGAAATGCCTTAGAATAGGCATACGCAGATATGTTTAGTCCATTGTTTAGATAAATGATTAAAGATAAACCGAGTTTATATATCAATATACTAATGCTTACGGGGAAATGCTCAAATTGGGTATATATGAATATACTAATATATTTGTGTATCATAACATGCTTACTAAGTCCATAATCGTATGGAGGATGGAAGACACGGAGAGCGGAAGGCTATAAAATGTTTTTGTTTGTAATTGCGGTTATAGTTTAGGTCTAAATTAGACCCGTTTCTCTATAACCATGGCTCTGGTACCAATCTGTAACACCCCCAATTCATGGATGCAGCGGAATTCGAACTGGGTGTTACTTGACGGCACAATAGTCACAATAATAGAAAACGAACTCCAATTGAGTTGTTTTAAAAAGGTTTATCATTCAAATTATATAAATATCAGAAATTACAAAATGAGGTCCCAAATGGTTCCATGTTTACAATTTACATTAAATGAGATTTTGAATGATAATAAAATTTATAGCCCTCTTGAGTATCCGTGTCCTTCCGTTGTAACAATTCGCATTTTCGGGATAATTACCATTCCCGGAAAAATTTTACTATTCACTTTTTACTATTTACTTTTTACTATTCACTTTTCACTATTCATCTCAGAAATTTTTATTTCATATTCTCGTAAGTTAAACTATTTTAACGATAATCCGAGAGTTTGACGCACGTCGGATCATTTCTGCAAAAATCACAAAGCCGTGTCCGAGATTTACTTTTAGGTTTAAACGTCCTTCCAGCATCCCGATATATCCATAAAACATTATAAACAATAGAAATATGATTTTCTCTCATTTTAGGACAATTCCAAAAGTTTCGGAATTTTACGTTTTTCAGTTCAGCGTTTTACGCGAATTGCGCGTTTTAGACCCGTGTTTCCAGTTTTTAGCAGGGTTTTAGCACCCGATAGATCCTACCACTCATTTTATATTTTATTATGGACTATATTGATATATTTAACAATACTTTCAAGTTTCATATTTTTACGATACCCGGTTTTACGTTTTGAGGCTTAATCATTTACGGTTAGCGATTTACGGAGTCAAAACTAGCTACATACTTAGGATATTATCATCCAAACACCAAGAGTCATCATCTAGTCACCTTATCCCATTCCAAACCGCCAATGTGGGGGGGGAGTCACCATGGGTGGTTAAATCTTGACCATTGATCTCTAGGATAGTTACAAGTGTCTTAAACTAACCATGGTTAAATTCTAACCCAATATATGGTTAACTATTTTTCCTACCCTATAAATACCAAGCTAAAACACATATAAATCTTGCACCACACCTTCTTATAACCTTCAAGTCCTAAAACCTAAGGCACTTTTCTTATATTTTGTAAGAAAGTTAACTAGTTTTTGAAAGAAAACTAGTGTTTGATCTTCAATCTTGGAAATTTTCTAAGAAAAGTTGTTATAACTTTAAAGTCTCCAAAAAGACGTCGTTATAATCTTCAAATAGCTTTGGACTTCAAGAAGGCGTCGTTATAATCTTCAAATAACCTCGGTTTATCATAGATTGCAAAGGGTGAAGCTAAAGTCTATCAATGTCCTATCCTTACATGTTAACTTCCTTTCATCTTTGAAAGCCAAAAGTTGTAAGCCAAACCCTAACATGCTTCTTGTTGAATAATCATGTTCATGTTATTTACATATTATTCATGCTATATTATGTCTTGTATTCATGTCCATGATGTATAAAAGTGAGTAAAACAAGTATTGATACATATATGTAACTTATGTTATCCAAACAAGTAAACTAGTGACTTTCTTGGAAAAACACGACCAAAATGGTAAAATTATGATATTGGATCATTACATATTACAGTAGAGGACTTAACAAGGAAACCATAGCAATTTGAACCACCTAAAACTAGTATACGAGTCAAAAGTTACGCCCATTTGAAGTTACCAAAGATTTCCGGCAAAACTGCCTAAACCTCACTGAATCGCATTTTGACTTTTTGAAAGTCCCACTTCTGGTCCGATTCATCAAAAAGTTAAAACACGAAAGTTGTCCGAAACGACGTTTTCATTCAGGAATAAAGAAGCTCGAGCCCTGAAAACGCTTTCCGAGTGATAAATTTCTTCAAATTCTAAACAGCCCATTTTTAGACAAAGTCATTACATATAGGTTATGGTTTATGAAGACCAAAGGGGTCTTATGACCTATAATCAAGACCACCACCATGGATAGAGCCAAGGTTGTGTCTCATGACCTTGAAACAAGGACTAAGGGTCATGGCTAGGCCATGACGAAATGACCATAACAACTTACATAGGCGTAAACATGAAACAATGAATTAGGCGATAACATGAACAAGCAATTTGGATCTACTTCACTTAAAAGGGAACCATGAGATATTACAAGGAAAAATGGTCATACAAGACTTATGAAACATACCCTAATAACAATCTTCATGTACTAATAAACTTTCCTAAGTTTATTCAAATATCGGACATGTAACTTTTCGGATCAAAACTTATATCTATATATTTCATCAACTACTACAATAGTAGGGAGCCTCATGTGAGGAGTTCATTATGTAAGCCGTCGAGATGAGTTGTGGATTTACGAATTAAAGTGTCCTGGCTCCTCGAACGCTTACTAACATGACTTCTGAAATATGTCAGCCCGAACGGTAGTAAACGATATACAAAACATACATGTTCCTGAATCTTTTCTTTCAAGGACATACAATATACATCATACCACATCATGGACTAAATGCAAGATATATATAGGCACTACTTCATGTTCTTTACTCCGAACCTAAGTCGCAACATTCGATTATAGGTTGCTCATAGAAACCTTCACGATTCAACCGTTACATTCATTACTTGCTATCTTACTTAAGGTGAGTTCATAGCCCCACTTTCCATTACTTAATTGTTTTACAAACCCTTGGGGGGAATACATGCTATTTTAACCAAGCACAATGTTTTTAAATTGTATGCTTGCCTGATTGTTTTATTATCACTAAGTACCAACCTTGCTAAACCGACATCCCTTATTATGAACCATTTAATCACTAGCAATAGTGAGCGCAAATATTGTGAATAGGCCTATTGGGATTGACGAATCCCATTTGTATTGACTAAGTTCAAACAAATGCATTAATATTTGAGATTTAGGTATGTTAGCAAAGTACCTACCGGGATAAATCTGCCAATCGATATTGGTACACATTAACGTTTTGGTGTCATAAGCTTAGTGTATAATACATTTTATGGGCGTATAATAACGTAGCCTGCCTGTTTTGTTTTCCAAACATTGGTGTGAGTCTATAACTCACACTACCAACATATTGTGTTCAGACGATTTAACAAACTCTATGAATATCACTCAACCTTTGTGTTGACCTCTCAAGCATGTATTTCAGGTTCATGACGATCAAGGATGGCACGGAAGGACACGGATACTCAAGAGGGCTATAAATTTTATTATCATTCAAAAACACATTTATTATACATTGTAAACATGGAACCATTTCGGACCTCATTTTGTAAATCTCTGATATTTATACAATTTGAATGATAAATCTTTTAAAACGACTCAATTGGAGTTCGTTTTCTATTATTGTGACTATTGTGCCGTCGAGTAACACCCAGTTCGAATTCCGCTGCAACCATGAATTGGGGGTGTTACAGATTGGTATCAGAGCCAGGGTTATAGAGAAACGGGTCTAATTGAGACCTAAAGTATAACCGCAATTACAAGCAAAAACATTTTATAGCCTTCCGCTCTCCGTGTCTTCCATCCTCCAGACGATTATGGATTTAGTAAGCATGTTATGATACACAAACATATTAGTATATCCATATATACCCATTTTGAGCATTTCCCCGTAAGCATTAGTATATTGATATATAAACTCGGTTTATTTTCAATCATTTATCTAAACAATGGACTAAACATATCTGTGTATGCCTATTCTAGGGCATTTCGACACAATCACATTCTCCCAATCATGTTCCTACTCCAAACATTTTTGTCCAAGACATTGTAACTGATTACAATGGTCTCATTCATTTTCCAAGACCTTGTGAGATACAATGGTCTCATTCACTTTTCAAGACATTGTGAGATACAATGACCTCATTCATTTTCCAAGACATTGTGAGATACAATGGTCTCATTCATTTTCCAAGACATTGTATGATACAATGGTCTTAATCATTTCTCAAATGTTTTGAGTCACACAATGGCCTAACCTATTTCCCAGACATTGTGAATTGCACAATGGTCTAACCTACTTCCGAGACATTGTGTTTTATGCAAATGGTCTCTAGAATTATTCCATCACATCATCAATATCATTTCTTATGATATCAAAAACCCGTCACAACCTATCAATTTCTAAATAGAAATATGAGATTTTTAAAGGACAAACAAATCCATCACCTACAAAAGCTGAAGTTCAGCCCTACATTCATCAAAGTTTTCTTCTGAAACCTTCATTATTAAAAGTTCGTGATCCTGGCCAAGTATGTTCTATTTTAGAACTACTTAAAACTTCCTTTCCACACGTACCTACCCTTACTATCTTCTATGCAATGGAATATGAAAACATACGTTACAAGTCTTGTATGGACGGGACTTGCAACTTAAGGGTTGACATCGCCTTTGTTTAGTGGACAGTTTCCCGAAAGCAACGGACATATCAAAAGTATACCTAGTTTAGGTATTTGAAAATTTTATCGAACCTTGGCTAAATATAGACTAGTCACCTATATTTAACCTAGGGACAGTGGAATATAGTCTGACTAACTATATTCGACTTAAAATTTTCAAATACTGAGAATAGTTGTACTAGGGTTATGTTTAGATTGATTTCCTACATGAACACGATAAACCACCAGAATACATTAAAACAATCTAGAGACACGATAGTGTCTTACCACTCAGCGAAATCTTAACACCTTATTTGTATGATCTAAATTCATTCTTGAAATTTTCATTTATGAGATAATCCGAACTACTATCTTGGGATAGTTATCAATTATTCTTCTCATCCTGTAGAAGTACTATCCTGTTTAGGTCCTAAGGATACCATTCCATCATAAACTTTTAAAATCTCTTAAGATTTTTAAAGCAAACTCAACATCTATACCTAAGAGTATTAACATTAAGCATACACTAAGCACTTTTGTTCATCAACATATCACAACATTACCTTCACAACCATGGCTCATCCAATGGAAAGCATATATGATAAGAGAAGAAGAAGCTTATCAGAATCTCAACAACACTGCAGAACAATGAAGTTTAGAACTTAGCAGTCATATTTATTTATGCACTATGTTGTACTACGTGTATGTCATCCCTAGTAATGAGAGTTTTATGACTTAAGAATATTTGATGTTCAATGAACAACTCTTTGTGAAAATTCTCATCTATTGTACTTTCTATCTCTAAACCAATTTGATTGTTTAGTAGACTATTACCATTCTATAAGATTTACTCAGTTATCTTATAAACCATTCAACAAATTTTACTTCAAGCTATTTTGTTATCACTTTATTGTTTCACATCATGTTACTCCAAGATATTTTACCACCATCTTAGAAAAATCACTTCGTTGATACCACCCTATAAATCAATATCATGCCTTCATTTCCAACTTTCATAACAAACCACTAAATCTCAACATACCAAAATGAAGAACACAAACCTTCTTAACCTTCTCACCATCATCATCTTCACAACCCTTAATCCCTCAAGCTCACTTTCTGATCTTGATGCACTTTTAAAGCTCAAATCATCCTTAGTTACACCACAAACACCCTCACCAGCTTTACAAGATTGAATATTCATCTTGTACTTTTGGAACACCAGTATCATCTCGTAATACACTACCTTGTAACTCACCGACTAATTGTGAATGTTGTGTTGGGAATTCTTAAGTAGGATGATTTGTAATTATTTGAATGGATTGGGATGCCTTTTCATTTAAATAAAGAAATTGTAAATCACCGAACCATAAGTTTATATTTCCGTATTTACATTGTTTGGGATGCCTCTCTATGTAAATAAAGAATTATAAATAAGTGGACTTATTTGTATCCGAAATAACATAAGTATGAAGTCAATAAACACTAAGTACAACAACCGATTACCTACTAGGCTATGATTGCAATTACTATCTCAATTCCTATTAATATACGACTGCTATATCAATTTCCTTTGATATTCGACTATTACCATACCTTTCCTACATAAAAGTAAGCCTCATCCTACACCATACACTGAAATGACAAATCAAATTACATCACCGGTAATCCCAGACTTTAGTCCTTATAAGTAACCACACCTTTTCATCGATACCACTCCAACATATGACACACATAGAACTTCGGGACGAAGTTCCCCGTAAGGGGTAGAGACTGTAACAATTCGCATTTTCAGGATAATTACGATTCCCGGAAAAATTTTACTATTCACTTTTTACTATTTACTTTTTACTATTCACTTTTCACTATTCATCTCAGAAATTTTTATTTCATATTCTCGTAAGTTAAACTATTTTAACGATAATCCGAGAGTTTGACGCACGTCGGATCATTTCTGCAAAAATCACAAAGCCGTGTCCGAGATTTACTTTTAGGTTTAAACGTCCTTCCAGCATCCCGATATATCCATAAAACATTATAACCAATAGAAATATGATTTTCTCTCATTTAAGGACAATTCCAAAAGTTTCGGAATTTTACGTTTTTCAGTTCAGCGTTTTACGCGAATTGCGCGTTTTAGACCCGTGTTTCCAGTTTTTAGCAGGGTTTTAGCACCCGATA
The DNA here is from genome assembly GCA_030686995.1 of Artemisia argyi. Lineage (NCBI taxonomy): Eukaryota > Viridiplantae > Streptophyta > Magnoliopsida > Asterales > Asteraceae > Artemisia > Artemisia argyi. The sequence continues at coordinate 245,256,041 of CM060702.1, read as the reverse complement.
GATCCTACCACTCATTTTATATTTTATTATGGACTATATTGACATGTTTAACAATACTTTCAAGTTTCATATTTTTACGATACCCGGTTTTACGTTTTGAGGCTTAATCATTTACGGTTAGCGATTTACGGAGTCAAAACTAGCTACATACTTAGGATATTATCATCCAAACACCAAGAGTCATCATCTAGTCACCTTATCCCATTCCAAACCGCCAATGTGGGGGGGGAGTCACCATGGGTGGTTAAATCTTGACCATTGAACTCTAGGATAGTTACAAGTGTCTTAAACTAACCATGGTTAAATTCTAACCCAATATATGGTTAACTATTTTTCCTACCCTATAAATACCAAGCTAAAACACATATAAATCTTGCACCACACCTTCTTATAAACTTCAAGTCCAAAAACCTAAGGCACTTTTCTTATATTTTGTAAGAAAGTTAACTAGTTTTTGAAAGAAAACTAGTGTTTGATCTTCAATCTTGGAAATTTTCTAAGAAAAGTTGTTATAACTTTAAAGTCTCCAAAAAGACATCGTTATAATCTTCAAATAGCTTTGGACTTCAAGAAGGCGTCGTTATAATCTTCAAATAACCTCGGTTTATCATAGATTGCAAAGGGTGAAGCTAAAGTCTATCAATGTCCTATCCTTACATGTTAACTTCCTTTCATCTTTGAAAGCCAAAAGTTGTAAGCCAAACCCTAACATGCTTCTTGTTGAATAATCATGTTCATGTTATTTACATATTATTCGTGCTATATTATGTCTTGTATTCATGTCCATGATGTATAAAAGTGAGTAAAACAAGTATTGATTCATATATGTAACTTATGTTATTCAAACAAGTAAACTAGTGACTTTCTTGGAAAACCACGACCAAAATGGTAAAATTATGATATTGGATCATTACATATTACAGTAGAGGACTTAACAAGGAAACCATAGCAATTTGAACCACCTAAAACGAGTATACGAGTCAAAAGTTACGCCCATTTGAAGTTACCAAAGATTTCCGGCAAAACTGCCTAAACCTCACTGAATCGCATTCTGACTTTTTGAAAGTCCCACTTCTGCTCCGATTCATCAAAAAGTTAAAACACAAAAGTTGTCCGAAACGACGTTTTCATTCAGGAACAAAGAAGCTCGAGCCCTGAAAACGCTTTCCGAGTGATAAATTTCTTCAAATTCTAAACAGCCCATTTTTAGACAAAGTCATTACATATAGGTTATGGTTTATGAAGACCAAAGGGGTCTTATGACCTATAATCAAGACCACCACCATGGATAGAGCCAAGGTTGTGTCTCATGACCTTGAAACAAGGACTAAGGGTCATGGCTAGGCCATGACGAAATGACCATAACAACTTACATAGGCGTAAACATGAAACAATGAATTAGGCGATAACATGAACAAGCAATTTGGATCTACTTCACTTAAAAGGGAACCATGAGATATTACAAGGAAAAATGGTCATACAAGACTTATGAAACATACCCTAATAACAATCTTCATGTACTAATAAACTTTCCTAAGTTTATTCAAATATCGGACATGTAACTTTTCGGATCAAAACTTATATCTATATATTTCATCAACTACTACAATAATAGGGAGCCTCATGTGAGGAGTTCATTATGTAAGCCGTCGAGATGAGTTGTGGATTTACGAATTAAAGTGTCCTGGCTCCTCGAACGCTTACTAACATGACTTCTGAAATATGTCAGCCCGAACGGTAGTAAACGATATACAAAACATACATGTCCCTGAATCTTTTCTTTCAAGGACATACAATACACATCATACCACATCATGGACTAAATGCAAGATATATATATATAGGCACTACTTCATGTTCTTTACTCCGAACCTAAGTCGCAACATTCGATTATAGGTTGCTCATAGAAACCTTCACGATTCAACCGTTACATTCATTACTTGCTATCTTACTTAAGGTGAGTTCATAGCCCCACTTTCCATTACTTAATTGTTTTACAAACCCTTGGGGGGAATACATGCTATTTTAACCAAGCACAATGTTTTTAAATTGTATGCTTGCCTGATTGTTTTATTATCACTAAGTACCAACCTTGCTAAACCGAGATCCCTTATTATGAACCATTTAATCACTAGCAATAGTGAGCGCAAATATTGTGAATAGGCCTATTGGGATTGACGAATCCCATTTGTATTGACTAAGTTCAAACAAATGCATTAATATTTGAGATTTAGGTATGTTAGCAAAGTACCTACCGGGATAAATCTGCCGATCGATATTGGTACACGTTAACGTTTTGGTGTCATAAGCTTAGTGTATAATACATTTTAAGGGCGTATAATAACGTAGCCTGCCTGTTTTGTTTTCCAAACATTGGTGTGAGTCTATAACTCACACTACCAACATATTGTGTTCAGACGATTTAACAAACTCTATGAATATCACTCAACCTTTGTGTTGACCTCTCAAGCATGTATTTCAGGTTCATGACGATCAAGGATGGCACGGAAGGACACGGATACTCAAGAGGGCTATAAATTTTATTATCATTCAAAAACACATTTATTATACATTGTAAACATGGAACCATTTCGGACCTCATTTTGTAAATCTCTGATATTCATACAATTTGAATGATAAATCTTTTAAAACGACTCAATTGGAGTTCGTTTTCTATTATTGTGACTATTGTGCCGTCGAGTAACACCCAGTTCGAATTCCGCTACAACCATGAATTGGGGGTGTTACATTCCGTGCCATCCTTGATCGTCATGAACCTGAAATACATGCTTGAGAGGTCAACACAAAGGTTGAGTGATATTCATAGAGTTTGTTAAATCGTTTGAACAGAATATGTTGGTAGTGTGAGTTATAGGCTCACACCAATGTTTGGAAAACGAAACAGGTAGGCTACGTTATTATACGCCCGGAACAGTTATTATACACTAAGCTTATGACACCATAACGTTAACGTGTACCAATATCGATCGGCAGATTTATCCTGGTAGGTACTTTGCTAACATACCTAAATCTCAAATATTAATGCATTTGTTTGAACTTAGTCAATACAAATGGGATTCGTCAATCCCAATAGGCCTATTCACAATACTCGCGCTCACTAATACTAGTGATTAAATGGTTCATAATAAGGAATCTCGGTTTAGCAAGGCTGGTACTTAGTGATAATAAAACAATCAGGCAAGCATACAATTTAAAAACATTGTGCTCGGTTAAAATAGCATGTATTCCCCCCAAGGGTTTGTAAAACAATTAAGTAATGGAAAATGGGGCTATGAACTCACCTTAAGTAAGATAGCAAGTAATGAATGTAACGGTTGAATCGTGAAGGTTTCTACGAGCAACCTATAATAGAATGTTGTGACTTAGGATCGGAGTAAAGGATATGAAGTAGTGCCTATATATATATCTTGCATTTAGTCCATGATGTGGTATGATGTATATTGTATGTCCTTGAAAGAAAAGATTCATGAACATGTATGTTTTGTATATCGTTTACTACCTTTCGGGCTGACATATTTCAGAAGTTATGTTAGTAAGCGTTCGAGGAGCCAGGACACTTTAACTCGTAAATCCACAACTCATCTCGACGGCTTACATAATGAACTCCTCACATGAGGCTCCCTACTATTGTAGTAGTTGATAAAATATATAGATATAAGTTTTGATCCGAAAAGTTTACATGTCCAATATTTGAATAAACTTATGAAAGTTTATTAGTACATGAAGATTGTTATTAGGGGTAGTTTCATAAGTCTTGAATGACCATTTTCTCTTGGTAATATCTCATGGTTTCCTTTTAAGTGAAGTAGATCCAAATTGCTTGTTCATGTTATCGCCTAATTCATTGTTTCATGTTTACGCCTTTGTAAGTTTACTTGGTCATTTCGTCATGGCCTAGCCATGACCTTTGGTCCTTGTTTCAAGGTCATGAGACACAACCTTGGCTCTAGCCATGGTGGTGGTCTTGTTTATAGGTCATAAGACCTCTTGTTCCTTTTAAAGTATAACCATAATATAGTGACTTATATATATGTAAATAGCTGTTAAGAAATTTAGAAATATCTCACTCAGAAAGTGTTTTTAAGGCTCGAGCTTCTTTGTTACTGAAGGAAAACGTGATTCCGGACAACTTTCGTGTTTTAACTTTTTGATGAATCGGACCAGAAATGCCTCTTTTTGCGTGTTTAATGTTTCTGTAACAGAAAGTTTTGGCAGCTTTGCCGCAAAGTTTTGGTACTTTCAAATCGTCATAACTTTTGACTCGTGTACTCGTTTTAAGTGGTTCAAATTGCTATGTTTTCCTTGTTAGGTCCTCTACTACAATATGTAATAATCCAATATCATATTTTTACCATTTTGATCAGGTTATACCAACAAAGTCACTAGTTTACTTGTTTTATGAACTTGTCTTATCAATCATGTACAATAACTTGTTTTGCTCACTTTTATACATCATGGACATGCATACAAGACATAATATAGCAAGAATAGTATGTAAATAACATGAACATGATTATTTAACAAGAAGCAAGTTAGGGTTTGCTTACAACTTGTGAAGAAACTAACTAGAACCAAGATCAAGACCAAGAACCACTACTTAATCTTCCAAAACCTTTCCAACCATAGCCATGCTTCCATATCAAAAACCCTATCTTATAATCCCTTGATAAACACTAATCTATCACAAAAACAAGCCTTAGTAAAAATCTTCACTAAGAACACTTGGAAATTTGATGAGTTTTTGTGGTGTTTTATGGTGATTTTATGGTTGAAAGGTGTTAAGGATCAACTAGGAACTATGACTTGAACTTGTGATGGATTGAATGAGCAAGATCAATGATCAAAATGATGTATTTTGATGGTTTAGGGTCGTTGGTATTGCAAGAGAAAGGAAGAGAATGAGTCTCTTTTATACTAAAAATGAGGAGGTTACTTGTGTTGACTTGTCAACCCTTGAGGCCAAGTTCTACACATGTAAGGATCTAAGACCATCAAGCTTGAGATCAAGCCACACAAGGCTGAATTCCCCCCCCCCCTAGGTTGGTTCCTAAACTTGGGGGAAAAGGTGTGGACTTTGCTTGGTATTATCCTAAGTATTAGGAAGAGTTTTGACTCCGGGAAATGACAACCGTAAATGATTAGGCCTCAAAACGTAAAACTGGGTGTCGTAAAATTATGGAACTTTAAAGTATTGTTAGACATGTCCATATGTCCCATAATAAAATATAAAATAAGTGGTAGGTTCCATTTGGGTGGTAAAACCCTGCTAAAAACTGGAAACACGGGTCTAAAACGCGTAATACGTAAAACGTACGAATATTGCGTAAAATTTAGAAAAGTAAAATGTTACTTTTCTAATATGATATAAATGATTTAAAAAGACTTATAATGTCTAGACTGGGCTCAGTCTAGTGTCGGTTGGTATTAAATGTCTTTTAGACATCAAACCGTAAGCCTAAAAATCACGAAATAACTTATAAAATCAAGGAATGGATTTTGGTCAATGGAGGAGGGAAAAATAAGTTGACTTTTTCTAATAAGTTGAAAACTCAAATATTTTTAGAAACGCGGTGCAGGTATAGGCTAAGGTTACGGCTGAGTAAAAACGCTTAAAACTGAAAATTCCAGTTTTTCGCGGCCGAGGTTTATTTTGGTCACGTTTTTCTCAGTCATGATTTATTCTCAAATAAATCATGAGTGTGTCTAACATTTTTCTGATACGGGGAAAATTAACGGGATCGAATTTCGTTGTGCATAGAATTTTTGAATGACGTTTTACCCTAAAACGTGTAATTCCGTGTAATTCCTTAATAACTTTCACGAAAATGAGCTTATGAATGTCAAACTTTTAATTTGTCATGGAAATGATTTATCACTTCAGCCCAAGAAATAAAAATCAAGTTTCGGGAAAAATTTTCGGGAAAAATGAATAGTAAAAGTGAATAGTGAAATTTTCCGGGAAAAGTAATTATCCTGAAAAATGCGAATTGTTACATTATGTCGGAACTAATTTAAGTTTTTTAGTTAAATGAATGAGGAAGTTTTATGCATTTAATTTACATTTAGGAAAGTTCCAATCTGTTTTGACCCATTTGCCCTGTTTCCATTAAGCTGTTTTTATCATATAGCTGTTAGACACTTAGACGGTTATATATACTAAAGATAAGCATGAGTGCATGACCCAGATCAAAACTTCATAAGTAAAGGGGTTAAAATTGCCACCTTTAATGTTCTGATGTTGTTGCTTGTGTCACGAACAGAAAATATGGGAGGAAAGAGGAATAAAACAACTAAAACAAGCATTGAAGGATTCATACCTCATGCAATATGCTGAGCAAGACTAAGAATCTTGACATGCTTTTTCTTCCTTAGCTCATGTGGAACGGGCCAAACACCCTAGTCCCAATCGGTTCACCTTGCTTGTTGACAAGTACAACAGCATTATCACAAACTTAACCTCACTCCATCACACCGGCCCTTCTGCATGGCAGCTCGAACAACCACGCCATACCCACACCATACACGACCCGTCCTTTCTTTACTTTTCCTCCTGGTTGGGCTTCCTTCACTGATGCTACTATCGCGTCCCCTAATCAGACTTCTTTCTTCCCCTTCAAAGCTTGTATCCACATAACTCGTTTTACCCCTGAGTTGACCACCACTTTCAAATTGGACCGCATTTGTATGTAAGTCCTTATTTGCTGTAAAAGACACAAATTAAGGAAGTGTTTTACAATACATAAATTTAACAGATTTTATTTTTATATAAAATAATACAATATAGGAGGTTTTATGCATTAAATATACAATTGGGTAACTTTCTAACCTTTAGGAAACTTCCAATCTGTTTTGACCCATTTGCCCTGTTTCCATTAAGCTGTTTTTATCATATAGCTGTTAGACACTTAGACGGTTATATATACTAAAGATAAGCATGAGTGCATGACCCAGATAAAAAATTCATAAGTAAAGAAGTTAAAATTGCCACCTTTAATGTTGTGTCATGAGCAGAAAAAAATGGGAGGAAAGAGGGACAAAACAACTAAACAAGCATGGAAGGATTCATACCTCACGCAACATGCTGAGCAACACTAAGAATCTTGACATGCTTTTTCTTCCTTAGCACATGTGGAACGGGCCAAACACCCAGGTCCCGATCAATTCACCTTGATTGTTGACAAGTACAACAGCATTATCATCAAACTTAACCTCACTCCATCACACCGACCCTTCTGCATGGCAGCTCAGACAACCACACCATACACCACCTGTCCTTTCTTTACTTTTCCGCCTGGTTAGGCTTCCTTCACTGATGCTACTATCGTGTCCCCTAATGAGGCTCCTTTCTTCCCTTTCAAAGCTTGTATGCACATAACTTGTTTTGCCCCTTAGTTGTCCACCACTCTCAAATTGGATCGCATTTGTATGAAAGTCCTTATTGGCTGTAAAAGTCACAAATTAAACAAGTGTTTTACACTAAATTAAAATATATAGGTGGAGACATGATTACAATATATAAATTTAACAGACTTTTTATTTTTATATAAAATAATACAATATGGGAGGTTTCATGCATTAAAAATACAATTGGGTGACTTTCGAACCATTTGACTTGTTACCTTTCAAGTTGAAACTTTTAATTTACCCATTTGGACAATTAGAGAAAAAACAGAACCCAAATTGACCCATTCATGAACAAATGGGTCAAAACAACCATAGGACATAAAAGAGCAGACCTGGGTCACGAGTATTGTAGGGAGTCTCCTGATGTGATCTTAGCATTCGGGAGGAGAAACTGTTGAGGCGCCGCAAAAGTGAATGTCCAGCTAGTTTGATTTTGTTTCATGCATACAATAGGCCACAAATCAGATGATGAAAAACTTATTGCAAAAGAGCAAAATGAAACTATGAATGCAGTATCAAGCTTTTTTTAAGGAAGTGTCTTATCTTAAGAGAGAAGTTAGTAGACAACCAACCATTTATAACAAAGACTAAAAGTTTATTCAAGTACGAATTCCTATGATTGCATAACAAATAAACCAATTCTCCCTGTGAAAAACGTGTTGGGTCTGAAACTGCTGCTGAGTAAAACTGCTGCTAAGTGAAACTGCTGCTAGTAGTAATGATTCTGCTGCTAATGTCAAAGTGCTGTTGAGGATAAATGTTGCTGACAAAATCTGCTGCTGATGGGATAAGGATGTATACGGTTTAGATAAATATAAAATAGATTGTGTAAATATTATATTTATCTAGAATATACTTATCTTGTAGAGAAAGGTATTGTAAACCTAGTAGGACTCCTTAGTCTATAAAAGGAGGATCCTAGGGTTGGTTTATGTATGTATTATTATTCACTTCAAGGTTGTAAAACCCTAGCATTGTTGAGTGCTCGTATTAATAATATTGAAGTGTTGAAAGTGAATCGTTATTCTTCTTAAGTTAAGCTTTTACCTTCCGCATATTAGCTTAAGTATTCAATCAAGTTAACTTCTATACAAGATCGTTTAAGCTCAACTGGGATCAACAAGTGGTATCAGAGCTTGTGATCTAGAAGTTATTAACAAGAATATTTTGTTTCTTAAAAGTTTGCTGTTCCAAATCTATTGCTACGATGGGTGATGAAACTCATATGGTGACTGCTTCAAGGGTACCCATGCTGAATCCTTCTGAGTATGAGCTTTGGAAGAGAAGGATCAGACAGTACATTCGCATGATTGATTTCAACATGTGGAATGTGATTGTCAATGGTGACTCTACACCTGAGAAGAGTGCTGATGGGAAAGAGATACCAATTAAGTCTGCTGAAGCTAATGCAGTAAGGAAGATGGAAATCAAAGCACATAGTATTCTCTTAATGGGAATACCTAATGAATTCCAAATGGATTTTGATGACTGTGAATCTGGAAAAGAATTGATGGATGCTGTTGAATTCAGGTTTGGAGGGAATGATGCTACTAAGAAATCCAGGAAAAACATGCTGAAGCATCAGTTTGAGAATTTTACTTCTGAAAGTGGAGAGAAGATAATTGACACATACAATAGGCTAAACCAACTTGTTAGTCATCTAAAGCTTGTTGGATATGTGGTTCCACAAGAAGATGTAAATCTAAAGTTTCTTAGAAGTCTTGCACCTGAATGGAGTATGCACACAGTTGTGTGGAGGAATAAGCCTGATTTTGAAACTATGAAGTTGGAGAGTCTCTATAACAATTTAAGAGTGTATGAATCAGAACTATCTACCTCTTCTACTTCATCTTCTGGTACTCAAAATCTTGCCTTTGTATCCTCTAAAGGAAAAGGATCTCAAGAATCTCACTCTGCTGCTCATTCTACTGCTTATGGAGTATCTGCTGCTGATGGATCTGCTGCTAGTTCAAATGATAAGATTTCTACCAGTGATATTGCTTTGTGTGCATTCTTGGCTGAGCTTACTACTACTATAAGGTCACATGTCCTTAATCAAGACTTGGATTATATTGATCCTGATGATCTTGAAGAAATTGATCTTAAATGGCAAATGGCTATGTTGACCTTGAGGGCAAGAAAGTTTTTGAAGAAGACTGGAAAAGAAGTGAAGTATAAGGCTAAGGACAGTCCAGGCTTTGACAAATCAAAGATAGAATGCTACAATTGCAACAGGAAGGGACATTTTGCCAGGGAGTGTAGAGCTCCAAAGAAGAATGCTGATGCTACAAAGAAGGTTACTGAAAAATCAAAGACTGCACTGGTGTCTTGTGATGGACTGGGAGATTATGATTGGAGTGATATGGCTGAAGAAGAACCAAATTTCTCTTTGGTAGCTGTTGCTCAACCCAAGGTGCAGAACTTTGCACTTATGGCCTATGGTTCATCATCAGGCTCTGACTCTGAGGTATCAAATGATTCAGACTCATCTGTGTGTTCTTTTAAATCTTGTGCTGACACTATAGAAGAACTTAAGTCTAGGAATGAGAGTCTAAATAGAGAAATTGAACACCTAAAACTTGATAACTTAGGTTACAAAGTAGGTATTCAAAATGTTGAAAGGTGGTTAGAATATCTCAAAGAGTGTGAGAAGGAATATGTAGATCAACTTAATCTCAGAGATATTGAAATTTTTAAGAAAAACAGTGAAGTAGAAGTTCTTAAAAATAAGTTAGAAGAAGCTGAAAAAGAAAAGGAGGAAGCTCTTGCTGAAAAAGATAAACATGTAGTAAGAGTACAAAAACAACAATATGCTTCTGATTTGGTTCATAAATCTATAGAGAATAACTTGATGAGAAAAGGTAGTGGAATTGGGTATAATGAAGTGGCTCCTCCAGCCAAAAGTGCTTTTGCTCCACCAGGAAAAGAAATATCCTTCATTAGTGAGCTAAATATTGAAAAACCTGTAGGTAAATGTAGCACAAGTGTTAATGAGACACCTAAGGTTAAGGCTAGAAAATTTCCTGAAGCTCCTATTATAGAAGATTGGTATTCTGATAGTGAAAGTGATGAGGAACAGGTTAAACAAGAACAAAGTGTGAAAAAGGAAGAAATTCCTACAAAGTTTAAACCTAAAATTGAACAGGTTAAGTTTGTCAAACCTGTGTTAGGAAATAACTTCTCTAGGAAAATGGTAGAGTACAATGAGGTACCTAGAGAACAGATGGAAAGGTTCAATAATAAGCCTAGGGGTAACCAGAGAAACTTTAACAACCTAGTTTCACACAGATTAGGTAATCAGTTTCAATTACAAAAGAAGGCTTGTTATAAGTGTGGTAGCTTTGACCACTTGATTGTTAGATGCCCTGAACACCAAAAGCCTGTTTGGAATCAATACACTAGCATGAATCACAAATATGTAACTAAACAAACTCACCCACATCCTAATAGAAACATGGTTCCAAGAGCTGTTTTGTTGAGATCTGGTGCTACTAGATCTATTTATGCTGCTAAATCAAATGGTGTTTTCAAATCAACAACTAGTTCTTCTACTGGCTCTACTGCTAGTAAGCATTCTGCTGCCAGTATGCACTCTGCTGCTAGCAAGCAATCTGCTGCTAGTACAAAACTTTCTACTTCTGGGCCAAAAGTTTTAACAAACACAGTTGTTGGAAATCACTTTTACGTTGTTAAGGCCTCAGCTTGCTGGACTTGGAAACCAAAAACAAATGTTTCAAATTCTGTTTCCAAGGATAGCAGTGCATCAAGTGATTTAAAGAAATTTGATTATGTTGATGCACAGGGCAGATCCAAGTCAGTAATGGCTTGGGTCGTCAAGAGGAACTAATGTCTCTACTTTTCATGTGCAAGTCAATCTACTGGATGAGCTTAAGGATATGGTTATTGTTGACAGTGGATGTTCTGGTCACATGACAGGAGATGAGTCTCAACTTGAAGACTTTGAGGCTTTTGATGGTGGTTATGTTGCTTTTGGGAATGATCCAAAAGGTGGAAAGATTGTTGGAAGAGGAACTCTTAAAACTGGAAATTTGGACTTTGAGAAGGTGTTTCTTGTGAAAGTGTAACAATTCGCATTTTCAGGTTAATTACTTTTCCCAGCAGGTCACCCAAGCCGGTACTACTCTCACATGAGCACGCTTAACTGTATGGGCGATTAACCGTTAGACCACAAAACACGTTTCTAAGACGATTTGAGTTTTCAACTTATTAGAAAAAGTCAACATATTTTTTTCCCTCCTCCTTTGACCAAAAATCATTCCTTGATTTTATAAGTCATTCATTGATTTTTAGGCTTACGGTTTGATGTCTAAAAGACATTTAATATCAATCGACACTAGACTGAGCCCAGTCTAGACATTATAAGTCATTTTAAATCATTTATAACCTATTAGAAAAGTAATATTTTACTTTTCTCAATTTTACGCAATATTCGTACATTTTACGTATTACGCGTTTTAGACCCGTGTTTCCAGTTTTTAACAGGGTTTACCACCCAAATGGAACCTACCACTCATTTTATATTTTATTATGGGACATATGGACATGTCTAACAATACTTTAAAGTTTCATAATTTTACGACACCCGGTTTTACGTTTTGAGGCCTAATCATTTACGGTTGGCATTTCCCGGAGTCAAAACTAGCAGATATCTAGATATTATCATCCAAGCCAAGCCACCTCACCCCTCCTAGGCTTGTGAACCGCCATATAGGGGGGGGGAGTCACCCTTGAGGTGGCTTGATCTTGTGCTAAGTTGTCTAGGATGTTTACATGTGTTTTTGGCAAGAAAATATCCTAGTAAACTAACCTCCTCTTGGAACTATAAATACCCCCTCCCCCCCTTCCTTGTACCGTGCATCCCCAACCCCAAAACCATTCCATCCTTAGTTCATTTCCTTCTAATTTCTTGCAAGGTTCAAGTGCTTCTTCAAGTAGAAACCCTAGTTTGATCATAAGTTACCAAAAATCTTCCAAACCCTAGAATACTTGATTTCTCTTGAGTTTAAATCCACTCAATTCACCTCAACTTTCATTACATCTCTTTCAAGAATACCAAGGGTAGAAAGGTTGCATGAAGTGAAAAAGGGTTGAAGCAAGTCTATCAAAGTTCTTTTCCTTACTTGCTACTTTCCTTTCATCTTTGAAAGCCAAAAGTTGTAAGCCAAACCCTAACATGCTTCTTGTTAATTTATCATGTTCATATCATTTACATGTTATTCTTGCTATATTATGTCTTGTATTGATGTCCATGATGTATAAAAATGAGTAAAAGATGTTATAATGGATTGTTGAAACAAGTTACTAAAACAAGCAAACTAATGAATTTCTTGGTAAGACCTGATCAAAATGGTAAAAATATGATATTTGATTATTACATATTGTGGTAGAGGACCTAACAAGGAAACCATAGCAATTTGAACCACCCAAAACGAGTATACGAGTCAAAAGTTACGCCCATTTGAAGTTACCAAAACTTTGCGGCAAACTGCCAAATACCATTCTGATCAAATTTGGGTTTTGAAAGTCACACTTCTGGTCCGATTCATCAAAAAGTTAAAACACGAAAGTTGTCCGAAACGACGTTTTCGTTCAGGAATAAAGAAGCTCGAGCCCTAAAAACGCTTTCCGAGTGATAAAATTCTTCAAATTCTAAACAGCCCATTTTTAGGCGAAAGTCACTAGATTATGGTTATACTTTAAAAGGAACAAGAGGTCTTATGACCTATAATCAAGACCACCACTATGGCTAGAGCCAATGTTGTGTCTCATGACCTTGGAACAAGGACCAAAGGTCATGGCTAGGCCATGACGAAATGACCATACCAACTTACATAGGCGTAAACATGAAACAATGAATTAGGCGATAACTTGAACAAGCAATTTGGATCTACTTCACTTAAAAAGGAACCATGAGATATTACAAGGAAAAAATGGTCATACAAGACTTATGAAACTTCCCCTAATAACAATCTTCATGTACTAATAAACTTTCCTAAGTTTATTCAAATATCGGACATGTAACTTTTCGGATCGAAACTTATATCTATATATTTTATCAACTACTACAATAGTAGGGAGCCTCATGTGAGGAGTTCATTATGTAAGCCGTCGAGATGAGTTGTGGATTTACGAGTTAAAGTGTCCTGGCTCCTCGAACGCTTACTAACATGACTTCTGAATTATGTCGGCCCGAACGGTAGTAAACGATATACCAAAAGCTACATGTTTCATGAATCTTTCTTTCAAAGACTTATACTATACATCATACCACATCATGGACTAAATGCAAGATATATATATAGGCACTACTTCATATTCTTTACTCCGAACCTAAGTCACAACATTCTATTATAGGTTGCTCGTAGAAACCTTCGCGATTCGACCATCACATTCACTACTCACTACATAACTTAAGGTGAGTTCGTAGCCCCACTTTCTATTGTTTAACTATTTTACAAACCCATGGGGGGAATACATGCTATTATTTTTCTACTCGAACACAATGCTTTCTACTGTATGCTACCCGACTATGTTTTATTGTCACTAAGTAACGATTGCCATGTTCAAAGTCCCTATATCATGAACCATTAGTCACTACCTATAGTGAGCACGAATATTGTGAATAGATCTATTGGGATTGACGGATCCCATTTGTGTTGAACAACGATGAGTTCACACAAATGCACTATATTTGAGATTTAGCGGTATAATGGCAAAAGTACCTTGATAGGGCTTCTATAATGCCAATTTTGTTGGTTCGATGTTAATGTTTTGGTTGCATGAGCTTAGTGAAATAAATAACGATTTTGTTTTCTAACTATGAGTGTGAGTCTATAGCTCACACTACGACATATTGTGTTCAACGATTTAACTAAACTCTACGAATTCCACTCAACCTTTGTGTTGACCTCTCAAGCATGTATTTCAGGTTCATGACGATCAAGGATGGTACGGAAGGGCACGGATACTCAAGAGGGCTATAAATTTTATTATCATTCAAAACTCAATTAATGTAATTTGTAAACATGGAACCATCTGGGACCTCATTTCGTAATCTCTGATATCTATGTAATTTGAATGATAAATCTTTTAAAACGACTCAATTGGAGTTCGTTTTCTATTATTGTGACTATTGTGCCGTCCAGTAACACCCAGTTCGAATTCCGCTGCATCCATGAATTGGGGGTGTTACAGAAAGGACTTAAGTTTAACCTTTTTAGTGTCTCACAAATGTGTGACAAAAAGAACTTTGTTCTTTTTACAGACACTGAGTGTATGATCCTTTCTCCTGACTATCAATTGCGAGATGACAAATCTGTACTTTTGAAGGTCCCTAGAAATGAGAATATATACAGTGACCATATTAAGAACATTGTTCCTAAGAGGGCTTTGATTTGTCTAATTGCAAAGGCCACTATTGATGAGTCCAAATTATGGCATAGGAGATTGGGACATCTGAACTACAAGACCATGAACAAATTGGTAAAAGGAAATCTGGTCAGAGGAATGCCTACAAAGACTTTTGAGAATTGTGAAATTTGTGTTGCATGTCAAAAGGGTAAACAACACAGAGTTTCATTCAAGTCCAAGACTGTGAACACAAATACTGAGCCACTACATCTATTGCATATGGACTTATTTGGGCCTGTATTTGTCAAAAGCTTGAACAAGAAGTCATATTGTCTTGTTGTCACTGATGACTTTAGCAGGTTTACTTGGGTATTCTTTCTTGCTACTAAAGATGAAACTCCAGAAATACTCAAGGCATTTATTACAAGAGTTGAAAACCTGTACAATCACAAGGTGAAGATAATCAGATGTGACAATGGTACTGAGTTCAAGAATAGTGTGATGAATCAATTCTGTGTGGGGAAAGGAATTCTAAGACAGTACAGTGTAGCAAGAACTCCACAACAGAATGGTGTTGCAGAAAGAAGAAACAGGACACTTATTGAGGCTGCAAGAACAATGTTATCTGATTCAAAACTACCTATTCCTTTTTGGGCTGAAGCTGTGAACACTGCATGCTTTGTGCAGAACAGAAGTAAGGTAGTCAAGCCTCATAATAAGACTCCATATGAGTTATTTCATGGAAAGAAGCCACTGATTGATTTTCTCAAACCATTTGGATGTCCTGTTACTATTTTAAACACTAAGGATCAGCTAGGCGAATTTGATGAAAAAGCTGATGAAGGAAATTTGGTTGGTTACTCTGTGATTAGTAAAGCTTTCAGAGTATACAATAAGAGGACCAAACATGTAGAGGAGACTTTGCATATCAAGTTTTCTGAGAACACATCTAATCCTGAAGGAAAAGGACCAGAATGGCTGTTTAATGTGGATATGCTTACCAAAACAATGAACTATGTACCAGTTATTGCTAGTGTTGACAAACCACAAGAAGAATTAGTTTTGTTTGAGAAACTAAAGGTTGGTCCTACTCTACTACCCTCTCAGACTAATCTAGGTCCTAAAGATGATGTGGTTACCCAAGAGAAAACTAAGGAAACTGAAGAAGATATTGAAATTCCTATTGAAGCAGAAAAAGAAACAAATGTGGATCCCAAAATAGTTGTTGATGTCTCTCCTACAAAGTCAGAAGACTCTGCTGCTGACTCAGCAAACTCTACTGCTAGGCCAAAAGTTACAACTACTGCTCCACCACATTCTGCTTCCAAGCCTACTAACTCTACTGCTACTTCAATGTTTCCAAATTTGGACTCTCAGGATAGACCTATTGCTGATTCTATCTATCCTGATGATCCAAATATGCCTCCTCTTGAGAATATTTATTATGACACAGATGATGATGCACTTGATGGTCAGTTATTTGGAGCTGCTGCAGACTTTACTAATTTGGAACTCCATATTCCTGTTAGTCCCACAACTACCACAAGAGTACACAAGGATCATCCCAAAGATCAAATTTTAAGTGATCCACAATCATCTATTCAAACTAGGCAGATGACTAAAGCATTGAAAGATCTTCAACATCAAAGTTTCTTTGCTAGATCTCTGCATCAAAGAAATAGTCATAAAGATCTTCAAAATTGCCTGTTTGCATGTTTTCTTTCTCAAATTGAACCCAAAAACACTTACAAAAGCCTTACAAGAAGCAAGTTGGGTGGAAGCAATGCAAGATGAGCTTTTACAATTTAAGCTGCAAGAAGTTTGGACCTTGGTTGATCTGCCCAATGGAAAAAGAGTGATTGGCACTAAATGGGTTTTCAGATGCAAAAGAGATGAGAGAGGAATTGTCAAAAGAAATAAAGCAAGGTTAGTAGCACAGGGATATACACAACAAGAAGGTCTTGATTATGATGAAGTATTTGCTCCAGTGGCAAGAATAGAAGCAATTAGATTATTCTTGGCTTATACTTCATACAAAGATTTTGTAGTGTATCAAATGGATGTAAAAAGTGCCTTTCTGTATGGGACCATTACAGAAGAGGTTTATGTGTCTCAACCACCAGGCTTTGAAGACCCTGATCATCCTGACAAAGTTTACAAGGTAAATAGAGCAATGTATGGCTCACATCAAGCTCCTAGAGCTTGGTATGACACTTTGTCAACATACTTGCTAGAATCTGGGTTTAGCAGAGGAAAGATTGATAAAACTCTGTTTCTCAAAAGACAAAAGGATGATATTTTGCTAGTTCAAATTTATGTAGACGACATCATCTTTGGGTCAACAAACAAAGCTATGTGTGTCAGTTTTGAGAAGCTTATGAAGGACAAGTTTGCTATGAGTTCAATGGGAGAACTCACCTTCTTCTTAGGTCTGCAAGTTACACAGAAAGAAAATGGTATATTTATCAGTCAGGATAAGTATGTCAATGATATTTTGAAGAAGTTTGGATTTGAAGATGCTAAACCTGCCAAGACTACCATGGAAACCAATAAACCATTGCTGAAGGATGAATATGGAAAGGAAGTGGATATACACTTACAGCATCAAGGCCTGATATCATGTTTGCTGTGTGTGCCTGTGCAAGATTTCAAGTGTGTCCCAAGGAATCACATCTCAATACAGTAAAGAGAATTTTTAGATATCTGAGGCATCAACCTAAATTGGGCCTTTGGTATCCTAAGGATTCACCATTTGATTTGGTCTCCTATTCAGATAGTGACTATGCTGGAGCTTCTTTGGATAGAAAGTCTACAACTGGGGGTTGTCAATTTCTAGGAAGCAGATTGGTGTCATGGCAATGCAAGAAGCAAACAGTGGTGGCTAATTCTACAACTGAAGCTGAGTATGTGGCTGCTTCAAGTTGTTGTGGACAAGTGTTATGGATGCAGAATCAATTATTGGATTATGGGTACAATTTCATGAATACCAAAATTCATATTGATAACAACAGCACACTTTGCATAATTAAAAATCCTGTTTTTCATTCTAAAACAAAACACATTGAGATAAGACATCACTTTATCAGGGATTGCTATGAAAAGAAGTTGATCCAAATTGTTAAAGTTCATACTGATAACAATGTTGCTGATCTTCTCACTAAACATTTTGATGTGGGGAGGTTTCAATTTTTAATTGCAAACATTGGTATGATAAATCTTTGAAAAACTTATCTCTTTGTTTTTGTACAAGTATGTAAAAGGCATTGTTCTGCTTGTTACTCTGCTGCTTATCATATGTTTGTGATGGAATGTACTATGCCGCTATTTCTAACTCTACTGCTAGTACATATGTTTGTTTGCTTTGTGGTGTTTGGTCTAATATTGTGCAGAAATAAGTCTAGATGATGATTTGCAAATAACAATATTCACACAACAAAAGAAGCACACTTATCATTCATTCAATTCAGAAGTTTATACATCAAAAGAGATTACGAAAACTACTTCTGAAACTATAAAAGTGTGCAAGAACATCAGATGACTACAACCACTACTTTCTAGGGCATGGCAGTCCAAGAACAATCTTTCTTTCTTTTGGAAGAGGAGAGTTTGTCTTTCTTGTCTTCTTTGCCTTGGTGGATTTCTTTGGTCGTGGCCTTGATGACTGAGGCCTCTCAGGAGTGGAAGGTGGTTCATTTGGAGGCTCATCCTCATCTGATGATGTGTAGATGAAAGGGGAAACAAGCTCTCTTGGGGATGGTTGCCTGACAGGGATCCAAGCAGTGTCTTCTGATGATTCTGAAGACGATGGAGATTTTGGGGACATCACAGCTTTACCCCTGGAAGTGCTTGGGGTTTGATTCAAATTGACGAGATCCTTGAACACCGGAAGATCATGTTTTCTCTTCTTTGCCTGTTCCTTGGTTCTACAACCAGCATGAGGAGGACGGAATGGCGGTACATAAGTTTCAAAGGGGTTCTCATCTTCGGATGATGAATCAGAAGAGATATTGATGATTTCGGGGGTTGATTTCATGATTAGTTGATTTGATTTGGGTTAAGTGAAGATTTGATTTGGTTGATTGGCGTTTTGATTGCGATTAGTGTTTGATTGTGATAAATTAGGGAAAAGATTTGGTCCGTTTTTATAGAGATTACGGTTTATCATCACATTAAATGCTGAAGATTCTTGACTTTTTGACCAAGCTTATTTAGTCAACTCTGCTGCTGGATTATTTCACTCTGCTGCTAGTTTTATCACTCTGCTGCTAGTGTTATTGTGCTGCTACGGTTGAAAGTGTGAGGGTGGGATGTGTAACTTCTTTAATCAGTTTAAAACCTAATTGATCTTCCTAATTGGTTTTCTCATATTTCAAATTGAAGTTATCACAAACCCTAAATCTCCATCTCTCTCAAAGTCAATAATTCCCAATTTCCCTAAACCCTAATTCATGGAGTGCGTTCGTACCTGGGCAAAGCAACACAACAGTGTGGTCGTTCTTGATGCAGAATCCATTAATGAAGAACTCACAGACATGGTAAAATTTTTGAATGCTACTTCTCTTAAGTATGCACTCACTGTGAATCCTACTATATTTGTTTCCCACATCAAACAGTTTTGGCTTACCGCTCAAATCAAAACTATGAATGGGGAAAAACATGTTAGTGCTTTAGTAGATGGGCAAAAGGTTCGTGTAACTGAATCATCCATAAGAGAAACTCTTCTCTTAAATGATGAAACAGAGACCACTTGTCTTGCTAATTCTGCTATTTTTTCTGGGTTAAAAGAATTAGGGTATGAGGGGAATCATACAAATTTAAAATTTCAAAAATCTCTCCTCTGTCCTCAATACAAGTTTTTGATACATCTTCTTCTTCATTGTTTGAGTCCTAAAACTTCTGGATGGCATGAGTTTAGTACTACTATTGCTTCTGCAATGGTATGCTTAAGCAAAGGTCAGCCATTCAATTTTTCAAGAATGATTTTGGAAGGAATGTTTCAAACTATTAAAGAGTCTGGTTCTTATTTGCTTTATCCAAGGTTTATCCAACTCTTTGTTCTAAAACAACTTACAAAGTTTAGAGGCCATGTTTCTACCTATGATGCTCCAAAATTGGTTTCTAAAACTTTTACTTTCTTGGTTAAACATGGAAAAGATTTTTCAGGCAAAAACACACATCTTACACCTTCCATGGTGCAACTTGTGAAAACAATCAAGGTGAAGGATCAGGAAATCCCACTGAATCCCATCACACACCCAATTTTTCTGCATCTGCTACACAACCAAAAATACTCTATACCCGTAGGAACACCAAAAAGAACACTGATCTTCCTCAGGATAGTGTTAGTATGGCTGTACTAGATGAGGCTGTCCTAGGTGATGGAGAGGACATGTTGGTAAGGGCTGTCACTACTACTTCTAGCTTAGCAGCAGAGCAGGATAGTGATAACATCATTAAGACCCAAACCAAGGCAACATCTAGAGATGATGATTCTTCTGAATCAAATTCTCAGGATGGTAACCCTAGCCAACTGGCAAATACAGGGGGCTCAGATGATCAAACTAGGTTTGATACTGAGTTTATGTCCCAAGATTCACCTCTCGGACCAGGTTACACAGGTCGAAGTGATGAGGACAGACCAGTGACCAATGAATTGATGGAAAACCTTATACATGATGACAATGTCCATGATTCACCTCTCGGACCAGGTAACACAGGTCGAAGTGATGAGACTATTATGAAACTCATTCAGGAATTGACGGTTACTTGTACCAACTTGGAGTTGAAATGTACCACATTTGAAGACAAAGTTCTTAATCTTTCATCAGTTGTTGCTGATCAAGACAAGACTATCATCAAATTGCAAAAACAGATTAAGAACTTTCAGAAATCAAGAACTTCAACCTCCTTGAAAAGATTGAAGAAAGTGGGCACTTCTCAGGTTGTTAGTTCTCCTGATGTCTCTACTCATTTGGATGATGATGCTTCCAAACAGGGGAGGAATGAAGAGGCAATGGGTTCAGGGGAGGCAAATTTGGAAAAGTCTGATGGTGCTCTTGGTTTAAATGATGGAATGGTTTCAGGGGAGGTTCCAGTGATTGGTGATATGGATGTTGAAAGTCCTCAGGATGCTGAAGAGTTTGTGGTTGCTGATAAATCAGGGAATGAGGTTGTTATGGAAGAGGTAATTGCTACTCAAGAGAAGGTGGTAGAACAACTTACAACTTTGGAGCCTGAGCAATTAGTAAAGGCAACAGGGTTGATGGGTGAAACATTGATGAAGTTGGGAGATTTGGAGAAAAACAAGACTGCTAAGGGAATTTCTAACTCTGCTGCTAGTAGATCTGCTGATGCACAAGACTCTGCTGCTGGGTCTGGTGACAATGCTGCTGCTGAAGCCATGGTATTGCTGAGCAAGAAGACTACTCCATTATCAACTCCTTCAGTACCACAACTTACAACAACAACAATCAAATCATCAGCATCTAGAAAACCAGAAAAGGGGATTGTTATTAAAGAACCTGCTGCTCAACAAAAGAAGGTTATTTCTACATCTTCTACTGATAAAGGAAAGGGCAAGCAAGTTGAAACACCAAGGATAATGTATAAGGGGATTGATTTCACTGATGTACCTTTTGATTCTTGGCCAAAGCTATTGCAAGTTGAACATGATACAGCTGCTGCTCTTAAAGCACAAGAATTGATTGATATGGAAGATCAACAGTTAGCTGAGAAGGAGGCTGAAGGCTTAAAAAGGTATGATGAATGGGTAGATGAGAACATCAGAATTGCTGCTGATATTGAGCTAAATAAGCTGATCAAGATTGAAGATAATGAAGTTCCAACTTTTAATGTGCAATCTTGGTATAGTGACTTTACTTCTAAGAAGAGAAAAGAAAATGCTGCTGCTAGAAGAAAGATAAAGATATTCAAAGGTCCAACTGTTAAACAGCAAAGGAAAGAATATGAAAGGTATCTAAAGAATATGGGTGGATGGACATTGGTGCAGTTGAAATCTTATTCTGATAAAGAAGTTTTTGACTTGTATCAACAAACAAAGAAGAGAACAGATACTTTTTATGCTATGGGATGTGCTGAGGATTTGGAACAAATTGCTCAGATGAACAATAAGTTGGTACCTGAAAAGATAGCAGAAGCAGAGCAAATTCAAGAAGCTAATGTTGTTGAACAGCTTGAGAGTGATGCAGCAAAGATTACTTCTTCTGTGCAAGGTGATAAAAGAAAAGGTGTTATTCATAAGTCAATTGCAAAGAAGAAGAGAAAGATTGGAGAAGGAAGCAGTTCTATGCCTGAAGGAGATATGTTTAAACATGATCTTGATCACATTCCTTCTGAGCATCTTAAAGAAAAATTGAAGGGGTATACTGTGGTTAGCAAGATGGAAGATCCTGAAGTAGTTGATGCTAAACCATTAGGAGTCAAATATCCTATTGTCAAAGTAACTACAGGATATGATACTAATATTGGAGCATTTCATGATGTCCAGAGATCTGATGGTAAGACTCATAGGTTTCATAGATTTCAACAGATGCTACATTACTTTGATAGAGAGGATGTTGAATATTTGTGGAAGTTATACAAGGCAAAGTTTGGAGCTGAGAAGTTTGATGGTAAAAAGTATGAGATAGATAAAATTGATCACATCATAACTTCTTCTGATAATGTTATGTGGAGAGCTCTTAAACTTATGTTTGAACCTTCAATGGATGATTCTGAATGGACAGAGATAGTAGATTACAAAGTAAGAAGATGGAGACTTTTTCAAGACTCTGGAGTTCATGTGTTGGATATTGGACCAATTACTTTGTATATGCTAGCTGAAATGGATTACCCAGTGGTTAGATACTGGAAAATTGTCAATCAGATGGTTAATGGTGATAAATCACTTAAGCTGCAAAAAGACTATGATTCTGATGATCAAGCATTCAATTTGCTGACAAAGTATAAGAAGATATTTGATCAAATGAATTCTAAAGGTTTGAAGTGTTTGGAAGCATCCTCCAAGTGATTAATTGAGCTTAGAAGAAACTTACTTATTTAGAAATAAATAATAAGTTTAGGGGAGGATTGTTGGGTCTGAAACTGCTGCTGAGTAAAACTGCTGCTAGTAGTAATGATTCTGCTGCTAATGTCAAAGTGCTGCTGAGGATAAATGTTGCTAACAGAATCTGCTGCTGATAGGATAAGGATGTATACGGTTTAGATAAATATAAAATAGATTGTGTAAATATTATATTTATCTAGAATATACTTATCTTGTAGAGAAAGGTATTGTAAACCTAGTAGGACTCCTTAGTCTATAAAAGGAGGATCCTAGGGTTGGTTTATGTACGTATTATTATTCACTTCAAGGTTGTAAAACCCTAGCATTGTTGAGTGCTCGTATTAATAATATTGAAGTGTTGAAAGTGAATCATTATTCTTCTTAAGTTAAGCTTTTACATTCCGCATATTAGCTTAAGTATTCAATCAAGTTAACTTCTATACAAGATCGTTTAAGCTCAACTGGGATCAACAAAACGGGTTAACAAGATCATGCCTTTCTTCCAGCAATGAGAACAATGGAACTAAACCTATTCTCCCTGTAAAAAAGGGATGTATAGATTAGATAGTAGCATAAAACTATGAATCCTGAAGAACTAGAGAGTAACCACATAAAAGTAACCCAGTCATACATACTGATGCAAGCAAGACCTTTAACCCAGTCAATGAATATAAAAACATATAAATAAAACGTTAAAGGACAAATGGAACTAAATTCGGCATATAGTAAATCAAACTTTTAAGCTCATTACTACAAAAAGTGAGTTTGTGCACGGTTTTTTTTCCACGGTTTGAAAAGAGTGGACTTTTAATTTGTCATTCTACACGCAAATGAGTGTGCATAAATATAACCACCATTATGTGTGTGCACATTACTATAGTTGACGCTTAAAAGCGTGTACATGCTAAAAGAAATTTTACACTACAATATGCGTGGATATGTAATAGCTCGGTCACCAAAAAGAGCATGGACAAAAAATTTTAAATAAAAATAAAAGAAAAAAATTTGACCATAAAAAGCGTGTAGTTTTTTTGAATACGTGTTATTCACCAATCACCAATTTATATCCTCCTCCAAAGAAAGACCTATCGTTTTATATCCCTCTCAAATTCGATTACTGTCAATAAACCCTAATTCAATTTCTGTATAAATGTATCCCAAAATATGAACCCTAATCATTCAAATCAGCGAATATCATTTGCAGCGATTCTATTAATCGAGTTGTTGCAACGATTCGGTAGTTGCAGCAGAAGCTAGGGTTTCAGTTTCAAATAGTCAGTTGCAGAGCGATTCGGTAGTTAAACCAGGTCCAGAAGCTAGGGTTTCAGTTGTTAAATCAGGTCCAAAAGCAGTTGCAGTAGTTAAGGCGGTCCAAAAGCAGTTGCAGCGATTCGGTATAAACTATGACTATTTATTTTGATGAATGTGAAATTTATGTGAAATATCTGAATAATGTGAAATTATTGATGAATGTGAAATTTTAATGAATGTGAAATTTTGAATGTGAACTTTTGAAATTTTGCTGCAGCTAAGGTATAAACAAGTTATTGATGAATGTGAAATTTGACTGTTGTAAGCGAGTTATTGATGAATGTGAAATTTTGAAGTCTGTTGTTGAAATTTTACGGCAGCTAATTCTTATTTTAAGTTTTGAATAGCTAGTACTGAGTGTTTGAACAATTTTTTGAATAGTTTAGGCACTCTTTTATGTCCACTTCAGATTGGTTCATGTAACCTGTTGTTGTTTCTGATAGCTGTTAATTGTAGTAAGTTTAGAAGTTAGTAGCGAATTCATTGTTAGTATTGAAATTTGATACAATTGTGGCGTTTTAGCGTAGAGTTGTTAAATTTGCTGCAGTAAGTTATGCAGGTCATGATATACAAATATTCCTTCTGAGCTGTCAGTAGAAGAATTCTGGTCATGATGAATTCAATGGGATTGAGTTCTTAAATGATTAGCATATGGGTGCAAAGTATGGGCGGATAGGGCATAGCAAACTGTTGTCCAACAGTGGGTTGTGCTCTTTTTGTCCTAAGTTGTATCCTTTGTTTAGTCAAAGCTAGATTTGATGTAGCATTTTGTTCAAAAAGAGTAATGATCAAGTTAGGCTGATCCACAAACACTTTCTTTATCCATTTTCTAACTTTAATAAATAGGTAAGATGTTGAATATGATAACAAAAAGTTTCTTATTACCATGATAATCAAACCTTTTATCAAATAAAGAGATTTAGCAGGTTTCATAAATTAAAAGACTTTGGATGGTTTGCGATCATTTCAACCAATTGACCCATTTCTTTTTTAGTTGAATTGTCAGCTTAGACTTTGGATGGTTTCCGATCAGTTAAGATGTTATTGTTTGTTTATCGAATTAGTGATGTAAGAAATTAGGGATCGATTATTGAGTTAGTATATAGAGTTTCGTTATAATCTGTTGTGATGTATACAGGTCGGTGCCGAACTAGTCTTCCGTGTGCTTGGTTGCTAGTCTACGGTCACACACAAGAAGACACTTGTATGCTCTTATCCCATATTTACTTGTTTAAACTAGAAATCATATGCATCTGGCTCTCTCACGTTTATGTTACAATATCTTTGTGCATCTATGCCATCTTGCTTCCCTTGATGTATATACGTGCCTATGTTACTAATGTGGATGAAGGTGCAATAGCTGTCATATTTCATACATTCACCCATGGTGATCAGTATTAGAACCCAGGAAGCATGAAAACATGGTCAGTTTCAGTTCAGAGAAATACTTTGCAAAGGAAATTGCTCTTTTTCAAATATCATAAACAGCTTTTTTTTGTTTTTTTGTTTTTTTTTTTTTTGTTTTTTTTTGTTTTTTTTGTTTTTACCCCGGTAATATTCAGAATATTATAAAGCTACAAAATATATATCGTGCTTAATATGTCATGCAATTACTGGCCTGTCTTCATGTCTCATAATGTTGGAATTAACTGATATGATGTTGTGTGTTACATGGTGTAGGTAGTTACAGACCAAGGCTAACGATCTTGAGCTAAACTGTAACACTCCCAAAATTTGATATGGCGGAAGACTCAACAAGTTTTCGGGGTGCTACGGGGATTGGTATCCATTCAAAGTCATGAAAGAACGAGATAAAGTAAACATAAGAAAAACACAACCAAAACGGGGTTTTAAAGTTTACATTTATCCCAACATTTATCCAAAGTAAGGCCCAAAAGAAATAAACATAGGTCCACAATAGTTTATCAGAGTTTTAGCAAAATAGATCCATAACTAGTGCCATTGCCAAGCCTCCAATCCAAGCATCCATAGAGCATCACTTAATTTCCTGAGAAAACGTGCTAAAAGTCAGCTTTCGCTGGTGAGATCATAGGTTTAAATTCATCTAACAATATAGTGGACATATACGCAAAACGCTTGCTAGCTAGACTAAGGATTCGCTAAAAGCCTGCGGATACCCTCCGCTCCAAACTAACACACGGATACCCTCCGTTCTAACATAGATATTCGGGTAACCCCCGCAATACCAATAAGTACTCGGATAACCTCCGAAGTATTGATAACCTATAGGTGCACACTATAGTATCTAAATAAGTCAACCTTGAATAGTACACACGAAACTATGTGACTAAAGCTGACAATCCAAATAAGCCAACCTTGAATAGTACACACAAAACTATGTGACTAAAGCTGACAATCCATCAATAACCAAATAAGCCAACCTTGAATAGTACACACAAAACTATGTGACTAAAGCTGACAATCCACCAATAACCAAATAAGCCAACCTTGAATAGTACACACAAAACTATGTGACTAAAGCTGACAATATATCCTAGTCCATACGCATAGCAAGTTTAGAAAGCATATAAAAGCGATAATAGTCCACATAAAATAATTTGCACGTTTCTCACCCCAAGTATTGAAAACATAGTTCAAGAGTAAAAGTGGGGCTATGACTCACCTCAAGTCCATAAATCAGCAATAAGAAATCGGTAGAGGTAAGATGTATAGTAACTCAAAAGACGGCAACTACGGACTCGGCACGACCTAACATTATCAACTCGTTCAGAAATCATTTCCTCAAAATCAAATATTCCCAAACCCAAACGTATTCCATTATACTTCCGAAAATCCATTTCTCGTATAAATCTTGTATTAGTTTGGAGTTTGGCGTTTGGTATCCATACGGGTGGTGGGTCGACACAATTCAAACCAAGAAGTCACAACAAAAAGAATGATAAAACAATCTATAGGTCTAATATTAGCCCAATATATCATTTAAATAAATCATCGAAGCTTATCAAATCCGTCGATTTGGTAATCCCCCATATTTATTTACTTAATATACCATTCTAAGATTATACCCGAATCCTAGGTCACACATTGCACATAAAGTACTATAGGGTATATATCAAAGTTTAATAACTTCACTAACTATACCGTTAAGCATACCAAATTCGTCAATTTGGCAATCTCACGAGATACTTAGTAACTTATTATTCTCGTACACATACCACAACCTATGGGCGTCGTAGGATACGATGCCCATTAATATACTCAATTTAAACAACTAAATAGCTCTTATTTAACCCGTCGATTAAATAAGTTACGTAGTTATCGAAAATGAATGTATTAATCGTCATATATCCGTGACAACACAAACGTCAGAAATAATAATCCGCTTGGACTCAAGTGACCACGACCCCGTATAACTCGATAGTTTCCTTTATTTATTTAAAAGAAATTATTTTATTTAATATTTATTTAACGTCAAGATTTCATCGTTATTTATAGTCGTTTAATTATAATAACCCTCCCAACATTTATTACACCACTTTCATAGTATAATAGTTATCGTTACGTTATTGTTATAATATTACTCGTGATCATTTTATTATTAATATACGCATTTATATATTTATATATACGTTATTCACGTCTATATATTTATATAAACGTTTATATTACCAATAATATTATTACGAGTTTTATTATTTGCGTTAATTATAAATATTTATCGAGTCATACGAAATGGTCACATGTCCGAGTCATCACTCTCGGCTCATTGTCCAAGTCCAAATAAAATGATAATCAAGTCAAACCAAGTAATCAATCTCCGTCCAACAATACCCAAATCACGTGCTACAACAATAGGGTCCGACTACGGCACCCGACTAACCTATCTCCGTCAATCTAAGTGACCGTCTCACAATCGGTCCCCACATTTAC
This sequence comes from Artemisia argyi, assembly GCA_030686995.1. NCBI lineage: Eukaryota > Viridiplantae > Streptophyta > Magnoliopsida > Asterales > Asteraceae > Artemisia > Artemisia argyi. Next base: position 245,227,957 of record CM060702.1, on the reverse strand, counting down.
CATTCGTCAACAACTCCTCAACAACGCAATTGTAACAATAATCCCATTGTCGAGACCACAAGGTCTCGACCCATCTAAAACCTTCGGCCAACAATAATATAAGCCGCAAGAACAGGTACCAAAAATAACCAAATCAAAATATCGCCACAATAATAAAAACATCAACATGAGCCACTATAGGAAACATCAAGTTACTCAAATTTCCGGGTTGGTTTACCAAGCCAAAACCCGAACCAAATGACCCACTTGGGTCTCGGCACAACAAGGAGTCACAAGACTCGACAACAAGGCCGCTTGGGTCACGACCCAAGCTCACTTGGAGCGCACCAAGGCTGTCCCAAACGGACCCTCAGGGTCGCGTCATACAAGAACAACAACAACATCAAAAGGTCATCAAATCCAAGCCAAAACCATACTCCAAGTAAACTACTACTCTCGCTAAAATGACCACGAGACTAAAACCACCAAGAAAACCACATGGGCTCAAAATAATCACCAAGCCGAGAGCCATAGCTCTCGGTTTCACTTCGACCTCAAAAGGTAGACACCAAACCCGGATACTAAACTCATTTCGATAACCAAAAATATTATTTCCTAAACATTTTAATTCGATACCCATCAAAATCTTCCGTGTTTCCACGGATTTAGTACCATATCGAGGCACCCAAGGTGCCAAAACGAGTCTACTCACCTTGTAGAACCTTAAATATCACGGATCTAAAGAAACAAGCACAATACTTCTCGAATTTAATTGATTTCAAGATGTTTTTATGGGTTTGGAGGCGCGTGTTTGTGTAGATCTAATAGAATAGGTGATGGGGATTCGTTTTGTGGTAGCAGTGTGGTGAGGAGACCGGCGGTGTGGCGGTGGTGTGGCCGGAATAGTGGCGGCGGCTAGGTTTCTTAGAGGAGAGGGATAAGAGAGAGAGATGGTGAAGATGAGATGTGGGTTTGTTTGTGTGAATACCAGGGAAAACCACAAGGACGTTTTGTAATACACTCCTTTTATTATTTCATTTTCTTTCTTTTAAATCTAACAATAATAATAATAACACTAATAATAATATTAATAAGGGTGTTATTAATATTTAGGGTAAGGTAGCTAGGTGTAATTTACACGGACCAAAACCCGAAACTCGTTTCAAATCATATTATATCCCACGAGACGTTCCATAAATAAATACATATAGTCGAGTCCGTTAACTCAAGACATAAAATTTTAGTTAGGTTATTCTAGTGCCGGAGTCAACGTAGTGCCAATAAAATCTTGAAATAAATTCTCATCATATCGATAAACCAAATTCGATTCCATAAAAGTTTTAGATATAATCAACCAAAATATTGGTTTTTCAAGTTCGTTACGAATAAAATTCCAAATATAATTTATAAACGAACTTTAATGTAATGCGGGTTTTCAAAATAACTCCCTAATTTTCCAGTTGTCACATCCTCCCAGTCTCAGAAGAAACCCGTCCCGGGTTTCAGTCGGAAAAATTCTTCTACGAAGTGAAAAGCTTCGGATATCTCTTTCGGAACTCGTCCTCACGTTCCCACGTAAATTCCGGTCCATGTCGGGAATTCCAACGAACCTTGACGAGTGGTATGCGACTTCGCTTGAGTCGCTTAATCTCACGATCCAAAATCTCAATCGGCTCTTCCACAAAGTTCAATTTCTCATCAACACGAATATATTTCATCGGTATAACCGGCATCTCATCAGAAAGACACTTCCTCAAATTACTAACATGAAACACATCGTGAACTTTACTCAATTTATGTGGTAATTCCAACCTATAAGCCACGACCCAATTCTTTCCAAAATAAGAAATGGTCCAATGTAGCGGGGGTTGAGTTTCCCACGTTTCCCGAAACGTATCACACCTTTCCAAGGCGAGACTTTTAGCATCACTTGGTCTCTAACCTGGAATTCTAGGGGTTTACGTCTCTGATCGGCGTAACTTTTCTGCCTATCTCTAGCTGCTTGTAATCGATCACGAATTTGAGTTACTTTTTCAGTAGTCTCCAAGATAAGTTCAGGGCCTGTGAGTTGGCTATCTCCAACTTCAGCCCAACCAATAGGCGAACGGCATTTACGACCATATAAGGCTTCAAATGGTGCAACTTTAAGACTTGTGTGGTAGCTATTGTTATAGGAGAATTCCGCAACGGGTAGATACTTCTCCCAGCCTTTACCAAAGTCTATAATACATGCACGAAGCATATCCTCTAAAGTCTGAATGGTCCTCTCACTTTGACCATCGGTTTGGGGATGATACGCAGTACTCATATCAAGTCTCGTCCCCAAAGCCGTTTGAAATGATCGCCACAAAGCTGACGTAAAGCGGCTATCGCGATCAGAAATAATCGATATCGGAACTCCATGACGAGAAATAATTTCCTTCACATACAACCTCGCAAGTTTATCCACACTATCATCTTCACTAATCGCCAGAAAATGAGCAGACTTAGTCAATTGATCCACAATTACCCATATAGCGTCACAACCGCTAGCTGTCTTTGGTAATTTGGTAATAAAGTCCATTGTAATCCGCTCCCATTTCCAAACTGGGAGTTCTGGCTGCGTCAATAATCCTGACGGTCTTTGATGTTCTGCCTTAACCTTAGAGCAAGTCAAACACTTACTAACGTATATCGCTATATCTGCCTTCATATTTGGCCACCAATATAACTTTTTCAAATCCTGGTACATCTTGTCAGACCCAGGATGAATAGAGTATCTTGACTTATGCGACTCGTGCATAATCAACTCTCGAATTCCTTCATACAAAGGTACCCAATTTCGCTCTCTAAAATATAATACTCCATCAGAACGCTTAGCAAATCCCTTCTCATTTTCTGCCATCCCAAATATTTTCCCAGCAGGTCGATTTTCTGGTTTCAACGCTTCCGTTTGAGCTTCTAATATTTGAGACGGTAATGGCGATATGATAGTCATTCCTAATGACTTAACTCGTAATGGTGGTATTCTCTCCTTTCGGCTAAGAGCATCGGCAACAACGTTTGCTTTACCAGGATGGTAACGAATTTCACAATCATAATCGCTTAGCAACTCAATCCAACGTCGCTGTCTCATGTTAAGCTCTTTTTGATTCAAAATGTGTTGTAGACTTTTGTGGTCAGTAGACACTACACACTTGGTTCCATACAAGTAATGTCTCCATATCCTTAAGGCAAAAACCACAGCACCTAACTCTAAATCATGGGTGATGTAGTTCTTCTCGTGCTTCTTGAGCTGTCGGGAAGCATAAGCTATCACTTTCTCTCGTTGCATTAACACAGCTCCCAAACCTTTATGAGAAGCGTCACAATAGACGACGAAGTCCTCGTTACCTTCAGGTAACGCTAAGATAGGAGCACTACACAACATCTCTTTAAGTAACTGAAATGCTTCCTCTTCCTTCTCTCCCAATTCTTACTTAACACTCCTTTGAGTCAATTTGGTCAACGGTTTGCTATCTTCGAAAATCCCTCAATGAATCTTCGGTAATAACCGGCTAATCCCAAAAATTGACGAACTTCGGTTGGGGTCGTAGGTGCAGCCCAATCTTTTATCGCACAATCTTAGCAGGATCCACATGGACTCCTTGTCTATCAATCACATGACCCAAAAATTGTACCGTCGGAATCCAAAATTCGCACTTCGAAAACTTGGCATAGAGTTTCTCCTTCCTGAGCAATTCTAAGATAAGTCTTAGATGCTTCTCATGCTCCTTCTCACTCTTTGAATAAATCAGAATGTCATCGATGAATACAATCACGAACTTATCTAAGTAAGGCTTACACACCCGATTCATGAGATCCATGAATATTGCCGGTGCGTTAGTCAACCCAAACGGCATCACCTGAAACTCGTAATGCCCGTAACGGGTTCTGAAAGCCGTTTTCGGAATATCTTCCTCGCGAACTCGAAGTTGATGATATCCCGATCTCAAATCGATCTTCGAGTACACACTCGATCCTTAGAGTTGATCGAATAAGTCGTCGATCCTAGGTAACGGGTATCTATTCTTCACCGTTAACTTGTTCAACTCTCGGTAATCAATGCACATACGGAACGATCCATCCTTCTTCTTCACGAATAAGACTGGGGCTCCCCAAGGTGAAGAACTTGGTCTTATGAATCCTTTTTTGGCTAACTCCGCCAATTGTTTTGACAACTCTTCTAGCTCGGTAGGTGCAAGACGATAAGGCGCTCGTGCTACAGGTGCAGCTCCAGGTATCAACTCAATCTGAAACTCCACTTGTCTAGTCGGCGGAATTCCCGGCAAATCATCAGGAAACACATCAGGAAAAATCACGAACTATAGGCACATCTCCAATGCACCTTTCCTTTTTCTCCGTCCCTCCTTTCTCAGAAATTTGAGCCAAGAAGAGGTAACATCCCTTCTCCATTAGCTTTGGTAACATAGTGCAAGAAATAACTGCTAATCGGGATGGGCTCCTCGAATCCTTTCGATCTCCCAATATATTTAGGATTTCCTTTCCGTATGGTACACGCACGATCTTCTCGTCGCAAAGTATGTGAGCACGATACTTCGACAACCAATCCATACCAATGATGACATCATCCTAACGTGACGGGTAGAAGATCTATGTTGAAAGGGTGGTTCAAGAAATTTAACGTACAACCGCGAATGATAGTCCTAATCCTTTCTATGTTCCCATTAGCTAACTCTACATCATAACTAATTCCTAAGGCCATCGGGGGTTTCTCTAGTAAGGGTGCAAACTTAGTGGACACAAAACTCTTATCGGCACCAGTATCAAATGGTATGGAAGCATAACGATTATTGAGAAGGAATGTACTAGTAATGACGTTCGGATCTTCTCCTCTCTCGTTCCTAAGTGCATATACTCTTCCATGAGCAGCTCCAGCTTCCACACGTTGGTCCCCATTATCTTGTCGTCCACGGTTTCCTCCAACTCCACGGTTTCCATTATTTTACCCATTACCACCCGATCCTTAGTTTCCTCAGTTCCACGATTCTCTACACTCATTCCTATAATGTCCCTTCTTTCCACATCCATAACAAGTAACATTTGCCTTACTCATAGTTTCAGGAGTAGCTTGAACCATAGCAAGGGGTCGTGCTCTACAATCCCTAGCTACATGTCCTTTCCTTGAGCAGTTCTGATGTATTACATTACACCATCCAGAATGATTCTGGTGGCAACAACCACACTTGGGTGTATCACCATTTTGGTTCCTCTTATCTCCATTTCCAATAGCATAAGCCTTCGCAACAGCTTGTCGCTTGTTTCGGTGATCCTTACCTTTAGAGTGATGGTCTCTCTTTCTCTTTCCAATCTTATCCTTATCAGCTCCTTCCAATTCCAACGAATCCATTAATTGTTGAGTGATTGTGATTGCTTCATGGATAGTTGCAGGTCTAGCAGCAATCACATCATTCCTTGTAGCCACAGGCAATCCATCGGTATACCGCTCAATCTTTTGAGTCTCAGTTCAAACCATATCGGGGCAAAGCAAGGCCAACTCCTGGTAACGACGATTGTAAGTCGCCATATCAGTACCCTTCGCTTTGTGATTCCAAAACTCAATATCCGGCTTCTTAACCTCATTTCTTAGGCAGTAAGTCCGAATCAGCAAAGACTTAAATTGCTCCCTAGTCTTAGCATAAGCCACATCACTTCAAACCGAATTACGGTAATTGTTCCACCAAGTTAAAGCTTCATCCTTGAAAGTAAAAGAAGCAAACTTTACCTTAGCATTCTCCGCACAATTGCTGACATTGAACACTGACTCAGTCTTCTCTATCCACCTGACCAAGTAGACCACTCCTTCGGTTCCACCAACTCGATGGGTCCACAAATTTTAAACTCCTTGTAGTTACGTCCACTAGCGCGAACAGGTGGAAATGTTCTAGTAGAATTGTTGGAATGATTTGACTCAGCTAGTAGCTCAGCAACTCGTTGCTCCACAAGTTGATTGATCATTGCTTGATCCACAGTAGGTGCATTAAGTGGGACATGATCATTGTCTTCCCGAACATCAACATTTTGATTCCTATTGTTGCGGTTGGTAGTGTCCAGGTTGTCAAGAGTAGGGGTCTCAACATTTCGAATAAGACGGCGTCCTCGGCAACTAGGGGTAGTCGTTGCAGGACCAGTTCTGGTAGCTCTATCAGGGTTTCGTCGTGGGGCATTTAATATAAGTCACAATACAAGGTTCGTAAGTCTCCACTAACACGTACCATAACGTCTAACAAGAATCCGATTGGTGAAGGTCGAGATACGAACGTAATACCAATACAATATCTGCCGCACAAATACGAACACAGTTCTCCATGTATGCCAAAAACCGTAAAATATCATACGGGCTCACCATCGTCCATAAGTAGCGATCAATACATCGTTCCATACTACCAACATGCATAATAGATACTAATCGTTCCATACGGGACGAACGTACAATCCGACTATCATGACATAGGAGATATACTAACTAGCTCTCCTAACCAAATACTCCTTAGCTTATGTAGCAACACAACAACCTGATTCCAAATCGATCTAGCCACGATGCTGGCGTAGACTCCTCAAATCCGCAACAACTCAACAATAAACTCAGCAATGACCATCTCAAGTCGGTCAGACATCCGCGAGATCCTCTCGCCCTGTGCAGTAATCTGAGCCCACATCCTACCAGTCTCACCTAATTTTGCATGCTCAGCAGAAACCTCAGAAGGTGCATCCGACACCACAGGACTACCAGGTGGTAAATCAAACAAAAACGGATGATCAGGTGAAACCGGCTCTAACGGATGTATCGGGGAATCGGGCTTCGCAGAATGAACTGAATGTTCTAGCGACCCATCATCATCTGGCATATCCTCTTCCTGAGGATCATCCTCTTCCCAATCCTGAGGGTCATCATTCTCTTCCTCATCTTGCGGGTTATCATTCTGCTTACCCGCGTACTCCTCGTCGAAGGGGTACTCCATCACTCGTCATCTCCTAGCAGGTGAACCACGAGGCGATAAAGTCGGCGACTTAGGGCGACAATGAGACGATAAAGTAGTGGCCGAACGCATGACCAACACGTATGGGTCATCAGGGGCCATAGTGATCTACGAGGGGCGACGCGTACCAGTATAAACATCCTCAATAACATCGTACGAATAGGAGGTCATGGTTTGTGACAACGGCGTAGGGTAGGTGTAAGTGTTTAAAAACAACTAAACCGCGAACTCAAAATACCATATCAAAATCATCATATAATTCCCAATCATATATATCAAGAAAGATTTAAATACCGCATTACTAAAATCATTCATAACACAATTAAGCCATATAATTCCTCAAAACGCATATAATTCCTCAAAACTTCATCTTATCACTAAATCAATAACTTCAATCCTCAAATCATCTCAAGAATTCTATATCTAATAATCATCTCAATATACCTCAATAATAATAATGATGCTTCGGCGTGGCGGGCTGGCGGGTAATGGTCGAGGATCGTTTTCTATAAAAATCGGTTATAGTTTAGGTATTCATTTACCTAGTTCTCTATAACCTTGGCTCTGATACCAATCTGTAACACCCCCAAAATTTGATATGGCGGAAGACTCAAAAAGCTTTCAGGGTGCTACGGGGATTGGTATCCATTCAAAGTCATGAAAGAACGAGATAAAGTAAACATAAGAAAAACACAACAAAAACGGGGTTTTAAAGTTTACATTTATCCCAACATTTATCCAAAGTAAGGCCCAAAAGAAATAAACATAGGTCCACAATAGTTTATCAGAGTTTTAGAAAAATAGATCCATAACCGGTGCCATTGCCAAGCCTCCAATCCAAGCATCCATAGAGCATCACTTAATTTCCTGAGAAAACGTGCTAAAAGTCAGCCTTCGCTGGTGAGATCATAGGTTTAAATTCATCTAACAATATAGTGGACATATACGCAAAACGCTTGCTAGCTAGACTAAGGATTCGCTAAAAGCCTGCGGATACCCTCCGCTCCAAACTAACACACGGATACCCTCCGTTCTAACATAGATATTCGGGTAACCCCCGCAATACCAATAAGTACTCGGATAACCTCCGAAGTATTCATAACCTATAGGTGCACAGTATAGTATCTAAATAAGTCAACCATGAATAGTATACACGAAACTATGTGACTAAAGCTGACAATCCAAATAAGCCAACCTTGAATAGTACACACAAAACTATGTGACTAAAGCTGACAATCCATCAATAACCAAATAAGCCAACCTTGAATAGTACACACAAAACTATGTGACTAAAGCTGACAATCCACCAATAACCAAATAAGCCAACCTTGAATAGTACACACAAAACTATGTGACTAAAGCTGACAATATATCCTAGTCCATACGCATAGCAAGTTTAGAAAGCATATAAAAGCGATAATAGTCCACATAAAATAATTTGCACGTTTCTCACCCCAAGTATTGAAAACATAGTTCAAGAGTGAAAGTGGGGCTATGACTCACCTCAAGTCCAGAAATCAGCAATAAGAAATCGGTAGAGGTAAGATGTATAGTAACTCAAAAGACGGCAACTACGGACTCGACACGACCTAACATTATCAACTCGTTCAGAAATCATTTCCTCAAAATCAAATATTCCCAAACCCGAACGTATTCCTTTATACTTCCGAAAATCCATTTCTCGTATAAATCTTGTATTAGTTTGGAGTTTGGCGTTTGGTATCCATACGGGTGGTGGGTCGACACAATTCAAACCAAGAAGTCACAACAAAAAGAATGATAAAACAATCTATAGGTCTAATATTAGCCCAATATATCATTTAAATAAATCATCGAAGCTTATCAAATCCGTCGATTTGGTAATCCCCCATATTTATTTACTTAATATGCAATTCTAAGATTATACCCGAAACCTAGGTCACACATTGCACATAAAATACTATAGGGTATATATCAAAGTTTAATAACTTCACTAACTATACCGTTAAGCTTACCAAATTCGTCAATTTGGCAATCTCACGAGATACTTAGTAACTTATTATTCTCGTACACATACCACAACCTATGGGCGTCGTAGGATACGATGCCCATTAATATACTCAATTTAAACAACTAAATAGCTCTTATTTAACCCGTCGATTAAATAAGTTACGTAGTTATCGAAAATGAATGTATTAATCGTCATATATCCGTGACAACACAAACGTCACAAATAATAATACGCTTGGACTCAAGTGACCACGACCCCGTATAACTCGATAGTTTCCTTTATTTATTTAAAAGAAATTATTTTATTTAATATTTATTTAACGTCAAGATTTCATCGTTATTTATAGTCGTTTAATTATAACAACGCTCCCGACATTTATTACACCACTTTCATAGTATAATAGTTATCGTTACGTTATTGTTATAATATTACTCGTGATCATTTTATTATTAATATACGCATTTATATATTTATATATACGTTATTCACGTCTATATATTTATATAAACGTTTATATTACCAATAATATTATTACGAGTTTTATTATTTGCGTTAATTATAAATATTTATCGAGTCATACGAAATGGTCACATGTCCGAGTCATCACTCTCGGCTCATTGTCCAAGTCCAAATAAAATGATAATCAAGTCAAACCAAGTAATCAATCTCCGTCCAACAATACCCAAATCATGTGCTACAACAATAGGGTCCGACTACGGCACCCGACTAACCTATCTCCGTCAATCTAAGTGACCGTCTCACAATCGGTCCCCACATTTACCATTCGTCAACAAATCCTCAACAACGCAATTGTAACAATAATCCCATTGTCGAGACCACAAGGTCTCGACCCATCTAAAACCTTCGGCCAACAATAATATAAGCCGCAAGAACAGCTACCAAAAATAACCAAATCAAAATATCGCCACAATAATAAAAACATCAACATGAGCCACTATAGGAAACATCAAGTTACTCAAATTTCCGGGTTGGTTTACCAAGCCAAAACCCGAACCAAATGACCCACTTGGGTCTCGGCACAACAAGGAGTCACAAGACTCGACAACAAGGCCGCTTGGGTCACGACCCAAGCTCACTTGGAGCGCACCAAGGCTATCCCAAACGGACCCTCGGGGTCGCGGCATACAAGAACAACAAAAACATCAAAAGGTCATCAAATCCAAGCCAAAACCATACTCCAAGTAAACTACTACTCTCGCTAAAATGACCACGACACTAAAACCACCAAGAAAACCACATGGGCTCAAAATAATCACCAAGCCGAGAGCCATAGCTCTCGGTTTCACTTCGACCTCAAAAGGTAGACACCAAACCCGGATACCAAACTCATTTCAATAACCAAAAATATTATTTCCCAAACATTTTAATTCGATACCCATCAAAGTATTCCGTGTTTCCACGGATTTAGTACCATATCGAGGCACCCAAGGTGCCAAAACGAGTCTACTCACCTTGTAGAACCTTAAATCTCACGGATCTAAAGAAACAAGCACAATACTTCTCGAATTTAATTGATTTCAAGATGTTTTTATGGGTTTGGAGGCGCGTGTTTGTGTAGATCTAATAGAATAGGTGATGGGGATTCGTTTTATGGTAGCAGTGTGGTGAGGAGACCGGCGGTGTGGCGGTGGTGTGGCCGGAATAGTGGCAGCGGCTAGGTTTCTTAGAGGAGAGGGATAAGAGAGAGAGATGGTGAAGATGAGATGTGGGTTTTTTTGTGTGAATACCAGGGAAAACCACAAGGACGTTTTGTAATATACTCCTTTTATTATTTCATTTTCTTTCTTTTAAATCTAACAATAATAATAATAACACTAATAATAATATTAATAAGGGTGTTATTAATATTTAGGGTAAGGTAGCTAGGTGTAATTTACACGGACCAAAACCCGAAACTCGTTTCAAATCATATAATATCCCACGAGACGTTCCATAAATAAATATATATATAGTCGAGTCCGTAAACTCAAGACATAAAATTTTAGTTAGGTTATTCTAGTGCCGGAGTCAACGTAGTGCCAATAAAATCTTGAAATAAATTCTCATCATATCGATAAACCAAATTCGATTCCATAAAAGTTTTAGATATAATCAACCAAAATATTGGTTTTTCAAGTTCGTTACGAATAAAATTCCAAATATAATTTATAAACGAACTTTAATGTAATGCGGGTTTTCAAAATAACTCCCTAATTTGCCAGTTGTCACATCCTCCCAGTCTCAGAAGAAACCCGTCCCGGGTTGCACTCGGAAAAATTCATCTACGAAGTGAAAAGCTTCGGATATCTCTTTCGGAACTCGTCCTCACGTTCCCACGTAAATTCCGGTCCATGTCGGGAATTCCAACGAACCTTGACGAGTGGTATGCGACTTCGCTTGAGTCGCTTAATCTCACGATCCAAAATCTCAATCGGCTCTTCCACAAAGTTCAATTTCTCATCAACACGAATATATTTCATCGGTATAACCGGCATCTCATCAGAAAGACACTTCCTCAAATTACTAACATGAAACACATCGTGAACTTTACTCAATTTATGTGGTAATTCCAACCTATAAGCCACGACCCAGTTCTTTCCAAAATAAGAAATGGTCCAATGTAGCGGGGGTTGAGTTTCCCACGTTTCCCGAAACGTATCACACCTTTCCAAGGCGAGACTTTTAGCATCACTTGGTCTCTAACCTGGAATTCTAGGGGTTTACGTCTCTGATCGGCGTAACTTTTCTGCCTATCTCTAGCTGCTTGTAATCGATCACGAATTTGAGTTACTTTTTCAGTAGTCTCCAAGATAAGTTCAGGGCCTGTGAGTTGGCTATCTCCAACTTCAGCCCAACCAATAGGCGAACGGCATTTACGACCATATAAGGCTTCAAATGGTGCAGCTTTAAGACTTGTGTGGTAGCTATTGTTATAGGAGAATTCCGCAACGGGTAGATACTTCTCCCAGCCTTTACCAAAGTCTATAATACATGCACGAAGCATATCCTCTAAAGTCTGAATGGTCCTCTCACTTTGACCATCGGTTTGAGGATGATACGCAGTACTCATATCAAGTCTCGTCCCCAAAGCCGTTTGAAATGATCGCCACAAAGCTGACGTAAAGCGGCTATCGCGATCAGAAATAATCGATATCGGAACTCCATGACGAGAAATAATTTCCTTCACATACAACCTCGCAAGTTTATCCACACTATCATCTTCACTAATCGCCAAAAAATGAGCAGACTTAGTCAATTGATCCACAATTACCCATATAGCGTCACAACCGCTAGCTGTCTTTGGTAATTTGGTAATAAAGTCCATTGTAATCCGCTCCCATTTCCAAACTGGGAGTTCTGGCTGCGTCAATAATCCTGACGGTCTTTGATGTTCTGCCTTAACCTTAGAGCAAGTCAAACACTTACTAACGTATATCGCTATATCTGCCTTCATATTTGGCCACCAATATAACTTTTTCAAATCCTGGTACATCTTGTCAGACCCAGGATGAATAGAGTATCTTGACTTATGCGACTCGTGCATAATCAACTCTCGAATTCCTTCATACAAAGGTACCCAATTTCGCTCTCTAAAATATAATACTCCATCAGAACGCTTAGCAAATCCCTTCTCATTTTCTGCCATCCCAAATATTTTCCCAGCAGGTCGATTTTCTGCTTTCAACGCTTCCGTTTGAGCTTCTAATATTTGAGACGGTAATGGCGATACGATAGTCATTCCTAATGACTTAACTCGTAATGGTGGTATTCTCTCCTTTTGGCTAAGAGCATCGGCAACAACGCTTGCTTTACCAGGATGGTAACGAATTTCACAATCATAATCGCTTAGCAACTCAATCCAACGTCGCTGTATCATGTTAAGCTCTTTTTGATTCAAAATGTGTTGTAGACTTTTGTGGTCAGTAAACACTACACACTTGGTTCCATACAAGTAATGTCTCCATATCCTTAAGGCAAAAACCACAGCACCTAACTCTAAATCATGGGTGGTGTAGTTCTTCTCGTGCTTCTTGAGCTGTCGGGAAGCATAAGCTATCACTTTCTCTCGTTGCATTAACACAGCTCCCAAACCTTTATGAGAAGCATCACAATAGACGACGAAGTCCTCGTTACCTTCAGGTAACGCTAAGATAGGAGCACTACACAACATTTCTTTAAGTAACTGAAATGCTTCCTCTTCCTTATCTCCCCATTCTTACTTAACACTCCTTTGAGTCAATTTGGTCAACGGTTTGCTATCTTCGAAAATCCCTCAATGAATCTTCGGTAATAACCGGCTAATCCCAAAAATTGACGAACTTCGGTTGGGGTCGTAGGTGCAGCCCAATCTTTTATCGCCTCAATCTTAGCAGGATCCACATGGACTCCTTGTCTATCAATCACATGACCCAAAAATTGTACCGTCGGAATCCAAAATTCGCACTTCGAAAACTTGGCATAGAGTTTCTCCTTCCTGAGCAATTCTAAGATAAGTCTTAGATGCTTCTCATGCTCCTTCTCACTCTTTGAATAAATCAGAATGTCATCGATGAATACAATCACGAACTTATCTAAGTAAGGCTTACACACCCGATTCATGAGATCCATGAATATTGCCGGTGCTTTAGTCAACCCAAACGGCATCACCTGAAACTCGTAATGCCCGTAACGGGTTCTGAAAGCCGTTTTTGGAATATCTTCCTCGCGAACTCGAAGTTGATGATATCCCGATCTCAAATCGATCTTCGAGTACACACTCGATCCTTGGAGTTGATCGAATAAGTCGTCGATCCTAGGTAACGGGTATCTATTCTTCACCGTTAACTTGTTCAGCTCTCGGTAATCAATGCACATACGGAACGATCCATCCTTCTTCTTCACGAATAAGACTGGGGCTCCCCAAGGTGAAGAACTTGGTCTTATGAATCCTTTTTCGGCTAACTCCGCCAATTGTTTTGACAACTCTTCTAGCTCGGTAGGTGCAAGACGATAAGGCGCTCGTGCTACAGGTGCAGCTCCAGGTATCAACTCAATCTGAAACTTCACTTGTCTAGTCGGCGGAATTCCTGGAAAATCATCGGGAAACACATCAGGAAAAATCATGAACTATAGGCACATCTCCAATGCACCTTTCCTTTTTCTCCGTCCCTCCTTTCTCAGAAATTTGAGCCAAGAAGAGGTAACATCCCTTCTCCATTAGCTTTGGTAACATAGTGCAAGAAATAACTGCTAATCGGGATGGGCTCCTCGAATCCTTTCGATCTCCCAATATATTTAGGATTTCCTTTCCGTATGGTACACGCACGATCTTCTCGTCGCAAAGTATGTGAGCACGATACTTTGACAACCAATCCATACCAATGATGACATCAAAACTTCCTAACGTGATGGGTAGAAGATCTATGTTGTAAGGGTGGTTCAAGAAATTTAACGTACAACCGCGAATGATAGTCCTAATCCTTTCTATGTTCCCATTAGCTAACTCTACATCATAACTAATTCCTAAAGTCATCGGGGGTTTCTCTAGTAAGGGTGCAAACTTAGTGGACACAAAACTCTTATCGGCACCAGTATCAAATGGTATGGAAGCATAACGATTATTGAGAAGGAACGTACTAGTAACGACGTTCGGATCTTCTCCTCTCTCGTTCCTAAGTGCATATACTCTTCCATGAGCAGCTCCAGCTTCCACACGTTGGTCCCCATTATCTTGTCGTCCACGGTTTCCTCCAACTCCACGGGTTCCATTATTGTACCCATTACCACCCGATCCTTAGTTTCCTCAGTTCCACGATTCTCTACACTCATTCCTATAATGTCCCTTCTTTCCACATCCATAACAAGTAACATTTGCCTTACTCATAGTTTCAGGAGTAGCTTGAACCATAGCAAGGGGTCGTGCTCTACAATCCCTAGCTACATGTCCTTTCCTTGAGCAGTTCTGATGTATTACATTACACCATCCAGAATGATTCTGGTGGCAACGACCACACTTGGGTGTATCACCATTTTGGTTCCTCTTATCTCCATTTCCAATAGCATAAGCCTTAGCAACAGCTTGTCGCTTGTTTCGGTGATCCTTACCTTTAGAGTGATGGTCTCTCTTTCTCTTTCCAATCTTATCCTTATCAGCTCCTTCCAATTCCAACGAATCCATTAATTGTTGAGCAATTGTGATTGCTTCATGGATAGTTGCAGGTCTAGCAGCAATCACATCATTCCTTGTAGCCACAGGCAATCCATCGGTATACCGCTCAATCTTTTGAGTCTCAGTTCTAACCATATCGGGGCAAAGCAAGGCCAACTCCTGGTAACAACGATTGTAAGTCGCTATATCAGTACCTTTCGTTTTGTGATTCCAAAACTCAATCTCCAGCTTCTTAACCTCATTTCTTGGGCAGTAAGTCCGAATCAGCAAAGACTTAAATTGCTCCCAAGTCGTAGCATAAGCCACATCACTTCAAACTGAATTACGGTAATTGTTCCACCAAGTTAAAGCTTCATCCTTGAAAGTAAAAGAAGCAAACTTTACCTTAGCATTCTCCGCACAATTGCTGACATTGAACACTGACTCGGTCTTCTCTATCCACCTGACCAAGTAGACCACTCCTTCGGTTCCACCAACTCGATGGGTCCACAAATTTTAAACTCCTTGTAGTTACGTCCACTAGCGCGAACAGGTGGAAATGTTCTAGTAGAATTGTTGGAATGATTTGACTCAGCTAGTAGCTCAGCAACTCGTTGCTCCACAAGTTGATTGATCATTGCTTGATCCACAGTAGGTGCATTAAGTGGGACATGATCATTGTCTTCCCGAACATCAACATTTTGATTCCTATTGTTGCGGTTGGTAGTGTCCAGGTTGTCAAGAGTAGGGGTCTCAACATTTCGAGTAAGACGGCGTCCTCGGCAACTAGGGGTAGTCGTTGCAGGACCAGTTCTGGTAGCTCTAACAGGGTTTCATCGTGGGGCATTTAATATAAGTCACAATACAAGGTTCGTAAGTCTCCACTAACACGTACCATAACGTCTAACAAGAATCCGATTGGTGAAGGTCGAGATACGAACGTAATACCAATACAATATCTGCCGTACAAATACGAACACAGTTCTCCATGTATGCCAAAAACCGTAAAATATCATACGGGCTCACCATCGTCCATAAGTAGCGATCAATACATCGTTCCATACTACCAACAGGCATAATAGATACTAATCGTTCCATACGGGACGAACGTACAATCCGACTATCATGACATAGCAGATATACTAACTAGCTCTCCTAACCAAATACTCCTTGGCTTATGTAGCAACACAACAACCTGATTCCAAATCGATCTAGCCACGATGCTGGCGTAGACTCCTCAAATCCGCAACAACTCAACAATAAACTCAGCAATGACCATCTCAAGTCGGTCAGACATCTGCGGGATCCTCTCGCCCTGTGCAGTAATCTGAGCCCACATCCTACCAGTCTCACCTAATTCTGCATGCTCAGCAGAAACCTTAGAAGGTGCATCCGACGCCACAGGACTACCAGGTGGTAAATCAAACAAAAACGGATGAGCAGGTGAAACCGGCTCTAACGGATGTATAGGGGAATCGGGCTTCGCAGAATGAACTGAATGTGCTAGCGACCCATCATCATCAGGCATATCCTCTTCCTGAGGATCATCCTCTTCCCAATCCTGAGGTTCATCATTCTCTTCCTCATCTTGCGGGTTATCATTCTGCTTACCCGCGTACTCCTCGTCGAAGGGGTACTCCATCACTCGTCATCTCCTAGCAGGTGAACCACGAGGCGATAAAGTCGGCGACTTAGGGCGACAATGAGACGATAAAGTAGTGGCCGAACACATGACCAACACGTATGGGTCATCAGGGGCCATAGTGATCTACGAGGGGCGACGCGTACCAGTATAAACATCCTCAATAACATCGTACGAATAAGAGGTCATGGTTTGTGACAACGGCGTAGGGTAGGTGTAAGTGTTTAAAAACAACTAAACCGCGAACTCAAAATACCATATCAAAATCATCATATAATTCCCAATCATATATATCAAGAGAGATTTAAATACCGCATTACTAAAATCATTCATAACACAATTAAGCCATATAATTCCTCAAAACGCATATAATTCCTCAAAACATCATCTTATCACTAAATCAATAACCTCAATCCTCAAATCATCTCAAGAATTCCATATCTAATAATCATCTCAATATACCTCAATAATAATAATGATGCTTCGGCTTGGCGGGCTGGCGGGCAATAGTCGAGGATCGTTTTCTATAAAAATCGGTTATAGTTTAGGTATTTATTTACCTAGTTCTCTATAACCTTGGCTCTGATACCAATCTGTAACACCCCCAAAATTTGATACGGCGGAAGACTCAAAAAGCTTTCGGGGTGCTACGGGGATTGGTATCCATTCAAAGTCATGAAAGAACGAGATAAAGTAAACATAAGAAAAACACAACCAAAACGGGGTTTTAAAGTTTACATTTATCCCAACATTTATCCAAAGTAAGGCCCAAAAGAAATAAACATAGGTCCACAATAGTTTATCAGAGTTTTAGAAAAATAGATCCATAACCGGTGCCATTGCCAAGCCTCCAATCCAAGCATCCATAGAGCATCACTTAATTTCCGGAGAAAACGTGCTAAAAGTCAGCTTTCGCTGGTGAGATCATAGGTTTAAATTCATCTAACAATATAGTGGACATATACGCAAAACGCTTGCTAGCTAGACTAAGGATTCGCTAAAAGCCTGCGGATACCCTCCGCTCCAAACTAACACACGGATACCCTCCGTTCTAACATAGATATTCGGGTAACCCCCGCAATACCAATAAGTACTCGGATAACCTCCGAAGTATTGATAACCTATAGGTGCACACTATAGTATCTAAATAAGTCAACCTTGAATAGTACACACGAAACTATGTGACTAAAGCTGACAATCCAGATAAGCCAACCTTGAATAGTACACACAAAACTATGTGACTAAAGCTGACAATCCATCAATAACCAATTAAGCCAACCTTGAATAGTACACACAAAACTATGTGACTAAAGCTGACAATCCACCAATAACCAAATAAGCCAACCTTGAATAGTACACACAAAACTATGTGACTAAAGCTGACAATATATCCTATTCCATACGCATAGCAAGTTTAGAAAGCATATAAAAGCGATAATAGTCCACATAAAATAATTTGCACGTTTCTCACCCCAAGTATTGAAAACATAGTTCAAGAGTAAAAGTGGGGCTATGACTCACCTCATGTCCAGAAATCAGCAATAAGAAATCGGTAGAGGTAAGATGTATAGTAACTCAAAAGACGGCAACTACAGACTCGGCACGACCTAACATTATCAACTCGTTCAGAAATCATTTCCTCAAAATCAAATATTCCCAAACCTGAACGTATTCCATTATACTTCCGAAAATCCATTTCTCGTATAAATCTTGTATTAGTTTGGAGTTTGGCGTTTGGTATCCATACGGGTGGTGGGTCGACACAATTCAAACCAAGAAGTCACAACAAAAAGAATGATAAAACAATCTATAGGTCTAATATTAGCCCAATATATCATTTAAATAAATCATCGAAGCTTATCAAATCCGTCGATTTGGTAATCCCCCATATTTATTTACTTAATATACCATTATAAGATTATACCCGAATCCTAGGTCACACATTGCACATAAAGTACTATAGGGTATATATCAAAGTTTAATAACTTCACTAACTATACCGTTAAGCTTACCAAATTCGTCAATTTGGCAATCTCACGAGATACTTAGTAACTTATTATTCTCGTACACATACCACAACCTATGGGCGTCGTAGGATACGATGCCCATTAATATACTCAATTTAAACAACTAAATAGCTCTTATTTAACCCGTCGATTAAATAAGTTACGTAGTTATCGAAAATGAATGTATTAATCGTCATATATCCGTGACAACACAAACGTCACAAATAATAATCCGCTTGGACTCAAGTGACCACGACCCCGTATAACTCGATAGTTTCCTTTATTTATTTAAAAGAAATTATTTTATTTAATATTTATTTAACTTCAAGATTTCATCGTTATTTATAGTCGTTTAATTATAATAATGCTCCCGACATTTATTACACCACTTTCATAGTATAATAGTTATCGTTACGTTATTGTTATAATATTACTCATGATCATTTTATTATTAATATACGCATTTATATATTTATATATACGTTATTCACGTCTATATATTTATATAAACGTTTATATTACCAATAATATTATTACGAGTTTTATTATTTGCGTTAATTATAAATATTTATCGAGTCATACGAAATGGTCACATGTCCGAGTCATCACTCTCGGCTCATTGTCCAAGTCCAAATAAAATGATAATCAAGTCAAACCAAGTAATCAATCTCCGTCCAACAATACCCAAATCACGTGCTACAACAATAGGGTCCGACTACGGCACCCGACTAACCTATCTCCGTCAATCTAAGTGACCGTCTCACAATCGGTCCCCACATTTACCATTCGTCAACAACTCCTCAACAACGCAATTGTAACAATAATCCCATTGTCGAGACCACAACGTCTCGACCCATCTAAAACCTTCGGCCAACAATAATATAAGCCGCAAGAACAGGTACCAAAAATAACCAAATCAAAATATCACCACAATAATAAAAACATCAACATGAGCCACTATAGGAAACATCAAGCTACTCAAATTTCTGGGTTGGTTTACCAAGCCAAAACCCGAACCAAATGACCCACTTGGGTCTCGGCACAACAAGGAGTCACAAGACTCGACAACAAGGCCGCTTGGGTCACGAACCAAGCTCACTTGGAGCGCACCAAGGCTGTCCCAAATGGACCCTCGGGGTCGCGGCATACAAGAACAACAACAACATCAAAAGGTCATCAAATCCAAGCCAAAACCATACTCCAAGTAAACTACTACTCTCGCTAAAATGACCACGAGACTAAAACCACCAAGAAAACCACATGGGCTCAAAATAATCACCAAGCCGAGAGCCATAGCTCTCGGTTTCACTTCGACCTCAAAAGGTAGACACCAAACCCGGATACCAAACTCATTTCAATAACCAAAAATATTATTTCCCAAACATTTTAATTCGATACCCATCAAAATCTTCCATGTTTCCACGGATTTAGTACCATATCGAGGCACCCAAGGTGCCAAAACGAGTCTACTCACCTTGTAGAACCTTAAATCTCACGGATCTAAAGAAACAAGCACAATACTTCTCGAATTTAATTGATTTCAAGATGTTTCTATGGGTTTGGAGGCGCGTGTTTGTGTAGATCTAATAGAATAGGTGATGGGGATTCGTTTTATGGTAGCAGTGTGGTGAGGAGACCGGCGGTGTGGCAGTGGTGTGGCCGGAATAGTGGCGGCGGCTAGGTTTCTTAGAGGAGAGGGATAAGAGAGAGAGATGGTGAAGATGAGATGTGGGTTTGTTTGTGTGAATACCAGGGAAAACCACAAGGACGTTTTGTAATATACTCCTTTTATTATTTCATTTTCTTTCTTTTAAATCTAACAATAATAATAATAATATTAATAAGGGTGTTATTAATATTTAGGGTAAGGTAGCTAGGTGTAATTTACACGGACCAAAACCCGAAACTCGTTTCAAATCGTATAATATCCCACGAGATGTTCCATAAATAAATATATATAGTCGAGTCCGTAAACTCAAGACATAAAATTTTAGTTAGGTTATTCTAATGCCGGAGTCAACGTAGTGCCAATAAAATCTTGAAATAAATTCTCATCATATCGATAAACCAAATTCGATTCCATAAAAGTTTTAGATATAATCAAGCAAAATATTGGTTTTTCAAGTTCGTTACGAATAAAATTCCAAATACAATTTATAAACGAACTTTAATGTAATGCGGGTTTTCAAAATAACTCCCTAATTTGCCAGTTGTCACATAAACGGGCATACCGACAACGTCGACCAGTCATTGAGGTGTCGTTGTAAGTGTATGTTCGCTCATCTATGTGTTTTGACTATGTATAAGTGACGTGTACAAGTGACGATATGTAGAGTAGAACCATAAAGTGCACAGCACTTGAAGTTAGAGCAACTGACATACAATATGCTTTTGCACCTTCTATTGCAGTAAGCAAATAATTAACGCATCACAATTTTTGCTGCTAGATGATATTAATTTAATGGCTAAATGAATTTTATTTTATACTTGGAACAGGTTTGTACAGATCCTAGATGGGGTCGTTGTTAAGAAAGCTAAAGTGAAGATACCAAAATCTTTAGATTAATGACCGAGATCATACCAGGTTTACAAGGGGAAACCACTGATGGTTCAGAATAGGGTGCTCCTTATATCAATGGTCAGTAAAGTTAAATTAGGACCTTTGTTCCATACAAGTGACATAAAGAAATTAAGACGAAATTAGTCTTTTATTTATTTCAGGGATTTTCATATCAGATTGGCAAGGGATTGACAGGATCATCACTCCTCCACATGCTATTTTCAGGCCTGCACAGCGTAGTTTTAAATTGCTAATTCACCCAAATTGGCTGATAAGGTTAGCTCTTATATAATCATGTGTATGTAATCTCAATAATGGAGACTGAATCTCATTCCTTTCCCGAATCTTATAGATGGTTAATGGTTCATGCTTACGTTATGGAAGCCTTGTGAGGTCCCTTATAGCTATGATGCGCTACTACTGATGCTGCAATGATCGTCACAGGTCAAAACTTCTTGTTAATTATGTTTAAGTTTGTAGGAAATATATGCGAATACTATAATCTCATTAACCAGTTGAGATGTATCAGTACTTGAATTGTACCAAAATAGTTATTGATTATGATTGCATCATTATTTACGATACACATGTTAAGGTTCTCTTGCCACTAGAATCAGTTGCAGAGCGATACAGTGTAAGGCCTCTAAACACTAGGATTATAGTCATGTTAGGACTTAGGATTAGAAGCCATTTATAGAAGTTTCTACAACCTAGGAAGTAAAGTTTCTGCCTTTTGCTCCCCTGTGAACTACAAAATATAACTTGAAGCTGTATGGTGACGATAGTGAGTGTTCTAAGCAAATGAAGTTGCATTGTATATCGTTCATGTTAAGACGTGTAAAGCCGCTCGACTCAACCCAACCCCGTAGTCAGCCAACTTGTTTGACCCGTTGTATAAAGTGACCCATTTTGATTCTAATCTGTTTTGAGATGTTACCAAATCCTAAATCATTAATCCTATAATAATTTTTGGTTTTCTTTCTCATTATTTAGGAGCTTGTTGAAGACAAAAGATCGGAGAAGCTAGCTTTCAATGATATTTTGTAAACAACTAAACATACTTAGAAATTGCTTTGAAAGTGTTATTTGAGTATCGGAGGTTTAATTAGAGTTGTATGAAATTGTTACAGATTTGAGTATGTGAAGTTCATGAAGCATGATGTTGCTCTGAAATTGTATGTGCAGAATTATGCTGCAAAATTTGTTTTAATTTAAAATGTAAAATTATCAAACTAGTGACATGTAGATGTTTGCATTGCGTTCATGATTAAAGCAGCACTAATTAAAGCGTGTAGTTTTCAAAATTTGCCACGGTTCTTAGGGTGGGTCTTTTGAAGCTTATTCACTTTAAAAAGCGTCAACTTTTTGATCAAATTTTCCACCCTACCAAGTGTGACAATTAACTTTCTTTCTCCACGCTCTAAGATGTCCTGCATTTTGTGACACCAAGTATTTCCACGCTATCCTCATGCGTGTACTTTTAGTTTTAACACACCAAACATGGAAATATGCCCCAATCCGTGTGTATAATTACACCATTTGCTGTAGGTCCTATACATCGAACATGGTCTAATTGTAGCACGCTACACACGTATATTGAACCTAGTTGCACATTTAGTGATTGATAAATTTTGTCAAATGATTGAAAGTTTCATTCATTTTAATAGGCAGTTTCGTATAATATACGAGAAATTGATTGTTTAATGTGTAAAAGGTGATTTCGAGGAAGTTGACAGGAGTCAGAAGATAGTGGTCCTTGTTTTGAAAGATATCATGTACGTAATTTCTAGAGCTTGGGGGGTTGAAAGTGTGACTTATGAATATAAAGTTGACTTGAGGTCAACCTACTTGCATTATTTAACTTCTGATCGACATGAGTATAGTAGTATTATCATTTCTTTTTCGATGCCCATTCATATCCTGTACATGCTTCTTAACCAATAAGAAAAGGTTCAAAAGAATTTAGTACTGACTTAGTTTTGTCAGCAAGGGTTAGAACTGGTGATGCCCAAAAATCTTTTAATGACAAAAAGTTCAATCAGTAAAAGTCAGAAAACAGTGTTTAAATCATGTTGGTACATTTTCCAGCATTTATTTCACTTAAACCTGTATCTTAAACAATACAATGTATTCACAAGTCACTAAAAGGCACATCAGCTAACTTTTTATTAGAACCCTGCTAAATGTTTGTTCTGCACATAAATGGCATTTCATCATGTTTAGTGCATAATTCATCATCTGTTAGTTAGTAGTATGTATGAATGTCTGATCAAGTTTGTCATATTAAAATTAGGTGAAGTTTGCGGGATAAGTACTCTACAAAATCATACATTAATTTTTAGGAGGCTCTATAGATTCTAAATACGCTTTGGGTGACTTTTGGGACATATCAAACTTCATTTCAACGATAAGCCACTAGCAATACCAGATATTCCTTAAATTTTAACTGAACCTTTGTTAGATGTACTTTGGGTTTTGTGGTCAAAGTTGTTATGTCAAAGCTCAAATTGTTGACTTATAGCGAAATGGGAAGTGTTTTATTAGATTTTGTTAAAATTATATCTACTACAAAGTTGTGAATGATCACAAAAGTGTCACCTAATAAACGAGTTGCATTTTCACGTCTGGACCTAAAAAAAATTAAATAAACAGAAAAATCTTGAAGGATATGAGTTTGGTTTAATGTTAACAGTGTGAATGTTGGCTATACTCTGAGTTTGGTTTTTGGTAAAGATATTTCCCAAACAAAGTTTAAACAATTCTCAGTTTGGTTTTTGGTAGACATAATCAGTCTTTTAGTCTGAAACCCCTCAATAAAGACTGATCCAGTCCTAGCCTAGACAAGGTTTTAATGCATTCATATAATCTTTGAACAAAATGATTTAAAGGTTTTTTATAAGATGTATTTTCTTACATAATCAAAGTTGTTGAATTACTGCTCCACTTTTAAAGGTTTTCTTAATGTATTTGCATTCTGGTTTTGTGTGTAGAATGTTGAAAACTTCAATATGTGAAAACATGTTAAAACTTTCTCTCCTTAGAATCTAGATAACGATACCTCACTAATAAATAAATTCGAGACCAGTTTAAAGTTTTCAAAGTCAAAGGCGTAATCCAACTCGAATTTACAAAACGGGGATGAGGTTGGGTGACAAGTAAAAACAAAGCAGGTTTTTGAAAAGGAACACTCAAAATCGGGTTGCTCACTATAAAAGCCGCTCGACTCAACCCAACCCCGTAGTCAGCCAACTTGTTTGACCCGTTGTATAAAGTGACCCATTTTGATTCTAATCTGTTTTAAGATGTTAACAAATCCTAAATCATTAATCGTATAATTTTTGGTTTTCTTTCTCATTATTTAGGTGCTTATTGAAGACGAAAGATCAAAGCTTGCAATTGATTTCAGTTATTGTTGAATACCTGAAAACAGAAGATTGAAGAAGCTAGCTTTCAATGATATTTTGTAAACATACTTAGAAATTGCTTTGAAAGTGTTATTTGAGTATCTGAGGTTCATGAAGCATGATGTTGCTATGAAAGTGCATGTGCAGAATTATACTGCAAAATTTGTGATTTTTTTTTAAATGTAAAATTATCAAAATAGTGAAACTTAAAAACGTGTAAAAGTTTGCATTGTGTTCATGATTAAAGCGTTAAAGCGTGTCGTTTTCAAAATTTTCCACGGTTCTTTAGGTGGGTCTTTTGAAGCTTTTTCACTTTAAAAAGCATGGACTTTTTGATAAAATTTTCCAAGTGGCAATTAACTTACTTTCTCCACACTCTAAGATGTCGTACATTTTGTGACGCCAAGTATTTCCACGCTATCCTCATGCGTGTACTTTTAGTTTTAACACACCAAAAAACATGGAAATATGCCTCAATCCGTGTGTATAATTACACCATTTGCTCTAGGTCCTATACATCAAATATAGTGATTGATAAACTTTGTCAAATGAATGAAAGTTTCATTCATTTTAATAGGTAGTTTCTGAGAAAATTGATGGTTTAATAGGTATGTCAAATGAATGAAAGTTTCAATCATTTTAATACGTAATTTCTGGGAAAATTGATGGTTTAATGTGTGAAAGGTAATTTGGAGGAAGTTTACAAGAGACAGAAGATAGTGGTCTTTGTTTTGAAAGATATCACGAAATTTCTAGAGCTTGGGGAATTCACAAAGTCTAACTTAAGAATATGAAGTAGACTTGAGGTCAACCAACTTGCATTATTTAACATCTGATCCACATGAGTAGAATTATCATTTCATTTTCGATAGCCATTCATAACCCGTGCTTTCTTCTTAACCAATAAAAAAAATTTGTAAGTCCTCTCCTCAGCTTTGTTTTTATTTATGAATTCGTTGATTGTTTTGGCCTTTGTGTTTATGAACGTATAGGTTGAACCTAAAACGATTTTTTAAAAGTAAAATACACGTTTCTTCTTTATGTATTGTCAATCAATTGTAGCCCATTACACAATTAAAGTAAACAAATCTGTTCAAATTGTTGTAACTTAACCATTTTGCCATTCTCTATTTAAAAACCACACTTTAGTTTTCATTTCTAAAAGACGAAGCATCCCAATGTAATTTATATAGAAAGCTGTGGGACTAGAAGTGTATGTTTCTGACATAAAATTGACTAGTCAACTCATTTGCATGTGACGTGAATAGAATGATGTTTATTGTAGTTCTAAAAACCGTAAGTCATCTACTCTTTTTGTACTTTTTAATCATATTTCTAAATGATTTTTGTTTTAGCCTGGATCCTATTTAATTTGATGAGGTTCGTTATTAAATTTCATAAGCTTTAATTTCCAAAATTTTTGAAGGCTCTGGACAAAATTAAATAATGAGGCGTTTCGAGAAAAAATGTTATCTATAAAGTCTCACCGTTTATATGATATAATCAATTAGTTATCTAAATGTTAAACATATTATTCATTTATGATACTTTGTCATCTAAATATTTTTTTTCTTCGTGAAAAATATATATACACAACATATAATTGTTAACCAGACAAATTTTGGAGCCTCTAAAATTTTGGGGCGCTGAGCGGTTGCCCACCCTCAGAGACAGCCTGTGTATACGCAAATATAACTACTAACAAAATTGTAAACTTGGAGACTTTTGTTGAGTCAACTTATGTTATTGATCGAGCCATCTATGTTTTGGAGTTGATGAAAAATTATAATAAAAAACTTCATTAATCGATAACCATCTATTTTAAATTTTCAGACAACCTAGTTCTTCTTTATCACTTAATTGGTTATACTTATAAAGTTTTCATTATTTATATAAGTTTAGTCTTTGTAAAAAGAATCACTAAACATTTCTTAAATCCATTTATTCAATTTGTTAATTTACCTTTTACAGTAACATTTTGTGTACAATATTAAATCAAGCAATTATCAACCAAGTGGTTTTTTTCACCAATAAGCCATAGTTGTCAGGATTCCGATCCTGATCTTAAGATCTTACGATTTTACGATACTGCAATGCAAAAATGATTCGTATCCTACATAGGATCTTTGCAAGCTTAAGATCTTATAGGATCCCGATCTTGACCATACGATCTTAAGATCTAATCCGATTCGATGTTACTTTTCTCGAATTACAAATTAAAAAACTATAAATTTATAGGGTGTTTTTTAGTAGAATTCAAAAAACAACATGTTAATCTTTTTAAATATTTGATAATCATAATTTAAGACAATATTTTTCTATGAAACATTCATAATATTTTGTGTTTGTAATATATAATAATTTGTAGATTTGTATAATATTACAAAAACTATTAAGAAAGAACATTAGAGTAGGATCTTAAGATCCCGATCCGATCTTACGATCACGATCTTGGAATGACAAAAACGATCCTGGGTAGGATCCCGATCTTGAAAACCTTGCAATAAGCATTCCATCGGTAAACTATAAGGTTAGTGGTAATAGTGATCAACATTATCAATGCTAACTCAGCATCATGTGAGTTTCTTTCTCAACAATTATCATCACCCACAACATAGTGTAATAACACAACCAACATCACTACCAAGATCTCTATTTAAACACAAATATACTTCACAAATAAAATCACACACACGCAAAACAATGACAACCACAACTCGGTTGTCTAAACGACAAATTTCACCTTTTTCCCAACCTATCACGTGTATTCCACGGGTCAAGGTAGTAAAGTAGCACACGTCTTGGAGGTCTTGGAGGCCATCGCACGTGTCTAAAGTGGCTTATTACCACTGGTCTAAGTCTTTTTATACTCTATTATATATATATATATATATATATATATATATATATATATATATATATATATATATATATATATATATGGGTTAAAATAAAAAGTCTCTTATAATAAAAAGTGTAGGAAGGATTGTGAGAGTGACATGTGTCACCCCTATTCCACATCATATGACACATCATATGACATGTGTCACCCCCACCCCCACCCAAAATTTTTTACTGCATCACAGTTATAAAGTTACTGGATCACAATTATGATTTTAGTGCATTAAGGTTATAATTTACTGCAGCATAGTTGATGCACTGAACTATTAACTATGATGCAGTAACTTATAATAAAGATGCACCAAAACTTATTAGTGTGATGCACTAATGATATAAAAAAAGTGTATTACTTGTATAAAAAAGAATCGTATTTAATTGTGATGCAGTTACATACATATATGATGCATAAAACTTATGATGATGCATTTTCTTATAACTTTGATGCAGTAACTTTATAACCATGAATGCAATAACCATGATGCAGTTACATAAATATATGATGCAGAAAACTTATGATGATGCAGTTTCTTATAACTATGATGCAATAACTTTATAACCATGAATGCAGTAAACGTGATGCAGTAACTTTATAACCGTGATGCAGTAAATTTATAAATGTGATGCAGTACAATTTTTTGGCGGGAATTTTTTTTTCGGCCGGGGTGGGGGTGACACGTGTCATCTGATGTGTCATATGATGTGATATGGGGGTGACACATGTCACTCTCACAATTCTTTCTACACTTTTTATTATAAAAGACTTTTTATAATAACCCCACCCTATATATATAGGGAAGAGATCTAGTAAGAAGAAAAACTAAAATAGGAAGAATAAGAAGAATTTCTAGCCACATATTTCAAATATGAGGAAGAATTTTAAGGGGAGATGCATCTATTTTTGTAGGTGCATCTGAAATGAGTGGTTATGGTTTCTTCTTATCATTCTTATTTTAATTTTTCTTCTTATTTGATTCTAACTCTTTCTCTCTCTCTCTCTCTCTCTCTCTCTCTCTCATATATATATATATATATATATATATATATATATATATATATATATATATATATATAGATAGATAGATAATCTAATTACTTTTTATAGTGTTTCATTTTATAACATTACAATATAGTAATCGATCCATTTGGCTAGATGATGACAAGGTCTAAATAATTAATACAACTTGTTAGGTCTAATTTGGTGGGAAGAGAAGATCAATTGAAATGAGAAAAATGAAAAAAATGAAAATAAATCTTAGTTACACATTTCAAATGAGAGGGAGAATTTAAGAGAGATGCATCTATTTTTTTAGATGTATCTGAAATGTGTGATCGTAGTTTCTTCCCACCTTCTCATTTTAATTTTATTTCACTTTTGATCCTAAATCCTAATTTGATAACTTAGGGGTGCGTTTGGTATGTTAGCCGAAATCACTAGTGGTATAGTTTAGATTAGAGGGGTGTATCAGATTGGAGATATTCATTCCATTGTTTTGTTTGGTATAACATTTTGACAATAGGTATCACATTAATTAATTAGGACCCATTCAACTGATGCAATTCCATTATGTTTGTGATGAAAATAATAGTAAATGCGGACCCTACGAGAATGGTTAACAAAAGACACCCTCCCATTGGTTTGGATTTATGATTGTTGAAATCATAGTTAAAAAAAAATAATAATAAGCATTGAGTTGTGATCTTTAATGTTCTTTTGACAAGCAACAAGTTGCTTTATCTATTTTTTTTAAATGCTCATTTTTCAACGTTCCATGAAATAGCATTTTGGAGTATTGAGCATTTAGGAGCTGTTTTACACATTATTATTACACCTATAGTAACGTAATGTTTTTATAGAAAAAATTGCTACTGTTCACGATTATTGCTACTGCTCGCTGCTACCGATATTTTTGCCAAACAAATCCTATAAATGTCACCGTTTGATTCCCATACTTCTCAAACGAACACCTCTTTAACCTAAAACTATATGCATATCATCTTTAGTTTTTAACAAATGTTTCATTTAGTATTTGCTCATCTCATAACTTGTTGTTTCATGCAATGTTTTTAAAACCCAATTGAGATCAAACCAGGTGTAGCTTTGGCTCTCGGTTCGACTGGGACTGTTTTCAAAACCGTCTATGAATAAGCTGCCGTCAAATTATGGAGTAAGAAATATTGCACTTTCTTTTTTTTTTTTTTTTTTTTTTTTTTTTTTTTTTTTTTTTAAAAAAAAATTTCTAAACTTTCACACAACTAGGTACTATATATCACTTATGTTTATCTTTCATCACTCACACACTAAATCTTTCACCTTCTAATTTTTTGTAGTAAAACAAGGACTTTTTGTCTCTTAAAAATTAGACTAGGATCCCTCTTCTTCTTCTTCTTCTTTATTTTTTTATTTCGTATACAAGTCTTACGACATTTCAATAGATTCCAACGAGACCTGTGAGCATTTGATGAGTTGTTAAGGTTTGAGGTGAATAGTTAAAGGTGTCCGACGTCGTTTCCGGCAATTTGCAGGTTTGCCCATGGGTTTTTTCAGTTTTACTTGTTTGAGGCGGTTCAACCATGTCTGGTTTACCAAGCTACTAAAATTGGCCAAGTTCCCTGTTGAACCAGCTAGTCCGGTCCAGTTTTCAAAACCATGGTTCTATGTTTGTATACCAACTGTAAATCATTTTTTTTAAATATCTTGAGTGGTTATTATTCTAAGCATTAACAGTGATTATCAGATCCAGTGGGCCAAATGACCGGTTTTAAATAACAAAATAACTTACAATAGTTCAAAATGTTAAACTGCCCACCGTATGTATGTATATTTCTAACTTTGTCAAATCTTTTGCATAGCATGAAGAATGTAAAATTATCTGATTACGATTGATTTACACATTTTTAGTAAAAGGAATTTTTGACGAATTGCAATCATACAAGCTTCTTTATACCAAGTTATAGTAGTACTTGTTTTTAGAGTCTAAAAATCTTACTATTTAACTCATCTATATGAAATAATTTGACTTATCAGCACATCGTGTGATGTTGTTTACATTTTCTTAGTCATGAATTCTTAGTACTAATTATTAATAATGGCAACTCTTTCTGGTGATCTTTACTTCTGAACGCAGCTCGATCTCATTATGATCATGGCTACTACATCCATTCCTCATCGGTGGAAATATGATGTTTTTGTAAGTTTTAGAGGTGAAGATATCCGCAAAAACTTCATGGATCATATGTTCAATGATTTCAAGCAAAAAGGAATTCATGCTTTTATAGATGACAGAGAGTTGCCTAAAGGAGAAGAGATATCTCCTCATCTCTACAAAGCCATTGAAGAATCAAGGTTTCTGATAGTTATCTTCTCCAAGAATTACGCTTCTTCATCATGGTGTTTGAGGGAACTTGTCAAAATACTCCAGTGCAAGCAAATGGGAAATCCAAAACACGAGGTTCAAATAATCTTTTATGATGTTAAACCTGACATGGTGAGGAAACAAACTGGGAGCTATGCAGGAACATTTGCCAAACATGATGTTTCAAACAGAACAGAGGCGGATAAATGGAAGGAAGCTTTATCCATGGCAGCTAACTTATCAGGATGGGATCTCCAGGACATGACAAATGGGTAAATTTCTTGTTTTTGTGTAATTATCTTGTAGCTCTACTAAAGCTTAACACTATGTAGTTTCTCTTACTTATTGTATCTTTGTGGTTAACAGGTATGAGTACAAGTTCATCGATTGCATCTCCAAAGAAATCCTCAAAAAATTATGTGACGGACCCTTGCATGTTGGTGATTACCTTGTTGGCATAGATATCCATTTCGACAAATTAGACTTGCCATGCTTCATTGGGTCAGATAAGGTTAACATGATTGGAATATGCGGTATAAGCGGGATAGGAAAGATGACCCTTGTGAAAGCTATTTATAACATGATGTATGTCCACTTTGAGGGAAGTTGCTTTTGTGAAAATGTCAAAGAAGTCACAAAACGACAAGGCATAATTCAAGTTCAAATGCATTTGATTAACAAGATTCTGAAAACAGAAGATCTAAAGATATCATGTGTTGGTGAAGGTTCTACGGTCATAAAGCAAAGGATGGCATGTAAGCCGATCCTGCTTGTTTTGGATGATGTGGATCATCGGGATCAGTTAAAGGCACTAGCGGGTTCAGCTACTTGGTTTTGCCCAGGAAGTTTGATTATTTTCACAGGTAAAGATAAACAGTTACTAAGATCTCATAGAGTGGATGAAATCCATGACATGGACTTCCTAGATGAGGATAAATCTCTTGAGCTCTTCAGTTTCTATGCCTTTGAGGAAAAACATCCTTCTACAGGCTTCCAAGGACTTGCTGACAAAGCTGTGAAATATGCGCAAGGTCACCCTCTAGCTCTCATAGTTTTAGGTTGTTTCTTATATGGCAAAAGTGTGGGTCAGTGGGTTAGTGAACTGGATAGGCTCAAATTACATCCCAATGAAGAGATACAACAAGTGCTTCATTTATGTTATGATGGGCTAGACCTCCATCAGAAAAATATCTTACTTGATATTGCATGTTTATTCGTTGGAGAAAACAGGGATTTTGTAGCAAGCGTACTAGATGGCTGTAACTTTTTTGCAGTTACAAACATGCAAGGTCTAGTTGATAAGTCATTAATCACGATCTCTAGCAATAATTCACTTCAAATGCATGACTTGATTCAAGCAATGGCAAGGGAAATTGTTCATGAAGAATTTCTCATGACCGGGAAACAGAGAAGATTGTGTATCTCATCTAAAATTTACAATGTATCAAGTGAAAAGAAAGTAAGAAGTGCCATATTCTTCTTTACCTTCATATTAATATTAAAGTATAAACCATTGCATATGTTACATATTCTTGCTTTTTCAGGTGGAAATGACTGAAGGAGTTGAAGTTCTAGTGCTTTTGTTGCAGAAATCTAGTCAAAAGGTTCACATAAATGCTAATTCTTTTGCACTTATGAAAAATTTGCGGATCCTGAAAATTTATGCTGAGGAAGAATTTTATCAGAAAGTGGAATTGAAGAGCTACAATGTGAAGTACTCAGGAAGATTGTATTTTTTGTCCAATGAGCTAAGCTTGTTATGTTGGCATGGATGCCCTTTCAAGTACTTACCTTCAGATTTCTATCCAGAAAACATTGTTGTCATCAACCTCTCTTACAGCAACATAAAGCAACTTTGGACAACACCAAAGGTATTTACTTGTTCATACATGTGTTACGTGTTTGACACTAGAGATATAAGAACTAATCTTTTTCTATTGATATCAGTGTTTAAGAAGGTTGAAAATAATGAAGCTAAAGTACTGTTATAACTTAACAACCACCCCTGACTTCTCAGAGATTACAAATCTCGAAGAGCTAAATCTTGAAGGTTGTGTGAATATGGTTACAGTTCATCAATCAATTGGAAAGCTGAAGAGACTTGTTATCTTAAATATGAGAGGCTGCAGACAGGCTAGGAGTTTTCCTAGCAAATTGGAAATGGATTCTCTTCAGGTTTTGAATCTCTCCGGATGCTTAAATGTCAGCGAACTGCCTGAAGCCTTTTGTTCTAGATGGTGGACTTCAATCCCTGGTTTCATATGGAACCAGCAACATCCCCAAAGACCAGTTTTATTGGCAGGTTTACATATGTTAAAGTCTCTGAATTTCAGCTACTGCAATTTAGTACACGTGCCTGATGCCATTGGAAGCTTATCATGTCTAGAAGAGCTACACTTAGAAGGGAACAATTTTACAATCTTGCCTGGAAGTTTGAGTCAACTTTCTCATCTTCGAAGACTTCATGTTGATGATTGCAAGAAGCTGGAAGTGTTGCCCGAATTTCCACCTAGCCTAGGAATCATAAGAGCACGAGGTTGCACCTCCTTATGTTCAATTATGGGATCAAATACAATCATGAGCAGAAGGTCCAGTTATCTCAGCAATTGTCCAAAATTGTTTAAGAATCTTGCCATTGATAGTCACGTGCCGATATTGGAGACTCGGTGTCTCGACTCATTTGAAACTTCCCAAAGCTCCACAAACCGATTTTCTTCTTTCTTTCAGTATGAGGGTATCCAAAATAACAGATGTGGATTGTTCCGTTTTCCAGGAAGTTCCATATGGAAAATGGATATGATATATGATGGAAATAGCATTCCAAATTGGTTTACGAATAAAAGTATGGGAAATCATGTAAAGGTCAAATTACCATTAGACTGGAGCTTCAGTAAGTTAAGGGGATATGGAATTTGTGTTGTTTTTAAGAGAAAAAAACCTTCCACAGATTTTGGATACTATGTAAAGAACTTTGATGGAGCTTATTTGGGAGAATGCAATCCATTCTACTATAAAGAATACTTTGAGGGTAAGCCAATACGAATCGATGAGTCAGATATGATATGGTTGCAGTATAGGAGGGATATATGGAAATGGAAGGAAGCAAAGAATTTTTGTACCTATTGTTTCAAAGAGAATGAAGGTTATGAAGTGAAGGAGATGGGTGTAAGAGTTGTTTGTGATGAAGATTTAGATCAAGAAGCAGCAGACTTGTGCCTGCCAACTCTATCAGAGCAAAGTGGGGCCTTGTGCCTGTTTGGGGATATGAATTATCATACCGAATGGTCATCGTAGTCTAATAAAAAATCTTTATTCTAATTAGAATAATTTATATGTCAAACTTTACATGTCCCCGTGTAGATTATAATTTTTATTTGGTCTTTTTATTAGCCACAATCCTTGCTCATGATCTGTAATAGTGCATATTCAATTTTTTGTGTAGGAGACACCCACTAGGTGTTTCGTGAAATGTATATGAGTAGAAATCATTTACTATTATACCGGCAAACTGTGTAGCTATTACCCTTCAGCTTGTTTGTATATTTTTTTTGTACTTCTGACGGAATAAGAATAGATTGCTCTATTTTGTAGTTGCAATGTGTACAGTAAGATAAGAAATGTTGCTGCGGTTTATGTCTTTGTAAAATAATATCATAGCAATAAGGTGACACTATCATGTTAAAGCAATCATATATTTTGTTGGATTGGTTTCACAGGTTTGGATTGGAGCCAATTACGTTTGAGAATTTGGTTGTAATTCACCATGGTTCACGTTTCAATAAAACAGTAAATGGTAAATCAAATCAAGAACTTGATAATATAAATAAGACTTTTATATAACTGTAAAAGGTGTTTACAATGACTCGATTCTAGACTTATATACTAGGATGAAATGTTGTGACTATACAATGAACATTGCAACGTTTCATGCATAACTGACTTAACCATAAATAACTGTCATTTAACTAACGGGGTGTTTGGGTTAAGGTTTAACCCAGCCCAAACCTAAGACCTATTTTGACCCATACGAATTAAATACATACATAAATAACATAGTCTAAACAACATTCTAAGTAATTATTGTGCTACATCTGCCTCCTAATTACTGAATGTTGAAGTTTCCATCTTGCTGTGCTTGATTTTCTTCAAATAATGACAACAAAGTCATCACTTTCTTCTGTGCATTCACTTGATTTGTTGCTATCTTTCATGACTTCTTTTTCAATCTTGATCCTTTTCTTTGGTGATTCATCAACTATATCCATTGCATCTTCCAAATCTGCATCCGGCTGTGGTCTAATGTCTGCAGCAACTCTGCCATTTTCATCACTTTCTACCTTCCCTAGATTTGCTCTAAGTGCATCTTCATAATAAATTTTCACCATTCCTATATACTCTTTGTAACATTCTTTCACTGTGTCTTGTTCTTCATCTGCCAATCCTAAGAGTCTTGCAACTTGGTACCATTGATTGTTGAGAGTAATATTCATATATCCACCCAGTTCATCAACAAACTTATACAATCCCAACATGTCCACTTTTATCACCCCAATGATGGGTGGTAATTCTCCTAATTCACTTTGCCTCATAAATCCCAAATAAAACCATTCAAGCATCTCTAAGAACCTTTTACTCAATACTTCCCAATTTTCAAATACTAATTTATCTATCTTGATCAAATTCAGAAAAGCAATAAACCTGGGAAAAGTATTGACCTTCATTGCATACAAAGTGCCATTCAAACTCATGTAATCATGATCTATGTAATCATGATCTTCCTGATGATCCATTTTCAGTTCTTCTAAACCTTTGATCAGTGAGCATTCTTCTTCAATATCCAACGATTTGAAGTAATCATCAAGGAATTTGTTGTGGCTTGTGATTATGCTTTCATCATCTTGTTCTTCCATCATACCTTCTTCATTTCCATGATTCTCAAAACTATCAAACATGTACTTCAACTTGCATCGGTCTGTCCCATATGTCACTCTAAATCCTTGCTCTTCAAGTTGTTCCATACTTAGTACATTTAATGTTATTTCTGGAGTGTATAACACGTTTGCCATTATGATCTCTCCATCTCCAGTGCCCACAACTGCTTCTCCCACACCATATGAAACGATAAATTTCCTTTCATCCTCTTCTACACCTTCCACTTTGAATCTCTTAAACATTCTTTTAAACAAATGTTTCATTGGAGACATGTGTCGCTTGTATGCAGAACTGACATACCAAATGTTGTCCCAACTTTCTTTTACAGTCCCCTCAACCATGTAATCTGTGAGAACATGCACTTGTTCTTGATATTTTGCCTTTCCATGATTCTTGATATTGTGCTACATATTTGTCCGAAAAACTCGACATATGTTTTTATTTCCGAAAACGTTCTTCTTGATACTTACATTGTGCATCTCTTCTTTGTTGCACATATAGCTCAAGCTTAGTTCTTTGAGGTACCTACCCGAAACTAAAAGAAAGTTCAGACTAATTGTCCACGTCCATAATTTGCTTAACAGGAAATTTACACAGCCACCACATAGCCGACAATATAAAATTCAATAGCAGATAAGCCTTAACATGTAAGCAGGCATTCCTCAATCAGTTGAATATATAGTTGAGTCTCTCAACTTTTGTTTCAAAAGGTTACTTTATGCAACTTGATTCTTCCCTTTACGGGACATATCATTCGGACTAGTCTTAAAGGGGGTCTTTTGTGGATCTGAAGTCTGAATTAACTAAAAGCTGATTCTTCTTCTTCTTCTTCACATTCGGTATAACATTCGCGAGACCATCTGTTGCTCTCTCGTCTTCTCCGATTGATAAACTGGCAAGTGGTGGTGCTAAACCGCTTGTGCTCGTCTCATGATGATTCTTCATCTTCATTATTACTCCATATAGTATAACATTTTTGTTGGAAACTATAATCCATTAATCTTTGTGGCAAATAAAAGGCTGCATAATTTTTGTTTTAGGCTTCAAAGTCAACACACAAACAGAAGTATCAGAAGGTAGTTAATAGGACGGTTAGATTAGTTAGTTTAGTTAGTTATTAACAATTATTATGAAAGGTCATGAGTGTTGGTTCTTATTGAACCATCACATCCTTTCTTTTACACCTTTTCATTATGTATATATAGTATAGGATTTCTGTAAACATTGTTAACCCCATTCGATTCAATATATTACTTATAAGGGTTCACCGAATCTTCCTGTTTCATATTTAATTTATTGATTTCATGATGATGTTGGCATGTTGTTGTTTGTTAATAAAATGAAAGACCTTTTGGTCATTCCTCACCACTTTATATACCCTAAGCCCAACTCTCACACGGTCTATTTGGTTGGGCCGGTGGTTTTTCTACTTATATTAATTACCTTTGCACGCACATGCCAGAAGAAGTAAAAAATGTTGCACAGGTTTGTGCATTTCCAGGATCGAATTCATATACACACACAAGATTGAAAAGAAATTGATTCTAATATTATATTACATAATATTGGTTACATTGTAATATGAGACACACTTTATAAACTGAATACTTGACCCCTATTTATAACAAACTAACAGACACTTTTGAACCATTGTGTCCCTTCACCAATAACTACCAAATAACTAACTTACTAACTAACTATATAGCTAGCTTATTTCTTATTTGGTTGTGGGCCTATTTTTTGTGCTTATTTTGCAACTTTTTGGCTTATACAAGCTTATTCTGGCATAATAAATATATATAAGCCGGAAAATTTTAAAATAAGTCACAAAAAGTGAGCTTGTGAAACATAAGTTAAAAACCAGCATGTAACATATAAGCCGGCTATATAAGCCTAAACAAACACCCCATTAAGCTTATTTGCCTGGCTTATTCAACTTTTGAAAATCCACAAAGTTTAGCTTATAAATAACTGTAAATAGATTATACCCTTGCCACAAAATTTTAACAAGCCGACAGATTAAGATGAAAGAAACTTATTTATTTTACAATTTTACTACTGGTTGTGATGTGCGATTATTCTAGGAACATTATTTTTTAATAATAATCCTATGAAATACAGGGATGGCTGGAATTAGCTGGTGCTCACTATCCGATGAGCGCTTCACGTGTAAACACCGTATTGCTTAACCTTCAACACCATTCTGCTGCTACCACAGTAGAGATTACTCACGACCAAGATTACCCACTTTATTTTTTCTAGAGCGCGCCCATCTCAAATTGAGTATCACTTCAGAATGTAGGTATGCATGTATTCACGAGACATTAACTATTTAGCTTTTCTGCGATGATGTGTGTTTAGTGATCCAATGGCGTGGTATCACCTATATTCCCCTTCCATTCCATCACAAACGCTAAACAACTTAATGGTAGCAATAAGCCTTGTAAAAAGTAACCAAGTGTATCTTCCTTTCCAAAACATCTTATTCAAAAAATTAGATTTTTATTGAAATAGTATCATTTTTCTAATCATATTGACCCGTTTGACTTATTATACAGAAAAAATGTAATCGACCTGTTTCAACATCACCGCTTTGACTTATTGCCAACCCGACCCTCCCATTTTTTCTACCTCTTCCTAAAAGAAATGAAGTAATAATTCTAGTTTCTTAAAGTGTATGCCTGGACGTAAACATATGCAAATCATAAACTTAGATTCACATAGCCATAGAAATTGGATCCGACTTAGTTTTCCCTCATAGTTTATGTCCTATTCTTTGGCTCACAAGCAATTGCCTTCTTTGAAGGTATAGACTTATTAAAAAACTTTCCTTTGTTAGTTTTGATGGCAAGTGAATGGAGATCGGATCGCGAGAAACTCACAAGCAGTTGCTTTAGTTTTGATGACAATGATTTATTCACATTGTACAACCAATTAAAAACATATCTACCAAATTAAATACAAACAATTAAAACACCACTTACTAAAAAGTACAATAAATTTTCATAATATACAATTTAAATAAGCTACAATATAATCCATATGAAATAATTAAACACACTAATTAATGTTATTTTTAAACACCCTAAAATGAAAAGTACATGTTATTATACACATTATACAAATTAATAAAGCACACAAAGCTTCATACAACTTAACAAGTGAATGGTACATATAGTTTTGAAAGACTGTACGGGACCAACGGGTTCAACCGGGAACCGGTGTCGCCACCGGTTCGGCTAACCAATAAAAACCATCCGAAAACGAACTAGAGAGGACCCGTTGAAACCGATACAAACTGGTGAATCGGGCCTCATCGAGATCTATTTCTCCGGTTAATCGTCACAGGGTACCCAAAGGAAAAACTAAAAACTGAAAAGTTGAAACTAAAAAAGGAAATGTTGAAAACATATATTTCAAAAAGAACTATTAATACAAATCACAAACCGGGTTGACCCGGGACGCTTCGAACCCGGCGGGTTGACCCGGTTTAATTTGACCCATTTTCGACCCAACCTAGCAAGTTGACCCGGTTTAAATCGACCCATTTTTCGACTAGAACGGTTCAACCGGTTGAACCACCCGGGTCGAACTGGTTTCAAAACATTATGTTTAATTCCCAAATCTTCAAACTTTTATTATTTTTCATTTATAACCTATAAACTTTTTTATATTAATAAACTATATGTCGCTATAAAATCGTGTTGCTATGCACGGGTACTCTTCTAGTGATAGTTAAATGTCTATATTGAAATATACTGCACATTCTGTGACAATTCAACGTGTGACAAAATATTGTAAGAATATTTGATTATAGTTAAATGTCTATATTCAAATGGTCATCGTTTTTTACCAAACTAAATTTAATCTGTAGTTTGTGAATGGTAGCCTAGTAACTTTTTCTAAAGTTATGTCAATAAGGCAACCTTGTCATAGTCGCCCCCAAATGATAATTTTTGCAACTTTCATGAGACGTGGGGAATAAAGATGATCTTTCTATCTTTAGATCATCATTATATTTTTCTTACTTCTATTTGTCACACTTTAATGTGTTGTCCGGTGATTTAGGCTACAAGTGTAGAAAAGTGCTAATTAGTTGTTTCACCTCTGTTTTAGGTAGCATCATGACAAAGTCGCCAAAGTTCAATTTATGCAAACAAGTTATAATTCCTGTGCACGCACAGGATTTTCCCATAAATCAAATTTATTTTAAAATTGTAGTTTAGTATATGGACATAGAGTTAGAATCAAATAAGAAGAATAATAAAAATAAGAATGATAAGAAGTAATCACAACCACACATTCTAGATGAATCTACAAAAATGGATGCGTCTTCATTCAAATTTTTCCTCCCAAATTAAAATGTGTGGCTAGAATTACTTCTTACCCTTCTCATTTTAATTATTCTTCTTATTGGATCCCTTACATATAAGAATTTATCTGTGAAAATTATGATATAAGTACAACTAATAAATATGCATGAGTTTTTCATTATGATATTTGTATAAACTAGTTGGATACACGCGCACAGCTGCGGCGATAAATATAGTTATAATATAAAAACAGTAAATGAATTGCTAGCCCAATTATCCCCCGAAATTCCATACCTTCTTAATAAATTTGTTTCACAACACTCCGAATGTATATGCGTTAGTTTTATATGTTTGCTTGGTTTCTGTAGCTTTCCCGTGACGTCATTATTCCCGCATATACAAAGACTCTCGCAATCTCTTACCCATCAAACACTCCCCACAAAAGTATATGATTTTGACGAATCAAGATTGTATTGGTTGATTTAAAGGTTAAAGTTGTAAAAATTTGAATAAAAATAAAATAAACCCATTAAAAATGTAAAAACTAAAAACTCATAAAAATATATCAAAATAGATATTGAATTAAAGAGCACAAAATTGTAGAAAATATGATGAAATTAGATCATTAAAAAAATTAATATATAAAAAGATATTTTAATTTGAAAATAAAGGTGAATTTTAAGTTGGGAAGTGACACATGTCACCTTATGATTGAACCTCCCCATCTTAATATTTGGTTAGGAGTTAGGCTTGGAGTTAGTTGAAAAGTGACACATGTCACCTCATGATTGGAGATTCTTATCTTAATTTTTGGTTAAGAGTTAGGCTTGGGTTATGCATGCATTATAATATAGTATAGACATCTATTAATATTTTGTAAAAAATTTTATTGTATGAAACACTTAACTTTGTTTAGCTGACATAGATGTTGAAGTTGAGGTTGATGTTGTTGTTTAACCTTAAATATTTATATCATGTTGTACAAAATGTGCAATTTTAGTAGCACCTAATGAGCATTGATGATGTTAAAATATACTCTGTAAAGTTTTTTAAAAATGTTTTTCCAGATATCCGTATATAAACTTTAAATAATAATTACATGAGTCGTTGTTATAAGTACAATCGCGTATATTTGATATAATGTTGTAAAATATACTCCGTAAAGTTTTAAAAAAATATTTTTCCGGATATGCGTATATAAACTTTAAACAATAATTATATAATTAAGTCGTTGTTATAAGTACAATCACATATATTTATTTTCATATCACAGTAACTCGTGCTTAACATTTGATATTTATATTACCGTTAATAATAATTTAGCCGTATTTAATATTCAAATCTGTGTACGCAAAAATTAAAATTTTAAATAGGATAACATGAGTCCTTATTTAATGTATATAGTAAAAAAATATATTTTAATAGATGAAATTTTAAAATTAATATTTATTTTAAAAATATTTAATGTATATTAAAACTAATTTATATATTTACAATTTTTATAATAATAATACGTTCAATAATATTACGCCACTTTCGTAGCCTAATATATCTAGTCGTATTATTTATAATATGACTCGTGATTATTATTATTATTAATATACGCGCTTATATAGTTATATATCCGTTATTCACGTCTATATATTCATATAAACGTTTAT
This sequence comes from Artemisia argyi, assembly GCA_030686995.1. Lineage (NCBI taxonomy): Eukaryota > Viridiplantae > Streptophyta > Magnoliopsida > Asterales > Asteraceae > Artemisia > Artemisia argyi. The sequence goes on along the minus strand of CM060702.1, from coordinate 245,186,070 downwards.
ATTATCAATAATTATTATTACGAGTTTTATTATTTACGTTTTAATTGTAAATAGTTATCGAGTCATACGAAATGGTCACCTGTCCGAGTCATGACTCTCGGCTCATTGTCCAAGTCCAAAGTAATAAGCAAATGTCATAAAAACAATACATCTCCATCCAACACAATCTCAATCCACGTGCTACAACAATAGGGTCCGACTACGGCACCCGTCTAACCTATCTCCGTCAATCTAAGTGACCGTCTCACAATCGGTCCCCAATAACACAATTCGTCAACACTTCTCAATACCAAAATTCAATATCCAATGTCGAGACCCAAACATGGTCTCGACTCACATGTATACGGCCAAGAGATGTAGCAAAAGACCAACTAATAACAACTAATACCAAACCAAGTTATATTCAAGTAACAATATAATCCAAGTCATACTCGGGTGGGTTTACCAAGCCACACCCAAGTCCACATGACTCGACCGAGTCGTGACAAATACCACGAGCCAAGAGGGCTCGACTAAGTATCAAGGGTCACCAAAAAGGCTCCAACGAGCATTCCAAAAATACCCATTCGACCCATAAGGGTCTCGGCAATAACAACAACCATACGGCTTCGAGCCGCGACTCCAATGAGTCGAACCAATATTCCAACGAGAGCAAGAATATAAGAGTCATAACATCAAGACTCAAAGAACAAGTAATCAAGCGCCATGGCTCGGATTAACACCAAGCCGTGAGTCTATGACTCACGGTTCAATCGAACCATCAAGGGAAAACACCAAACCCGGATACCAAACCATCTTTCTTATATCAAAAACATCATTTTCTAACAAATAAATTCGATTCCCATGAAAAACATCCGTGTAGCCACGGATTTAATACCAATTCGTGGCACCCAGAAACCAAAATCGATCATACTCACCTCCTAGAACCTCCAATCGAATAGATCTAGTAAAAGCAACAAAGTTGGATCGGATTTTATAAGATTTCGAGGTGTTAATGTTGGTTATATAGTGCGTCTAATATACCAAAAGAAAGAGGAAAGAGTAAGGGATAAAATGGTGGTGTTTGTTTTGTGGTGTGGCCGGCGTGGTGGTGGTGGTGGCCGGAAATATGGTTCAGCGGCTAGGGTTTATTAAGAAAGGGGAGATGAGAGAGAGATGTGTGAGGGTGTTGGTGTTTGTGTGAGAACTGAACCAAACAAGACCCTTTGTAGTTACTCTTTTATTTTATTTTATTTTATTTTTATTTTTTTTGTATAATTAATAATAAGGATAATAATAATAATAGTAATAATAATATTACTAATATTGTGGAGTGGGTAAAGTGGGTAAATGTAAAAACATGTGGCCCGAAACCCGAACTCATTTCAAACTTTAATATCTCCTGAAAAACATCTCGTAAATAATTAAATATAGTCGGACTCGTAAAACGAATCATAAAATTTTCCATTAGGTAAACCTAGTGCCAGAGTCAACATAGTACCAGTGAGAATTTAAGAATACATCACCGAGCATAATATCCAAAATGAATTATTAAAATAATTCACGAATTCCATAACGTTATTAAATATAATTATCCATAAAATAGGTCTTACAAGTTCGTTGTGAATAAAAATTCCAAATAAAAATTATAAACGAACTTTAACGTAATGCGGGTTTTCAACATAACTCCCTAAATTGCCGGTTGTCACATTTTAATAAAGGGTTCGTTGAGGGTATAACGTGTGCATATTCTTGTCGGTTCTTTGTAGTATATCGTGTCTCTCATGTTTGCTACTTGAGCTCGATACAACTCGTGATCTAGTGTTCCACAATCGAACTTCGGGTTTGTTGTTGAGGTATTTTCCAACACTTTACTTTTCTGCCTGGTTGGGCTTCGTTCACTTTTTTGCCCCTGAGTTGTCCACCACTTTCAAATTGGACCGCATTTGTATGAAAGTCCTTTTTTTTACAATATATATAAAATAATACAATGCAGGAGGCTTTATGCATTAAAATTACAATTGGGTGACTTTTGAACCATTTGACTAGTTCCTTTCAAGTTGAATATTTTAATTTACCTATTCGGACAATTAGTGAAAAAAATAGAACCCAAATTGTCCCATTCATGAACAAATGGGTCAAAACTACCACATCTAGGTTACATAAAAAAGCAGAACTAGGTCAAGAAACTATTGCAGGGAGTCTTCTGTTGTGATTTTAGTATTCCGGATGAGAAACTGTTGAGGCGCCGCAAAAGTGAATGTCCAGCTAGTTTGATTTTGTTTCATGCATAAAATATGACACAAATCAGATGATGAAGAACTTATTGCAACAGAGCAAAAAGAAACTATGAATGCACTATCAAGCAATTTTTAAGGAACTGGCTTGTCTTAAAAGAGAAGTTAGCAGACAAGCAACCATTTATAATAAAGACTAAGTTTATTTAAGTACGAATTCCGAAGGTTGCATCAAAAAGACTAATCTATAAGTCTATAGTGCCAACCATTTATATCAGACACTTAAAAGGGATGCATCCTGAACATCGAGTAATACAAATATAGTGTCGGACCTAACAAATGTCAGAAACAACTACAAGATGAAGGAAATTAGTAAAAGACCTAACATCTTTCACATTGTTATTACTTAACCCAACGCCCCTCTCTCTTTGGAGAAAAAAGCGACACAAAAAAAATCCTAACAATCTCAATCGTTCTTCATCTCATTGTCCTAATCCCTTTAATTCCTGCTTCGATCTGATTATTCTATTGATAAAACATTGTGTTTATCATTGGTTCTTTCAAATCGTGGCTTATATCAATCGAATAGGTACAATATTGGTGAATTGTTTTTTAGGGTTTTGTTGCCGTTTTTTTTCTATAAATCGTTCCTGCTTATTCTTTGATCTCTGTAAGTCGGTTTCTTGACTTTCATATATATAAGGATCGATTTCATCATATTTAAAAGCATTGTTCATTAGTTTCTGATTAAGGGTTGCGTTGATCTTGATTATTGGTGCTTAATGCAAAACTGAACTCGAGACTTTATTCATATCCTTATCCTAATAATATCTTTTGTATGGGAGCAGGTTAGCCTTTTGTGTTCTAAACGTTTAGAACCCTAATCTTGTGATTAGGGTTTTATTTCATTAATTGGTAGTTTCATGGTTGCTGGGTATTGTTCGTGAGTTTCATTGTGTTACTGATTGTGTTTGTGGGTTTAGATATATGGAAAAAGGATTTCTGAACAACAATAGTGCGTCTAAAAGATTGAATACATCGGGTAAAAGTGGTACAAATGTGAGTTCCTCTTCTAATTTGGCCGATCAAACTAGATTGAATACGGTGTTACTATGGATGTTGATACAAGTGTTGTTGTTGCTAATGAGGGGCCTATTATTACTGATTGGACAGATGATGATGGTGATGTTAACTTGGTTACACTTGTGGACACGAGTGCCTATGACACGTTCGTGCGTAATACGGATGCTTCTACTTCTCCAAAGGTGATGAACTCATCTTTTGCTGATGTCGTTAATGCTTCTCGTAATGTCCAAATTGTGAACTTTAGAGCATTAATCAATGAGGATCGTGTGGATAATCATGATACAATGCTTCCTATGGCTGCTATGAAAAAGGTTTTAAGTCGGTATGATAACACGCTTGTTGGTTACTTCCTTGGTAAAACCATTGCTTTCCCCTTAGTTCAAAAATATGTCACTAATACATGGGAAAAATTTGGCTTGCAAAAGGTAATGAAAAATGGTGATGGTGTGTATCTTTTTAAGTTTGCTACCAAGGAGGGTGTGGATCGTGTCTTGGAACGAGGTCCATGGTTAATTCGTAACTCACCTATTATTCTTAACAAATGGACTCCTAATTTATCCCTTAATAGGAACGAGGTAAACAAGGTACCGGTTTGGATCAAAATGCATAATGTTTCATTGCTTGCTTATTCAGAGGATGGTTTGAGCTTGATTGCTACACAAGTAGGGAAACCTATTATGCTTGATTCTTTTACAAGTTCTATGTGTGTGGATTCATGGGGACGTATTAGTTTTGCCCGTGCTTTAGTTGAATTAAGCGCGGATTCAGAACTAAAAAGCCAGGTTACAATGGCAATTCCATATGAAGAGGGTAATGGTTTTACTACTGAAATTATTAATATAGAATATGAATGGAAACCTCCTCATTGTGGTGAATGTAAAAATTTTGGACATGCTTTGATTGAATGCCCAAATTGTGTTAAGGTGGTTGTTCGTAGTTATACTAATGTAGCTGCAAAGGCTTCTGAAGCTTCTGCTACTTTGGAAAAGACGGATGATGGTTTCATTGGGGTAGTGAATCGTAAAAGTAAGGGGAAAAATGTGGTTGCTCCTTCTCGGCCTATTGGGGGTGTTCAACTTAATAAGCCTAAACCAAAATTTTGGAGGCCTGTCCCGAAGAAGCCGGTTGCTACAAAGGAGAAAGTCAGTAATGAGGTAAGTACGAGTGAAAATATTATTGCTACATCGAACCCATTTGATGCTCTAGCTATGGCTGATACTGATGATAATGGTATTCCTTGTCCAACAACGGTTCCTCCTAAGGGTGGGGCTGAGGTTGGTAGTACGAAGGACACTAAAGTGGCTGAAGTAGTTGCTAGTTCTTCTAAGGGTGGAAATGAAAGTACTACTCCTATTGTTGAGAAAATTAGCAAGATTGAAAAGCTAATTATTGAAGGGAAGGTTAAACTTATGGATGATGATGGTAAACCTCTTAAAATGGTCGATTCTTCTAATAAGATGGGTAACCCATTCTCTAAGGTTGGCAATGTGGTAGTTTCTGACAGCGATGATGATGAAGTTTTTGATGATCACATTGGGACGTTATATTCTGGAAGTGGAGGTAAGGAGCAGAGTCTTTATAAGCAATGGACAGCGGATACGGGTGACGGTAACAATTATAATGATGATGATTTTGGCCTCTCTCCTGCACAATTTAAGGCGGAATTCAAGATTTTTGTCTTAACTAGGTGGTTTTATATTTTTTGCATAAAATTTCTGATGTATCTTATTTTATGCTGGTTTTGGGTTGGTGGTCTTGTTTGTTGTAGCTAGTTGTCATTTATGGCGTGTCATAAATGATTTAGTGGTTGTGTCAAGCGATTGCTTGCGGTTAATGTGGTACCTCAACCACATTCCATTGTACTTAAACGTTTTTTTGGAGTAATATATTTTACCGGGTGGATTACCCGTTACCCAAAAAAAAATTAGTAAAAGATGCAACTTTTGGTTGCGAAGCTCTATATTGGAACTTGGAAGGATGAGATTTTCCATATCCTTTGTATAAATTAAAACACATGTGTCACACCCCGCCACGGCGGAAACGCGCGGGTGTAACTTCATGGATATCATCACAACACCTGGTGTCTACATAGAGAACAACTACATGCACATAAATAGAGCAATGTACAAACACAAAGTGTTGTAACAATACCCCAAAATAAAATATCCAAAACAAAACATAAATCCAAACATAGATGATAAACCACTTCCAATGCAACTAAGGTCTCGTCTATCCACATCCTTCTATCTTATCCTTAGAAAGCTCACCTGAAAATGATGCTTAAAACATCAACATAATGTTGGTGAGATTCATAGGTTTAAGACTTAACACACAAGGCAACCGAATTTACTGTGATTACAAAATATAGCTGGACAAATAAATTATAGTTATCATATTGCTACATGCATTTGCAAGTTAATATCCACACATAAAGGCAACAACACTCATAAGGCAACCATTGGGCGGAACGTGCCCACCGATCCAAAGTAGTACCCATCAATATATCATCAATTAGGTCGCATGCGCGAGCAACAGGGTAAGCACCCTCCCAATTGAATCCCAAAAATATATCATCAATTAGGTCGCTATCCTAATTGAATCCCAAAACATCCACACAAGCAAATAATCACACATAGCATACATACAATAACATTATAAGTCCAAGCTCTTTAATACCACACACATAATCACAGTAAACCAAAACATTTAAGACAAGCATCATTCCTATCCCAAGTTTAAAACAATGTAAAAATATGGGACTATGAACTCACCTTAAACTCCACAGCTTCCACAAAACAACACACAATCTATAATACACAAAAATAATCCACATTACACAAGGTCAAGCTACAGGCTACAACCCATGTAATACTCATATGATGGATGTCTAAGACTCATATGACCCACCATGGATCTCCTAAACACCACACTAACCACTACCATAACTTAATACTCACTAAATCCCTTGCACTCTAAAACTCAGAAAACACAGAATTTTTGAGTACATTCGCTCACATGAAATTATGACAAATAAAGCTTAACAACTCACACCACAAATTTACCATGGTCTCTCACAAGCATAGAAGCTAATACCAGAAGGCCATGTACCAATAACACACACAAGTATTCATATAAAATTCAAACTTGACAACTACTCAAACTCGGATCTGAACGCACACCAAAAAGTTTTGATTTTTAATAATTACCTCCACAAGTTTTTATCACGAATTCTTTTCGTGGTAGTCTAATATAACTTAAAACTTAACTATTCCAGAAGACCAAGTCAAAATACCACTTTTACAACCACATGTCACCCTCAAACGTTTACCCAAAATCTGTCCCGGTTTGACAGCTTTGACACCTTAACAAAGAAAAATCAAAAGACCGACTTCCCGACCTCAAAATTGATCGTGGCTGGACTTTTTGGAAAGCTCTTTCATTATAATTCAATTTAGACTTAAAATTTGTGACTTAACTCATCACCATCTGTTATATACACTCACATCTTTACAGCCTTACAAATCTGTCCAAACCCTAACTCAATAACTAGTATGTTTTACGCTCAATTCCCTTAACCATTAACCATAATATTAACATCTAATCATCCTAACATGTTTTACTTCAATAATTTACAGAAGTATATAAACCCTAGATTCCATCATATTAATTATTACATGAATCATAACAATAATTGATTAATTACACATAATGGTTAAAGATTTTACCTTGATTCTTGATTATTGCTAGACAATTATGAAACCCTAATTTTTCCCCTCTTGATTCTCCATGTGTCGACCCATAATTGCAGAAAAATGTTTTAGGGGTGTTTGGTTTGGTATATATATTAATTAGGGATAATCCTTGGGCCTAAGAGTCATATTTGGACTCAAATTGGGTTTTCTTTTTCCCCCTTATCCCTTAAATCCGAATTTTACATATATAAAATATATATTTTTATTTTTTTTATTAAATTTATTTATTACACTCAAAACCTCATACTTTTCATATTTTATATATTCTCATATCGAAACCTAACGTCTTACGCGATAAACCTTAATTTTACGATAAACCGGAAAAATATCATTTTAAAACAAAGTTTCCAAAAATAGAATTTCACACTCTTTTTGAAATATAACTCATAAAAACAAATCCCACGTAACTTACTAACGCTCAATTACTTGAACGAAACCTCGTTACGCAAAAACACAATAACACCAAAACTACACAAGTCATTTCTACACCACAAAGGTGATCAAAATGAACTTTCCCGAATTCCAAACTTTCCAAATCACAATAAAACCACTCATGCAAAGGGTTTTAGTGCTAAAACTCACCTATAACACTCATATATCACTTCAAACACCTAATACACACCAAACAAACGTCAACCGAGTCAAGACTATCAGTCAAACTGACCTGCTAAAACCACAGTTGTTACATCATCCCCCACTTAGGGAAATCGCGTCCCGAGATTTCAACTACTATAGTCACCACTCACAACAGCGAAAGGAAATTTATGGATTTTTAAGCGGACAAATACCACCCCATAAACTCACAGAGAAAGAATCGCAAAAATGTGAACCGACTAAATACTCGAATTCACATGATAGAAAAACATTCCGTCACTCCAACGTTACATGCAAATAGATACACTCCCCGATCAACAACACCAATGATCAAAACGACTTCTCACAGGTAGGTACGATACCCTCGAACCCAAAGAAAACCCGAATGGTAACCGCAAGACGCACTCACAAATAACAAATAGTCATAAAACAAACATTAATTACCTCTGATTCCTCACGCTCCCAAGTAAACTCAGGACCACGCTTAGAGTCCCACCATACCTTTACCAACGCTATCTCACCACACTTCAAACTCTTAACATCTCATTTCCATAATCTCAACAGGTTTCTTGACAAAACGAAAAGTCTTGTCAACCTTACTCTCATCTAATGGCACATGCAGACTAGCATCCGCCAAACACTTCTTTCAATTAGATACGTGAAACGTATCATGCACTTTACTTCACTCCTCAGACAAATTCAACCGATATGTTTCAAATCCAATCCTTTCCGTAAATCTCAAATGGTCCTACGTATCTCGGTGCTAGCTTGCCTTTCGTACCGAAACGCACAACACCCTTCCAAGGAGATACTTTTAACCACACAATATCACCAACACTAAACTATAAGGCTTACAGCAATTATTCGTATAACTCTTTTTGGCGATCTTTTGCTGCCTTAAGTCTTTTCCTTAGCCAGAAAACCTTATTCGTAGTCTCTCGTTCTAGTTCAGGACCAATTAGTTGGCTTGTTCCAACCTTTGCCCATAGAACATTCCATACAACTTTTCACACGACACATACTCCATACTAGAATAATAGTTGTTGATATAGGAGAACTCAGCTAAGGATAAATGTATACCCCGGCTTCCTCCAAAATCAAACACACCCATGGCTCTTTACCAACTCACTGAGTGAAACGAAATCTCGCCTACTCCTCCATACACCTCTTGCTAAGGTATAATACGTCTTATCCATTCTCGGATGTATCAAATACCTTTCATGATTGATGTCCTTATGCTTCCTCTCAATGGAACCAATAGTTGGTCCGCAAAGTACATTCCTCCATCTTCGTTCCTCACTATTTACTGGTCTAAACCAAGTAATCATTCTTCTTACATGTTCTCATCCTTGAACCTCTCTATCTAGGCTACCAGTATCATCCTCTTAACTCCGAACCGAATTATCAAAACCATTGCTCACAAACATCCAAGTTTCACTCGTTCACTCCCGCTCAGCGCTCTTACCACGAGGTCCTCCCTTCCTTGACGATAGCGAATCAGACATTTGTAGTCACTGAGAAACTCCACACCCAACTTCTCTTCAACATATATTAACCTCTTGTCAAGTATATGCTAAAGATTCTCATGATCCGTGTAGATAACACTTCCTGCTCCATACAAATCTCATCTCCAAGTTCTATTCCCCAACTCTAAGTCACGCATCACATAGTTCCTCTTATGAATCTTCTATCTCCGCGATGTCCATGCAATCCGAAGAACGTACATCTTGAAGCTAAACCTCTCACTTGAACAACTCGGCAAACACTGTCTTCCTCTTCGACGAACAAATCGATAATCAAAACGACAATCTATCCTAAGTAAACGACGCGAACCATGAAACCGGTCGAACTAAAACGTTTATCAATGAACTCAAAAGGGGTACGAATTATCGACTAGCGAAGTAACGAACATCAAAATCAAAGCTAGAAAAACACAATGAGAAATTATCCCCCAATAAAAGTAGACACGGATAAAATGTTCATGAACACCCATACAAAGAAAACATAAAATACACGTACCCATAGTAAATCCACAGGCGTACCTCAACAAAAGAAACACTCGATGAACCAAATACATAACAAGTTTGGTAAATGAGAACCATAGACAGTTCTTATTCCCGTACTCGACCTTCCCAACAACAAATGAACACGGTTTTTCACAAGACATATCTTAAACTTACACTTTTTTTTATAAAATATATATAAACCATTTTGTGTAAGACATTGTGACAATTGGCAAAATAGGGAGCCATTTATAAAACCCGCATTACATTAAAATTATAATTTTGGAATTTTTGAATGATTATTGTGACGAGATATTTTACAAACGTTGGTACGTGATTTTTAATCGTACGATATTTATGAGATTTGGTTATTTATTTATGGTTTGGATTGATTCGGTCGTGATGATTTATTGTGAGATCGTAATTTTTGGCATTACATTGACTCCGGCACTAGGATAACCTAACAATTTTAATTTCATTTTATTTTTGGATCGGATATTATTATTTTTGGAACAGATTCGGTTTGAAGGACATTTGGTTATTTAAGTTTCGGGTTTGGTCCGTGTATTGACACCGGGCTACTAAATCCCTACACCCACTATTATTATTATTAAAAAGTTTATTTTTTTTAAGAGTAACTACACATGAATCGTCCCTGTGAATATCACACAACCAACCAACACCTTCACCACTTAAATTCTCTCTCTCTCTTCTTTCTTTAAACACCACCGCCGCCCCTTAAATCCACCATAGCTCCGCCACCGCCGCCCTCACCATAAAAACAACACCACCATCTTCACCATCTTTTCGAGATCTATCTATTGGTACTAACCACGCGCTCTAACTCCCCCCTATAACACCTAATTCGAATTAAATCCTCACGAGTTCATCACCACTTGTTCATATATCTTGAAGATCTATTCGTCTTGGCTTTGGTTTTTGAAGGTAGGTCGAGTTTTGACTCGGGTTTGTGTTCAAATCGTGACTATGGGTCACGGTTTTCATTTCTTTTTCGAGTTTACATGGATTTTGAGACAAGAATTTAGTGGGTTTTTGATAAAATGTGATCTAAAAATTCGTTTGGTATCCGGGTTTTGGTGGATTTCATGTGGAGGTCGAGTGAACCATGAGCCGTAGCTCATGGCTTGGTTTTGGTTCGAGCCTTATGGCTTATGTTTGATGATTTTGACCTCGGGTTCACGTTAGCGAGGGTTGGATTATTGGAGTATGGTTTTGGCTTGGATTTGATGACTTTTTAATGTTGTGGTTGTTCTTGCATGCCGCGACCCCGAGGGTCCGTTTGGGACAGCCTTGGTACACTCCAAGTGAGCTTGGGTCGTGTCCCAAGCTGCCTTGGTGACGAGTCTTGTGACTCCTTGTTGTGCCGAGACCCAAGTGGGTCATTTGGTTCGGGTTTTGGCTTGGTAAACCAACCCGGAAATTTGTGTAACTTGATATTTCCTATTGTGGTTCATGTTGGTGTTTTTATTATTGTGGTGATATTTTTTTATTTGGTCGAATACTTTGGTTGGGTCGAGACCATTGTGGTCTCGACAATGGATATATTATGATGACTGAGGAGTTGTTGTCGAATGGTAAATGTGGGGACCGATTGTGAGACGGTCGAATTAGAATGACGGAGATAGGTTAGTTGGGTGCCGTAGTCGGACCCTTTTGTTGTAGCATGTGATTGGGATTGATTTGGACGGAGTTGGTTATTTATTATGACTTGTTTGTATTATTTGTGGACTTGGACTATGAGCCGAGAGTAATGACTCGGACATGTGACCAAATTCTTATGACTCGATAAATATTAAAAATCAAACGCTTATAATAAAACTCATAATAATATTATTAGTAATATAATCGTTTATATAAGTATATAGACGTGATAAACGTATATATATTATTATAAATGTGTATATTAATAATAAAACGATCACGAGTGAACGTTATAATAATATAACGATAATTATTGTACCATATGGATAGTGCAATAAATGTCGGAGTATTATTATAAATAAATAACTATAAATAATGTCGTGAACTAATACGTCGGGTAAGTAATAAATAAAAACATGATGATTTTTATAAATTTAGAAAACTTATCGAGTTATACGAGTTGTGGTTACTTAAGTCCAAGTGGGCTTTATTATGTGACTTTTATGTTGTCACGGATATATATGACGATTAATATATCCATTTTCTATAACTACGTAACTTATTTAATCGACGGGTTAAATCGAGTTTATTTAGCTATATAAAATGAGAAAACGAACTCCAATTGAGTCGTTTTAAAAGATTTATCATTCAAATTATATAAATATCAGAGATTACAAAATGAGGTCCCAGATGGTTCCATGTTTACAATTTACATTAAATGAGTTTTGAATGATAATAAAATTTATAGCCCTCTTGAGTATCCGTGCCCTTCCGTGCCATCCTTGATCGTCATGAACCTGAAATACATGCTTGAGAGGTCAACACAAAGGTTGAGTGATATTCATAGAGTTTGTTTAATGTTTGAACACAATGTGTTGGTAGTTAAATCGTTGAACACAATAATCGTAGTGTTTGTAGTTAAATCGTTTGAACACAATAATCGTAGTGTTTGTAGTTAAATCGTTTGAACACAATAATCGTAGTGTTTGTAGTTAAATCGTTTGAACACAATAATCGTAGTGTGAGCTATAGACTCACACCAATGTTTGGAAAACAAGACAGGTAGGCTACGTTATTATACGCCCATAAAATGTATTATACACTAAGCTTATGAAACCAAAACGTTAACGTGTACCAATATCGATCGGCAGATTTATCCCGGTAGGTACTTTGCCGTCATACCTAATGTCTCAAATATTAATGCATTTGTTTGAACTTAGTCAAAACAAATGGGATTCGTCAATCCAAATAGGCCTATTCACAATATTCGCGCTCACTTGCAAGTAACCCTCGCAAGTGATTAAATGGTTCATAATAAGGGATCTTGGTTTGGCAAGGATGTTACTTAGTGATAATAAAACATAGTCGAATAGCATACAGTAGAAAGCATTGTGTTCGATTTAGAAATAGCATGTGTTCCCCCCAAGGGTTTGTAAAATAGTTAAACAATAGAAAGTGGGGCTATGAACTCACCTTAAGTAAGATAGCAAGTAATGAATGTAACGGTTGAATCGTGAAGGTTTCTACGAGCAACCTAAAATCGAATGTTGCGACTTAGGATCGGAGTAAAGAATATGAATAAGTGCCTATATATATATCTTGCATTTAGTCCATGATGTGGTATGATGTATATTGTAAGTCTTAGAAAGAAAAGATTCATGAAACATGTATGTTTTATATATCGTTTACTACCGTTCGGGCCGACGTAATTCAGAAGTCATGTTAGTAAGCGTTCGAGGAGCCAGGACACTTTAATTCGTAAATCCACAACTCATCTCGACGGCTTACATAATGAACTCCTCACATGAGGCTCCCTACTATTGTAGTAGTTGATAACATATATAGATATAAGTTTTGATCCGAAAAGTTACATGTCCGATATTTGAATAAACTTAGGAAAGTTTATTAGTACATGAAGATTGTTATTAGCGGTAGTTTCATATAACTTGTATGACCATTTTTCTTTGTAATATCTCATGGTTCCTTTTAGGTGAAGTAGATCCAAATTGCTTGTTCAAGTTGTCGCCAATTCCTTGTTTCATGTTTTCGCCTAAGTAAGTTGGTATGGTCATTTCGTCATGGCCTAGCCATGACCTTTGGTCCTTGTTCCAAGGTCATGAGACTCAACCTTGGCTCTAGCCATGGTTGTGGTCTTGATTATAGGTCATAAGACCTCTTGTTCCTTTTAAAGTATAACCATAATATAGTGACTTTGGTCTAAAAATGGGCTGTTTAGAATTTGAAGAATTTTATCACTCGGAAAGCGTTTTCAGGGCTCGAGCTTCTTTAAGCCTGAATGAAAACGTCGTTCCGGACAACTTTCGTGTTTTAACTTTTTGATGAATCGGACCAGAAGTGGGACTTTCAAAATCAAAATTTGATCAGAATGCTATTTAGGCAGTTTTGCCGGAAATCTTTGGTAACTTCAAATGGGCGTAACTTTTGACTCGTATACTCGTTTTGGGTGGTTCAAGTTGCTATGGTTTCCTTGTTAAGTCCTCTACTGTAATATGTAATGATCAAATATCATATTTTTACCATTTTGATCAGGTCTTACCAAGAAAGTCACTAGTTTGCTTGTTATAGTAACTTGTCTTATCAATCATGTACAATAACTTGTTTTACTCACTTTTATACATCATGGACATGAATACAAGACATAATATAGCACAAATAATATGTAAATAACATGAATAGGATTATTTAACAAGAATCATGTTAGGGTTTGGCTTACAACTTTTGGCTTTCAAAGATGAAAGGATGTTAACATGTAAGGAAAAGGACTTTGATAGACTTGCTTCAACCCACTTCACTTCATGCAATCTTTCTACCCTTGTAATCTTGAAAGATGGATGATGAAGGTTGAGGTGACTTGAGTGGATTCAAACTTAAGAGAAATCACCAAGTATATGAGGTTATGGAAGTGTTTTGATAACCTAAGATCAAACTAGGGTTTATGGGTTGTTATGCACTTGATTCTTGGATGAAACTTGGAGTAAATGAGCTAAGGATGAGATGATGGTGTGTTTTTATGTGTGTGGGACGTTTGAATGGCCAAGGAGTGGGAGGAGGGGTATTTATATGCTAATGAGGAGGTTAGAACTCATGACTAGTCAACACTTGCTCACCAAGTTGAACACATGTTCACATCTTAAGGCTTAAAGCATGGGATTAAGCCACCTAGGGGCTGAATCCCCCCCCCCCCCTAAGTCGGTTAGCCAAGCTTGGGGAGCAAGAGTGGACTTTTGATGATATTATCCAAGTTATTGAGTTAGTTTTGGCTCCGTAAAATGCTAACCGTAAATGGTTAAGCCACGAAATGTAAAACCGGGTGTCGTAAAAATACGAAACTTGGAAGAATGGTTAAACATGTTAAAATACTCCATAATAAAATATAAAATGAGTGGTAGGTTCCATTTGGGTGGTAAAACCCTGCTAAAACTGAAAACACGGGTCTAAAACGCGTAATACATAAAATGTACGAATATTGCGTAAAATTGAGAAAAGTAAAATGTTACTTTTCTAATAGGATAAAAATGATTTAAAATGACTTATAATGTCTAGACTGGGCTCAGTCTAGTGTCGGTTGGTATTAAATGTCTTTTAGACATCAAACCGTAAGCCTAAAAATCAAGGAATGACTTATAAAATCAAGGGATGATTTTTGGTCAATGGAGGAGGGAAAAATATGTTGACTTTTTCTAAAAAGTTGAAAACTTAAATCGTCTTAGAAATGCGGTGCAGGTATAGGCTAAGGTTACGGCTGAGTAAAAACGCTTAAAAACTGAAAATTCCAGTTTTTCACGGCCGAGGCTTATTTTGGTCATGTTTTTCTCAGTCACGATTAATTCTCAAATAAATCATGAGTGTGTCAAACATTTTTCTGATGCGGGGTCACTTAACGCGGTCGAGTTTCGTTGTACGTAGAATTTCTGAACGACGTTTTACCCTAAAACGTGTAATTCCTTAATAACTTTCACGAAAATGAGCTTATGAAAGTTAAACATTTAATTTGTCATGGAAATGATTTATCACTCGAGAATATCAAATAAAAATCAACTTTCCGGAAAATTTCGGGAAAAATGAATAGTAAAAGTGAATAGTGAAATTTTTCCGGGAATGGTAATTAACCTGAAATTGTGAATTGTTACAGTCTCTACCCCTTACGGGGAAATTCGTCCCGAAGTTCAGTTTATGTCATGGTTTGAAGCGATGTCGGTGAAAAGATAGGATTTCTTGTGGCGAATATAATGTAGGTATCATGCCATACCTGTGCAATGTAATGTAGGTATCATGCCATACCCGAGCAATGTAATGTAGGTATCATGCCATACCCGAGCAATGTAATGTAGGTATCATGCCATACCCGAGCAATGTAATGTAGGTATCAAGCCATACCCGAGCAATGTAATGTAGTGTAAGTTGACTTCATACTTATGTTATTTTGGATACAAATAAGCCCACTTGTTTATAATTCTTTATTTACATAGAGAGGCATCCCAAACAATGTAAATAGAGGAATATAAACTTATGGTTCGGTGATTTACAATTTCTTTATTTAAATGAAAAGGCATCCCAATCCATTCAAATAATTACAAATCATCCTACTTAAGAATTCCCAACACAACATTCATACTTAGCCGGTGAGTTACAAGGTAGTGTATTTTGAGATGATATTGGTATTCCAAAAGTACAAGATGAATATTCAACCTTGTAAAGCTGATGAGGGTACTTGTGGTGTAACTATGGATGATTTGAGCTTTAAAAGTGCATCAAGATCTGTTAATGAGTTTGTGGTTGCCACGGTTGTGAAAATAATGATGTGATATGTTGATGAACAAAAGTGTGTAGTGTATGCTTAACATTAATACTCTTAGGTATAGATGTTGAGTTTGCTTTAAAAATCTTAAGAGATTTTAAAAGTTTATGATGGAATGGTATCCTTAGGACCTAAACAGAATAGTACTTCTACAGGATGAAGAGAAGAATTGATAACTATCCCAAGATAGTAGTTCGGATTATCTCATAAATGAAAACTTTCAAGAATGAATTTAAATCATACAGATAAGGTGTTAAGATTTCGCTGAGTGGTAAGACATTATCGTGTCTCTAGATTGTTTTAATGTATTCTGGTGGTTTATCATGTTCATGTAGGAAATCAATCTAAACATAACCCTAGCACAACTATTCTCAGTATTTGAAAATTTTAAGTCGAATATAGTTAGTCAGACTATATTCCACTGTCCCTAGGTTAAATATAGGTGACTAGTCTATGTTTAGCCAAGGTTCGATAAAATTTTCAAATACCTAAATTAGGTATACTTGTGATATGTCCGTTGCTTTCGGGAAAGTGTCCACTAAACAAAGGCGATGTCAAACCCTTCAATTGCAAGTCCCGTCCATACAAGACTTGTAACGTATGTTTTCATATTCCATTGCATAGAAGATAGTAAGGGTAGGTACGTATGGAAATGAAGTTTTAAGTAGTTCTAAAATAGAACATACTTGGCCAGGATCACGAACTTTTAATAATGAAGGTTTCATAAGAAAACTTTGATGAATGTAGAGAAAGTTCAGCTTTTGTCGATGATGGGTTAGTTTCTCCTTTAGAAATCTCATATTTCTTGTTTGGAAATCGATAAATTGTGATGGGTTTTTGATATCATATGAAATGATATTGATGATGTGACGGAATAATTCTAGAGACCATTGCACAAAACACAATGTCTCGGAAGTAGGTTAGACCATTGTGCAATTCACAATATCTGGGAAGTAGGTTAGACCATTGTGTGACTCAAAACATTTGAGAAATGGTTAAGACCATTGTATAATACAATGTCTTGGAAAATAGGAAAGACCATTGCAATCAGTTACAATGTCTTGGACATAAAATGTTGGAGTAGGAACATGATTGGGAGAATCTGGTTGTGTCGTAATGCCCTAGAATAGGCATACGCAGATATGTTTACTCCATTGTTTAGATAAATGATTGAAAATAAACCGAGTTTATATATCAATATACTAATGCTTACGGGGAAATGCTCAATTATGTTTAGGGTACATATATTAATATGCAATTATGTTTGTGTAGCACAAAAATGTCTACGGGGAAATGCTCAAAATGGGTATATATGAATATACTAATATGTTTGTGTAGCATAACATGCTTACAAAGTCCATAATCGTCTGGTGGATGGAAGACACGGAGAGCGGAAGGCTATAAAATGGTTTTGCTTGTAGTTGTGGTTATAGTTTAGGTCTCAATTAGACCCGTTTCTCTATAACCATGGCTCTGGTACCAATCTGTAACACCCCCAATTCATGGATGCAGCGGAATTCGAACTGGGTGTTACTTGACGGCACAATAGTCACAATAATAGAAAACGAACTCCAATTGAGTCGTTTTAAAAGATTTATCATTCAAATTATATAAATATCAGAGATTACAAAATGAGGTCCCAGATGGTTCCATGTTTACAATTTACATTAAATGAGTTTTGAATGATAATAAAATTTATAGCCCTCTTGAGTATCCGTGCCCTTCCGTGCCATCCTTGATCGTCATGAACCTGAAATACATGCTTGAGAGGTCAACACAAAGGTTGAGTGATATTCATAGAGTTTGTTTAATGTTTGAACACAATGTGTTGGTAGTTAAATCGTTGAACACAATAATCGTAGTGTTTGTAGTTAAATCGTTTGAACACAATAATCGTAGTGTTTGTAGTTAAATCGTTTGAACACAATAATCGTAGTGTGAGCTATAGACTCACACCAATGTTTGGAAAACAAGACAGGTAGGCTACGTTATTATACGCCCATAAAATGTATTATACACTAAGCTTATGAAACCAAAACGTTAACGTGTACCAATATCGATCGGCAGATTTATCCCGGTAGGTACTTTGCCGTCATACCTAATGTCTCAAATATTAATGCATTTGTTTGAACTTAGTCAAAACAAATGGGATTCGTCAATCCCAATAGGCCTATTCACAATATTCGCGCTCACTTGCAAGTAACCCTCGCAAGTGATTAAATGGTTCATAATAAGGGATCTTGGTTTGGCAAGGATGTTACTTAGTGATAATAAAACATAGTCGAATAGCATACAGTAGAAAGCATTGTGTTCGATTTAGAAATAGCATGTATTCCCCCCAAGGGTTTGTAAAATAGTTAAACAATAGAAAGTGGGGCTATGAACTCACCTTAAGTAAGATAGCAAGTAATGAATGTAACGGTTGAATCGTGAAGGTTTCTACGAGCAACCTAAAATCGAATGTTGCGACTTAGGATCGGAGTAAAGAATATGAATAAGTGCCTATATATATATCTTGCATTTAGTCCATGATGTGGTATGATGTATATTGTAAGTCTTAGAAAGAAAAGATTCATGAAACATGTATGTTTTATATATCGTTTACTACCGTTCGGGCCGACGTAATTCAGAAGTCATGTTAGTAAGCGTTCGAGGAGCCAGGACACTTTAATTCGTAAATCCACAACTCATCTCGACGGCTTACATAATGAACTCCTCACATGAGGCTCCCTACTATTGTAGTAGTTGATAACATATATAGATATAAGTTTTGATCCGAAAAGTTACATGTCCGATATTTGAATAAACTTAGGAAAGTTTATTAGTACATGAAGATTGTTATTAGGGGTAGTTTCATATAACTTGTATGACCATTTTTCTTTGTAATATCTCATGGTTCCTTTTAGGTGAAGTAGATCCAAATTGCTTGTTCAAGTTGTCGCCAATTCCTTGTTTCATGTTTTCGCCTAAGTAAGTTGGTATGGTCATTTCGTCATGGCCTAGCCATGACCTTTGGTCCTTGTTCCAAGGTCATGAGACTCAACCTTGGCTCTAGCCATGGTTGTGGTCTTGATTATAGGTCATAAGACCTCTTGTTCCTTTTAAAGTATAACCATAATATAGTGACTTTGGTCTAAAAATGGGCTGTTTAGAATTTGAAGAATTTTATCACTCGGAAAGCGTTTTCAGGGCTCGAGCTTCTTTAGGCCTGAATGAAAACGTCGTTCCGGACAACTTTCGTGTTTTAACTTTTTGATGAATCGGACCAGAAGTGGGACTTTCAAAATCAAAATTTGATCAGAATGCTATTTAGGCAGTTTTGCCGGAAATCTTTGGTAACTTCAAATGGGCGTAACTTTTGACTCGTATACTCGTTTTGGGTGGTTCAAGTTGCTATGGTTTCCTTTTTAAGTCCTCTACTGTAATATGTAATGATCAAATATCATATTTTTACCATTTTGATCAGGTCTTACCAAGAAATTCACTAGTTTGCTTGTTATAGTAACTTGTCTTATCAATCATGTACAATAACTTGTTTTACTCACTTTTATACATCATGGACATGAATACAAGACATAATATAGCACAAATAATATGTAAATAACATGAATAGGATTATTTAACAAGAATCATGTTAGGGTTTGGCTTACAACTTTTGGCTTTCAAAGATGAAAGGATGTTAACATGTAAGGAAAAGGACTTTGATAGACTTGCTTCAACCCACTTCACTTCATGCAATCTTTCTACCCTTGTAATCTTGAAAGATGGATGATGAAGGTTGAGGTGACTTGAGTGGATTCAAACTCAAGAGAAATCACCAAGTATATGAGGTTATGGAAGTGTTTTGATAACCTAAGATCAAACTAGGGTTTATGGGTTGTTATGCACTTGATTCTTGGATGAAACTTGGAGTAAATGAGCTAAGGATGAGATGATGGTGTGTTTTTATGTGTGTGGGACGTTTGAATGGCCAAGGAGTGGGAGGAGGGGTATTTATATGCTAATGAGGAGGTTAGAACTCATGACTAGTCAACACTTGCTCACCAAGTTGAACACATTTTCACATCTTAAGGCTTAAAGCATTGGATTAAGCCACCTAGGGGCTGAATCCCCCCCCCCCCTAAGTCGGTTTGCCAAGCTTGGGGAGCAAGAGTGGACTTTTGATGATATTATCCAAGTTATTGAGTTAGTTTTGGCTCCGTAAAATGCTAACCGTAAATGGTTAAGCCACGAAACGTAAAACCGGGTGTCGTAAAAATACGAAACTTGGAAGAATGGTTAAACATGTTAAAATACTCCATAATAAAATATAAAATGAGTGGTAGGTTCCATTTGGGTGGTAAAACCCTGCTAAAACTGGAAACACGGGTCTAAAACGCGTAATACATAAAATGTACGAATATTGCGTAAAATTGAGAAAAGTAAAATGTTACTTTTCTAATAGGATAAAAATGATTTAAAATGACTTATAATGTCTAGACTGGGCTCAGTCTAGTGTCGGTTGGTATTAAATGTCTTTTAGACATCAAACCGTAAGCCTAAAAATCAAGGAATGACTTATAAAATCAAGGGATGATTTTTGGTCAATGGAGGAGGGAAAAATATGTTGACTTTTTCTAAAAAGTTGAAAACTTAAATCGTCTTAGAAATGCGGTGCAGGTATAGGCTAAGGTTACGGCTGAGTAAAAACGCTTAAAAACTGAAAATTCCAGTTTTTCACGGCCGAGGCTTATTTTGGTCATGTTTTTCTCAGTCACGATTAATTCTCAAATAAATCATGAGTGTGTCAAACATTTTTCTGATGCGGGGTCACTTAACGCGGTCGAGTTTCGTTGTACGTAGAATTTCTGAATGACGTTTTACCCTAAAACGTGTAATTCCTTAATAACTTTCACGAAAATGAGCTTATGAAAGTTAAACATTTAATTTCTCATGGAAATGATTTATCACTCGAGAATATCAAATAAAAATCAACTTTCGGGAAAATTTCAGGAAAAATGAATAGTAAAAGTGAATAGTGAAATTTTTCCGGGAATGGTAATTAACCTGAAATTGTGAATTGTTACAGATATTTTTGGAAAGTTAAATGGAATACGTTCGGGATTGGGAATATTTGATTTTTGAGGAAATGAATTCTGAACGAGTCTGATATTGTTAGGAAGTGCCGAGTCTTTAGTCGCCGTTACGTGAGTTGCTTGAGATTACTTACGTCTTTCTTCTATCGTTTCTTTTGAGAATTTCTGGACTTGAGGTGAGTCATAGCCCCACTTTTTACTCTTGAACTTTGTTTTCAATGCTTGGGGTGAGAAACGTGCAAATGCTTTATGTGGACTATTATCGCTTTTTGATTTCAAAACTTGCTATGCTTATAGAACTAGGTAGAGCGAGGCCTAGACTAGATCTAGGTAAGCTATTGATTCGGTTATTGAGCGAGGCCTAGACTGGAGCTAGGTAAGCTATCGATTTGGTTGTTGAGCGAGGCCTAGTCCCCGAACTAGGTAAGCTATTTGATTTGGTTATTGAGCGAGGCCTAGTCCCCGAACTAGGTAAGCTATTTGATTTGGTTATAGAGCGAGGCCTAGACTAGATCTAGGTAAGCTATTGATTCGGTTGTTGAGCGAGGCCTAGTCCCCGAACTAGGTAAGCTAGTGGATTGATTATAGAGCGAGGCATAGACTTGAGCTAGGTAAGCTATTGATTGGATTGATTTGAGCTATAGCGTGCACCTATAGGGATGATTAGATTTGGTTGGATTATCTTGGTTGGATTATTTTTGGTTGGATGATTGAGCCCTAGTCTAGCTAGCAAGCGTTTTGCGTATATGTCCACTATATTGAATTAAGAATCTAAACCTATGATCTCACCAGCTAAAGCTGACTTTTAGCACGTTTTCTCAGGTAATTAAGTGATGCTCTATGGATGCTTGGGATTGGAGGCTTGGCATTTGGCACCGGTTATGGATCTATATTTCTAAAACTCTGATAACTATTGTGGACCTATATTTATTTCTTTTGGGCCTGACTTTGGATGAATTTGGGATAATGTAAACTTTAAAACCCCGCGTGGTTGCATTTTATTTTGTTTACTTTATCTCGTTCTTTTATGTCTTGTGTTTGAATACCAATCCCCGTAGCACCCCGAAAGCTTGTTGAGTCTTCCGCTGTATCAAATTTTGGGGGTGTTACAGATTGGTATCAGAGCCAAGGTTATAGAGAACTAGGTAAATAGACACCTAAACTATAACCGATTTTTATAGAAAACGATCCTCGACCATTACCCGCCAGCCCGCCAAGCCGAAGCATCATTGTTGATTATTGAGGTATTATGAGATATTGACTTGGAATGAGATTATTGAGATGATTATTAGAATTGGGATTCTTGAGATGATTTGAGGATTTGAGGTTTATTGATTTAGTGATATGATGCGTTTTGAGGAATTATATGTGTTTTGAGGAATTATATGGCTTAATTGTTTTGCGAATGGTTTTAGTAATGCGGTATTTTAAATCTTTCTTGATTATAAATGATTATAAATGATTTGGAGTTATATGATGATTTTGATATGGTATTTTGAGTACGCGGTTTAGTTGTTTTGAAACACTTACACCTACCCTACGCCGTTGTCACAAATCATAGCCTCCTTTGCACATGTTGTTATTAAGAATTGTTATTGCTAGTACGCGTCGCCCCTCGTAGATCACTATGGCCCCTGATGACTCATACGTGTTGGTCATGCGTTCGGCCACTACTTTATCGTCTCATTGTCACCCTAAGTCACCGATTTTATCACCTCGTGGTTCACCTGCTCAGAGATGACGATTGATGGAGTACCCCTCCGATGAGGAGTATGAGGAGGAGTACGAGGGTGAGCAGAAGGATAACCCTCAAGATGAGGAAGAGGATGATCCTCAGGAAGAGGAGATGTCTGATGATGATGGGTCGCTAGCACATTCGGCTCATTATGCGAAGCCCGATTCCCCGATACATCCGTTAGAGCCGGTTTCACCTGATCATCCATTTTTGTTTGAGTTGCCACCTGGTAGTCCCGTTGAGTTGAATGCACCTTCTGAGGTTTCTGCTGAGCATGCAGATTTGGGTGAAACTGGTAGGATGTGGACTTGGATTACTGCACAGGGCGAGAGGATCTCGCGGATGTCTGACCGACTTGAGATAGTTATTGCTGAGTTTATTGCTGTGTTTGTTGCTGAGTTGAGAGTTGATTTGACTACTGTCATGGGCAGGACGACAGCGATTAGGAGAGGTATGATGGAGATACATGAGCAGATAGAGAGTCTGCAAAGAGGTTTCCTCACGGCTCGCGAGGGAGATCGCAAGCTACGGCTGAGGAACACAGAGTTAGAAAAGGAGGTTGCGGACCTCAAGAGGGACAGAGATGCACATAGTGTTGAGCAGGGATCGTTATTGAGGAATTTGGATGGTTTTGGATCGGAGTTGAGGAGTCTACGCCAGCGTCATGGCTAGATCGATTTGGATTTGTGGTTGTTATGTTGCTTCCTAAGCTACGGAGTACTCAGTTAGGAGAGCTGGTTATTCTATCCCTTAAGTCATGTTATTCGAATTGTATGTTCGTCTCGTATGGAACGATTAGTATTTATTATGTCTTTTGGTATTTTGGAGCGAAGTATCGGTCGCTACTTGTATGGACGATGGTGATTTCGTATGATATTCTATGGTTTTTGGCGTACATGGAGAATTGTGTTCCTATTTGCGTAGTTGATGTTGTGTTAGTATTATGTTCGTATTTCGACTTTCACCAAATTGGATTCTTGTTGGACGTTATGGTACGTATTATTGGAGACTTACGAACCTTGTATTGTGACTTCGATCAATGGCCCCACGACGAAACCCTGTTAGAGCTACCAGAACTAGTCCTGCAACGACTACCCCTGGTCGCCGAAGACGCCGTCCTACTCGAAATGTTGAAACCCCTACTCCTTATAACCTGGACACTACTAACCGCAACAACAGGAATCAAAATGTTGATGTTCAGGGAGACAATGATCATGTTCCACTTAATGCACCCACTGTGGATCAAGCAATGATCAATCAACTTGTGGAGCAACGAGTTGCTGAGTTACTAGTTGAGTCAAATCATTCCAACATTTCTGCTGGAACATTTCCACCTGTTCGTGCTAATGGATGTAACTACAAGGAGTTTAAAAATTTGTGGACCCATTGAGTTTGGTGGAACTGAAGGAGTGGTCTACTTGGTCAGGTGGATAGAGAAGACTGAGTCAGTGTTTAATGTCAGTGGTTGTGCGGAGAATGCGAAGGTAAAGTTTGCTTCTTTTACTTTCAAGGATGAAGCTTTAACTTGGTGGAACAATTACCGTAATTCGGTTGGGAGTGTTGTGGCTTAAGCTATGACTTGGGAGCAATTTAAGTCTTTGCTGATTCAGACTTACTGCCCAAGGAATGTGATTAAGAAGCTAGAGATTGAGTTCTGGAGCCATAAGGTGAAAGGTACCGATATGGCAACTTACAATTGCCGTTATCGAGAGTTAGCCTCACTTTGTCCCGATATGGTTAGGACTGAGACTCAAAGGATTGAGAGGTATACTGATGGGTTTCTGGTAGCTACAAGGAACGATGTGATGTCTGCTAAGCCTGCAAACATTCATGAGGCTATCACTATCGCTCAACAATTGATGGACTCTTTGGCATTGGAAGAGGCTGAGAAGGATAAGAATGGAAAGAGGAAGAGGGATAATCATTATAAGGGTAATGATCATCGAAACAAGCGACAAACAACTACTAGAGCTTATGCTATGGGAGATGGAGACAAGAAGAACTACAATGGAGATGCACCCAAGTGTAATCGATGTTATAAACATCATTCTGGTCGATGTACTGTGATGTGCAAGAATTGCTCTAGGATGGGACACATAGTTAAAGATTGTAGAGCTCGACCACTTGCTATGGTTCAAGCTACTCCTGAAACTATGAGCAAGGCTAATGTTACTTGCTATGGATGTGGAAAGAAGGGACAAAGAAGGGACATTATAGGAATGAGTGTAGGGAATCGTGGAACCAAGGAAATCAAGGATCGGGTGGTAATGGGTACAATAATGGAAACCGTGGAGCTGGAGGAAATCGTGGACAACAAGATAATGGGGACCAACGTGTGGAAGCTGGAGCTGCTCATGGGAGAGTGTATGCACTTGGGAACGAGAGAGGAGAAGATCTGAACGTCGTTACTGGTACATTCCTTCTCAATAATCGTTATGCTTCCATACTATTTGATACTGGTGCCGATAAGAGTTTTGTGTCCACTAAGTTTGCACCCTTGCTAGAGAAACCCCCGATGGCCTTAGGAATTGGTTATGATGTAGAGTTAGCTAATGGGAACATAGAGAGGATTAGGATTATCATTCGCGGTTATACGTTAAACTTTCTGAATCGTCCTTTCAATATAGATCTTCTACCCGTCACGTTAGGAAGTTTTGATGTCATTATTGGTATGGATTGGTTGTCGAAGTATCGTGCTCATATACTTTGCGATGAGAAAATCGTGCGTGTGCCATACGGCAAGGAGATTCTGAACATACCAGGAGATAGAAAGGATTTGAGAGGCCCATCTAGATTAGCGGTCGTATCTTGCACTAAGTTGCCGAAGCTAATGGAAAAAGGAAGTTGCCTTTTCTTGGCCCAAATTTCTGAGAGAGGAGAGAAGGAGAAAAAGGAAAGGTGCATTGGAGATGTACCTGTAGTTTGTGATTTTTCGGATGTGTTTCCCGATGATTTGCCGGGAATTCAGCCTACTAGGCAAGTGGAATTTCAGATTGAGTTGATACCTGGTGCTGCACCTGTAGCACGAGCGCCTTATCGTCTTGCACCTACTGAATTGGAAGAGTTGTCGAAACAATTAGCGGAGTTAGCCGAAAAGGGATTCATAAGACCAAGTTCTTCGCTCTGGGGAGCCCCGGTCTTATTTGTGAAGAAGAAGGATGGATCGTTTCGTATGTGTATTGATTATCGAGAGTTGAACAAGTTAACGGTGAAGAATAGATACCTGTTACCGAGGATCGACGACTTGTTCGATCAGCTTCAAGGATCGAGTGTGTATTCGAAAATCGATTTGAGATCGGGATATCATCAGCTTCGAGCTGCGAGGAAGATATTCTGAAAACGGCCTTCAGAATCCGTTACGGGCATTACGAGTTTCAGGTGATGCCGTTTGGGTTGACCAACGCACCGGCGGTATTCATGGATCTCATGAATCGGGTGTGTAAGCCTTACTTAGATAAATTGGTGATTGTATTCATCGATGACATTCTAATTTATTCGAAGAATGAGAAGAAGCATGAGGAGCATCTGAGGCCTATCTTAGAATTGCTCAGGAAAGAGAAACTGTATGCCAAGTTTTCTAAATGTAAATTTTGGATTCCGACGGTAGAATTTTTGGGTCATGTGATTGATAGGCAAGGAGTTCATGTAGATCCTGCTAAGATTGAAGCGATTAAAGATTGGGCTGCACCTACGACCCCAACAGAAGTTCGTCAATTTTTGGGATTAGCCGGTTATTACCGAAGATTCATTGAGGGATTTTCGAAGATAGCAAAACCGTTGACCAAATTGACTCAAAAGAGTGTTAAGTATGAATGGGGAGATAAGGAAGAGGAAGCATTTCAGTTACTTAAGGAAATGTTGTGTAGTGCTCCTATCTTAGCGTTACCTGAAGGTAACGAGGATTTTGTCGTCTATTGTGACGCTTCACATAAAGGTTTAGGATCTGTGTTAATGCAACGAGAGAAAGTGATAGCTTATGCTTCCCGACAGCTCAAGAAGCATGAGAAGAACTACACCACCCATGATTTGGAGTTAAGTGCTGTGGTTTTTGCTTTGAGGATATGGAGACATTACTTGTATGGAACCAAGTGTGTAGTGTTTACTGACCACAAAAGTCTGCAACACATTTTGAACCAAAAAGAGCTTAACATGAGGCAGCGACGTTGGATTGAGTTGCTAAGCGATTATGATTGTGAAATTCGCTACCATCCGGGTAAAGCAAACATTGTTGCTGATACTCTTAGTCGAAAGGAGAGAATGCCACCATTACGAGTGAGGTCATTAGGAATGACTATCGTATCGCCATTACCATCTCAAATATTAGAAGCTCAAATGGAAGCGTTGAAAGCAGAGAATCGGTCTGCTGAGAATATATTTGGGATGGCAGAAAATGAGAAGGGATTTGTTAAGCGTTCTGATGGAGTATTATGTTTTGGAGAGCGAAGTTGGGTACCATTGTGTGGAGGAATTCGAGAGTTGATTATGCATGAGTCGCATAAGTCAAGGTACTATATCCATCCTGGGTCTGATAAGATGTACCAGGATTTGAAAAAGTTATATTGGTGGCCAAATATGAAGGCAGATATAGCATTGTATGCTTGTAAGTGTTTGACTTGCTCTAAGGATAAGGCAGAACATCAAAGGCCGTCAGGATTATTGACGCAGCCAGAACTCCCAGTTTGGAAGTGGGAGCGGATCACAATGGATTTTATTACCAAATTACCAAAGACAGCTAGCGGTCGTGACGCTATATGGGTAATTGTGGATCGATTGACTAAGTCTGCTCATTTCCTGACGATTAGTGAAGATGATAGTGTTGACAAACTTGCGAGGTTGTATGTGAAGGAGATAGTTTCTCGTCATGGAGTTCCGATATCGATTATTTCGGATCACGACAGCCGTTTCACGTCAGCATTATGGCGATTACTTCAAACCGCTTTGGGGACGAGACTTGATATGAGTACTGCATATCATCCCCAAACCGATGGTCAAAGTGAGAGAACTATTCAAACTTTGGAGGATATGCTTCGTGCATGCATCATAGACTTTGGTAAAGGCTGGGAGAAATATCTACACCTTGCGGAGTTCTCCTACAACAATAGCTACCACACAAGTCTTAAAGCTGCACCGTTTGAAGCTTTGTATAGTCGTAAATGTCGTTCGCCGATTGGTTGGGCTGAAGTTTGAGATAGCCAACTCACAGGCCCTGAACTTATTTTGGAGACTACTGAGAAAGTAACGCAAATTTGAGATCGATTGCAAGCAGCTAGAGATAGGCAGAAAAGTTACGCCGATCAGAGGCGTAAACCCCTAGAATTCCAGGTTGGAGACAAAGTGATGTTGAAAGTTTCGCCTTGGAAGGGTGTGATACGTTTTGGGAAACGTGGGAAACTTAATCCCCGCTACATTGGACCATTTCTTATTTTGGAAAGAATTGGGCCCGTAGCTTATTGGTTGGAATTACCACTGGAATTGAGTAAAGTTCATGATGTAATTCATGTTAGCAATTTGAAGAAGTGTCTTTCGGAGGAAACGCCGGTTATACCGACTAAGGATATTCGTGTGGATGAAAGTTTGAATTTTGTGGAGGAGCCGATTGAGATATTGGATAAAGAGATCAAACGACTCAAGAGGAGTCGTATTCCGCTCATCAAAGTTCGTTGGAATTCGCGGCACGGACCGGAATTCACGTGGGAACGTGAGGATGAGTTTCGAAAGAGATATCCGAAGCTTTTCACTTCGTAGATGGGTTATTTCGAGAGAAACCCGGGACGGGTTCCATCTGAGGCTGGGAGGATGTGAAAACTGGCAAAATAGGGAGCCATTTATAAAACCCACATTACATTAAAATTATAATTTTGGAATTTTTGAATGATTATTGTGACGAGATATTTTAGAAACGTTGGTACGTGATTTTTAATCGTACGATATTTATGAGATTTGGTTATTTATTTATGGTTTGGATTGATTCGGTCGTGATGATTTATTGTGAGATCGTTATTTTTGGCACTACATTGACTCCGGCACTAGGTTAACCTAACAATTTTAATTTCATTTTATTTTTGGATCGGATATTATTATTTTTGGAATGGGTTCGGTTTGAAGGACATTTGGTTATTTAAGTTTCGGGTTTGGTCCGTGTATTGACACCGGGCTACTAAATCCCTACACCCACTATTATTATTATTATTAAAAAGTTTATTTTTTTTAAGAGTAACTACACATGAATCGTCCCTGCGAATACCACACAACCAACCAACACCTTCACCGCTTAAATTCTCTCTCTCTCTTCTTTCTTTAAACACCACCGCCGCCCCTTAAATCCACCATAGCTCCGCCACCGCCGCCCTCACCATAAAAACAACACCACCATCTTCACCATCTTTTCGAGATCTATCTATTGGTACTAACCACGCGCTCTAACTCCTCCCTATAACACCTAATTCGAATTAAATCCTCACGAGTTCATCACCACTTGTTCTTATATCTTGAAGATCTATTCGTCTTGGCTTTGGTTTTTGAAGGTAGGTCGAGTTTTGACTCGGGTTTGTGTTCAAATCGTGACTATGGGTCACGGTTTTCATTTCTTTTTCGAGTTTACATGGATTTTGAGACAAGAATTTAGTGGGTTTTTGATAAAATGTGATCTAAAAATTCGTTTGGTATCCGGGTTTTGGTGGATTTCATGTGGAGGTCGAGTGAACCATGAGCCGTAGCTCATGGCTTGGTTTTGGTTCGAGCCTTATGGCTTATGTTTGATGATTTTGCCCTCGGGTTCACGTTAGCGAGGGTTGGATTATTGGAGTATGGTTTTGGCTTGGATTTGATGACTTTTTAATGTTGTGGTTGTTCTTGTATGCCGCGACCCCGAGGGTCCGTTTGGGACAGCCTTGGTACGCTCCAAGTGAGCTTGGGTCGTGTCCCAAGCTGCCTTGGTGACGAGTCTTGTGACTCCTTGTTGTGCCGAGACCCAAGTGGCATTTGGTTCGGGTTTTGGCTTGGTAAATCAACCCGGAAATTTGTGTAACTTGATATTTCCTATTGTGGTTCATGTTGGTGTTTTTATTATTGTGGTGATATTTTTTTATTTGGTCGAATACTTTGGTTGGGTCGAGACCATTGTGGTCTCGACAATGGATATATTATGATGATTGAGGAGTTGTTGTCGAATGGTAAATGTGGGGACCGATTGTGAGACGGTCGAATTAGAATGACGGAGATAGATTAGTTGGGTGCCGTAGTCGGACCCTATTGTTGTAGCATGTGATTCGGATTGATTTGGACGGAGTTGGTTATTTATTATGACTTGTTTGTATTATTTGTGGACTTGGACTATGAGCCGAGAGTAATGACTCGGACATGTGACCAAATTCTTATGACTCGATAAATATTAAAAATCAAACGCTTATAATAAAACTCGTAATAATATTATTAGTAATATAATCGTTTATATAAGTATATAGACGTGATAAACGTATATATATTATTATAAATGCGTATATTAATAATAAAACGATCACAAGTGAACGTTATAATAATATAACGATAATTATTGTACCATATGGATAGTGCAATAAATGTCGGAGTATTATTATAAATAAATAACTATAAATAATGTCGTGAACTAATACGTCGGGTAAGTAATAAATAAAAACATGATGATTTTTATAAATTTAGAAAACTTATCGAGTTATACGAGTTGTGGTTACTTAAGTCCAAGTGGGCTTTATTATGTGACTTTTATGTTGTCACGGATATATATGACGATTAATATATCCATTTTCTATAACTACGTAACTTATTTAATCGACGGGTTAAATCGAGTTTATTTAGCTATATAAAATGAGTATATTAATGGGCATCGTATCCTACGACGCCCATAGGTTGTGGTACGTGTATTAGGATGATAAATTACTATATATCTCGTGGAATTGGCTAAATTGACGAATTTGGCAAATTGGACGATATATATAGGGAATTTATTGGACTACGATATATACCGTATAGTATTGTTTGTGCAATGTGATTTAGGTTGGGTATAATCTTGGAGCGATGTATTACGTAAATAAATATGGGGGATTACCAAATCGACGGATTTGATAAGCTTCGATGATTTATTTAAATAATATATCGGGCTAATATTAGACCTATAGATGGTTTATTATTTCATTCGTTGTGGCTTTTTGGTTTGAGTTGTGTCGACCCACCACCCATATGCATACCAAACGTCGAATTTCAAATTGATATGAAGATAATTCGAGAAATGGATATTTTTGGAAAGTTAAATGGAATACGTTCGGGATTGGGAATATTTGATTTTTGAGGAAATGAATTCTGAACGAGTCTGATATTGTTAGGAAGTGCCGAGTCTGTAGTCGCCGTTACGTGAGTTGCTTGAGATTACTTACGTCTTTCTTCTATCGTTTCTTTTGAGAATTTCTGGACTTGAGGTGAGTCATAGCCCCACTTTTTACTCTTGAACTTTGTTTTCAATGCTTGGGGTGAGAAACGTGCAAATGCTTTATGTGGACTATTATCGCTTTTTGATTTCAAAACTTGCTATGTTTATAGAACTAGGTAGAGCGAGGCCTAGACTAGATCTAGGTAAGCTATTGATTCGGTTATTGAGCGAGGCCTAGACTTGAGCTAGGTAAGCTATCGATTTGGTTGTTGAGCGAGGCCTAGTCCCCGAACTAGGTAAGCTATTTGATTTGGTTATTGAGCGAGGCCTAGTCCCCGAACTAGGTAAGCTATTTGATTTGGTTATAGAGCGAGGCCTAGACTAGATCTAGGTAAGCTATTGATTCGGTTGTTGAGCGAGGCCTAGTCCCCGAACTAGGTAAGCTAGTGGATTGATTATAGAACGAGGCCTAGACTTGAGCTAGGTAAGCTATTGATTGGATTTATTTGAGCTATAGCGTGCACCTATAGGGATGATTAGATTTGGTTGGATTATCTTGGTTGGATTATTTTTGGTTGGATGATTGAGCCCTAGTCTAGCTAGCAAGCGTTTTGCGTATATGTCCACTATATTGAATTAAGAATCTAAACCTATGATCTCACCAGCGAAAGCTGACTTTTAGCACGTTTTCTCAGGTAATTAAGTGATGCTCTATGGATGCTTGGGATTGGAGGCTTGGCATTTGGCACCGGTTATGGATCTATATTTCTAAAACTCTGATAACCATTGTGGACCTATATTTATTTCTTTTGGGCTTGACTTTGGATGAATTTGGGATAATGTAAACTTTAAAACCCCGCGTGGTTGCATTTTATTTTGTTTACTTTATCTCGTTCTTTTATGTCTTGTGTTTGAATACTAATCCCCGTAGCACCCCGAAAGCTTGTTGAGTCTTCCGCTGTATCAAATTTTGGGGGTGTTACAGACATCAACATAACCATTTTTTTTTCTTCACACTTCTTTTCCCATAAAAATATTAGTTTCCATCAAACGACCTTGAAATACCCAAAACGAATTTGTAAAATACCATAAAGACTCTAACACAACCTCTTAATCGAACGCGAAAGACATTGAAGAATTCCGTAATCAAAATAATCCTCAAACGAACTCATGCCAGTGAACACTCACGCAAATGCATTGCAAACCAAACGAAGAAAGCAAAGACTCATTCGTACAACAATCAATCCAAAATCATAGAAAACACCGATACTAACGGGTCACAAAACATGTCACGAATTCAATTGGTGTGTGTAAATGAGGGATTCAAATATCCACACCAACTCGTCATGAACCAACAATACTTGAAGAATAGCATAACATTCATCCGAAGAATGAATGTATGGAATAACCAAAGAAACGAACCAGTATCCAACAAAACGAATTCGATTACCCAACACCTATCACGACGTCAAATAGAAAGAATATGGCATCTGTACATCATGGAACGAATAAGAATGCCAACCAAAGAATTAAGTATACAAACGGAGCGTCTAGCAAACGAATCAACTTAAATACCACAACATAAGTACCCACCGATAATTGAGGTATCAACATATGATAGGTAGGATGGAATCTTACCACCTACACACCCCAATGTATAACGACTGCCCGAACAGGTAAGAGAATACTTCTCTAACCATTCAGCCATCACCAACATGATATCACATACCATCTACCACAACATATAACAACAAACATCAATCAATGCAATAATGGTCACAAGTCCACGTGTGTAATACCCTTATAATTATGTTCGCGACCATAGTTATAAGCCTATTCCACATGCATACTTACTTCCAAAACACACATCTCAATGATAACACACATATACCACATAGCACCTAATACACCATGCAATCCATGCTATCATACTTGCAAGTCCACTTGTGTCGTGACGCATGTATAATTATGTTGGCCACCATAATTATCTATGCCCCCTTTCATAAGTGTACTCCCTCCTATGACAACACATCATGCAAACAAACATGCAAACAAAAACTAAAGACGTCGTAAACAATCATCTCGCATGGAACAATTTCGACGTTCACGTAACTCTATAATCAAAATTACTTGGATAAGGTCGATCCAATATCCAAGAGTAATCACGCTCCAACATGGCTCCAGACGGCAAAAGACAATATACGAACTCCAAAACATAACACAAAACAAAATACGTCGCATAATGGCTCAAACTCCACTCTCGCACTTATCTCCCCACTTAGATCCATTCAACTTACTACTCGCTGTGGACTCTAGATCCGAATCCACACCATTCCATCCTAACTCCCTTTTGTCTTTACTCAACCAACCATTCCTGTTTCCTACATGTTGAGGTAATCGACAACATGCAAAACCATCTCTATTTCTTTCTTCTAATTCCTCATGATTCACAAGTGCATATAACTCACGAGGTTTAGACTAAACCACCTCTCCTTCCTAAGTGAAATGAGGACACCACCAAGGGTATTTGGTAATGGCTCCATCTCCAGAAGTCGTCGTGGTTCCAAACCTCTCCACTTCTTCTCCACCATAAACGTCCTCTCCTTGTCCGAACGTAGATACATTCTATCGGAAACTCGGATTATGCGTTTAGTATGCTTCATCCCACCACTTCTCTCGCATCCGATAGCGACAACGGTTGTCCATCGAAGCATCTTACGCGCGAAAGACGATATAATAAAGTCGATATATATAATACTACGTATAGGGGATAGAATAGACATCCGAAACTCAATAAAATAACTCATAAGTTAAGAAAATAGACATATAAAAGTATTATACTTACACATAGGTCCTAAATGCAACTATATGAGGGACTCCTAAGCTATAGTCTAGGTTAAACCACCTAATTCTCTATAACCAAGGCTCTGATACCAATCTGTCACACCCCGCCACGGCGGAAACGCGCGGGTGTAACTTCATGGATATCATCACAACACCTGGTGTCTACATAGAGAACAACTACATGCACATAAATAGAGCAATGTACAAACACAAAGTGTTGTAACAATACCCCAAAATAAAATATCCAAAACAAAACATAAATCCAAACATAGATGATAAACCACTTCCAATGCAACTAAGGTCTCGTCTATCCACATCCTTCTATCTTATCCTTAGAAAGCTCACCTGAAAATGATGCTTAAAACGTCAACATAATGTTGGTGAGATTCATAGGTTTAAGACTTAACACACAAGGCAACCGAATTTACTGTGACTACAAAATATAGCTGGACAAATAAATTATAGTTATCATATTGCTACATGCATTTGCAAGTTAATATCCACACATAAAGGCAACAACACTCATAAGGCAACCATTGGGCGGAACGTGCCCACCGATCCAAAGTAGTACCCATCAATATATCATCAATTAGGTCGCATGCGCGAGCAACAGGGTAAGCACCCTCCCAATTGAATCCCAAAAATATATCATCAATTAGGTCACTATCCTAATTGAATCCCAAAATAGCCACACAAGCAAATAATCACACATAGCATACATACAATAACATTATAAGTCCAAGCTCTTTAATACCACACACATAATCACAGTAAACCAAAACATTTAAGACAAGCATCATTCCCATCCCAAGTTTAAAACAAAGTAAAAATATGGGACTATGAACTCACCTTAAACTCCACAGCTTCCACAAAACAATACACAATCTATAATACACAAAAATAATCCACATTACACAAGATCAAGCTACAGGCTACAACCCATGTAATACTCATATGATGGATGTCTAAGACTCATATGACCCACCATGGATCTCCTAAACACCACACTAACCACTACCATAACTTAATACTCACTAAATCCCTTGCACTCTAAAACTCAGAAAACGCAGAATTTTTGAGTACATTCGCTCACATGAAATTATGACAAATAAAGCTTTACAACTCACACCAAAAATTTACCATGGTCTCTCATAAGCATAGAAGCTAATCCCAGAAGGCCATGTACCAATAACACACACAAGTATTCATATAAAATTCAAACTTGTCAACTACTCAAACTCGGATCTGAACGCACACCAAAAAGTTTTGATTTTTAATAATTACCTCCACAAGTTTTTATCGCGAATCCTTTTCGTGGTAGTCTAATATAACTTAAAACTTAACTATTCCAGAATACCAAGTCAAAATACCACTTTTACAACCACATGCCACCCTCAAACTTTTACCCAAAATCTGTCCCGGTTTGACAGCTTTGACACCTTAACAAAGAAAAATCAAAAGACCGACTTCCCGACCTCAAAATTGATCGTGGCTGGACTTTTTGGAAAGCTCTTTCATTATAATTCAATTTAGACTTAAAATTCGTGACTTAACTCATCACCATCTGTTATATACACTCACATCTTTACAGCCTTACAAATCTGTCCAAACCCTAACTCAATAACTAGTATGTTTTACGCTCAATTCCCTTAACCATTAACCATAATATTAACATCTAATCATCCTAACATGTTTTACTTCAATAATTTACAGAAGTATATAAACCCTAGATTCCATCATATTAATTATTACATGAATCATAACAATAATTGATTAATTACACATAAGGGTTAAAGATTTTACCTTGATTCTTGATTATTGCTAGACAATTATGAAACCCTAATTTTTCCCCTCTTGATTCTCCATGTGTCGACCCATAATTGCAGAAAAAATGTTTTAGGGGTGTTTGGTTTGGTATATATATTAATTAGGGATAATCCTTGGGCCTAAGAGTCATATTTGGACTCAAATTGGGTTTCCTTTTTCCCCCTTATCCCTTAAATCCGAATTTTACATATATAAAATATATATTTTTATTTTTTTTATTAAATTTATTTATTACACTCAAAATCTCATACTTTTCATATTTTATATATTCTCATATCGAAACCTAACGTCTTACGCGATAAACCTTAATTTTACGATAAACCGGAAAAATATCATTTTCAAAACAAAGTTTCCAAAAATAGAATTTCACACTCTTTTTGAAATATAACTCATAAAAACAAATCCCACGTAACTTACTAACGCTCAATTACTTGAACGAAAACTCGTTACGCAAAAACACAATAACACCAAAACTACACAAGTCATTTCTACACCACAAAGGTGATCAAAATGAACTTTCCCGAATTCCAAACTTTCCAAATCACGATAAAACCACTCACGCAAAGGGATTTAGTGCTAAAACTCACCTATAACACTCATATATCACTTCAAACACCTAATACACACCAAACAAACGTCAACCGAGTCAAAACTATCAGTCAAACTGGCCTGCTAAAACTACGGTTGTTATAACATGGATATATCAAGATGAGTTATGCAGATTTCCAAGCTATCTATATAGGGAAAGATCATTACCTTGGCAGCAAGTCAACCAAAATCCTTTTTACTCATGTATGAAAACGCCTAACATGTCTTGTTAATACTAGTTATGTTTCATGTAAGCAAAACACATCTATTAGTATCTTATATCTATAAAACTAGATAGGAGTGTGTGTTTAGGCGAATTTTCACTAATATGTTTGGTCAGTGCTTCTGATGTGCTGTTTGGCTTAAACAAAACCACTAACTTCAATCAACTTAAGCCAATATGTGGCGATTTTTTTTAATTACCAAGCAACAGATTGTTACCATTATTAAACTATGAAATTTACATAGTGCCACTAATAGACGTCAAAGTAGAATGAGACAACTCTCAGTTACGTTACAGACAACAAGTTCATGCCTTTCTTCCAGCAATGAGAACAATGGAACTAAACCTATTCTCCCTGTGAAAAACGGATCTATCGATAGTACACATTCTTCAGACTTTTAGCAGCGAGAAATGAGTATACAAAGCAATGAATACATAAAAAAGTAGAAGTTAGACGATTTATACTGGAAACTAGTTTATATCACCCAAGCAAATGAACCTTAGAGCACATACCACGAAAGCAATTAGAAGCAGAGTACTTTGTTGGCATCTTGAGCTACTTCACAAGTTTCGTTTCATACCTGCAAACATTATATCAAACACTCACATTATGCATATTCTTTAAAAGTGGTGCAGAATTTTATGAGTACATTATGTCACAAATGCAACAACTAATTAAACATAAAGAGTTCAAAGAGAGATACAATTCACTAACCACAGGGAAAAGTAACCTCAAAAGATCTGAAACAATTTTCAGTCTATAAACACTTAAAATAATCATACATACTGATGCATGCAGGACCTTAACGCAGTCGATAAATATAAAACATCTTAAATAAAACGTTAAAGGACAAAAGGGACTAAAGTCGGCATATAGTAAATCAAACTTTTAAGCTGACATATTACTTGTGTTGTGCCTACTTCATTTACAAATTACAACTAAACAAAAGTAAGTTTTGGAGCGTCATTTTGTGCACCTTACAGCATCTTGTTTAGTAAAGACTTAACTAACATGTACCAAGTATCAAGTTATGTCAATACAAGAACGTAACCGTTTAGTCATTTCTTGTCTACACTAAGTTTTTTTATAAGAAGATATTTAATTTCTATACTCATTTTCATGCAACTAACTGAGGGATTTCATCGACCACCTAGTGCGCTTCTATATGCATTTTTCCACACTCACTTTACGTGCGTCATAAAAAAGGGCTTTTCTAGAAACACATTTCTACAAAGAGTCATTTGATCGAACACGTTATGTGCATGAGCATACAAAAGATGACCAGTTTGTTTGTGGTTAATTAATTGATCGAACAGGTAAAAGATAGTGGCCCTTGTTTTGAAAGATATCATGTACGTAATTTCTAGAGCTTGGGGGTTGAAAGTGTAACTTATGAATATAAAGTTGACTTGAGGTCAACCTACTTGCATTATTTAACGCAATTATCATTCATTTTCGATAGCCATTCATATCCTGTGCTTGCTTCTTAACCAACCAAAAAAAATTGTAAGTCCTCTCCTCAACTTTGTTTTTATTTATGAATTTGTTGATTGTTTTACGTGAGTAGAAGTGTATGTTTCTGATATAAAGTTGACTTGAAGTCAACTTTTAATTGTTTATTCTTTTACTCTAACTTAGTGCTTTTTATAAATCATATTCTAAATGATTTCAGTTTTAGTCCGGATCCTATTTGATTTGATGAGGTTCCGTTATTAGATTAACGGTTCGTTATTTAATTTCATGAGCTTAAATTGATCAGCAGTGGTTGAAATACTCAAATATAACTACAGAAACAATTATATAGACGTGGAGACTTTTGTTGAGTCAACTTTTGTTATTCATCGTGCCATATAAGTTTTGGAGTTGAAAATCTATATCTATATATAAAGAGAAAATGGTCAAAGTTTCGTCATGCTTAACAACTTGAAAACTTATAAAATAAGAATTGTTAAAGGTGTCCGACGTTGTTTCCGGCGATTTACAGGTTTGCCTACGGGTTTTTTCGGTTTTATGGTTCTGGTTTTTAGATGGTTTTTTTCCAGGTTCGAGGCAATTCAACTATATCTGGCTTACCCCTACCGGTCCTGTTGTACCGGCCGGTCCGTTTTCAAAACCATGGTCTTATCTTTCTATACAAACTGTAAATCATTTTCTTTTAATATCTTGTGTGGTTATTATTCTAAAGCATTAACAGTGATTATCAGATCCAGTGGGCCAAATGACCAGTTTTAAAGAACAAAAAAACTTACAATAGTTCAAAATATTAAACTGCCCACTTTATGTAGCATGAAGAATGTAAAATTATCTGATTACAGTTGAATTACACATAGTAAAAGGAATTTTTGACGAATTGCAATCATACAAGCTTCTTTATACCAAGTTATAACTCATCTATATGAAAATAATTTGACTTATCAGCATATCATATGATGTTGTTTACATTTTCTTAGTCATGGATTCTTGGTACTAATTATTAATAATATATGGCTACTCTTTCTGGTGATCTTTACATGTGAACGCAGCTCGATCTCATTATTGATAATGGCTAATAAGTCCATTCCTCATCGGTGGAAATATGATGTTTTTGCAAGTTTTAGAGGTGAAGATATCCGCAAAAACTTCATGGATCATCTATTCAACGACTTCAAGCAAAAAGGAATCCATGCTTTTAGAGATGACAGAGAGTTGCCTAAAGGAGAAGAGATATCTTCTCATCTCTACCAAGCCATTGAAGAATCAAGGTTTCTGATAGTTATCTTCTCCAAACATTACGCTTCTTCAACATGGTGTCTGAGGGAACTTGTCAAAATACTTGAGTGCAAACAGATTGAAGATCCCAAACATGAGGTTCGGATTATCTTTTATGATGCCAAGCCTCATGTGGTGAGGAAACAAAAAAGGAGTTACACAACAGCGTTTGCCAAACATGGTGTTTCAAATAGAATAGAGGTGGATAAATGGAGGGAAGCTCTATCCATGGCAGCTAACTTATCTGGATGGGATTTCCACGACATGACAAATGGGTAAATTTCTTGTTTTTGTGTAATTAACTTGTAGCTCTACTAAACTTAACACTATGTAGTTTCTCTTACTAATTGTGTCTTTGTGGTAAACAGGTTTGAGTCCAAGTTCATCGATTCCATTTCTAGAGAAATCCTCAAAACATTATGTGACGGACCCTTACATGTTGGTGAGAACCTTGTTGGCATAGATTTCCATTTCGACAAATTAGACTTGTCCCGCTTCATTGGGTCAGATAAGGTTAACATGATTGGATTATGCGGTATAAGTGGGATAGGAAAGACAACCCTTGCCAAAGCTATTTATAACTTGATGTATGTCCACTTTGAGGGAAGTTGCTTCTGTGACGGTGTCAGAAAACAGCAAGACCTAACTCAAGTCCAAATGCAAATGATTGGAAAGATAATGAAAATAGAAAATCTGAAGATACTAAGTGTTGCTGAAGGAGCAATGGTAATAAAGCAAAGGATGTCATGTAAGCCGGTCCTACTTGTTTTGGATGATGTGGATGACCATGAGCAGTTAGAAGCACTAGCGGGTTCACCTACATGGTTTTGCCCAGGAAGTTTGATTATTTTCACTGGTAAAGATAAACAGCTCCTAAGATCTCATAGAGTGTATGGAATTTATGACATGAAATTTCTAGATAAGGATAAATCTCTTGAGCTCTTTTATTCCTTCGCATTTGAGGAAAAAATTCCTTCTCCAAGCTACAAAGAAGTTTCTGAGAAAGTTGTGAAATATGTGCAAGGTCACCCTCTGGCCCTCAAAGTTTTGGGTCATTTTTTATATGGCAAAACCGTGGGTCAGTGGGAAAGTGAACTGGAAAGGCTCAAAATACATCCGAATGAAAAGATACAAAGTGTGCTTCGTTTAAGTTACGATGGGCTAAACCTCCAGCAGCAAAATATCTTACTTGATATCGCATGTTTATTCATTGGAGAAAACAGTGATTTTGTAGCAAGCATACTAGATGGTTGTAACTTTTTTGCACACACAAACATGAGAGTTCTAGTTGATAAGTCATTAATCACAATATCTGGCGATATGTCACTTCAAATGCATGACTTGATTCAAGCAATGGCAAGAGAAATCATTCATGAAGAATCTACCATGACCGGGAAACAAAGGAGATTGTGGAATTCATCTGAAGTTTACAATGTATTGAGTGAAAAGAAGGTAAGTAGTGGTATATGATTCTTTTTTCTCTACATTAATACAATAAAGTATTAGCAAAATATCCTAAAGAAGCTACATGTTCTTCCTTTCCCAGGTGCCAATAACTGTAGCAGTTGAAGTTCTAGTCCTTTTATTAAAGAAATCTAGTCAAACGGTTCACATAGATGCTAAAGCTTTTGCACAAATGAAAAAATTGCGGATCCTAAAAATATATGCCGAGGAAGAATTTGATCAGAAACTGGAATTGAAGTACTTACCTTCAGATTTTTTGTCGAATGAGCTAAGGTTGTTTTGCTGGCATGGATACCCGTTCAAGTACTTACCTTCACAATTCTATGCAGAAAACGTTGTGGCCATTGACCTGTCTTACAGCAGCATAAAACATTTTTGGACAACACCTAAGGTATTTCATTGTACACACATGATTTCCTATTTGATACCTAATGATCTGACAACTCATCCTTTTTATTTCTATCGATGTCAGTGCTTTAGAAGGTTGAAAGTAATGAAGCTAAGGTACTGTTGTAACCTAACAACCACCCCTGACTTTTCAGAGATTGAAACTCTCGAAGAGCTAAATCTTGAAGGTTGTGTGAATTTGGTTAGCTTTCATCCATCAATTGGAATGCTCAAGAGGCTTGTTGTGTTAAATCTAACAGGGTGCCTAAAAGTCGACCAACTCCCTGAAGCATTGGGTCGGATCAAAAGCTTAAAGGAGCTTCATGTTGACAGAACTGCCATTACAGAACTTCCTTCCTTTGTATCCTCTCTGATAAACCTTGAATCATTGTCATTCGGTGGCCAAGGGAGGACTCAACCTAGATGGTGGACTTCAATCACTGCTCCTTTTGGTTTACTAAGTAAACAACAACATCCCCAAATATCAGTATGGTCATCATTGGCAGGTTTACATATGTTAAAGGATCTGAATTTAAGCTACTGCAATTTATTAGAAGTTCCTGAGAGCATTGGAGACTTATCATGTCTAGAGGTTCTAAAGTTAAAAGGGAACAATTTTACTAACTTGCCTGGAAGTTTGAGTCAACTTTCTTATCTTCGATGGCTTTATGTTGATGGTTGCAAGAAGCTGGAAGTGCTGCCCGAAATTCCACCTAGCGTATGGAATATTAATGCATCTGATTGCACTTCCTTAAGAGAAATATTGGGATCATCTAAAGACCCATACAGGTTTAGCAAGTATAAGTTATTTCGCAATTGTCCAAATTTGTTTAAGAATGTTACCATTGATAGCGAGGGGTCTATGTCGAAGTCTCTTCACCAGGTTGCTTCTTTCCTTGGGAATTTGGGATTCAAGAGTAACAGATGTGAGTTCTTCTTGCAAGGCACTCCCTATTCTTATTTTGATATAGTATATCATGGGAATAGCATCCCAGAGTGGTTTACAAACAGATGTACGGAAAATCATGTAAAGGTTGAATTACCATCAGATTGGTGTTATGATAAGTTTAGGGGATTTGGAACTTGTGTTGTTTTCAAGTGCAAAAAGCCTGGCAACTTTAAAGGATATCATGTAAAGAACTTTGATGGAGCTTCTCTTACTCCAAAATATTACTTTCCAAATTTAATTAAGGATGAGTCATATATGATATGGTTGCATTATACGAGTAACAAATGGGAATGGGAGGAAGCAAAGAATTTTGTTACATTTTGTTTCGAAGATTTTGAAGTGCAGGAGATGGGTGTAAGACTAATTTGTGATGAAGATATACATCAAGAAAGAGATTTAAGTATGCTCCAAGGCCTCCCAACTCCAACACATCATGGTGGGATGTTTGGCCTACTTGGGGAGAATGGTTGTTTTTACTTTTCATGGTAGTCCAATTGAAAACCTTTTTTGTGTTTCTTTAATTCATCCATATCACATT
Source organism: Artemisia argyi (assembly GCA_030686995.1). Classification (NCBI taxonomy): domain Eukaryota; kingdom Viridiplantae; phylum Streptophyta; class Magnoliopsida; order Asterales; family Asteraceae; genus Artemisia; species Artemisia argyi. The sequence continues at coordinate 245,143,158 of CM060702.1, read as the reverse complement.
TGTTTATAATGAGCTTCTTATGTAGCACATACCAAGTGTTTGTTGAAATGTGTATGAGAAGAAATCATAGACTCTTATATTTGCAAACATGGGTTTTGTTTCCATACCCACTTTTATCTTCATTCTCCTCATTGCTTTTTGAAGAACATCATTTGAGAAATGAATAGTGCTTTTTTTTTTTTTTTTTTTTTTTTTGGCATTTCTTTACTCACCATGAAAACAATGCCTCTTTGTTTTTCTCGCTTCTGCAACCTACCAACAGGTAAGCTTCATCTCTGTAAATTGAATTTAAAAATAAAGAGAATGGTTTACTTTTTTATGTAGTAGACAGTAAACACCCATCAGGTGTTTCATGAAATGTACTATGAGTTATTACTCCCCTTGTCCCGAATTAAAAGTCCATTTTCAAATTGCACACAATTTATAAAAATTCTCATTTACACTTTTCACTAATCCATTTTCAAATTGCCTAGTTGTTTGTTATCTATTGTTTTTTTTCAATGTAACATCTAGGCATAGTATGCTTTTCTGGTTTTGGTTGGAAGCACATATGGTGCGTGTGTTGTAATTAGCCAGCTTGGTGTTTTGTCATGTTGCCTAAACGTTTTATTATCTTAATATATTTACCAGGGTAAAAACCCTTTACCCAGAAAAACTACAGTCTTCTGGTTGATTGAATATAAAAGTGGACAAGTATTTTGGGACAATTCAAAGTATAAATATGGACTTATAAATTGGGATGAAGGGAGTAATTATTTCTCTTAAAGTAGTTTGTTTAGAACGTCTTACAGTTTCCTTTCCATAGTAAAAGTTGTATCTTTTCTTTCTTACGTTCTAAATTCATTTTCAGTTATTGCTATTTCTAATGACCCGAAATATGTAACAATTCACAATTTCAGGTTAATTACTTTTCCCGAAAAATTTCACTATTCACTTTTACTATTCATTTTTCACGAAAATTTTCCCGAAATTTGATTTTTATTTCTTGGGCTCGAGTGATAAATCATTTCCATGGCAAATTAAAAGTTTGACATTCATAAGCTCATTTTCGTGAAAGTTATTAAGGAATTACACGGAATTACACGTTTTAGGGTAAAACGTCATTCAGAAATTCTACGTACAACGAAATTCGGTCGCGTTAATTTTCCCCGCATCGGAAAAATGTTTGACACACTCATGATTTATTTGAGAATTAATCATGACTGAGAAAAACATGACCAAAAATAAGCCTCGGCCGTGAAAAACTGGAATTTTCAGTTTTAAGCGTTTTTACTCAGCCGTAACCTTAGCCTATACCAGCACCGCATTTCTAAGACGATTTAAGTTTTCAACTTATTAGAAAAAGTCAACATATTTTTCCCTCCTCCATTGACCAAAAATCATTCCTTGATTTTATAAGTCATTCCTTGATTTTTAGGCTTACGGTTTGATGTCTAAAAGACATTTAATACCAACCGACACTAGACTGAGCCCAGTCTAGACATTATAAGTCATTTTAAATCATTTTTATCCTATTAGAAAAGTAACATTTTACTTTTCTCAATTTTACGCAATATTCGTACATTTTACGTATTACGCGTTTTAGACCCGTGTTTCCAGTTTTAGCAGGGTTTTAGCACCCCAATGGAACCTACCACTCATTTTATATTTTATTATGGAGTATTTTGACAAGTTTCATCATTCTTCCAAGTTTCATATTTTTAGGATACCCGGTTTTACGTTTTGTGACTTAAGCATTTACGGTTAGCAATTTACGGAGTCAAAACTAGCTACATACTTAGGATAATATCATCACAAACCAACTCATCCTTCCTTATCCTATGCAAACCGCCTCTAGGGGGGGGGGGGGGGTTTCACACTTGTGGCTTAATCTTGACCCTTCATGCCTTAGATCCTTACACATGTACAACTTGGTCTCCAAGTTTAGCAAAATATCCTAATGCATGTAACCTCCTCATTTTTAGTATAAAAGAGAGCTCATTCTCTTCCTTTCTCCTTCAATACCAACGACCCAAAACCATCTAAATGCACCATTTTGATCATTGATCTTGCTCATTCAATCCATCACAAGTTCAAGTCATAGTTCCTTGTTGATCCTTAACACCTTTCAACCATAAAACTCTATAAAATCACCACAAAAACTCATCAAATTTCCAAGTGTTCCTAGTGAAGATTTTTACTCAAGGTTGTTTTTATGATAGATTAGTATTTATCAAAGGATTATAAGATAGGGTTTTTGGTATGGAAGCATGGCTATGGTTGGAAAGGTTTTGGAAGATTAAGTAGTGGTTCTTGGTCTTGATCTTGGTTCTAGTTAGTTTCTTCACAAGTTGTAAGCAAACCCTAACTTGCTTCTTGTTAAATAATCATGTTCATATTATTTACATATTATTCTTGCTATATTATGTCTTGTATTCATGTCCATAATGTATAAAAATGAGCAAAACAAGTTGTTGTAATTGATTGTTAATATAAGTTATTAAAACAAGTAAACTAGTGACTTTCTTGGTAAGACCTGATCAAAATGGTAAAAATATGATATTTAATCATTACATATTGTAGTAGAGGACCTAACAAGGAAAACATAGCAATTTGAACCACCTAAAACGAGTACACGAGTCAAAAGTTATGACGATTTGAAATTACCAAAACTTTGCGGTAAAGCTGCCAAAACTTTCTGTTACAGAAACTTTAAACACGCAAAAAGAGGCATTTCTGGTCCGTTTCATGAAAAAGTTAAAACAAGAAAGTTGTCCGGAATCATGTTTTCGTTCAGGTTTAAAGAAGCTCGAGCCTTGAAAACGCATTCTGAGTGAGATATTTCTCAGTTTCTTAACAGCTATTTACATATATATAAGTCACTATATTATGGTTATACTTTAAAAGGAACAAGAGGTCTTATGACCTATAATCAAGACTACCACCATGGCTAGAGCCAAGGTTGAGTCTCATGACCATGGAACAAGGACCAAAGGTCATGGTTAGGCCATGACTAAATGACCATACCAACTTACTTAGGCGAAAACATGAAACAAGGAATTGGCGAGAACTTGAACAAGCAATTTGGATCTACTTCATCTAAAAGAACCATGAGATATTACAAGAAATTGTCATACAAGTTATATGAAACATACCCTAATAACAATCTTCATGTAATAATAAACTTTCCTAAGTTTATTCAAATATCGGACATGTAACTTTTCGGATCGAAACTTATATCTATATATTTTATCAACTACTACAATAGTAGGGAGCCTCATGTGAGGAGTTCATTATGTAAGCCGTCGAGATGAGTTGTGGATTTACGAATTAAAGTGTCCTGGCTCCTCGAACGCTTATTAACATGACTTCTGAATTATGTCGGCCCGAACGGTAGTAAACGATATACAAAACATACATGTTCATGAATCTTTTCTTTCAAAGACTTACAATATACATAGTACCACATCATGGACTAGATGCAAGATATATATATAGGCACTTATTCATATTCTTTACTCAAATCCTAAGTCGCAACATTCTATTATAGGTTGCTCGTAGAAACCTTCACGATCCAACCGTTACCTTCATTACTTGCTATCTTACTTAAGGTGAGTTCATAGCCCCACTTTCCATTACTTAATTGTTTTACAAACCCTTGGGGGGAATACATGTGTAACACCCCCAATTCATGATGCAGCGGAATTCAACTTGGGTGTTACTCGACGGCACAACGGTTATAATAATAGAAAACGATCTCTAAACGAATCGTAATAAAAAGAGTTGTCATTCATATTATTCAAATATATCAAAGTTTACATAGTGAGGTCCCAAAATGTTGCATTGTTTCAAAACACATCAATATAAAGTCTATGATGTTTTTATAGAATGACATAATTGTTTATAGCCTTCTTCCTTCGGTACGTGCCCTTCCCGCTCCATTCTTGATTATCATGGACCTGAAATACATGCTTAAGAGGTCAACACAAAGGTTGAGTGAAATTCATAGAGTTTGTTTAACGGTTGAACACAATATGTTGGTAGTAAGAGTTAATTAGACTCATACTCATGTTAGAAAACAAAACAGTTATTATTATGTACTAAGCTCATGCAACCAATACGTTAACGGGTACCAATATCAATCGGCGGTTATGTTGCCCCGGTAAGTACTTTGCCGTCATACTTAATGTTCAAATATAGTGCATTCGTTTGAACTAATCTGCTCAAACAAATGGGATTCGTCAATCCCAATAGGCCTATTCACAATACTCGCGCTCACTAATACTAGTGATTAAATGGTTCATGATGGGGCCTAGGATTGGCAAGGTAGGTACTTAGTAATAACAAAACAATCAGGCAGCATACAGTTTCAAAGCATTGTGTTCGGTTTAAAAGTAGCATGTATTCCCCCGAAGGGTTTGTAAAACATAAAAGTAATGTAAGGTGGGGCTATGAACTCACCTTAAACAAGATAGCAAGTAACGAAGGTGATAGTCGGATCGTGTAGGTTTCTACGAGCAACCTAGAATAGAATGTTGCGACTTAGGATTTGTGTAAAGAATATAACGGAGTGCCTATATATATGTCTTGCATTTAGTCCATGATGATGTATGATGTATATTTGTAAGTCTTTGAAAGAAAGATTTATGAACATGTATGTTTTGGTATATCGTTTACTACCGTTCGGGCTAACATATTTCAGAAGTCATGTTAGTAAGCGTTCGAGGAGCCAGGACACTTTAATTCGTAAATCCACAACTCATCTCGACGGCTTACATAATGAACACCTCACATGAAGCTCCCTACTATTGTAGTAGTTGATAAAGTATATAGATATAAGTTTTGATCCGAAAAAGTTACATGTCCGATATTTGTATAAACTTAGGAAAGTTTATAGTACATGAAGATTGTTATTAGGGGTAGTTTTATAAGTCTTGTATGACCATTTGTCTTGGTAAAGTCTCATGGTTTCCTTTTAGGTGAAGTAGATACAAATTGCTTGTTCCATATATCGCCAATTTCATTGTTTCATGTTTACGCCTTTGTAAGTTGGTTTGGTCATTTCGTCATGGCCTAGCCATGACCTTTGGTCCTTGTTCCATGGTCATGAGACACTACCTTGGTTCTAGCCATGGTGGTGGTCTTGTTTATAGGTCATAAGACCTTTTATTCCTTTGAAAGTATGACAATAACTTAGTGACTTAAAATATGTAAATAGCTGTTAAGAAACTGAGAAATATCTCACTCAGAAGGCGTTTTCAAGGCTTGAGCCTCTTTTTCCTGAATGAAAACGTGATTCCGGACAACTTTCGTGTTTTAACTTTTTCATGAATCGGACCAGAAAGGCCTCTTTTTGCGTGTTTTAGGTTCTGTCACAGAAACTTTTAGGCAGATTTGCCGGAAATCTTTGGTAACTTCAAATCGCCATAACTTTTGACTCGTTTACTCTTTTTAGGTGGTTCAAATTGCTATGGTTTTCTTGTTAAGTCCTCTACTGTAATATGTAATAATCCAATATAAAATTTTTACCATTTTGATCAGGTTATACCAAGATATTCACTAGTTTGCTTGTTTTGGTAACTTGTTTCAATAATTCATTACAACAACATCTTTTACTCATCATGATACATCATGGACATAATTACAACACATAATATAGCAAAGATAACATGTAAATGAGATGAACATGATAAATAAACAAGAAGCATGTTAGGTTTAGTCTTACAACTTTTGGCTTTCTAATTAAAGAAAGGAGTAACAAGTAAGGAAATGGACTTTGATAGACAAGCTTCAACCCTTTTCACTTCAAGCAACCTTTCTACCCTTGGTATTCTTGAAAGATATGTAATGAAAGTTGAGGTGTATTGAGTGGATTTAAACTCAAGAGAAAACACCAAGTAAGTTAGGGTTTGGAAGATTTTTGGTGAAAATAAGCTAACTAGGGTTTCTATACTTGAACTTCACTTGAACCTTGCAACAAATTAGAAGACTTAGAGCTAATGTGAGATGTTTTGGTGTGTTGGGATGGCCGGCCAAGGAAGGGGGGGAGAGGGGCTTTTATAGCTCAATGAGGAGGTTAGTTTCTTAAGATATTTTAGCAAGAAAAACACATGTATGCATCCTAGATCACAAGGCATGAGATCAAGCCACCCAAGGGTGTGAATCCCCCCCCAATGGCGGTTCACAAAAGGGATAAGGGGGGAGGTGGCTTGGCTTGGTTAAATATCTAGATATTAGATGCATTTTGACTCCGGGAAATGCCAACCGTAAATGATTTGGCCTCAAAACGTAAAACCGGGTGTCGTAAAATTATGAAACTTTAAAGTATTGTTAGAAATGTTCATAAGTCCCATAATAAAATATAAAATGGGTGATAAGTTCCATTTGGGTGGTAAAACCTGCTAAAAGCTGGAAACACGGGTCTAAAACGCGTAATACGTAAAATGTACGAATATTGCGTAAAACTGAGAAAAGTAAAATGTTTACTTTTCTAATATGCTAAAAATGATTTAAAATGATTTATAATGTCTAGACTGGGCTCAGTCTGGTGTCGGTTGGTCTTAAATGTCTTTTAGACATCAAACCGGAAGCCTAAAAATCAAGGAATGATTTATAAAATCAAGGAATGATTTTTAGTCAATGGAGGAGGGAAAAATATGTTGACTTATTTAAATAAGTTGAAAGCTCAAATCATCTTAGAAATGCGGTGCAGGTAAAGGCTAGGGTTACGGCTGAGTAAAAACGCGTAAAACTGAAAATTCCAGTTTTTCACGGCCGAAGTTTATTTGGGCCATGATTTTTCTCAGTCATGATTTATTCTCAAATAAATCATAAGTATGTTAAACATTTTTCTGATGTGGGGTCACCTGACGGAATCAAATTTCGTTGTGCGTGGAATTTCTGATTGACGTTTTACCCTAAAACGGGTAATTCTGTGTAATTCCTTAATAACTTTCATGAAACTGATCTGACGAATGTCAAACATTTAATTTGCCATGGAAATGATTTATCACTCGAGAATATGAAATAAAAATCAACTTTCGAGAAAATTTTAGAAAGAAATGAATAGTAACATGAATAGTAAAGTTTTCCGAAAATAGAAATTAACCTGAAATTGCGAATTGTTACAGTCTCCACCCCATATGAGAGCTCCGTCCCGGAGATCAATTAGCGTTGGAAGTAGAAGCTTCGTTGGTAAAAAGGTGTGGGTATTTCTTTCGTATCTGGTCCTCTCGTTCCCATGTGTATTCAGGACCACGTCGTGAGTTCCAACGAATTTTGACAATTGGTATACGGCTTTGCTTGAGTTGTTTGACCTCTCGGTCCATGATTTCTACGGGTTCCTCAATAAATTGAAGATCGTCATTGAGTTGAATTTCATCGAGTGGAATCACGAGTGATTCATCCGATAAACATTTCTTTAGGTTAGATACATGGAAAGTGGGGTGTACACTACTGAGTTCTGATGGAAGCTCAAGTCTGTACGCCACAGGGCCAACCCTGGCTAGGATTTTAAATGGTCCGATGTATCTTGGGTTTAGTTTTCCTCGTTTGCCGAATCGTATCAAGCCTTTCCAAGGTGATACTTTTAGCATAACCCTATCTCCGACTTGGAATTCTAGGGGTCTGCGTCGTGTGTCGGCATAACTTTTCTGTCGATCTCTTGCGGCTTGTAACCGATTTTTGATTTGTACAATCTTATCCGTTGTTTCACGGATGAGTTCTGGTCCAGTGAGTTGAACTTCTCCCACTTCAGCCCAACAAGCAGGTGAACGACACTTTCGACCATAAAGTGCTTCAAATGGAGCTGCTTGAATACTTGTATGATAGCTGTTGTTGTAGGAAAATTCGACTAATGGTAGATGAGTATCCCATCCTTTTCCAAAGTCTATTATACAAGCTCGAAGCATGTCTTCAAGTGTTTGAATGGTTCGTTCACTCTGACCATCGGTCTGAGGGTGGTACGCTGTACTCATGTCTAGATTTGTTCCAAAGGCGCCTTGGAGTGACTGCCAGAAATTGGAAGTAAATCTACCATCTCGGTCGGATATGATGGATATTGTTGCACCATGTCTTGAGACTATTTCTTTGACGTACAGTCGGGTTAGTTGTTCCATTTTGTAAGTCTCTTTGATTGGTATAAAGTGTGCGGATTTTGTGAGACGATCAACTATGACCCAGATGGAGTCATAACCGCTTGATGTCTTTGGGAGCTTGGTAATGAAGTCGATAGTAATTCTTTCCCATTTCCAGGTAGGAATTTCTGGTTGTTGCAATGGACCGGATGGTTTTTGGTGTTCGGCTTTTACTTTGGAGCAGGTAAGACACTTGCTAACATAAGTTGCAATGTCGGCTTTCATGTTCGGCCACCAATAGAGTAACTTAAGATCATGATACATCTTATCAGATCCTGGATGTATGGAGTATTTAGACTTGTGTGATTCATGCATGATCAAGTCTCGTAGGCCACCATAAAGTGGTAACCAACTTCGACCTTGGAAGCATAGAGTTCCATCGGAACGGGTTTCGAATTTCTTTTGTATCATGCCATCCAACCTTTCCTTTTGGATGTCTTCTTGTTTCACCGCCTCAGCTTGAGCGTGAAGGATTTGGGTAGGAAAGTTGGAATTTATGGTTAAAACTAAGGCTCGGACTCGTAATGGTTTAACCCGTTCCTTTCGGCTTAGTGCGTCGGCTACTACGTTTGCTTTTCCTGGGTGATAACGAATGTCGCAGTCATAATCACTAAGTAATTCCAACCAACGACGTTGTCTCATGTTTAGTTCTTTTTGGTCCAAAATGTGTTGTAGACTTTTATGATCGGTGTACACAGTACATCTAGTACCGTATAGATAGTGTCTCCAGATTTTTAGTGCAAAGACCACAGCTCCTAACTCTAAGTCATGAGTGGTGTAATTTTCCTCATGAACCTTGAGTTGTCTTGATGCATAAGCCATGACCTTATCGCGTTGCATCAATACGGCACCTAACCCTTGGTGTGATGCATCACAATAGACTACAAAATCTTCTATCCCATCGGGCAATGCTAGGATAGGAGCACTACAAAGTTTCTGTTTGAGGGTTTGGAAAGCTTTTTCTTCGTTTTCATCCCACACGTATTTCTTGTCTTTCTGAGTTAGCTTAGTCAAAGACTTTGCTATTGAGGAAAATCCTTCAATAAACCTTCGGTAATACCCGGCTAAACCCAGAAATTGCCGAATTTCTGTAGGTGTGGTAGGTGTTGGCCAGTTTTTGATAGCTTCAATTTTAGCGGGATCGACATGTAAACCGGTCTTGTCAATCACATGCCCAAGGAATTGTACGGATTGAATCCAAAATTCGCATTTGGAAAACTTTGCATACAATTTCTCTTCCTTGAGTAGTCCTAAAATTGTTCTAAGGTGTTCTTTGTGTTCCTCTTCGTTTTTGGAATATATGAGAATGTCGTCTATGAATACGATCACGAATTTGTCCAAATATGGTTTACATACCCGATTCATGAGATCCATGAATACTGCCGGTGCATTTGTTAACCCAAAGGGCATCACTTGGAATTCGTGGTGACCATATCGTGTCCTAAAGGCTGTTTTTGGAATGTCTTCATCACGAACTCTAACTTGGTGGTAACCTGAACGTAGGTCAATTTTTGAGTAATAGGTTGAACCTTGTAATTGATCGAATAAATCATCAATTCTTGGTAGTGGGTAACGGTTCTTTATGGTTAATTTGTTTAGTTCACGTTAGTCAATACACATTCGTAATGACCCGTCTTTCTTTTTCACGAATAAAACTGGAGCTCCCCAAGGTGAGGAACTGGGTCGAATAAATCCCTTGTCCGCAAGTTCTTGTAATTGATTTGATAGCTCTTGCATCTCTGAAGGTGCTAGCCGGTATGGTGCGCGGGCAACTGGCGCCGCTCCTGGTATTAAATCAATTCTGAACTCTATTTGACGATTTGGTGGTAGTCCGGGTAAGTCTTCTGGAAAGACTTCAGGAAACTCACGGGCAATAGGAACATCTTCGAGACGTTTTTCATCGGTTTTCTTTTCTGTTACGTGGGCTAAGAAAGCATAACATCCCTTCTCAATGTACTTCATGGTTTTGATACATGAGATGATGTTTATTCGAGTTCCACTTTGATCACCACGAATGATCAAAGTTTCATTGTCACATGGAATGTGCACAACTCTTTCACCACAAATAATGTTAGCTTGATGTTTAGACAACCAATCCATGCCAATAACAACATCGAAACTTCCGAGTTCGATTGGCATAAGATTGATGTTAAAGGGGTGGTCTAAGAGATTAAGGGTACAATTTGGGATTACGGTATTGGTATTTACTAAGTCACCGGTAGCTAGCTCAACATTATAACTAGTGGTTAAAGTAATTGATGGAATATCAAGTAAGGGCGCAATTCTAGTAGATATAAAGCTCATATCAGCACCAGAATCGAATAATACTTTAACAGGAATATTATTGAGTAGGAACGTACTGGTAACCACGTTCGGGTCCTGGTGTGGTTCTTCCTTTCCTATGACGTAGGCTCTAGCACGAGCACCTCCGCCTTGGGGTCCTTGGTTTTGAGGACAGTTGTTCTTATAGTGTCCCCTTTCACCACACCCGAAACATGTAACTATGGGTTGTGTGTTAGCCCCAGTAGCTATACCCTTGCCTCTACAATCCTTGGCAAGATGTCCGGGCTTTTGGCACTTGTGGCATTTGGCCGGGCAAGGACCCTCGTGATGGTAATTGCATTTGGTACATTGTGGTTGATTACCCACGTACCTACCACCAGCTGGTGCAGCAACATAAGCCGTTGCGGCTTCCTGTCTCTTGTTCTGTTGATTGTGGTGGTTGTTGTTTCGGGTTTGGTTGTTGTTGTTGTTGTTATTATTCCCACGGTTACCATCATATGGTCGTTTGTTGTTGTTGTTCTTGTTGTTGTTGTTGTTATGGTAGTTGGAGTTGTTGAGGTTGTTGGCATTGCTGTTGTTGGTGTTGTTGGTGTTGTTGTTGGTGTTGAGGTTGTTTTGTTTGCGGGTTTCCGACATACGTACCACTTGATCCATGAGACTACGGGACATCCGCATAGCCTCATCAAGTTCTTTGGGATTTGCCGAAGTCACATTCCCCTGTATGCTTGATGGTAGACCCCAAATATACCTTTCCAACAATTTTTCCTTTGGGGAAACCATTGCTGGACAAAGTATCCTCAGTTCCTGGAATCTACGGTTGTAGGTCATGATATCATTTCCCTTAACCGTATGATCCCAGAACTCAACTTCCAACTTTTGTATCTCACTGCGTGGACAGTATTCCTTGATCATCATTTGTTTCAAATTAGCCCAAGTAATTTTGTAGGCATTCTCAATGCCCATGGGTTGAGCAATTGAGTTCCACCAGGACAAGGCCTCATTCAACAGAGTACTTGTGGCATACTGAACTTTATCCCCCTCGATACATTTACTAACAATGAACACCGATTCCGCCTTCTCGAACCAACGGGTCAAACCCACAGCCCCTTCAGTACCCTTGAATTTGAGGGGTTCACATTTCAGGTAGGAAATGAACGAGCAACCCCTTGGTACTGTAGTAACATTGGTCACCGGAGGGGTAGGTCCTCCAAGGTTAAGACTGGCAATTCTTGCAGCTTCCGCAGCAATGGTGGCTTCATCAGCTGCTGCAGCATCAGCAGCTGCTGCAGCATCCGCGGCTGCTGCAGCATCAGCAGCACCAGCAGCTGTGGTGGCTTCGGCAGCTGCTGCAGCTGCTGCAGCTACTGCAGCTGCTGCAGCTACGGCTGCACGTTCTGCAACAAGTGCTGCATTGACACTATCCTTTACTAGTTTGCGGATGGCGGCTTGCGTCATCGTTGGTGGTGGGGTCTTTTTCTTCGGCGCCATGGTTCTATTGTTCAAAAGATACGTTGTAATTAGAGAGTTGTGAAATGAGCACAATTTGATAAGGATGATAGGATAATAATGTTGAAATTTAAAAGCATAACACATGATGGTATATAAAACAAGAGTTTTATTTATATAACGTTGATTACAAAATCGAACTTATTACAAGTTCATTCAAAACTTACTAACTGATACTTTCAGTTAGTAATTACAACGTCGTACAAAAGCTAACTAATACTATAACACTAGTCTAACGTCGGTTGGGAGGTTGTTGTTGTCCGGTCGGATTATTATTTCCGCGTGTTGCTAACACATCTACACTTTCGTTCGGACGGTATTCTTTGACATCCTTTTGGTATAGCCTTTGTTGTATGGAACTCATTTGAGTTTGCATTCCACACAAATCATTCCTAAGTTGATACCTATCAAAGTTTGCAACATCTAACCGGATTTCGGCGGTATTTAGGCGGTTAAGTAGTTTGTGAATTTGAACCGCATCCTGTTCTTGGGCTTTCTCAACCAAAGTGAGTCTATCCTTGACGTTATCCAGGCCGGTTAGAGGATTTAAGACCATTTCCCCAAGATGAGTCAAGTCCCTCTTGACATAGCTCATGCCAAGCTTAAACCAATATAGTTCATCTCGGGCATTCATGGCGTCCATTCTGGCAGAATTTACCTTGGACATACATTCGTGCATTTGAGTTGCCATACATTTAACTTTGAGTTGGGTCAGGTGGAGGGCTTGTTTCAAAGAGTAGATTTCGTATTGAGCTGAGTTTGCGAACATATGTGTAAATGTAGATGTTCCACCCATTTGGTGAGTAGAATTCGGAACTTGAGCTGGAGTGGTATGGTTAGATTCGGATGAAATTGGTGAAACCGGAGGTGGAGATGTCAATGGTGATAGATGTGGCACTACTAATAGTTCCTCCGCTTCCTCATCGATGCCTTCGATGTCAACATCCATTTCAGGATCCTCTTCGTACTCATCGATGTTTATTTCCATATCCATTTCAGGATCTTCGTCCGAATCTACATCTAGATCCTCGTAAGGTTCTTCCTCGTCGTCGTAATCAATTGGTTCAAAATAAGGATCATCGGGTCCGGGAAGAATTGGTAAATACTCAGGCATAGCAGGAAGATGATCGGGAGATGGAGGTGCGGACATGATGTCTACAATTAGTATTATGATGTCAAAAATAATCAAATGTTTATGGAAAATGCTCAACTAAGGAAATGTGCATATGACAATATACAAATATGTTCATGTAGCATAACATGTGTAATAAGTCCATAATCTTCTGGAGGATGGAAGGCACGAAGAGCGGAAGGCTATAAAAATGTTTTTGCTTGTTATTGTAGTTATAGTTTAGGTCTCACTTAGACCCGTTTCTCTATAACCATGGCTCTGGTACCAATCTGTAACACCCCCAATTCATGATGCAGCGGAATTCAACTTGGGTGTTACTCGACGGCACAACAGTCATAATAATAGAAAACGATCTCTAAACGAATCGTAATAAAAAGAGTTGTCATTCATATTATTCAAATATATCAAAGTTTACATAGTGAGGTCCCAAAATGTTGCATTGTTTCAAAACACATCAATATAAAGTCTATGATGTTTTTATAGAATGACATAATTGTTTATAGCCTTCTTCCTTCGGTACGTGCCCTTCCCGCTCCATTCTTGATTATCATGGACCTGAAATACATGCTTAAGAGGTCAACACAAAGGTTGAGTGAAATTCATAGAGTTTGTTTAACGGTTGAACACAATATGTTGGTAGTAAGAGTTAATTAGACTCATACTCATGTTAGAAAACAAAACAGTTATTATTATGTACTAAGCTCATGCAACCAATACGTTAACGGGTACCAATATCAATCGGCGGTTATGTTGCCCCGGTAAGTACTTTGCCGTCATACTTAATGTTCAAATATAGTGCATTCGTTTGAACTAATCTGCTCAAACAAATGGGATTCGTCAATCCCAATAGGCCTATTCACAATACTCGCGCTCACTAATACTAGTGATTAAATGGTTCATGATGGGGCCTAGGATTGGCAAGGTAGGTACTTAGTAATAATAAAACAATCAGGCAGCATACAGTTTCAAAGCATTGTGTTCGGTTTAAAAGTAGCATGTATTCCCCCCCAAGGGTTTGTAAAACATTAAAGTAATGTAAGGTGGGGCTATGAACTCACCTTAAACAAGATAGCAAGTAACGAAGGTGATAGTCGGATCGTGTAGGTTTCTACGAGCAACCTAGAATAGAATGTTGCGACTTAGGATTTGTGTAAAGAATATAACGGAGTGCCTATATATATGTCTTGCATTTAGTCCATGATGATGTATGATGTATATTTGTAAGTCTTTGAAAGAAAGATTTATGAACATGTATGTTTTGGTATATCGTTTACTACCGTTCGGGCTAACATATTTCAGAAGTCATGTTAGTAAGCGTTCGAGGAGCCAGGACACTTTAATTCGTAAATCCACAACTCATCTCGACGGCTTACATAATGAACTCCTCACATGAAGCTCCCTACTATTGTAGTAGTTGATAAAGTATATAGATATAAGTTTTGATCCGAAAAAGTTACATGTCCGATATTTGTATAAACTTAGGAAAGTTTATAGTACATGAAGATTGTTATTAGGGGTAGTTTTATAAGTCTTGTATGACCATTTGTCTTGGTAAAGTCTCATGGTTTCCTTTTAGGTGAAGTAGATACAAATTGCTTGTTCCATATATCGCCAATTTCATTGTTTCATGTTTACGCCTTTGTAAGTTGGTTTGGTCATTTCGTCATGGCCTAGCCATGACCTTTGGTCCTTGTTCCATGGTCATGAGACACTACCTTGGTTCTAGCCATGGTGGTGGTCTTGTTTATAGGTCATAAGACCTTTTATTCCTTTGAAAGTATGACAATAACTTAGTGACTTAAAATATGTAAATAGCTGTTAAGAAACTGAGAAATATCTCACTCAGAAGGCGTTTTCAAGGCTTGAGCCTCTTTTTCCTGAATGAAAACGTGATTCCGGACAACTTTCGTGTTTTAACTTTTTCATGAATCGGACCAGAAAGGCCTCTTTTTGCGTGTTTTAGGTTCTGTCACAGAAACTTTTAGGCAGATTTGCCGGAAATCTTTGGTAACTTCAAATCGCCATAACTTTTGACTCGTTTACTCTTTTTAGGTGGTTCAAATTGCTATGGTTTTCTTGTTAAGTCCTCTACTGTAATATGTAATAATCCAATATAAAATTTTTACCATTTTGATCAGGTTATACCAAGATATTCACTAGTTTGCTTGTTTTGGTAACTTGTTTCAATAATTCATTACAACAACATCTTTTACTCATCATGATACATCATGGACATAATTACAACACATAATATAGCAAAGATAACATGTAAATGAGATGAACATGATAAATAAACAAGAAGCATGTTAGGTTTAGTCTTACAACTTTTGGCTTTCTAATTAAAGAAAGGAGTAACAAGTAAGGAAATGGACTTTGATAGACAAGCTTCAACCCTTTTCACTTCAAGCAACCTTTCTACCCTTGGTATTCTTGAAAGATATGTAATGAAAGTTGAGGTGTATTGAGTGGATTTTAACTCAAGAGAAAACACCAAGTAAGTTAGGGTTTGGAAGATTTTTGGTGAAAATAAGCTAACTAGGGTTTCTATACTTGAACTTCACTTGAACCTTGCAACAAATTAGAAGACTTAGAGCTAATGTGAGATGTTTTGGTGTGTTGGGATGGCCGGCCAAGGAAGGGGGGGAGAGGGGCTTTTATAGCTCAATGAGGAGGTTAGTTTCTTAAGATATTTTAGCAAGAAAAACACATGTATGCATCCTAGATCACAAGGCATGAGATCAAGCCACCCAAGGGTGTGACTCCCCCCCCCAATGGCGGTTCACAAAAGGGATAAGGGGGGAGGTGGCTTGGCTTGGTTAAATATCTAGATATTAGATGCATTTTGACTCCGGGAAATGCCAACCGTAAATGATTTGGTCTCAAAACGTAAAATCGGGTGTCGTAAAATTATGAAACTTTAAAGTATTGTTAGAAATGTTCATAAGTCCCATAATAAAATATAAAATGGGTGATAAGTTCCATTTGGGTGGTAAAACCTGCTAAAACCTGGAAACACGGGTCTAAAACGCGTAATACGTAAAATGTACGAATATTGCGTAAAACTGAGAAAAGTAAAATGTTTACTTTTCTAATATGCTAAAAATGATTTAAAATGATTTATAATGTCTAGACTGGGCTCAGTCTGGTGTCGGTTGGTCTTAAATGTCTTTTAGACATCAAACCGGAAGCCTAAAAATCAAGGAATGATTTATAAAATCAAGGAATGATTTTTAGTCAATGGAGGAGGGAAAAATATGTTGACTTATTTAAATAAGTTGAAAGCTCAAATCATCTTAGAAATGCGGTGCAGGTAAAGGCTAGGGTTACGGCTGAGTAAAAACGCGTAAAACTGAAAATTCCAGTTTTTCACGGCCGAAGTTTATTTGGGCCATGATTTTTCTCAGTCATGATTTATTCTCAAATAAATCATAAGTGTGTTAAACATTTTTCTGATGTGGGGTCACCTGACGGAATCAAATTTCGTTGTGCGTGGAATTTCTGATTGACGTTTTACCCTAAAACGGGTAATTCTGTGTAATTCCTTAATAACTTTCACGAAACTGATCTGACGAATGTCAAACATTTAATTTGCCATGGAAATGATTTATCACTCGAGAATATGAAATAAAAATCAACTTTCGGGAAAATTTCAGAAAGAAATGAATAGTAACATGAATAGTAAAGTTTTCCGAAAATAGAAATTAACCTGAAATTGCGAATTCTTACAACATGCTATTTTAACCGAGCACAATGTTTTTTTAAATTGTATGCTTGCCTGATTGTTTTATTATCACTAAGTACCAGCCTTGCAAAACCGAGATCCCTTATTATGAACCATTTAATCACTAGCAATAGTGAGCGCAAATATTGTGAATAGGCCTATTGGGATTGACGAATCCCATTTGTATTGACTAAGTTCAAACAAATGCATTAATATTTGAGATTTAGGTATGTTAGCAAAGTACCTACCGGGATAAATCTGCCGATCGATATTGGTACACGTTAACGTTTTGGTGTCATAAGCTTAGTGTATAATACATTTTATGGGCGTATAATAACGTAGCTTGCCTGTGTTGTTTTCCAAACATTGGTGTGAGTCTATAACTCACACTACCAACATATTGTGTTCAAACGATTTAACAAACTCTATGAATATCACTCAACCTTTGTGTTGACCTCTCAAGCATGTATTTCAGGTTCATGACGATCAAGGATGGCACGGAAGGACACGGATACTCAAGAGGGCTATAAATTTTATTATCATTCAAAAACTCACTTAATGTGATTTGTAAACATGAAACCAATTGGGACCTCATTTTGTAACCTCTGATATTTATATAATTTGAATGATAAATCTTTTTAATACGACTCGGTTAGAGATCGTTTTCTATTATTGTGACTATTGTGCCGTCAAGTAACACCCAGTTTGAATTCCGCTGCATCCATGAATTGGGGGTGTTACAGATTGGTACCAGAGCCATGGTTATAGAGAAACGGGTCTAATTGATACCTAAACTATAACCACATGTACAAGCAAAAGCATTTTATAGCCTTCCGCTCTCCGTGTCTTCCATCCTCTAGACGATTATGGACTTAGTAAGCATGTTATGCTAGACAAACATATTAGTATATTCATATATACCCATTTTGAGCATTTCCCCATAAGCATTAGTATATTGATATATAAACTCGGTTTATTTTCAATCATTTATCTAAACAATGGACTAAACATATCTGCATATGCCTATTCTAGGGCATTTCGACACAATCACATTCTCCCAATCATGTTCCTACTCCAACATTTTATGTCCAAGACATTGTAACTGATTGCAATGGTCTTTCCTATTTTCCAAGACATTGTATTATACAATGGTCTTAACCATTTCTCAAATGTTGAGTCACACAATGGTCTAACCTACTTCCCAGACATTGTGAATTGCACAATGGTCTAACCTACTTCCGAGACATTGTGTTTTGCGCAATGGTCTCTAGAATTATTCCATCACATCATAAATATCATTTCATATGATAGAAAAAAAACCAATCACAATCTATCGATTTCTAAATAGAAATATGAGATTTTTAAAGGACAAACAAATCCATCACCTACAAAAGCTGAAGTTCAGCTCTACATTTATCCAAGTTTTCTTCTGAAACCTTCATTGTTAAAAGTTCGTGATCCTGGCCAAGTATGGACTGTTTTAGAATTACTTAAAACTTCCTTTCCACACGTATTTACCCGTACTATCCTCTATGCAATGGAATGTGAAAACATAGGTTACAAGTCTTGTATGGGCGGGACTTGCAACTGAATGGTTTGACATCGCCTTTGTTTAGTGGACAGTTTCTCAAAAGCAACGGACATATCACAAGTATACCTAATTTAGGTATTTGAAAATTTTATCGAACCTCGGCTAAATATAGACTAGTCACCTATATTTAACCTAGGGACAGTGGAATATAGTCTGACTAACTATATTCGACTTAAAATTTTCAAATACTGAGAATAGTTGTACTAGGGTTATGTTTAGATTGATTTCCTACATGAACACGATAAACCACCAGAATACATTAAAACAATCTAGAGACACGATAGTGCCTTACCACTCAGCGAAATCTTAACACCTTATTTGTACTACCTAAATTCATTCTTGAAAATTTTCATTTATGAGATAATCCGAACTACTATCTTGGGATAGTTATCAATTATTCTCTTCATCCTGTAGAAGTACTATCCTGTTTAGGTCCTAAGGATACCATTCCATCATAAACTTTTAAAATCTCTTAAGATTTTTAAAGCAAACTCAACATCTATACCTAAGAGTATTAATGTTAAGCATACACTACACACTTTTGTTCATCAACATATCACATCATTATCTTCACAACCGTTACAAACACAAGCTCATTAACAGATCTTGATGCACTTTTAAAGCTCAAATCATCCTTAGTTACACCACAAGCACCCTTATCAGCTTTACAAGATTGAATATTCATCTTGTACTTTTGCTACACCAGTATCATCTTGTAATACCCTACCTTGTAACTCACCGGCTAAGTATGAATGTTGTGTTGGGAATTCTTAAGTAGTATGATTTATAATTATTTGAATGGATTGGGATGCCTTTTCATTTAAATAAAGAAATTGTAAATCACCGAACCATAAGTTTACATTCCCCTATTTACATTGTTTGGGATGCCTCTCTATGTAAATAAAGAATTATAAACAAGTGGGCTTATTTGTATCCGAAATAACAAAAGTATGAAGTCAATAAACACTAGGTACAACAACCGATTACCTACTAGGCTATGATTGCAATTACTATCTCAATTCCTATTAATATTCGACTGCTATATCAATTTCCGTTGATATTCGACTATTACCATACCTTTCCTACATAAAAGTAAGCCTCATCCTACACCATACACTGAAATGACAAATCAAATTACATCACCGGTAATCCCAGACTTTAGTCCTCATAAGTAACCACACCTGTTCATCGACACCACTCCAACATATAACACACATAGAACTTCGGGACGAAGTTCCCCGTAAGGGGTAGAGACTGTAACAATTCACAATTTCAGGTTAATTACTTTTCTCGGAAAATTTCACTATTCACTTTTACTATTCATTTTTCCCGAAAATTTTCCCGAAATTTGATTTTTATTTATTGGGCTCGAGTGATAAATCATTTCCATGGCAAATTAAAAGTTTGACATTCATAAGCTCATTTTCGTGAAAGTTATTAAGGAATTACACGGAATTACACGTATTAGGGTAAAACGTCATTCAGAAATTCTACGTACAACGAAATTCGGTCGCGTTAATTTTCCCCGCATCGGAAAAATGTTTGACACACTCATGATTTATTTGAGAATTAATCATGACTGAGAAAAACATGACCAAAAATAAGCCTCGGCCGTGAAAAACTAGAATTTTCAGTTTTAAGCGTTTTTACTCAGCCGTAACCTTAGCCTATACCTGCACCGAATTTCTAAGACGATTTAAGTTTTCAACTTATTAGAAAAAGTCAACATATTTTTCCCTCCTCCATTGACCAAAAATCATTCCTTGATTTTATAAGTCATTCCTTGATTTTTAGGCTTACGGTTTGATGTCTAAAAGACATTTAATACCAACCGACACTAGACTGAGCCCAGTCTAGACATTATAAGTCATTTTAAATCATTTTTATCCTATTAGAAAAGTAACATTTTACTTTTCTCAATTTTACGCAATATTCGTACATTTTACGTATTACGCGTTTTAGACCCGTGTTTCCAGTTTTAGCAGGGTTTTAGCACCCCAATGGAACCTACCACTCATTTTATATTTTATTATGGAGTATTTTGACAAGTTTAATCATTCTTCCAAGTTTCATATTTTTAGGATACCCGGTTTTACGTTTTGTGACTTAAGCATTTACGGTTAGCAATTTACGGAGTCAAAACTAGCTACATACTTAGGATAATATCATCACAAACCAACTCATCCTTCCTTATCCTATGCAAACCGCCTCTAGGGGGGGGGGGGTTTCACACTTGTGGCTTAATCTTGACCCTTCATGCCTTAGATCCTTACACATGTACAACTTGGTCTCCAAGTTTAGCAAAATATCCTAATGCATGTAACCTCCTCATTTTTAGTATAAAAGAGAGCTCATTCTCTTCCTTTCTCCTTCAATACCAACGACCCAAAACCATCTAAATGCACCATTTTGATCATTGATCTTGCTCATTCAATCCATCACAAGTTCAAGTCATAGTTCCTTGTTGATCCTTAACACCTTTCAACCATAAAACTCTATAAAATCACCACAAAAACTCATCAAATTTCCAAGTGTTCCTAGTGAAGATTTTTACTCAAGGTTGTTTTTATGATAGATTAGTATATATCAAAGGATTATAAGATAGGGTTTTTGGTATGCAAGCATGGCTATGGTTGGAAAGGTTTTGGAAGATTAAGTAGTGGTTCTTGGTCTTGATCTTGGTTCTAGTTAGTTTCTTCACAAGTTGTAAGCAAACCCTAACTTGCTTCTTGTTAAATAATCATGTTCATATTATTTACATATTATTCTTGCTATATTATGTCTTGTATTCATGTCCATGATGTATAAAAATGAGCAAAACAAGTTGTTGTAATTGATTGTTAATATAAGTTATTAAAACAAGTAAACTAGTGACTTTCTAGGTAAGACCTGATCAAAATGGTAAAAATATGATATTTAATCATTACATATTGTAGTAGAGGACCTAACAAGGAAAACATAGCAATTTGAACCACCTAAAACGAGTACACGAGTCAGAAGTTATGATGATTTGAAATTACCAAAACTTTGCGGCAAAGCTGCCAAAACTTTCTGTTACAGAAACTTTAAACACGCAAAAAGAGGCATTTCTGGTCCGTTTCATGAAAAAGTTAAAACACGAAAGTTGTCCGGAATCACGTTTTCATTCAGGTCTAAAGAAGCTCGAGCCTTGAAAATGCTTTCTGAGTGAGATATTTCTCAGTTTCTTAACAGCTATTTACATATATATAAGTCACTATATTATGGTTATACTTTAAAAGGAACAAGAGGTCTTATGACCTATAATGAAGACCACCACCATGGCTAGAGCCAAGGTTGAGTCTCATGACCATGGAACAAGGACCAAAGGTCATGGTTAGGCCATGACTAAATGACCATACCAACTTACTTAGGCGAAAACATGAAACAAGGAATTGGCGAGAACTTGAACAAGCAATTTGGATCTACTTCATCTAAAAGAACCATGAGATATTACAAGAAATTGTCATACAAGTTATATGAAACATACCCTAATAACAATCTTCATGTAATAATAAACTTTCCTAAGTTTATTCAAATATCGGACATGTAACTTTTCGGATCGAAACTTATATCTATATATTTTATCAACTACTACAATAGTAGGGAGCCTCATGTGAGGAGTTCATTATGTAAGCCGTCGAGATGAGTTGTGGATTTACGAATTAAAGTGTCCTGGCTCCTCGAACGCTTACTAACATGACTTCTGAATTATGTCGGCCCGAACGGTAGTAAACGATATACAAAACATACATGTTCATGAATCTTTTCTTTCAAAGACTTACAATATACATAATACCACATCATGGACTAGATGCAAGATATATATATAGGCACTTATTCATATTCTTTACTCAAATCCTAAGTCGCAACATTCTATTATAGGTTGCTCGTAGAAACCTTCACGATCCAACCGTTACCTTCATTACTTGCTATCTTACTTAAGGTGAGTTCATAGCCCCACTTTCCATTACTTAATTGTTTTACAAACCCTTGGGGGGAATACATGCTATTTTAACCGAGCACAATGTTTTTTTTAAATTGTATGCTTGCCTGATTGTTTTATTATCACTAAGTACCAGCCTTGCTAAACCGAGATCCCTTATTATGAACCATTTAATCACTAGCAATAGTGAGCGCAAATATTGTGAATAGGCCTATTGGGATTGACGAATCCCATTTGTATTGACTAAGTTTAAACAAATGCATTAATATTTGAGATTTAGGTATGTTAGCAAAGTACCTACCGCGATAAATCTGCCGATCGATATTGGTACACGTTAACGTTTTGGTGTCATAAGCTTAGTGTATAATACATTTTATGGGCGTATAATAACGTAGCCTGCCTGTTTTGTTTTCCAAACATTGGTGTGAGTCTATAACTCACGCTACCAACATATTGTGTTCAAACGATTTAACAAACTCTATGAATATCACTCAACCTTTGTGTTGACCTCTCAAGCATGTATTTCAGGTTCATGACGATCAAGGATGGCACGGAAGGACACGGATACTCAAGAGGGCTATAAATTTTATTATCATTCAAAAACTCACTTAATGTGATTTGTAAACATGGAACCAATTGGGACCTCATTTTGTAACCTCTGATATTTATATAATTTGAATGATAAATCTTTTTAATACGACTCGGTTAGAGATCGTTTTCTATTATTGTGACTATTGTGCCGTCAAGTAACACCCAGTTTGAATTCCGCTGCATCCATGAATTGGGGGTGTTACACAATATAAGTTATATAATAACTTGACAAACGGGCTCTAATAATTCAAACGCCCCAACATGATACGGATAATAATTCTAATGGGTCTTTACTTTGTTGTTGAGTTGAGAGTTGATTTGACTACTGTCATGGGCCGGACGGTAGCGATTAGGACATGTATGATAGAGATACATGAGCAGATAGAGAGTCTGCAGAGAGGTTTCCTCACGGCTCGCGAGGGAGATCGCAAGCTGTGGCAGAGGAACACAGTGTTAGAAAAGGAGGTTGCGAACCTCAAGAGGGATATAGATACACATCGTGTTGAGTAGGGATCGTTATTGAGGAATTTGGATGGTTTGGGATCGGAATTGAGGAGTCTACGCCCGCATCGTGGCTAGATCGATTTGGAATCAGGTTATTGTGTCGCTACATAAGCCAAGGAGTATTTAGTTAGGAGAGCTAGTTATTATATCTCTTATGTCATGATATTCGGATTGTACGTTCGTCTCGTATGGAACGATTAGTATCTATTATGCCTGTTGGTAGTATGGAACGATGTATTGATCGCTACTTATGGACGCCGTCCTACTCGAAATGTTGAAACCCCTACTCCTGACAACCTGGACACCACAAACCGTAACAACAGGAATCAAAATGTTGATGTTCAGAGAGACAATGATCATGTTCCACTTAATGCACCTACTGTGGATCAAGCAATGATCAACCAACTCGTGGAGCAAAGAGTTGCTGAACTACTAGCTGAGTCAAATCATTCCAACAATTCTGCTGGAACTTTTCCACCTGTTCGTGCTAATGGATGTCAATACAAGGAATTCAAGATTTGTGGACCCATTGAGTTTGGTGGAACTGAAGGAGTGGTTTACTTAGTCAGATGGATTGAGAAGACTGAGTCAGTGTTTAATGTCAGTGGTTGTGCGGAGAATGCGAAGGTAAAGTTTGCTTCTTTTACTTTCAAGGATGAAGCTTTGACTTGGTGGAACAACTACCGAAATGCAGTTGGGAGTGATGTAGCGTATGCTATGACTTGGGAGCAATTCAAGTCCTTACTGATTCAGACTTATTGCCCAAGGAATGAGGTCAAGAAGCTAGAGATTGAGTTTTGGAACCACAAGGTGAAAGGTAATGATATGACGACTTACAATCGTCGTTACCAGGAGTTAGCCTTGTTGTGCCCTGATATGGTGAAAACTGAGACTCAAAAGATCGAGAGGTATACTGATGGGTTGCCTGTAGCTACGAGGAATGATGTAATTTCTGCTAGGCCTGCAAACATCCATGAGGCAATCACAATTGCTCAACAACTTATGGATTCGTTGGAATTAGAAGAAGCTGATAAGGAGAAGAATGGAAAGAGAAAGAGAGACCGTCACTCTAAGAGTAATGATCACCGAAGCAAGAGACAAGCTAAGGCTTATGCTATTGGGAATGGAGATAAGAAGAACCAGAACGGTGATGCACCCAAGTGTGATCGTTGCCACCAACATCACACTGGATGGTGTAGTGTGAAATGCCAGAATTGCTCAAAGAAAGGACACACAGCTAGGGATTGTAGAGCCCGACCTCTTGCTATGGTTCAAGCTGCTCCTGAAATGAGAAACAAGACAGATGTCATCTGTTATGGGTGTGGAAAGAAGGGACACTATAGGAATGAGTGTAGAGAATCGCGGAACCGTGGAAATCAAGGCTCGGGTGGTAATGGGTACAATTATGGAAACCGTGGAACTGGAGGAAATCGTGGACGACAAGATGATGGGGACCAACGTGTGGAAGCTGGAGCTGCTCAGGGAAGAGTGTATGCACTCGGGAACGAGAGAGGAGAAGATCCGAACGTCGTTACTGGTACGTTCCTTCTCAATAATCGTTATGCTTCCATGCTATTTGATACTGGTGCCGATAGGAGTTTTGTGTCCACTACATTTGCACCCTTACTAGAGAAACCCCCGATGGCCTTAGGAATTGGATATGATATTGAATTAGCAAATGGAAACCTAGAAAGGATTAATACCATCACTCGCGGTTGTACGTTAAATTTCTTGAACCATCCTTTCAACACAGATCTTCTACCCGTCACGTTAGGAAGTTTTGACGTAATCATTGGTATGGATTGGTTGTCGAAGTATCGTGCTCACATACTTTGCGACGAGAAGATCGTGCGTGTACCATACGGAAAGGAAGTCCTAAATATATTAGGAGACCGAAAGGATTCTAGGAGCCCATCCCGATTAGCAGTTATATCTTGCACAAAGTTACCGAAGCTAATGGAGAAGGGATGTTATCTTTTCTTAGCTCAAATTTCTGAGAAGGGCGAGACGAAGAAAAAGGAAAGGTGCATTGGAGATGTGCCTATAGTTCGAGATTTTCCAGATGTGTTTCCTGATGATTTGCCGGGAATCCCGCCGACTAGACAAGTGGAGTTTCAGATTGAGTTGATACCTGGTGCTGCACCTGTAGCACGAGCACCTTATCGTCTTGCACCTACCGAACTAGAAGAATTGTCGAAACAATTGGCGGAATTAGCCGAAAAAGGATTTATAAGACCAAGTTCTTCACCTTGGGGAGCCCCAGTCCTATTTGTGAAGAAGAAGGATGGATCGTTTCGTATGTGTATTGATTATAGGGAGTTGAATAAGTTAACGGTGAAGAATCGATACCCGTTACCCAGGATCGATGACTTGTTCGATCAGCTTCAAGGATCGAGTGTGTATTCGAAGATCGATTTGAGATCGGGATATCATCAACTTCGAGTTCGTGAGGAGGATATTCCGAAAACGGCTTTCAGAACCCGTTACGGGCATTACGAGTTTCAGGTGATGCCGTTTGGGTTGACTAACGCACCAGCAATATTCATGGACCTCATGAATCGTGTGTGTAAGCCATATTTGGATAAGTTCGTGATTGTATTCATCGATGACATTCTGATTTATTCAAAGAGTGAGAAAGAGCATGAGGAGCATTTAAGACTCATTTTGGAATTGCTCAGGAAGGAGAAACTTTATGCCAAGTTTTCAAAATGCGAATTTTGGATTCCGACAGTACAATTTTTGGGTCATGTGATTGACAGACAAGGAGTCCATGTGGATCCTGCTAAGATTGAGGCGATAAAAGATTGGGCTGCACCTACAACCCCAACCGAAGTTCGTCAATTTTTGGGTTTAGCTGGTTATTACCGAAGATTCATTGAGGGATTTTCGAAGATAGCTAAACCATTGACCAAAATGACTCAAAAGAGTGTTACGTATGAATGGGGAGATAAAGAAGAGGAAGCGTTTCAATTGCTTAAGAAAATGTTGTGTAGTGCTCCTATCTTAGCGTTACCAGAAGGTAACGAGGATTTCGTCGTCTATTGTGACGCCTCACATAAAGGTTTAGGAGCCGTGTTAATGCAACGAGAGAAAGTGATAGCTTATGCTTCCCGACAGCTCAAAAAGCATGAGAAAAACTACACTACCCAAGATTTGGAGCTAGGTGCTGTAGTTTTTGCTTTAAGAATATGGAGACATTACCTGTACGGAACCAAATGTGTTGTATTTACTGACCATAAAAGTCTACAATACATCTTGAATCAAAAAGAGCTCAACATGAGACAGCGACGTTGGATTGAGTTGCTAGGCGATTATGATTGTGAAATTCGCTACCACCCTGGTAAAGCAAACGTTGTTGCTGATGCTCTTAGTCGAAAGGAAAGAGTACCACCATTACGAGTTAGGTCATTGGGAATGACTATCGTGTCACCATTACCGTCTCAAATACTTGAAGCTCAAACGGAAGCGATGAAGGCAGAAAATAGACCTGCCGAGAATATATTTGGGATGGCTGATAACGAGAAAGGATTTGTTAAGCGTTCTAGTGGATTATTAGGTTTTGGAGATCGGATTTGGGTACCTTTACATGGAGGAATTCGGGAATTGATTATGCATGAGTCGCATAAGTCAAAGTACTCCATTCATCCTGGTTCCGATAAAATGTACCAAGATCTTAAGAAGTTCTATTGGTGGCCAAATATGAAGGCAAGTATAGCATCGTACGTTAGTAAGTGCTTGACATGCGCCAAGGTTAAGGCTGAACACCAGAGACCGTCAGGACTACTAACGCAACCAGAACTTCCAGTCTGGAAATGGGAGCGGATTACTATGGACTTCATTACCAAATTACCGAGGACAGCTAGCGGTTGTGACGCTATCTGGGTAATTGTGGATCGTCTGACAAAGTCTGCTCATTTCTTAGCTATTAGTGAAGATGATAGTGTGGATAAGCTTGCGAGGTTATATGTGAAGGAAATTATTTCACGACATGGAGTCCCGATATCTATCATTTCAGATCGTGATAGTCGTTTTACGTCAGCTTTGTGGCGATCACTTCAAACGGCTTTGGGGACGAGGCTTGATATGAGTACTGCATATCATCCCCAAACCGATGGTCAAAGTGAGAGGACCATTCAGACGTTAGAGGATATGCTTCGTGCATGCATCATAGACTTTGGTAAAGGCTGGGAGAAGTATTTACCCCTTGCGGAGTTCTCCTATAATAACAGCTACCATACCAGTCTTAAGGCTGCACCCTTCGAAGCTTTGTATGGCAGAAAGTGTCGTTCGCCTATTGGTTGGGCAGAAGTTGGAGATAGTCAACTTACAGGCCCTGAGCTTATTTTGGAAACTACCGAGAAAGTAACTCAGATTCGTGATCGGTTGCAAGCCGCCAGAGATAGGCAGAAGAGCTACGCCGATCAGAGACGTAAACCTTTAGAGTTCCAGGTTGGAGACAAAGTGATGCTGAAAGTCTCGCCTTGGAAAGGTGTAATACGTTTCGGGAAACGTGGTAAACTCAACCCACGCTACATTGGACCATTCTTGATCTTAGAAAGAATTGGGCCCGTGGCTTATAGGTTGGAATTACTGTCCGAACTGAGCAAGGTTCACGCCGTGTTCCACGTGAGTAATTTGAAGAAATGTCTTTCTGATGAAATGCCCGTCATTCCAATGAGGGACATTCGTGTTGATGAGAAACTAAATTTCGTGGAGGAACCGATTGAGATTTTAGATCGTGAAGTTAAACGACTCAAGAGGAGTCGCATTCCGCTCGTCAAGGTTCGTTGGAATTCCCGACATGGACCAGAGTTTACGTGGGAACGTGAGGACGAGTTCAGGAAGAGATATCCGAAGCTTTTCACTTCGTAGATGAATTTTTCCGAGTGAAACCCGGGACGGGTTTCCTTCTGAGACGGGGAGGATGTGACAACCGGCAGTTTAGGGAGCTGTTTTTAAAACCCGCATAACAAATTAAGTTCATTTATAATTTTTAATTGAAATTTTCATTTCACAACGAACTTGTAAGACCTATTTTATGGATATTTTAATTAATGACGTTATGGAATTCGTGAATTATGTTCATAATTCATTTTTGATTATGTGATCGGTGATGTATATTTGAATTCTCACTTGGTACTACGTTGACTTTGGCACTAGGATTACCTAACGATAGTTTTATGATTCGTCTTAACCAGTCCGTTATATATTTTAATTAATTACGAGAGGTTCTCGTGTGATATGGAAATTTTAAAATGAGTTCGGGTTCGGGCCACGTGTTTTTACAGTTACCCGCGTTACCCGCTCCACCGTAATAATATCTTTATTATTACTATTATTATTATTATTCTTATTATTATTATTATTACCTTTATAAAAAAAAAGAGAAAAGTTAGTATAAGGGTGTGTTTTGGTCCGGTTCATCACACACACACACAAACCCATCTCTCTCTCACCTCTCTTCCTCCCCTACTCTCTTAACCCTAGCCGCCCTTTAAATTCCGGCCACCACTGCTACACCACCGCCGATCACCACTCTAAACCACCACCATATTCTTGATCTACATCATCTAATCTACTAGATCTACAACAACACGCGCCTATAACCCCTTTATTTCATTTCGAATCACCATTATCTTCACCACCAAATCGTGTATTTTGAAAGGTTATCACGGGTTTGAGCTCTAGATCGAAGGTGAGACGAGTTTTCACTCGTATTGTTAATAAAATCGTGACCTAAGGTCACGACTTGATGACATTCGAATGGGTTTCATTTAAAAACGTACCAAGGTTATGGGTTTTGGTTGGAAAAACGTTTTCTTAAAGGTTTGGTATCCGATTGGGTTGTGTTGGGTTCGATTGGTGATGGATTCGCGGGTTTCATGGTTTTGTCGAGGGTGGAATTATTGATTCGAGCCTGACCGAGACCCTTGAGGTCTCGGGGTTATTTTTGGTCGCTCGTACAACTAAGCCGATGACCCGTATGGGGTTCTCGTGTGGTTGTATCTCGAGCCTTGTGCTCGTGGTTGCCTTGGTTCGACCCTTGTGGGTCGCGGCTCTTAGCCGCAATGTTATTTTGTTGCCGAGACTTGGTTAAGTCGAATGGCTAAATGGTTGTGCTCGTTGGAGCTTATTTTGATGACATTGAGGTTGTTGATTCGAGTCTTCGTGACTCGTGGTATTGAGCCGTGACTCAAGTGAGTCGAAGGCTCGGGTTTGGCTTGGTAAACCGACCCAAACATTAACATGGTTAATGTTATTTTTGTGATAATTGTGAACTAATTGTTATATCATTAATTGTTATGATTGTCCTTGTTATATATTTGTTGTTGTGGTATTATTTCTCGGCCGAGTACATATGGGTCGAAATGGTTATGGTTTTTGATATTGTGGAGTTGTTGTCGTTTGGTAACAGTGATTGGGGACCGATTGTGAGACGGTCGTTAGATTGACGGAGATAGGTTAGTCGGGTGCCGTAGTCGGACCTTATTGTTGTAGCCCGTGGTTTGAGATTGTGATTGGACGGAGAATTGTTATTTATGACTTTTCCTAATTGTTGGACTTGGACAATGAGCCGAGGGTCATGACTCGGACATATGACCATTTCGTATAACTCAATAACTATTAGAATTGAAACGAGAATAATAAAACTCGTAATAATCATTATTGATAATATGAACGTTTATATAAAAGTATATACGTGAATAACGTATATATATAACTATATAAACGCGCATATTAATAATAATAATAATCACGAGTCGTATTATAAATAATACGATTAGATATATATTAGGCTACGAAAGTGGCGTAATATTATTAAACGTATTATAATTATAAAAATTGTGTTATAAACGGGAAACTCCCGACAATTATGAAACGTTTAATAAAAAGTCATTTCGGATATATATAACGAATAAATTTATTGAGTTAGGCGAAATTGTTGTCACTCGGGTCCAGGTAAGTTATTATTTGCGACGTTCGTGTTGTCTCGGATATATGACGACTAATATAGACGTTTTCTATAAGTAAATAACCACTTAACCGTAAGGTTGAGCCGGGTTATTTGATTATATGAAACGAACATATTAGTGGGCATCGTATCCTACGACGCCCATAGGTTGTAGTATATGTAAAGTGTAATAGATTGCGAGTGTATATATCGAGAAATCTGGCCAATTTGACGATATATACGAGGAATTTATTAAACTATGATATATACTATATAGTAATTATGTGCTATGTGCTTTATATGTGCTTTAGATTGGGTGTAATCTTGGAAAGGTATATTACGTAAATAAATATGAGGATTATGAAATCGACGGATTTTGTAAACTTTGGCGATTTATTTAAATAATATATTGGGCTAATATTAGATCTATAGTTTATCTTATCTTGCTATGTGTGATCTTGTTGGTTTGGTTTGAGTCGACCCACCACCCGTATGGATACCAAACGCAAATACACCAAACTAATACGAAATGGATTTTCGGTAATAAAACGGATTCTCGTCCGGGTTTGGGAATATTAGATATTTGAGGAAATGATTTCTGAAAGAGTTAATATTGTTAGGTCGTGCCAAGTCCGTAGTTGCTGTTTCGTGAGTTATCATACATCTTATTGCTACCTACCTCGTCTTGCTATATTTCTGGACTTGAGGTGAGTCATAGCCCCACTTTTTACTCTTGAACTATGTTTTCAACGATTGGGGTGAGAAACGTGCAAATTATTTTACGTGGACTATTATCGCTTTTATATGCTTTCTAAACTTGCTATGCGTATGGACTAGGATCTATTGTCAGC
The DNA here is from genome assembly GCA_030686995.1 of Artemisia argyi. Lineage (NCBI taxonomy): Eukaryota > Viridiplantae > Streptophyta > Magnoliopsida > Asterales > Asteraceae > Artemisia > Artemisia argyi. Next base: position 245,111,949 of record CM060702.1, on the reverse strand, counting down.
TTTAGTCACACATGTCGTGTGTACTATTCAAGGTTGGCTTATTTGGTTATTGGTGGATTGTCAGCTTTAGTCACATATATGTTGTGTGTACTATTCAAGGTTGGCTTATTTGGTTATTTGGAATTGTCAGCTTTAGTCACATATATGTTGTGTGTACTATTCAAGGTTGACTTATTTAGATACTATAGTGTGCACCTATAGGTTATTAATACTTCGGAGGTTATCCGAGTATTTATTGGTATTGCGGGGGTTACCCGAATATCTATGTTGTTACGGAAGGGTATCCGTATGTTTTGGTTATTGCGGAAGGGTTTCCGTGTGTTATGTTGAGAGCGGAGGGTATCCGCAGGCTTTTAGCGAATCCTTAGTCTAGCTAGCAAGCGTTTTGCGTATATGTCCACTATATTGTTAGTTGAACTTAAACCTATGATCTCACCAGCGAAAGCTGACTTTTAGCACGTTTTCTCAGGTAATTAAGTGTTGAGGTGCATGCTTGGATTGGAAGGTTCGGCTAAGGCACGCGGTTTATGGATCTATATTTTCTAAACTCTGATAATTAAATTTGGACCTATTGTTATTTTATTTTGGGCCTGACTCTGAATGATGTCGGGATAAATGTAAACCTTGAAACCCCGTTTTGGTTGTGTTTTATTATGTTTACTTTATCTCGTTCTATATTGTCTTGTGTTGGATACCAATCCCCGTAGCATCCCGAAAGCTTGTTGAGTCTTCCGCTGTATCAAATTTTGGGGGTGTTACAAAAAGCCCAAATTCAAAAACAAAATTCACCAAATCTGTTATATCCAAAACGATTGTTGATGTCGTCCGCAAACTAATTATTCCAAATTGACAAAAAAACAATTGTATCTCAAAAAACCAAACGAAACCTTTAAAACTAAAATCCCAACCGATTCTTCAAAACCAAAAACAATCGAACTCTTTTTTTTTCTTCTTTTTCTTCGTCATTGCTAATCAAACCTAGCTCTTGATACCAATTGTTGGTTATTTAAACGAACGAAACAAACAAACAAATTTAACAAACGAAGCGGAAGCTTTATTCAAATACCAAACCAAATACAAAACCAAATTCAAAGACAAATTCTAATTCAAAGGTACCAAACCCTAATTCAAAAGGTACCAAACTATTATTCAAAAGGTACAAAGAAAACTAATGCCATCAATCCCTATTTATAGGCTAAAACTAACCGTCATAGATTAGTTACCAAATTCGAATCAAACTTGTAGAACAAGTCACAAACCAAATTTACCAAAAACCCCTTAGAGTTTATGTCACTTTCTAACAAAAAGAATGAGTGTGACACTATTCTATGGAGTATCAGCGATGTTGACAATCAAGATTGTTCTTATATTGGCATGATCAGGTACCGAGACACCACTTTTTTTCAAAGAAAATGTCTTATTGCCAAAAAAGTTGAAGCATGTCTAAAGCTGCCGGAAGTTGATTCTCTTGAAGTGTTGCCTATAGGGGATCGATGCAAATCTGCACTGTTTGATGGTTGCAGGCTCTTGTTAACTTTGTAAAAGAGCGTATGTGGAAAATCATGAGTCAAGTATGGATCAAGATCTTAGATATATGCTGCTAGTCACTGCAGAGGATTTCACCACGGGCAACAACTTAGGAAAGGGGCCGAGTTTTTGACTCATGTTTGGCTACCGATGGCATATTTGGGCATCACTGAGCAGTTCCAGGTGTCTCAAGGTCATGCTAGAGCTAAAAGCAGTGTCTTGTAATGCACATATTTAAAAGCGGAGCAATGAATACATAAAAACTAGAAGTAACAAGATTTAGGGAAACTAGTTTATATTACTCAATCAAATAAACCTTAGAGCACATACCACGAAAGCAATTAGAAGCAGAATTGTTGCCATCTTGAGCTACCTCACAAGTTTTGTTTCCAACCTGCAAACATTATATCAAACACTCACATTATTCCTATTCTTTACAACCTCAGAAACGAAAGTGATACAGAATTATATGAGTATACTAAGTCAGAAATGCAACAACTAATTAAACATAAGAGAGATACAATTTCACTAACCACAGGCAAAAGTAACCTCAAAAGATCTGAAACAATTTTCAGACTATATGTTGATATTCAGTTCCTTCCCACCCTTAATTCACACCCGCAAACACCAATCAAAACTGGAAGCAAATTGATAAACTGGTTATTGGGTTTTCAAATGTTTAGTATATTACTAAAAGATGGGAACTGAGTACACAGAAAACAAAGAAAACCTATCCTATTTATAAGCTAAATGCAAACAAAGTAAAGTACACAAAACATGCATGAAATGGAACGTGGGTGTACTCACTGCCATGACCTCCCAAATAATAGGGAAACCTAAGAACTAGTAAAACCCAACATATACTTCCACAATACTCGGTCAATGCAACTACCCAGTCTCTTCAAAATGGATCAAACTATCCACTGACCCGCTCCATGACCTTAGCCCATCAAGATTATCCTACACTATAAACAATTAAGATATTCATACATACTGATGCATGCAAGACCTTAACACAGTCGATAAATATAAAAACGTGCAAATAAAATGTTAAAGTACAAAAGGGACTAAAGACGGCATATAGTAAATCAAACTTTTAAGTTGACTTCAGCCTGCACCTGCACAGATGATCACTAAATTTGCGCTTGGTTTTGCTTTGCCACACAAATTAGCGTGAAACATAATTACAATGACATATTACTTGTGTTGTGCCTACTTCATTTACAAATTACAACTAAACAGAAGTAAGTTTTGGAGTTCCGTTTTGTGCTTCTTGTTTAGTAAAGACTTAACTAAAAGAACAACACATGTGACACATAACAAGCATGTACCAAGTATCAAGTTATTATGTGAATACAAGAACGTAACCATTTAGTCATTTCTTGTCTACTCTAATTTTTTATATAACAAGAGATTTAATTTGTGATTCTCTTCCATGGAATCATAATGCTTCAAAATGTCACACCCCTAAAATCAGGTCAGCGGACACTACTACAAAAAAAGCTAGTTAGATCGGTTAAAAAGCCTCATATAGATCGGTAACGAACCACTCTATCTAAGGGTGATCTTTATGAGCAGATAAATATATAGATCAGTACATAACCGATCTTTTTATGATTACATAAAGATCAGTTAATAATGAATAACCGATTTATATATATTTTGTTTATCTGTATAGTTAGATCGGTTTTAAACCGATCTATTTAATAGCTCTAATTTTTTAAAATGGTGTATAAAAATTGTTTTTTCTAGAATTTAATCATACACAAAAATGCAGGTTTTTCCAAATTGCAATTCATTACCGTACAAAATAATATTCTAGTACAAATAACTTAGATAAAGATCAACATTTAAGTTATAAAACAACTTCTGCACGTAAATGGCATTTGAACCCGATAACCCGATAAGCCCAACCCGATAAACCCGATAGACCCGAACCCGATAACCCGATTCCTTATCGGATCAGGTTGCGGGTTAATTTTTATTTTTCGAAAACCCGATAGTCCCGACCCGATAGAGGCTTATCGGGTCGGGTTGACCCGAATGACACCCCTAGTAGTATGTATGAATGTGTGATCAAGTTTGTCATATTAAAATTAGGTGAAGTTTTGCGTGATAAGTACTCTACAGAATCACATTAATTTTTAGGAGGCTATATAGATTATAAATACACTTTGGGTGACTTTTGGGACATATTAAACTTCATTTCAGCGGTAAGCCAGTAGCAATACCAAACATTCCTTAAATTTTAACTGATCCTTTGTTAGATGTACTTTGATTTTTGTGGTCAAAGTTGTTACTATGTCAAAGCTCAATTTGTTGACTTATAGAGAAATGGGAAGTGTTTTATTAGATTTTGTTAAAATTATATCTGCTACAAAGTTGTGAATAATCACAAAAGCGTCAAATAATAAACAAATTGTGTTATCGCATCTGGACCTAAACAAAATTTAAATAAACAGAAAAATCTTGAAAGATATGAGTTTGGTTTAATGTTAACAGTGTGAATGTCGGCTAAACTCTGAGTTTGGTTTTTGGTTTTTAGTAAAGATATTTCCTAAACAAAGTTTAAACAATTCTCAGTTTGGTTTTTGGTAGACATAATCAGTCTTTTAGTCAAGACTCCTCAATAAGACTGATCCAGTCCTAGCCTAGACATGTTTTTATGCATTGATACAATCTTTTAAAAAAATGATTTAAAGATTAGAAAGGCAATAACAATTATAGAACCCCACAAATAAGCCAAAATTACAATACATGGCTATTGTTGTAATGATTTAAAGGTTTTTATAAGATATATTTTCATACATAATCTAAGTTGTTGAATTACTGCTCCACTTTTAAAGGTTTTCTTAATGTATGTACATTCTGGTTTTGTATGTAGAATCTTGAAAACTTCAATATGTTAAAACATGTTAAACAAAGCGGGTTTTAGAAAAGGACCACTCAAAATTGGGTTGCTCACTATGCCTGACATAGTTGTATCATTGCACCACTATAAAAGCCACTCGACCCAACCCAACTCCGTAGTCAGCCAACTTGTTTGACCCGTTGTATAAAGTGACCCATTTTGATTCTAATCTGTTTTGAGATGCTACCAAATCCTAAATCATTAATCCTATAATTTTTGGTTTTCTTTCTCATTATTTAGGAGCTAGCTTGTTGAAGACAAAAGATCGGAGAAGCTAGCTTTCAATGATATTTTGTAAACAACGAAACATACTTAGAAATTGCTTTGAAAGTGTTATTTGAGTATCGGAGGTTTAATTAGTGTAGTATGAAATTGCTACAGATTTGAGTATCTAAAGTACATGAAGCATGATGTTGCTATGAAATTGTATGTGCAGAATTATGCTGCAAAATTTGTTTTAAAATGTAAAATTATCAAAATAGTGACACTCAAAGGCGTGTAGAAGTTTGCAATGTGTTTATGATTAAAGCAGCACTAGTTAAAGCGTGTGCTTTTCAAAATTTGCGACAGTTCTAACTAGAACGTGTCTTTTGAAGCTTTTTCATTTTAAAAAGCGTGGACTTTTGGATCAAATTTTCCAAGTGACAATTAACTTACTTTCTCCACGCTCTAAGATGTCGTGCATTTTGTGACGCCAAGTATTTCCACGCTATCCTCATGCGTGTACTTTTAGTTTTAACACCAAAAAAACATGGAAATATGCCCCAACCAGTGTGTATTATTACACCATTTGCTGTAGGTCCTATACATCAAACATGGTCTAACTGTAGCACGCTACACACATATATTGAACCTAGTTTCACATTTAGTGATTGATGAACTTTGTCAAATGAATGATAGTTTCATTCATTTTAATAGGCAGTTTCATATAATTATACGAGAAAATTGATTGTTTAATGTGTAAAAGGTAATTTGGAGGAAGTTTATAGGAGACAAAAGATAGTGGTGTTTGTTTTGGAAGATATCATGTACGAAATTTCTAGAGCCATTCATATAAAGTTGACTTGAGGTCAACCTACTTGCATTATTTAACTTGTGATCGAACACCTAGTGGAATTATCAATTCATTTTCGATAGCCATTCATTTCATCTACTGTGCTTGATTCTAAACCAATCAAAATTATTGTAAGTCTTCTCCTCAACTTTGTTTTTATTTATGAATTTGTTGATTGTTTTTGCATTTGTGTTTATTTTTAGCTTGAACCTAATACGATTGTTTAAAAGTAAAATACACGTGACGTGAGTAGAAGTGTATGATTCTGATATAAAGATTGACTTGAAGTAAAACCAGTTGCATTATTGTAGTTCTAAAAACCGTAAGTCATCTTCTCTTTTTGTACTTTTTAAATGTTGATTCTTTTACTCTAACTTAGTGCTTTTATAAATCATATTCTAAATGATTTCAGTTTTAATCCGGATCCTTTTTTATTTGAAGAGGTTTGTTATTAGATTAATGGTTCGTTATTAAATTTCATAAGCTTAAATTGATCAGTAGTTGTTAAATACTCAAATATAACTACAGATAGAACTATATAGACGTGGATACTTTTGTTGAGTCAACTTATGTTATTGATGGAGCCATCTATGTTCTAATAAAAGCTTCCTTAATCAATAATAATCTGTTTTAAATTCTCAAACAACCTAGTTGATCTTTATCACTTAATTTATTATACTTTATAAAGTTTTCATTCTTCATATAAGTTTAGTCTTTGTAAAAAGAATCTATAAACATGTATTAATCCTTTGATTCAATTTGTTAATTTACCTTTTAACATTTTTTTATACAATAATCATCAAGCAATTATGAACCCAGTGGTATTTTTCACCGATAAGCATTCCAGAGGCTATTAATGTAAATTTTTACATAGTACACTAGTCGAAGCTAACGAAAGAAAGAATGATACTATCTTGCATCATAACATGTAGCTTAATATAAGAAATTGCATATCATCTAAAACTGAAAGGCCAGAAGTGCAATTAAAGTTGACTTGGAGTCAACTCACTTATCTTTAGTCTTTCTAACTTCACTTTCATCCATAGGTCATGTTAACATAATAGGTCATGTTGACCAATCATGAATAAATAACACAACTAATATCACCACCAAGACATATCCCACTTAAAAACAAATATACCTCACAAATAAAACCACACACACAATACAACAACCACCCACAACTCGATCATCTAAACGACAAATTTCTCTTTTTTCCAACCTAGCACGTGTCTTCCACGGGTCAAGCTAATAAGGTTGCAAACGTCTCCCATTTGAATGATTAATTAACAAAATATTTATTTTTATATTTTTTTTCAATGTGTTATAAAAAACCGAATACTATGAAGATAAAGTTATAAAAAAACACATATTGCAAAACTTTGTGTCTTGTTAAAAAAGGTAACCGACTAATTAAATAGATACAAGTATCTAAGAATGTAACACGGTTTCTTTCCCTTGTTGGCAATCATAATATGAGGAAACTAGGAAGTGTCTTTGGCACGGCCCCCGTAAGCTACTATTGCAGGTTTTTGAGAATAAAAAGAGGCTAGATATTGATTACATATCGCCTTTAGCAATTAACAAATTCTAAAATGAAAGTATCATAACTTTTATGAGATGCTTTAAAGTCAAAATTTCAAAGCTAACTACGAAATAAGGACCGTGATATACAAACAACAAAACATGTAATATAACAACAAAATAATTTAAAACATTAAACATACATATTGATTTTTGTGTGTGATAGTATATTGTGAGATATCTTTGTATACAAGTGGAGTATGTTTTGGTAGTGAAGTTGATGGTCTTATTACACCTTGTTGATGGTGATGTGATACTGAGTTTACGGTGCTCACGTTGGTCACAATTATCTGTAGCTACTTATGTATGAATTAGAGTTGAAAGTTCCAAAATTTTAAAATTGAACTATTCAACTCTGTGTACTATATATATATTTTTTTTTGTCAAAGTTGAATTATTTTTGGTTCACTTTTACAACTAAAATTAGTGCAAATGAAAATAGTTGATTGGACAAAGTTTAAACAACACATTTTGTATCCCATATTTACTACCACCAACTCTACTCCTAGGCTTTTTCTACTATGTACTTTGTTGACTCTATCTAAACCCCATTTATTTAATTATTTATTTACTCCGTTTTTTTTTTTTTTTTTTTTTTTTTAGCAACTATCTAAACCAAGAACATCCTATTTTGGGTGAAGTTTCTTAATGATTTTTGAACTAATTCTTAAGCAAGGGAACACTCCAATTGCATGCTTGTGAGGTTGTTTTTTACAATTTTTCTAAGGGTTAGTAGCTTGACGTATCATAGTACTACTTCACATAACTTAGATCACAATAAGAACACCAACCAACTACACATGTGCAATGTTTTGAAAGCCGGGTTTGAAATCGACCCGGGCAAGTCACCGGGCACCGGGTCAACCGGTTCGACCGGTTGACCACCGGGTCAACCCGGTTTTCAATTTATTATTTTTTTATTTTTTTGACCGGGTCAAATGGTTCGACCGCCGGGTCAACCGGTTCGACCACCGGGTCAACCCGGGTTTTTATTAAATTTTTTTGAAAAAATGAAACCCGGCCGGGTTTTGAGAACTGGGTTGACCCGGGTCACTCAAAACCCGGCGGGTCAAACCGGTTAACCCGGGTTTAGTAACCCGGGTTGTTTTGACCCGTTTTTTCGGCCGGAAACGGTCGAACCGGTTAACCCGGCCGGGTCGACCCGGGTTTCAAAACATTGCTCATGTGTACCACAACTTTGCCATAAAAGTCAAGCATCCACACCATGTCAATTAATGTATGAACAACAGTTACCATGTTATGTATCTATAGTTCTATACATTTTCTATAGAGTGAAACTGACAATATTAAATCTACATAAAATTTGTTAATGTCAACAAGTAATCGAAGGCTCCAAACACCATGTGTTTTATACAAATGTCGTCGTGTCGTTCCTTAATAAATTTATATCAGCTAATACACAAATATAAAAATCATCACCATTCAATTTACACCAACAGAGAATTTATATTATTTCTTTCATGTTTGATCATCTATTTTTCGCACCATTAAACCATATTGTTGGTGCAATCAAATACACATAATTAACGTTGATAACCCATATGACCTAAAGGTTGATCATGCCACAACAATCTTTCGTTAATCGTTATCTACACATGTATACAAATGTTAGCATTCATGAAAATAAAAACATGCCAGAGTGCGTAAGAAATAATCAATATTCAATAATAGTAATAAGGGTGTGTTTGTTTTAACACTTTGGAATTGGTTTTATGTTGATGTGACATTAATCAAATGTTTGGTTGAAGGATTTGGATTCAACATAGTACTTGATTCCAATAGACGGGGGTGTCAACCATTCCAACATATATAGGTGGTTATTGAGATAAAGTGTGGGCCCAATTAATTTTTTTTTAATTTCTTTTTTGTATTTTATGTAAAAAGTGACTTCAACTATTTTGTTTTTTATGTTTTATAATTATAATAATATTAAATTGAAAACTCATTTCTAATCATATTTCATAAAACAAACAATACTTTATAATATCATTTATTTTATTTCTCTTACTTTTCTTTCAAAGTAATATCAAATCCAAATCTAATTCCAAACCCTTTTACAAACCAAACGCACCCTAAGATATGGTCATATACAATGAAAATACCCAATAACACAAATTAGAGACACAATAATTAGCAAGTCTATTGTCGATCACAATCCAGTCACTACGTGGCCGAAGTTGATAAGGGCTGTCCGGTGATCTTCACCAACATTGTAGGATTACGAAGCTAAGAAGATTATATTAAAAAATGTATAAAATAAAAGCCAAATTTATCTTTTTTGTACTCCACATACGTGATTGAAGTTCATATTCATCTTCTCGACCCACTGAACATTAGTAGCCCCCCTCATCTGCATCATTACTAACAAGAAATTAGTAAAAAACTTCACCCACCCGCACACACTAAAAATGGAAGCAAATCTAACCGTTACAAAAACTGATGCACTCACCATGTTCTTCTTTATTATGCCTTCATCCACCAAGCAAGCCCAACCTAATAAATACACCTAGAAAAAGAAGAACAACGTAAAAAATGAAATTAAAAAAAAAATTGGAAGATAAATTTTGTTGGGATCGAGATTACAGATTCAAGAGATTGAGGGAGAAATTTGAGAGGGCAAATGTGAGTTGAAAAATGATTACATAAAAGCAAAAAGCAAAGAAATCACAAAGCAAGTCTCTATGAATAGGTGCCCACTATTTTAAGCTGAGGTGTCTTCGTTTTAAGGCTGCCCACAGTAAGGGGATTCAATCTCCTTACTTTTCTATGTCACGTCAGCTTTCTCTCTTTAGCGATCTGCAGGCGACTCAGTGCCCCCCAGTAAGGGCGACCTAGTTCAATTTTTATTTTTATTTTTATTTAACATTTTTAACACAAACTCAAATTTCATTAATAATTAAAATGTTGCATATTAATTCAAATAAAATAAAAAACATTACAACACAAAACTCGAAAGAATTCATGGTGCGATTAAATATAAAGAATGTTTGAAATGAGATTTGTGAATTGGAGTGTGTTTTATGTTGTGTATTTATAAGATTTTTTTTTCTGATTTTATCATTCCAACGTTAAGAAAATAAATGGCAACGACTAATTGATCTAAAAGGCAAAAAAATAAGTAAAGTAAACTCGGTCCAATACACGACCGTTTTGTGTTTTTGTCTTGGGTCGACCGAATTGCCACATAAGTGGCGACCGAGTGGAATCGATCGAGTGAGTCGGTCGTGTTGCCCTTCTGTTGTAACACACCCAATTCATGGTTGCAGCGGAATTCAAACTGGGTGTTACTCGACGGCACAATAGTCACAATAATAGAAAACGAACTCCAATTGAGTCGTTTTAAAAGATTTATCATTCAAATTGTATAAATATCAGAGATTACAAAAATGAGGTCCCAAATGGTTCCATGTTTACAGTTTACATTAAATGAGTTTTTGAATGATAATAAAATTTATAGCCCTCTTGAGTATCCGTGCCCTTCCGTGCCATCCTTAATCGTCATGAACCTAAAATACATGCTTGAGAGGTCAACACAAAGGTTGAGTGATATTCATAGAGTTTGTTTAAATGTTTGAACACAATATGTTGGTACTGTGAGCTATAGACTCACACCAATGTTTGGAAAACAATGAGGGGTCACGTTGTTATACGCCCGGAACAGTTATTATCAAATACTAAGCTTATGACACCAAAACGTTAACGGGTACCAATATCGATCGGCGGAGTTATCCCGGTAGGTACTTTGCCCTCATACCTAATGTCTCAAATATTAATGCATTTGTTTGAACTTAGTCAATACAAATGAGATTCGTCAATCCCAATAGGCCTATTCATAATATTCGCGCTCACTATTTCTAGTGATTAAATGGTTCATAATAAGGGATCTCGGTTTGGCATGGATGATACTTAGTGATAATAAAACAATCAGGCAAGCATACAATTTGAAAAACATTGTGTTCGGTTAAAATAGCATGTATTCCCCCAAGGGTTTGTAAAACAATTAAGTAATGGAAAGTGGGGCTATGAACTCACCTTGAGTTGGATGATGTATAATGAGAATGATGGATATGCCATAGGAACTTCTACGAGCAACCTAAAATAATTGTTGCAACTTAGGTTTGGAATAATGTCTAAGGAAACATAAACATGCCAATATATGTCTTGCATTTAGTCCATGATGTGGTACTTTGTATAGTGTAAGTATATGAAAAGAAATGGTTTATGAAACATGTATAGTTTATATATCGTTTACTACCGTTCGGGCCGACATAATTCAGAAGTCATGTAGTAAACGTTCGAGGAGCCAGGACACTTTAATTCGTAAATCCACAACTCATCTCGACGGCTTACATAATGAACTCCTCACATGAGGCTCCCTACTATTGTAGTAGTTGATAAAATATATATGTATATAAGTTTTGATCCGAAAAGTTACATGTCCAAGTACTTGAATAAACTTAGGAAAGTTTATGATTACATGAAGATTGTTATTAGGGTAAGTTTCTTATAACTTATATGACAATTTCTTGTAATATCTCATGGTTCTTTAGATGAAGTAGATCCAAGTTGTATGTTTAAGTTATCGCCAACTCTTGTTCATGTATTTGTCTTGGTAAGTTTATATGGTCGTTAGCTCATGTTTTCGCCTTGGTATGTATATATGGTCTTAACTCATGTTTTCGCCTTGGTATGTATATATGGTCTTAACTCATGTTTTCGCCTTGGTATGTTTATATGGTCTTTAGCCATAGCTTTGCCATGACCTTTGGTCATTATTCCATGGTCTTGAGACTCAACCTTGGCTCTAGCCATGGTTGTGGTCTTGATCCTAGGTCATAAGACCCCTTTGGTCTTTATAAACCATAACCTATATATAATGACTTTGGTCTAAAAATGGGCTGTTAAGAATTTGAAGAAATTATCACTCGGAAAGCGTTTTCAGGGCTCGAGCTTCTTTAACCTTGAACGAAAACGTCGTTCCGGACAACTTTCGTGTTTTAACTTTTTGATGAATCGGACCAGAAGGGTGACTTTCAAAATGGCAGAATGCAAAACAGTAGGTATCAGCAGTTTCGGCGTTTTGGTTTTGCTAACTTCAAATGGTCATAACTTTTGACTCGGGTACTCGTTTTGGGTGATTCAAATTGCTATGTTTTCCTTGTTAAGTCCTCTTTAACAGTAAGTAAGTGTCAAATATCATAGTTGTACTATTTTGGTCGTGGTTCTCCATAAAAGTCACTAGTTTACTTGTTTAAATAACATAAGTTAACATATATATACCATAACTTGTTTTACTCAATTTTATACATCATGGACATGATCACAAGACAAAATATAGCATGAATGATATGTAAATAGCATGAATATGATATTTAAGCAAGGAAGTGTATTAGAGTTTGCTTACAACTTTTGTGAAGAAACTAACTAGAACCAAGATCAAAACCAAGAATCACTACTTAATCTTCCAAAAATTTAAAAACCGTAGCCATGCTTCCATATCAAAAACCCTATCTTATAATCCCTTGATAAACACTAATCTATCACAAAAACAAGCCTTAGTAAAAAAAATCTTGAAGAAGAACTCATGGAAATTGGATGAGTTTTTGTGGTGATTTTATAGAGTTTTATGGCTGAAAAGTGTTAAGGATCAACTAGGAACTATGACTTGAACTTGTGATGGATTGAATGAGCAAGATCAATGATCAAAATGGTGTACTTTGATGATGTTGGTTCGTTGGTATTGAGAGAGAAAGGAAGAGAATGAGTCTTGATCTTATAAGGAAATGAGGAGGTTAGTTATGTTGACTTGTCAACACTTGGTGAACAAGGTGAACACATGTTCTTATCTAAGGCCTCCTAGCATGAGATCATGCCACAAGTGTGAATCCCCCCCCCCCCTAGAGTCGGTTTTCCAAGCTTGGGGAGCAAGTGTGGACTTTTGATGATATTATCCAAGCTTATGGAGCTAGTTTCGACTCTGTAAAATGCTAACCGTAAGTTGTTACGTCACAAAACGTAAAACCGGGTATCGTAAAAATACGAAACTTGGAAGAATTATTAAACTTGTCAAAATACTCCATAATAAAATATGAATGAGTGGTAGGTTCCATTGGGGTGGTAAAACCCTGCTAAAACTAGAAACACGGGTCTAAAACGCGTAATACGTAAAACGTACGAATATTGCGTAAAATTGAGAAAAGTAAAATGTTACTTTTCTAATAGGATAAAAATGATTTAAAATGACTTATAATGTCTAGACTGGGCTCAGTCTAGTGTCGGTTGGTATTAAATGTCTTTTAGACATCAAACCGTAAGCCTAAAAATTAAGGAATGACTTATAAAATCAAAGAATGATTTTTGGTCAAAGGAGGAGGGAAAAATATGTTGACTTTTTCTAATAAGTTGAAAACTTAAATCGTCCTAGAAATGCAGTGCAGGTATAGGCTAAGGTTACGGCTGAGTAAAAATGCTTAAAAACTGAAAATTCCAGTTTTTCACGGCCGATGCTTATTTTGGTCATGTTTTTCACAGTCATGATTAATTCTCAAATAAATCATGAGTGTGTCAAACATTTTTCTGATGCGGGGTCACTTAACGCGGTCAAGTTTCGTTGTGCGTAGAATTTTTGAATGACGTTTTACCCTAAAACGTGTAATTCCTTATTAACTTTCACGAAAATGAGCTTATGAATGTCAAACTTTTAATTTGTCATGGAAATGATTTATCACTCGAGGCCAAGAAACAAAAATCAAGTTTCGGAAAAATTTCGGGAAAAATGAATAGTAAAAGTGAATAGTGAACATTCCGGGAATAGTAATTAACCTGAAATTGCGAATTGTTACATCTGCGGCCAGCCTAACTATTTAACAATAAAAATGAACTCTTTCTTATTTAATAGTAAGAGAAGATACAAAAGGTTAAAATAGTAGACGCAGCACCTGTGGTTTACTTTTGGTAACATCAAAAAATTATCATCATATCTACCCTCTTGAAAGATGTATAGCAACGTCACCCCCGCTAGGGCACTACTCCATATATGGAAGCTAAAGAAAGCAAACATGCATTACGTGTAAGTTTAAGTATATAAGCAAATTGCGAAAAAAATAAGTAAGGAAAAGAATAAGAACAATGGTGTTACCGTTATCACAAATGCTTCGTCGGAAATTAGGAAGTGAGCAGAGATAGTTGGAGGTGGAATAAAGTGTGTGAAATAAAATTAGGGTGAATATGAACGTATAGTGGAAAAATGTAGTAGTTGGTTGAGTGATGAGATGAAAGATGGTACAATAATTTTTCAAATGTGAAACATTAAGCTACTATTTTGCTCGGTGATGTGTCATCCCCAAAAGCAATGTGGGTTGCTCATGTGTCATCTCCAAAGGCAACTACAGTAAAAAAAAAAAAAAAAAAAAAAAAAAGAAAAAAAAAAAAAAAATCCCTTTTATATATAAAAGGTAGATATCCTCAACAATACCTGAAAAATTCTAGTTACATACAACTTTGCCAACTTATCAGAAAAAGAGGGACTGGAAGTGAAATCTAAGTTGACATGGAGTCAACCCACTTGCCTTTACTCTTTTTAACATCATTTGATGTTTCATTTTCATTGCATTCATTAATTTATGTACTAAAACTCCCAAAGAATTTCATAAATCCATCGTTAAATTGTAAGTCATTCTATCTCAAATTGGTTTTTTTATTGTTTGCTCATCTTATAAGACTCATTGTTCTATCTCTGTATGCTAAGCTAGGTGTAGATGGCAAGGTCCATCTCTTCATTCGGGCCCCACATGTGCCACATCACCCAAACACCTCTTCACAACTAACTCCTCTTCACCAAACAACAAACCTCAACTTACTCATTTGGGCCACACCACTTACAAATTTATTTTTTTATTAATTTCATTAAATAAATTAAATTCATTTCACTAATTATACTAAATAATACAACATACTAATTTTATTTCATCCAAATAACAAAGTTACAATACGGGAAAAAAACCATATGATATGAAAATACGAACACAAACGAAACGGAAATACAAACACAAACCATACAGAAATACAAATAAAAATGATACAGAACAACATAAGGCATTAATCCCTATATTTGTTCCATATGAGGCTTCCTTTCAAAATGAACCACACGTTAAGATATTTGAAGCCTTGACCACCATAGCGTTCTTTGAACATGTTCAATGTAGTGTTCAGACGATCATTGACTTCGTCACTATCCTGCACGCTCAAGTAAATTTCATTGAATTTTTGACATTCACAGTTCATTCTTGCTCACTTACCCGTTATTTGGCTTTTGCTACGAAAAGGACCGTCAGATAGGTTGTTGAACCTTTCTGTAACGGTATTCCAAAAAACAGTTTTGCTATGAAATTTGTGAACGTTTAGCCACATGTCGGCTACCAAGCATTCTTCTTCAACAGACCACCGATTAGCCATAGTAAAATTGTTTAGAAAGTGAAGTGTGTGCAAAATAGTATGTTATGTGATGCTTTATATAGGGGTGTTTAGAAATTCAAATTTCAAAAACAGAGGGGGATACTTTCAAAATTTGAATTCAAAATGAGAGCGGGATAATTTTGAACTTTGAATTCAAACTGAAAGCGGTATAAACGTTTAAATTTCAAATCCCAAAAATCATCCTATAAATACCCATTCTCAGATCCTGAAATACACCCACAATTCACACACAAATCATCAAATTCAAATTCACGATACGGGAAAACAATACATAAAACATAGTTACGCAACATTACACCAATACGGAAAAGAAAAAAACACGATACGGAAAAGAAATAAACACGATACGGAAATACTTAACATAAAACACCATTACTCATCGTCTCTGTCCCATGCCAACGTGTTTCACAAAACGAACCACACATGTTGATATTTAATCCCTCTCCCATGGTGTTCATGATAAATTCGGTTTGCATTGCTGAGACGACAAGGGTCTTGACTTGTATGCTGCAACATTTTGTAAATAGCATTATATCTATGTCATTCAAGGTTGATTCTATTCCATTGAGCCATAATACTATTTTTATTACGGTGCTCACCGTCAGTATGATCATTGAACCTTTGTGTAACTTCATTCCAAAAAGAACGTTCATTCACAAGGTCTCTAGAATCGTGAACTTCAAGCCATACGTTAGCTAGCAAGTATTCTTCTTCCATTGACCAACGATTAGTCATTGTAAAATGATGTAGATACTGAAGTGTGTAAAAAATTGAATGGTATCGTATGGTATTAATAGGGTTTATTGAAAGCGGAATACATTTTAAATTCAAAATTCAAACAGAAGGCGGGATACAAGTAAATTTAAAATTCAAACAGAAGGCGGGATACATTTTAAATTCAAATTCATACAGAAAGCGGGATCTTGTAAACTTTTAAAATTCAAATTCATATACAAAACCTTACTAACCAAAATTTCACAAACCTTACTAATAAAAAAAATGTCAGCAAAAACAATCAAAGAAATGGGACAAAATAGTACAAGAATGTCAGCAAAATGCTTCGACGTGCCCACGACAAGCCACCCAACGGCGATGAATGGCAAGGGGGGGTCGGGGCAGCGGCGAGCAACGGCTCACCGTTGAAGGTGCCACGTCAGAACGGCGAATGCGAATGACGAGCAGCACCTAGCACTCTAACTATACTTCATTTCAAAATATGAAAAGTTATTATTTGATCTAATGACCCATAATGTACTAAACACCTTATTTGTAAAACTATTTGTTCAGTAGTTGTTGGGTAAAAGAGTGATTTTACTTTAGTGGTTGTGATCATGTTTGTTTGGTTTTGGTGTTTTGATCGGTGGATTATCATATTTGTAAATTCTAGGACCATTGAAGTTAGAATCCTTGTAGTTTTAGATTTGTGTGGCTCGAAATTATTGTTGTCGTCATTTGGCTGAAGTTATATTCATAAAAATAAAAAAACAAATATTCTGATTAGATAACCTAATTTATTCATTTCCCAAATTTGCTAGATTTTTAAATTTAATATTATAGACTTCTTTATATCAAAGAGAGTAAAGTGTCTCTTATGTGTTCTAAGGACGGTGTAATGGTCACCTGACCATCACCTGCACCAGAGCGCTACATCATCTTTTTAACACACCACCTTTCAAGGTGTAATGGTTACCAATTAACAAATCACATAAAAATATTTCATTTATACAAACATACCCTACATTATACAATACATACACTCACAAAAATTCGTTAAGTGGTCTCCACCATCCAACTAACACAAATAAATGGACTCCGCTCGCCAAGGTGGAGGGCCGTCATGGTATTGGCGTGAGTATAAGGAAGTAAAGAGTATCTTTTTGTGATAACGAAACTTTGTGCTTTTAAGTAAGATTAGCCTTTTTGTTGCATTTTTACAAACTAATTCCCTTCTTTCATATGCACATTTATTATTTATTTTTAATATTTTAAAAACTGAATATAAAAGTTGTTTGGAGTTGTACATTTACTTTGGGAAATATGCATTCCATGATCTAAGATGTCATTTATTTTTAATATGATAACATTTGTGGCATATAGCTATACTTATTCATTAAAACTTTTGAATTGACGAAATCTTGGGTCATAGAAATACAAATTTCCCTTTAGTTTAATTATAAACTTTGACCGCCTGCGTTGAACACGAGTTCTAATCTAGTCTTGCTAGTTTGTTATTTCTATAATTATACCAATTGCCTTTCAAAAAATTTAAAAAAGAAAATAAAAAATAATTAAATGTTCGTCATGATGGTTTAATTTTTGTAGGTTAACGCTTTACGGTTTTTGAGATATGCGATTTTTTTTTAAAAAGTGTGTAAATGAATTTTAATTAAAAAAAATGTGAAAGTTAATGTTTTTAATGTTGATCTAGTCTCTTTGATTAAATATTTTGAATTATCGAGATGAGTCTTTCAAAATGTTAGAAAATAACTGAACTCGATAACAAAGGTTTTGCTCTATTTCAATGTCTTTACCATTACGAATTGGATTAATACAATTTAACCAAACCGACATTCACATATATGTGGGATTTGTGTTAAAATTTTAGAGCACCCATAATGGGTAAAGTTGCCAAAAGCTTTTCCCTATTTCTAAAAGCTTTCTCAAAAACAGTAAACTGTCTTTGAAGACTTGGACCATTGTAGATGCTCTTAATAATGATAAAAAAAATAAAGGCTTTTTCTAACTTGTGCCACTATGGCACTTGTTAATTATAATTAATAAACTTAAATTACCGTGTTTAGGATGCTATGGTATAATGTTATCTGGTGCTATTTTCCACAAAATGTAGTTGAAATTTGACATGTAGCATAAATGCTTAATCCAATAGATATATTATCTAAAACCGAGGGACCGGAAATGCAAATAAATTGACTTGGGTCACCCAGCTTACCTTTACTCTTTGTAAATTCGTTTCATCTTCCAATTTGATTGCATTCATTCATACCAACATTACTTCACTCTCAAAGACTAATTTCATCCAATTGCTAAACTGTAAGTCTTTCTAAACTCTAATCAATTACTTTTAATATTATCTCATTTCATAACATTACATTATAATTATCGATCCAAGTCATTTGTTTCATTTTGTATTTGCTCGATCATCTTATAGCTTGTTGTTCTATGTCTGTATACAAACCATTTTAATTAATATTATTAATCACGATCTGCACAAAACATTTTAATATAGAAAAGGTTTAGTAGCAGGAAACATTTTATCTCGACAAAACCTATTAAATATAGAAAACGTGCCTAAATTTGAGATGCTGTAATTGTCCCGTCACTATAATTCGTTATTTTTGTGTAGTTATCATTTTGAGACATTAAAGTTGATTATTTCATCTATTGCCCAAATGACCACCTTTTAATAACTTATCAGTGTGAATGATAGAATATAATCTAAATAAGATTAAATTGCGAAATTACACATTTAGTTTGTGTCTTGACTCTAGATGTTGTTGTCGTTCGATAACTTATTTTTGTGTTGCTATCATTTTAAGACAATGTATGAACCAGAGTCGCTTATTTAGTAAAAGGATTTTTTTATGAATTGCAACATATATGCCATTGTATACACCTGCGGGTCTAAATTTTTTTAAACATAATTTGACATATCAGCATATCAAGTGATGATGCCTACTCTTTCTGAATTTCTTTACTTGTAAACGCAGCTCGATCTCATTATTGAAAATGGCTACTACGTCCATTCCTCATCGGTTGAAATATGATATCTTTGTAAGTTTTAGAGGTGAAGATATTCGCAAAAGTTTCATGGATCATCTATTTAATGATTTCAATCAAAAAGGAATTTATGCTTTTAGAGATGATACCAAATTACCTAAAGGAGAAGAGATATCTCCTCATCTCTACAAAGCCATTGAAGAATCTAGGTTTTTGATTGTTATCTTCTCCAAAAATTACGCTTCTTCAACATGGTGTCTCAGGGAACTTGTGAAAATACTTGAGTGCAAGCAGATTGAGAATCCAAAACATGAGGTTCGGATTATCTTTTATGATGCCAAGCCCGATGTTGTGAGGAAACAAAAAAGAAGTTATGCAGAAGCGTTCCGCAACCATGAAGTTTCAAATAGTACAGAGGTGGGTAAACGGAAAGAAGCTTTATCCATGGCGGCTAACTTATCCGGATGGGATCTCCAGGACATGACAAATGGGTAAATTTCTTGTTCCTTGCAGTTATTTTTATGTTGGTTGTTTACTCACAAACATCTTTATTACTAAAGGTTAATGCTAGTAGGGATTTTTATTTTTATTTATTTTTTATGGTTAACAGGTATGAGTACAAGTTCATCAATTGCATCTCCAAAGACATACTCAAAAAATTATGTGCCGGGCCCTTGCATGTTGGTGAAAACCTGGTTGGCATAGATTTCCATTTCGACAGATTAGGCTTGTCACGCTTCGTTGGGTCCCATAAGGTTAACATGATTGGAATATGTGGTCTAAGTGGAATAGGAAAGACGACTCTTGCCAAAGCTATATATAACTTAGTTTATGCCCACTTTGAAGGAAGTTGCTTTTTTGAAGATGTGAAAGAAGTCGAAGAAAAACAAAGCCTAACTCAAGTTCAGATGCAAATGATTGGTAAGATTTTGAAAATAGATGATCTGAAGATATCAAGTGTTGGAGAAGGTTCTATGGTAATAAAGCAAAGGATGGCATGTAAGCGGATCCTGCTTGTTTTGGATGATGTGAATAACGTAGAGCAGTTAGAAGCACTAGCAGGTTCACGTGATTGGTTTTATCCTGGAAGTTTTATTATTTTCACTGGTAAAGACAAACAATTGCTAAGGTCTCATAAAGTGGATGGTATTTATGATATGGAGACTTTAGATGATCACAAAGCTCTTGAGCTCTTTAGTTTATATGCATTTGGAAAATTGGAACCTTTAGAAGATTTCAGAGAGCTTGCTTCCCAAGTTATAATACATTTGCAAGGTCACCCATTGGCTCTCAAAATTTTTGGTGGATTATTGCATGAAAAATCTGTGGATGTTTGGAAAGGCGAGCTGGTTAGACTCCAAACATATCCTAATTCAGATATACTACAAAAACTTCGACCAAGTTTTGATGCGTTGGCATCTGATCAGAAAAGAATGTTTCTTGACATTGCATGTGCCTTGATTGGGGAAAATAAAGATTTTGCTGCAAGTATACTAGACAGCGGTGACTGTTCTGCAAATGCTATTATTGAAGTTCTAGCTAATAAGTTCCTAATAACAATATCTGCATATAATATGCTTCAAATGCATGAATTGATTCAAAGCATGGCAAGGGAAATTGTTCGTGAAGAATTTATCTTGACTGGGAAACAAAGAAGATTGTATATATCATCCGCATCGAGTGAAAAGAAAGTAAGTGGCATATTCTTCTTTACCTTCATATTCATACAAAAGTATACACAATTGCAAATGTCATTCTTTCTAATTTAAGTTACATGTTCTTGCTTTTCCAGGTGGCAATGACTGAAGCTATTGAAGTTCTAGTCCTTTTGTTAAGGGAATCTAGTCAAAAGGTTCACATAGACGCTAATTCTTTTACTTTTATGAAAAATTTGCGGATCCTGAAAATCTATTCTAAGGAAGAATTTGATCAGAAAGTGGAATTGAAGGGCTACAATGTGAAGTACTCAGGAAGTTTGGATTTTTTGTCCAATGAGCTAAGCTTGTTTTGTTGGCATGGATGCCCGTTCAATTACTTGCCTCCAGAATTCTATCCAGAAAACATTGTTGCCATCGACTTGTCTCACAGCAACATAAAACAACTTTGGACAACACCACAGGTATTTACTTGTTCATACATGTGTTCATATTTGACACCTCGAGAAATAAGAACTAATCTTTTTTCTATTGATATCAGTGTTTAAGAAAGTTGAAAGTAATGAAGCTAAGGTACTGTTGTAACCTAACAACCACCCCTGACTTCTCAGAGACTACAAATCTCGAAGAGCTAGATCTTGAAGGTTGTGTGAATTTGGCTACAGTTCACCCATCTATTGGAATGCTTAATAAGCTTGCTGTCTTAAATCTGAAAGACTGCCCACGGGTTGGGAGTTTTCCTGAAGCCTTTTGGTCTAGATGCTGGACTTCAATCTCTGGTTTCATATGGAACCAACAACATCCCCAAATATCATTTTCATTGGAAGGTTTCCATATGTTGAAGTATGTGAATTTCAGCTACTGCAATTTAGTACAAGTTCCTGAGAGCATTGGAGGCTTATCATGTCTAAAATATCTATGCTTAAAAGGGAACAATTTTACTAGCTTGCCTGGAAGTTTGAGTCAACTTTCTAGTCTAGATTATCTTGATGTTAATGGTTGCAAGAAGCTGGAAGTGTTGCCCGAACTTCCACCTAGCTTACTAGAAATTCATGCATCTGATTGCACCTCCTTAAGAGAAGTGTCGGGAAGTTTGAGTGAACTTTCTCATCTTCAAAAGCTTTATGTTAGTGGTTGCAAGAAGCTGGAAGTGTTGCCCGAGCTTCCACATAGCCTAGATTATCTTTTTGCATCTGATTGCACCTCCTTATGTTCAATTATGGGATCAAACCCAATCATGAGAGAAAGGCACACTGATCTCACCGATTGTCCAAAATTGTTTAAGGTGTCCATATCGGAGACTCAATGTCTCGACTCATCTGTAACTTCCCAAGGCTCTCGATTTTCTTCTTTCCTTCGGTATGCGGATAACAGATGTGGATTGTTCCGTTTGCCAGGAAGTTCCATTAGGGATTTGGATATAATATATGATGGAAATAGCATTCCAAATTGGTTTACAAATAAAAGTTTGGGAAATCACGTAAAGGTTGAATTACCATCAGATTGGAGCTTCAGTAAGTTAAGGGGATGTGGAATTTGTGCTGTTTTTAAGAGAAATCAGGTAAAACCTTCCACCTTTGGATACTGTGTAACAAACTTTGATGGAGCTGTGTTGGGAGGATGCTCTTCATACTTGTTTGGATACTCTGTAACAAACTTTGATGGAGATATGATATGGTTGCATTATACGACAAGAGAAATATGGATATTGAAGAGAGCAAAGAATTTTGTAACATTTCGTTTTTTGGAGGATGAAGAAATTGAAGTGAAGGAGATGGGTGTAAGACTTGTTTGGGATGAAGATTTAGATCAAGAAGCAGACTTGTTTGTGAAGGACCTCCCAACTCTATCACAGCATGGTGGGGCCCGGTGCCAGTTTCAGAATGATGGAATAATCTCCTGGACATGGTAGGATAACTTATTTATATGTCCCCTGGAGATTTTGTAATTTTTATTTGGTCTTTTTATTAGCCACAATAATCTTTGATAAATCCATGTAGGAGACACCCACCAGGTGTTTGATGAAATGCATCAGTAGAAATCATTTGCTATTTACTCTACAGCCTGTTTGTAGATTTTTTTGGATTTTACTATGTATTAAGAATTGATGTTGTGTTTTGAAGTTGCGATTTGTACCGTAAGATGATTAACCTTGCTGCAGTTCTTTGTCAATCTTGTGAATCTTGTGTCTGATAAAACCTGTGCAAGCATCATCGATTCATCAGTGCATTCTTATTTTTTTATGATTTCTTCATGCATAACGAATTAGTAATATTAGTGTATATGTACATGTGATTTATAAATCTTTGATCTTGAATAAAGTTTGAGTGCCACAAAATCAAAATTATGATAGTACCACACCGAAATTAAAATGTTCCAAACAGGTAAAAATGGGCACGGTTTAACACAACACACAAATAGTGACAGATCCTCATGGGTAAGATATGAATCGAAGTATAGAAATTTTGATACAAAAAGTATATTGTGTGCTTTAAGGCTTACTATCTTTCATTCCCTCATGTTAGATTCACATTTTTTGCTTTACCTCTGGAGTCTGCTTCTTCCTATAAATGTACATATGGCCCGCTAATTAATTACTTTTACTCGAGAAATAAAGAACGCAAAAGAACAGGAAAACACAAAATGTAACATATGTCAGGTAAGTTTTGTTACCATCAAGTCTTTGACCATATGTTCCCATGTATGAACAGCCGAAATGCGTATGATTACTCTAGCGAATAGTTGAAGGGTGGCTGGAAACACTAATTGTTCATTTTTACAAAGTAGGTCGTTTGCTAAGAAAATAACAATAGCCTATCTCCCTTCTACCGAAGTCCATATCTGAGTAACGGGGTTGTTTATAGGATGGAAATTACTACCTCCGTCCCTAAATAAGCGTCCACTCTTGACTTTTTAAGTCTTCTCTTTTTAACTTTGACCGTAAATTATTTTATTTGTGTTATGTAATACTTGATACAAAATATATGAACGAATTTGGTCTTAAATGTATTTTCATTGGTATAATTTTCATCAAGTATTACATAACACGAATGAAATAATTCAAAGTCAAAGTTGGAACAAAAAGACTTTGAAAGTCAATAGTGGACATTTATTTAGGGACGGAGGGAGTAGTTAATATTCACATTTTTTTTGTATAAAGTGTTTAATGATATGCATTCTAAGTCTTTGATTTTCCTTAACTTTGAAGAGCCATGTACTATTATCTGGACTTTTAGTTATTGCAATTCAGCATCCTTCTTTTGGTCCTGCACCAGGCCCAAATCTGGACACACGAGAGACCGGGGCAACACGTCCAAGGCAAAGAGGTTGGCCTCACGTAATCCTTAATGGTTTCCTTGCATTTATTTCTTATCAGTTGCCGAAGGATTCTCAAGTAAGTAGCTACTGGTATCGCTAAAATTACCCAAGTACACAACTAATATCGAAGCAACGTAAGTTTTCAAATAGACACCATTCTGATTATATTAGCATTGATTTCATAAAAATCCATTTATATTGTTGTGTTATCGTTATCTGCACAATCAGGTTGAGATTAGCTTCTTAACAAAAAAAAATGAACGGGTCGAAAGTCAAAGTCATAGAACCTCCTCTTTCACTTTGCTATAAGTGGAATTACTGTTGTACTATTAATGAAATGTAACTATATTTAACATGCTACTGTAATTATTTGCGTATCTTGAAGAAATGTACAAAAAAGGTGTTGGTCGTTTGGCCTAAACACAATCCATTTTGACAAGTAAAATTGACCCATTTTGACCCGAACTCATTTTGACCCATTGATCAACTTCATCATGAGCAAAGACGCAGAGCAGATGTAGGTATAGTAGTTAGAGATTTGTTTGTAATTTGTTCATATGTGATTCGTAGATTAATTTGTTGTCTGGTTTGTAAACAGTTGCAGCGAGTTCATTGGATAGAATAACTGACAGTCTCGGCTACTCAGCCCACTGCACCATTGTTCAGTGTTCTAAAACCATATGGGAAGATTAACGAATGAGACGAAAGGGGGAAGACTGATAGTTGGATTTCAAGGGTGCAAAATACTGGAAATGAGTTGTGAAGATCATGACAGACTA
Source organism: Artemisia argyi (assembly GCA_030686995.1). Taxonomy (NCBI): domain Eukaryota; kingdom Viridiplantae; phylum Streptophyta; class Magnoliopsida; order Asterales; family Asteraceae; genus Artemisia; species Artemisia argyi. Next base: position 245,086,887 of record CM060702.1, on the reverse strand, counting down.
GCTTTTAAAAGCCAATTTGTTAGTCACACCTGTAGACACAAAGGGGTTTGACAAGCTACACATGTCACTGTTTAATACTTAGTTTTAAAGGTCCGGTTGTGGGTCACATAATTTTATCCCAAAACCCGACTCAACCCGACCCAATACACCCGACAGGCGACAACCCGAACCCATAACACCCTTAATCATATGGAACTTTGGATGTGATTTATGAATCTGGCAATATGCCGATATCATCACATACGGATCAAACTTCCACTAAAATCAACTTCTAACATAATGACATTTGGATGTGCATATTGTCATATGCCTGTATATATAGTACTAGTATAGTACGATGATTACCTGTATGCGTTTATTTTATGTAAAAAATTATCTAGAAAAACTGCACAAGTATGAAAAGTGATTACTACAGCATGTTTACATGTTTAGTGATATTGCATATTTTATAAACATTTTCATACGTAATAGTATAATGTTATCACAAAACATTGGTTGAAAGTTGAAAATCCAATGGATTGCATATAATCTAAAACCGAGGGACCAGAAATGAAAATAACTTGACTTTGGAGTCAACCCCAGTTGTCTTTACTCTTTTGCAGTAACTTCATTTCATCTTTCATTTTGATTTCATCTTCATTTCTTTGTAACTTCTGAATTGACTTGGGGTCAACCAAGCTGCCTTTACTGTCTTTGTAACCTTATTTGATCTTGCATTTTGATTGCATTCATTCACACGAACCAAAATACTTGTACTCAACTGGAACTTGCATTTTGATTGCAGCCATTCAGTGATTTAGATTTCCATCCATCCATCCATCGGTAAATTGCAGGTCATTTCTATATCTTATTTGCATATCTTATTTGTTGAGTACTCGATTATATATGCCAAAAAAGGGTATTTTTAAAACGAAGCAAAAAGTAGTAATTATATATAGCCAAAAGATAATTTATGTCAAATATTTACTGAGTAATTGACGATATATGGGTGGTTATACGTAAGTTGGGTTTTGTCCTTGGATTGTTGGGCTGCCATATTCGTAAGTTAGGATCGCTGTAGTGTTTAGGGTCATTTGTTATCTCAACAAGAAAAAAATAATATTTCAAGTCCAATATTTCAACAAGTTTTTGTACACCAGATTTTTACAACAATAGAAAATAGTATTATCTTGGTTTTGTTAGCAATACTAACTAAAAATAGTGTTAAGTGTGTTCCACCTGCCTCATATGTCCAGCCCATTTGACCCGTTTTCTTTTTATTTTACCACTTTGCATGTTAGACATAAAACAACCTGCATCAACCCGTTAAAATATATACTGGTTGAAATTGGCACCTTTAGTTCAAGAGCCTTTAGGTAAGGATCAGGTGCTTTTCACCACCGATGATAACCAAATGGAAGAAATCAGTATGACCAAGAGTTGAAATCATTAGGTAAGCGTTTGGCCTCAGAGCATTAGTAACAGCAGCACGTTTCAGCCCATGATCTTCAACGCATTTTGTTAATTTGTATAGACCCTCTATAGGCTCCAACAATAGAAAATAGTATTATCAAGATTGAATTGCAAAATCACACATTTTGGTTTTGTTAGCAATACTAACTAAAAATAGTGTCAAGTGTGTTCCACCTGCTTCATATGTCCAGCCCATTTGACCCGTTTTCTTTTTATTTTACCACTTTGCACGTTAGACATAAAACAACCTGCATCAACCCGTTAAAATATATACGGGTCGAAATTGGCACCTCTAGTTCAAGAGCCTTTTGGTAAGGATCAGATGCTTTCACCACCGATGATAACCAAATGGAAGAAATCAGTATGACCAAGAGTTGAAATCGTTAGGTAAGCGTTTGGCCTCAGGGCATTAGTAACAGCAGCACGTGATCTTCAACGCATTTTGTTAATTTGTATAGACCCTCTATAGGCTCCACCTTTTCCTTCACCAATCTGTTTGAGGGTTTGCATCAACCAGAAAGGCCTCTTTTTGCGTGTTTTAGGTTCTGGCACAGAAATCACAGAAACATTTAGGCAGTTTTGCCGGAAATCTTTGGTAACTTCAAATCGCCATAACTTACGAAAGGGTATTTTTAAAACGAAGCAAAAAGTAGTAATTATATATAGCCAAAAGATAATTTATGTCAAATATTTACTGAGTAATTGACGATATATGGGTGGTTATACGTAAGTTGGGTTTTGTCCTTGGATTGTTGGGCTGCCATATTCGTAAGTTAGGATCGCTGTAGTGTTTAGGGTCATTTGTTATCTCAACAAGAAAAAAATAATATTTCAAGTCCAATATTTCAACAAGTTTTTGTACACCAGATTTTTACAACAATAGAAAATAGTATTATCTTGGTTTTGTTAGCAATACTAACTAAAAATAGTGTTAAGTGTGTTCCACCTGCCTCATATGTCCAGCCCATTTGACCCGTTTTCTTTTTATTTTACCACTTTGCATGTTAGACATAAAACAACCTGCATCAACCCGTTAAAATATATACTGGTTGAAATTGGCACCTTTAGTTCAAGAGCCTTTAGGTAAGGATCAGGTGCTTTTCACCACCGATGATAACCAAATGGAAGAAATCAGTATGACCAAGAGTTGAAATCATTAGGTAAGCGTTTGGCCTCAGAGCATTAGTAACAGCAGCACGTTTCAGCCCATGATCTTCAACGCATTTTGTTAATTTTGTATAGACCCTCTATAGGCTCCAACAATAGAAAATAGTATTATCAAGATTGAATTGCAAAATCACACATTTTGGTTTTGTTAGCAATACTAACTAAAAATAGTGTCAAGTGTGTTCCACCTGCTTCATATGTCCAGCCCATTTGACCCGTTTTCTTTTTATTTTACCACTTTGCACGTTAGACATAAAACAACCTGCATCAACCCGTTAAAATATATACGGGTCGAAATTGGCACCTCTAGTTCAAGAGCCTTTTGGTAAGGATCAGATGCTTTCACCACCGATGATAACCAAATGGAAGAAATCAGTATGACCAAGAGTTGAAATCGTTAGGTAAGCGTTTGGCCTCAGGGCATTAGTAACAGCAGCACGTGATCTTCAACGCATTTTGTTAATTTGTATAGACCCTCTATAGGCTCCACCTTTTCCTTCACCAATCTGTATACAAAATAAAGATCACACACACCAAATGAAAACACACAAACACAAAGAGTGTCTTAGTTTCTAAAATATTCTTCTTTGTCTTCACCAAACTTTAAGCCCCCTTCGGATATCATTAGGGAAAAGGCAATGTCTCAAGTTGAGCTTAATGCCTTCTTAAAATTCATAAGCTTAACTTCATAAGCAATTTCAAGCGTAAAAACTAAATCCAAACAGTCCTAAATCTTAATTTGGGTGATAAAGTTGCGATACCACTTATTTGGGTGGTGACACTACAGGAAGGACAAAAGAGCAACAAATGGACAACATGCATCACAAAAGACACAACATTCGCAAACAGATAAACACGCACAAACTGACCACAAAAGCACATAAGTCTCAGTATCAGCAAATGCACCCAGAAAACACCAAAAGGTTACAGCTAATTGGCTAGATTACAACCTGCACTTTACGGGTACAAATCACTAAATTAGGATTTAGCCGGTGCCAAATACCCACGTTGGCTGCAACCACAAAGTCCATGTGGCTACTGCACCGAGATACGTGAACTAAAAAAGCCGAGATAAACCAAAAGTGGTAGGCGTCAAAGAACAACCCCCACCATGGCTGCAGCCAAAAAGTCCATGTGGCTACCCCGCCAAGATACGGGAGTCGGCCACCGCCTAATGCCAAAAATTAGGGTGCCCAGTCAACCGTGTCAGAAGTGGTAGGCATCAAACGGCAGCAACTCGCAACAACAAACTCGCCGTGGCTACCCCGCCAAGATGCGGGAGTCGACCGTCGTTAAGATTTTGTGGGGTACACTGTTTTTGTTGTAATATAGTATCCATATTTGCAAGTATTAATAAGTATAGGGGGTCTTAGTGTAAGTTTGTTATTACAGCCAAATAGGATGTATTAGTCGGTTGGTTTTGCCTTGCATGGCAAGTTGGACCAACATAACAACCGACTACTTTGTTCCTTTGTATCCAGCCGACTTCCAACTCCTATTAGGAGTGTTTTTCGTTTCCCCTCATCTCTATAAAAGGAGGTGAGGGGGGATGTGCTTTGTACCGTTTTCTTTTCCATCGTTCTCATTAGATAATCGTTTGGGAACAAGATTACATGTCGTTTACTTTTCTGTCGTGTTGTGTTTTTATTCATTCGTATCGAAGTTCCGCATTCATAGCATCCAGGTTTGTTGGTCGATTACCAACAAGTGGTATCAGAGCTTGGTTCGAAGTTCTGGAAGCTAGGTCGATCACGATTGAAGGTTCTGTTGTTTGGTATTTAAAGCAGCAGGGGTGTTTGTTCTGTTGATCGCATCTGACAACAGGGTCTTGGTGTTCAGTTTCCTGGACAACAAGGGACAACAAGGTTAGTCGACAGAAAAGGGTCTTGAAGCTTCGGTTTTTTGTCCAGGTACTTGCGACATAGAGAGGTTTTCAAGAGGGTCTTTTGGTGTTCGATTTTTGGGAGGAGCAGAAGCTTTTCTGTTTGGGCTACCAGGGTCGACGACAAAAGGTTTCTTAAGTTTTCGAGTTGTCGAGGATTATCGACACGGGTTAAAGAAAGCTTAAGGGTTCTTGTTTTTGGTTTGAAGATCAAGGTTCAAGCAGCGAGGTTGATCTCGTAAAGTTTTTTTTTTATTATTGTTTGTCGATCGTTCGTCATCAAGTGTTCTTGAGGTTTCGGGTTTCCGGAGTATCAAGGTGTCGGGTGTGCAAAAAAGGTCTCGGGTTTTTGAGGTTTTGCTCAAACCAGATTTTTCAACACAAAGTTCTTGAGGTTTTCGGGTCTTTGAAGATTTCAAAAGTGTTGGTTTTTGCAAGGATTATCTCGACAAGGTTGTTACTTCAAAGCAAGGTTTCTGTTTTCGATTGTTTTAATATCCAAGGTTACTCGATTGTGCGACGGTTTTGTTCGCGGTAAGTCGTTTTATTGGAGATTGATCGGAAACCTGTTTTGAAGGTTTATACTGTTTGTCAAGGCTTGTAAAAGTGTTTTGGTTTATAGGCAAATAAATCAAAGGGATACACCACAAGGCATATATTTGACGAAGTTGATAACGTCAAGGAAAAAATAAAAGGTGGTGAATTTTATTTTTATTATTATCTTTTGCATGCAATATGACAAGACAGGGATTGTAATACTTCAAAGTATTTAATTGGTTTCTAAATCTTGGTCAGAAAAAGTTCAAGGTTCTAAAGAATTGGTTTTATAATTAAAAGGTTATTACTTTGAAGGATTTTTATACACGGGTACTTTGTTTAGTTCGGTGTTGTGAGGTTTACATCACAAGGTTTATCAGAATAAACAAAGGGTTTAATAATGATGACGGAGACCAAGTTTGACATCGAGAAATTCGATGGGAAGAATGACTTCGCGCTATGGCAGGTAAGGATGAAAGTTTTGCTGGAACAGCAAGGATTAGCTGCAGTATTGGAAGAGTTACCTGCAGCTACGATAGCGGCATACGATAATGTCATTCAGAAAAAGGCTTACAACACATTGATCTTATGTTTGATGTAACAAATCACAATTTCAGGTTAATTTCTATTTTCGGAAAATTTTACTATTCATGTTACTATTCATTTTTACTATTCATTTCTTTCTGAATTTTTCCCGAAAGTTGATTTTTATTTCATATTCTCGAGTGATAAATCATTTCCATGACAAATTAAATGTTTGACACTCGTCAGATCATTTTATTGAAAGTTATTAAGGAATGACACAACATTACACGTTTTAGGGTAAAACGGCAATCAGAAATTCTACGCACAACGAAATTTGATCCCGTCAGGTGACCCCACATTAGAAAAATGTTTAACACATTCATGATTTATTTGAGAATAAATCATAACTGAGAAAAATCATGGCCCAAATAAACTTCGGCCGTGAAAAACTGGAATTTTCAGTTTTACGCGTTTTTACTCAGCCGTAACCCTAGCTTTTACCTGCACCGCGTTTCTAAGATGATTTGAGCTTTCAACTTATTTAAATAAGTCAACATATTATTCCCTCCTCCATTGACCAAAAATCATCCCTTGATGTTATAAGTCATTTCGTGATTTTTAGGCTTCCGGTTTGATGTCTAAAAGACATTTAACACCAACCGACACCAGACTGAGCCCAGTCTAGACATTATAAATCATTTTAAATCATTTTTAGCATATTAGAAAAGTAACATTATACTTTTCTCAGTTTTACGCAATATTCGTACATTTTACGTATTACGCGTTTTAGACCCGTGTTTCCAGCTTTTAGCAGGTTTTACCACCCAAATGGAACTTATCACCCATTTTATATTTTATTATGGGACTTATGAACATTTCTAACAATACTTTAAAGTTTCATAATTTTACGACACCCGGTTTTACGTTTTGAGGCCTAATCATTTACGGTTGGCATTTCCCGGAGTCAAAATGCATCTAATAACCAAGGATAATACCAAGCCAAGCCACCTCCCCTCCTTATCTGTTTTGGAACCGCCTCTAGGGGGGGGAGTCACACCCTTGGTGGCTTGATCTTGTGCCTTGTGATCTAGGATGCATACATGTGTTCTTTTTGGCAAAATATCTCTTGAAAACTAACCTCCTCAAAGTCATATATATACCCCCTCCCCTCTCCATATGGCCGGCCATCCCAACACACCTAAATCATCTCACACTTAGCTTATCTCTTCTAATTTGTTGCAAGGTTCAAGTGAAGTTCAAGTATAGAAACCCTAGATAGCTTATTTCTTACCAAAAATCTTCCAAAACCCTAACATACTTGGTGTTTTTCTCTTGAGTTTAAATCTACTCAATACACCTCAACCTTTATCATCTATCTTTCAAGAATACTAAGAGTAGAAAGGTTGCTTGAAGTGAAAAGGGTTGAAGCTTGTCTATCAAAGTCCATTTCCTTACTAGTTACTCCTTTCTTTAATTAGAAAGCCTAAAGTTGTAAGCCTAAACCTAACATGCTTCTTGTTTATTTATCATGTTCATCTCATTTATATGTTATTCTTGCTATATTATGTGTTGTGATTATGTCCATGATGAATCATGATGAGTAAAAGATGTTGTTGTAATGACTTATTGAAACAAGTTACTAAAACAAGCAAACTAGTGAATATCTTGGTATAACCTGATCAAAATGGTAAAAATTTTATATTGGATTATTACATATTACAGTAGAGGACTTAACAAGAAAACCATAGCAATTTGAACCACCTAAAAAGAGTAAACGAGTCAAAAGTTATGGCGATTTGAAGTTACCAAAGATTTCCGGCAAAACTGCCTAAATGTTTCTGTGATTTCTGTGCCAGAACCTAAAACACGCAAAAAGAGGCCTTTCTGGTCCGATTCATGAAAAAGTTAAAACACGAAAGTTGTCCGGAATCATGTTTTCCTTCAGGAACAAAGAGGCTCAAGCCTTGAAAACGCCTTCTGAGTGAGATATTTCTCAGTTTTCTTAACAGCTATTTACATATTTTAAGTTACTAAGTTATTGTCATACTTTCAAAGGAATAAAAGGTATTATGACCTATAACCAAGACCACCACCATGGCTAGAACCAAGGTAGTGTCTCATGACCATGGAACAAGGACCAAAGGTCATGGCTAGGCCATGACGAAATGACCAAACCAACTTACAAAGGCGTAAACATGAAACAATGAAATTGGCGATAACATGAACAAGCAATTTGTATCTACTTCACCTAAAAGGAAATCATGAGATTTTACCAAGACAAATGGTCACACAAGACTTATAAAACTACCCCTAATAACAATCTTCATGTACTATAAACTTTCCTAAGTTTATACAAATATCGGACATGTAACTTTTCCGGATCAAAACTTATATCTATATACTTTATCAACTACTACAATAGTAGGGAGCTTCATGTGAGGAGTTCATTACGTAAGCCGTCGAGATGAGTTGTGGATTTACGAGTTAAAGTGTCCTGGCTCCTCGAACGCTTACTAACATGACTTCTGAAATATGTTAGCCCGAACGGTAGTAAATGATATACCAAAACATACATGTTCATAAATCTTTCTTTCAAAGACTTACAAATATACATCATACATCATCATGGACTAAATGCAAAACATATATATAGGCACTTCGTTATATTCTTTACACAAATCCTAAGTCGCAACATTCTATTCTAGGTTGCTCGTAGAAACCTACACGATCCGATCATCACCTTCATTATTTGCTATCATACTTGAGGTGAGTTCATAGCCCCGCTTACATTACTTTAATGTTTTACAAATCCTTGGGGGAAATACATGCTACTTTTAAACCGAACACAATGCTTTGAAACTGTATGCTGCCTGATTGTTTTATTATTACTAAGTACCTACCTTGCCAATCCTAGGCCCCATCATGAACCATTTAATCACTAGTATTAGTGAGCACGAGTATTGTGAATAGGCCTATTGGGATTGACGAATCCCATTTGTTTGAGCAGTTAGTTCAAACGAATGCACTATATTTGAAACATTAAGTATGACGGCAAAGTACTTACCGGGGCAACATAACCGCCGATTGATATTGGTACCCGTTAACGTATTGGTTGCATGAGCTTAGTACATAATAATAACTGTTTTGTTTTCTAACATGAGTATGAGTCTAATTAACTCATTACTACCAACATATTGTGTTCAACCGTTAAACAAACTCTATGAATTTCACTCAACCTTTGTGTTGACCTCTTAAGCATGTATTTCAGGTCCATGATAATCAAGAATGGAGCGGGAAGGGCACGTACCGAAGGAAGAAGGCTATAAACAATTATGTCATTCTATAAAAACATCATAGACTTTATATTGATGTGTTTTGAAACAATGCAACATTTTGGGACCTCACTATGTAAACTTTGATATATTTGAATAATATGAATGACAACTCTTTTTATTACGATTCGTTTAGAGATCGTTTTCTATTATTATGACTGTTGTGCCATCGAGTAACACCCAAGTTGAATTCCGCTGCAACATGAATTGGGGGTGTTACATTTGAGTGATCGGGTCTTACGGGAGATCACCAATGAGACGACTGCAACGGGGATTTGGAAAAAGTTAGAGACTTTATACATGACAAAGTCTTTAGCTAATCGTTTGTACTTGAAGAAGAAGTTATATACTTTTAATATGCATCCGGGTAAGAGTCAGCCTGAACATATTGATGAGTTTCACAAGCTGGTAGGTGACTTAGCGGCTATAGATGTTGCTATATCGGATGAGGATCAGGCATTATTATTACTCACATCTTTACCATCATCTTACGGTAATTTCGTGGATACTTTGCTATATGGTCGGAATACTTTGAAGCTAGAAGACGTGGTCGCGACACTTCATTCTAGGGAACTTCAAAAGGTGACGGAAGCAAAGGTTGATGGTGGTGAAGGGTTGTTTGTGAGGGGAAAATCTGATCAAAGTGATGTGCAGCAGGGTAAAGGTAGCACGTGGTCAAAGTCACAGGGAAGAAGCAACAGACTCAAGTGTTATATGTGTCAGTCTGAAGAGCATTTGAAGAGGGATTGTCCCAGGTATAATCACAAGAAATCTCAAGGTTTTGTCAGGAATGAATATCAGGTATCCGGTTTTGGAGCTGATGGGTATGACAGTGCTGATGTTATGATGGCTATGAGTGTTGAACAACTATTGGACTGGATCATGGATTCAGGGGGCTCATACCATATGATATACAGGAGAGATTACTTGTTTGATTTTGAGGAGTATGACGGTGGTAATGTACTGCTAGGTGATGGCAGGGAATGCCGTATACAGGGGACGGGTAAGGTTCAAGTACAGATGAGGGATGGGTCAAGTTTCGTTTTGGACAGCGTCAGGTATGTTCCGGAATTAAGGCGAAACTTGATATCGCTGGGAACTCTTGAAAAAGAGAGTTTTACCATGAAGATTCAGTCGGGCAGGATCAAGTTTATAAAGGGTTCACTGGTGGTTTTATCAGGAACAAGGAAGGCTAATTGCGTATATACCCTGGATGGTCAGGCAGTGACCAGGAAGACACTGAAGGGTAGGAAGCAGTTAGGTGAATCTCAGACTGGGAGAAAGATCAAGACATGCAATGTTCTTGATTCTTGTAATCAGAGGTATACACAGCAATGTACAAAGAGTGTGGTCGCCAAACATTTGGGTGTTGCAGGGATACAGCAGCAGAATGGGTTGGTTAAGAAGACGAATGTGACACTCTTAGCTAAGGTACGTTGTTTTCTGATTCAGTCTGGTCTGTCCAAGGTTTTTTGGGCAGAGGATACAACCGGGTCTACATATCTAGTGAATAGGTCACCATCATCAGCGATTAGATTTAAGACGCCTATAGATATGTTAGTGTTTTTCAGTTGGCTTGCTAGTAATAAGCAAGGGATGCTTGAACCGGTTAAGGTCAAGTGCATATTCCTGGGATACCGTAACGGTATAGTGGGTAATAAGCTTTGGAGGTTTGATGACGTTACTTCAAAGGTAGAGCTTTACAGGAATATAGGTTTCAATGAGAGTGAGGAATACAAGAAAACTTTCATTGGTTCTGGTGTAGGTACGGGTTCAGTGCAGGTGTTGCAGGGAGTTGAGTTTGAGGTGGAACCGCTTGGGGATCATACATTTGAGGTGGAACCTCAGGGGAATGTCGGTCAAGTAGCTGGTTCACAGGAAGTACAAACTCAGGATTTAATAGACTATCATTCAGCACGTGATAGGGAGCAACACTCAGCACGGGAACTATACAGGTATAGAGAAAACAGTAATGAGGCTGCTTTTGCAGTTGCTGCAGTGGAGAAGATATACGCACATGAGTCATTGACTTTCAATAATACAGTTGCTTGTGAGGTGATTTCCAAGTGGAAGACTGGATTGAAAGAAGAAATGGATACTCGGTCAGATGTGTGTGTGCTCAGCAACGGTTGCAGCAAAAGCAGTGACGACAGCCATAGCTATTACTGGAAGTATACACCAGGTATGTTCATACATCTATTTCTCTATATAGATGGTATGGTTTTTTCTTGCGAATGCAAGGCTGAGATCTGGGTTACCAAGGGATTGCTGGATAAAGCAAAAGGAAATATACTTGGTATGGAGATCATCATGAATCAGAGTGGTAATACTCTGAGGGGGTCACAGTCCAGGGTTTACAACGAAAAGCTGGTACAAACTTTGTTGGAGGGACACTCCATACTGTCGTCGGAGGGTAGTCTATCAGGGGACTGTGATGTGGAAAAGAATGGTAAGTTGTCATATACATATGCGGTTGGAAGCCGGGAGTATCAGATGGTCTGCACGAGACCTGACATAGCATCGGTAGATGTGGGTATGTTGGATAGGTTCGATCGTGGATTACAGACAGACGTACAGGTTTTTGTGGATTTTGACTACGCTATGGGTAGATCGATCACTGTCATGGGTAGATCAATCACAAGGTACGGGTATATGATACAAGGATGTGCAGGAAGCTCGGAAGCTAGGATGCTGCACATGGAGGCTTTGTTAACAACTGAAGCGGCGTATATGACACTTACGGAGGCTGCAAAGGAGGCTATTTGGCTAAAGGGACTCTTGATAGAGTCAGGAGCTAAGCTAAGGATAGTAGTAGTTATTGCTACTCGTGCCTGGATGAAGGCACACCCCTGTCCGAGGTTTCAGTGCTGGTTGAAGCTGCTGCGTATCGGAGATGGCTAATATGATACTAAGGTGGAAATTGTTGTAATATAGTATTCATATTAGCAAGTATTAATAAGTATAGGGGGTCTTAGTGTAAGTTTGTTATTACAGCCAAATAGGATGTATTAGTCGGTTGGTTTTGCCTTGCATGGCAAGTTGGACCAACATAACAACCGACTACTTTGTTCCTTTGTATCCAGCCGACTTCCAACTCCTATTAGGAGTGTTTTTCGTTTCCCCTCATCTCTATAAAAGGAGGTGAGGGGGGATGTGCTTTGTACCGTTTTCTTTTCCATCGTTCTCATTAGATAATCGTTTGGGAACAAGATTACGTGTCGTTTACTTTTCTGTCGTGTTGTGTTTTTATTCATTCGTATCGAAGTTCCGCATTCATAGCATCCAGGTTTGTTGGTCGATTACCAACAGTTTTGGATCCAGGGTTTGATAGATTACCCCAAGATCAAACAACAGATTATGAACATGGTGGATCCAGGGTTTGATGTATCTGGAGAATTCGGATACAATGTGTATGGGCCAAAATTAGCCCACTAAAAAAGGCATGAAAAGCCTGCAACAAAATAGTGTAGTGTGGAACGGTATATTATATATATATAGTAATAATCGATCCAATGGGCAAAGTCACATATTTAGTAAAAGGAATTTTCTTAGAAATTGCATTATGTATACCAAGTTATATATATTTGTTTTAGGGCAGATTGATGACTGAAAATCTTAGTCATGGATTCTTTGTACTATTATTGATAATGGCTCTACTCTTTCTGATGCTCTTTACTTGTGGACGCAGCTCGATCTCATCATTGATAATGGCTACTACGTCCATTCCTCGTCGGTGGAAATATGATGCTTTTGTAAGTTTCAGAGGTGAAGATATCCGCAAAGGCTTCATGGATCATATGTTCAACGATTTCAAGCAAAAAGGAATTCATGCTTTTAGAGATGATAATGATTTGCCTAGAGGAGAATACATTTCCCCTCAACTATACAAAGCCATTGAAGAATCGAGGTTTTTGATTGTTATCTTCTCCAAAAATTATGCTTCGTCATCATGGTGTTTGAGGGAACTTGTCAAAATACTCGAGTGCAAGCAAATGGGAGAGCCTAAACACGAGGTTCAAATCATCTTTTATGATGTTAAGCCTGATGTCGTGAGGAAACAGACCGGGAGCTATGCTCGAGCTTTTGCCAAACATGATGTTTCAAATAGAAGAGAGGTGGATAAATGGAGGGAAGCTCTATTCAATGCAGCTAACTTATCTGGATGGGATCTCCAGGACATGACAAATGGGTAAATTTCTTGTTTTTGTGTAATTAGTCTTGTAGCCCTACTAAAGCTTAACACTATGCAGTTTCTCTTACTTATTGTCTCTTTGTGTTTAACAGGTATGAGTACAAGTTCATCGATTCCATCTCCAGAGAAATTCTCAAAAAATTATGTGACGGAACCTTACATGTTGGTGAGAACCTTGTTGGCATCGATTTCCATTTCAACAAATTAAACTTGTCACGCTTCGTTGGGTCAGATAAGGTTAACATGGTTGGAATATGTGGTATAAGTGGAATAGGAAAGACTACTCTTGCCAAAGCTGTCTATAACTCGATGCATACCCACTTCGACGGGAGTTGCTTTTGTGATAATGTCCAAGGAGTTGAAAAACAACATGGCCTAATGCAAGTCCAGATGCAAATGATTGGTAAGATTCTGAAAACAGATGATCTGAATATATCAAGTGTTGATGAAGGTTCTAGGGTAATAAAGCAAAGGATGGCACGTAAGCCAATCCTGCTTGTTTTGGATGATGTGAATAACATGGATCAGTTAGAAGCACTAGCAGGTTCACGTAATTGGTTTTATCCTGGAAGCCTTATTATTTTCACTGGTAAAGACAAACAATTGCTAAGGTCTCATAAAGTGGATGAAATTTATGAAATGGAGTCTTTGGATGATTATAAAGCTATTGAGCTCTTTAGTTTGAATGCATTTGGTGAAAGGCATCCTACAGAAGATTTTGAAGAATTTGCTTCCCAGATTGTGAAATATTTGCATGGTCACCCTTTGGCTCTCAAAGTTATTGGTCGATCATTGTATGAAAAATCTATAGATTTTTGGATAAGCGAATTGGAAAGACTCCAAACATATCCTAATTCAGAGATAGTACAAAAACTGCGACCAAGTTTTGATAGCTTGAATCTTATCAGAAAAGAATGTTTCTTGACATTGCATGTGCCTTCATTGGGGAAAATAAAGATATTGCTGCAAGTGTACTACACAACAGTCATTGTTTTGCAAATGCTATTATTGAAGTTCTAGCTGATAAGTTCCTAATAACAGTATCTGCATATGATATGCGTCTTCAAATGCATGAATTGATTCAAAGCATGGCAAGGGAAATTGTTCGTGAAGAATTCAGGATGCCTGGGAATCACAGCAGAAGATTGTGGATTTCATCAGAGGACGATAAGAACGATATACTGAATGAAAACAAGGTATTAAGTGGCATATGATTCCTTTTTCAACATAAACATTCCATTTGACTATTTGAGTATAAGCAATTGCTTTTTTTTTTTTTTTTTTTTTTTTTTTAAATAAAAGCAAGTACAATCTGATGATCTGTTATGTATCTAGGTAGCGGAAGAAGTTGAAGTTCTTGCCCTTTTGCTAAAGAAAAACTGTCAAAATATTCCCATAGATGGACAAGCTCTTAAATGTATGAAAAGCTTGCGGATACTTAAAATATGCTTTCCGAAAGTCGAAGGACGTTGGAAACCATTTGCAGTAAACTTCTCTGGAAGACTGGATTTGTTTTCCAATAAATTAAGGTTGCTTTATTGGCATGGATTGCCTTTAGAGTCCTTACCTTCAGATTTTTATCCGGAAAACATTGTTGCCATCGACTTGTATTACAGCCACATAAAACAGCTTTGGACAACACCAAAGGTATTTACTTGTTCATACATGTGTTCATATTTGACACCTCGAGAAATAAGAACTAATCGTTTTTCTATTGATATCAGTGTTTAAGAAGGTTGAAAATAATGAAGCTAAGGTACTGTTGGAACCTAACAACCACACCTGACTTCTCAGAGAGTACAAATCTTGAAGAGCTAGATTTTGAAGGTTGTGTGAATTTGGCTACAGTTCACCCATCTATTGGAATGCTTAATAAGCTTGCTGTCTTAAATCTGAAAGACTGCCCACGGGTTGGGAGTTTTCCTGAAGCCTTTTGGTCTAGATGCTGGACTTCAATCTCTGGTTTCATATGGAACCAACAACATCCCCAAAGATCAGTTTCATTGGCAGGTTTACATATGTTAAAGGAACTGAATTTCAGCTACTGCAATTTAGTTCAAGTGCCCGATGGCATTGGAGGCTTATCATGTCTAGAAAAACTAAACTTGGAAGGGAACAATTTTACTAGCTTGCCTGGAAGTTTCAGTCAACTTTCTAGTCTTGGATTGCTTTATCTTAATGGTTGCAAGAAGCTGGAAGTGTTGCCCGAACTTCCATATAGCCTAGAGTATCTTGTTGCATCTGATTGCACCTCATTATGTTCAATTACAGGATCAAACCCAATCATGAGAATAAGGTCCACTTATTTCAACAACTGTCCAAAATTGTTTAAGGTGTCGATATCGGAGACTCAATGTCTCGACTCATCTGTAACTTCCCAAGGCTCTCGATTTTCTTCTTTCCTTCGGTATGCGAATAACAGATGTGGATTGTTCCGTTTACCAGGAAGTTCCATTAGGAATATAGAAATGTTTTATGATGGAAATAGCATTCCAAATTGGTTTACAAATAAAAGTTTGGGAAATCAGGTAAAGGTTGAATTACCATCAGATTGGAGCTTCAGTAAGTTAAGGGGATATGGAGTTTGTGTTGTTTTTAAGAGAAAAAAACTTTACGCAGATTTTGGATACTCTGTAAAGAACTTTGATGGAGCTTCTTTGGGAGTATCCTTTCCATACTACTATGGGGAATACTTTGAGGGTAAGCCAATAAGAATCGATGAGTCAGATATGATATGGTTGCATTATACGACAAGTAAAATACAGAAGTGGAAAGAAGCAAAGAATTTTGTAACATTTCGTTTTGTTGAGAGTGGGTGTAAGAGTTGTTTGGGAATTGAAGTGAAGGAGATGGGTGTAAGAGTTGTTTGGGATGAAGATTTAGATCAAGAAGCAGGAGACTTGGCTATGTTCCAAGACCTCCCAAGTCTATCACAACATGGTGGGGTCTGGTGCCAGTTAAACCGTGGACAAATCAACTGGACATGGTAGTCGGATAAAAAGAAAACCTTTATTATACGTCAAGTGAAATATGGAAATTGAAGGAAGCAAAGAATTTTGTAACATTTTGTTTTAAAGAGAATGAAGGAATTGAAGTGAAGGAGATGGGTGTAAGAGTTGTTTGTGATGAAGAGTTAGATCAAGAAGCAGACTTGATTATGTTCCAAGACCTCCCAACTCTATCACAGCATGGTGGGGCCTTGTGCGTTGGGGACGGTGGAATAATCTACTGGTCATGGTAGGATAAATTATTTATATGTAGATTTTGTAATTTTTATTTGGTCTTTTTATTAGCCACAATAATCTTTGATAAATCCATGTAGGAGACACCCACCAGGTGTTTGATGAAATGTATGAGTAGAAATCATTTGCTATTTACCACACAAGCTGTTTGTAGATTTTTTTGGATTTTACGATGTATTAAGAATTGATGTTTTGTTTTGAAGTTACGATTTGTACGATAATAAACCTTGCTGTAGTTTGTCTTTGGAAATTAATATCGTAGCAATTACGTGACTGGTATACTATGGTATCATGTTAAAACATGCACCATCTTCGGAAAGTGTGCTCTTTCCAGTGCTAGCTCAACCAACATTTGAGACAACATGTTTATTGTTTGTTACAAAAACTTGACATTTGTTTTGATTGCTGAAAATGCTCTTCTTTGATACCTGCAGTCTGCATCTGTTCTTTGTTGCACTAATAGCTCAAGATCCGTTCCTTGAGGTAGCTACCTGGACATGCTACATGTATTTTGACCCATTAACATACGGGTCAGATTTCAACCCGTTCCCAAAATTACATCTTTTACCATTTATGTGAGTATTAAACACCATACGGATAAACAAACAGAGAAAGTATCAATAGCTTGTTCCTTCACTTCACTTTACCCAGGTTGTTATCTTCTGTTTCATTACCCTCACTCTAATGGTTTCTTGAGACGATATGGATATCATTGTACTTTCTGCTAGTGGTGATAGTCTAACTGAAAACCAAGTGGGGTGGTAGTAAAATTCATTGTTCTTTAATTTTTATTTAAAAATAAATAAAATTCAATGGGGAAGAATGTGCATTTTAGTCATTTCACTTCTCCCATAGAGAAAAATAAACTCGAAACTTTCTCATGGCTGCCTGCACTTTCAAAACCATTAGGACCGCGCATGCAATTTGGCCAAACCACAACGATGGTTTTTGCAACATGAACTTTTCATGGAGCGTACACCAGGTATTTGAATGGAGTATATCATTATAAATCATTGACTATTATATTGGCAAACTGTTTGGTAGCTATTACTCATCAACTTGTTCGAATTTGCTACCTGCCGATGTGTACTTGCAGTTAAGAACAATGTGTTTTGTAGTCTAGTCTTGCAGCTCTTTATTTAGCTCTAAACCAGTGTTTGGGTAAACAGTTAACTTCATGATCTCAGCTTGTGCCTTATGCTCCATTGCTTGTACTTGCCTCTTACCATGAACCCATTGTACTGGTGGTTTAGTCGTACCTCTGAATAACATCTTCTTATTGTTGTACTCAAACTCCATTCTCAATTCTTTAAAGTTGCATTTGATGTTATGCAATGTAGCTAACCATTGTATGCCCAATATTAATATCAAGGAAGTTACAATTATGAGTTGTTTACCACCAGCTACAGACACACTAAATGGTCTTGTCTGCCTAATGTTACAACCCATTCTTTTTGCCATATTAATATCAAGGAAGTTATGGATGGAGCCTGAGTCCACCAAAATATGCAACTTGTACTTATTAGCCACAATTCCAATCACTCTCATGGTTTGATAGGAACTTACACCAGTGAAAGCATTCAGTGATATGTGAGGCTGCAAATCCTGAACTGCTTCCATTAAATATTCTTCTGCATCCACAAACTCCTCTTTAGGCTCTTCATCAACACCCAACACCACAATAGAGAACAATTTCCCTTCACATTTATGTCCAGGTACAAACTTTTGATCACAATAGAAGCACAAATTCTTGGCTTTCTTCTCCTCATACTCCCTTTGTGTCAATTGCTTCCTCATTGGTGTTCTTGTAGTAGTGTTTGGCTTATTCTTCCACTCATTGTGTGGAGCAGGTAAAGGCAACAATGGTGGTTTATTACTAACTCCCAAACCACTGCCTACACCAAACCTACCAGTATTTGCATTCAAGAAAGGCCTACCCTTTTTTCTTACAGCTTCTTGGGTAGCCTCTTGCAATTAATTAATTGTATTCAGAAACACGTTTGGTTGATTAGGGTTTATGAACAATTTGGGTAATTTTGATTGGTGATGTTTGAGTCTAATTGAGTTTAGGACTTTTGTTTAGAATCTTTCATTATGCATTCGACCAAAGTTATTTTCCCTTAAAAAAAAAAAAAAAAAAAAAAAAAAAAAAAAAAAAAAAAAAACAGGAGTAGCAAAAGAAATTTCGGGGGTTGCACATACCTCAAATACTTTGTGCACTTCATGACCTAAAATCGGGTGTAGCCCGTGCCACACTTGACATACATGTGGGTCCGTCCATGCGGATATGTGTATTTATTTCTACGATTCTTATACAATGTGTTTTATAGTTTATGAGTAAAGTTCTAAAAATAGATATATACTAGTATTTTGAGCCCGCGCGTTGCCGCGGGGGTTTGTGTATATGCAAGTTAGCACAAAAAAGAGAGGAGATTAACTATATTTATCAGCTGTAATTTGTAATTTCCTTTCGAATTTACTAAAACTAAGAAAATTACAACAATACATTTTCCTTATAAGAACAACAGTACATTTATCAGCATGTCACTAAGGAAAATTCTTAGTTCTATCTAGCATGTCGGTAAGGAAAATTACAAATTCACTTATAAGAACAACAACTACATTTATCAGCTGTAGCTTCTTTATATAGTTGCTTCAGTCGCTCAAATGACTCCTGCTGGGCTTCCTTCACGTCCTTTTGCTTGACCTACGGGTTGAGTTTATCAAACCCACTGTCTCACTCGTTAACTGCACATCGCACATACAAACACAAAATAGAATTTAAAAGCAAGAATCTAACACCAAAATCGCATAAGGTTGTGAGCCGGAAGAAGATATTTAACAGGTTGCCAATAACCTTCTGTTAGCACGATACTCAATTCTATTTAAAAATAATTACAAAAGACCATGACCTATTAAGAAAATGCCCTTTCTTGTCTTCTAATGTGTGGAATTCTGAAGTAATGTCATATTCTCCAACAGTTAATATGACAACATATTTAAACGCGAAAACATTGGCTCTTACAACTCGTATTACTAAATGTCCGATTTAGTTAATTCAGTAGTAATCCTTTTGTATATAGTAAAAGATTTAAATTGTTTTACTGTGAATCATATAAATATTAGAAAAGTACTTGAAACAGTGATGGATTGTGGTGAAAAAAATGAAGGAATGAAGAGGTCGTTGTATGATCGTGTAACATGTTACTGAAAATAAGGCGGTTGGTTTTGCTTTGGTGTCCTTTATATCTTCAAGCCTCTGGTCCTAAAAGAGCCAAAAATATGCATTTGTTATCAGTGACCAAATGATGTGAAACACATATTTAAAACACGGTACATGTCATATCTGAAACTTTAACGTAACGGGTAGCATTAGTCATATTCAATCACAGTTTAAATATCGATTAAACAGGGCTAACCATTTTAATCAGGAAGAAAATTTATTCCTAGCATAAACCTTAAAACCACTTTATTTTCTAAAAACAGTGAGTGTTTTGGGCCAACTGAGGCAACCCGCCACAAACATATGCCATTTTGACCCGTTAATCGACCCATCCAATTTGTCGCATAGCCTTTCCATATAAGTAAACAATGTATTTAGCGCTAAGTAAACAACGACTATATAAAAATGGAAAGTAACACAATCTTTGGTTAGCCTTACCTGAAAGTAATTCCTAAAGCAATATCCTATAAGCCGACTACCTTGTAGAAAACCCAAAAACCAAAAATCAAAACCACATTAGCCGAAAAAAGTGACTGTGAGCTTTTGAAAAACAGATAAACTAACAAAAAAGAGATAAAGCATCGAAAACATAAATATCAGAATGATAGGCAATGTATTACGAACATATCTTTATCCTCCATCTCTGGAATTTGTTGCGTCCAGTTTATTCCTCCATTATCGTTAAATTGCACCATCCAATAATACTTTACCAGCAGTTGACGCCATATCCGGACTCCAAAATTCAACCACCTGCAAATTGCACCACAAAAAAGTACATTGTTAATACAAAATTGAGGTAACCTTTTTTCATGTAGTGTGTACTTCTCACCACTCCAAAAGGTTTATCAAATACACCAAAACAGGCCAATGCAATGACCGGAAACATTTAAAATTTTAATCACTCTATATTCATTTGGATCATTTTTTAGAAATTTGATGAAAAGAGATAACAGTTTGATGAAAATGAAAATAAAGATAAAAAAGATAAGATATAAGAGAATGATAAAAATGAAGATGAAAAAGATGGGTCATGATTGAAGATGAAGATGAAAGTGTGTTGGTTGATTTTGTTATTTTGTTTGAGAGACAAGCAGAAAATGGGTGAAAGACATACTATAACTTATATAATTTCTTCTAAGTAGAAAGTCTATGTGGAATTAGTGGTGGCATTTAGAAAAAATAAAAAAAATGGCTTGTATATACCACGTGATACGGGCAAGCTGAGTTGGACTGTAGCCAACGAGTGCACAAAATAGTCGGATTTAGACAGTTTCTCAGTACATAGAATTACAAAAGGTGTCAAAGTTCAGTGCATTTTTGTGGTATTTTCCCTTAAAAAATAAAACATAAGTAGCAAAAGAAAAGTTGTATATGTTTAACTTGTTTGTGATGGGTGAACATGATCCATTATGGTAAAAGATATAAATGCTCTATGTAATAACAGTATAGACTTGTTCTTTTTTCTGAATTCGTAAACCACTCAGTATACATCACAATTATAGGTAATTTGGTCATTTAATCCGTCTTTATATTCTACATTATATAACTCCAGCCAGCCACCATAAATTCCGGTTAAAAAACTCAGATTCCAGCCATCTAAAACCTCTCAAATCCAAAACTAACAAACAATATACCAAATTAAAATTCAAAAATTTTACCTCTCAAATTTCACATCTTAAATGATTAAGTTAGTTGTTGGAAATTTGGAGTGACAACTTTTATCAAAAATTTTGGCGAACGATGGGTTTACGACGATGTTGCACCATCAGCAACGCTGACCGCTAGTGACGAAGACCATCTTGCACTCCTACATTTCATCCTGCCTCCACAGTGACCGCCATTGGCAGACGCCACCATTTAACTATTGAGATTTGAGTTTCGCGTGAAGAGAAGATGGGGAAATAAATTGGGCATATGTTAAAATCATTTAGGTGTGTAAGAGGTAACGGGTTAGTAGGTGAAAAACTATTAAGGTGCTTAATGAAAATTAAGTTGCAAATAGATTAGGCTTCCATGGTGGTAGTGGTGTTGACAGTCGTTAGTGGTGGTGGTTTTAGTGGCCGAAGGTGGTTGTGGTTTTGGCTGATGGTGGTGGTGATGACGGGTGAAAAAGATCAGGGCATGAGTCAAAAATATAAGTACATAGAATATTTATAGTATTTATCGTGATCTATTATGTTTAATTGAACTTTAGAAGATCTTAGTTAATATAAAAAATAGGGTTAATTTCATACATAGGTAACGAACTTTCAAAAATTTCCAATATTAGCTTTCTAAAATACTATCTTAGGTAATCAAACTTATTGCATTTGTTCAATGTTAGGCTATATGACCGTTTTGTGTTCCATGTCAGCTTGTTGGGCCCACTTGTATCCAGTTATAATTAAAAGATTAGGAAGACTTGTGTATTTGGTTAATGATATACTCCGTACTAACTTATAGTGCAAAAATTGGTCATCATTCATCATATCCTGAACTCATTGTATCATATCATATGCAAATTTATAGTGCAAAAATTGGTCATCATTCATATCATGAAGACATGAACTAATTGTATCATATCATATGCAAATACCGTCACCACCATCGCCGTCTACAAATGCCCGTCAACACCACCAATTATCCGGTAAAGCTTTCCCACCGCTACAGATCCGTTTCTATTTGATTTTGGGTTTTGTTGTGGATTATTGACTTTGATGGTGTTGATTTATATCTCTTTCTTGACCACTCATCTCCTCACGCAACGAACACCAAAACAAACACGCTGTGATTTCAACAGCTGTCACTACTACAGAAAAGCTTATAGAAACCTGTTAATGAAGACCGGTTTTATAAGACCCGGTTCTTATGGTAAGAATTTAGCGGGAATGGGAGGCATTAACCAGTCTCTTTAAAAAAAACATATAGATACCAGGTCTTTGTGAAAAACCGGTCTAGCTAGCCATTTCATATTTTCTTTTCCGATTGTTATATCATACTTGTAATTGTGTGATTCCAACATCATGTCTGAATCCGAAAATATTGGCGCCACACATTTCCTCTAACTCAACTCATTAACCTAAAACCATGTCAATTAAACAAAGTCAAGTCTTTTGTGTAACAAAAATGTATAAAAAATATTAATCAATATTAATACATATGATACAGTCACACAATTTTCATGAAATGAAAATTACACACAATTGTGACAATTGACTTCTACAAATAAAATTGAATTAAAGTTTCTCTTTCTTGTTTCCAATTCATATAATTAGGTGACATGTGTATGTGAATTTCTTTTTGTGAAAATTGTATGAGTGTGTTATTTTTCTTGAAAAATTTATGTAAAAATTCATGCGTGCGTGTACGAATTAGAAAACTAGTATCTAATATGTAAAATTAGAGTAAATGATGGTTCCATTTCATTTTTGCTAGACAAATTACGCAAATATTTATTCCAATGCACGCACAACTACATTCATTTATCAAACACTTTTCTTAATATTTCATTAAAAAAATCTACTAGTGTAACTAGGGCTGAGCAAACGACCCGAATGGACCGGACCAACCACATTTGGTCCGGTCCTCGATCTTGGCTTTTTGGCTAATTCGGTCCTCGGTCCGGTCGGTTCGGTCCGGTCCAGTCCGGACCACAAACCATTTATTTGGCCTTGTTCACATTCGGTCCGGTCCTCGATCTTTGCTTTTTGGTTAATTCGGTCATCGGTCCGGTCCGGTCGAGGACCGATGCTCACCCCTAATCGTATAATATAGCCTCCCTCTATTTTCCAAAAAATAAAAGTCTACCGCCCTATTAGCCCAAATGATATTTCAAGTTTTTCACATCCCGCCATTCCAAAAATGAAAGCCCATTAGTCCATTACTTCCAATTGGACATCGCCCTCCCTCTATAGCATATCGATTTCACCCTAATCAAAACCCTACCAAACGATCCACAATCTCGTATTTGTGCACAAACGATCCACTACAGGTTTATCGGTTTCCTTTTAGTTTTTTCATCGGCTGTCATGCAAACCCTTAAATTTCATTTACTTGTTACTAATTTTTGCCGACAATGATTGTTAATTGCTTACTTTTTATCACTTACTTTGTGAATTCACAGGTTCATATCAAAGTGAGCAAACAAGAACTGTATCTCTTTTGGCCGAACTTTCATTCTTGTTTTGCATTAGAATATGGGGTAATTATATATTTTCATCCCTTTATTAACCAGTAACGCATTATCATCATCCTTTGATATCTATTAATATATTTACCAGTAATGCATTATCAAGAAGTCAATTAGTATAAATTTATTTTAGTTTTTCCTGAACATGTTCAATAATATATTGTGGTTAATATTTCACATGTGTGAAGTATTTATACTTGAGATTCATTAATGCATTATAAAGATACATAATCAATTGATATAAATTTTAATGATTCAGCATAGTAACACTCATAGTTAAACTTTTATGTGTCGGGTCAGTTTACCCCTAAAACGTCGACTAAGACCTCGACTCTCAAATGACTTTGACTCTTACAAGTCATTCACTGACTCGTACGAGCTAAGTTGAGTTGACTCATGACTCTTAAGAGCCACAAAATCAGGCAAACTTCATACTCTATTTTCAGACAATGAAGAAAAAATAAAAAGAGGTGACTAAATCTCTTCTTAGTTATCAATGGTGTTGTTGTTCTAGTTGGCAATTAACAACTTTGCATCTTATTTGATAGTTTTTTTTGTGACTAATAGCTTGATTTGTTTAACTTAGAAACCATTGATATGCAACATCCTCATATACTTATTTACAATGGTTTAAAAGTATATTTGTCACTTTCAAGGTGTAGAGAGAAAGAAAGGAGGGAAAGATACATGTGTTGGGACATGTTAAGATGGAAGTTAAGCATTTTGTGAATGTGACAAAGTTATTGTTGTGAAAAGCACCACTCCAGAAGTTACATGATTTATTAAGCAGATAGCATGCTTTTATAATTGCTTGATAGCTGATCATAATTACTACAGGCAAAGTCTCTGTAGATGATGCTCAATGGTTGTTAATAATTTGCAGCTGTTTATGGCTCTATCCTTCATAGAGACCTTAATTTAATAAACATATGATACATAATTGTATCTTTCTGGTCCTATGCAGGCTTACTAACTTTGGTGACATTAAAGAAATTGCCAAGTATATTGGCTCATTAAAAGTGAACAGCAAACCACAAGGTTATGTATGGATCATATTTATATATTTGTTCCGGACCAGCTTTTTGGTATTTTAGCTGTAGAACTTAAGTATTATTGTTGAGATTTAGGACAAGGGTTAAAGTCTTCTTGGGCCGTTGTTAGAAAACGTTTAGAAGAAACCTGCTGCATATAACCGCCTCATGCAAAGGTTGCTGCTGCCAAAGCGGTAGAGGTGCGTTACAATACATTTCTTTTTTGATTCTGTGGAACTTAGCATTGTGACTTAACAATGAACCTTATGGTATGTTGTCGAGTGGATGTTTGATCCATTTCATAGACGGTTATGTTATATCTTCAACAGGCCAAGCTAGAAAAATATGCTTAATAGGAAACATATCAAAAGTATGCTTTTATGAATAAGTATCCTAAATCATCTTGTTTGAAATTTTGTTTTGTGTAAAAACTTAACCTTTCTGTATTCATTTGTGTAGCTCATCTATTAGAAGAAAAAGAAGAAAACACACGGAAAGCTGACGAAAGGAGGGCTGTAGATCTTGCAAGCGTAAGATGCAATTGTTAGATTGGATTGTTGTGCACAATAAGCTGTAAATGAGTGATTTTTGTGGCATAGATCCTCCTGTAAGGATTTTAGCTTAAAGTTTTTAGTGATGTTTGTTGTAACACACAATTTGATATCAATAATACTAAAGTTATATTGCATTACCTCAAAAAATAAATTGTGAATTTATGTTTTACTAGTAATTTAGATGTTGATTTGAATATTGAAAAATTTAATATTTTGTGAAAAAAAAAAAAAAAAAATCTTAAAATTGTTCTTACCAAGACCGTTATTAGATTCACAAACGAGTTTGTTTGCTTTATAATAGAAATTGGTTATAATATATAAGCAAGTCTCAATGCTCCTATTAGAGATCGGTTATAAAACCGGTTTCAATGAGTGTGGGTTATAGAGATACCCCCTCACAGAGATTGGTTCTAAAACCGGTTTCCATGAGCCATTCTAACCAATGTCTATGACGTTTTTTGTAGTAGTGTGTCCACCATCACCAAACCCTAACTGAGCCACAAATCTGATTCAAACTCAGATTTTTTATTATCTCAGCTGCCAGCTATTCCTCTTTTATATCTGAAACCCATCATCACTTTTATCTAAGGTTGTGATATCTTCTAAGTTATCGTTGTGAGCTTTTCGACATGATGTGTAGGTTTTTTTTTCTTTTTTTTTTTTTTTTTTTTTTTCCTTTTTTTTTGAAGAATCTGTGATGATGATATAATTTTTTTATCGAGTGTGGTTTTTGATGTGGGTTTTACTTGTGTTTCTGAATAGATCTGGATAGTGGTTTTAGGTTTGGACGAGTGTGGATCTGGTTATTGTTGATGTGAGATAGGATTTTTGTGGGGTGGATAAGGATTTTGGTGTGATTGTTAAAGATAGTGATGAGGTTTTGTTTTGTTTAGATGATGTTTTGTGTGTTGAGATGAATCTGGGTTAATGGTGGATTTTGTTGTTGTTGATTATGATTTTTGTTAAGTTTGTGTTTATAGATGATAAATGGGCTATTGTAACCGGTGTCTTGATTTTGTTGTAAGTGAGTTTTTGATTTAGGAATTAAATTTTTTTTTTGAATGTTTTGGTTCTTAAAGTGTTTTTTACTTTAGGCAAAGGGAGGTTGAAAATGAGGGTATTTTAGTAATTTTACTATAAAAATATAATAAAAAATAAAGTCGTACAATAGTAATTTTACCTAACATTGGAAATTTTTGAAAGTTCGTTATCTATATGTGGAATTAACCCTAAAAAATACTGTAGCAAATATTGAGCATAAATACGCAAATTTTCTTAAGTTAATGACCGACACATAGCAGGTAATTTTCCCTGCACTCTACCACATGGAAAACAGATTTAAATCTAGAATTTTTATTAATTAAATTTAATCCACTAACTCACAGACAAAGGGCTTGTATCTCAATGGTACCCCTTGTTGTATGAGAAGCTCTCCAACCAAATGGTTGTAGGTGTGAGCTAATAAGGCATGTAGGTAAGGCTCGTTGGTTTAGGCATGTCTTGCATTTAGGGTTAGGTTTGTTCATTTTCTATTTAATGCCTTTGTGTTGTAATTATTAGTTAATTGAATCTCATCAATATATTTTCAGTATTCCCTCTGATTTCTACATGGTATCAGAGCTGAGAAAAAAATCGTTTGTTTCGAAATCTCCGTTGATGATCATTCGTTGTTGAATTAATTCTTTTCGTAATTAAAGTGGTAATATTTAGTTCGTATTTGTTGACTCAAATCAATGATTTATTGAGTTTTATATAAAAGCTACTAGTTAGATAAATCCTATAGAAGGCTACAAGTTGGACTAGTTTATAAGTTTTGGTTTGTTGGCATATCATGAACGTCTGATTCGTTTGGAGATAGAAACTTCATATTATTTTGACGATTCTGTTAAATTCAGTTTGAGTTTTGGTAATTAATGGTTTCGCTCGTTATGGTATTGTAATTTGGAGTTAATATTGGTCTTGATATCGGTATCGGTATTGAATTGGAAATTAGTTTTGTGTTGGAGATGGTGATGCTACATTCTTAACTAATCCAACTACGTCATGAGTAGTTATGTGTTGCATCTCGATATCAACTTGTTCTTCATCTGTATATGTTGGTTCCCCCTGGATTTGCTCTGATTTAGTTGATTACGCATTTTTCTGTCTGATTGTGCTTTGCATCTGTTTGGTTCCATCAGATTGTGCTATGCACCTGCCTACGTCTGTCTTCATCTGATCTTTATCTACTTTTGTCTGCATTCTTCTACATGAATCTGCTTTGTCTGAATATGCTCTATCTATCTGCCTGAATCTGCTCTACATATGTCTAACTAAATTTGCATCTGCCTGTCTGAATATACTCTCGTTCATTTCCGTAATTATGTTGCTTTGCTCTAATATTGATTTTGCAATGACTTTGGTCCATCAGTTTCAGACTTGACTGTTGTCACCTTGTTACAGTTTGGATTGCATCGGATTGAGACTCCGTATAGCACCAAGTTGGCATTCTGAGACACTCCGCTTTTCATTTATTTTTCAGTTTTAGTTATTTTATGCTTGGCAAATTCTCAATGTTGCCGCTGCAACATTGCAAGTTTAAGAGGGGATTTTAGTTAATAAGGAATGTAGGCCAGGCCCGTTGGTTTAGGCTCGTCTTGCACTTATAGTTAGGTTTGTTCATTTTCTATTTAATGCCTTTGTGTTGTAATTAGTTAATTGAATCTAGTCAATATATTTTCAGTATCCCCTCTTATTTCTACAGTGGGTTCAAGTCCTGCTTAGGATATGTAAGATAATCAGTGGTGTGTATATTGTGAGATAGTTAGTTGCCGTTCGAAAAAAAATATTATTAGGTTAAACTTTTAGCCAATTGGTATTTCAAATGTTAGAAGGTTACTTTTTAGAAAATGTTTGGTAAGTGGGTTTTAGTTTAGGTCAAAAGTCACAAATAATTTACGTACTTTTCAATTTGTGTTATATGACTAACATACTTTTAAAAGGTTCACTATAACTATTATATTTTCAAACTTTAACCAATATGACTAACTACTAGGCATGTTAATTACATCGTTAGTCCCTAATACATAAACAATTGCACCGTTGGTCCTTAATACATAGTACAGTTAGTCCTCAATACATAAATAATTGCACCGTTGGTCCTCAATACAAAACCCCAGTTAGTCCTAAATACATAACCACCGCCCACCATTACCATCACCGCCGCCCACCACCAATCACCACCACCCACCACCACCACCAATCACCATAACCACTCACAACCGCCACCCACCGCCACCACCCCCACCCACCACTACCACCACTTACCATCACCACCAATCACCACCACCACAATGTAGCGGTGGTGAGTGGTTAGCGCGCTGGAGGTGGCAGTGGGTTACGATTGTGAGTGTTGGTGGTAGGGGTAAGCATCGGGCCGAAACCGACCCGTCCCGACCCATCCTGAAACCGACAACCTGGAGATCCCTAATTGAACCTCGACCTGAGTATAGGTTGGTTTGTGTCAATCAGGATCGGTTTCAGTCGGTTTGTATGGCTTTCTTTGTGTTTTGTCAGTTTATCTCGAGTCCCGACCTGACCCGAGTCCTGACTTCCTGGATATCCCAACCATAGTCCCGACCCGAGTATAGCTCGGTTTGTGTAGGTCAGGGTCGGTTTCGGTCGGTTTGTGTCGGTTTTCGATCGTCAGTCGGTTTTGCTCGCCCCTAGTTGGTGGTGGTGGTGATTGTTGTTGGTGGTGGTTATGGTAAGTGGTGGTGGTGGTGATTGTTGTTGTTGTTGGTGGTGGTAAGTGGTGGTGGAGGTGGGTGGTGGTGGCGGTGGTAGGCGATGGTTATGTATTTGGGACTAACTGCGGTTATGTATTGAGGACCAACGATGCAATTGTTTATATATTGAGGACTAACGGTGTAATTACTATGTTAAGTGGTTAGTCATATTGGTTTAATTTTGAAAGTATAATAGTTATAATGGACCTTTTGAAATTATGTTAATTATATTAACACAAATTAAAAATTACATTAGTCATTTGTGGCTTTGCCCCTTTAGTTTAAAATAATGGAGTAAAATAATTAATAATTGCTTGGTACGAGGGGAATGGTTTTAAAATCAAGGATTACAACTTTGACTAAGGGTTACAAAAAATGTTGGCAAGCTATCCCCTTCTACAATATCCACCTTACCATGTGGGGTTTGGAAACTAACAATCTATTTTTTTTTTCTTAGGGTGTGTTTGGTGTGCTTGAATCATAATCAAGTAATACTTTCATTACCAATAAAGATGTTTGTTTGAAAATGATAGTTGAATATCATCTATGCATCAAACCAGGCAAAAGAGGTAACATCATACACTAGTCTCACCTTTTTTCACATATTTTTCCCACCCAAATGCAATTCATCAAACCAAACAACAACAATCCGAATGATACATTTAATGTAAACTACACTCATTTCATCTCATACCTAAACTCATACCGATTGTGATTTACAACAACAAACCAAACACACCCTTAGAGTGTGCTCAAATCTATACATTTTCTTGTAAATTTAATTATTTTCTATTAATAAAGTGGACCATCTTCCTTTCACTCACTCATGTTGTTTTAATATTAAATAATACCACGAAGGGTGTTACAACACTTCATAGTATTAATTTAAAAATGTGTTTAGTTGTTGGAAAATGAGAAGTTTCTCAGATTTTTTATTTTTTACAACATACATAAAATAGAAAACATGTTTAAAACGAGTATTTTCTAAAATTTCCTTATTGAAAATAAAAAACCATTTTTTCTGCTATTATAATTAGGGAAGTTGAATTTAGGTTGCATTTGGTATGTGTATATGGGAATGGGGTTATGGGTTTCATAGTGATTAAAGGTGTTTGTTTAGCTAGTCATATTTCTTTGCTTATGTTACAAAAAAAATAAAAATAAAAATAAAGTTGTGTTTTTAGTGAAATTCCAATATTTCTTCTCAAAAAAGTTTTGTAATGGCTTTCTAGGTTGCTTTTTGTACATGTTCACTTCTACTCTAAAACCTTAAGACAATTGATATACAATAGAGATCCCTTTATAGTTTTTACCCTCATGTTAACCTTTCTTCTGGTGAATTAAATTCGCATTCTTGAACTTCGGTTGTCGTAGAAAGTAGACCTTTTTGTTGAGTTGATGAAAAACCAACTTTCAATGTCCATTGTCTCATGTTTCCAACATTCTGATTTTGCAGCTGAATACAACATTTGAGTTGAACCTTGAGCTATTGCAAGTAACTCAGCCTGAAGGAAAGTAGTTGTTCCGAAGACTGCTAGTATTTTTGTCAACTCAAATAAGTCTGCAAGGGTAGTTTTTGGTATGAAGAGCAATTTTTTATTTGTTTTCCCAGAAGGCCAAGGTGTATGGAGCTTTGTAATATAAAGTTGTACATGACATGACAGTACATTACAAATACTCTTTATCACACTTGGTCACGCGCGGAACATCTTTACAACTTCAATGGTTGGTTTAAGCAGTTGTGGCCATCCGGTGGTGTGAATTATTTTTGTGTGTGTTTTATATTATTTGAAAAATTGAGGTGTAGATAAATTGAAGAGTTATGGACGGCAATGGGTGTGATAAAACCAATAACCCATGGGTATCCGTTCGTGATGAGTGGGTAACCCCGTCAAATTTTTACACGCGGGTGGATCGAACACTTGGATGTGTTATGCAATAGTTTTAGAATAGCGTTGAGATGCATATTCAACCATAAAAAATGAGTATTTTTGACTTCTCATTGTACAAAAAAGACTCACGATAGAAGTTTATAAATCTTATTATAATATGATATGACAAGAAAGGAAGTGTACTACTACAACCACAAAAAATTTACAAAAAGAAATCCGCAAAAGAGATTTGTCATGTGTTGATTGGTATAGTAAAGAGAAAAGTGAGAAAATATATTTAAACACACCAATCAATATATGACAAATAATTTTTGTGGATTTCTTTTTGTAAATTTTTTGTGGTTGTAGCACTACTCAAAAACGAATTGCATAATAACAAATGCGCTTTCTTGGTGTTAAATAATTGTTTACATGATCAAAAATCATTGTTACATGTAGTAAACGTATGCTGCTTTTCAATAGTAAGAAAAATAAAAACAATACGCTCGCAATATGTGTATTCTCACCAAGAATTAATTCTCAAGTTTATTGATTTGTATATAAAACTGTCTGTGTGTAAAAAGTGTTTATTTTTGTGTGTGTCTCACAAGATTAGATCTAATGTTAATAAATAAATCTTCATAAATGAAGGTAAACTAGTAAACAAAACAAGTATTTTGCAAAAGCGTTCCTCTTAGGTTCAAGTTTTATGACAGATCAGATAAGATTATGACCAAGTCAGGGTTTATATTTTAATATTTCCACCAGGTCCAGGCATGATAATGACGAGGACCAGACCAGGCATGATTTTAACCAGGTCGAGGTATATTTTAGCTAGGTCCAGGTAAGATTTTAGCCAGGTCGTCTATAATTTTGACAAGTTTAGGTGTTATAGATGAATTTTGACTTAAATTTGTACAAAGATAGGTTCATTAGTAATTAAATAATTTTGATTTACTGTATGTTGTTTTCTATCTTCACCAATCTTAGAACCGTCGGTATCATGAACACAATTGTCGAAAGTTCTTGTGCTTTTTTTAGCATCTTATTTTATGATCCTTATTTTGAAGATCATAATTGTAGCTACACATGCCTTCCTTTTAACAATATCGGAGACTACGAACATGATTAAAGTCCTAAAATTTTTGAATACATGGGGCTTCAATGATCTTTCAATAGTGAGTAAAGTCTATTATGTAATTCAAACAATCATGTATATAATCTTCCGGAAGTGGAGGTTTCAAATAAATTCAATTGTGAGAAAAGTCTAATTTAATATTTTCATCTTTTGTATGAGAGATATTATATTGAGATCTGTAGTACCTGTTTATGTTGTGAAAAGGTAAGAGAAATATTTACTTATAAAAATTACCCAGAAAGAAGTTAAAGGAAAGCAAAAACTTAGGAAGACTGTTATAAATGAGACATTTGGAATAATACTAAAATTTTACAGCACTATTAAATTAATGATAAGTGTTGCTATATTATTGGGAGAAAAGTTCAATGTAATCATATATTTTCAAAAAATTCAAATGAACATTCATTTTGGGGTAAAATTATTTTAAGTACAAAAAGTGCCGATCAACGGAGCGACGACTGGTCTATTTTTGCAATTTTTCATAAAAATGTGGTAACAAAAGGAAAAATGTTCAAATTGTGTATTTATTACTCGGTATTAAGTTAAAAGCTTAGAATTTATAATTAAGCATATTTTACTTTTAAAGCTTAAATAAATTATGTCATATTATATTATTTTAAAGTACTGTATTAGATAAGCTACGTTAGGCTTAGCAAATCCACCCGAAAACCGACCCGGACCGACAAACATACCGAAACTGGACTGAACCGAACCGATCTTTTTCGGTTCGGTTTCGGTTTTGTATATTTTTTTTGGTTTTTTTCGGTTTCGGTTCGATTCGGGTTTTGTCGGTTTTTTCAGTTCGAAACCCGAAAACCAACCGAGTTATTCGGTTTTGATATCTATTTCTCGATTAGGTTCTTGGTTTGAGTTTTTTTCTTTTCTATTTTTCGGGTCAGGTCGGTTTTTGTCTGTTCGGGTCGGGTTTGTCCCGATGCTCACCCCTACGTGTTGTAACAAATAAGCTATATATTATAGAAGCTAAATCTATGAAGAGTTATGTTTAAAACTTGGTCATTATACACTCATATTATTTCATGTATCAAATTTTATTTTGAAAGTTACCATTTAGAACAACAAAGGCCAACAAGCTACATGTTATAATATTTATGTTGGAATTATCAAGGAATCATCAAACCAATGCGCTATTTTTCATTACTTCTTTTGAATAATTGAATTTTGAAAAAAGAAGACATTGCTTTGATTGAACTGAACTGCAATTGTTAGTCCTTTTTTGCAATAGCCGAGTGATAGATTTTTTTTTACATAGTTGAAGTCACCATGTAAACACTTGCAAAAAAGAAATGCTACAGTCACATGATTTTCACAAAATAAGATGGCGTGATGTGATATGACAAACCAAACTCAAATACATATAAGATTGACTTGTAACGTAATACACGAAATTGATGTATAAAATATCATGTCACGGCGAAAATTATGTGATTGTAACAATTATATCTAAAAAATACAATGATGCCTTTCATGGTTATCACTTTAGATTGACATGTAACTTAATACACGAAATTGCATAGTATGTAAAACTGAGGGACTGAAAGTGAAATTAAGATTGACTTAAAGTCAATCAAGTTGCCTTTACTCTTTTCTCCTGAACTTCATTTCATCTCTTTTCATTCTCATTGCATTCATTCCATCCATCCACTGTAAGTTAATTCCAGTTACCAATTACTTGTTCAGTAGTTTTAAATTTGGTTGACGTAATCGTTGTATATTTCAAATTTATAGTATATCAGACCTTTGAGTCTGACTCGATTAATAGTATTAGGATATCGAATGGTTATTTTCGAGCTTCATTATTGCTTGATAATATTGAAGTTTGTTAATTTTGGTTGATTGAAACCAAAAATTTAAAGATGTTCTGATGATAGATGCAGTTAATTAAGGGGGTGTTTGTCTTGGCCTATTTGATCGGTTATATGAGCTTATATAAGCTATATCCTCAAGTTAATAACCTCATAAGCCATTAAAAATTGAGCTTATAAAAACTTCAATAAGCTCATCTAATAAGTTAAACCAAACACCCCTTAAAACTAGTTGGGATATAATTGACATGATTGAGTGATTTGAGTCTGTGAGAGATGTTTTTTTATTACTATTAGGTTATGTAGCATAAGATCCATGGCATTGAATAATTAGATTTTGAAAGTAAATACTAATCAGAAAATGCCACTGTAGGAGAAATAATGTTTTCGTGTAAATGACATGAAGTGTGGAAAACTTTGAAAAGTTGTAGTGTTGTGTGGATCAGTGACTCGAAGGAACTTTATGTTAACCTTTTGGTTTCTTGATGCTTGTTCATGTATTCTATGAAAGCTTTAACGGTTACTAAAGTGTAATAAGCTTGGTATCACTTATAATTAACATTCATAGTGGTCAATTTAATCTACATTCATATTCTTAGCAAACATAGAAGACAGAACGCCTCTCTGTTTATGTGTATAATAGTTTGTTTTCAAGAGAGATGATTGTCTATTTATGTGATGCTGTTTCCACTATCTATGTTTTGTTTTTGTTTTTTTAACAGTTAACTTATATATAAACAATTAGCATGTTTGTCCTGTCTACATGTTACATGGTACACAAAACCAGTCACATGTTTGATTGTTTTATGCTCTACTTCTCATGGATTCTTAATTGGTACTAATTCAGTGTTTCATCTGTATTTTCACTTTTTCTGAAAACGTTTTCTCTACTTGTAAACGCAGCACGATCCCATTATTGGCAATGGCTACTACATCCATTCCTCATCGGTGGAAATATGATGTTTTTGTAAGTTTTAGAGGTGAA
Source organism: Artemisia argyi (assembly GCA_030686995.1). Classification (NCBI taxonomy): domain Eukaryota; kingdom Viridiplantae; phylum Streptophyta; class Magnoliopsida; order Asterales; family Asteraceae; genus Artemisia; species Artemisia argyi. The sequence continues at coordinate 245,051,998 of CM060702.1, read as the reverse complement.
GATATCCGCAAAAATTTCATGGATCATCTGTTCAACGATTTCAAGACAAAAGGAATCCATGCTTTTAGAGATGACAACGAACTGCCTAAAGGAGAAGAGATATCTCCTCATCTCTACAGAGCCATTGAAGAATCGAGGTTTTTGATTGTTATCTTCTCCAAAAATTACGCTTCTTCAACATGGTGTCTAAGGGAACTTGTCAAAATACTTGAGTGCAAGCGGATTGAAAATCCAAAACATGAGGTTCAGATTATCTTTTATGATGCCAAGCCTGATGTTGTGAGGAAACAAAAAAGGAGTTATGCCGAAGCGTTTGCCAAACATGATGTTTTCAATAGAACAGAGGTGGATAAGTGGAAAGAAGCTTTATCCATTGCGGCTAACTTATCTGGATGGGATCTTCAGGACATGACAAATGGGTAAATTTATTGTTTTCATGTAATTAGTCGTGAAGCTCTACTAAAGCTTAACACTATGTAGTTTCTCTTACCTTATGTGTCTTTGTGGTTAACAGGTATGAGTACAAGTTCATCGATTGCATCTCCAAAGACATACTCAAAAAATTATGTGACGGACCCTTGCATGTTGGTGAAAACCTTGTTGGCATAGACGTCTATTTCGACAAATTAGACTTGTCACGCTTCATTGGGTCAGATAAGGTTAACATGATTGGAATATGCGGTATAAGCGGGATAGGAAAGACGACCCTTGCCAAAGCTATTTATAACTTAATGTATGTCCACTTTGAAGGAAGTTGCTTTTGCGAAGATGTCAAAGAAGTCACAAAACGACAAGGCATAATTCAAGTTCAAATGCATTTGATTAACAAGATTCTGAAAACAGAAGGTCTGAAGATATCGGTGTTGCTGAAGGAGCTATGGTAATAAAACAAAGGATGGCATGTAAGCCGATCCTGCTTGTTTTGGATGATGTGGATCATCAGGATCAGTTAAAGTCACTAGCGGGTTCAGCTAGTTGGTTTTGCCCGGGAAGTCTAATTATTTTCACAGGTAAAGATAAACAGTTGCTAAGATCTCATAGAGTGGATCAAATCCATGACATGGACTTTCTAAATAAGGTTCAATCTCTACAGCTCTTCAGTTCGTATGCCTTTGAGGAAAAATGTCCTTCTACAGGCTTCCTAGAACTTGCTAAGAAAGCTGTGAACTATGTGCATGGTCACCCTCTGGCTCTCATAGTTTTAGGTTGTTTCTTATACGGCAAAACTGTCGGTCAGTGGGTTAGTGAACTGGAAAGGCTCAAATTACATCCCAATGAAGAGATACAACGAGTGCTTCGTTTAGGTTATGATGGGCTAAACCTCCAACAACAAAATATCTTACTTGATATCGCATGCTTATTCATTGGAGAAAACAGTGAATTTGTAGCAAGCATACTAGATGGTTGTAACTTTTTTACAGATACAAACATGCAAGTTCTAGTTGATAAGTCATTAATCACGATCTCTAGCGATATGTCACTTCAAATGCATGACTTGATTCAAGCAATGGCAAGGGAAATCATTCATGAAGAATCTATCATGACTGGGAAACAGAGAAGATTGTGGAATTCATCTGAAGTTTACAATGCATTGAGTGAAAAGAAGGTCAGTAGTGATATATGATTATGTTTTCTCCCCATTAATACATTAAACTATTAGCAAAATATCCCAATGAAGCTGGATGTTTTTTTTTCAGGTGGCAATAGCTGAAGCAGTTGAAGTTCTAGTCCTTTCGTTAGAGAAATTTAGTCAAAAGGTTCACATAGATGCTAATGATTTTGCACAGATGAAAAAGTTGCGGATCCTGAAAATCTATCAAGAGGAAGAAGTATTTGAGCAGAAACTTGAATTGGAGGGCCACAATGTGATCTTCTCAGGAAAATTGTATTATTTGTCCAATGAGCTATGCTTGTTTTATTGGCATGGATGCCCTTTCAAGTACTTACCTTCAGATTTCTATCCAGAAAACATTGTAGCCATTGACCTGTCTTACAGCAACATCAAACATTTTTGGACAAAACCTAAGGTATTTCCTTGTACACACATGTTTTCCTATTTGATATCTGATGATCTGATAACTTATCTTATTTTTTGTTCTATCCATGTCAGTGCTTTAGAAGGTTGAAAGTAATGAAGATAAGGTACTGTTGTAACCTAACAACCACCCCTGACTTCTCAGAGATTACAAATCTCGAAGAGCTAAGTCTTGAAGGTTGTGTGAATTTGGTTAGCGTTCATCCCTCAATTGGAATTCTCAAGAGGCTTGTTGTGTTAAATCTTAGAGACTGCAAACGGCTTCAGAGTTTTCCAAGTAGAGTGGAAATGGATGCTCTTCATGTTTTGAATCTAACAGGTTGCCTAAAAGTGGACCAACTCCCTGATGCATTGGGTCAGATCAAAAGCTTAACGGAGCTTCATATCGATAGAACTGCCATGACCGAACTTCCTTCTTTTGTATCCTCTCTAGTAAACCTTGAATCATTGTCATTCGGTGACCAAGGGAGGATTCAACCTAGATGGTGGACTTCAATCACCGGTCCTTTTGGTTTACTAAGTAAACAACAACATCCCCAAATACCTAGATCAGTTTCATTGGCAGGTTTACGTATGTTAAAGTCTCTGAATTTCAGCTACTGCAATTTAGAACAAGTGCCTGATGCCATTGGAGGCTTATCATTTCTAAAGAAACTATACTTGCAAGGGAACAATTTTACTAGCTTGCCTGGAAGTTTGAGTCAACTTTCTCATCTTGAAGAGCTTAGACTTGGTTATTGCAAGAAGCTGGAAGTGTTGCCCGAACTTCCACCCAGCCTAGATTATATTCATGCATCTGATTGCACCTCCTTATGTTTAATTACTGGATTATGCGAAGAACAAATGATTGACACGCACAGTAATCTCAGCAATTGTCCAAAATTGTTTAAGAATATAGCCATTGATAGCCAGGGGTCGACATTGGAGACTCAATGTCTTGACTCATCTATAACTTCCCAAGGCTCTACAAACCAGTTTTCTTCTTTCCTTCGGTATGCAGGTATTCAGAATAACATATGTGAATTCTTCCGTTTTCCAGGAGGTTTCTTTACGAATATGGATATAATACAACATGCAAATAGCATCCCAGAGTGGTTTACTTATAAAAGTATGGGAAATAATGTAAAGGTCGAATTACCATCAGATTGGAGCCACAGAAAGTTTAGGGGAATTGGAGCTGTTGTTGTTTTTAAGAGAAAAAAGCCTTTCAGATTCATTGGATACACTGTAAAAAACTTTGATGGAGCTTTTTTAGGAGATTGGTTCCCAGACTACTGTAAAGAATATTTTAAGGGTAAGCCAATAAGAATCCATGAGCCATATATGATATGGTTGCATTATAGGAGTAATATGAGGAAATGGGAGGAAGCAAAGAATTTTATTACATTTTGTTTGGTAAAGAGTAATGAAGAAATTGAAGTGAAGGAGTGTGGAGTAAGAATTGTTTTTGATGAAGATATAGGACAAGACTTGAGTATGTTTGAAGACCTCCCAACTCTGTCACAACATGGTGGGGCCATGTGCTTGAATGGGCCTCGTGGACGTATGGTCTGGTCATGGTAGTCACAAAAGTTTTTGTTTATGTTGTTAGCCACAAACGATGCTCAAATGTATAACAATAGTGTTTGGTTTATTATTCGTCAATGTTAAAGTTTTGTTTTTTCTTAGTATGCATGTGTTCCGATCACGAGGAAACAAAATAGCCATTTTTATTTGGTTTTTAATCACGAGTTAATAATGACTGGCCTGTCAATAAAGGCTATTTACAGACCACTTTTTTTTTTTGGGTAAAAGGTCAACGACCCGGTAAATATATTACTCCAAAAAACTTTTAAGTACAACGGATATGGGTGAATCCCATATCTCAGCCCGTTACATAGGCGAAAAGCTTACATAACAAGATACTTCCTATTTTCAAAACAAGAAAACAAACCATTACTCACATGATAGTAGTGACTCTGACAGAAGATAAACTACTTCCTACGACCATGGAGATTAAGACGATAAATGGCATTAAGAGCATCCAATTCCCCAGGAAGATCATAAATTTGCTTCGAATAATCATCATAGTCATACTCATCTTCACGCTCATGACCACCACCAAAAAGATTTGCTGATTCGTCAAACGTGTTAAGAACCTCTTCCTCATCACACTAGGGCATCCACTATCATAAACATCTAAAAAGGTTTATACAATTAATACATCATTAAGTTATAAACCTTTTCATAGTATAGACCTATTTCTACTATGGATCAACCTATTAATAAAGCTTTTCATATCATAAAACACAACCCATAATTTCAAAAAGAAAAATAGAAAAGAAATTATAAAAGAGTTTAGACATCTTCAAGATCTTAGACCTTTTCATTCCACCTAGGATTGAAATGGTTTATCACTATGGTTCATAAATTTATAGACCTCTTCAAAAGGTTTTAGACCTATTTATAAACCACCATAGTGGATGCTCTTAGTTATAATAATTTTAGTCAGATAACAAAAGAGTTAAAGACTACAATTAGTCTCTACCTATTTCCTATTTCCTCTTATATTCTTTCCCGATATGTTTAATATTTACCTATTTGTATTTAAAAAACTAGTTTGAGATCCCCGTGCACGAACGGGTATTTGGGTTTACTTTTTGTTATATTAGATTATTAGTTTTAGGTTAAAAAATATATAAATTCATTTTATTATATTAACATTTATATTGTAATTTTCAATGCGTGCAAGCAAAGGCTTTGGCTTTGATTGTAATACACCAAAATAGGAATGTGACTTGACATTATCATAAATGCCCAAACAATATCATAAACTAATTTATAATGCCCAAACAATAGCATAAAGCCATAAACTAATTTATATTGATAAACATAAAAGACCCCATTCATATATTACATTTTTTCAGCCATTTTTGCAACATAACCTTTGTGCTTATGAAAAGCAACATCACTTTCGCCTAACATCTCTATCAAACGGACAAGCTTTTCTACACTTATATTTGTGCCAAAAAAAAAATTCATACTTTTAAGTGTTGAGAAATCTAAACAATGTCCACACTTATTGGTGTGAAGATTATTTGTAATACCCAAATTCTACAAGAAATCTTATAATTCTTCACATTTAAAATGGTGGACTTTTTTTTTTTTTTTTTTTTTTTTTTTTTTTTTTTTTGACACAACTATATATTAATGTCGAAAATCAATTGTTTTACAATTTTCTCCACACTTATTAATATAATAAATTTTTGCACATCATTAAGTGTTAATAAACAAATAAAATATTACACACTTATTAAAAGGTGTGAAAATAAAAGTGTGTAAAATCAACTATTTTTTTGTAGTGTTAATTTTCTAAGAACAGAAGTAGCAACTCATCTAAAATAAGAGTACTACAAGTGTACGTTTTTGGGACTTGAAGTCAACTCTTGTTTTAATATTTAACTTGAGCTATATATATAGATGTGACCCTCAGAAGAATTATCATTGCATTATTTATATCCACTCATTCTTGACCAATCAAAGAATTGTAAGTCCCCTCTTCTCTTTACACTTTTCATTTGTTTATCATCTGATCCTTGCTTGCTTGTTAGCTCTTGTCTATACTAGAAAATCATATTTTGTTGTAATTTTTGCCTTGATTGAATTTTTCTGATTCCTTAAGTTATTATTTCCTCATTTTTGACTCCTTATGATGCATGTTACTATCACAAAATGCTTATTTCATGCTCAACTTGCTTTATGTCTAGGTGTCATGTTATTTTTTTTTTTTACTACACTACTTTCTTTCTTTTTGACTAATCTTCACAAGTAACAATAATGTTAAACTACACTTTTATTTTCATCGGTAAATTGAAAGGTTTAATATGTAAGTGTGGATTGATGGGTGTTTGGCTTAAAAATGAATGGTATTTTCATCATTTATAATTATAAAATGTTGATGTATAACCACACAGGCTAAATGTGTAATTTTTAAGATTTAGGGAATAAATCTAAACTTTTTCTATAACCACGGAAATTATTCATGTAATTTACTCTAAATTGATTCTCTACATTTCATTTTTCTTTTATTGGAATTTCACATCTTGTTTTCAAACTTTTCCAAATTTTGTTTACGTCATTGTAATAATAAAACATATAGTACTCAACAAAATTCATGGTGGTGTTGTTGCGGGATTCAATCAGGAAACCAATGAAACACACACCACAAATATATGCGCAGGTGTGAAAAAAAGCTACTTCACACGATCACATCCACCTTTTTAGTTTTTTAATAAAAGCTCATTGTTGGATGTATGAGATATTACTCTTACAAAAATATTGCTCACAAAATTTACTTCGACAAACTATAAAACAATTCTTTTGTATACGAAACAATTGCACTCAAACTTTCTTTATTTAAAACTTGAAAATACTTTTCTTTTGTTTGTAACTCACTGTATACATTTTACTACTACTTTGTTCATGCCTTTATAGGCTTCATGTAGCATAACTATTACAATATGAAATGAAATACAAGTAAACATTAGCATAGTATACTACTATAGTGTATTGTGTATAGTAGTCAAACTTTGTAGGTATCCTTCTTGTTGTCCACAATCTTCAAATGTGTAGACCAACTATGTAGAAAACAATCGTACATTTTTTTCTTCCGAACTATTCCTTTATCAACCTCAAATAGTTGGCTTGCCCCAAAAAATATTTTCTTTTCTTTTGTGGTCAGCAAAACACATTAGTTCACATTCTCCCCATAATGTGTTTTGGCTGAACTCCCAACTTTCGTCTGAGCTTGTGAAACTTTTCTCGTGGAAGTACTTTTGTGAAAACATCTACTAGTTGATCATTGGTTCCACAAAATTCAAGTTGCACCTCTCCGTCTTCAATTGCTTCTCTGATAAAATGATGTTTCAAAGCGATATGCTTCGTGCGACTATGATGAACCGGGTTCTTTGCGATTGCTATTGATAACACGCTATCTGATGAGGCGAAAAATGATCCGTTTTTAGGGGGTCATTTAAGCCCGAATCCGAATTTATTTGATTAAATATTGCCCTAAATCGTTCCTTTTGTGATTTTAGGTGTTTGGAGAGTGAATTCTGGAAAAGAAGCCATTTTGGACCTTTTTGGAGCATAAAAGTGAAGAAAACGGCAAAGTACCAAATTTCCATGCTGAAGATACAAGGTGACGGCGTCAAGAGTTAAATCTTGACGGCGTCAGACATGAAGATTAAAATACCGTAGGTGGTGACGGCGTCACACAGGGCGTCAGAAGTAGATCAAGGCCGTCACGTGTCAAAACTTGCGCGCGGAGTAGCTGATATTGTTTTGGTCATAACTTTTGCATACGAACTCGGATTTAGGTGATTCAAAAGCCCACGCGAAGAGGAAGAAGAGATCTACAATTTGGTGAAAAAACGGTCTTGACGGCGTCAAGAGTATGGGCTGACGCCGTCACGACCGGGCCGGGCAGATTTCAGCCTATAAATATAACATCAAAACTTCATTATTTTTAAGCCCTAAACCCTAAAGTCGATTCCTGGGTTTAGGTGGGTGTTTTTCCAGCAACTTAGAGGGTTTCAATCACTCCATAAACATCATGTATTGGTTTGATGATTCTATCTCAACTATGTCTTTCATTATTCTTGTTGATTGTCCTTCTTTGATTATGTTTTGTTAATTCACCTTGTGTCTACTTATGATTGTGTGAAACTTGTATATAATTGATTAGATCTTATTGATTCCTTGTTGATGTTTGTGTCTATCTTCATCAATTAGGGCGTGACACTTCGATAGATCTAATTGGTTTAGTTTATAATCCTTGTTTCCTATTGATTCTTGTTTTGATTGAATGATTTATATGTTAGGCTTAAGAAAACTGGCAGATCTCCAAATGGTAACATGCTTGAACGTCTTAAGAAACATGAACCGAGGCGTACTAGGTCTTTATTGGTTGTATTTAATGCATGAGCCACTGTTTACAATCCCTATAGTTGTGCTGGGCATGGTGTAGGAGGAGATAAGAGCTCATAGAATTGGGGAGTTATGTATGCCACCCCATGAATGGTATTAAGGAATACAACCCGTCAATTAAAACAAGGTTACAATTCAATAGGTAGGATTGGATAGCTAGCAAGGAGTAACATATCATGGGTAGACATGCTTCACTTATCTTGTAGAAACCTAGTTTACTTTTTTTGTTAATTAGTTTAATTAGTAGCTTTTGGGTTAGTTGATTAGCAACTAATTCCGCCCACACTCCCAATACCCGAGATTTTTACTTGCTTTTTATAAAATATAAAAACATAAAAAGAATCATCCTTCACCTTTAGACCTAGTTAGATTAATTTCAATCCTAACGACACTATTCCTAGCTGAACGATCAATCCCCCGGTACTTGTCACTATACTATACTACAACGATCAGGTACACTGCCTGGTGGGGGTTGTAAGCTTCTCAAGATCCCTCGAGAGGTAAAGCAAGGTGCGATTCCCACGCATCACTATCGCAGAAAATTGTTGTAGGCTTCAATTGCTTTTCTTCAATGTCTTCAAAAATTCTTCTTATCCAAATTGCTTGTGATGTGGCTAGAGCCGCTGCTACGTACTTTGTCTCCGCTGATGATTGTGCGACTGTTTGTTGTTTCTATGAGAACCAACTAAACACAACTAACCAAGTGAAAAAATATATCCAGATGTACTTTTCATGTCATCTGTACATCCTCCCGAATCACTATCACAAAAACCATGCAAATTTATATATGCATTTTTTTCGAACTTGATTCCAAAATATTTCGTGCCCTGAAAATATCTTAAAATTCTTTTACGAACTCCCATATGAATCTGACTAGGATTGTGCATGAACCTTGAGAGTGAACTTGCGGCAAACATGATGTCGGGCCTTGTTGCTATGAGGTATAACAGTTTCCCCACCAAACTTCGATAAAGCATAGCATCCACTTTACTTGAACCATCTTCTTTCATGAGCTTTTCATTGACAACTAAAGGAGTGTCCTTTGGATTGAATTCCGACATGTCAAAATTCTTCAAAATCTTCTCGACATACTTTTCTTGACAAATAAAAACGCCGCCATCGTCTTGATAAATTTCCATTCCGAGAAAATGATTTAGAAGTCCTAAATCACTCATCTAGTATTTTTGCATCATCTCATTCTTGAAATCTTCAATCATTTTCTTGTTTTTCCCTGTGAACACAACATCATCGACATAGAGCACTACAATTAAAATGTCATTTTTACCTTGATTTTTAACATACAAGGTTAGCTCGCTCTTGCTTTGATCAAAACCTTTTTTCTTAAAATAACCATCGATCTGGCTATACCACGCTCGCTGTGCTTACTTGAGTCCGTAAATCGCTTTCTTCAATTTGTAAACTTTTTCTTCATTTCCTTCAACCTCGAATCCTTGGGGCTAGTTCAAATCAACTTCTTCTTTAAGTTCTCCATTGAGAAATGCTGACTTGACGTCGAGTTGGTATAGTAACTAACCTTTCTGGCCTGCTAGTGAGATGATTGCTCAGACTGTGTCCATTCGAGAAACTAGAGCAAATGTCTCATCGTAGTCAATTCTGGGTTTTTGTGAGTAACCTTTTGCGACTAGTCTTGCCTTGTTTCTTTGAACGAAACCATATGCATTTGTACTTGACTTTGTAGACCCATTTGACACCAATAACATCTTTGTCCAATGGTCTCGTCTTTGTCCAATGGTCTGTCTGTGAGCTCCCACATGTTGTTCTTTTCGATGACTTGAATTTCGTCCTCCATCGCTTTCTTCCATGATTCCTCTCTAATCGCATCTTCAAAAATTTCTGGCTCTACATGACAAAAATTAGCATTATGTATTTCTGTCAATGAACGAAATTTTCTAGGTGGTGGACTTTGATATTATTCATCAGGGTCTTCGCTGGGTACTTCGTCATGTGATGGTTGTTTTTCATCACTTTCCACATGTGCTTCATCCTACATATTGTTAGTGGGAAAACCTGGTCCTTCCTTTTTTTCTTCTTCCCAATTCCAGGAAGAATTTTCATCAAAAATTACTGTTAGGAATTATTGTAAACAGACTTAAACTTAAGTCTATTAGTTACAAAGTTAAGTCTGGTAGGCATAGTTAAGTCTGCCAGTACTAAGTTAAGTCTGACAGTACTAAATTAGTATTGTTTGGTGTTTTTAGTTAGTTAAGTCTATCTATGAAGCAGAATAGTTATATTAGGAAAGGATATGCACACGTCTTAGAGATGTCTTAGGAGAAGATATGCATTATCCTTTCACACGTTTTGTAAAGCTGTTAGGGTTTCTGTTGGATCGTGTACACCTTGAACTTGTGTTAATAATGATACTTTGAGTGATATCACTAAGTATGCGGAATCTACTTAATGATACTTAGAAGATTGATTGTAAATAAAACAATTGTATGTGTGAACAATGTATGTAACAAAACAAATAGCTCCAATATTATTAATGACAATAATACGAGTGATCTAGAATACCACTAGGGTTACACCTTGAAGCTCTAAGAAAACGTATTAGAAAGATATATTCTAACTATGATCTAGGATCTCCTTTTATACAACAAGGAGTCCTCTTGTACAAGATAAGTATAATACTAATAGAATAAGATATACACAAAATCTTTTCTATGTTTATCTATGCGCGTTTCTCTAACAGTTAACAAGTAAGCAGTGGTAATATTTGTTCTTGCAGTGGTAATGAGTTTCCACTGCAAGTACAATCTTCTGCAGTTGTAATATCTTCACTAGCCGTGGTAACTGATAGAATAATTCCCAACAATCCTCCCCAAAACTTATGATTTATTTGTAAATCAACAAGTTTCTTCAAATATACAATAAACCTGAGGATATGGGAATTCTTCCAAACACTTATCTTGTTTTTCTCAACCCTTTATCAGCTCTTGCATATTGATCTTTAATCTTCTGAATCAAAGCTCTAACCTTCTCATTATCTGCATAAACTCTTAACTTTGACATGCTGAGAGCAAACCTCCCCTGAATCTGATCATTATTTTTCTTATCCTCCCCTGTTTGGGAGAATCTCCACCAAAATCAGCACAATCAGACAAAATTCAGAAAAACTTCCATCAATTAATATCCACCTGTTATGAGAATGTGGTACACAATTCCATCAATTCCTGTTGTAACATACTGCCTTCAGCACTTCCAGATGTATGACCTTCTGAGAGAGGTGCATCATCAGACATAGATTCAATTTCTTACCTAGTGAAACTAGATAGTACTACTGAACCACCCATATGTTTGAATTTGGCTAGGGATTTCACAACCTGTATCCAACCATTGAGAATCAGACACATGAAGTGTTGCCATAGTAGAGCTATGAATGATAATGTCATATCCTGCATCTACACATATTAAGGAAAAAGTTTACACTGGCAGTGGTAACTGTGAACCTGCAGTGGTAAAAATCAATAGAATTTTCAAAGAGCAGTGATAAATAAAACATGTAAAATTTTCTGCTTTGATCATAGTTTTTAGCAAACTATCAGCTATCAACGGATTTGATATGTCTTTACCATGAGTCGTTTGCTATGGACTAGCCAACTCTTGATCACAAGGATGTATGGTGAGTTGATAACCTAGTTTTTGGTAAACTATCAACCATGAACGGATTTGATGTGTCTTTACCTGTAGCCGTTTGCTCAGGACTAGTTGATTCTTATGTGGATTAGACATGGTGAATCAATAACCATTTGTTATGTGTCTTAAGATACACATCTTATAACTCCATTCACATTAAACATCCAATATTAACCAATAATAGTTAACCCAAGTAACTTTTAACCAAGTTACTATTTATACATTTATTGCTCCAAAGTCAACGTGATATCTTCCATAATTACTTCTTCGAACTACCAAAACAGATAGAAGTAAAGATACTTCGTTAATTATCCATAAGCCTTGACTTTGCATATAAATAGGATTCTCAAAACACATTAATCAGCAGCAACGAAACCATCACATTGACAAACCCTAATCTCAAATATGAGTTTCCCAATCGTGTACATCTCCTCTGACAGCTCTTCTGATGAAGAAATCATCTATGTTTCAGATTCTGAGTAGCATTCTACTAGATGGAGTGGATACTTTCCACCAAGAACTACATCAGCTCCATCTGTTGATGTTGATTCAGAGAAAGATGATCCAACCTTAAACCTTTCCGAGGAACTACCAAAAGCACTTACAACCGCCCTGAAGACTGCCATAAACAACATGAAGTGGCCAGAGTCATCAAAGCCTGCAAAAGATCTGAAGCCTCCACCACAAGTGCTTGGGCTTGCATGTCCAAGAAAGCAACTATCCTTTGATGAGAAGAGGAACAAGCCAGCTAAGAGCAAGCATGCATATAAGGGCAAAGGAAAGAAGCCTATGTAGTGTTTGAAGATCTTAGGTTGTTAGGTTGTGAGTTGTTTACATGTGTTTTGAACTTGTCTTTGTGAAAGAATGTACTCTGCAACCTTTTAAAGTGATAAATAAATGATCTTCTCTATTTCCTTGTTACCACTGTGAGAGCAAATCTTTCCACTGTGTGATGCATAGTTTCCACTGAGCTTGTTTCTCCTTCATAAGTGTTAGTGAAAAACCATACAAATATATACAAACAATAATAGTACATTAAAAGCTATCCTGCTACACTAAAAAGTATTAGACATCTAGAGTTTATGGATTAAGCATTCCAATACCTGTTACCAAGTACTGAAACCTACCCACATCAAGCCCTTTTGTTAATAAATCAGCATAATTGTCATCAGTATGAATTTTGACAACATTAATGAGCTTTTTCTCAAAACAATCTCTAATAAAGTGATGTCTAATTTCAATATGTTTAGTTTTAGTGTGTTGCACAGGATTCTTAATAATGCAAATTGTACTACTATTGTCTATATAGATGATGGTGTTCATGAAATTGTACCCATAATCCAAGAGTTGATTCTGAAGCCAAAGGATCTGAGCACAACAACTAGCAGCTGCAACATATTCTGCTTCAGTAGTTGAAGTAGCAACCATTGTCGGTTTCTTGCACTGCCATGACACCAATCTACATCCAAGGAATTGACATCCTCCTGTGGTTGACCTTCTATCCAAGCTTGCACCAGCATAGTCACTATCTGAGTAGGTAATCAACTCCATAGGAGATTCCCTTGGATACCACAATCCTAGATTAGGATAAGTCTTCAAGTATCTAAAAATCTTTTCCACTGCTGTCATATGTGATGTCTTTGAAGTCACTTGAAATCTTGCACAGGCACACACAGCAAACATAATGTCTGGCCTTGATGAAGTGAGATACATCAAAGAGCCAATCATTGACCTGTAAGTATGTACATCAACATTCACACCACTAGCATTCTCTAACAATAAGTGAGTGGTCTTGTCAGCAGGGGTATTGGAAGATTTTGCATCAGTGAACTTGAACTTCTTAATTATCTCAGCCACATACTTGTCTTGACTGATAAAAATGCCTTCTTTACTCTGTTGTACTTGCAGCCCCAAAAAGAATGTGAGTTCCCCCATAGAACTCATCTGAAATTCATCTTTCATCAGCTTCTCAAACTCTTTGCACATCTCTTATTTAGTTGATCCAAAGATAATATCATCAACATATACTTGCACAAGTAGAATATCACCCTTGTCTTTCTTGATAAACAAAGTTTGATCAATCTTGCCCCTATGAAACCCATTATTCAACAAATAAGTAGCTAAGGTTTCATACCACTTCCTTGGAGCCTGATGTAGACCATAAAGAGCCTTGACTACTTTATAAACTTTATTGGGGTGATGTGGGTCTTCAAAGCCTGGAGGTTGAGCAACATATACCTCCTCATCAATAGTACCATACAGAAAGGCACTCTTAACATCCATTTGATAGACAGTAAAGCCCATAAATGATGCATAAGCTAGAAATAGTCTAATAGCCTCAATCCTTGCAACAGGAGCAAAAACTTCTTCATAATCAATACCCTCCTCTTGAGTATATCCTTGAGCAACTAATCTATCTTTGTTTCTGATGACAATACCTCTTTCATCTTTCTTATTCCTGAACACCCATTTAGTACCAATCACTTTCATACCATCAGGCAAATCACAGAGAACCCAAACTTTTTGAAGCTTAAACTGCAACAACTCATCCTGCATAGCTTCAACCCAGCTTGATTCTTCTAAAGCCATAGAAACATTTTTAGGCTCCATTTGTGATAGAAAGCAGAATAATAAACATTCATTCTTAGTAATGTGGTTCTTGGACTCATAGACTTCACTTATGAACCCATGAACATCTGTCATTCTTGTTTGCCTTCTTGTCTTCACACCTGAATTAATTTCACCAATAACATTCTGAATTGGATGAGCTTTATGAATTGTAGACTGTGATGTGTTAGGAATAACATATGATGATGGCATATTTGTGATTTCAACATCATCAATTGGTGACTCCTGAGCTATATTTTCCACATCTGGACCTTCAGTGGAAACATCATGTGTTGCAGTGGTAGTAGGATTACCACTGTCTTCAGGAATATCATCATGCAGAACATCAAAATTCACAAATTCATCTTCCTGACTAGTATTCTTTGAAGGTTGTGAGTCTGCATTAGCATCAAATTCCCAAATTGGCATAACAAATTGATCTTTATCATCTTCATCATCTTGGCAAGATTCATCTTCATCAATAAACTCTTCTGAGTCTTCAAGATCAGCATCACTTGAATCTGAAGTAATAGGAACATAGTTCATGGTATTTGATAAAGTCTCAAGATCAAATAGCCATTCAGGTCCTGAACCTGCTATATTAGCTTTATTTTCAAGAAACTGAACATGCAAATTCTCTTCTATCTTTCTTGTTCTTAAGTTGTAGACTCTAAAAGCCTTACTAACCATGGAATAACCAACAAAGAAACCTTCATCTGCCTTTTCTTCAAACTTTCCCAAATGATCAATGGTATTGAGAATTGTGACATGACATCCAAATGGCTTCAAGAAATCCAAAAGTGGGGGTCTTCCTCTGAAAAGCTCATAAGGTGTCTTGTTCTTTGACTTGACCACTAATACCCTGTTTTGAATATAGCAAGCAGTGTTAACTGCTTCAGCCCAAAATGTCACTGGAAGCTTTGAATCAGCTATCATGGTTCTAGCAGCCTCAATTAGTGTTATATTTCTTCTTTCAGCTACACCATTTTGCTGAGGTGTTCTTGCAACACTAAATTCTCTTTTAATACCTTTGTCTTTGCAGAAATCATCCATTACTCTATTCTTGAACTCTGTCTCATTGTCACATCTGATGATCTTTATCTTCTTTTCAGCTTGATTTTCAACTTCAGTGATGAAAGTCTTGAGTATGTCTGTAGTTTCATCCTTGGTATTTAAGAAGAAAACCCATGTAAATCTGCTAAAATCATCAGTCACAACAAGGCAATACTTCTTCAAATTGATGCTGCTAACAGAAGTAGGACCAAACAAGTCCATATGCAGCATGTAGAGTGGATGATCAATAGTATTTACTGCCTTGGTCTTGCAAGAAGCTCTGTGTTGTTTTCCTTTAAGACAAGCAACACATGTTTGATCATTTTCAAATCTCTTCTGAGGTAAACCTATGACTAGACCATCTTTTACAATCTTATTGATGGTCTTGAAATTAACATGACCAAGTCTTCTGTGCCAAAGCATAGATTCATCCAAAGTGGCTTTTGCAAGTAAACAAGTAACATCATCTTTAGCCACTATCTTCTTCATGTCAATGCTATATAGATTACCTTTTCTAGGGATTTTAAGCAAAATGTCTTTTTCTTCAGGTAGCTCATAATCCTTAGATAGGATAAAGCATTCATCTTCTGAGAATAGAACTCTGTGTTTCTTGTCACACATTTGTGACACACTGAAGAGGTTGTACTTGAGTTCTGGTACATAGTATACATTCTCAAAGTCCAAGTTTCCAGCCTTGATAGTTCCTTTGCCAGAAAATTTGCCACAAATTCCTCCTCCAAAACTGACAGCTTGCCCATCAAGTGATTTGAAATTTGAAAGATAGGCCTTGTTGCCAGTCATATGCCTGGAACACCCACTATCTGAATAACCTTGATCCTCTTTTGTCTTTGAATGTCCCTGCACACAATCATAAAGGAATTAGTACCTTTTGGAGACCCAAGCCACAAATGACTTGGATCTGCCTCGTGTATCAATATAATTGTATCTATCAAAGGTCATTGATACACCATTGGGATTGTTTGAGGTTGTTGTTCCTTTTGGTTTCCATTCCCAACGAGCTGAGGCCTTAACAGCTTTTCCCAAGTTTACCCTTTTCTTATGAACATCAGTGGAAACATTTGGTCTTGCAGTGGTAACTGCATGCCTAGCAGTGGAAACTGCTGGATTAGTAAAATTTGGTCTCCACATGTGATTCTTGTGATCATTCTTTTCAAAATAAGTCTTTTTCCCTGTTTGATAAGATTTAACAAAAGAAGTGACAGGGGACTTAGGATAAACTCTGTTTTTACTACTGGCAGTGGTAACTGCTGGTCTAGCAGTGGAAACTTGTTTGATGCCAGTGGTAAGCATAACAGACCTGCGAACCATCTTGCTTAGGGGGTTTGGGTGAGTCATTTTATTAGAATTATATCCATTCACCCTTGTAAAAACTTCCCTTATTCCCATGTGGTAGGTACAGTCTTTAGCTAAATGGTCAAAGCTACCACATATATGACAAGCCTTATTGTTGAACACAAAATCACTACCAAACTGCCTAGTTTTAACATGATTCCAACTTCTCATGTTCCCTCTAGGTGATTTAGACCTATCCCTGTACATTTCTGCATACCTAGTAGTAGGCCTAGTGTAGTTTGACTGTGTTCTAGGCTTCTCTTTGACTTCTTCAGGAATACTTTTTCTTTCCTCAACTTTAACATCTTTAGTAATACTAGTTTTAGACTCAACATTCAAACATTCATCTTTAAGAGATGAGTCACTAGCACTATCAAAAGTCTCAACCTCAACCTGAACCTTTTCAGTTTCAACTGGTTTAACAAATTTTGGTCCATAGGTCATGGGAGGATCCTGAAACTCTTCTAAGCCGGTGTGAGCTAGGTCAATGCCAGGAGGTGCTGGAACACCTCTTAGAGGTGGTGGAACAGATTTGTATCCAAGACCTGATTTAGCTTTGCTCACAACTTGGGCTTCCCAAATTTTGTCAATGCACTTGGATTGATGGTCTAGTGTTTGCTTAGTTATCTGAATATTCTCACTAGCCTTTTTAACTTTTTCAATCTCTTCCCTAAGAGCTTTATTTACTTCAACATAAAAATCTAAGTCTCTTTTTAAAACAGCAATGTCATCACTGAACTTAGATTCATTAGCCCTATAATGCTCTATCTGTTTTTCTAAAACACCTAGACCTCTTTTATGATTTGCTAAATTATAATTAGTATGATGTAAATCTAGCATTAGTGCATCATATTGTGTTTTAGAAACCTCTAACTCTTTTACAGCCTTACAATTTTTAGAACAAGCATTATCAGTATATACCTCAGAGTCAGAGAAAGCCATGAGTGCATGCTCAGTGGCTATCATTGCAGATTCTGAATCATCTTCTCTATTCTGAGACATAAAGCTCCAATCAAAACTCACTCCATCAATAGCCAATAGCACCTTTGGCTCTTCTGTTGTAGGTTCTTTGTTCTTTTCCTTCTTGTACCAAGTTGACTTATTGTCAGATTTCCTTGGTTTTCTGCATTCTCTTGCAAAGTGCCCCTTCTTGTGACAATTATAGCACTCCACCTTCTTTTTATCAAAACTGTCACACCCCCAATTTACCTGACTTGCAGCGGAATGGAATACCTGGGGGTGTCTGTCATAGCACCACAGTTACAGTTACATTGAACGACCTAAAGTGTCGTTTGGAAAATACTGCATTTGATCATTGAAATAATTCAGAGTTTACAAAATGAGGTCCCCAAAATGTGTTGCAAGTTTATGAAAACAAGTCATACTAGATCAAACGTTTACATAAGTGCATGAAATAATGATGAGACGCGTCGACTCCGCGACTCCATGAAGGTCCAAATGCATGTCACATGAGCTACCTTAATAACCTGAAATACATTGCTAAAACGTCAACACGAATGTTGGTGAATTCCATAGGTTTGTAAAATGTAATGATGTACGGCCACCACAAGTAAAAGTGCAAGATAAAAATCTCATGAAAATTGTACAATAGCCTTAAGCTCATGACACCGAAGCTATGACTGATGAAATTCTATGCCCCTCCCGAATGTTCTGCCGAAACATTCAAATGTAAAAGACATGACATGCATCCGCTTACTGTTGGTAATCACTACCACGGATGGAGGCGTCACCCTCGATAGATCTATCCACTCACTCTCGCTTAACGGTAAATTAACGGTTCATGATGTTACAGGGGACTTATCACATGGCAAGGTAACTTAAGCAATGTACATGTTTGAATACTTGGGCTCGTACTAAAATGATTGATGCAATGTATTCCCCCCGTGGGATTTGAAAAAAATCAAAAATGTTGAATTGAAAACGGGGCTATGAAAACTCACCTTAACTGATGAAACCGTGATGAAATGAAATGAACACCAATGAACAATTAGCTGCTGCAACCCAATATGATGGTACCATGAACATGTAATGAGCTGAAAAACAAGGCACGCACACTAGCCGCAACCTAATATGAATAATGATCGATCTACTTTAGATCACCAAATGATGTTATGAATGTCCATGCACATGTTTCCTATACCACTCTACTCTTTGAAAAACACTTGTTGTTATCAAAAAAATATATATTCCAAGACTTAGGAAATATTGCTATTAGAAAATAAAATAAGCTAGTTGCAATATATATACTTATATATATATCGTATGTTTCCATGTTAATGTTGAAATCCTCGGGTTGTAATCCTTGTAATATCGCCTTGAAATGATGAAAATATACTTGTAATAACTAATACTTCATTAGTTATAAAATTTGGTACTTAATATTATTTCTAGCTTATAAAAGTACTTCGTAGTTTTTGTGCCACTTTTTATTAAAAGCTGTCAAATAAAAATGGTTTTAGCCGATATTCAAACGTGAATATCTTTGTCGTTACTTGTCCGTTTTACTTGTTCTTTATGTCCACGGTTACGTCTTAGTATGTAGTAATATATTTTGGAAAGCTCGGCTCCTCCGGGTTACGTCTAAAGTCTCTTTTTGTCCAATGAAAAACGTCCAACAGCAAACAAATTTCCAGAAAATACTTTTCGTCAACAATCTTGCAAAAATCATAACTTCTTCGTTATTAACTCTTTTTAATCCGTTCTTTCGCCTACGGATTCGTTTTTGAAAGTATTTTCTAAAAATTTTGCCAAAGTTTCCTTGGTGTTTACTGATTTTCCAGATTTTTACAAAACGGGACAGCATGTCTAAAATAGGTTCCAAATCAAGTTTTCAAGGTTTAAAACTAATTTCTACCATCACCAAACCTCTTGTAATCACCACATAGCTAATCTAATCCTACCATACACCTTCTTAGGGTGCCATGGACTCCTAACCAAGTTATTATAGCAAGGGGATTCATAACTAAAAAGTTAGGGTTTGTATGTTCCATTTTAGACAAAATAAATAGTGGTATAGCTAGTTGTACATGGTTTTTAGCATGGAAATCATGTAATACAAGTAAATATAAGATGTTTCATGTAAAAATAAAGTTGATAACTTACTTGATAAAATGAGATGATTAGATGATGATTATGCTTGTTGTTCTTGTGTTTTTCTTGTTTGATTCTTGATTAGGCAAGTATAATGAACAAGTTTGATGTTATAACTTTTAGAAAAAGATCACTTGATCTTGAGTTTGGTGTTTGGTCGTGGATATGGTGAAAGGATGAAGAGGTTTTGCCTTTTTGATTCTCTAAAATTATGTATGTTATGATTTTATGGTTTATGTAATTATGTAGTAACTTATAATGTATAATAATCACATATAAATGCACAAGGTTAAGATTTTGAATAAAGTTGCCTAGGAGAGGACTTTGGGACCAGCCATGGTGAGCCAAGGGGGGGGGGGGTAGGGGTACTTGTATTTAATTAGGAATCTAGTGTAACGTTACGTGTTATTACGTGTTATTCGTTAAAATCGGGTACCGGGTTAAATAGCAATAAACGTTCACGAAGTTAACCGGGATGAAATAATGTTATAATAATGATAAAAACATATTAAAAATATGTTGGGTACATTTACTGAGTGATCGGGTGATTATTGTTTAGTTTTCACGAAAACCGTCGTTATATTCATACGCGTACGTTATAAATAAAATAAATTTCCAAAATACTGGGTAACTGAATGTTATAACTTTTATGATGTTAAAATGGATATAAAAATATGTCGGGACCATTGTGGGAATATTTAGATATATTCGTCGTGTATAAACCGGGTGTTAACGTTTACTATAAATACTTATACGTAAAAACGTTAAATGTATCAAATATATAAATTTGAAAATCCTGAGAGTGGTACAACATGTAAATGACCTACTGATGATATGCAGACTATCTCCAGTCCGTATGAAATGTCATTACTGATAATGCATGAATTCGCACCTGAACCAATACGGTTACGCGAATTTGAATACCCGTAAACTAAATTTACGATGAAATGTGTAATGCACGTGAATGATGAAATCTTTTCCCGCAATGAATAGTGTTCCGTGAATAGTAAAATTTCTGAATGCTTCTCGGAATGTCAAACTGACACAAAAAATGATGAATAGTAAACTGATGAATAGTGTTTTGATGAATAGTGTTTGATGAATAGTGTTTTTCCAAACTTCGGGAAATGACCCGAAATGGTGAGTTGTGACAGTCTTCCCCTCTAAAAGGAACTTCGTCCCGAAGTTCAGTTTATGTTGGTCTCTGAGAATGTATTGATGAAAAGGTGATGATATTCGAGAATTCCAGCGAACTCTAACGATAGGAATTCAACTCTGATTCAACTGTTTGACCACACGGTCCATGATTTCTGTTGGTTCTCTTACAAGGTCTGAAATTGTCATTTGGGATGGATCCCTTCCAATGGAATCATGAGTGACTCATCTGTAAGTCATTTCTGGGGTTCTGAAAATGTGAAATATGTTCGTGTAATCCTGTTGTTCTCTGACAATGTTCAAGTCTGACGGCCACTATGCCTTCTCTGTCAAAATATAAATGGTCCAGTGTATATTGGGTTTAACTTTCCAAGTTTTCTGAATGATAACATGCCTTTCCCAGGCAGAACCTTCTGCATAACTCTGTAGAACTTGAAGTTTTAATGGTTTATGACTTATTGAACTTGTAACTGATTCTTGACTTGTAGAAAATTTCTGGTTATCTCATGAATGCCTACTGAACTAGCGAGTTGAGCTTTTTCTGAGTTTGGCCCATCAATCGATGGTCTGCGCTCCTTAATGTTTTAAATGTGGTACTGGTAATATATACTGCTGAATTCTGCCAGAACTCAAGTTTGTATGCTAGTTGGTCGATTCTAAAATGAATCTTAAATAGTCCAATATGCTAAAGGTTCAACCTTTCTTGTTATCCAATTTGTATCATGCCAATCCAAGGCAATGCTTTTAACTTAGTTTGTTCTCCCACTTGAATCTGGATGGTTTGATGTTCAGGATATCCAATCCAAATGATGGGTGTTATGTACCAACCTAACTTCTGCCAGTTTCTCGCTGTTGGTGTGATAACTATTGTTGTAGATGAATTTGATTTATGTTAAATGATTAGTCCAACCATTTCTAGGGTTAATCACTCATGCTCTGAGCATACCTTCCTATGTTTGAATTGTTCTCTCGCTTTGACCATCGTTCTAAGGGTGCTAGGTGATGTTCACATCTAAATGGGTTTCTGAAGGAAATCCTGAAATGATTACCTGAGGTCCAAGTTGAAACGGTTTCCTTAACAGGAAAAACTGAAATGGGTACAATAAACCTTTGTGACTAATTCCATAACGTTCGGTCGTTCGAACTTGGCGTTATCTGAAAGCGATAGAATATAGGTAACAATTTGGTTCCTTGCGTTTTGTTCCAACGGATGATAAGACATATGTCCTTCTTTGTCTAGTGGGTTTGGTCTTCACTACTGAAGTTCGTGATCAATTTGTGATGTTCCTCCTAATTCCTTCATCACATATTCCAAATATTCTCTATTGTCCAGTCACAAATCCTAAATGCATAAGCGATGTTGTAGAGAAGTTGGTTCTGGATATTTGTCTCGCGATTGTGAGTTTTGGTTGAAATCTTTTTCTGAATAAACGAACTTAGAAAAATGGAGCAAATGATTTACTAAGTAATATTTTTCCTGAGGATTCAAAATTTCAGTAGTTATGAAGTAGAAAAATGTTTTCAAACATGTTGTGATTAAGACTGCTTACCAAAGTTTGATGTTTATGTATATTTCTCATTGTACCATAGTGTTGTTAAAGATTGACCAAAAAGGATCGTACTTGTTCAAAATAGGAATTTCAGAAATCATTTTTCCACAAGGTATGTGATTTATGTAAACGCATCAACTTTATTTAAAAGTGAAAACACTGAAAAGGATAAAATGGTAGAATAGGAAATGTTCGCTTAAATGCATAGATGTCTAACACTTAGTTCCTGAGGTTGGATAATGTCTATTGATGGTTATCTGGCATAACTACAAGCATAGATATTTAGACTAACTTAAGTCCTGAAATTGTTTATTGTTGTAATAGACAAGACGAAGGTATCACTTGATGTTGTGTCGATGAATGTCTATTCTGTTTTCCCATGTAGATGAGGAGATATGTTCTGGCTTGATCCCTTGCTTGGTATGAAGGTGAGGTTATCTGAAATTTCTAGACATAATGCCTTAAAGGAATCTACATCGATATTCTTGATTCAAACAATTGTACTTTGTGAAAACTTACTGCAGGAAAGTTCATGTATGGATGAGGCCATGTTTAAATGAAATGCTCTACAGTCTCAATTAGAAGCTTGGTGTATTTCTATTGTGTTGTCCTGCGGACATCTATATTGAGTTCAATCCTGTAGCTCAGTCTAGCTAGTACCTTTAAATGATAGAATTTGACAACTAAGTCAGAGATGGTGATTCAGATGGTCTCGCAGTATCTTAGGATTGTTGTTGAGTTATGTATTCTCTCACTATATACTTCTAGTCCTAGTTAGTAGTTCTGTAATCCCTTCGTTGCTTTTATTGTATAAAGGAATCCTGCATGTAATTGATATGGAAAGTCTCTTCTAGGGAAGTCAATGGAAAATCCAACTTAATGTCTGAATGAGTGACTGGTGAGGTAAGTATCCAGAGATAGTTCGGCAAAAGGGATGTTTATGAAAGAGTTCCTTTGTCTACAAAACTTTTGGATGAAGATTGTTATCAACAATCCTTTGAAAAGGTAATTATTTCCTTCATGGCATAATCCTTCCTGAATTTTACATAGGTGATCAGGCTATGTACAATTGAGGACTAATGATGCGATGTTGGATTTTGTCAAAATATCATAACTTTTCTCAAAAGTTTTAGATGGTGTTCAACGCATTGTTATTAAAATGGTATCCTGATGTTTCCTTTCAAGTAACATGAAAATTGCTTCGCGTAATAATAGTAAATACTTGGGGTAACGACAGAAAAATCAATGTATAGGATGGTAATAAAATAGCTTACTTCAGAAAATTTTTCTGTAAAACAGTTTCCCCATATGATAGTAAAATAGCTTGAATGGTGCATTGGATACGTGGGTGAATCTTGTCGAATGGTAATAGTCTACTAATTCGTCAAATACGAAATCAACCTAATACCTGATGAGACAATGCTAAAATGTTGCTAAACGATTGAAGTCTGAGCAAATGGAATAGAAAATGAAATGACAATGATGGTACTAGTGAATGGAATACTACCCTCTTTCGCGCTACCTCGCGACATCCAAAAGGTAAAACTAAAGTACACACTGTGGGAAGCCCAATAGTGTAATAAATAACTGATGGTGGTGATAGTACCTGAGTAGTAAGTGCCCTACTAGTGATGGAAAGAAAACACACTATCTTCCTTGTAATAAGCATCCTAATAAGTCCATTAAGATTAATTCTGAATACACTACCAAAAGGCATTCTATGTACGGGCTGAATGATAGGAAAACCCTGTTCCTATGGCAAATCAATAGTACTAATGGTGGTGTAAATGCAACTGGTGGTATAATGGTAGTGGAAGATGACAAGGCATCTTCAATGTCGGAATCCGATAAAAGGATGTCAGGGTGAGTATCTGAAGACATGTCACTTGTGAACCAGGTCAATAAAATGATATACATATACGGATATGAGTGTAAATAACTCGCACAGGGTATGTATGAAACAACATGTATCATGATTATGCACTTATGATGAAATGATGAGATGCTATGATGATGTGGTTATAGTCTAGGGTCCAAGATACATCCTAGTTCTCTATAACCTTAGCTCTGGTACCAATCTGTCACACCCCCAATTTACCTGACTTGCAGCGGAATGGAATACCTGGGGGTGTCTGTCATAGCACCACAGTTACAGTTACATTGAACGACCTAAAGTGTCGTTTGGAAAATACTGCATTTGATCATTGAAATAATTCAGAGTTTACAAAATGAGGTCCCCAAAATGTGTTGCAAGTTTATGAAAACAAGTCATACTAGATCAAACGTTTACATAAGTGCATGAAATAATGATGAGACGCGTCGACTCCGCGACTCCATGAAGGTCCAAATGCATGTCACATGAGCTACCTTAATAACCTGAAATACATTGCTAAAACGTCAACACGAATGTTGGTGAATTCCATAGGTTTGTAAAATGTAATGATGTACGGCCACCACAAGTAAAAGTGCAAGATAAAAATCTCATGAAAATTGTACAATAGCCTTAAGCTTATGACACCGAAGCTATGACTGATGAAATTCTATGCCCCTCCCGAATGTTCTGCCGAAACATTCAAATGTAAAAGACATGACATGCATCCGCTTACTGTTGGTAATCACTACCACGGATGGAGGCGTCACCCTCGATAGATCTATCCACTCACTCTCGCTTAACGGTAAATTAACGGTTCATGATGTTACAGGGGACTTATCACATGGCAAGGTAACTTAAGCAATGTACATGTTTGAATACTTGGGCTCGTACTAAAATGATTGATGCAATGTATTCCCCCCGTGGGATTTGAAAAAAATCAAAAATATTGAATTGAAAACGGGGCTATGAAAACTCACCTTAACTGATGAAACCGTGATGAAATGAAATGAACACCAATGAACAATTAGCTACTGCAACCCAATATGATGGTACCATGAACATGTAATGAGCTGAAAAACAAGGCACGCACACTAGCCGCAACCTAATATGAATAATGATCGATCTACTTTAGATCACCAAATGATGTTATGAATGTCCATGCACATGTTTCCTATACCACTCTACTCTTTGAAAAACACTTGTTGTTATCAAAAAAATATATATTCCAAGACTTAGGAAATATTGCTATTAGAAAATAAAATAAGCTAGTTGCAATATATATACTTATATATATATCGTATGTTTCCATGTTAATGTTGAAATCCTCGGGTTGTAATCCTTGTAATATCGCCTTGAAATGATGAAAATATACTTGTAATAACTAATACTTCATTAGTTATAAAATTTGGCACTTAATATTATTTCTAGCTTATAAAAGTACTTCGTAGTTTTTGTGCCACTTTTTATTAAACGCTGTCAAATAAAAATGGTTTTAGCCGATATTCAAACGTGAATATCTTTGTCGTTACTTGTCCGTTTTACTTGTTCTTTATGTCCACGGTTACGTCTTAGTATGTAGTAATATATTTTGGAAAGCTCGGCTCCTCCGGGTTACGTCTAAAGTCTCTTTTTGTCCAATGAAAAACGTCCAACAGCAAACAAATTTCCAGAAAATACTTTTCGTCAACAATCTTGCAAAAATCATAACTTCTTCGTTATTAACTCTTTTTAATCCGTTCTTTCGCCTACGGATTCGTTTTTGAAAGTATTTTCTAAAAATTTTGCCAAAGTTTCCTTGGTGTTTACTGATTTTCCAGATTTTTATAAAACGGGACAGCATGTCTAAAATAGGTTCCAAATCAAGTTTTCAAGGTTTAAAACTAATTTCTACCATCACCAAACCTCTTGTAATCACCACATAGCTAATCTAATCCTACCATACACCTTCTTAGGGTGCCATGGACTCCTAACCAAGTTATTATAGCAAGGGGATTCATAACTAAAAAGTTAGGGTTTGTATGTTCCATTTTAGACAAAATAAATGGTGGTATAGCTAGTTGTACATGGTTTTTAGCATGGAAATCATGTAATACAAGTAAATATAAGATGTTTCATGTAAAAATAAAGTTGATAACTTACTTGATAAAATGAGATGATTAGATGATGATTATGCTTGTTGTTCTTGTGTTTTTCTTGTTTGATTCTTGATTAGGCAAGTATAATGAACAAGTTTGATGTTATAACTTTTAGAAAAAGATCACTTGATCTTGAGTTTGGTGTTTGGTCGTGGATATGGTGAAAGGATGAAGAGGTTTTGCCTTTTTGATTCTCTAAAATTATGTATGTTATGATTTTATGGTTTATGTAATTATGTAGTAACTTATAATGTATAATAATCACATATAAATGCACAAGGTTAAGATTTTGTATAAAGTTGCCTAGGAGAGGACTTTAGGACCAGCCATGGTGAACCAAGGGGGGGGGTAGGGGTACTTGGTATTTAATTAGGAATCTAGTGTAACGTTACGTGTTATTACGTGTTATTCGTTAAAATCGGGTACCGGGTTTAATAGCAATAAACGTTCACGAAGTTAACCGGGATGAAATAATGTTATAATAATGATAAAAACATATTAAAAATATGTTGGGTACATTTACTGAGTGATCGGGTGATTATTGTTTAGTTTTCACGAAAACCGTCGTTATATTCATACGCGTACGTTATAAATAAAATAAATTTCCAAAATACTGGGTAACTGAATGTTATAACTTTTATGATGTTAAAATGGATATAAAAATATGTCGGGACCATTGTGGGAATATTTAGATATATTCGTCGTGTATAAACCGGGTGTTAACGTTTACTATAAATACTTATACGTAAAAACGTTAAATGTATCAAATATATAAATTTGAAAATCCTGAGAGTGGTATAACATGTAAATGACCTACTGATGATATGCAGACTATCTCCAGTCCGTATGAAATGTCATTACTGATAATGCATGAATTCGCACCTGAACCAATACGGTTACGCGAATTTGAATACCCGTAAACTAAATTTATGATGAAATGTGTAATGCACGTGAATGATGAAATCTTTTCCCGCAATGAATAGTGTTCCGTGAATAGTAAAATTTCTGAATGCTTCTCGGAATGTCAAACTGACACCAAAAATGATGAATAGTAAACTGATGAATAGTGTTTTGATGAATAGTGTTTGATGAATAGTGTTTTTCCAAAGTTCGGGAAATGACCCGAAATGGTGAGTTGTGACAGAAACCTACAGTCTCATCACCACTTATATGTATCTTTCTCCCAGTCTTCTTCCAGAACTTCTTTGATCTTAAGCTGAGTAATGCCACCTGCCATTTAATGTCCATCTCCTCCATATCATCTTCATCAATTTGATCCAAGTCCTCATGATTGAGAATTGAACCACCCACATGGCTTGATATAAAGGCATAGAAAGTAGCATCACTTAGTCCTGCAACCTGTTTCTTTGAGCTCCTAGTGGAAACATTTCCATTACCAGTGGAAACAATCATGTTACCACTGTCATCATCACTATCACTTTCATCATCTGAACTATCATTACCTGATGATGATATGAGTGCTACACTTGCAGAACTTGTTCTTAACTTGCCAGCTTTCTTTAATCTTTGTTCAATAACTTTGAAGTTATTCTACACATCATTAAGCTTCATGGTCTCAAGATCTGACTTATCTTCCCAAACAGCAACATTGGTATCAAACTCAGCAGGTAAACTTCTTAGAAATTTAAGATTGAGGTCTTCCTTTTCCACCTCAATTCCAAAAGCAGTGAGCTGAGTAACAATCTTTTGTAGCCTTGTGAATATGCTATCAAGAGATTCATTACTTGTTGAACCAAAGTTCTCATAGGTCTGCTTCAGTAAAGTCTTTTGAGTCTTCTTGGTAGAGTCATTACCACCAAACACTTCACAGATCTCATCAAAGAGGGTCTTTGCAGACTTGTATTTGCTAAAAGCCAGAACTTGTTCACCAACCTGCTCTACAGTTGTACCAGGTTTGAATGAATTTCCACACATTTTGATCTCCCATAATGTGTAGTCTTGAACCATAAAGAATTGTTCTATCATAAGCCTCCACATCTCAAAGTCATTAATTTTAAGCTTGGGAAGCTTTGCAGCAATGTTAGATTGGCTTGTTTCTGTCTCCATTGTTTCTTTTGAGTCTGCCATAGGATCTTCTAAATCAAAATATCAAAACCTTGCTCTGATACCACTTGTTGGATCGTGTACACCTTGAACTTGTGTTAATAATGATACTTTGAGTGATATCACTAAGTATGCGGAATCTACTTAATGATACTTAGAAGATTGATTGTAAATGAAACAATTGTATGTGTGAACAATGTATGTAACAAAACAAATAGCTCCAATATTATTAATGATAATAATACGAGTGATCTAGAATATCACTAGGGTTACACCTTGAAGCTCTAAGAAAACGTATTAGAAAGATATATTCTAACTATGATCTAGGATCTCCTTTTATACAACAAGGAGTCCTTTTGTACAAGATAAGTATAATACTAATAGAATAAGATATACACAAAATCTTTTCTATGTTTATCTATGCGCGTTTCTCTAACAGTTAACAAGTAAGCAGTGGTAATATTTGTTCTTGCAGTGGTAATGAGTTTCCACTGCAAGTACAATCTTCTGCAGTTGTAATATCTTCACTAGCCGTGGTAACTGATAGAATAATTCCCAACAGTTTCCTTGATGTATAAAAGGAACTCAATGGCATTATGGTTTGCAGATAATATAAGTCTAATAGAAAATAATAGCAAATACGAAGTTAGTTTTACAATTGTGTTCTTCTTATTGCTTGTGTTAAGATTCCGCATTAAGAAAAAAGCATTCATTGTTAGTATCTCTCATATAGTTGATTTGGATTTATTCAAGTTGGCTATTTTCTTATAAAGGCTACTTAGATCCGGTACTTTGGACCTACAACATCTTGACTAACTATTACATTTTTTGTTTTTAGGCTATACAATCTATAAGCTTTTGACTTGCTACTATAGCCTACTAAAATGCATTTTTCACTTGTCTCATCTAACTTATATTTTTTTTGTTTTGGTATTTGAGAATAACAAACACACCCAAAAACAAGATGTTTTACCGAAGGTTTTCGTCCATTCCACGCTTCAAGTGGAGTCTTGTTATCGAGGCCCGAGGGCTTTTGTTAGACTTATATTCAACAAATATACTGTTGTGTAAATTGCTTCAGCCCAAAAAGTTTTTGGTAAACCTTTCTCGTGCATCATTGATTTCGCCATTTCTACAACGGTCTGATTCTTTCTCTCGACTACACCATTTTGTTGAGGTGTGTATCGAGTTGTGAGTTGTCTGTGCATGCCTTCATCCTCACAAAACTTGTCAAAATCTTTTGAGTTGTATTCCTTTCCTTGATCACTTTTTAAAATTTTGATAAAACTCCCTGTTTGTTTTTCAACAAAATTTTTAAACTTTTTGAAAATTCCAAATATTTGAGATTTTGCTTTCATGAAATAAACCCATGTCATTCTACTAAAATCATCAATAAATAGATGGAAATAGAGATTATTACCATGAGATGGATTCCTCATCGGACCACAAAGATCGGTGTGTACTAGCTCGGGAATTTCCTTGGCTCTCCAAGCGATCGACTCCTTTTGGAAATGGTTTCCGATGATGCTTACCGAGCGCACACCCTTCACAAACTCCAATCTCGTGAATCTCTGGCAAACCTCCGACCATATTTTTCTTGTGAAGTAAATTTAGACTCTGTAAATTTAGATGTCCAAGCCTCCTGTGTCATAACAAAGCTTCATCTGTTGTTGTGGCCTTCAACGCAGAGTGTTCTTTGTATCTGAATGTGATCGGAAAACTTCTATTCCGCCCCATTGTTAATCTGCATAAACCCTCTGTTTCTTCCTTTATTATAAATACTACAACCTTTGCCTTCAAAAATAAAAATGTATCCGTGCTCTACAAGTTGTCCGACACTTAGCAAATTTTGCGTAAGGTCGGGAACAAGTAGAACATCATTAGTATACTTGATACCTGTTTTTTCTTGACCGGAATCTTGCCTTTTTCCTTCACATGTACTACCGCTCCATTTCCCATTTTTTACTTGAGAATTTCATGCGGTGTCAATATCGACCAAAATACTCTCATCACCGGTCATATGATTACTACAACCGCTGTCAAGAAACCATGTGTCACTTCTTTCAACATTAGCTTAGTGACAAAAGAAAACATTTCCATCTTCTTGTTTTTCTTCTAAAAAATTTGCTTGTTGTTGGTTTTTCTTTCGAATTTTTTTTCTAGGTGACCAAATTGATCACAGTAAGTACATTTGTACTTTTCTTTGTACCAACAATCCAATTCCTCGTGATTATCTTTCTTGCAAATGGAACACTTGTGAGAGTTTCCATCGCCAAATGGTCTTTTGTCAAAGTTGCCTTGACCTCTTAAACTTCCGTAGCTTTGTCCACGTCCACGGCCTTTAAAATCTCTGCCTCCTCGACCACCTCGGGATGGACTCCCTCTTCCATACTTTTGTCGTGGTTTCTTGTCTCTTTGCAAGCTGGATTGGAATGCACTTTCGATCGCCTTGCCGGAATGGTGAGTCGTACGTTGCTCACATGACTTTAGAGAACTTAGCAATTCTTGAATACCCAAAGTTTTGAGATCTTTGGTGTTTTCAATAACTGCTATAATTGGATCAAATTTTCAGGAATACTGATGAGAATTTTCTCAACAACACGTTGGTCTTCAATTTCATCACCATAACTTTTCATCTGATTAATCAAATCAGTTAATCTAGATGAATAGTCATTTATTCACTCATTTTCTTTCATCTTTGTGTTCTCGTAATCTTATCTTAGAGTTTGTAATTTAATAGCTCTCACTTTCATGTCTCCTTGAAATTCTTGCTTCAGCAACTCCCAAGCTTCTTTTGCTTTTTTTTAGACGCATGATTTTCGGGAAGATTGCCGGTGTGACTCCCCGTTGAATCATACTTAGAACGCTGCATTTCGGCTTCGCTTTTGCTTCAAATCTTTCATTTTGCCGTCGGTTAATTTTTCCATATCAACAGGTTCTTCAAATGTGTTTTTGACATCGTCAATGTCTCCATTTTGACACACCAATAATCATAATTTTCACCATAAAAAATTGGGATGACAACATGACTTAAATCAAAACCTTGTCGTCTTGCCATGACCGCTCTATAAAAAATAGTAAGAACTCGTTTAACCCAAATGGATTCGAACAAACTCTGATACCAATTTATGTTGGATATATGAGATGTTACTCTCACAAAAATATTGCTCACAAAATTTACTTCGACAAACTATAAAACAATTGTTTTGTATATGAAACAATTGCACTCAAACTTTCTTTATTTAAAACTTGAAAATACTTTTCTTTTGTTTGTAACTCAGTGGTACATTTTACTACTACTTTGTTCATGCCTTTATAGGCTTCATGTAGCATAACTATTACATTATGAAATGAAATACAAGTAAACATTAGCATAGTATACTACCATAATGTATAGTAGTCAAACTTTGTAGGTATCCTTCTTGCCGTCCACAATCTTCAAATGTGTAGAGCAACTTGTTAGCTGTACACGTATTGATACTGATTTAGTCAAATCAGTTAGTTACTATGTGATTGTAATTGATATGGTCATATCGTATTATTAACTGTAGATTGTAATGTGTTATGATCAAGCAATAAACAATCACATCATTCGTGTTATCAAGTCTTACACATATCATTAACTTACATGGTATCAGGCCATAAGATCCATAAAGCCTAAAATCTTCCGCTGTCGCCTTCGGCCGCCGGTTACACGCCGGAGGTTCGGAGGGCTCCCTTTAATCCATAACCAAAATAAACCACAACTTCTTCTAAATCTGTGATCTTTATGTTTTTCTAGGGAAAAACACGCCTCGTTTGTTTGGAAGGTTCTTTGGGGGTTGAAGATTTAGAACCAACTTTCGTTTTATCATCTTTTCTTTTGATGTTAATGCATGAGTTTATTGTTTGTCAATTAGTTGATTGTTCGTACGCCTTTATTACCAGTCGACTAAAGTTGACCGTTGGTACCAGTCCCTAAAGTCAATCATTGGTATGGTTGTATTACCAGTCGATTTAGCCGACCGTTGGTACCAGTCGATTAAAGTCGACCGTTGGTACGGTTTTGTTACGAGTCGACTAAAGAATTTGGTTCCAGCTTGAGTGTTCGGTGTCCTCCCGCTCAAACTGCGGGGGAGTGTTAGCTGTACACGTATTGATACTGATTTAGTCAAATCAGTTAGTTACTATGTGATTGTAATTGATATGGTCATATCATATTATTAGCTGTAGATTAGAAGGCATTTAGTATTTTCCTAAAATACTATTGTAAAGTAGTCATATATATCTCCTATATTGTAATGTGTTATGATCAAGCAATAAACAATCACATCATTCGCGTTATCAAGTCTTACACATATCATTAACTTACACAACTATGTAGAAAACAATCATGCATTTTGTTCTTCCCAACTATTCCTTTATCAACCTCAAATAGTTGGGCTTGTCCCCAAAAATATTTCTTTTCTTTTGTGGTCGGCAAAACACATTAGTTCACACTCATGAACCTTTCTATGTTTCGGATTGAAATACTAAATAAAAGCTTCAGTGATCAATAATCATATGTTTAAAATTTTCAAACACCTTAATGCAGCTTTCATCATTAATCATGGTTGCGTCTCATATTCCGCATCGATGGAAATATGACGTCTTTGTAAGTTTTAGAGGTGAAGATATCCGCAAAAGCTTCATGGATCATCTGTTCAACGATTTCAAGCACAAAGGAATTCATGCTTTTAGAGATGATAGAGAGTTGCCTAAAGGAGAAGAGATATCTCCTCATCTGTACAAAGCCATTGACGAATCGAGGTTTTTCATTGTTATCTTCTCCAAAAATTACACTTCTTCAACATGGTGTCTTAGGGAACTTGTCAGAATACTTGAATGCAAGCAGATTGAAGATCCCAAACATGAGGTCTGGATTATCTTTTATGATGCCAAGCCTGATGTTGTGAGGAAACAAAAAAGGAGTTATGCAAAAGCATTTGCCAAACATGATGTTTCAAATAGAACAGAGGTGGATAAATTGAGGGAAGCTTTATCCATGGCGGCTAACTTATCTGGATGGGATCTCCAGGACATGACAAATGGGTAAATTTCTTGTTTTTATGTAATTAGTCTTGTAGCTCTACAAAAGCTTAACACTATGCAGTTTCTCTTACTTATTGTCTCTTTGTGGTTAATAGGTATGAGTACAAGTTCATCGATTCCATCTCTAGAGAAATTCTCAAAAAATTATGTGACGGACCCTTACATGTTGGTGAGAACCTTGTTGGCATTGATTTCCATTTCAACAAATTAAACTTGTCACACTTCGTTGGGTCAGATAAGGTTAACATGATTGGAATATGTGGTATAAGTGGAATGGGAAAGACTACTTTTGCCAAAGCTATCTATAACTCGATGCATACCCACTTCGACGGGAGTTGCTTTTGTGATAATGTCCAAGGAGTTGAAAAACAACAAGGCCTAATGCAAGTCCAGATGCAAATGATTGGTAAGATTCTGAAAACAGATGAACTAAAGATATCAAGTGTTGGTGAAGGTTCTATGCTAATAAAGCAAAGGATGGCATGTAAGCGGATCCTTCTTGTTTTGGATGATGTGAATAACGTGGAGCAGTTAGAAGCACTAGCAGGTTCACGTGATTGGTTTTATCCTGGAAGCCTTATTATTTTCACTGGTAAAGACAAACAATTGTTAAGGTCTCATAAAGTGGATGAAATTTATGAAATGGAGTCTTTAGATGATTATGAAGCTCTTGAGCTCTTTAGTTTGAATGCATTTGGTGAAAGGCATCCTAATGAAGATTTTGAAGAATTTGCTTCCCAGATTGTGAAATATTTGCATGGTCACCCTTTGGCTCTCAAAGTTATTGTTCGATCATTGTATGAAAAATCTGTAGATTTTTGGAAAAGCGAATTGGAAAGACTCCAAACATATCCTAATTCAGAGATAGTACAAAAACTGCGACCAAGTTTTGACATGTTGGCATCTGATCAGAAAAGAATGTTTCTTGACATTGCATTTGCCTTCATTGGGGAAAATAAAGATTTTGCTGCAAGTGTACTAGAAGGCAGTCATTTTTCTGCAAATGCCATTATTGAAGTTCTAGCTGATAAGTTCCTAATAACAGTATCTGCATTTGATATGCGTCTTCAAATGCATGAATTGATTCAAAGCATGGCAAAGGAAATTGTTAGTGAAGAATTTATCATGACTGGGAAACAGAGAAGATTGTGTATATCATCTGCAATTTACAATGCATCGAGTGAAAAGGAAGTAAGAAGTGGCATATTCTTCTTTACCTTCATATTAATATTAAAGTATACACAATTTCATATGTTACTCTTTATAATTTGAATTACATGTTCTTGCTTTTCCAGGTGGCAATTACTGAAGCAACTGAAGTTCTAGTCCTTTTGTTAAGGAAATCTAGTCAAATGGTTCACATAAACGCCAATTCTTTTGCACTAATGAAAATTTTGCGGATCTTGAAAATTTATGTTGAGGAAGAATTTGATCAGAAAGTGGAATTGAAGGGCTACAATATGAAGTATTCGGGAAGTTTGGATTTTTTGTCCAATGAGATAAGCTTGTTTTATTGGCATGGATGCCCTTTCAAGTACTTACCTTCATATTTCTATCCAGAAAACGTTGTCGCCATTGACCTGTCTTACAGCAACATAAAAAACTTTTGGACAACACCAAAGGTATTTCCTTGTACACACATGTTTTCCTATTTGATATCTAATGATGCAATAACGTATCTTCTTTTTTATTCTATCGATGCCAGTGCTTTAGGAGGTTGAAAGTAATGAAGCTAAGGTACTGTTGTAACCTAACAACCACCCCTGACTTCTCAGAGATTACAAATCTCGAAGAACTAAGTCTTGAAGGTTGTGTAAATTTGGTTAGTGTTCATCCCACAATTGGAATGCTCAAGAGGCTTGTTGTGTTAAATCTGAAAGAATGCACACGGGTTAGGAGTTTTCCTAGCAAACTGGAAATGGATTCTCTTGAAGTCCTGAATCTCTCGGGGTGCCTAAACGTCGACCAACTCCCTGAAGCATTGGGTCGGATCAAGACCTTAACAGAACTTCATATTGACAGGACTGCCATAACCGAACTTCCTTCCTTTGTATCATCTTTGATAAACCTTGAATCATTGTCATTTGGTCGAAATGGTACGATTCAGCCTAGATGGTTGACTTCAATCTCTTCCCTTTTTGGTTTACTAAGTAAACAACAACATCCCCAAAGATCAGTTTCATTGGCAGGTTTACATATGTTAAAGTCTCTGAGTTTCAGCTACTGCAATTTATTAGAAGTGCCTGAGAGCATTGGAGGCTTATCATGTCTACTTGAGCTAAAATTGTCAGGGAACAATTTTACTAGCTTGCCTAGAAGTTTGAGTCAACTTTCTGCTCTTAAATATCTGTATATTAAGGGTTGCAAGAAGCTGGAAGTGTTGCCCGAACTTCCACCTAGCCTACGTGGTATTAATGCATCAGATTGCACCTCCTTAAGAGAAGTGTCGGGATCATCTAAAGACCCATTCAGGCATAGGGAAAATGTTTTCAGAAATTGTCCAAAGCTGTTTAAGAATGTTACCATTGATAGCGAGGGGTCTATATCAAACACTCAGTGTCTTGACTCATCTATAACTTCCCAAGGCTCTATTCACCAGTTTTCTGCTTTCCTTGGGTATTTAGGTGTCCATACTAACAGAGGTGAATTCTTCCCGCATTCCAGACGTTTTGACACTTTTAATTCTGCTTTAGATATAACATATCATGGGAATAGCATTCCAGAGTGGTTTACAAATAGAAGTACGGAAAATCATGTAAAGGTCGAATTGCCATCTGATTGGAGCCACAGTAAGTATAGGGGATTTGGAATATGCGTTGTTTTTAAGAGAAAAAAGCGTTGCAAAATTATTAGATACATTGTAAAGAACTTTGATGGAGCTTCTCTGACTGCAAAATATGACTTACTAGAATTAAAAAAGGATGAGTCATATATGATATGGTTGCATTATAAGAGTGTTACAAGGGAATGGGAGAAAGCAAAGAATTTTGTTACATTTTGTTTCGAAGATGAAGCTGTTGAGGTGAAGGAGTGTGGTGCAAGACTAATTTGTGATAGAGATTTACAGCAAGACGTCACAAACTTGGATGATATGGTTGCGTTATACTGGGTTTACACGGAGACGGGAGGAAGCGAAGAATTTTGTAACCTTTTGTTTCGAAGAGAATAATGAAGATATTGAGGTGAAGAGGTTTGGTGTAAGACTAATTTGTGATGGAGATTTACGGCAAGACGTCACAACTCTATCACAACATTTGTAATTTTTATTTGTTAGCCAATGTTTAGACAAATTCCTCCTCAATATTTTAACAGCAATTACAAGTTTGATTCATTAATCGTGAATGTTAAATTTTAGTTTTTTGCTATTAAATTTAAGTTTATATAATGAAAATGATTTACTTTTTGTGCAGGTGTTAATTGAAATGCATATGAGTAGAATTCATTTACTTTTTCCAGTAGAACTTATTCTTCAAATCTCCAGAAAAGGTAAATTTATCAACCATATAATTCATTATACAACCTTGTCTGGATCTCCCAAATTGCTGCAAACAACCTAAACCTGCAACGTGATTTCACATTTATATATTCAATATAAGAGATAACCAAACATCCCAGGTGAAATGACATATGAGTACTTAACAGAAGGTATACTTACGAAGATTGATTTCCCTACCCGCGAACATGAAGTTACCTTAGCTACAATTCATTCAAAGATTACACTTTATCTCCCTTCCAGGATACCAATTATAAATGCGCAATGATATACTAAAACCGAAAGAATCTTTCTTAAATTCTAGATGAAAGACTGATTAAATAAACAAGCAAATAAGTTACAGGTTTTCCGATTGATTAAGAAGCAGTGAGTAATGGAAGCTCAAGTTAGAATTCTACTCTCAAATCACAATTTAAGTAATACAGGTGGGTTGACCCTAAATCAACTTTAAATCCCACTTCTAATCCTTGTAAGTGCATGTGTTCAGCTATGATATAAATACGTATTCAAGTCATGCAATACCTATTGCTTGATGAATATTACTGCGTCGACGTTATCATGTAATCATAAATTTTGGCGAACAATCTTTATCGATTATACGTTTCCCATGACAAAAACTTTACGGGTGGCAAGAATTTTTTGGAGCACTAATTTACCAAATGTAACTTGGACGATACCAATTGCACTCCAAAGTCCAAAATCAAGGAGAACCGCAATGCTACTTTCATCACAAAAAGGCATTTATGTAGGGTGTGTGCATAAATAAAAAATAGGATCACCAGGAGGAAAGGTGAAAACAGGAGTGGAGGCACGTGTTTTTTTTGTATAAAGTACATTGATGTAGTGGCATCAGCAGTATCACCCCTGTTCGTATAACAAGTCCAACAATGCGCAAAATGCTTTCTCATCATGATAATTTTCTAAGACAAGCCAATCCGTAGTTAGTACAACACACAATATCAAATTTGACTACACCTAATTCCAGCCTACCTCCTCTTGGCATATGACTAGTTAATTACCAATAAAATGTTTAAACTTTAGCGTACATTATTTTTACAATACGTATCAAACAAT
The DNA here is from genome assembly GCA_030686995.1 of Artemisia argyi. Taxonomy (NCBI): domain Eukaryota; kingdom Viridiplantae; phylum Streptophyta; class Magnoliopsida; order Asterales; family Asteraceae; genus Artemisia; species Artemisia argyi. The sequence continues at coordinate 245,013,801 of CM060702.1, read as the reverse complement.
CAAAACCAAAAATTTATGAAATCCAAAATTAGAATTTCTGGTCAGAGTTACACCAAAGAAACTACGGTCTTGTGACGTGCTGCTCATTGAGTCGAATCTCGAGAAGTTATTATCCTGTGTGGAGCTGCTCATGGAATCAAATCTCGAGAAGGTTTCTTGTTTGGGAGAACCTCGGTCAGTGGCACTGAAAGAGTCGTATATCTCGAGAAATTATCAAAGAAAGCATTCTCTGCTCCTCCCCCACTGTATCGTGGGGAGGTGCCAGCTCGAGAAGCTGGTGATCCAGGAACCGAATCATCAAACCCAAATGGGCTCTTTTTCTGGAAGAAACTACTATTGCCTTGCGGAGAATCACTTTTCCTTGGACTTGCAGTGAAGCTATTCGAGTCAAAGAAATAACTCTCTCCATGCTTCTCATGTTTGGCATCCTGTATAAACGAAGTTATTTGCAAGGGCATAAGTATCATTCACAATAGAGATAGGTTTCCTATTTTCTTTTAAACTCCAAACAGCTTTGTTTTAGGTTTATATTTTTCAAATTATGACATGCATACCAAAACGGTTCGCAACTGATACAAAACCAGTTTTAGATTGGTTCAGTTTCCAGGTCCACTCTAGAGCAGTAAGTTGAGATGTACTGTATTAACTTTCACTCTAAAGCGTTTATTTATCTTTTCATTTAGTAGCACAGATGTAGCATTTTCCATCTTACGTTTTAATACCCCTGATGCTTGCTGTCACTTCTATAACATTATACACTATCCATTGAATGCAATGATATAATTGAAAAAAAAAAGACAAGAACTCACCTTAGCCGTATCACTATTGAATCCCCACACCGAATCTACATCATCATTGTTGTCAAAAGTACCCCATCAATAGACTAGTGCATGTTTAGATCTTTCCACCAAACAAGGTACATGTTTTGTTGTATTTAGACAATGAAAGATCAGACCATAAACTGAATCCAATTGGTACCTTTCTGTGTCAGCATCAAAGCTCTTTCCGAAATGGTTAAATGAATCCTCCTCGGTTGGACTTTCAAATATTTTTTGCGCCTTGGGACTACCAGCTGGACTTTTAGCCGACTCATCTTCGCTATGTGCATATGCTGATTCAGTCTCGAAAGGCTTCTCTGACTTCCTGTCAGCATTTGAATATGAATCCTCAGAAACGTCATCCATCGTAGATGAGTTTTCTGCCTGAGATGTTGATTTGGTTTAGTGCAAAGTGCAAATGTAGTTGAAGAGAATAACGTGAGAACAGAGGTAGCAAAATAGATTGGTTAACTAATAAATTAGATGTGTTTGGGTCAAAACGGATATTTTGTGTGGAACACGGGTCGGATTGACCCACCGACGCTGATATCTTTTAACAAAAATGAGCTGACATTGCTCCTTCTATGATAAATAGTTACTATAAAACAAAGAGCGTCATACTTTCGTCTTTGAATTTATCCCAATCCTCATCCCACACTGCAGATATCTCTGGAATTCCAGGGAGCCAACCTTGGCAAACAAAATAGGTGAACCATGACGTAATATCAATCATTTTATTATAATATTATACAGATACAGTGACATTATTGCTAATGAAGTATTCTGAGATGAAAGATGATACCCTTCGGAAGCTCAATAACTGAAGTTGACTTGACATCAATTCCATGTTTTTTGCAACGTTCAGTTAAAGCCTTCAGTAGTCCCTCGAGATCGGATTGGATATGATCAGTACTGGAGCACCTATGGGTTGCCTTGTAAAAGCATTCAATCCACCAAGCGGTTCTATCTGGGCTGCAGTCTGGGGCTGAGAAGTTACAGGACCAATTGCAGAAGAAACGGGTGGAATGCTTGCAGTTTGTGTTGGCATTGAGGATGATGACGGTTTGGATATAGATTGAGAAGCGGAAAACAAGTCACCTCCAAACATAGTAGCAGAAGTAATTGCATTTCCTCCAACAGATGGTCTAGGAGCTGTGAAAGATGAGGATGATAGTGGCTCTTGGGGTTTTGGTACAGTAGCCCCAACACCTCTGCCCCCAAGCCAATCGCCTGAGACATTCAAGTTTGATAGACCAGGACCGGTCAGACCACCACCTGCCGGAAAAAGTGGGACCACTAACAACCTGTGATGGAAGAGGCCCGCTCTGAGGTGGCAGCCTCATTGACTGATTTCCTTAAGGTGCAAAGTACTGTCCAGAGGGTGGAGCAACTGAAGGAGGAGCCATTGAATTAGGAGGCACATGTGATCTTATGCCGAAATTTTGAGTTTGCATTAAATTAACAACCCCGGGCTGTTGTGTCGGAGGACGTGCTGCCATTGGATTTGGTTGAGCTGGCAGAGCTGCAAGATTAATCTGTAGAGCAGGGATTTTAGATGAAGCAGGTCCATATAATGCCGCCTTTACTATATCTGGTGTTGGTTCTCTTTTACTTTGTGCAACAGTTGCAAGCTTAAGGGCGTTATAGAAATCCTGATGGCCAAGGAAGCCAGTGCGGTTTTGATCCCATATCTGCAATCAAATAATATATTATCATAAGAAACATGACCCAGATGCATGGTTAAACTGTTCATTTTTGTCAAAGTATAGTCCTATAATCTTCTTAGGATTGTAAACATATATGAGATTCAATCAGAGATCAAAGACATACAAGAAGAATGAAAGACCAAATCGCTAAGATCTGTCTAATCAATCCCTGAAACTTGTTATTAGAATCCTATATATATATGACTATATCTACGACCTTAACATCTAATACTGCAGAAACAATAAAGAGAAGCAAAAGCTGCAAATCTTAGTCAATCAACACTAAAGTACATAGTATGCAGCAGTTCAACAATTATACCAAAACTATTACTAGCCTCATCCAGCACGTGCCAAGGGCAATATTACATTTACATTTGCCGGTCCATTAGCAAACAACCACTACGCTTTTTGTATGTGTAAAAGGCCAAGATTAATTTTGACTTTCAGTATCATATCCCCATCTTCTATAAAACAGACTAATTTATAACTTCTTAGCAGAATTGCATAGTTTTCACTTCAAGTTATTTTACGAACATTGCAACATTTCACAAATTCTTATAAAAATTGTTTGGGATAAAGGTAACTAGTTGATTGTGATTGCTGATAAAATTGGGTAAGTTTTAAAAAGGTCACCAATGTTATTATATAAGATATCATTGACAAACATTTCTAGAACATCATGTAACTACATAGAGTCTGAACTCGAAATTTTCATTTCATGGGACACAGTGATCATTTATCATTTTTTTTTTCATATTCAAAAGTGCAAATCTTGACCAACGTGAAAATGATGAAACTTGAGCATGTGCAGAAGTGAAAACATCCAAAAAATCCTAAAAAACTCATATAACTCAATTCATGGGACACAGTGATCATTTATTCGGGTTGACCCAGACAGGTTCGGGTCGATTCGGGTCAAGACTCAAAAAAAACATACCCGAACCCGACCTTGTTTAGAACTCGGCTCACTCGGGTCGGGTCAATTCGGGTTTGGGTCAGTTCGGGTCTATGTCGTTTAAAAATCATACAATTTTGGTGTTAACATACAAATTAGAAAGGAAAAAAAATGAAACTTGGGTCACTCGGGTTGACCCGAACCCGAGTAAGAGAGATATATTATACCCGAACCCGACCTTGTTTAGAATTCGGGTTGACCCGATGGACCCGAATATAATTTTGGACCAGACTAACCCGACCCGAATAACCATATTAGGGTTCGGGTCGGCTTTTTTGACACCCCTAGACGGAACTATAAGAGCCAAATGCATGTAACCCTTACAGCCAAAGCAACAAGTTGGCCCAAATAACATTTAAGTCAATTAAAAGGCTTCTAAAAAAGCTCATGGTTCAATATCACAGATTTAAACATGATAGTAGCAATTGCCCTGTTTAAATGCATTATATCCTCCTAGTCAAACTTGAACATGAACCCAAAACCATCATCCTAGGAGTAGCACAAGTCCAACTCTTTACACTTAGACAGGCAACCGGTCGGATATGATAAGTAAAAACAACACGGTCCAAGTATGAAAATGACGCAAGTGTTTTTGGCTTAGTACAAAACTGAAGACTTTAAAAGGGAAATTCAATTGTCACTCCGTATTTGATTGCCCAAAAGTAAATACTAGTCACAAGGCATAGCTTAAAAGCACCACAGTTTCAGCTACACAAAACGCGTATAAAACCCCTCAAGTACCATATTTTATACATAGGAAGCGGCACGCACACAAGCGAAGTTCCCCTTAATGTCCTGGAAATTGGGAATGCAGAACTTTCGAGCTATGGGTCCTAGGTAGTAATAGTATGTTTTAGTTACAAACACTAGCCTAACAAAATTCAGGGTGATTGAGTTTTGGAACATAAAAGGCGTTATGGATAGGAATAAATTTAATTAGTAGTATCCTAACAACAGATGAAAATTCTGTGTGATCCAAAAATATAAATATAAATTATCCTAAAACATTCAAAAAATGAGAAGAGTGAGTAAGAAATAGTACCGAGCGAGGTGGGTTTGGGTAAATTGAAAAAAGGCAACTCCGCTCTTTTTTTCAATTCAATCAGCTATCAGATCGATCCAACTCACACAAAGGAAGTAGGGGTGTTCATCGGTTCGGTTCTCAGTTAATCGGTTTATTCGGTTTGTGTTGTTCAGTTAAAAAAAAATTTGGGTCATAACCGAAAACCGAACCGAAAATATCTATGACCGAACCGAACCGAGAACCGAACCGAAGTTTGGTTCGGTTATGGGTCAAAACCGAAAATCAAATTTTATACTTGAATTACACTATTTCTATTATTTTTTAAATTTAATTATATATATTTTTGGGGAAAAAATATTTCAAGCATAAAAAGTATTTTTTATATTAATATAAAATTTTAATGAACATTTTATATATATAAAATAATATAAATATATAAAAAAAATATATACTTATATAAATTCGGTTTTCGGTTCAGATAGTCAAACACATATCCAAACCGAAAATCGAATTTTTAATTCGGTTCGGTTCGGTTCGGTTTTTTTTCAGTTCGGTTAGGTTCGTTTTCGGTTTATTCAGCTTATTACCCGAACCATGAACACCCCTAAAAGGAAGTAACCCAAACCATGGGGACTTTTTATTTTGTTTTCCTTTTTTCTTTACTGCTATTTTTGCGCTACCATTCCATTTTACTTGTGGTTGTTTGGTTTGTACGCGGGTTTAGGATAACGAGGATTCAAGGCCCGTTTGGTTGACTACTTTTGAGAGGGTTTTGAATTTGAAGATGAAAAACCCTTGATTGGTTGAGCTACATAGGTTTTAAGGGCATGTTTGTTTTGAGGTTTTAACCTCGGGGATGAATCCTATAGTGAAAAAGTTTGTTTGGCTAATATACACAACATTTACAAGTGGGACTTAATGCTAATAATAAGCGATATAAAAACCCCAACACCGTAGAAATAAGGATTTCTTACACAAGCCCACTAGCTTACAATCTCTCCACACATGTGTGTACTTTTTTTTTCTTCATATATTCGTAATTAATCTTTTAAAATAATAATATATTTATTTCATGATGTATTTTCTCTTTCACACATCAAATCCAAATCCTAATCCTAACTCATCTATAAACCAAACGGGTCTTAAAAGTTGTCAGAATTCCCCACTGTAAAGGTTTTGATGAATGCGGACCATATTGTTGGGGTTTGAGATATTATACAAAATACTTTTATTGAGATTTGAGCTACTACATTTACTAGCCACACATTTTCGAAAATCTCTTTTTTTTTTCTTTTCTTTTTACCATGTATTTATGGTGGGGACTTTCTTTTTAATTATATATATTTTTATAAAATAATAATTTATCCTTTTATAATATATATTCTTTTTCCTACATCAAAACAAAATTCAAATCCTAAACTCGTCTATAAACCAAATAGGATTTTAGATTAAGATTTGGATTTAAATTTAAATTTGAATTAAAAAAGAAGTATATATATATATATATATATATATATATATATATATATATATATATTATAAAAAGATTTTTTAACATAAAAATAAAGAGAGATATAGAGTAAGCCATTTTATGGACCCACAATTGTCATAAAACCCGCACATCACCCCTATATTTGCAGTGGCCAACATATTTGGCATTGATGCCCAACACTGAAAGGTAAACAAACAACATTTTTTTACTTTTATATCCGAAACCCAAATATAACACCACAAACCAAACAGCTCCTTACTATTACTACTACAACAAGAGTAATGCGTAATATGTATACTATGTAAAATAATCAAAGTGTAATTGAAAAATATTGTAACATTTAAGATGACAATAACATCGTTCTAATTTCAATTTAACAAATTTGAATTCAAATATGAATCGGAATTGAGATGAATCTGTAAACTATGAAAATATATAAATGGTTTGTTGGTTAAAAAAAAAACACAAAACAAATAAAACACTACAAGTATGCAAACCTAGTTTTTGTTATAAACTTGTTCAACAATTTTTGGATCACTCATTTTTATCAATCAACTCAATAACTCACACAAAAACGGAGTGTTTCATAGTAGAGTGTGTGGATTTTATTTATTTATTTATTTTTTTTAAGTAATTATGTTGTCATTAAATATTAACAAAAATTTTACTTTTCTTTTATATAACAACATTAATAAAAAGTTGTCATGCATTATAATTCAAAGAGTTGTTAAATAGTTAAAAGCATCGAAAATATAACACCACTGAATTTCATTAAAAACTGAGATTGTGCAAAACAACAAGTTGACTTCGGAATATTGCGTATAAAGTCTACTTCGAAATTTGTGTCATAAATGAGATTGTGGAAATCAGCCAAATACGCCATTCTTTAACTATATCTATACTATCTATAATGGAAAAATGGTCAAAAGTGAAATGTTGAGTTTTCAACAATGGTCAAATGAGAGAGAAAGTGAAATGTAATTAATACTCTTATTAAAACACCCCAATACTTAGAAGTACAATTAT